>CM031238.1:447048109-448313109 GCA_018340775.1 Taxus wallichiana var. yunnanensis
TTTATGTTAGCATTTGGTTACCTAACACAAATACTTATTGCATTAGTTGTGAAGGTTTGGTGTTAGTTGTTGTGTGGTCGGGAGGATCATCTTAGCTAGTAGGTTTTATGAAGAATTGTGTTGAAACCTTAAGCATTACCTTTTAAATTGGTGATGCACAAATAAGGCAAGGCTAGTGTTGGCTGGCTAAAATGTGCATTCATAGAGTACCAATTTGAAGCTTGGCAACTCAACACCAACAATGAGAATGCCTCCAAGTTTTCCTAGTTTTCATGAATTGGAAGAGTTCCTTTCTTAGGCCGGTTAGGGGCAAGCGTAGTCTTCGGGAATCACCCCCCAACTCCATATTCTATACGTTTGATAGTGCACCTAACAGTTAGATTTAGTCTATGTTACTCCTCCTCGCGAAAGATACTGAGAAACACATATTGCCTGTTGTTTACAACTAGCGATACCGACCCCGCCTTAAAGAGGGTCGAGTCTCCGGGAGTGATCCCGGTGAAAACCATTTGTCCTTCCACCCGGCCATAAGGAGGCCTTATGAAAATCTCCCCTGTTTCGGAGAACAAAGGCCAAGTGGAAGAGAAACTCTTCCGTAAGTGCACTTGACATGAAGGCTTTGCCCTACACAACTATACATCGACTCAATGAGGCAGACCTCCGAGAGGAAGTTGATTCTTATCCTAAATACTTTGTGCTATGAATACTCTAATCTACTAGTTATAGGAGAAAATGGATGATAAAACATGAAATAAAAAATATGGTGATGAACTAAGAAGATCAAGGATCACCCTCCCCCTATGAGTTAGCAAGAAAGATGACAAAACACATGTCCAAAAGAACAGATACAAGCCATAATAAAATTGTATTTTAATCGACTCTCACTTTCAACATATAAAAGACAATGAAATAAAACCTTGCAAATGCTACACATAATGAACTATAACCATAATAGAGACGTAAGCGATATATTAACACAAAACAAAAGGCATATATGTGCCATAATCATAGATGTATTTAGAGTTAAAATATACAAGGTTTGTCATAACAAGATTCATGGTGTTTATGCATTTGCAAAGCTTAAAACCAGTGGTCAAAGGCAAGAAGAAAGATTAGCACGCAAAAGAGCAAAGTAACCTTACATTCAAGGAAGAGGATTTGCTTACAATTATATCAAATTGTTATTTATAGAAAAATGAGAAGGGGAAACAAAAGAAGAGAGAAGAGAAGGATGTAGAATATACTAGAGTATATCTCGTTTCTCAAACTCATCTCTTCCATACAACTCTTAAGGGTTTGAAAAGATGCCTAATTTAAATGATACACTTGAAGTATATTTTTAGGATCTCTTCCGGCATAGTGATGATCCATAACCATGAATCATGACTTGGGAATGCCTTAAAGCAAACCTTATCCACAAAGCCTTCATGAGTTTGCAATAAATGTGATTCTTGTTAATTCGATGTCTTTAGTTGCAAGAAGCAAACTAATATTTTGTTTGAAGATTAATCTCATAGAAAGCCCAAATTCATGCCCATGAGATCAAGATGATGAGTGAAAATTAAGCTGCCACTTGCCAAGAGAATCATGATTTCACCTTTGGGACCATTATGAAACCTTATCTTTTTTTTCAACTTGTTTCACTCCTCCATTTGCATTTGAGTGGGGCATGAGGGGATTATTATCTCAAAAGCATCTTCTAGAAGATGATATAACATTTAGAAGCAATTTAGGAGTAATTTGAGCCATTAGATTTGAAAATGCAAGCAAAAGATATCTAAATACTATGTCACATACCATTTACAAATCCCTCAACGATTCTCTTTAAAACCAAGATTCATGTGTGACTCTCTCAATTACCTTTCCAACAAAACTTACTACTTGTCATTTGGAGCTCTCAGTTGAAAGATATGAGTGTAAAAGTAGGCCTTGGTTTTTTACCCTTTATCTCGGTAGTGACATTTTAGAGCTTCATTTTCCATGGGGCGAAAGCATACAATTTAACCTCATGAACAAACAATATAACGAATCTCATACCTTGCCAATTTTTTCCACATGTTGATCATGCCACTTATCAAACATCGATGTCACCTTTAGATAGTGCAGAGAACCGATCTTTGCCATGTGTCTATAATGAGGCGAGGACTAAATATTAAGACAATGCGAGTGTTGATGACTTCCACATTTCACTCATCAATGTTATCTAGTGTTTGGGGACCAAATAAAAAATTGAGACAATTGTGTGTACCGATTGCTTCCATGTGTCAAAGATGCCACTTGTCAAAAATCGACACTTTGCAAAGCTCAAAAACTTAATTAAGACAAATTTTCGAATGCAGAAAGCCGATGGAGTAGGAAAGACAATTTAAACTAGAGGAGCCTAAAATTAGCCAAATTGTAAGCACATAACGAAGGGGAAAAGAGAACGAGATGGCTCAATGACTTTTGAAGCCATAATAATGAGAAAAATAGAGTTTTACATAGATTTGGACAATCTAATCATCAAAATAAACAAAGTGCAAGTAGTTTTTAATGGTTTTCACTTTGGATTCTATTGAAACAATTGAAAAATTAAAAGAGGCTGGATTTGGCAACATTTTTGGTGACTCACGGGGGCATTTGTCTACTAAATGCAAGGATTAATGGCCTTTGTATGCATTGAGCATGGATTCTATCCACAAACCTTGAAATTCTTCCTTGAAGACCTCTAAACTAGATTTTCCTTCATCTCAACTATGAATCCGTATTTCAAAATATGAAAACTTTCAAACTTTGCATTAGCTTGAAAATTTGAAAGATATTGATCAGTGAACAAGCTTCAAGAGTGAATACAAAACTGGAGAAAAAGGATATACATACACCATCAAAGGTGGAAAGTGTAGGGTGTGTAACAAAATTTATTATACACCAAACAAGGCTTTGTGACAAACTCGACTAAAAAAATTGGGCAAAACAATGGATATGCAAGTTTAGATGCAGGAGGCACCCATAACTTAGATTTTTAGCAAGAAGATATCAAACAACAAGGAAAACATGGAAAACAAATAACAAATCACAAAAAGGAATCTATACAATTATGTACGAGGAAAAACATATCTTAGAAGTACTACTTAAGGAAAATTTCATTGATCGGGATAGGCAACAACTTGCCATTAAGCTTTTCCAACTTGAAGACACTATTTTCTTTTCACTTTGTAATTTGGTATGGAACACTCCAAATGGTGTCAAAATTATTGTGTCTCCCAAGCTTAGCTCTATCTTCATCCCATTTGAGGACTAGTTCTCCCTCTTGAATTGTTGTGGATAAGTCTTCTTTTCAAACCATTTCTTCATAGCCTCTTAGTGATCTTCGAGTTTGCTTTTGGATTCCTATCTTACTTCTTCCAACTTAACCAACTTTGCAATTTTGATGGTTCTAGCATCATGGTGTTCCAACTCTAGCCTATAAGCTAACTCAAGGTCTGGGAGTTTTAGTGAGATTGAAGTTTGATTTCTCTTCCATACACAAGCATGGAAGGGGAATTACCAATGTATTTTTTTGTGTGTGATCCTATATGCCCAAAATGTTTCCCTTACCTTGGAATGTCACTATCTTTGATTGTCTTCCATGTCCCTCTTCATAATTTTGGTTAGATTTTTTTTAAGACTCTACAATTCCATTCCCTTGAATATAAAAATTTGATGGTGTTTTCAAGTAAATACCATATCTAAAGGTAAAATCCGTAAGTTTTTCACCAACAAAGGCTTTGTCGTTATTTGAGATAATACTTGTGAGGGACTCCAACCCTTGTTACAATGTCTTCCAAGAAGTCCACTATAACACTTTCAATTGCTTCCTTCATGGCATTGCTTCAACCCATATGGTGAAGTAATATGTGGTTGTTCAAACTTACTTATGATCAACACTAGGGAGAAGATTCACCATGCTAATGAAATCTAAACCATGTTGGGAGAATGACTGGTCTAATGAGATTGGTTCAAGAGGAAGAGTTGCATTTCCCTTTCTTCTTGTAAAAAATATAGATTCTTTGCAGCTTCTTACCCACTTGTGACAATCATAAAACATGGTGGGTTGAAAGTAACCAACACCGATAATTTTTGTTGCAGCAGTGGTTTGGGGGAAAAATGACCACTTGAAAAGCTTGAATGGAACTCCATGAGTAACTTTTCAATGTTGCTTGGTTCAACACACTTAAGGATGACACCATCAATGTTTCTCTCGAAGAGAAATCCATCAATGTTTGTCTTGAAGAGAGAAACCCGTCAATTAATTCATAGTAAATGGACTACAATCTGAAATGTCTTATTTTAGTTATGCTAGAATTATTAGGAAGTTGTTCTATGTGAAGTAATTCATTATGTTTTAGAACTAAGTGTTTTCTACGCTTGCCTTTATTGCAACTTATGCTGATTGGATGCATACTGATTTTAAAGAAGGCCATAAATCTTCAACAAAGTGTTGACAAATTGATTTTCCTCTGATCAACTTGGTAGATTTGATTTCCACATCAAACTCCATTATCTTTGTGATCCAAGAATATTTTTTCTGACTAATCTATGTACTCACGATATACTACTTGATGTTGCAATGAGTAACAAAAACTCTAATCTTGTTATTGGACAACAAATGTCTTAATTTCTTAAGGGCTCTCACATTTTGCTAATTTTTATTTCTCATTAAAATTGTACATAAGTTTATATTTCTTGAGATTCTGACTTGTGAAAGCAATGGCTTGTTCCAAGCCTTCTTGATATTCTTGAGTTAAAATAGTAGCTATGCTATTTTCCCTCCAAATGCATATAGTGGATTTTTTTCAAAGTCTCAATTAATCGAGTAGGAGCCTGAACTATAACCTACTTGAACTAATCATTAGGTGTAAATAAAGTTTGCAATGTGACCAATCCCTTTGGAAATTTATTAATTTTTATGGATTTAGATGATCTAATCACCATAAATTCATTGCAATTTGGGTTGCAAGTATTAAGAGAATTTTACTTCTTGTTGAATAAAATTGACAATTCAATCATCATTTAAAAAAATTGTTGATGATAGCTTTTATTAGGTATTTCTAACATTATTACTAACTTGCAATTATGGTTTGCATCCTTCATAAGTGTAGTCATTTTTGCACCCCACTAAGAACAAGGGAACCTCATGCGCGCCGACCTATCACCCAACGGGTGCTGGGACGCTCACCCGAGGCGTGTGAGAGGGAGCCGAGTCTCTCTTTTATGTGAGTTCAATGGAAGGCATGCTCATGATCTTGACTTAGTGATTTAAAAGACATGAAAAATCTATAGAGCTCAGAACGGCTTCTATACCCTTTCAGTCATAATAAAAGAAAAGCGCGCAACAAAAGTAATAGAACTAGGAAGTTGTAAATCCACCATTATACATAGCATTCAAGTAAGATTCATGATTATACAAGAACAAAAGTACAATAGAAATATGTAGGTAATACAAAGAAAGAGTCTTAATACATTTGTCATGGCAACCTTATCACATTCATTCATAGTATTACTTATAAAATATTACAGAAGGTAGACCGTAGTCATGCGCCATGTGTGGATCCATACATGTATTCTCACAAAAACAAAAATTGCATTCCCCATTTCCCCATTACATCCTTACTGGAATCCTTTACCCATTTTCATCCCATAGTTCCCACAGTAATTCTGTAGAGCTCCGTTACCTCACTTCCATCTCTTTTCTTTTCCAAGGGCGCGCGTATAAATAGGCCTCTGAGCTCTAACAAACTTCTCTGCAGCCTCAGATCTGGCCCCAAGTGTCAAGGTGTGGGTCGCCCAAGGCGCATGCCTCTCCATGTCATGATTAAATTTTTGGATCTTTCTATCCCAAGGTATATTCCTTCTAGGACACCCTGTCACCAGGTTAGAACCTTATCCAAATGGAACACGCTCTTCATGTGTCCTACCCAAAAGGCCAAAAATGGCTAAGTCCCAAATTGTTCTTTGCGCAGCGCGCATGCCTTGGGTTCTCCAAGAAGCCTTTTGAATACTACCTTACGCGCCTTAACTTGTATGCTTCCTCCGGCCATGTGCACCTACACACCTTTAAGATTTGGAAGCTATGATAGGGGCCCAACATTACCCCACACTTCACCTGTTCTATGCCCTCGGGAACCTTCTCAAAGAATGCAATACAAAAGAATGCAAGGCCTTGCCTTGGAAAAGAATGGGGGGGAAGAATAAAGAATGGGGAAGAGAAAGAATAGGGGAAAATTTCCTAAAGAAGAAGGGGAAAATTTTGCTAGAGGTCAGCCTCCAGTGTACTCCAAGCGCTGACTTCCTCCTGCGCTTTAGTGCAGATGTCGCCAACCAAGGTGCTCACCTCATCAAAGGTTAGCCCTTCCCCTTGTGTGGTAATGGTTTCCACCACAGTCTCCAGTTCTTTAGCATGATCTTCCAGGGCATCCATCTTCCTTGTGATGACCTTGTAGAGCTCTTTTAGTTGGGTTTTGATTGAGACTTGCCAGTTCTCAATGGCTTCGGATTTCTTTTCTACTTCGGCTATGATCCTTTCCCACTCAGCTCTATTGCCCTTATTCTTTTCTCTGAATTCCTTCACTCAGCTTCGTCGGCTGGCAAGCAGTATGCTTGTCACTTTGTCTTGATCTGCGTAATGGTCGTAAGCAACCCCCATGGTTTATGCATCTTATGTCGGTGAGCACCTTGTTGTATTTGGCCACGAGCACGACGACCTTCAACTTGTCTTCTTTCTCCAAGCGCACCGCTACCTCTTCTACCAACTCTAATGCCAAGGGCTACCTCTCCATGGTGAGGATCCGAGTCAAGTCCTCTAGACATTCCAGGGAGGATCTATACTTTTGTGTGGGAGGGTTAAGGTCCGGTGCTTCGTGATAATCGATTGGGAGATGAGCTCCACCTTCTTAGAAACTTCGCGTACCCTAGCACTTTCCTCCTAAAGCCCCCTCTGTAGTTGAGCACTGATTAATTTCTCAAGGCTGAGATCCTTCGTTAGCTTCACCACTTCTTCCTTCCTCTTCTCCAACAGGTCCTCCAAGACTCTAACCCTATCATTCCTGCCGAAGTGCTTAGCCTCGATTTCCACAGAGACTTTGTTGAGCGCGTTGCACACTTTCTCATTTGATAGTTTCTACGTATTTATAATGGGGTTGTCCCCTTTCCTTCGAACAGCTTCATTACCGCTCCTTGGTTAATCTCGAACTCGGCTCATCGAGGTGGGAATCGAATGCCCATGATAGCATCTTTCTCGCTCATGGTATCCACCCTCAAGGTCAAAGGACTCCATGGCATTGAGATCCTTGTGGGCACGGTACTGAAATGCACGCAAAACTTTGTTGGGGTCATCAATGTAACCCATCGTTGTTCTTCCTCCTTTGGTGCATTTACTTCCTGTGGGCATGCCCTTTGGAACAGTTATCGAAAGAGTTGGGCCTTTTGTGCTAATTCCACTCTTCTCCCTTTGTTATTTCTTGAACTCACCGAGCATGAGCTCCGCACTGCGCCCGAACTCCTCATTGACCAAGGCATCAATAATCTTCTCTGCCTCCCGTGTTGCCTTTTCATCCACCTCCTCCTGAGTGAGCTTGGGAATACTTGGCTCCTTGGTACTAGCTCCTTCGCTCCTCTCTTCACTGCGTGTGCCTTCCTCCTTTGGGTGCCCTTCCTCCTTACAAAGATGAAGGCATCATTTGTATCCTCTGCTTCCTCTCCCTCTGAGTCATGGACATCAATTGGCTCTTGATCCACCTCCAACTCTTCCCCTTCAACATCATCCTTTTCACCTCTATAGGCGTTCGGGTCATCTGCATCTTCAGACCCTTGTTCCTTTGTTCCTTGTTCTTCTTCCCCTACAGAAAACTCCGGAGTCGGGATGCTGTCCTCTCTTCATCTGAAGGTCCTTCAGGGGATGGTGGCTTTGTAGGCTCGGGGTCTTCTCCTTGACCACCGTTCTTCTCTTCTTTCTGACGTAGGTACTCGGCCCTGCGGTACCTACATTCTGCCTCTCCACCACCCTTTGTTCTTCTTCTTCTTATTCTTCCCTCTCCTTGTGCTTTGGTGTGGGATTCTTTCTTCCCATGGGGTCACCTGGAATGGATATCTCATTCTCCAAGTACACGCCTTTTCAAACTTCGGCCTTATGTGTAGGTAGATCCTAGTAGTAGTGCTCTTAGAAATGGGTAAGGTCATGGGCCTTACAATGTGTACATCCTGTGACACGTACCTTTCAACGTATGTGTGCTTCCTCGGGTAGACCAACTTCTTTCTCATTTCTCTATGTTCACTGTCAAGGGTGGACAGTCAAGTCTTAATTTCTTCAACTCCTTGTATCTGTTTACCCCTACTTGGAAGAATTGGGTAGTAAATGAGAAGGGGAGTTTGCACCAGGGACTCCAACTACCGTCCACCAAGATGAATTTGCCAATGCGAAATGCTGGTATATCAAACTCGCTTCACCTTCGTTTCCGTGGGAGTTGTTCAGGAATTATCCATTCAGCCCCGAATGCATTCTTGAGGCGCGTATACCATTTATCCAAGCGCGCCTTGTGCACCCCTGTCATTGACTCACAAGTATACTTCTGGAACCTATCCACGGCAAAGGGTCTTCATCGGGGTACTCCCATACAAACTTATCAGATGCATCCGGCACCCTGATCTCTGAGAACACAATGGTTAATAGAATGTTCCCAAATAATATCTTCCCTCCGTTCTTCGTGCTGCTTATGATCTCATCTACTATGTACCGGGAGATGTTGTATATGGTGCCCTCCATGACCTTTCTGTAGACATTCAAACAGGCTTGTTCACCTGGGTCCACCTCTCTTGCCCATTAAGCTTGGAAATGAGGTGCGCGGCCATTTTCATCACCGGATCACTGATATCCACGACGTCGTAGAGCCTGATCCCTTCTTATAATCCTGGGATGCAATGGTTTCTTTAATTGCCTCCTCATCCTGGAGGTCATCTATGATCGCGTCCCCTTTATAGCTTAGGCCTGTAAAGTGTGAGATTAACTAGGGAGTTATGCACATTTTGTGCCCTACGAAGCAGAAGAAATCTTCGTGCATGTGTGTCATTAACCATTGGTACAGCGCTCAGGCTTCCCGAAGTATGGAAATTCGTAAAGCTAGAGAAGCCCTGCCTTCTCCATTTTCACCTTGACTACGCCACCAGTAGATAGATTGCATCCCGTCAGGTTCGTGTGTTTGTGGGGCGCACTAGCTCCAGCGCCATTTCCTTCGCAATTATACTCGACCGGTGATTGTAATCGATTACGGTCATCTATCTGATATGGGACTCCCACTCTTGCCCTAGCAAAACCCCATCCGAGTATTGCATCTCTGAGTACCATTCCTCATTAGTATCCAAAGGGATTTCTTCTTCTTTCTTCTTTCCTTTCCCCTTACCCTTTCCCTTCTTGGATTGTCTTTGCAGGCTTATCAATTGATTTTGTGGCCGTCATTTTACCCTTTGCTTTCATTCCCAGGTTAATTTTGAGTTTTTTGAGAGTTTTCCTCACGCGCCTCATGCCCTAGAGTACAAACCCTAATTTATGATTTTCCTCCTTCGATCACGACATTCTTTCACAATGTTCCCCACACCTGTGAATCACTCCCGCTCTGGTTTCTAGATCTAGTGGACTGATTACGCGTGAGTTTTTGAGATTTTCCTTTGCATGAGTCACTCTTGAACCCTAGCTCTTGAAAGAAAATCATTCTCCTTGTTTTTTGCAAAGTAAAATAATGAACTACCCATCCTTGTATTTATAGCTTTTCCCACTTTTACGCATTAAAGGCTAGGCTACACCACCGTATGCCAATATTTAATGCGATGTTTTTCAAACAAACCTCGACTTCGGCACTTTTTCTTGTGCGCCCAAACCTTGCGCAAAAACTTTTCCAACCTTCCTGCAAGCGCGAGACAATCCATCTTGATAGAAGAATCTTGCACGTGTTACCAATGCCAAAGGCACCTCTTCCATCCTCATGATTCTTGCTTTCGCCTACCTCATGTTTTTGCACTTTTTCTCCTTGTACGTGGATTTCCCATGTAACCTTATTTTGCCACCCATCTACCTTCTTTTCTCCTAATGCATCTTTTCAACGGGGCTGGTTTGAATGGTTTGCCAACCCAATCCTCCTGTAGAATAACTTCTTTCTTCTCTTTTTATCACCTCACCCCACACTAAAACGATGCGCAGTCCTCTGCGCATTCATAAGTCAAAAAGTAATAAGGTTACCGGTGCCCAAGGCGCAAAACAAGACAACAACGCGAAAGGGAAAAACAAGAAAGGAAAAGCATAAAAGGAAATGCTAAACTAATTGGTAGAACTACCTTATTTACAAACACCAAGAAGCATTATTTATAGTAGGGCTTTAGCCTACTCCCATTGAAGTGTCCAGGTAATTTTGTTCCATCTAGTGCTTGTAACTTGCACTCGCCCGAATCAAAGGATGTATGAAATTATATAAGAACCCAACCAAAGCACCTTCAACTTCCCAAGATGGCGTAGAAATTTTGAATCATATAGCAATACCATTTGGCCAACCTCAAACTGTTTGTTCTTAATGTGGCGGTCATGCCATGCCTTTTGCTTAGCTTTTTTAGTTGTTTGGCTCCATCTTACTAGCGAGTGCCTTTCATCCAACTTCATCAACTCATCTATTCTCTCTTCCAGTGCTTGTTCATCATCCAATCCTCCTGCACACACTATACGCAGCGATGGTAGCATAAATTCAACCGGAAAAATAGCCTCTGCGCCAAACACCAGTTGAAATGGTGTGGCCTTGTTCAACCTTTTATATGTTGTTCTATATGCCCAAAGGACTACTGATACCTTGTCATCCCAATCCTGCCTACCCACTTCACATATCTCAGTCAATGTGTGACTAAGGATTTTGTTAAAAGCCTCTGTAGTCCCATTTTCCTCACAAGTATACTCCCTTCAAAGGCCAGCCAATTTGAAGGGAGTATTGACTAGCTACACAAGGGATGATCAACATCTCCTCTCTTGGTTGAGCAAGGATGGCTCCCATTTCTGTACCAGAGGCATCCACATGGACATGGAAAGGTTTATCCCATGATGGGAATCGTAGAATAGGTGCGGTTATAAGCCTTTCCTTTAGAGTGTCAAATGCCCTCTCTGCGCCTCTCCCCACCGAAAGGCACTCTTATGTCTAAGAAATATTTCCAAAGGCGTGACGATCTTGGTGTATCCTTTAATGAACTTTCAGTAGTACCCAAAGTGTGTCCAAGAAATCTACGTATCTGCGCTTTGGCCGTAGGCTCCCCTAACCCTACAATAACCGCAAATTTTGTGGGATCCACCAGTAAGCCCTCTTTGCATATGATATGTCCCAATAACGTTCCAAAAGGAGTTACAAAGATACATTTCTGATGTTAAGGGAGATCCTCAACCGCCGACATCTTTCAAACATCAACCTCAAGTTATCACAATGGTCCCTTACTAATCCATACACTATCCAATCATCCAAATATACCTGAAGGAACTTGTCGATGAAGTTCTTAAATGCTTGTACCACTCTGCGTGAAAATACAACAGGCACATTCTTCACCCAAAGGGCATGACCGTGTATGCAAAGCTTCCCACTCAAGGTGAAAGTTGTCTTCTCTTGGTATTCCTTGCAATCATTACTTGGTGATATCCCGAGAATCCATTCGTAAAGGAATAGACCTTGCGCCCGAACTCCTCCCAACATCTCTTCATAAAGGGGGTGGGAAAAGGATCTATGATACAAATAGTGTTTAATTCCCTGTAATCCACACATATCCTAATCCACCCATCCTTCTTTATGCTAATCACCATTGGACTTATCCACTCTGATTCCTCCATAGCCTCAATGATACCGGATGCTATCATCTTGTCTAGCTCTTCTTTAACCCTCATGTGCATGTTGGGATTCATCTTGTAAGGCCTCTTCTTGACCGGGCGTGCACCATATTTCAACTTTATCCTCATTTCCCCCAATGAATGGTGGACACCTTTCAACTCATGGTATCTACATGGGAATAAATCCTCAAATTCGCGCAAGAGATCGATGATCTTTGATACTTCCTTGTCCGACTAGTAGTCCCCAATGATAGCCTCCTTGGGCTCCTCTTCCGAGCTGATGTTAACCTTCTTGGTTTTGAGTGGTTCATGGTACGCATGCGCACATGCATCTGCACTATCAACTACTTCGCGCACCCCAACCGAATGGTCGACATTCAGGATTTCCATCTCCTCTCCATCAACAATGTATACCATCTTTCCTTTCTCCTTTTCAGCACACACGTGCTCGAATTGTATGTCTTCTGGTTCCTCCTCTTCGAACCGTGCTTCTAAGCTAGGCCCACCGAGTAAGTTTACTAACCTATCTTCCACCATGGCGCAATCCCCCAGAGTGAGGTGCTTGATAGTCTGCAATGCCTCATCAACTGGTTGCTTGGTACTTTGGTACTTGAATGTGTGAACCAAGTTAGCCACTAATTCCTACCAACTTCCCGTTTGGCGGTGTGTTTCAGAATGGATATACCAAGCGCACGTGCACAACCTTGTAGTGTCGAATATAGCTTATGCACCCAAAGGGAGGGTGGTAAAGCTTCCGTGCCTTCTCCCCAAACCCTCTCACATGCCTGGATGTGGGAAGAGGTGGGTCCATTGCCATTGTAATCCTTGATAGCAGTGGGTATGTTACTTTTGAGAATCAGATAGTGAGCGCAATTCTAACTTCGCGCCATTCCAACAAGTTTTCACTATGCGCGCAGCCACCACCTTGTTCTTTGTCAGTGCCGATCAAAACATAACCTAGCATACTTCTTCACTTGTCCTCCCTCTAGTGAGCTTCCATCTTTCTTAAAAATACCTTAGGGTATGCATCCCCAGAATACTTGGTTATTTCCTTTCCTCCTGTGCAATCAAATATATGCACCGTGGTTACCTTAGTTACCGATCCTTTCAGATGTCGCCCAATCAATTCATAAGTCCCATGTTCCCAATTATCGTATGCTATACTTGTAGTATCACCGATAGATTGAGCATCATCAAACTGGATGACTCCTTCGTAGGGTGGATGGTCTCTGATCTCTTATGGAGCGTGCACATATATTCTCGTCCCAGGACTTCCTCCCAAGGGGTTCGGTATAGGGGTTGGACTTGCCATCAACCAACGGTATAAACTATCTCGCTCTTCCTTGTTTTCAAGGCTTATGTACCCCTTGTTAAACCGTAGAGATCTGCATTATTCTTATAGCACCACGGTGCCCAAGTAACGTCGGGAAGTTATCTGCCTTGCAAGCGCCAAGACTTCAAAATCTCCGGTGAACTTAGTCTCTTGAATGGTAATGGTCGCATCCTTCAATACACCTATGGGCATTGCCTTTTTCTTATTTGCCATATACAACACATTTGAAGATGGTTGTAATGCAGGTCTTCCCATTTGATGCTAGGAATCCAGAGTGAGAACATTAACCTCCACACTTGTGTCAATGAGGATGTTGCTAAGTAACCATCCATCCACTACTGTGTTCAGGGTAATCTCTTTGTCATAATCAAGGCTATGAGGTGGGAGGTTTACATGCAGGATCTTCCTTTTATGTTCTTCCCTGGCGCGTGGTACCTTTTCCCTCAACCATGCTCCTAGAAGGGGAATAATATTCTCCTACCTCAGCAGTTTACACACCTCCTTAACCTCATCCAGGTCACCCTTTGGCACTTCTATGGTTCTTCTTTGCTCATCCTTTCTAGTCTGCTCTTTTAAGCATTGGATCTCCCCTTGTAAACTCTGAATTACATCCATGGTTTCCTGGTAGACTTCTTTCTAGTGAGCCGGGTTTGGATACTTCCCATGTACTACTTCTTCCTCAAAACCAGAGGTCTCTGCCTAGGTGCTTCCTTTGCACGCGTGGACTCCGCCCTTGTTGTTACCATAACAAGCTCTAATTCTGATTCACGTATTACCCGCGGAAGCCATTACACGTCAGCCTTCTTAATACTCACCATGGCAGCGCCCTTATCCTTCCAGAGATCTTCTGCTGACTCATATGTTCATATAACTCTGGGCACTCTTCGTACTTATGTTTTTTTCCACACTAGGAGCATTGTAGAAGATCTAGAGATTCACGCTTATAATGGTCTATGGCTCCACAATTAAAACATGTCCCATGCGGGAAATCACTTCTTCCTCCACAGTTACCACGACCATGAAATCATCCGTGAAACCCTCTTCCACGCGCATCTCCATCTCTGTGCTCTCCATACCCACGGTCATCTCCGTTGAACTGCTTTATGAATGCCGGTTTGCACACAAGAAGATCAATTACCTCATGAATTTGGTCAATCAATCTACAATCCTTGGTGTCATGTGTGGTTGAGGTACATATCTTATAATAACAAGATACGTTTTTGTGGATCATGTGCTGCAGCAAGGGGCACCTACTTGCATCATGGTCCTCGTGACATATTTCACAATTTATCACATGACACACACTCCTTTCCGAGTACATATCCCAACATCATCCTTTGTGTGCTCTTCTATGTTACAATCCATGCACCACATCCCTCCACGAATCTCTGAACTGTGTTGCAGATAATTTCTCCAATTGCTTAGCCATGGTAGCAATCTGAGCCTCTAGAAATGGGCTAACATAGTGTCAACACTACCAACTACCTCAGTGCGTAAAGTAGCTTCCAATGCTTCATGTGGGTCCGTGAATGTTTTATGAGATAAATCCCTCCTAAAGGGTGTGATCAACCCTTCGAAAAACCACTGAGCATGTTGTGAAGGGTGGATATCATAAGACAGTTTAGACAATAGAGTTTTAAAATGCGCATCATATTCCCGCATGCTCTCTACCATTCCCTGTTAGATTTCTTTGAGAGAGCTAATGCTCTTCTGTTCAAACTCAAGTATGTGGAATTCCACCAAGAATGCATTTCTCAGTGCGGTATAATCCATAACAGTCTGATGAGGCTCATACTTTCTATACCAACTATGTGCGTGTCCTTGTAAGGTCGTTGCAAATTGACTAGCCTTTCGATCCTAGGTCGTGATTCCCTTCGCGTGCCATAGCAGCTCGCACTTATGCACATGTTCCACGACATCTTCTATCCCATTGTAATCTGGTAAGTGTAGAGACATCTCAAAAAGACTTGAGGAGGTGGCTGAGGCCCCCGCCTCTCCCGATCCAGATCCCTTGGTTTCCTCCAGTGTTTCCTCCTCTCGCCGGATCCACTAGATCTGAGTCGCTAGCTCCACCACTTCCACCTCTAGATCAACTCGTGTGTTAGGTACGGGCCTGTGTTTGTCATGTTGAATGCTCCTGTCATCCCACCAATTGCGCCGACAGCTTTTGAACTAGTACCACTCCCAGTCGTATTTCCTCCACCACTTCCTAATGTGCTTCCAAAACCAGCTGTATACGTGCCTTGTCTAAACATTCCACCAAATACTGGAATAGTGTGTGAAGCCATAGAAGTCCCAAACGAGAAGTTGTATCTTCTAGGCACCGATCGGTTGCTTTCACTGAAATCAAATGGATCAACTGTATTTTTCCCTCATTCGAACAAACCAAGCACCAAGGTTTGGTCGCTAGGTAGGGTCAGATGCACACCAATGACTCTTCTTTCTCTATGCAACGAGACTCTCATCAGAAGCCACAAGGTTTTCTCTCCCATGCTTACCAAGATGGGGTACCACAGACTGTTTGGGTTCCACATCCTCCGCGTGAACCTCAACTCCTTTCCACCAAGTCTGGCTCCATAACCCACTTGTAATCCCGCGCTATCTATCGATCTCCTTTTCATGTGCTTCGTTATACTTGAGCCGTCTCTCCTCCCTTTCCTGTTCAATCGTCAGATCAGCCATCCTTCCCCAACCTGGCTTCCTCGGTTAGCGCCGAGGGTGGTTTAGCCAGCCATAATAAATGCCTCTAAACCCATAGTTACCATCAAGATTTTGATCGCAAGGGGAATAACACGTAGAAATGATCCCCTGGGCTCGCAAGAACTCAAACTCAACAAATTCTAGACAGGAATATGTGGAGATGGCATATTCCAGAGTGTAGCTAGTCAATACTCCCTTCCACCAATGATCTATAGCACGGGTCCACGTTAGATCAACATCTTGCAGGTTCTTGATACATTTCTTGGGTCCAAGGGTGTGATTTATAACGCCACCTTGATCTAGATGTATAAGTCGAGAGCCATTCGAATAACTCTACTAGGAAACAACAGAAGAAGGTTTCATACAACTCATGATAAAGAGTGTCTTCCACCCATCTTCGCATATCAAACCCAGATCCAGTACTAAATCTTTGAGCGAATTCATCCTCCGTGCTCTTAAACCAATCTTCAACACCTTCAAGTGTTAAGCGCTCCACCATCACTTTTTGCAGAGATCATGATATATGCCATGTTCCACTACAACTTCGAAAAGAGGTCCCGGCAACGGAACCAAGATGTAGTCATTTTTGCACCCCACTAAGAACAAGGGAACCTCATGCATGCCGACCTATCACCCAGTGGGCGTTGGATGCTCACTCGAGGTGCGCGAGAGGGAGCCGAGTCTCTCTTTTATGTGAGTTCAATGGAAGGCATGCTCATGATCTTGACTTAGTGATTTAAAAGACATGAAAAAGCTATAGAGCTTAGAACGACTTCTATACCCTTTCAGTCATAATAAAAGAAAAGCACGCAACAAAAGTAATAGAACTAGGAAGTTGTAAATCCACCATTATACATAGCATTCAAGTAAGATTCATGATTATACAAGAACAAAAGTACAATAGAAATATGCAGGTAATATAGAGAAAGAGTCTTAATACATTTTTCATGGCAACCTTATCACATTCATTCATAGTATTACTTATAAAAGATTACAGAAGGCAGACCGTAGTCATGCACCATGTGTGGATCCATACATGTATTCTCACAAAAAAAAAATTGCATTCCCCATTTCCCCATTACATCCTTACTAGAATCCTTTACCCATTTTCATCCCATAGTTCTTGTAGTAATTCTGCAGAGCTCCACTACCTCACTTTTGTCTCTTTTCTTTGCCAAGGCATGCGTATAAATAGGCCTCTGAGCTCTAAAAATTCTCCGTAGCCTCAGATATGGCCCCAAGTGTCAAGGTGTGGGTCACCCCAGGGGCATGCCTCTCCATGTCATGATTAACTTTTTGGATCTTTCTATAGTAAGGTATATTGCTTCCAGGACACCTTGTCGCCAGGCTGGAACCTTATCCAAACGAAACACGCTCTTCATGTGTCCTGCCCAAAAGGCCAAAAATGGATAAGTCCCAAATTTTTCTTCGCGCGGCGCGCAGCGTATCTTGGGTTCTCCAAGAAGTATTTCGAATACTTCCTTGCGTGCCTTACTTTGCGCACTTCCTTCGGCCATGTGCGCCTACGTGCCTTTAAGATTTGGAAGCTATGATAGGGGCCCAACAATAAGATCTCTAGGAGGATCAAATTGAGCTCCAATGAAAGCTCTATGATCAACATCAATAGATTTCTCCTTGGGATAACTTGAAGATTGCTTACATCTAAATATCATAAGAGATCCTATACCATATGCTTATTATCTCGAGTAGGGTTTTTAGATGAGCATTGTGATCTTATGTATCGAATAACCATATCGTGTCTCCAAAAATTGTTAGCTTTTTGAAGCCTTTCTTCTTTGTAATTCACAATCCTTAGACCATGGATTCATATTCAACCACATTGTTTGTGTAGTAGAACTGAATCTCATGTGAAAATAGAATCTTATCTCCTCATGGTAAAATAAAAAAGCACCTACACCAACTCTAAATTTAAATTTTGTTCCATTGAAGTACATCTCCCATAAACTTTCTAATTCTTGATCTTGTTTCAACAAGTTGGGAATAAAATTGCCTTCCTCTTTAATACAATAAGTACATAACCGTTTCTTCAAAGTTGTCATATGGATAAAAATTCCACCTCTTTAGCCCATTCATCTACTTGCTCATTTGGAATTTCAGTCCTCAATTCATGTGGTTCATAATCAATATCTTCATCAAATTTAGATGTTATTGCAAAATTTACTTCAATAGGCTTTAGATAATAAGTTTCAGGATGAAACTAGTAAATATGATTATATTTGATGGTGATCTTAATGCCACATATGGTTTTTCGATACATGTGATACAAATCAAAGGATACGTATCCTTCACCTTTTATAATGAAGTCTCTAGAAAAACATATTGAAAAGCAAGGGAAGGTCACTAATTGAAATATATTGGGGGATAGTGATGATATGACATGTATGGAATGCTATATTTAGATTTTTGATGAATCTTATAGTTGATAGTAGTACCATCAAGTTGGACTAATTCTTTGTTGACGGGGCATACTTTAATCATAGGATATATGCAGCTTATTTAGGCACGACGAAAGATTACTACTAGCCTCGAGTCAATCATGTAATTGTGAACCAAGTGCTTGCTAGAAATTAATGATGCATAAAATAAAGGGGGTTTATATGCACAACTTACTTCAGGAACATTTGATTGGTAGAGGCTAACTGGTACTAAAATCATTTCCTTTGGAGCCTTTCGAGAAGCTTGAATTGTTATAGTCCTTAGAGTAGATCCATTGGACTGGGATTAATAGAGATTCCCATATAAAGATTGACATTTGTATTCTTCATTTTCCCCACAATATCAATGGTGATGGTGTTAAATTTTACAAATTATAAGCAATTCAATCTCTCTTTGTTTATTTAATTATGGGATGGTACAAGTTTGATTACAAATTCTTGACATATGACTACACATTATGTATCTCCGATGCTTTAGCTGTAATCTCCTTGAATCTGATTGATCTCCTTTTTATTATGTTCCATTTGGTATTTGGATTCATTTGTTGCTGATTCTAAGAGTCTCTTCTTAGTGTAGACACTCAAATTTGGTAGTTTACCCTTTTGACACTACTGGTTGTGACTATGCTCCTTTGTTAAGAAAAATATCCACATCCTATCCCTGCTTAGTACATCTTATTGTCTCTCTCCCAACTTGCTTATTCCTACACATTGATGTGTCATCAAATTTTGAATATAAATGCATAAAATCAATACTTAACCTCTTCTTATCATGCTACAATTATTAGAATTCACTCACTCCCACCCTTTCCAAAACCGTACAATAGGGTTAAGATGTAATTTCCGGTCTTGGAATGACACATCCTCCAACTTTGATTTCATGTTGATAATATTTTTGGGTCTTTTAATCCTTATGTGCCAGTCTTGTCATATTGATTTACCTTTGGAACCCTATATAAGTAAGTTTATATAACTTCATTTACTTACCTAGTAATCACTTGGCACTCTTATGAGATCTCATTAAAAATACTAATACCAAAGGCACCCAAAGCTCCCTAAATCTTCCCAAAGCTGATGCACATTCATTAGGGTAGTCCCTACTATAGTTATAAAACACTCAAATAGGTTATGTTAACCTTCCTTCATTTCTAAGAACCCAAATATCTCAACTCAATGTATAAGGAAGAGTACAATTATCTCAAGAATAATGAAAGTGGTTTAAATTTCCAACTAATTGCATTATATAGATATCACATGCTAGGTGGAGAGTTACACGTGGTTTGAGGCCTCTTCGGAGTAGTACTGACATAAACGATGCAAAAATTGCACTTCAACCCCAACACTAACCTTCTTGCAAGGTCTCACACCCATGTTTAGAGTTTGAGTTTGATTCAACTGATTTTAGTCGCTTTGAGAAAAATGCAACACATAGGGTTTGATAGCGACACATATTTCCAGACCACCAAAGGGAACAAAATGTTACAAAATCTCACCTTAAGAAGGTCCAAGACCACACAATAGGTCCAAGGCCACATATCAGATCATGATAGAGATGTATAGTTCCATACTAGGACATTTTATAATAGTAGTATTAAGAACAAAGCATATTCAAGTTTAATACTCCTAGATTCTTTTGTTAGTGAACCCAAACCTCTCCTATACATATTTGTATAGCTAAGTGCATCCCCCCTATTGTATATTTGAGCTTGTACCATATTGTCATCACTAGTGTCAAGTATTAATGTGTTATGATATTATATAATTAATGTTGGAAGTTAATTAATCGAGACTAACCCCTATAATAAACCTTATTTATTATTGTGTATTTCCATAACATATATCAAAGTTAAAAGGGTGTAAACATCTAGTGAGCCTCACTTTTAAATCAATTTTTTGGCTCCAACCCTAGTTTTCCTAGGGTTTCTCCTTCCATCTTGGTGCATGATTCTTTATTGGTTTCCTTCTTCCACTTTTGGGGCACATTAATGGATTCTTCAAGTGGTTACGTCATTTCATTTCTTGAGTGCATTTTGTAGTAAAAAAATCACACACTTACTATAGCTATTATACCGCCAAATATGTTGTTTTATATATGGATCTTGCATAAGAAAATTATTCACTAATGAATCATCCCATAGTCCTATTGTCAATTTAGTCGAGTCATTGGCATTAAGTGTCTTACACGGTCATCAGTTACTCAAATACTTATAGTAATCTCTCATGGAGTCTCAACTGTCGTTATTTACTCAGTGGTCATCTTTGGTTTTGACTAGGGCACCTAAGAAGGGATTAAAGCACCCGTTGGTACCCCAGTCCTCATTTTTAGGCGCCTTGGTCTCGGTTGCACTTGGTTATCATTTAGAGTCTTGAGGTTAGTCTTTGTAGTTTTCCCTCTCATTCCCCTAGGTACTAGTTGACATGTTGGGTCATTAGTGTCAAAATTTGAGCAAGAGATCCCTATATAAACACAACATACACACTATATTAAGGGAAGACTATCTCTACTAAGGGCTAGCTATCTACTAAGGCAAGGGAGTGCATTTGGGCACTATTATGCATCACACACTACATAAGAAGGGTTGTATTCATTCTATTCCATCCACCATTTGCATTTTACATCTAGCTATTTCCTGCTACTTTGGCATCATTGGCGCTAGGGCACCCTAGGCACATGATTGCACACACATGCACATATAACTACATTGGGTCTGAGATGTAGTGCAATGCTCAGTCATAAGTCCATCCATTTGGCAGCTGTGGACAATCCGACCCATTCATTTATATATTTATTTTTAAGGTTTGATGATTTTGTGTGGGGTTTTACAGGAGATTATTCATCAAAGATCTATAATGACATCAATGAAGCTAATGCGACATACACATGACAAAGAATGAGTTATTGCGAAGATATAGTGACCAACTCAGAATCAAGTTTCGAGTTGTTCTACAGACTAGGCACCCACAGTGCCCTAATCCTCCCACAGATGCCCCAGTTTGACCAAATATTCATCTCTTGTAACTTCCCGAGGTGTTCATTGTACTCTATTCCACATGTGCATCAACCAGCTTGAGTTTCGATCACTGCGAGGTAAGTCAGTTTCAAGTTAATACCTTTTCCCTCCCATTTCAATTATTTCATTTTATTTAAAATATTAAATAAAATTAGTTATAATTTATACTTCAGTTATTTCATTGTTGTACTTGTTTAGATTAACTTCTAAAATCTATTGTTTTAGTTAATCATTTTGGTGAACCCATACTTTAGAATACTTTTCCTTAGGATCCACTTCAAACCCTAATAGATAAGGATAGTTCAGCTTCTTCCCGACCCATCATGTCTCATTTGAGTGTCAACCCTATCTATGATGAGGCCACCATCGTTGAGCTCACGACTCTCTATAAAAATCCTAAGTTATGCCAGATGATATTCAACAACTCTTAGATGGTCAAAAATATGTGCCTACTAGTTTTGAGAATTCTCCAACTAGAATTAGTATTGTTGAGGATCCGGTAGCCTTTACTCGTTGTACACCATGCTATATGGCTACTAGTGACCCCCTTATGATCTTTCTAAAGAAATTCTAGATGATTCCCTTATCGATTACATGCTTGGTACTTGCTCACATATGCATACCGATTCTTCTTCTAGCTAGATCACTACTATGGTTCCATCTCATGATTCTCCTACTTTTGATATTGCTTCTCATGATACATCTCATACTAGCTTGCATACTAATTCATATTATGTTGATGATCCTATTGATAACATCCTTAGCGAAACTCTCATTTCTAAGTCCCTATCTAATAGTGATGAGGCGGTTGATAGCCATGGTTTTCCTTCTTTTCATATTTCTGAGTGTGAATATCTTGTTCCATCACTACCTTCTCCTGAGATTGTATCTAGCACTGTGCACAAGTCACCTCCATCTATTACTTCTTCTTCTCCTACCATTTCATCTTCTCTTATCACTTCATCTACATCTGTTGCTCCATCTCCTTCTATCACTATATCTCCATTGGTGGCTTCACCTCCTAGGGATGTTTCTGATGCTAGTCCTACCATTGTTATGGGTATTCCATCTATATCATCTATTATAGCTTCTTTGGCACCCACTCCTAGTGTTCCCTTAGCATCGGAATATCCTTTATCTTCTCTTGATATTCCTATGATCACTCACAATGGCAAGTTACAACCGCTCAATACATTATTTCCATCTTCTACTATTCCTTCATAGGATATCCTATCTCTCATGCATGTCGTAGGTTAATTACAATCTTAGGTTCAATCTCTCACTTTAGAAAGTAGGGCTTACTATGCTTCTATTGACAACAACTCATTACATGGTAACCCTATTCCCAAGAATATTCATAACTCTGTATTTCCTAAGGACTTTATCATGCCTACATTCACATGTTTTGATTATCTGATGATCCTCATGCTCATCTCCTACATTACTACATGGCTATGGACTCCTACTCTAATGATAGGTTATTGCTTAAGGCCTTTCGACACAATCTTATTGATGAGGCTTTACAATGGTACACTCATCTTCCATTTGGGTCCATTAATACTTACTATGACATGGAGGATGCTTTCCTCCATCATTTTATCATCAAAAATGGCCCTAGAGTTACTTATGACTGCTTACCTACTTTACATCAAGGCTCATCAGAATCTATCAAGGATTATATCTTATGGTTCAATGCTTGTATGCATCAGCTAGTATTCCAACCTATTGATTTAGAGAAGCAATTCATTTTATGTCATGGTTTGATTCATGCGCTTAAGCAAAGATTGGAATATGATACATGTGAGTCATTTACTCTTCTAGTGCTACAAAGTCATAGACCTAGAACAAGATCTTCTTTCGGCACATGTCATTGTTCCTCCACCTACCTCCTCTTTTGTTGTATCATCTAGTGCTCCTCCATTGACATCGATTGAGTGTCCTACACAATCTCCACCTCGACCTAGCAAGCAAGCTCAACCCACTCCATCACCAAAGCATACTTCTCCTCCTCCTACGTGACATGCTACTTCTCCATCTATTTCATGTGAACTATTGCACTTTTGTCATCACACTCGACCATATGATGTGCTGCGTGTTTTACTTAATGAGTGATTAATTTTCTTTCCCTCTAATCAACATCATCCACAACATTGATTACAACATCAACGTGATCAACCTTATTGTAATTATCATTGTATGAATGACCATAGGGATAATGATTTCTTTTCCCTTCACGATAGATTACAACATTTAGAGGATAAAGAAATCATTTCATTTGTCTCTCACTCACGTGAGTGGTCCATCTCTCCTCTACCTCATCAACACATTTCTACCCACGTTGAATTGTCTCCTCCATCTAATACTAAGGTTATTATGTGTCCACCACCACAAGTTGTCACTCATGTGCACTCTCCACCGCATCCATCCATCGCTACACCATCACATCCACTACATCCACTCCATCCATCTCATGTATCACATCATGTTATTACTTCACATCGGCTGCCACAACCCTCTGCATTTGTCCATCCCACTGCAGCTCCATATGACATTCAGTTTGGTTCATACACTCATGTTTCTTCCATCCCACATGATTCCACCACTTCGTGCCACCTTGGTCTTTGGTAGGTGATTACTATCACCTTACCACCCGATGACGCACTTGTGTTCTTACGGTTCTTACACGACTATTGAGAGGTTTACTTTAAGAACCTTTCATCATGCACTTCGTCAATTCATCTAGTGAACTCAATCATTTCCCGATGATGCACTCTTGCTTACACAACTCATTCTTGACTACCGAGGGCCTTAACTAAATGATCCTATTCATTCACATGCTTTGAGGGGCATTGTTAATTCGCTCCCTCTCATATTTTCATCCCTACTAACATATTACGATCCCATTGCATTATCATTCATCATGACACATTAGTTTTGCAATCATACATTATCCATTACACTAACCACACATTACAAATTCCATTCAACAAACATTTCATTTAACTCATCAATCAAATTACATATGTTATCTATCATCATTCACATTACACATTTTTCTATTAATACCAACATCATAGTACACATCTACATCAATACGTAAGAACGATATACAACACATTAACAACAAAAACATTGAGTCACATTACGACATCGATACACAATGAAATAAACTCATCATATATCAATACCATATATATATATATATATATATATATATCGAATATAGTAATCATTAAAAAAATGATTTCATCACTGGGGGAAACTCCCCCACATCATATACAATAATACAAATCAAACCTCATCATCACTATCGCTCTCGGTACTATGATAACCCTAGAACTAGATGCCTCACCATTAACCCTACGCCGTTGTTCGCGGCCTCGATACCTCTCAACCTGCCTCCGTAATAAGGTAACCTCCGTAGAATGCTATGAAAACTGAAGCTACAAATCCATGTATCATGCAAATACATCCTACGCTAAGGGACCACCATCTAACACCTCTTTGGTTCATCGAGTCTCCTCGCATGCCTTGTCCCTCTCGTATAAAAATACGATGTACGTCACTTCGCTATGACCACTGGATCAAACAAATGGGCATGTTCACCTGTGATATCTTCCACACACTCAAGTATCCCTCCACCAAATACATTGGTCATCACATTATACCAATGTGCGGATGGATGTGTCTACTATCAGGACCAATATGTGTCACCTACAAAACAAATAACACAACTTAGATAACTATCGTTATACCATATGCAAACAATAAAGTACACAACCAAACTATAGATATAATTACACTCAATTACAACTACTGCTACATTATCGAGGGCATGGGATTCCCCCTCTCCCCGCCTCCATGTGATAACCACAACTTATTTGTGAACAATGGAAACAAAAATACCCATTGATGTGCTGCCCACCATGCACAATACTCCTTTGT
Source organism: Taxus wallichiana var. yunnanensis (assembly GCA_018340775.1). Lineage (NCBI taxonomy): Eukaryota > Viridiplantae > Streptophyta > Pinopsida > Cupressales > Taxaceae > Taxus > Taxus wallichiana. The sequence continues at coordinate 447,073,412 of CM031238.1, forward strand.
AAAACCTACATCATCTATTGTCTCTATCACCACATCTACCTCATTTGGCCTAGGAGGTACTAGCTTCTCTGTTTTGGCCCCTGGCCTAGCTCCAACTCTCCTTAGTGCTTTGATCACTCGCAACCATATATATGGCTCTAGGGGCACATCATGAGCCATGTCAAACCTGTCGCGATATCCTCTCTAACTAAAATAGCTCACCACCCCGTAAATTGGTCCTCCAACCACATAGTCCTACAAATACATCGTAACTCTACAACATTGTCGTGGCCACCCTCCATAGTTGCGGTATGGCCTCCTGTTGTCATGTAAATGTGAAAAATGAAAATTCCTAATTTTCAAGCATGACAACGATACCCCTATGTCAAAATTTTCAAATTTTACTTTTCTAAGACCCCCAAGTCTACTGTCCTCAACATCAAGCCTTACTTAGTCCATCTAACAGTCCTCAATTATCTGTCCATCCAATCCACCTAGGTGATTTAGGAAAACAAAGTCAATCCCCCTAGGTGATTTTAGAAGTTTTTGGAGAATGCCAATTTCAGGAAATTTTTGGAAGGGCTACCACTGGCCTTCCCGAGACTAATGTCCCCCGAAGAAGAAAAAGGGAGAAAATTCAACAAGGAGATGAAATCAATGTCTAAAAACATCAAGGAAAAGATTTTGGAAGAGTCAGGGAAGATTTGGAAGTTTTGGGGCAGGTTCATAAGAAACGGGTTCTCATGCCTAGGCAACGCACAATGTAAAAAAAACACCTGAGCTTCGAGAAGTAATTCCACGAGTTCTATAAGGAGTTAGCAGCTAAACATGACATATTCAAAATGTAATTTAGAGCTATACAATATGGTAAAATCAAAATTTTCACAACATCTAGGTGCAATATGTTTATATCCGCTTTTATCATGCTCCGTCATGGAGCCGAACAAAAACCCAAATTTTTAGGGAAAAATGGAGGAATCAAGAACTAATACCCCTTCCATTGGATTCATAAGGCCTTTGAAAATCAAATTCATATAAAATTTCACCTATAAAATCTATCGGGAACTCATGAGATACGACCTTAACAAGTTCACTCTCAAGTTCTTATACTTAGTCATTTTTTCAAGTGGACATGTGTTAGCTCTAGGAGCTCGACACATCTTGATGACCCTTTCATACCTTTATCAAAGGGACATGAAAATGCACCCAAACATTTTTATCCCCCTAATCACTCATAGGACCCTCCGCATCGCCAATTTAGCCCCAGGAGCTTGTCGGAGCCTATCCTCACAACTGATTTAATGACCGCCAAGTGTCACAACCTAGGCGCGATGTGAAAATTGATGTCCCTTTTATCCCTTTAGCTAAAGGGAAACAAAAATTCATGTAGCCCCATGCATTCTCATTTTTGGAAGTATGTACAACACTTATCCATTTTTGTTCTTACTTCTTCCCCCCACATCTGCACACTCAACCGACATGCTACCGAAACTTGTCCAAAACTTCTTTCCGCCATTGTTGCACCCAATCAGCTATACCATGTCCTCCATGTTGTGAAAATACATATATCTCAAAGAAATATAGATTTGAATGAAGTAAAATGAAGTGAAGAACAAAGAAAATGAAGAAATTTTGCTGAAAACCCTTGTAGTCAAAAATGGAGAAATGCTCGTTTCTCTCAATCCAGAGCACAAATCGAGATGTTATTTTTGTAGACTTCCTATTTTTTCGAGATGATCAAGATGAAATAATCAGGTGATTAAATGATGCTCCAAATCATTTTTTACAACGAAAACTACTTTTCGTGCCCTAGCTCACATTCGTCGGATTTCCCATCAATCTGACAATGGAGTTGAGCTAAAAACTTGCACATAAAATCCAAATAAAAAACCTATCGCAATGGGGTTAATTTCATCATGATCGGAGGAAAAAAATAGACCTATAATTTTCAAAGCTCCATTAATGGCCGCCATGGTAGCTCCGTGCCCGAAGTCACTGCTAGGTGAAAATTTTGTTTTTATTTTCAAACATTTTGGTGGGAAAAATCAAGTGAAATTCGGAGGATGAGATCACAACGACGAGCCGAGTCTGAAAAAATGTGTTCCATCACAATCGAGCACCAAAGACCCACTTACTAAAAATAGTAAGTCCTCTTTCACATGTTGTTGTCATTTTGGGTAAGCCACCATCTAAAGAAGCTATGAAGAAGGTGGTGAACACATGGGAAGTATCACAGGTAAAGATCATCTGGGCCCAAAATTGACACTTACTAAAAATAGTAAGTGGTCCCATAAACACTGTCATAAATGGCAAGGTGGTCTAGAAAATGGTTCCCACAAAAGGAATACAATGAGAAGAAGAAGTTCAAACTATCATAGGTAGGTCGAGGCCTGAAAAGCTTATTTTTACACTTACTAAAAATAGTAAGTTGTTCCATTCAAGAATAACAAGTGTTGAAGAACCATTCATAGTTTTGCTAGTATGTTCATCGGTACCTAGCACCTGTATGCAGACAAATGTATCATTTCGTAGGACATATGTTGGCATAATATGACAGTGTTACAAAGGGTCATCGTGGGAGGTAGTTTCCATCCTCGACTTCTTTGAAGTGGATCTCCATGAGAAACGCCCACGGTCACCATTGGGATAACTCAATAGTGTTTCTAAACACTCAGTTCACGGTGTTTGTAGGTCATCAAAAGGTAGTTTCTCATCAGCAACAACTTGTTTGCAACATGAGTGAATCATTCACAACAAGGAATTCAAGGGAGTGGGTATCTTCTCATCGGCACGGGACAGAGAACAATTCGGCATTGAGTGCAAGTCTTAAGGATTTTTTTAGGAGGCAAAGGATTTAGAGATTCAAAGTTTCATCTCCTTGGAGCATTCCAATGATCAAAATCAACAGACTTCATCAGGAACAACATCCTTTCTTTTCCTTCTCTCTCTTCCCCACTTTCTCTCTCCTCCACGTTCTAATTCTTCATTGGGGTTGCACTTTTTCATAATGCCTTAATTAATTAAAAATGACTTTATTTTCAATGTAATAAGTCACCCTTAAGTTATAAAAGGGGACTTAATGTTTTCCTAAGAATGTGAAAAGTTTCAAGGCATATGAAGAGACAATGGGGGATAAGCGAAGATACTTCCAAAATTATATAAATTGTAATGAGCTCCTCATTCAAAGGGGTTCTAATTCTGAAATTCTTCTAGCTGGTTGTATTCTTATAAGTTCATGAGAGAGATTTTTCTTACTTGTGAGTGAAAAGAGTTAGCCATTTTTCTCTCTAATTTCTTCATTCCTTCACTATGTACAACTCTGATTTTGCAAGCTAATAAAGGAAGAACTTTGTGTGTTCCAAGGCATATGAATATGTACATCTTTATACGTATGGTTTCCTCTAGCCAGTAGCCCCAAAATCATAGATAATGTTCACACTTGATGCTCAAAGATCTCTCGTTCTCTCTCTTACAATCTATGTGTCCTTGGAACTGAGTTCTGGGCCTCTATTTATAATTGGCGCCACTCCAAAAAATCGGCGTCGACCGAGTACCGGTCGGCGCCGATCACGGAACAGACTCCCGAGATGGCCAAAATGAGTGATTTCTGGAAAGATAAGAGTGATCCCTCCACCTCAAATATGGGAAATATCCCACTTTGGGAGGAGGAGAAATAGGGGGGATGTATGGATAGAATAGATATGGGGTGGATAAGTGGTTAGGATACATGTGAAAAGGTGTAATTAAATAGTTAATATTTAATTACTCATGGGTAAAACATAATGGGGTGAATTAAACTTAGGATAGGTGTTTAAATCACAAATTGAATAATACCCCAAGGGGATAGTGGTGATATAAACGTGCCTCAGGTTACCTGAGAGAGAAAATGTGCACGAGGGACACTAAATTGGATAACCAATTTTAGGTGTCTACATTTTGCCCCTTTTTGTCAAGTAACTTGCGATAAGCAAGGTTATGAGACAAAAACAAGGAGATGGAAGGAAGGAAGAAAAGGTGATGATGTGATCCCCCTCAAACTAGGGATGGGATGGGTGATAGAACAAACGATCCCAAGTTTGAAAAAGGTAGATGAAAACACGGGATGCCCCAGCTGGATGTCTGGAGTAGATCTGATCATTAATGATGCACAAACATGAATAAAGAGGCAGCCACCTAAGGAACTCACATTGGTAGGGCAGACTAGACGGTCTTCTCATGAGACGACGTTAGTACCTACAGACCCATGAGTGTAAGGAGAGCGCAAAATAGTCAGCATCTAAAGAGAGACACATTGGTAGGGACAACCAGACGGTCTGCAAAGCAGACGACGTTAGTGCCTACAGACCCATTAACTCTAAGTGCCAAAAAGTATGAGTGCCCCACGCAAAGGGAACAAACTCGAAATGGACGGTGATATCGAAAATATGTGCCAAAAGGCAACATTGAGCGCACAATAATGACCAGATAAATAAGCCAAGCATCAACACTATGGCAAAGAGATATGGAAAATCGGCGGTGATCACACTAATCGGTCGACCAAAAAATCGGCGCCAATCGCTTCTCAACACATATAAATATGCGAACGGAAAACGTGAATGATTTATTTACACCGTGACGATTGATTCAGAGAGAATCAAAAATTGGATTTGAGCACCATGGAAGCTTCTGGAAGCGGTCAGAAGTGGAGGAGGACATGACCTGGGGTAAGTGGTTCTTCTTGAACCCATCATATTTATTTTATATTATATATATATATATTTTTTGGTTTTGTTTGGTGGGAGGCCAGAGTGTATTTTAAATCCGGCCTGACAATCGGCGTCGATTGGTAGAATCGACGCCGATTTTATGAAAGCGGTGCCGATTGAATTCAATCGGTGTCGACTATATAAGATCGACACCGATTGTATTTAATCGACGCCGATTGGACAGAACTTCTGGATGAAAATGATAAAATTTGTTTTGGATGTTCGGATTTGGGTAAATATGAAGCTAATATTGCTCTTGATGTCATGGATGCAGGCACGAGAGGTACTACACATGAGGGATGTGATTCCCGAGCTACTGGAGACCATTCTCCCTGACGTCACTGATGCAGATTGGCGCCACTTAGAGTTATCCAGGCTCGGGGGCTTTCGGTACTACAGATGAGTGCCGCGAGATGTAGAGTTGATGCGAGCACTAGTGCGACGATGGGATAGCCAGACTTGCACTTTTTGGTTCAGGACGGGTGAGATGACCATCACCCATGAGGACATATATAGGATTTTGAGGCTACCGATCACTGGGGACCCGATAGAGATTACGCCACGAGAGCAGCAGCAGAGGGCCCTAGTTCGATTGTATGGAGATAGGGCAGATGATTCAGAGATAGTGTCCAGGGCAGTGAGGATAGCCTCGCAGTATAGATAGGATGTTCCCAGGAGTAGACGTATAGTGTTGATTCAGATGGCGATCTCCTACTTTGCTCTACCAGATTCGGGAGGTGGGAGATTCCCATTGTTATTACTAGATTGCGTTTGTGACATCCTGCAGTTCAGACAGGTGTTCGCCTTTGTTGATGCCTTGATAGCTCAGATATATTATGAGTTATGGATGTATACCACTAGCCGGAGGATAGTATTGATGTCAGTTTTGTGCTCCATTGCTGGGCATATGAGCATATAGCAGTGATCAGGCCATCCGGGCTTCCTTGGATGCCAGCAGCAGTGGGGGCTATTGATTACGGATTCCGGCGATGGCGGGCCGATATGGCCTCGGGAGATACAGGGAGATCCGCAGATTGGTATGCTGAGCATTTCAGGACGCTGACACCAGAGCAGGTCATCTGGAGACCATATCGGGTATTTCCGACATGGGCCGGTCAGGATGCTCACCTGGTGGGATTGAGACGGAGCAGGGTGGTTAGGGGCCATAGGCCTGATATGTGGGAGCGTGTCCCATTTATACGGGTATTGAGACAGTTCGGCCTAGTACAGACAGTGCCGACTACTTACAGGCCTTATAGGCGAGACAGCAGAGAGACTGATCTGCCGATTTTGATCCCGGCAGATCCATTGAGAGAGGCCCCACCCTCCACAGACAGTGATGATGACGCCGGAGTAGATGATGGTTATGCGGCATGGTATGTGACAGAGCTACCACGACACCTTCCGGCATCTATAGATGCCGATGAGGAGGATATGGCTACAGTGCTGGAGAGACTGGAGGGAGAGCACGCCACCCTGACACATACACACCAGGCGGCTCTCGAGGAGATCAGAGCTCTGACAGTGGAGAGGGATGCCCTGATTTTGGAGAGAGACACCGCTCGCCAGGAGCGAGATACAGTGATCCAGCAGAGGGATCACTACCATCGACATAGGGAGGCCCTCAGGGCCAAATATGGTGAGACAGGTACCATGTCAGAGTCTGGGACATAGGGCACGACCATAGGAGGGGCACCACTAGCAGCACCAGCAACACCACTATGAGCACCTGGTACCGTGAGCCCGACTACATACTGTGTCTCCTCGCTGAGGTGAGATACTACGAGGATGCCCTAGCGCAACATGCCCCAGATGTGCCTCGGTACAGGGCGAGGAGGAGATCGGCGGCACCACAACGAGTGGGGCATCAGAGGGAGGGAGCACCGGGAGAGACCGAGGTGGGCAGAGGCCTCTAATAGCAGGTGTTTCTAGCTCGATAGGCGGTGGCCAGGAGAGATAGCCTGGTCCAGAGGAGGGTGGAGGAGATAGTGTCTTCCATGCATCAGATTTTACGATATAGAGATTGATGTATTTTGTATCAGTGTAGTGATGTAGCCTCGATTGGAAGGCATTTTATAGATGGCTTGATTAAGAGCCACCCATTTTTTTGTTGTATAGAACTCATGTATATATATAGATTCATCATTTCCTTTGTCATATGATTGTTCTCCTGCTTTTAATTTTGATATACATGGATAGATGTAGCGTAATTGTGATGGATATAGACATAGACTGATAGATGATTGGATAGACATAGATGTAGAGGACATAAATAGATGTGATTTGATGTGATTGATATGTGGATTTAACTTGATTGAGAAAATAGATAAAGATAGATGTAATGTTACTTGGATAGACAAGTGATTAGATGATGTGGTGGGAGTTGATAGTTGGAATGGATTTGATATTTTTAATTAAATTTTGATGAAAATAGATAGATAGACCCACATGTGTTTATAATAGAGGTGATGAGATGTGTTTTGGACAAAGTAAATCAGATGAAATTAGATAAATGATAGAGTTTGATTAAATTAACATGTTAAATGTTAATTCAACTGGATGAAATAATTGGAAATACTCTCTGTGAGAGCCAAGGACGTAATGAAAATGACCTTGATTAGAAATAAAGGAAATACACCCAGATAAGAAGAAAAATGATATGCTGGACTCCCAACCGACCATAAATAGAATCAAAAATTGGATAGGAAACCAAAAGATCATGCATACAAGGCCCTATATGAGGTTAAAATAAACCTGACACTAACTAGCCGCAAACCAGATTTAGGAGGGAAACGGAAGGAGCAGTAAGTAGGTATCTCGTCAAAATTTACAAGGGACAGAATACATGTTCATACTGGGAAAATAGGATTCTCTATATGATCGACAAAAGTTCTTATATCTCACTTCATGATTTCGCGTAAAAGCAAATTGATCAATGCGGTAAGTTTCCTAGATGTGGAAAGACCGATCAATATGGGAAGTTCTTTCGATGATGCTAAAAAGTGTATAAACTGACTGAAAGGCTGATCAATGTAAGAAGCCTTGAGTATTCCTTTGAGAAACAACCGTCCTTCAAGGGAGCGGTCTAGTATTTTGAATTTTAATGATAGCCATCCTTCGAGGGCATGGTCTATATCTTTTGATTCATTTGATAATGTATGGATAGTCCTCTTCGAGGGATCAGTCTATCTTTTTTTTTTTTGGATAGCATCTTCTTCTTCTTCTTCTTCTTATTTTTTTTTTTTTTTTGAAAAACTCTTTTGGAAGAAGCTGAGTTTAGACCTAGATAGATCAGACAGAGGGGAAGAAAATGTATAAAGAGCACGCACTCATGCCCCGAGTAGATCCGATTACGATAAGCACATGGGACAAATGAAGTGGTGATTAAGGTATTCCTACCATGAGGAGAAACATATCCAGAAGAAAAATGCTATGAGTAGAGCCGTGATACTCATATTTAAGGTAAAAGAGACAATAGGCGGAGATCCACATAATTTCGAATCACCATGAAAGTATATGACTGGTTATTAGAGGGATGAAAGATCTGTCTTGCGACTAGATTTGTGTAAGATAGATTTTAACAGTAGAAGGGCCATAGATGCAAGGCATTAAGAGGTTCCACTTCAGGTATACCATCCATGGAAGATAGACGATAAGCCCCAAACCCATATTTATGAGTGATAATGTACGGACCCATCCAGTTGGGAGCAAACTTACCACGCTAACTCCTTTCGAGTGTAGTGACATTTTGGTTTTCTTTAAGAACAAGATCACCAATTTTGAAGTCACGGTGCTGTAAGTGCTTGTTATAAGCACGTTTGACACGCTCAAGATAGACTTGATGATGTTCAAGAGCATTGAGACGCCGCTCATCTAATAATTCAAGTTGTGCTAGACGATTTTGACGATAGTCCTCATCAGAGACAAATTCTCTAAGAGAAACACGGAGAGATGGGATTTGGACTTCCAAAGGAAGAACAGTGCTCGCACCCATGTGACGAGAGAGAAGGGAGTAGCACCAAAGAGGAGTACAAATGCTAGTCCGATAAGCCCAGAGAGCAAAAGGGATATGTAAATGCCAATCCCTACCAAATTCGACTAGTTACCTTTGCGAGGATATTACGCAAAGTTTTATTGGAAGCTTCGGCCTAGCCATTAGCTTGAGGATAGTATGGAGAAGAAAAGCTGAGTTTGATATTGAAAGCGTCGTAGAGGTTCTGCAAATCAATGTTCTTGAAAGACTTACCGTTATCTGTGATGAGTTTGTGTGGAACACCAAAGCGACAAATGATGTGTTGATAGACAAAATCAACTATGGGTTTAGCTTTTGTTGAAGAAAGAGGGATAGCTTCCACCCACTTAGTAAAGTATTCAGTGGTAGTAATGATAGAATGATGACGCTGTGAAGAATGGGGATTGATGAGACCAATGAGATCAAGACCCCATTGCGAAAAAGGCCACAAATCCGCTGTAGGTTGTAAAGCTTGACTAGGGATATGTGTGAGATTGGAATGTTGTTGACACTTGACACATTTCTTAGTGTATTCACAACAATCTCGATTAAGAGAAGGCCAATAATATCCCAAACGTAAGATGCGTTTAGCTATGGCCAAGCCACTAAAATTTCCACCATAGATACCATCATGGACCTCCTAGATAGCTTTAGATGATTCAAGGGTTTTGAGGCACCGAAGCAAAATACCATCAAAGCCGCGTTTGTAGAGGATCCCACCTAGAATAGTATAGCGATTAGTGCGTAGGATAAAATATCTTCTACCATTGGAAGTCAGATCTGGAGGAAGCACTAAATGAGATAGATAATCAACGATCTATTGATACCACTCATCCTGAGTATGGGTTGTGATAGCATGGATTGAAGTTAGTTGCCTAAGATGAGATGGTTGATCTAATCATTGCACAGCCACATAAAGTCGCGAGTCCTTGGTAAAAGGTGGGATAAGTGAGGCTAATGAAGCCATTGTATCTGTGAATCGATTTGCAGTGCAAGGAATATCTTGGATAGTGAACTTATCGAAAGATTGGAGTTGAACGAGAACGATATCACGATATTTTTGAAGGATATCATTCTTGCATTGATAGACACCCGTGACTTGATTGACAATGAGCTCAGAATCACCAAAGATGTCAATCTGACGAGCGCCGAGATTAATGGCATTTTGAAGACCCAAGACAAGAGCTTCATATTCAGCCATATTATTGGTGCACTCGAGTTCAATTTGTGTGCGCGATCGGGATAGGCGTACTCCAAAGGAGGAATCATCACGAAACCTACACCTCCCCTTGCCGGCATTTGGATCCATCAAAGAAGAGCTTTACTTTAAATGGGGATAGACCAAAATCAATTTGCTGCATATATTCATCGGGTAATTGAGCAAGGGGAACTTGAGTTTCCGGAAGAGGAGCATCAACTAATTGATCTGCAATGACCTGACCCTTGATAGAATTTTGTGGGATAAACTAGAGATCAAATTCTGTCATAAGCATGAGCCAACGAGTGATACGATCATTGTGATAAGGCTTCACATGAATTGTCTTGAGTGGATTGACACTTGTGACAATGTAAGTTTTGTGATTAAGGAGGTAATGACGAAGCTTAGAAGTTGCGAAGAAGAGAGCACAACACAGCTTTTCAGCTTTGGAATAACGTGTTTCATACTCATGGAGGGTGCGACTGATGTAATAGACAACTTGTTCTTTACCGCAAGCGTCCCGATGCGAGATCATGGCTCCCAGAGCATGGTCAGTCACAGAGATATAAAGATAGAAAGGCTCCCCCTCGCGTGGAGGTGTAAGCACAGGTGGAGAAAGAAGATAAGCTTTGAGATCATCGAAGGCATTTTAGCAATGTTCATCCCATTCAAAATGAACATTCTTATGGAGGAGATGATGAAAAGGTTGACAACAATCCGACAATTGTGAGATAAAATGACGCACTGATTGAAGACGTCCTCGAGACCTGCGAGTTGCTTTAAGTTAGAAGGGAGGCATCTCAAGGATAGCTTTTATTTTTAAGGGTCTTCTTTAATACCCCTAATGGAAATGATAAAACCTAAAAGTTTACTAGTGAGAACGCCAAACACGCACTTAGATGGATGTAGATGAAGACAAAGTGAATAAGCCTCTCAAAGAGAGTTGCAAGAATGAAAAGATGATCCCGACAACGTTTGGATTTACCGAGGAGATCGTCAACGTAATCTTCCACGCGTGCAAGAGATCATAGAAGATGTAGGTCATTACTCGCTGATAGGTTGCTCCTACGTTCTTAAGACCGAAAGGCATGACAAGATAACAAAAGGTCCCCCAAGGAGTTATGAAAGAATTCTTATGTTGGTCTTCTGGTGCGATGAGAATTTGATTATACCCAGAGAAACCATCCATAAGAGAAAGCATCTCATGACCCGTAGTTAAATCCACGAGTTGGTCGATATTAGGTAGAGGAAAATCATCTTTTGGACAAGCAAGATTAAGATCCTGGAAGTCGGTACAAATTCAAATTTTCCCAGTAGCTTTAGTTACTGGTACTACATTGGAAACCCATTGTGGATAATCGATGGGTTGGATGAAGTTAGCCGAGAGCAAGCGCTGCAATTCTTCTTTAACAAGAAGGGCTACTCTAGGGTGCATTTTACGCAATTTTTGTTTAACCGGTTTGATGTCGGGAAGAGTAACGATATTGTGGACCACGATATCGGGATCGAGTCCTGGCATATCCTCATATGACCAAGCGAAGGCTTGAAGATGGTTGGAAAGAAAAGTGGTAAAGTCTCCTAACTCCTGTGGATTAAGGGATTGGCCGACCTTAATGATGTGAGGGTCTTTAGAAGTCCCTATATTAAGGTCGACAGTGGCTTCATTGAGAAGCGTAGATGTGTCAGAAGGAATAGTTTTAGGAAGATAGGAATCCTCTTCCCCCAGATAGGTGAGGACAGAATCATCATCCGCACAGTGGATAGTATTGATAGTAGGAGAGACGTCTCCAACTATTTCAGGGAAAATTAACGGTATGGAAGTGGACCTGTCATTAGTCTTATAGGCTAGTGGCCCTAAGGAAATGGTATTGACTAAAAAAAAAAGTTAGACGGGATGGAAATGGCATCGTCCACATCGAGTGATGCTTCTGACTTAGCGGGAGAAGATGGTTCCTCAATAGGAAGAGGCTCATCGAGAACAGTGACGATGGCTTTTGAAAGAGGTTTAAATCCTAAACCAAATTTTTGATGTGGCTTGAGAGTTGGAATGGACGCGAGGTCATGCACACCTTGTTCATATTTACCTAAGCCAAAGCCCTTCCACTCGCATCGATATAAATAAGTTTTGGCAAACGTGGGATTCTGTAGACAATCGAACCCTGTTAAATAAGGTTTGGTCCTAGGAGGAGAATCCGGGTGATAGTGAGGCGTATCAAGACCACCGTAAATGAAATTAGTTTGTTGATTGGGCAGACCAATGGTGACGATGCGACCAAGACCTGGCTGATATTCAGGTTGTTTTTCTGGTCTACCATACTCACTAGGTTTGAGATGGGTGTCAAAAGAAAGGAGAGGAAGCTCTCCTAGTGAGAAATGCTGCAATGTCTCTTCTAAATTTTGTACATCCGGTAGTTTGGTTGCAGGTATGGAAGAAGATGAGGCCCCGTCAGGAGAACAGGCATTTTCCTTTAGAGGGGCAGACCCTGTGGTCATGTCGCATTGCGCGGAAGGAAAAGGATCTCCTAGATGAGTATAGATTTTGCCCTCATATTGATATTTTAAGCATCGATGGAGGGTGGATGGGACACAATGCATTGCACGAATCCAGGAGCGTCCGAGGATCATATTATAGTGGAATTTCCCTTCAACAATGTAAAAGAGTTCGTGAAGCAACTTCTTACCTACTCGAATGGGTAGGACCACGCTTCTAAAGTAACCACAAATGATCGTTAAATGATCGAAGAGTGAAAGGCGAGGGTGACACTACGTTCTTTGGTAACTTAAGTTGCTCAAATGTGTATGAGGAGATGATGTTGAGTGCAGCACCACTGTCGATCATAATGCGTTTTAATGTAGTGTTGTCGATTTGGACTGTGATAAAGAGGGGAGCCTCCAAATCCTCGGAAGAAAGGGAAGGAATTTCTGAATCTTCAAAAGAAATGGTGGTTGATGGTCTATTCAATCCAACAATCATCTCGAAGGGTTGGGGCTCATCTGAATTCACTGCGATGCGACATAGATTATCAATCAAAGCCTGGTGATGTTGCGGAGAGGATTGAATGAGGTCAAAAAGAGACATTTTGACCAGAGCCTGGGTGATTTGTTTCATAACACTCTCCTCAACTGACACGGGAATTTGAGCCCGAGGTGCAACACGAATAGAGACCCGAGGTCTTGGGGCTAATGAGGAAGGAGGAACTCCTTCGGGGGTTGCAGAAATGACAACCCGTGGTTGAGATGTTGTAGATGAGGATGGATTATCATACTGTTGGGTTCTAGTGGCGATATGAATTGTGTTGATTTGAGAAGGTGGAAGATCATTTGGAGTGGAATCACTAGAAGTAGAGGTCTGAGTAGATCGTTGGGGCTTAGATGGAGCTAAGATGACAGGAGATACTTGTTTCTCCTCCTCTAGCAAAAGATCACTTTCTTCCAAAAGGTTGTTGACGACAGATTGAAGAGCTTTACATCCCTCAGTATCATGACCCGGGGTACGGTGGTAAGCACAAATCAAATCAGAGTTAAACCAGGTAGGTTTAACTCCTTTAGGGTTATAGGGTTTAATTGGAGGAAGAGATATGGATAAATATTGGATAAGTTGGCGAAGGATTTCAGTATAGAACCCGGTAGACAAAGATGAGGACAGAGATGATGAAGGCACCTCTTTTACTTTAACAGATCACGAGGTAAAAGAACCCGTATGTTAGGTTTGACAAGATTTTTAGGGATCATCTTATTTTTTTGGACATCTGGAGGAGCAGCCTTGGGCACTTGAGATGGAAGTAAGTGAGACATGATTGATTTCGGTGGAGGAGGAGCCCCTAAAATAGATTTTGAAGATGATGGAGATGTGACAAGTGTTGTGGCCTTCAGAGATAAGGGAGGCTGCTTGGTCGAAACTAATGATGATTTAGATAATGTCGAAGAGGAAGAAGCTCCCAAAGTGGGTATAATCGGAGGAACAGAGGGTGCCCTGGTTTTTGGTAACGAAGATGATGACTCTGATAAAAGAGGTGACGTCTTTTTAGTAGGTAAGTCCACTTTTCGAGGTGCTGGTGAAGAATGTGTTGTAGAAGAAGATGATGGTTTTGATAAGTTTGTAGAAGAAGATGCCTTCTCGGCAAAATCCAATCTTTTATGAGGCACAGAGAGAGATTTTTACGGGAAAGCACCAAGAGTCTTGATGGTTCGAAATATGGGCTTTCCTTTTTCAGGGATGGTGACAATTTCAACCGCATAAGGTGATTGTAACCTTTTCGGGGGAAGCAAATGGGGAGGTACTGATGGCGCAATGTTAGATTTTGGTTGTCTCGGTCTAAGTTCAGGAACCGAGCGTATAGGTGTTGGTGCTACTTCTTTAGATTTCCCCTTAATAGGCAAAGTAGCATTGGTGATGGAAGAAGTGAGTGATGAAGAAGCAGTTCCTTGCGAGGGAACTACTTCTGGTATAGTAATTGTGGGTGAAACTACTGTAGGAAAGGAAACAGGAAGAGTCAAAATCAAAGACGCTTCCGTCAAAGTCGGCACAACTATAGGTACATTCACCAATGGCATAGTCGCAGCAAAAATGGGAGAAATAGAAGTAGATGTATCCGCGGTGGAAACTTGAAGGGATGTAATTACCTCGAGCATTGAAAGAATGTCTGACGATGAGACAGATGAGGATGATACTGTCTTGGGTATGGACGGAAGATCAGACAAAGAAGCTAGAGAGATGAATCCATATCTAAGAATGTTGGAATATTCAAAGACGGGCTATCAACGATTAACGAAGCGGAAGGAGGTTCTCGATTCGGTCGATGTGTTCGTAGATGGCTTAGTTTTAGAAGAAGATTCTTCAGTAGAGATGAAGTTGATAGTATGAGTGTTTGGTTTTTGAGACTCTGAAGCATCATGGTTTGGGGAATGATTGGGAAAAGGTTGTTTAAAGACATCCAGCGCTTGATTTGGGGGAGCATTTGGGTTATCCAGAATGAGCTCGCCTTTATCAATGAATTTCTGGACAAGATTTTTGAAGGTCTGACATCGTTCGATGTCATGACCTTTGGTTCTATGATAATGACAGAAGTCATTTTCCCTATACCAGAATGGACGTTCTTGGCTTTCATCAATATTCCTAATGG
Source organism: Taxus wallichiana var. yunnanensis (assembly GCA_018340775.1). NCBI lineage: Eukaryota > Viridiplantae > Streptophyta > Pinopsida > Cupressales > Taxaceae > Taxus > Taxus wallichiana. Next base: position 447,088,469 of record CM031238.1, read on the forward strand.
GGGGAAGTTCGATCATGTGGACTTCCAACATTTTTTCCAGGATAGAAGCATATGATTCCCCCAACGAAGTGAAAGATCGAGATGATGAGGACCCTTTTCGAGAAGATGAGGAGTCTCTTCGTGGTGTTTGATTAGAAGTGTTATCAGCTCGTGATGTTTTTAATACAATAGCGTTGGTGGATCCCTGATTCTTGTCTTTAGAAGTGGAAGGATTTGATTTGGTAAACCGAGAAAAATCTGGTTTAGATTTAGAGCGAAGTTTTAACTTCCCTTGTTCAATGGTGCGAGATTCAAGTTTGCGTGCCATCGTAAAGGCTTCTTCAAATGTATGAAAGGTCTGGATCCTTAAAGTGGAAGAAATATGATTAGCACAAGATCAAGTAAACAACTCGATCTGTTGGGATTGAGGAAGGGAGAAAGACAATTGGTTTATTATCCCTCTCCAATGAGCAACAAAGTTTGCAATAGACTCATCATCGAATTGACGAATGTTATAAAGATCTGTAATCGAGATCTTATGCATGATATTTATTGAAAATTTTTCAACAAACATCTAGGCCAATTGAGAGAAAGAAAACAAGGAATGTTGAGGAATGTTATTGTACCAGTCTAAAGCAGGACCTGCTAGAGACATAGGAAAAGTACGGAGCATAAGCTCCTGATCCTGGACTATGAGGTAGCAAGCATGTTTGAATGCTCGCAAATGCTATTGAGGGTCCTCCCGACTATGAAAATTTGAAAATTTAGGAAGTTCCCATTCAGGGAGGATAAGGCTTAAAAGCCACTGAGGGGTGAATGGGTTCATTACACACTTCTTCAAAAGAGTATGAAGGACGAGCCCCTTTGGTGGAGGCTTCCAAGTCTGTGATTTTCTTGAAAAGAATTTGAACCACGTCAGATTGAGGAGGAGGCACACTAGCATGTCCTACATAAGAAGTAAATGGTGGATGTTGTTGAGGTGTCAACGGGGGATTCATCTGTTGATTGATAGGATGATAAGAGGAGTAACTAGGTGTTCTGGGTGACGCCTGGTGGGGTATTTGTTGTGAAGGAGCCTGTGTATAGGTAGGCTGTGAGATAATAAGTGGTTGAGAAAATGAAGGTTGGATGATGGACGGAGCCTGTGATTGGTGGACTCCTATGCTTGTTGACTGAATCGGAACAGATTGAGGAACATGGGTGCCGATTTGATTGGACATGGTGGGGAACAAGACCTGAAAGAGGCTTTTTACTACCGGATTAGTTATTAAGGGCGCCGATGCTAGAGGATGGGTGAAGGTCACTGTTGCTGGAACATTGGAAGAAAAACCCACTGGAGGATGAGAAGCAGGAACCAACTGACTAGTCAAAGGGGGTTGACTCATAAAGGGGTACTGACCCTGGGACACAATGGATGGCATAGATGAATTAACAACAATATGCGGGTGCACAGACGCACTCATTATAGCCAGAGAAGAGGACCTCTCAGAAGTAGGTTGTGGAATAGTCGAGGTAACTGCGGCGTTAGGAATAGGTAAGACTATTTGAGAACTAGTCGATATGGTCGGTGGAAGAGAAAAAGGAGGCACAGGTGCACCACCCTCCTCCGTGGCTCGAGGTGAGAAAAATGATGCTAACTGTTCTACAAAGGCCTGGGATGGTTCACGAGGATAATCATACACTTGCTGGATTGGTGGTCCCTGATCAGATATTTGAATAGACTTGTGTACTAGGTAGTCCATGAGGGCTACCAGATTGCGATCAAGGAGCACCTCGAAATTCGTGATCCCGTGGGGAACATACTCGAGCCTCGGAAGCGATGATATTCTTGAAGGACTAGGGGAAGATGGATGTGAAGGGGTTGCTTTGGCCTGATAGAGAGGATTATATGACCAGGATGGGGAACCAACTAACAGTGGTCCCGAGGAAGACCTAGGGGGTGCCGAAATATCCACACTAGTGGTGATCTCGGAGGAGGAAGGGGCTAATTGAGCCATTCTTCTAGATTGTAACCGAGTGATGACCGTCATAAACAAGCAGAAAATAAGATTGACCTAACTAATGCACAGATAATTCAAGTAGCGTAGGTGATTATCTCTTTTAAGTTTTTATGCTTTTAAGAAAGAAAATATTAGGGAAGGCCTTTTATAACAGAACTACTCGGATAGCCAAACTAAGGATGGTTTGGGGGATGTTTTGGTGAGAAGTCCCAAGGCACTTCAAGAAAATACCCGATGACGTGGCTTGATATAGGGGCCTACCCCCACTTCACACACCGCTGCGATAAGGGAGTCGGGTGCTTTGCCAATATATACCGTAACTTCCGTGAATTTATAGCGCCCCGAGTACCCGAGTACCGTGTAGGCTTTTCCTCTTGGATGTCACTTCCAAGTAGGCGAGGCCGTGGAAAGAATTTTTGTTTAAATGCTTTATACCTGTGATTTTGGCTTTGTGTGCAAGGGTGAAAAATAAGAATCAAATAGTGTCACTACTTGATTTTGATCAATTTTCCAGCCTAATTAAAACTAGATGAAAAACATACAACATAAGTGACAAAGAAAGAGTTCTTTTTAAGCACTTAAAACGAAGTGTTTGATTTCGATGAAGACAAGTCAAACAAATTCTTTCCCAAATGCGATTAAATTCTTTTTAAGCACCAAAAATTGAAATGTTCGAATGTGATAGGCAACAAACAATTTTTTTTTTTTTTTTTCCTAAAAGGAGAAAACACCGAGAAATACCAGTAGATTTATCTCTCCAAGAGTGTGGAAAAAAGTGCGATTTAGCTCTTCCCCTCAAACAAACAAGGTTAGTTCTCCATAAGAAAAGGTTAAGCAAACACCAAACAAAATCCGAGAAAGATATATCCGATAATGGTGAAACGGAAATTTCTATTTTAAGGAACTAGAAAAATTTCAAGGAAATAACAATTTGGCATAAAGAGCAAGATTGAAACGATGAAAGGAAATGCTCAAGCAGAACTAATAAAAATCAGTGAAGAAAAAGAACAAAGCTCAAAACTAAAAAAAAAGAGATGAACTTACCAATAAGGGACTTTGGTTGGGTCCCACCGGGCATGCCAGAATGTTGATCAAGAATTTCGCGCTTGTTACCTGTCCAAGTTAATGTACCAAACTAAACACAAAAACCTTGAAAAACTCAAATGAAATTGATACCTGATGGACAAGATCCGAAGATGTAGATGGACAAAGAAACCGATGTAGATAAGATGGGCGCACACGAGTAATTCTGCACAGTAGATCCGAGTAGCCTGCGAGACACCGATGCTTGACAGAAAAAGACCACGTTAAAAGATATTTAGGTGGACTGCCCGAGAAGCGATCTGGGAAGCGATAAGCTCCCTCGGCGGATGTCAGTCCACATTTTCAATTAAGTAAAGAAGCATACATGATAAAAGATGTACGTACAAGACTAGATTTTCTGATCAAAGTAATAAACAGAATCTAAATAGCAGACAGAAAGCAACAGAAAATAGGGAACTGTGAAAACAAAGCTAGATTTGTGTTACCTGTGTCTTTTTAGATGATCGGCGTTGATTATGTAAATCGGCGTCGACTAGTTCAGATCGGCGTCGACTGGTCCAGATCGGCGTCGACTGGTCCAGATCGGCGTCGACTCGAGACAAAGTGCGAGAAGATTCAGGAATCGAAAAACAAAGGCAAGATCATCAACGTCTTCTGGATCTGCAGAAGCCGGAGAGATACTGGCAAGGCTCCACCTGTGCTGGATGCAGGAACAGAGTCACCAGAAAATCAATGGAGACGTGTGATGTTGATGTGATAAGAGCAGAGTAACGGTGCTCCTCTCAGGGATTGATTTGGACAAGATCCACTCTCATTCGATAGATAATGTTCACACTTGATGCTCAAAGATCTCTCATTCTCTCTCTTACAATCTGTGTCCCTAGAACTGAGTTCTGGGCCTCTATTTATAATCGGCGCCGCTCCGAAAAATCGGCGTCGACCGAGTACCGGTCGGCGCCGATCATGGAACAGACTCCCGAGATGGCCAAAAGGAGCGATTTCTGGAAAGATAAGAGTGATCCCTCCACCTCAAATACGGAAATATCCCACTTTGGGAGGAGGAGAAATAGGGGGGATGTATGGATAGAATAGATATGGGGTGGATAAGTGGTTAGGATACATGTGAAAAGGTGTAATTAAATAGTTAATATTTAATTACTCACGGGTAAAACATAATGGGGTGAATTAAACTTAGGATAGGTGTTTAAATCACAAATTGAATAATACCCCAAGGGGATAGTGGTGATATAAATGTGCCTCAGGTTACCTGAGAGAGCAAATGTGCACGAGGGACACTAAATTAGATAACCAATTTTAGGTGTCTACACCTAGATCTCCGTATAAATTCCAAACTGATATGGGCCTTGATAGGTACTTGAGTCCCCACAAAATACCATCTAGTAACTTGCATTTGTCTCTCCATATCCTCTAATGACATAACTTGTACTCTCTCCCCATCAACTAGCAATTGCATTATGCGATACACATCCTCCAAAGTCACTGTCATCTCTCTCCGTAGGCAACTAAAATGTACATGTATCCGCACACCACCTCTCGCATAATGTTATCAACATAGGCATATTATGGGGCACATCCCCCATCTGTGCTATGTGTCATAGGCTGACACGGTCCATAACATCCCACTCATCATCTGACAAGCCCAACCCAAGAAAATTACTCAAATGACGACCACCACAGAATTCCCTTGAGTGAATATCCCTCTACACACCACAAAATGACAAAAACACAATGTTAGAACACTATACAAGTTCAAATACACTCACTTATCACATTACTATATATAATAAATCTCAATTGCACATTTATAGACCAAATATATACTTTTTGGACCAAGGCGCCTAGATGCAAGACTGGGGCACCTAGGAGTAGGACACAAACACCTGTGTCTAGGAGCTCCCGTCCCAAGGGCCGTAGTGCCCTCACCATTTTTTTCTAGGTATAAAATACCAAGAAAACTCAAACTCTCGAATTTACAAAAATTCAACAAAAACCAGTACATACACATTTTTGGAAAAAACATCGTACTTACCAATTCCGCAGTCATTCGTGATGCTATGAAGGTTGCCACCCTCTCAAATTGGCTAGGATGTGCTGCTCTTACTTTCAACATCATCACTCACTTAGCACTCATCTCAAAATCACGTCTAAGACGAATTAAGTGACTAATCAATTTTTCACTTCACTACTTATAGTTACTTTTCATCACCTACTTTACTATGGTCATTATTTCGTGCTTATTCTCACAACTAATACACACTAGTAGACTTTTATCATATATTTAGCTTTTCTACTCCAATTTATACCCCATTTGTGGAATTATTTTTAGAAAATTTCCTACCATTGTATAATACACATTACATGCACATCATATCTTCTCAACATTGTCTTTTTTTCAACTGCATACACATTTTGGCAATTTCTATCACTTCATATCCATCTAGTCCTTACTTTCATCTTAGCATTCGTTCCTATCATCACTTCCAATTTCACCAAAAGGGGGCATATAATTGGGGTCATCATATAATCCTCCTTACATCACCATATGGTTACTAAAAACTACCAATTTGTCATTTTCAAACATTCACTAATTTATCAAGCGATATTTCACCATCGATTCCTCGCTAATGACCTAACCCAGGGTAACAAATGAACAATTTATATATATGACATTTCATCACTTCCCCTAATGACCTAACATGGGGAAACAAGCGTATATTCTATAATGATATATTTAATCAATTTCAAGCGATTCCCCTAATGACCTAACATGGGAGCAACAAATTCAAAACTTCTCCATGCAATATTTAATCAATTTCTACATATTCCCCATAATGACCTAACCTAGGGGTAACTAGCATAAAATATCTCTATGAGTAACCAATCAAGACAATCAATCAATCAATCTATTAATGTGTTCAAACCTCTAACAACCATCATTCAATCAAAATGATATAACATATACGGCCTCCCAAATGACCTAACTTGGGAGTTACATTCATTACTTTCCCAGATGACCTAACTTGGGAAGTTATTATATATTTGGCATTCGCTTCCAGATGACCTAACTTAGAAGCCATCATACATTTCATGTTTTCTTCTAGATGACCTAACTTAGAAGCCATTACATTATGGTGACACCCGTGGAGTGGGGGCAAGAGTGCCTTTCCTATACCACTCTTATATGGGTCAACTGTTTGATCGAAATTATCTGGATCCAAAAACCACAAATGTTTGATCTAAGCCTCGTCTCAGCATCTGGTTAGATCTTGATGATGTAGTTACAAGTTAGAGAATAACACACTTATCTCCCTACACTCTTCCTCTAGCGGCAAGATGCCCAAATCCTCTCGGTCGATTATTCGTATACACATAATTGGGTTGGGAATTAATCACTCCCTACCCCATCTTATCATCATCATATGCATTCAAAATCATCAATCATTTAGAATTACAATCATCACTCTTATTTAGTGCACTTCATCACACTATTACACTTTTTTCTATGTTACATGGATCAACGCGCCGATCCATGGTTTGACATGTTATGTGGCTCCTTTGACATGATTTTACTACCACATCCATGTTCTACTACAACATGGGATTCTCTAGATTTCTCTCGGTACACATCTCTATCTAATTTATGTTACCAAGCTTTTTGCTCACCAACATAAAGTGGGGAAAATGTAGTCACAAAATCATGCACTTAGTACTACTATTATATTGCGAAATATGTTGTTTTATATATGGATATTACGTAAGAAAATTATTCACTAATGGCTCATCCCCTAGTCCTATCATTAGTTTAGTCAATCATTATCATTAAGTGTCTTATACAATCATCGATTACTTGCAAAATTTTGGTAATCTATCATGGAGTCTCAACTATCTTTATTTACTCTCAAAGGTCATCTATGGTATTTGACTAGGGTGCTTAGGAAGGGATTGGGGTGCATGTTAGCAACCCAATACTCATTTTTAATTACCCTGGTCCCGGTTGTACTTGGTTCTCATTTAGAGTCTCGAGGTTGGTCTTTGTAGTTTTCCTCTCATTCCCCTAGGTACTAGTCAACATATCAAGTCATTAGTGTCGAAATTTGAGCAAGAGATCCCTATATAAACACAACATACACACTATCTTAAGGAAAAACTATTTCTACTAAGGGATAACTATCTACTAAGGAAAGTGACTACATTTGGGCACTATTCTCGCAACACACACTTTATAGGAAGGGTTGTATTCTTTCTATTCCATCCACCATTTGCATTTTAGATCTAGATATTGCCCGCTTCTTTGGCGTCATTGGCGCTAGGGCACCCTAGGCACATAATTGCACACACATGCACATAGAACTACATCGGGTATGAGATGTAGTGCAATGCTCAGTCGTAAGTCCATCCATTTAGCAACTTAGGACAATCCAATCCATTCATTTGCATATTTCTTTGTTAGGGTTTGATGCTTTTGTGTGGGGTTTTATAGGATATTATTCATCGAAGATTTACAACGACATTAGCAAAGATAATGTGACATACACATGATAAAGACCGAGTTATTGCAAAGATCTAGTGACCAACTCGCACTCGTGTTCGAGCTTCTCTTAGACCAGGGCGCCCATACTGCACTGTGGTGCACACAATTGCCCTAATCCTCCCACAGTGCCCATGTCTGACCAAATATTCATATGCTCCAACTTCATGAGGTGTGTTGTCGTACTTTGTTTCGCCTATGCATCAACCAATCCAATTTTAGATCGCATGAGGTAAATCATTTTCAGGTTAGTACCTTTTCCATCCCATTTCAAATATTTCATTTTATTTAAAATATCAAATAAAATTATCTAGCATTTCTACTTCATTATTTTATTACTGTACTTGTTTAGATTAACTTCTAAAATCTATTATTTTAGTTAATCACATTCAACCAATTTCACATGTAAGGATATTATCTATGAGGTCTTTCAAAATGCTTAGATTCATCTTCACACATTATAACTATGTTAGATCTATCCTTCAATCAAAGTTCTCTTTTGATAAGGATAATGACTCTATTATCACTCCTCACCAAGATGTTATTAATAGTTGACATCCCCTATTTGTTTAATTCATGGTCCATACTACATTGGTAAAATGTATTCTTATTGACAATAGATTATGCCTTGATTTTTGCATCATTTATTTTCTTCATCATTTAGAATGTCTACTAAGGATCTCTCTCGCTCTCCTATACGTGTTAATGACTTTACAAGTGTACCTCTTCAAGTACTCAACCAAATCACCCTATCCATTACTATCACCCTAAGACCCTTGACACTTTATACTATGTTATCGTGAATAATACTAATTACAATATTCTCCTAAGGAAATATTTGTTACATGCTATGGGTATCACCCTTGTGCTTGCAAGTTTGTGATGTCATCAACAAGGTTCTACTTATATTTTCTCAAGAGATCCTATCCATTTGTAACATTGTGTTCAACCTTGATGTAAGTTTACGTGGTTACCTTATTGTCCACACATCAAGCTTAAATAATTACTTTAGTGCAATCTCTTCTCCTTCCTCCACCGCTTGAGGTTGATGTAAACCAACCTCATGGAAATTTTTTTGATGCTAATTCTTATTGCATTAATCATTGATGCGTTGGTCACCTCATGATCCAATGGATATCCATTGAGAAACGATGATCTATGATCTTCCGAATTTTACACAATCAGCTATGTAGTATGGAGTTTTTCAAGACCTTGGTGACAAAATGAAGAACAAATATAAAGGGCACATATGTAGAAGAGATTGAGCAAAAATACTATTATGGACCACTGGTCTTCAACACTCAATCATGGACAAAAGGACCCTGCTATTTGCTGGTCGGGGCCTTCGTCCATGTTCGACACAATCTATATGGAGGGGTGCCTTGGCCTCCAATATTCACCTTAAACATTGTCAATATTTTACATATATTTGTAACTCATTATAAGTGGGATATTGTATTACCTTGTTATATATTACAAGGGGAAACTTGGTGGACAACCCAAATCAGCATGCCAAGATGGCTCACCAATCAAGTCGACTCCGCTCACTTATTTTCCTCACCACCATAGATCATTCTCCTCACATCTACTTAGCCCTCCTTGCCATGTTATATTTCCAACTCCTTGCCAACTATCCATTTCCTCATAAGTGCTTTAACGCCTATCTCCTCGCATTTACCTTATCTCTTCATCGTGGCTTTGAACTACTCGATAACCATTTTATCTTGGTCGTTACCTACCAACTCGGATCCAAAGTTAACTCGACATACACATCCATCCACGCGGTGGCCTATTCACAATGGCATTCAATTCATTCATTGAGCTACACAAACTTGAGCAAGACGCATGTCAATTGGAAAAAGCAGCCTTAAGACCGATCACTCCCATCGCAATGTTGGATTTAAATTCCATTGCCAACCATCAAGCCATGCATGTGGGACACATTCCATATTAGAAAATAATGAAGGAATGGGTGGTGAGTAAGGGAATTGACCCTTGACTCACCATGAGTTAAAAATAGCCAAATCTACTACACCAGGGTGAGTTACCACATTTTAAAAGTGAGCGGTTTGATATTTGTAGAAGAGTTCTGCTAAGTCTGTGAGGTCTTTTGGCTTAGGGAGTGAGCTAGGAGAGGAATTTCAAAAATTTCCCAAGGAGACTTAGGTTTATTTGGTAGGGATATTATCATGCAAAATTTGGAAAATATGTAAATGCCTTTGTAATTGTTTGGCACATATTTTTAATAGATCGGTCATTTAAATGGACCTAGAGACGTAGGTTTTGAAACCAAACTCCATTATCAATTGCATGAGTTGTATTTTATCTGTTTCAGTCTTTTTGTTCTCTGATTTTATGCAATACTCACAAATTTTTAATTATTATTAAAAATGGAGAAAATTTATAATGTTAAAATTTATCTCGTAAATCATTTTATAAAGTAAATTTGGTGAACGTGTTTGCAATTTGCTCATGATTTCAGATCATGTTGGTATCAGAGTTGGTCTATGATCAGTTTAACGGTTGTTTGGATTGCATGTGTGTTGAATGTTGACAAGGTCCCATTCTAGTAAGGGTGAAGGAGAATTAACAACGTTTGATTCGGAGATTGGATCAAGACGTTCACAAAGCCCAACTATGGTCAAGAAGAAGAATTTCATAAATCCTTCATGCAAATGAAAGATATGGTGGAAGAATTATACCAAGATCATCTAAGGACAATGGAGAAATAAACATATCTAAAAATAGAAGAAGAAGGGCCATCTACTCCATCTAGATCCAGTTCCCCCAAAACAAAGGATGGTAAAAGAAATTTTGATTCCTTCATTGAAATTGATATTAAGTTTGAATTTCCAATGTATAATGGAGAGCTTAATGTGGAAAAATTGGATAACTGGATCAAGCAGATTGAAGTATATTATAGGGTTCAAAATATTGTTGATGATGAGGAAAAATCCATTTGGCTACTCTTAGAATGGGTGGTACTGCACTCATCTGGTGGGAGAGTAAGCTTTAAGAGGTTGATGCAAACAAAGGTAAAGTAGCTTCTTCTTGGAATGATTTTGTCTCTCTTTTAAGGAAATATTTTTATCCTTTAGGTTATATGCAACAAGTTATGATGGATTGGTAAAATTTACGTCAAACTAAGGGACAAAGTGTTCAAGATTATACATAGGAGTTTAGAAAGAGGGCTCTTATTCTTGGTATTTCCCTTTATACACAAGAAACACTGTAAAGTATATTGGTGGGTTACATAGCTATTTGAGACATATGATTCTCATGCTTAATCCTACTAACCTTGATGTGGTGTGTGCAAGCTACTCATTTGGAAGCAAAAGGGAAAATAACCAAAGAGTCTTCCTTTTCAAAACACAAGGACACAATCTGACAACAAAGGAAAATGTTTGAAAGAACAAGATAAAGGAAAGGGTAAGAAAAAGAATAATTCTACTATTAAGAAAGAAGATGAAAAACCATTTTGTAATCATTGTAAAAAGAATCATGATGAATCTAAGTGTTGGGAGTTACATCTGAACTAAAATGGAAATGGTATAGAAACAAAAAGGGAAAGGAAAGAAAAATAATATTGTGGTGCAGGATCTTGGATCTAACTCTGGTGATGAGACCAAGATCATAGATATGGGTCTACAAGGTTGTAGTTCTTCCTCTCCTTCTAGCACTAGTTCATCTATTGTTGCATCTTCTTCTAAAAATAATCTATGCATGATGAAAAGAAGAGAAATGAGCTTTTCCACCTTAGAGTTGTTTCTAAGCATACAAAAATTGACACTCTATTTGATAGTGGATCTCAAGCTAATCTAATTTTAGAAGAGGTTGTAAAGAAATTGGGACTCCAAACTAAACCACATCCTAAGCCTTATCCTTTTGGTTGGGTTTGTGATAATGCAAAGTTACAGGTAACAAGAACTTGTAGGCTCATATTTTCTATTATAGACAAGTTTGTAGATGAGGTTGATTTGGATGTTGTACCTTTGGACATTTGTGGTATTGTCTTGGGAAGTCCTTATCTTTATGATCGTAAATCAATCTTCTATAGGGAAGAGAATAAATACTTTCTTGTTAAAGATGGGGTTGAATACATTGTTAGAGCTCATCGGGTGAAAACAAGTCTTTCTTTGGTTCAGTAAGGTAGATGAAAAGGCTTTTCAATTCAAGCAAGAATTTTGTACTCATGGTGATAAAAGATAAAGAGAAAGATCATGACAAAGCTTTTGAAGATTGTGATCCCAAACATCATGATGATTTGATTAAACTTGTTTCTAACTATGATGATGTGTTTCAGATCCATAAGGTCTTCCTCCTAAAAGAGGAGTTCAACATGAGATTCAATTGTTGCAGGATGCACCTCTTCCTAATATTGGCATGTATAGATTATCCATGGTTGAAAATGAGGAGATCAAGAAGCAGGTGATGGAATTTTTGGAAAAAGGATTCATCCATCCAAGTTCATCTCCTTGTGGTTCACCTATCATTTTGGTGCCTAAGAAGGATGACACATGGTGAATGTGTGTTGATTATCGTACTCTAAATAAAATCATGGTGAAAAATTGTTACCCTCTTCCTCACATTGATGATTTATTGGATCAATTAAAAAATATTGTTTATTTCACTAAGTTAGACTTAAGGAGTGGTTATCACCAGTTAGAATTAGTGAAGGTGATATTTGGAAAACTAATTTTAAAACAAAATAGGGTTTTTTTGAATGGCTTGTTATGCCTTTTGGATTGTGCAATGCACCGACTACATTCATGTGTGTGATGAATGATGTTTTTAGGCCATTCATTGATGAATTTGTAATAATATACTTAGATGATATTCTGATTTTCAGTAAATCATGGAATGAACATGTTGTTCACATTCAGAAATTTTTGGATGCTTTGCGAAAGGAGAAATTGTATTTGAAGATGTCTAAATGTGAATTTGGAAAAACATCTTTAATTTATTTGGGTTATGTTGTGGGACATGGTACATTGAAAATTGATCCTAAAAAGTTGAGGTCATTGTTAATTGGCCTAAACCCAATAATGTAACAGAGGTTAGGAGATTTCTTGGTGTAGTTCAATATTGGAGAAATTTTATTGCTAACTTCTCGTTTATTGCATCTCCTTTGCATTCCTTACCAATAATCAAATTAGTATTTCAACGGGACGGAAAAATCGAAGGATTTTGACACACTGAAATAGAAAATTAGTACTTATCCAGTATTAACACTTCTAGATTTGCAACAATCATTTGAGATCGAGAAAATGCAAGTGATCATAATGGGATCCGTGTTGATGCAAAATAGAAACCGTTTGTTATCATTCGAGACTTCAAAAGTGTAGTAAGAAATTATAAAAATCATGATAAATAATTATATGCTTTGATTCAAAGTGTTGAAAAATGGAAACATTACTTGATGGGAAAAGAAACAGTGATTCATACCGATCATCAGCCTCCAGTACCTCCAATCACAAACCAAACTACAATAGTCTAGACACTTCCGTTGGATGGGTTTTCTACAACAGTTTCATCTCGTGATCAGGTATAAGAAGGGTACACAAAATAAGGTTGTAGATATGTTATCTAGACCTCCATTTGTTGTATGTATTCTTTTATGTTGGGGTTAGAACACCGGTCAGAAAAAATATATCGATCTAAGCATACATGCAAATAAAAGTAGATATTATACCAGAAGAAATATACAAAACAAGAGACATAAATCAACACCAGATTTAACGTGGTTCACCCAAAGTGTGAACTACGCCTACCAAGAAACAAGCCAATATATTATCCAAATATTTGACAAGATATACAATGAAGATTTACAATCTTCCACACCTCTTAGATGTACAATACTTTCTTTCTTTCAAGCTTTTGCTTCATCACCAAGAATTATCTCTCTCCAATTTTTCAAGTTCTTTCTAATTCTTGTTAATCATTACTTCTAAACCCTATATTTTATGCTTATATAGTCATTTATAGACTTAGGGAACTTAGCCATGTAATTACAATCAATAGAAATAATTTAATGCTAAAAATAGATCTAATTCCCGAGAGTTAATTAAAACATCCTCGCACAAGTAACCGACACCGGTTAGACCTAACCACTACCGGTTCCTCCCTTTTCTGACCAATGCCGATCTTGGGTGACTAATGCCGGTTCCCCTAACCGATGACGGTTACTATATTTTCTAACAAGTTTCTATTACATGTTAAAATGAAGTAATTGAGCTCCACAACTCAACAATATCCCACTTGGAGATTAATTACTACACCATACCTATATAACGTCATTCTTGGATTCTTCCTTAGCTTTGTTTCTTCCTCTTCAAGTCTCAAAATCGAAGACCAAAAGAAGTGGAGTGTAGCTCCAACTTCTCCTTTGCTAATGGCTTCGTTAGCATATCCGTAGGGTTCTTTCTCATATGAATCTTTTCCAGATTCAACTTTCCATCCTCTAATACCTTCCGTATGAAGTGATACCTCAATTGAATGTGTTTCATTCTCAAATGAAACACTGAGTTCTTTGCCAAATGAATTACACTCTGAATGTCACTGAATAATTTACAATAACCTTTCTCTTTTCCCAAATCTTCCATGAACCTACTCATCCATATCATCTGCTAGATATCCTCTGTAGCGACAACATACTAAGCCTTTGTAGTAGACAAAGTCACAACCTTCTACAATCTTGAAATCTAGGTAACTGTCATTCCACCTACCGTGAAAATATATCAAGTAGTGCTCCTCTACCATCCAGATCTCCACCATATCCGAATTAACATAGCCATGTAATGAAATATCCAAACCTCCATAGCATAACCGCATGCTAGATATCCCTTTCAAATACCCGAGTATCCATTGGATTGGTTTCAATGCTATTTACCTAGATTAGCCACATATCTACTCACAACTCCCACTTCCTTGTGCAATGTCCGGTCCGGTACACACCATATAGCATACATGAGACTTCCAACTACCGAAGCATATGGTACTCATGTCATGTATTTGACCTCCTCATGTGATGATGGACACTGGTCTTTTCTCAATTTGAAGTGTTCACCATATGTGTACTAACAAGTTTTACATTCTCGCATGTTGAACCTTTTAACACCTTGTAGATATAATCCTTTTTGAGACAAATAAAATTTCTTATTTTTCTTATCTCTATGTATTTGCATGCCAAATATTCTTTTTCTAGCTCCTAAATCCTTCATAGAAATGTGTGAGCTAGATTTCCTTAAGCTCACCAATGTCCTACATACCAGATCCTACAATAAGCATATCATCCACATATAATAACAAAATAATATAGCTCCCATTTTCAAGCTTCTTGAAATAAAAAAATGGTTAATTCACATCGCAAGTAACCATGCTCATGTATAAAACTATCAAACCTCATATACCACATCCTTGGAGCTTGCTTGAGCCCATATAGGTTTTTTTTTCAACTTGCACACTAGTTTCTCCTTACCCTTGACTTCATACCTAAGTGATCGCTGCATATAAATCTCTTCATCCAAATCACCATGAAGGAAAGCCATCTTCACATCTAGTTGCTCTAAATAAAAATCTTCTACTGCAACTAAACTCAATATAGTACGAATAGAAGTCATCTTAACAACAGGAGAAAATATTTCACTAAAGTCAATACCTACTTTCTATGCAAATCAATTTACTACAAGCCTTTCCTTTTACCTTTTCTATCCACCCTCTTCTTCCTTAATACTGTAAACCCATTTATTCTGCAATGTTCTCTTACTTGCTGGTAACTTAACCAAATCCTAAGTCTGGTTATGTTCCAAGGAGTCCATCTCCTCATCCATGTCATGCTCCCACTGAATGTGAGTCTTATCCTACATTGCTTCTTCAAAGATCTCTGGTTCACCATTATCAGCAACAATAATAAATAAAATAGAGGTGTAAATATTTTTGGAAGTTTACTTACTCTTTGTGACCTTCTCACAGGAGTTTGGGGTACCGTAGGCTCAATCTGGACCTCCTAGACATTCCTATCCAAATCTATCAGTGACCGATGCCATCACCTCTAACTGACATCGGCTTTGCTAACCGATGCCGCTTGATCCTCTCAGAATCGATACCAATTCTTCTAACCGGTGCTGGTCAGGATCAACCGACACCGGTTATTGTGTAACCTTGTTGATAATTATTTTAAATATGAGAGTTTATTTTTATTCACAAACTTCTCAATTGGTTCATCCTTGGTTACTAAAATTTGATCCATGTACATTCTCTTTTCATTCCATTCAACATCACGACTCCTAATAACTTTAGAATTCTCTAAATCCCAAAAACAAAAACAAATCACCGATCCATAATCAACGAAAGTGCATCTCTTGGATTTTGCATCCAACTTTATTCTATTTTCCTATCAACATGCATAAAAGCTTCAACCAAAAAAATTTAAGAAAAGAAAGATCTAACTCTTTTCCGGTCCAAGCTTCCTTTGGTATTCCTCCATCTAGTGAACTTGAAGGCCCATAGTTAATCAAATAAACCGTTATATCAACTACTTCTGCCCAAAACTGCAAGGGCAATCCAAAATGTATCCTCATACTTCTAGTACATTCCATGATTGTCATGTTCATTCTTTCTGCAACACCATTTTCCCGTGGTGTTCTTAGAACCATTTTTCTCTACGTATCCCATTCACTCTAACAATAATCATTGAAAATCTTGCTACAATATTCACCACCATTGTCGATCTAAGGAACTTTAACTTAGAATTTGATTCATTCTCAAAAATATCTTTCCATCTTTTAAAAGTCTCAAAAACATCATATTTACGTTTAATAAAATAAACCCATACCTTTCTTATATCATCATCAATGAAAGTAACATAATACTGGGATCCTCCATGAGAAGCTACCTGAGCTGGTCCCCACACATATAAGTGTACAAGATTAAATTTTTCTCCTTCTTAGTTGCCCCAACTTTGAGAAATCTCACTCTTTTGCTTTCCAAATATACAATGCTCACAAAAATCAAGATCTATATATTTCAAATATGATAACTTACCCTTAGCCTTTAAGATCTC
Source organism: Taxus wallichiana var. yunnanensis (assembly GCA_018340775.1). Classification (NCBI taxonomy): domain Eukaryota; kingdom Viridiplantae; phylum Streptophyta; class Pinopsida; order Cupressales; family Taxaceae; genus Taxus; species Taxus wallichiana. The sequence goes on from CM031238.1 coordinate 447,105,102, forward strand.
AAGTTCCTTTTTGACTCATATGACCCAACCGATTATGCCACATGCATCCATCTGAATATGTAGTAGATAATGTAGAAAAGGAATCAATAATACAAGTAGATAAATATAACGTTCCTACCTTCTTACCTCTTGCCACAACAAAAGCACCCTTGGTGACTTTCCAAGAGTCTCCTGTAAAAGTAACCATGCAACCAAATTCACCTAGTTTCCCTCAGAAAATAATATTCCTCCTGAGGCTTGACACATGCCTCACATCTTTCAATACCCATGTATTTCCATTCTACAATTTTAGATGAACTTCCCCTTTACTAGTAATACTACAAGGTTCATCATCACCCAAATAAACATGCCCAAAATTACCCTGGACATAATTTCTGAAATAACCCTTATTAGGGGTCATGATGGAAAGAAGCTCTTGAATCTAAAACCCATGATTCAATTCTACTATCTAAAAAAGAATAAGAGAATCTTGCATTACCTTTGATGCAACAAGATTTCCTTCTTTACCTTTTTTGGGTGTTGGTTCTCTTTGTTCTTTGATGAACAATATTTCTTTGCATGTCCTTTCTTTCCACATTTCCAACAAGTAATTCCCTTACTTCGGATTTATATCTGCTATCCCTTGACTTTGATTTACCATTACTCTTACTCTTGGATCTTTCCTTCTGCCTACCCCTGATTTCTACATTCAAAGCATTTCTAGATGATGATTCCTCTGTACTCTTCCTGTGAATTTCTTCATTCAAGATTATACTAACCACATCATCAAACTTCAAAATATTATTAGCAGATGTTGTATTACTAATAGCCATTACCAAGTTATCCCAACTATCAGACAAAGAACATAAGAATAAAAGTGCTTTTTTACTTCATCATCAAATGGTATACTAACCAATTTTAAATGATTTACAATAGATCGAAATCATTCAAATGACTAGATGTAGATCCACCTTCATGCATCTTAGAACTAAATAGTTTCTTCATCAAATAAAATTTATTTGAAGCACTAGGTTTTTCATATAAATTAGCAAGAGATTTCATTAACTCTGTCACCTAGAAGCCACTTCTATAATATTGGAAGCCACAGATGCTTCCAGCTCAATATTATAGATCCCAAAGCCTTTTTGTCAAGAATCTTCCATTCTTCATCAGTCATCTTTGTAGGTCTAGAATTCTCATCCAATGGTAAATACAAATCTCTTTGATATAGATAATCCTCAATCTACATCTTCCGTAATTGATAGTTTCGGTCAAAATTTCTCTACCTTGTATTTGTTTTCTTCTCGCCATATCGCTATAGCTCCCACTCAATCAAAAACACTTTATGAGTAAAATTTTCAACACATAAAGCCATCAAACAAAGCTATGATACCAGTTGTTGGGGTTAGCACACCAGTTGTATAGAAAATATATCAGATCTAAGCATACATACAAATAAAAGTGGATATTCTACTAGAAGAAATATATAAAATAAGAGACATAAATCAACACTAGATTTAATGTGGTTCACCCAAAGCAGGGATACGTCCACCAAGAAACAAGACAATCTATTATACAAAGATTTGATAAGATATACAATAAAGATTTACAATCTTCCACACCTCTTAGATGTACACTACTTTCTTTCTTTCAAGCTTTTGCTTCATCACCAAGAATTATCACTCTCCAAATTTTTCAAGTTCTTTCTAATTCTTATTAATCATTACTTCTAAACCCTAGCTTTTATGCTTATATATTCATTTATAGACTTAGGGCACTTAGTCATGCAATTACAATCAATAGAAATACTTTAATGCTAAAAATAGATCTAATTCCCGAGAGTTAATTAAAACATCCTCGCACAAGTAACTAACACCAGTTAGACCTAACTGTTTTCAGTTCCTCCCTTTCTTAAATGATGCCGATCATACTTGACCGATGTTGGTCTTGGGTGACCGATGTTGGTTCCGCCCTAACCGATGACGGTTACTGTATTTTCTAGCAAGTTTCCATTGCATGCTAAACTAAAGTAATTGAGCTCCACAACTCAACATTTTACAACATAGTTCTTTGGTTCATGATAGTTATAAAGAACAATATGCTAATGATGCTGATTTTAAAGAAGTGTATGAAGATTTGATGAGTGGTAAACAAGTAGGAGAATTGGATTACCATGTTCATGATGGACTCTTGTATCATTCTGGTAAAATTTGCATTCCGCAGGATGAAAGGGTTCATATGGTTAGGGAAGCTCATACTTCTCTTATATTAGGGCATTTTGGTGTTGGTAAAACTGTTGCACATTTACAGATGTATTGTTATTGGCCTCGTATGCAAGAGTATGTAACCAAATATATAAAGGGATGTGTTCTTTGTGCCACGAGAAATCCTAACAACAAGAAGTTAGGACTTTACACTCCTCTTCTCGTCCCTACTCATCCTTGGGAAAGTATTTCCATGGATTTTGTAGGAGGCTTTCCCATGTCACAGAGAAAACATGACTATCTATATGTGGTTGTGGATAGATTTAACAAAATGTGTGTATTGATTCCTTGTACTAAGAAAATTACTAGTGAAGGGACTGCACACTTATTCTTTCAATATGTATGGGTTCATTTTGGTTTTCCCACTTCTATTGTTTTTGATCGGGATTCCAGGTTTCTTGGGGAGTTTTGGTCATTTTTGTGGGACTTGATGGACACTAGACTAAAGAAAAGTATTGCTTTTCATCCACAAAATGATGGCCAAATGGAGGTCGTAAACCACACTATGGTACATATTCTCAGAGGTTATTGTGGAAAACATCCTAAATTGTGGGATGAACATTTGTATTATGTGCAACATGCTTATAATCGTGTCATTCATTCTTCTACTATGAAGTCTCCTTTTGAGACTTGTTTTGGTTATCTGACTTAAATCTCCATTAGATTTCACTTTTGGACAAGAAAATGTTGTTAATGGACATAATGATATTGAAAAAGATAAGAAGTTTGTGTAGCGGATACAGTTGGTCCATTAGTTTTTTTGAGAATAATTAGAGAAAAGTCAAGAAAAATACAAGGCTAGGCATGATAAACACGGGACCGATAAAATATTCCAGATGGGTGATTCAGCTTTAGCTTCACATCGCAAGAGGAAATAATGACATCGAAGGTAAAAATTTGAAACCAATTCAGTATGGTCCATTTTGAATTTTGGAAAAATTTGGTAATAATGCTTTTTGGTTAGATTTACCTCCTTACATGCAAATTTATTTAGTTGTGAATGTGGAAAATATGAAGTTGTATGAACCACCTATGATTATTGATCATGATGTTAATGTCTTGGTACCTTCTATTGATTGTTTATCTCCTATCGTATGGATGAATTATAGGAAGATGTCATTTTTGACAGGAAGGTGAGAACCTCGTGAAGGGGTGATGTGGAGTACCTTTGTGTGGGCTTGAAAGACATGCATCCGAGTAAGGAAAATGGATGGAAACTGAAAAGGTGAGGGAAAAATACCCTCACCTCATCACCAACTAATTTTTTTTTCTTTTGGAGGTTCGAAAGTTTCTCACTAGGGAGGAGTGATCAAGGGGATCTCCATTGAGAAAGCTGGTCTATGATCTTATGGAATGTGATATAATCAGTTGCATAACATGGAGTTTTTCAATAGCTTGAAAATGGAATGGAGAACACATATAAAGGGCACGTATGTAGAAGAGATTGATAAAAAATATTATTTTGGAGTGCCAATCTTCGACACTCGGTTGCAGACAAAGGGAACCCACTCTTTGCTGGCTGAGGGCCCTCGGCCAGGTTCAACACACTTGATTTGGAGGGGTTCCTTGGCCTCCAATATTGACCTTATGGATTGTCAAGATTTTGCATATATTTTCCATTATATTTGTAACTCATTATATGTGGGATATTGTATTGCCTTGTTATATTATTGGGGTAACTCAAAGGACAACTTGACATGGTGAGATGAGTTGGCTCGGCCGACTGAGTTGACCTGCCCACTTATTTTCCTCACTTTTACAACTCATTCTCCTAAGCATCTCCTTATCCCTCCTCGCCACATTACATTTCCAACTCCACGCCATTTATCCATTTCCTCCTAAGCGATTTAACCCCTATCTCCTCGCATTTACCTTATCTCTCCACCATGGCTTTAAACTACTCGCTAACCATTTTATATCCATTTTTACCTATGAAATTAGGCTCCATAGTCCACTCAACATACTCATCCATCCACGTGGTGGCCTATTCACAACGACATTCAACTCATCCACCAACCTACACCAACTCGGGTAGGGTGCATGTCAATTGGAAAATGTGGTCTTAAGACCGATCACTCCCACCGTGGCATTGGATTTAAATGTTATTGCCAACTATCAAGCCATACATGTGGGACAAATCCCATATTAGAAAATAATGAAGGAATGGGTCATGAGCAAGGGAATAGACCCGTTGACTCATCGTGAGCTAAAACTAGCCAGATTTGTTACACCACGATGAGTTACCATTTTTAAAAAGTGACCACTTGATATTTGTGGCGCTTCGCTAATCTGTGTGAGGTGTTTTGGCTTATGGAGTAGCTAGGAGATGAATTTCTAAAAATTTCTGAAGGAGACTTAGGTTTATTTTACAGAAGATTACATGTAGTTGTTGTAAGATCTGTAAATGAATTTGTAATTGTTTAGGGCATATTTTTAATAGCTTTCAGTCATTTAAATTAACACGAGACATAGGTTTTGAAACTGAACTCCGTTATCAATTGTGTGAGTTGTATTTTCTCTGTTTCAGTCTTTTTTGTTATATGATTTTACACAAGACTCGTATATTTTTAATTATTATTAAAAATGGAGAAAAGTTATAATGTTAAAATTTATTTGTAAATAATTTTATAAAGAAAATTTGGTGAACGTGTTTGTAATTTTCTCATGATTTCAGATCACCTCACTAATCGATGTCTCAAGATTTGTTACGGCATATAAGATATTACTCGATACATGTGCAATTGAATAAGATGAGCCCAATGAATCCCCTACACCCACTAATGATAATCCACTTCCTAATCATGACACTTAAAAATATATTTTGGAAAATTACAATGCTCATCATGTAGTACCTCCACAAAATCAATTTTATCAATCCTCCAATGTCATTCCTCCTATTATCTCTTACATTATGCATCCTATTACTACTCATATTATACATATGATTCTCGGGGCATCTCATATTCTAGTTCAAAATGTTGCAATGTATATGACATAAGGCTCATCATGTAGTACCTCCACCAAATCATTCTTCCGAATCCTCTAATGTTATTCCTCCCATTATCTCTTGCACTAGGCCTCCTATTTCTACTTATAATATACCTATGATTCTAGGGACATCCCATACTCCATTTCAAAATGTTACGATGTCAATGGATTTCAAATATGTTACTTGGAATAAATCTTGATACTCATGTTATGATATCGGATTATTGATCTAAATGATTGTATCATTACTTTACTTGATGATACTACTCCTAATCCCTCTTCATGCACCTTAGTAGCGAGTTTCTCTTCTCCTATGACTTCACCTACTCTAGATTCACCTATTGTATCAATATTTTTAGGATGCCCTCTTCTTCCCCTACCACATATAATGCAAATCTCATAATTTTCAATGATCCACTTACTGATCATGATGCTAATAAATATACTTTAGAAGTGCTCATTGCTCATCATATAGTACTACCTCTACCTTCTTGTGATCACCCATCATATTCATTGATTAATACGTTCATTACTACACATGTCATATTTTTGGTGGCCTCCACTCTTAACTTAGGTGACATGTATATATTTCTTCCTAGTTACATTCTCTTAGGGATATTCTATCTATCCTAGAAAATTGTGTAAAGTTTATTTAGGGTTTTCCTAAACCTTTTTGTAGGCCTTCTACTTCACCCACTATACCAAGTGGATCTCACATGTCTAGTTCTCCTCATAACTATTCTAGTGTACATGTTATCTCTAGTGATAGTAACTTTTCTATCCCTCTTCATAGGTCTATTTTATCATAGACTACTTCTCGTGGATCTCGTCCACATAGTTCTCCTCTCAAGACTTTTGTGGTACATATTATCACTTTTGTACCACTCGCACATGAGAATATTCTTTCGCATAGTTATATACCAAGCCTCCTATTTAGTATAGATATAATTTTCCTCCTCATGAAGATCTTATTATGTATATATTGTGTTATTCCTTTTCATGTACATGGGTAAATTCAAAATAGAAAAACACTCATATATTTGCAAAATAAAACTAACACCTATACACATAGCTTGAGTTATTAGCACTTTACATTACATATGTTGTTTGTCACTATGGTTTGATAGATAACATATATTTTCTATATACTCCTTACACACATGCATTCACGAGGTATATTGAGCTTGATGCAAGACACACGATCATTACATGCTAATAAAATCTACCTTTTTCATTACATTCCTCTCTTGGTTACATCCCTCCACACTATACAAGTGCTATTGTTTCATTATAGTTCCTTTCTACTTCCTCATTATGTTTGATTATATATATTGTGTACATGTTATCTTTTGATCTAAAATGATTTACATGTGTTTTATACATCACTGACCTATCTTGTTTTATGTGCTTCCTTATTACTTGTTATGATGCTTTTATCATTATTTGATATCATTGTTTGTTATAACATGTTTGTGTTACTACTTATCTGCTTCATTGTATGTGGCCTTGAGTGCCTTGATTATCTTGTGACATTGAGAGTGTCTCATGTTTGTGACCCTATGCCTTTCTGTAAGAAATTTCTTATCTTGTATGAGGCCTAAGTTATTTATTTGTCTTATGAAATTGTGGGTGTTATATGTTTGCATATCTATTCCTTTATATGACTCTTATTTGAATGTTATTTCTCTTATTTTCTCACTTGACTACTATTATGTCTCTATGCTTGTGTTATTACATATGCATTGTTTCTCTTGCTATTATCATTTCTATAATTTCTATTGTCTTTTTGCACCATGGTCTCCATCATGCACAAACCAATTTGCAAGTACATGTTCTCAAATGTTTTCACCACTCTAGCATTCCACATTCTTCTATAGATTATCACACATACTATACATGAGTAAACATCTATTCTTTTGATTGACACCATCACATGCTTTATTGCATGCACCTAAAAAGAGGGGGATGTACAATACATGGGTACACATCTATTCCTTTCTATCGAATCATCATGTCCCATCTCTTTGCCAACATATTTAAATTCCAAGTGTTTCGAGATATCATTGTAAGTCACATTTTTGGATTGATATTATATTCCTACGTCATATCTCAACAATGGCTTGCATGCATCGCATCATATATCACATTCGACTTAGTTTCCATCCCATACCAACGTGCTTTGATCAAATAAATAACAACATCTCGTGTGCATTCCGTAGATGGTAGATTCGTTGTTGTAACTCTAATCTACAATAGAAGATTTTGGGTCTTTACAAAGATAAGTGATGAAACATAATTTTACAATTTAAACTCTATAATTTATAATGTGAAATATCTTTGAGTCTATAGGTTATATGTTCTCTTTGTCTCTCAAAATAGAGGATATGTGTATTTTTGGTCTTTATCAAAATTATTTAAGGGCATGTGTCATTAAGTTAAGTATATCAAATCATTAATTGGATTCATATTTAGTTAAAGAGTATTAAGTTTTATAATATATCATCTTAACGTCAAGAGTAAAGTGGTCATTCATGATTAGTAGTTAATTTGTGAGGTATTTTACATGTGTGTCATAAGAGTTGATGTTGAGTAATAAGTTGTTGTCACTCTAAACATATATGTATTATCATGAGTTAATAATTTAAATTTATTTGAGTATATGTCAAGGTTTTAAGGTGATGTTCAATTTGTCTATTTATCAAAGTAAAGAGTCATCATCAATATTATATGTCTCATTTATAAGATTCAAAATCATCATTTTGGGTTGTATCGTCTTTAGTCAATGTTAACATTGTCAAGTCATTCTAGATTTGCGAGTCTTTCTAAAAGATTTGAAATATTGTAAAAATAAAAATGAATTTTCCTCACGAAACATTTTTGGTGTAACCCGACATCCTATGAAAAATAACGTGTTTCAAATTATAGGGAAGAGAAAAAATAAAGTATGATGTGAAAATTAATGAGCTTTACCATCCAATTTGTTGACTAAAGATACATGTCAATTGGAGGACAAAGACAACAAAGGAATGAGGTCAAACAAAAACCTCTCATTAGTTATGAAAGACGGGCCATAAAACACTAAGGTGGAATTTTGTCTCATTTGTGTGTGCTATGGTGTGCTTAATTTTTACAAGACTTGTATTTGTTAATGTTCATTTATAGTGTGTTACTATGTTCAAGAGCGTAATAAGTGAGTAGTGATTCTTATGTACTTCCCGATGTAATAACATAGTGAAGAAGAGTAAAAACATATTAAAATACAACATCATGATACTTGAAGAGGATTGACTGGGTCCATACCTAGAGGGTGAATAGGAGTTCATACCAAGGTTTGTGCTTTACCTTTGTGAAACCATTGATGGTTGTGCATATGGTTATTGCTTGAGTTCCAACATTGACTAGGTTGGATTTTTTCCCTATAGTGATTGGTTGATAACAAGATGGTTCTTGTATGTGGTTCCCACACTAAATTCATCGATTAGTTTATGACAAAGTGTATGGTTGATGAAAAGTTGATGTGTTCCTTCTCTACTTTCATTTCGAGTGTGTACCAAGGTCATAAGCACCGTGGGCCAACAAGTTGTAGAAGAAGTGCAACTTTGTTTTCTCCCATGTTCACATTAACATGGGGAATGTTAGGAATATCATGGTTTAGTACTCACATTGATGAAGAAATATATTTGTATGACGTATTATAATGTAGGTATTTAGTATAATATTATAAAGTGAATATGTTAGTAATAATTAACTATAGGTTAGTAATTTTTCATATTTTTAGTGAGTGGTTATAACCTATTACGTAGAATAGTTGTGTATTTTTAGATATATGTTTGGATTCCTAGTTTATAGGATCTTCACAAACTTATATATTATCCCATATGAATTTAATCAATGTATTATATTGAATCAAATATGTTTAGTTTCCTGTGAGTTTATTTTTAAAAACTCTACACCAAATCTACAGTGCAATTTTTTTCAAGAGGATACTGAAATTTGGGATTTCCTAACAACACAAATTGAAAAAGAGTCAAGACCATACATTGTAAAATTTGTGAAGATGAAATATATATGATATAGTAGATTATAAGGCTATCAAATCAATACGTCAAGATGACACCGAATAAATAATACATGATATTTATGTTCCATATTAACAATGAGGCCATGGTTATGGTGGAATATTTTTTGTCCATAGAGTTGGAAGAGGTGGTATATGATTTCAAGGACCATGATATGAGTGTGGGGCCTTAGACCACTATTATTGTGATTGTACCAAGTTATCGAGTTGTGTGTGTTGTAGAGAATAACATAAGTTAGAGGAATACATGAACCTAGTGAAAAATAAAGGACATTGAGAAGGCTAGAATCATAAGAGTTGCTAAGTTAGGACACCAAGGAAAGATTTGGAAGTGTAAAGATATATTCACATAGGAAAGTAATGATAAAGTGAAGGTAAAAACAACACATATGGTTGAACATGAAAGATAATACCAATCTATAGTTGCAAGAATTGGATATTTTGAAGTCATGGAAATTGTAGTGAGATAATTATCTTGTGTTTTTGCCTCAACGATGGTGTTATAAAAATCATGTAGATATGAGATTCAAAAAGGGAGTTATGAGTTTTAAGAGTGATAGATAGATGATTTTCATTCCTTTGGATAATTTTATGGACCCCTTTATTTTGAAAGTGTGGTTATAGAAGAAGATATTAATAATATCTATAAGGTGAATGCACAAGATAAATATTAATGGAACTCGCAAGATGATAGTAAGATTGAATGGAAAAGTAGTAAGTCATTATTCGATACTACACATGTTGCGTGTGAAATGCAGTCATGAAAGAATATGAGGTTACTAGAAAAAGTGCACAAAAGTGGTGAGATGGTGCAAAAGAAAAATTGGAAAATGTAGAACATGATGGTCTAAAATAATGTAAATTCGTAGAAATGAATTATGAAGTGGGTTCTTAAAGTAGAACCATAACTTACAAAAATGATGAGGACTAGTTGAGGCTAATTATAAAATTTATCTAAGTATAATGGATCTAATTGTGTTAAATCATATATGGTGGATTTGGAGGCATGCTTGCCTAAAGAGGATGATAAATTTTTTTCATTCACACATATCATTTGGGATATAGGTGCCCAATGGAAAACTAATAAATCACATTTACTATGATATAATAAGATTAAGGAGGTGGTATAAAGCAAGTTTGAAAGGAGTAATATCACATATGCCCTAAAAGTTTATGTAGGTGACACTAAAACTAGTGACCATTACAAATAATGAGAAGGTTTGGAATCTAAAAGAGTATTTTCTACCACTATGCCTATGGGTCATATGTTGTATAGGACCTTGAAAACTTGGTCCCAATCTTGGTATTTACAGAATGAAACTAGAAGGGAGACTACTAATTAGAGAGAAGCTAATGAATATTTTGTTAGGATTTCCATTTTTGGGAATGATAGGAGTTAGATGGTCCACTAGGAATGATCAAGGATGTAGTAGGAGGATTGGATGTGTAAAATTCATAATGTTGAGGACTACTCGCTGCAAAATCTATTTGTGCTAAAAGAATGAAGTAACGGATTAGTGTGGGAGGTTGCACCTCCCAATCTAGATCTTAAATTAAGAATATATGTCAAGTTGAATTGTTTGAGGAGGGTGTGGCAGAAGATAAAATTGCACAACTAGTGACCACTAAGGGAAATTGGGTTGTTGATTTGACATAAAAAGATCCTACTAAATACTATAATCAAAATTTGTGCATGAAATAAGTGAATATGGGTACTATAAACACCCTAATTCCATCACCACATTAATTAATAAATTAATTCAACCCACTTTACTTCCACAACATCCCACAAATATTTTACTAAATAATTAATCTTAATCATCTAATTATTTCCTAATTAAATCCATGCACATGTATAGTATAAATTAAAAAATAAAACTACCCTCTACCATTTAATAAAATATTTAAATAATCCTCAACCACTTCATTAAAGTTTACCACCCCTTTGTGCAATGAGATCCATTGAATCTCACCTACCTCCACCACCTAAAAATATAAAAGGATCTTCCAAGCTTCCATTTTGGGAAAATGACGCAATAAAGATTGTCACATCATCATTCTATTTTTGGAAGGGAAAATCATCATTTGAGGAAGGGGAAATGAAGTGTTAGGAAATATATATGTTATTTCTCACATTGTTTTGTATGTGTTAGTTTATATAGGTGAGTATAAAATAATATAATGTCTAAATGTGAGTGAGTTGTGAATACAAATCACGTATATTAATCTTAAGAGAGGTTATAGTATTGTTAGTAGAGATACTAGGAGATAGCTTGAGAGATTAATGGGTAATTGAGTAAGAATATGGGTTAGAGATAATGGATATATCCTAGTCTTTAGGAAACTACTATATATAAATGTAATATCTATCAAGTAATGTATTAGTCCACATAAATTGAATTGAAGAAGCTGAGCATTCATTTTAATCAATTATATTTAGTTTGTTTTAATTATTAAATCTCTAACCAAAAATATATTTGGTATCAAAGTGAGTTTTTCCATTCATGAAGTCTTGAAATATGTGGAGAGGAAAATTGATTGTGCTAATTCCCCCAAATATTAAATAATTAAATATCTTAATTCCTATGTGGTTTATGCATACAAATTCATAATGTAGATGCTAAGCTAGAAAAGTGTGGAGGACATTATTAGATTTACAAGGGTGCTAATACAAGAAGTGATTGGATAAGCAACTGGAGGTTGATAAAGGTAGTTCTAAGTAACTAAATAAGGGTTTTAGACATCTAAAAATCTTCCTCCCATATCTCTGTGTTAAGCTTGCATTTTAAGGATTCTCGATTGCACATCTAGATTTTCCATTTCACATCTCATTCAACTGCATGGAATGCAAGTTTAATTTATATTTTCATTGAATTTTCTTACAAATTTCTGTAGTGTATTAACTTCCATGCCTTCTATATTAGTCTTATTTTCCATTATTCTAGTGATTTACTACACTATTCATGCAAACATTGCAATCAATTTCCAAGATTTGGAAGTGAGCTCTCTACATGCATTTTGGAGAGGTCACGTATAGATCTCACATGTGCATCATCTAGGTTCTTATTCACAGTTGTATTGTCTAATTTAGGAAAAACACAAGTTGAGCCATGTAGAAGGTAAAATATAGTATACAAACAATCGGGACATTTTGTTTCCATTAAATATTTAATCTTGAGGGATACATTTAATTTGATTTTGAAATTCTCCCTCCTTCTACCTACCTACCTTCCCATACATTTAATATTTTTACCTTGAACGCTCATATTTTGAATTCTCTTTTGAGAGGGAACATCATTTTAATGTTTGACAAAATGTTTTTAATTAATGTGTACAGCTGTGCATGACGTTACATAGAGCCGAAAGGAACTCAAAAGCAAGAGAATAGAGATGGAAAACAAAAGACTATATACATCAGTGTAGAATAGGTGTGTGTGGTTGTAAAAACAAAGAAACAACTCAAGAAAAGTGTGTACAAGTAACTACAGAACAACAAATGAGCAAAACAAAGAAGAACTTGAAAAATAAGAAACATAGGAAAACCCAAATTTGTAACAAAAAAATAGAGGAAAAATAGAATAAAATAGTGTAGAGAAGAAGCTCAATAAAAGAAGTGTGTAAGAACTTAAAAACGTCAAGAAAACGGAAGATTTAGGTTTTGTAAACTTTTATTGAATTTAATATAAGTATATTGTGTGTTTTCTAGGTTTTATTGTCTCTATTTCTTTATTTTTTGTTTATTGGCATCTAAATTTTCCAATAGTTTGGTATAAGAGTATGATTTTTTGGGGCTGATTAGTGATGGATCCCAATGATAATAACTCTTGGAAACAACCCTAATGTTTCATAGAAAAACTATGACATTTGGTGTATAAAAATGAAGACATTGTTCTCTTCTCAAGAGCTATGAGAACTAGTAGAAGGTGGATACATAAAGACACCAAACCCTATTGCATTCAATGCATTCAAACAAGCCCAAAATAATATTTTGAAGGAAAATAGAAAGAAGGATGCCAAAGCATTAAGCTACATTCAAAATGTAGTCACTAATTCATTTTTTCCAAGGATAGCAAACAACTACAAATTCCAAACAAGCATGGGATATTTTACAAAATGTCTATCAAGGTAGTGACAAGGTGAAGCTAGTCATATTATAGATGTTAAGGAGAGATTTTGAGACTTTGTTGATGAAGGAATAATAACCAATAAATGTTTTTTTACACAAGGATAAGGACTATAATAAATCAAAATTAAGGACAAATGGAGATGTTATTGAAGGTAATAAAATAATAGAGAAGGTATCAAGGAGTCTTCCTACTATATTTTCTCTTGTTGTTGTAGTAATAGAAGAGTCTAAGGATTTACGATAAATGATAGTTGATGAATTGATGAGTTCTTTACAAATCCATGAACAAAGGATGAGTAGGACAACCGACTCCTCCAATTAACATGACTTCAAGAAAAACATGAACGTGAGAGGAAAGGGCAAAGGAGCCTACTCTAGAGGAAGATGAAAATTTTGCAATCAATAAGAAGGTGGAAGACATAATCATCAAGAGCCACATGCAAGAGGAAGATGAAGAAGAAACAATGCTTCAGAGGCGGTTCAACACAAAGCTATGATAAAACAAACATCCAATGCTATTATTGCAAGAAGTATGGATACTATGCTAGTGAATGTAGAAAGAAAGAGTATGATATGAAATATCATAATACAAGCTATACTAATGAAAAAGAGGCTAAAAACTAAAAATATGAAAATGGTGGAAATTTATTTTTAACATGCAATGTAGCTGAGAAAAGCAATAAACAAATATGGTATTTGGATATTGCTTGTAGTAACCACATGTGTGGCAACAAGGGAATGTTCAACAATATAGATAAAATAGTCAAATTTGAAGTAAAGATGGGAACAAATGAAAAGGTTCCTATAATGGGAAAAGGAAACATATCCATTCTTACCAAGCAAGGAGATAAGAGGCAGATTCAAGATGTCTTCTATGTGCCAGGATTGAAGTATAACCTTCTAAGAATTGGGAAGCTAGTCCAAAAAGGATACAAGGTGAGATTTGAAAATGGAGAATGCATAATTTATGATAGAATTGGAATTAATAGGAAACTTGTAATAGTTAATAAGACGCAAAATAAGATGTTTCCTTTGAGGATGCAAAGTGAGGTGGCAAAAATGTTTAAAACAACATTTGATCAATCTACTCTTTGGAACCTTAGGTATGGGAATTTGAGTTTTGGTGGATTAAATGTTCTTTATAAGAAGAAAATGGTAAGATGGTTCACCCTAATTGAACAACCAAATAAAGTATGTGAGGGTCTTATATTGGGGAAACAACATAGAAATGATTTTCCATCGGATAATATTGGAGATTAAGCTCACCTCTTGAGCTAATCCATGAAAATTTATGTGGTCCCATGAAAACTTCCTCCTTGTCCAAGAGTGATTATTTTATTACTTTCATTTATGACTTTAGCAAAAAGAAATGGGTATATTTTTTTAAAAACAAATTAGAGCCATTTTAAGTTTTCAAGAAATTCAAGGCCATGGTTGAGAAATAAAATGATCACTATATAAACAATATTGAGAACAGATAGAGGGGGAGTACATATTAAATCAATTTTAAAACTTTTGCAAGGAGCATGGGATCAAGAAAAATTTACAATGAGGTATACACCACAGAAAAATGGTGTTGTTGAGAGGAAATATTAACCTATTAAAGAGACGGGAAGAAGCATGATCAAAGAAAGAGGATTTCCAAATGAGTATTTGGATGGAGCAGTTGGAACATCGATTTATTTGCTGAATAGATGTCCTATAAAAAGTGTTCAAAAAAATATATCTCAAGAGGCATGGAGTGGAAGGAAACCAAGTGTTGAGCACGTAATATTTTATGGATGTGTGGCATATGCACATGTGCCCAAGCAAAGAAGATCAAAGTGGGATAACAAAGGAGAAAAATGTGTCTTCATCAGGTATAGCTAACAATCTAAAGCTTATAGATTGTACAATCCAATAAAAAGGAAATAATAATCAGCTGACATGTTCAATTCATAGAGGAAGCATATTGGGAGATGTACAAGAAGTACTATATTCACAAGCAAAGGCAAGAGAGCCTTTTATTGAAGCTAAAACAATAGATGGTAGAGTCAACAATACATTGATTTGGAGCCCTATCTCACAAAGGGGGACCAATAAAGTATACAAGGAGAATCTCATGGGACAAGTTCATCATATACCAATTCAAATCAACACCAAGTGAGAATGAGGAGTGCATGAGAGATTTATGATAAGTCAAGATATGATGAAAATTAAGATGAAACAACCAATTTTGCTCTATTTTCAGCTACTAATCCTACTTATTTTGAGGAAGACGTAAAGGAAAAAATGGTGTGAATCAATGGATGAAGAAAGGAATACAATAGAGAAGAATGGAACATGAGAGTTAGTTGATCTTCTAGTAAGAAAGGAAGTCATTAGATTCAAGTGGGTTTACAAAACCAAAACTAATCCTGAATGCAAGATTGAGAGACATAAGGTGATGATAGTTGTCAAAGGCTACAAACAAAGTCCTAGATGTGATTATAATGAGACCTTTTCTCCTGTAACAAGGCTAGAAATGGTGATAACAATAATTACTATAGCTTCTCATCACACATGGAAGGTACATCGATGGATGTCAAATCAAATTTCTTGAATAACATGATATAAGAAGTGTATATGGGACAACCGTTTGGTTATGAGATTCCAAGGCATCATAATAAGGTTTACAAGCTCAAGAAGGCATTGTATGGACTCAAACAAGCACCAAGGGAATGGTACAACCATATAAAATCTTATTTTATAAGCAATAAATTTAACAAAAGCAGTATTGAACCTACACTCTACATCAAAGAAAAAAAAGAAGGTGTGATTTTGATTGTACTCAAATATGTAGATGATCTAATCTTTACCGAAAATGTCAAAAATTCCATAGAAGAGTTTAAATTAGTCGTGAAGAAGGAGTTTGAGATGACTGATTTACGATTCTTGAGAAAATTTCTCGATTTGAATTCAAACAAATGGAGCTTGGAAAATTTGTGTCACAAGTGAAATATTCAAAGGATATTCTAGTGATATTTAGAACGTTGGACATCAAACCAACATCTACACCAACCAAACAAGTTTGAAATTAACCAAGGAATATTACAACAACAATGTAGATCCAACATGGTACAAAAGCTTAGTAGGAAGCTTGATGTACTTGAATGCAATTAGACTGGACATAATGTATGCGGTCATCCCGATTTATAGGTTCATGGAGACACCGTACATTTGAGAATCAACACGTGATTCCAGATGCACTCAACCTCCCGAGGTCATGCGCCAGAAAACCAAAATGTGCAAGATTGTGGGAATACTGATGGGAAACTATAGGAGAATCAAGGACTAAGATCGGGTAGTGTGAGTTCCTAGTAGTTGAATTGGCCAAAGGGGAATTAGAGGCTATGTATGGGTAGCATAAGTTCCCTATTGTTTAATTGTTTGATTTGATTTGTTTGTTAAACTACATTGAAAGTTTGTTTTAAATAAATAAATAAAGTAAATTCAACATAAATAAAAGACAAGTGTGTTTAATATTTTAATTAACCAAATTCATTCCCAATTAATTAAATAAAATGAAATGAAATACCATCTATTCTATTTGTCTGAACAAGAAATGAATTAAAAGAAAAATAATTAAACGACTAACATATTTTTGTATTTTTTAGAATTTAAATAAAACAAATAAATAAACTATTCTACGACATAGGAAACTAATTAAAATAAAATACTACTACTTCTAATAAAATAAACTAAAAATAGAGAATAGCTAGATGTGGCTATTCCTCTGTTGCAGGGTTGTTTGACAATTTTATTCTAAAAGAATGTATTTGAAAATTATTAATCTAAATAAAATAAAATAAAATTCTTCTTCAAAAAGATTTTGCCTCAAGTTTTCTGGAAAGGGAAAGCTTCTTAGAAGCAATTTCCTCTTTCCATATGAACTTTCCTGGAAGAAGTAAATCTAAACTAATTAAAATAAATAAAAGATGTGCAATGATTTCTTCCCTTCTTCCTCTAACTAACTTCCCGAGTAGATCCACAGGGATAAGTTGGGAAGAAGTTATCAAGGAATATATTAATTTTTTTAAAAATGAATGCTAAAAATAAGATAAATACATTCTAGAAGTGATGAAATTTTCCACTTCTACAATTCTACCAACTCAAAACAAATGCATTATTTCTATTCTAACAAATACAAATTAATTAAAGCTTCAAAGAATTTAAGTACAACCCCAACTCTGGTTACTATTGTACTATGGTATCTTCCCAAAGATGAGATGTTATTTTTGTCTCCTCAGCTTTGTATCTTCTTCCAAAGATGAATTCCAATTGATCCAAGAATGCACAGATGCTTTGATAGTAGCTAAGGAAAAAAATACTAGTTATGAATGGCTTGGTGTAAGAAATTATTGAAAGTAAATGGTAGGAAAGAATAGAGAAAAGAGCTGGTTGTCTGTGTGGTTCCTCTCAAAATTTCAGCAACATAACTTAACCTCAAGAATATGAAAAATCCAACCTACCATATGGGTAAAAGTTTGGATTTTTATAAAATATGGGAAAGAAGAATTCAAATACATGTGTCGATGAAGAAGTGACAAATAAACAAAAGGAGAGGTAGTCAACATTATAAACATATCCAAACAAGAAGAGAAAATCAATATGATTCCAACGAGTCTAAATAGGCAAAACAATTGAGAAATGAGTGAGAAAATCACAACTGAAATCTAAACGTGCGTCGAAAGATGTGCACTTTAATTATTTGATTTTAAGTGACAAGACCACCGGTGAACGCAGAGGGGATGTTACATAAACACCACTAACAATTACGCAACCACCTTTTACACAACCATTGAGCGGTTGCGCAACCGAACTCCCAGAGGGTTACACAACCGCCGCTCAAGACACACAAAAAAGATAAAAAGTGGTCTTACAAGAAAAATAAAAGTTTGCAGAGACAAAACAAAAGGGTTGATTTGAGTCAAAGGAGGGATGTAAAGGAAAGGGGGAAGGATATGGACCTCATTTTTACCTTGGAAGAAGTTTTTATCATCATTGGAGATTTTACCATTCCAACAATATAACACATGCAATTTTGGGTGCGTATATATATTGCCCCCTTAGAGAATCATTTTAGCCATGAAGAGGCATAAAACGTGAAGTCCAAGTATGATGCTCCCAAATGGGAAAGTTAGAAATTATACCTTATTCACCAATGTGTTGAAACCACACCAATCCATCCTTCCTGCCACCTGTAAAAGAAAGACGAGAATCAAGTGCAAATATAAAACATGATTAGAAAAATACTTTGAAATAAAATGACAAGATTACATACCGTATCCATGAGGGTGAGAAATATACCTACTCCAATGCATGTAAGCCCTACACACACAATGTTAGAAAATCCAAATATATGTTATATATGTCATTTTCACTATTTTTAAAAATCATTTATGTTTTACAAGTTTTTGAATTTAGAGCTCTTGGTTTCTTGCAATTGTTTCATTTGTGAGTATGGTTAAATTGGAAGGGATTTAGAAACGGTGGTGCCAGACCCAAAAAAAGTGGAAGGGGCTCGAAACAGTTAGACACAAGATATATTTTTATTTTTTTGCGTTAGGCTTTGGCTCTTAATTTTTGAATGAATTCGATGAGGATTTCTATGAAGTGGTGGCGAGGGGCCTCAAAAAGGAAGATATGTAGAGTACCTTTATTGCTTAGTCTCATTTTTGTGTATTTTATTTTTTATATTTTGGGATCACAGTTGAGTGTTTTGACCACAATTATTCTATGGTTTTATGGCATTACATGCAAGAAACTTGACATTATATATATATATACCTTTTTTTAGTTCAACATTCCTAACGAGAGTGACTTCATTGTAGTTTGCTTCATCTATGTACTCTTAGATGGTTTGGAATTTTGATACTTTTTATGTTTTATGAATGCATGCCATGGATGATGATGTAAATATGATAGAAATATTGATTTCTCTTTTTGATATATATATTGATGATGCTGAAACGATAACAAATTATAACATAGATACTTTGGTTTTCAAGAAATATTTAACACTTTCATTTTATTGGCAAAAGATGGTGAATGTGATATAATAAGCAAATGAACTCACTCGACTCCTAACCCCACACAACTGGTAAGATGCGAGGGATCATCACTAAGAGCTAGAAGGGACATGAGTTATATGATTTTGATGAGTGAAAATGGTGAGAGAAAGAAAATATTTTGACAAAGACCCAACTAGAACTTACAAACCAACCCTAATCAAAGTCAATTGACGAGCCCAAAATGTACTTTCTTGTAAGTTTAACTAGAATTAGATCTGTAGATGGCCTTTTGATTGACAAAATATGGTTTTAATGATTTGAATCTCTTGTAACATACACATCTAACTCATTTTCTTGGGATTTTTAGGATTGTAAAACACTTTTATTCATTAACTTATTTACAACTTATTGACTTATTTGAAGTGACCCCCTACATCTTGCCACATGCTACTAGTAAGAAGCATGGGCTCATCACCAAGGACAAGATATAGGCGAGTAAGGGTACTTCCCTCCTTTCCCAACATCATGCCATCATTAGGAAATGTGGGATCATCATGAAAGATTGATAGGAAAGGAAACGTAGCATTATTTTGAAACAAAGCATTTTTGCATTTATTTGTTTATATATATATATATATATATATATATATATATATATATATATATAGTGTTTTAACTTTATACTTGTGCTTGTGGGAAGGAACAATTTCCCCTAGCCTCAACCCTATGAATCTAGAATGATGCGAGGGCTCACCACCATAGGTTGAGATAGGAGAACAAGAGGTACATGTTAAATGTTTATACTATTTCTGTCATAAGAGAGGTTTTTAGGGAAATATGTGACATCAATAAGCTTCTAGTACAGACTATGGGAAAAAACACCTAAGCTAGAAGAAACTATGAATAGAACCAAGTGTGCAAGTCTTGGTAGGACCAATGTCAAAATTCCATCTAACAGCTGAAATGATGAAGATATTAGAATAATTTTGTGATGATATGATGGATACTTGAAGAGGTATGATTGAATTTTTTTGCCAATTTTTTTGATTGATAAAGCGGGTTGAAGGGACCCGTTCCCTATTCCTAAAGCAGAGGCCAGATCCTCTGGATAACAACAGGCTTTTAAAGCCAAAGGTAAACAACAACTACATCTGAACAACGACTTACAAAAGTATAAGGAAAACCAAAACAACCTAAAATAAAAAATTACTTCCCACCTTGCGATGGAAAATAATCCTCAATGTTTCCCATTCTACCCTTTTTTTTTTTTCACTTTTTTACTTCAAACCACTTGCCTTGGTCAGTCGAGATAACCAATGCAAGTTCACTAGGAATTGCTGAAGCAATCATTTTATCAGATACGGAATCCCGATCTGATTCTGAACTTTTCACATAATGTCCTCTTTTGTTCCACCTACAGCCATGTGATTTTCCTGAATTCCCATCTTAGATTCCTCCTTCCCTGTGTCTACTTTATTCATGGGGTTGATTATTCGGAGCATCCTTAAAATTTGAAGCAGATACCAAATCAGGGTTAACAGAGCCCCAACCGCTAGAAGAGGTCGATCCATTCTTTTTTGTAGATTTATAGTTTTTGTTGAAGGGACAAGAGGCTTGTAGATGACCCATATTTCTGCATAATCTACACCGGAATGCAATATTCTCATAGTCTAAGATCTGGCAGTGCTAAAAATTACCAAATTTAAGATTGATCTGATCCGGTAATCCTTTGCTCAAATCAAGTTCAACACACATACAGGAAAAAGAACACAGACCCAAATGTGTTCTATCCAAGTCTTCTTTGATAAACTTGCCCAAACCATTACCAATATCCTCCAGGGCATACCATAGATGCAAGGGGAGATTAGGGAGCTGACCCAAACATGTGTTTTGGCAATCGAATATGTATTCAGATTGAAATATGAAAACCATGGAGTTATAAATAAACCCACATGTTCCCTAGAACCACAGACCATATATCAAACATCGCTGATAGTCTTCAACTTCTCTAAAATGGACAACAAAAATCCCTTAGAATAGAGGGATATTTCACACTTATTGGTCCAAGTATCGAATACCCACTAGTACAGAGCGGAGGAGGAAGGCCAAAACCTGTTAAACCTACCGATCACTACATCTCTTGATAAATTTTTGAAATATTCCTCCACCTCAGGGTTCTCGATGGTTACAGAGGGAATATCCTCAGCCAAATCGACCAGGTAGGCTAGATTACTTGTTGTTTGTTTGCCCGAGGATTGGCCAGGATGTTGTTTTCAAGTATATCTTTGAAAGAGGTAGTCTTCTGGGAAATATCCGGACCATGATGGCCTGTAGCACTACCACCACTACTTCTGTTACAATATTTTTTCTCGCCTATCCCCAACAAAGTCCTAGTGAATTTTAAAACCCTAGGATTAGGGCACTATTCCTCCCCCTTCTTACCCCATCCACCATTATCATGCTCACCCCCACCTACCCGGAGATCCCCATGGCCAGACTGTGGTATTTCCCTCCCCCTGCCATGGCCTGCGAGCCCTCCCTACCTCTTCCTTCGGCCTTTCCCTTACTCCCCGCCTTCGCATTCTTTCCCTCCATTCTCCCGCAATCCATCACAAGCTCCATAATTTTGGCACCTCGTTTTTGCCAAATTTTGAAAGTTTTTAAAGTTTCTTGAAAAGTAAGTTTCAATTTACAATTTCACAAAATGATAATGTAAATGATAAACAACATGGATGCAATAATGTATAGTGTGGAAATGCAAATGAACTATGTATGGAAACATTTAGGGTGAAGCTAGTTGACGTATGTCAAACTCCTCACCTCCCAAGGTACACAAATGATACGCATGATCTTTGAAGTTTCTGTTCTCTTGACAAGGGCCTACTACCTTGGGTTTAAACTTACAACCCTTGCCTATAATTATATATATCTAATCATCTAACCTTGGTGTGAACTGTCCATTTGAAAGAGGTCTTTGTGAACCTCTTTGTCATGTTCTTGACATATCATATTCATGTGAGCATGACTGCCTGCTCAAATATGTTCCCTACATAGGGAGTGGTGGTCACATTTGACGTTTTTCGCGTTATGGGATTATGTTTCGTGGATACAAAGAGCTTAGTTTTTGACATATTTGTGTCTAGACCAAGGTTCGAGAATGGAAGAAGCCCTAAATATGGCTTTGATGGGCATCATCTTGCTCTCAAAATCCTCTCCTTCCTTTATTATTTCTATCATGTTTACGCCTAGGTCGAGATCATTGGTAGGAAGAGAAGCTATACCAAGGAGGTTACCCATTCCTTGTGGTTCGAAGGGGAGAAGGATCAGTTCATCACTCTCTAAGAGTTTCATAATATTTGATGTGGTTTTGTGGACACAATTTCCATAGA
This sequence comes from Taxus wallichiana var. yunnanensis, assembly GCA_018340775.1. Lineage (NCBI taxonomy): Eukaryota > Viridiplantae > Streptophyta > Pinopsida > Cupressales > Taxaceae > Taxus > Taxus wallichiana. The sequence continues at coordinate 447,127,958 of CM031238.1, forward strand.
TATTGATTTACCCTTATCTGTTTTTGCTACCTCAAACATTTTTGGGTTATTAGCCTCAACTTTCGGAACATTCAAGGTATTCATGACTAATTATTTCGATGGAAGTAGTTTTTTAACTGATTTTCAGGAAGCTCATATTCTGAATGGACCCTGGTTTCTTCTTGAGATTCTCTAGATGTATGTCAAAGGGTTTAGGATCCCCTTGAGCAACAAAGACCTTTCCCAAATGGATAAATATAACTTCTTGGAACAAGGTGGAAGGAATGACCTTCATCCGGTGAATCCAGGGTCTACCAGGATCATGTTATAATTCATCTCCTTGTCAATGATGTAAAACTATGTCAAGATGGTTTTCGGCCTAAGGGAAACATGAAGAACTATAGTTCTAATTGAGGTTTCCTTAAGACTATCATATCCTTGCAACGTGTTTCTTGTAGAGGAACAATTAGTCTCCCCATATCCCAAATTTTGCAAGAAAGAGAAGGGAACTACATTCACCACAGCCCCATTGATCATGTCTCTCTTGATGTAATTGTTATAAACCCATAATTGTAGATATAACATAGGATCTACCCGTCGGGATATTTCAATGTCAGATGACATCTTGTTTATATAAAAAACAAACCTAGTATCCCTATCACTTTGTCCCAGAGGATGTATTTCAAAGTCAATATGATTTATTTGAGCTCCAGGAGGAGGTGTAACATGGATTAGATTACCAAGACCCAATGCATCAAGAAATGTGGAATGATGCACGGGGAATTCTTCAACAAATCTAGAAATGAGATGTGAGAAAAGGTCTTGTTCAAATATGATATCAAATCATAGGCTCCCACCAGTTTGAGATTATAGGAATATCATCCTACGAGAAGGAATGAGCGGGAAGGGGTTATGAAATGTATTCCCTTGTTCGAGTTGTTGCATTAATTTTTGGTTCAACCTCTAGCTCAACTAATCCCAAAATCTTTGTATTTTTGTTTGAGCCAAGGTTAGGAGCAACTTGAGAGTTATCAAAAGTTGAGGCCTCATGGTTGTTATTCCCTACAAGAATACCCTTGTTTATGTTTTGAGGATTCACCTTAACATCTTCAGACGTTTAGGGAATGAATATTGATAGATGTATGGGTTTACATTCTAGGGTGTGATGGGTCCTGTGTAACTTGGTTGTGAGGTTCCTTCAGGATTTTCTAAGAACATGTCCACAAAGAGCTTCCTTTGATTCTTGGGAGTCTTTTTATGAACTTGTTGTAATCCCTACAAGTTCTAGCATCATGACTAATAACATGATGAAAACCACAATAAATATTGGGATCATAGTCTCTTGGTCTTTGATTCGAGTTCTCTTTGTTGATTATAACCCCAATTGTAGTTTAAAACTGATTGTTATAACCATGATTTGTTGCCCCTTGGCCAAATTTTTTATACTAACTCGGGCCTGGGGTTTGAGTTTTTTGAGGAGGGGGACTGTTCATATCAACTCTTGACTAAGGAAATAGTATTAGGGCCTCTTTGATTTCCCATGTGGTTGTTATTATCATTATTGTTACCATTATTTTTAAAACCAATATTATTTTCTTGATCGGTAACACCATCCATGGTAACATCGTGAGTGTGATTCAAAACTTTAGATCCTTGGTTTTTGGATCCATTGTTTTGATGACTTGCATTTTTATGGTTAGGGGATACCAATTTCCCATTTAGACCGTAAGTATTACGCCCGTTGTCGATAGATTCTTGGTCAATTTGAAACACACCTTCCAACACTTCCTCATAGTTGTAGAAAATAAACTTTTGGACATCCTCTTTTGTCTCTCGGTTAAGATAGTGAAGGAAACGGTCACAAATTTCTATTTGGTCCATGTTAGGTGCACTTGTAGAGGAGTAAAGAACTTGATGCCACATTTTAATGAAATGGGTAGAAGTTTAATTTTTCTTTTGCCTAATATGTAGAAACTCCCTAATCCCTATTCGAATCAACTTGTTCATGTCAAATGCTCTAATGAATTTTGAAACAATTTGTTTAAAGGAATGTATAGAAGCTTATGAAATCTGATAATACCAATCTAAAGAGATTCCCTCGAGAGTCTTTGGAAATATTTTAGCCACTACAACATCCCAAGGAAGCAATTCCCTAATGGTAGTAGCGTAGGCCTTGATATGAGCATTCGGATATCCTTCTTCTTTAAATTTAGGAAGATCAGGCAATGGGTGTGGAAGCATGACACCCCATATTATGAAATCAAGGGGTTCTTTCAAATACTCATCATAAGTACCCATCATGTAAGATTTCACCATTGAATCTCCTTGATGAGGAGGTGGAGGAGGAGGAATTAGATAGGCTACAATGTAGGCGTTAGCTATAACGTATGGAGCTCCTTGATATGACATACAAGGAATAGGGAAGGTATATGGGTCCATCTGGGGGGAATTTGCATACATATATAAGTAAGGTGGAACAACACTAGGAAATGGGATAGTGGGCATGAAACTAGGGAGCTTCTCATTTCCAGATGGATCGACATTCAAGAATGCACTTCCAGACAACCCTTACGTAAAATAAGTGTGAAAAGGGTGAGGGCCCATTCCTAGGGTATCAGCTCTATGAGAAGATCACCTAGATTTGATTGGACATGATAACCTTGTTACATAGGATGTTACATTGGTTGTGCATTGATAGGGGTGTACCCTTTGTTGTCGATGGGATACCCCATGTTTTTCCCTACTACATAGGTTGGTTGTAAAGGTTGGGTACTCTCTAGTTCTCTAATCCTCCCTACTAAGGTGGAAATAACATCATGGGGAGAGGATTGAGTCTCTTGTTTAGGTGCTTATTGTGTAGGGTTTGGTTGAGAGGACACATGATATCCTCTTATGAATTGTTCAATGTTGTCATTCTTGTTTTCCTTAAAATTAGGAGTCTCAAGATAGGTTGTCGATACATTGTTATTGAATAGTTTTGAAGTATGAATCTTCATCCTATCTAAGGAATCATCTATTTGTGAAGATGATTAATAATTCATGCAAAAATTTCATCTTTTGTTGATTGCATGACAATGTGAGGTCTTGACAAGACTCTAGGGTAAGGATTTGTTCCACTCGCAAAAACCATGTTGTTTGAATTGGATTGACTGTATTGCATGTTTAAAGGTTGATCAACCTCCTCTATCCTCACATAACTAGTGGGGTTTGAAACATAGCTAGGGAGGCTTGCATGTTGTTGGTGTAGTTGTCAGCCCATCTTGAAAGGGAAGGGGATTGTTGTGGTTGAACATTGGTGTAATATCTATCAAATCCAAATGGCCCACCAAACTCTCTACTAGACATATTTTAGGAAGTATAAAATACCTACCAAAATAGGGGAAGAAATGGAAAGGTGAGGTAATAACAATGAAATGAAAGGAAATAAGAAGGAACTAGTCCTTCACGCTGGTTCAAAATTTGTACATCCGAGAATCAATACATGATTCCAGAGGCACTAGACCTCCCGAGGTCATGTCGGACAACCAAAATGTGCAATATTGTGGGAATAATGATAGGTAACTATAGGAGAATCAGGGACTAAGATCGGGTAGTGTGAGTTCCTAGTAGTTGAATTGGCCAAAGGGGAATTAAAGGCTATGTATGGGTAATATAAGTTCCCTATTGTTTAATTGTTTGATTTGATTTGTTTGGTAAACTACGTTGAAAGTCATTTTAAATAAATAAAGAAAGTAAATTCAGCATAAATAAAAGACAAGTGTGTTTAATCTTTTAACTAACCAAATTCATTCCCAATTAAGTAAATAATGTGAAATGAAATACCATCTATTCTATTTGTCTAAACAAGAAATGAATTAAAAGAAAACTAATTAATCGGCTAACATATTTTTGTATTTTTCAGAATTTAAATGAAACAAATAAATAAACTATTCTACAGACACATGAAACTAATTAAAATAAAATATCAATACTTCTAATAAAATAAACTAAAAGCGAGAATAGCCGGATATGTTGCTATTCCTCCATTAGAGGGTTGTCTGATAATTTTATTTTAAAAGAATGAATTCAAAAATTATTAAGCTATATAAAATAAAATAATTTTTTTCTGAAAAAAACTTCTTCGCCTCAATTTTTCTTGAAAGGGAAATATTCTCAGAAGTAATTTCCTCTTTTCCGTATGAACTTTCCCTAGCAGAAGTAAATCTAAACTAATTAAAAGAAATAAAATATGTGCAAGGATTTCTTCACTTCTTCCTCTAACTAATTTCCCGAGAAGATCCACAGGGATAAGTCGGGAAGAAGTTTTCAATGGAATATATAAGAAATATTTTGAAAAGGAATACTAGAAATAAGATAAATACATTTGGGAAGTGATGAAATGTTCTACTTATACAATTCTACCAAAAACAAATGAATTATTTCTATGCTAAAATATACAAATTAATTAAAGCTTCAAAGAATTTAAGTATAATTGATTAACTAAAATGTAGAATATTCTAAGTTAATTTAATATTATGAATAGAAGTAAATAACAACTAAATAAAATGTTTCCATGGACCTAAGGGAACTAACTGAAAAAGTGGAAAAGTTATCTTCTTTGGTTCTTAGTGCACACTCAAAAATGCTAATGAGAGAAGCCTGGAGATGGAAAAGGATATGCTGAAGATGAAAGAAATCATTTTTCAGATTTGTGATGTCCATCTCCTCAATGTTAAAAGCACCATCCACCACCTCAAGCTATTATCAAAGATGATTCATTCTATGGAACTCGCAGAAAGGAAAAATCCCCAAAGTGGCGATTCGTGAGCCTAACTATAAGTATTTGAATGCTACCATTGACTCCATTGTTAAAGAATGGAATAGGTGTATGGATACAGTGGGGGACCTGATAAAATAATGATGAAGAAAAATGGGATAATGGTTTTTTGTTGGTTCTTAGCTATTTTGCTGTTAGTTCTTATGTCTTTCTGTTGTTTGTTATTTTTCTTGCTTATCTGTTGTTTGGAAACATTACTTTATGGTGGTATCTCTTAGTTGTTTGTTTTGTGATGATTTAGGTTTTTGGTTGGGATTTAATGGTAATCCCTTGGCCTCTTTGTAATGATCTGATAATACTATGTATGGGATAGGTTCCCCTCAACCCCTTTTTACCTCTAATAAAAAAATAACAAAATAAAATAAAGAAAGTGACCCAAGTAATGAAGTAAATAGAAATGTAAAACCTTAATGTGTAAAAGGGGTTAGGAATTCCTTAGCTGATTCAAAGAAAGTGTGAGGCTATGTCACAGTGTGAACAAGGAAAATAGGAGGATAAAATGACCACATAAAAGCCTAAGAAAGTACAGAACTAAGCTCTCTAACTGGATTGGAGAACCTAGAGAGGGACAAGGGCACCTGTGGGAATCTTGGTATGATATCTGGGTTCCCTAGTCTTTAGAAATGGTCTGGAACCCTCCTATGAGGTGTCGCTAGATGTTCGCATGTAATATCTTCATGTCACACTAATTTTGATGAAATGTGCTGGATGTCGCTACAAACCGAAGAAGAAGGAGAGACCTACAAAACCCCAAGACAATAATCAAACCCCTAAAAAAGAAAGATGCATATGAAGGGGTCAAAATGTCCTCAATGGCCATAATGGTGGACTTACTAATTGAGTGCTTTGCACTACATTTCAGACCCAAATGTAGTTCTAGGTGTGTGTGTGTGTGTGTGTGTGTGTGTGTGTGTGTGTGTGTGTGTGTGTGTGTGTGTGTGTGTGTGTGTGTGTGTGTGTAAATCATGCCCTAGGTGCTCTTGTTCCAGTCACACTTTGTGAAAGTAGCAAACAATAACTAGATGTAGAAATGTAATAGAATGGTGGATGGAATAAAATAAACTTCCCTCCTATGTAGTGTGATGCAAATGAACTAGCCTTGTCCCTTGTGATGGAGCTAGATGGATGCAAATGGAGCCTTTGATGGATGCAACCTTAGGTGGTGATAGTAGTGATTAGTGCTTGGTCCCTCATTATGGTCTCATAAATTTATATTTATATGGTTCTCTTGATCTAATTTCATAATTAACCCCAAAGTAGATGACCGCTAAAAATATAGAAAGCTCAAATTACTAGAAAGTGCCCAAAAAGTGCCTAAAAAGTGTCGAAAAGTGTAGAAAAGATTAGGGTGCCCCAAATGGGACAAAGGTGCTTGGGGCACCCCAGTACTAGGGTGGACACCCCAATCAGAGATAAAACAACACCAAATGGAAAAATTGGTGGTGAGTACATGTGAGAGGTCGACAAAGTGACAATAATAAGTAAACTAAAATGGCCAAAGTACATGGGTTAATTAATATTTTCTTCACCCAAAACCATATTAATTGTAGTATGAGACCTGGGACTAAATAGTACCCAAAGTGCATGATTTTTTGTCTACTTTTTCCCTCACTTTATGTTGGTGAGAGGAACAATTTGTAACATAAAGTAGATAGAGATGCATACTTGATGTCCATGTAGAGTGATGTAGAAAGAGTGTCGATGGAATAGACAAAGCATGGAATGAGAAAACAATGGAGTGTGGAGACTAAAGATGTAAATGAGTAAAAAGTGATGAGATTCAATCTAGGGTGAAAGCGTGTATGTAGATGTCAATGTATGTGAGGTACTGCATGTTAGTATGAGGTATGAACTAAAGAATGATGTTGTTGTTGTTTATTTTTGACACCTTTGTTGTAGTTGTTTGTTGTTGTTGACTTCTTTCTTGTCATACAAACATACTTGTAAAGGAGAAGATGATCAAGTAGTCAAATATGCATATATATGTAAAAATTGCATGTATATAGTAAAAAAATGACTTTAAAAGGAAGTATGAACAATTGAAAGGAACATATGCACTTGATCCGTGATGAGAGAAAGGGTGTAGAGAGGATATCCTGTAACCACAATTTTTTTGGTGATCTCATGCCACCATGGCCAAAGAAGTGTAGGGAGAAAACTGCATTATTCTCCAACTTGTAAATGCTTCCCTAAGAATAGTGTGAAGAGATATCTATAATGCCTAGTTTTTGGGCGATCCAAAACCGCTAGCCTAAGTAGTGTCGATACACTTTGTATCCTCCAACCCGTAATGTCTCCCCGCAATGCTAAGGACAAACTATATTGTAAAAGATTTTGTGTATGGAGTTCGTAGGCTGTATGAACTCACTCCTATATAACTAATAATGTTAAGGATGAAAAAATGAACCGAACTGTACTAATAGAGAACATTGTGTAAAACCCCAAATAATTCCCCCTCTTTGGGGGTGCATGCACATTGTGGATAGGAGGATGCGGCCCTAAAAGAGGACCGAACGCATAAAATATGCCCCAGTAGGTAGAAGGGAATGCAAGAAGACAACCATAGACTACCAAATCAGGTTACAAACATAGGACATCACTCACGATGTCACAAGACACTCAAGGATGCAATGGCCGTATACAAAAATAAGTGTGCACACAAACAAAGGGAAAGGTATGTATAAAACAAGAAATAAGAGACAAACAATCGGATATAAATGGAAATAAATAATCATACAAACAAATGTTGCACATGAAGCACCCGTTAGCATGTTATAAAGATAACTCATATGTAAAAAGTGTGTATAAGCAAGTAATGTAGAGTGATAAGTATAAAATGAAACAATAACACCTATAAGAGACGAATGTGGATGCCCCAGCAACCATTGTAGGAGTGGTAGGAGGTGAGCATCCATGTTGTGTGTGAGATACCTATATCTGTAATCACAACTAGAAAAATTACATGAAGGTGTATGTGTGTATAGTACGAGATAATAATATACAAGAGATATAGCTAGCATGTGTAATAAAGTGAACATATACGAGTAAATGTAAGCAAGAGTAAAAGAAACCAAGATATGCAACATGTTGTGGATGGATGGAATGGAATGCAAAATGGATGATAGGAGCCGCATGCCCCCCAAGTGAATGGAAGTGTATGTAGTGAGGTTCATTTAGTATGCCCCCTCAGCAGTCAAGAATGAACCAAAAATGAGAGTGCATCATTGGGAAATGGTCAAAATATGTGTCATGTGTAGCACATTGTGATGAGTATGTGGTGATGAGATGTGACATAACGATGATGTGTGTGTGACTCTATAGCCTAAGTGTATATCATAACTTGATGAATAGAAAGGAGGTGGTGATTTAGCCTAAAGCGTATACCACTAACCCTAGGAATATTGCAAAGAAGATTGGATGGTGAACGTGTGAGTTCAATGTGGTCCATTTTTGTTGTAGACCCTCAACAATCTAGTATGGATCGTGAGACAAGAGTGCATTATCGGATAGTGAATTCAACGTGTATAAGAAAATGTAGTATGTGTGATGAGAAGAGATGACCATGTGATGATAAAAATGTGTAAATATGTGATGTTTAGAATGCAATGCAAGGTGTGTAGATATCCTAATAATGTGAAAGTGCACTATGTAGTATGTAAAATGAATAGTATGTAATGATAGAATCGTAGACAATAGGAGTGTGACACATGTGTAATGAACACTAATATGATGTGTAGATATGTAAATTTCAAAATACAAATGATGTAGAGGAACTTGAAAATGTAGTATGCAAAATGCAAAATGTATTGTAAGATGTGTCAAGAGACTCATTGTGTAGTATGCCCTCAACAGTCAAGTGTGAAATAAAACACAATTTGTTATAGGGTAGTGATGATGTATGTAGTGTAGATGACTATGCAAATGTGAGAATGTGGATGTGTGTAAATGCGAGTCTAAGACATGTGTTAATGCTATGATGAGGGGGTGTAATAGATGTCATGACCCCCAGTGGGTATGCGATGAAGGTATAGTCAAAAGACAGTAAGTGGATCAATGTAAGGAGTAGTTTCCTTAACAAAAGTGATGGGACACTGAGGTGGTAAAGGTGTGTGACCATAAAATAGTTCATCATCATAGTAAGCTTCATCCAGGTCCCAGTCATTGACATAGGTATGGTCTATAGCAGATGGCAGAATTACAAGTTTAACTATAGGAGGTTGTTTTTAGCATGACCATGTGATGTCGTAGATACCTTTGATGGAGGAGGAGTGAGATCAACCTTAAGAGGGGGTTTCTTAGCTTGATTAGGTAATGTTGTAGATGGCTTAGTAGGAGGAAGCGATGGAAGATGAACCTTGAGAGGTGATTTATTAGTTGGAATGGGTTGAATAGGTGACGCTTGACTGACCAAAGAAGGCATATTAGAAGTGGTGACTAAATGATCATTGGACATATAAGAGGTAGATGTACGAGCCCATTGAGATGTAACAATTGGAGATGATGATGTAACATGACGTTGTGTAGTGAATGAGATAAAACTTTGATGCTCAAGATGTTTGATTCTTTTTTTTAACACTTAGCAATCATTATCACTATGGCCATTGATTTGGTGATAGTTGCAATATGGACGCCCTTGATATTTTGCTAGCCAATAAGGAGGAAAGTAATGAGTAGGAGTTAAAGTGATCAATTGAGACTAAGGAGGTCATTATGAAGGTTATGTTGCTTAGTGTTGTGATCAAAGGTAAGAGGATCTAATAATGGTATGACCCGAGGTTCATTGACATGAGCATATGTAGTGGACATAAAATGAGAATAAGATGTAGAAGGAGAATAAACATGATCCTAAGAAGTTTCGTTAAGATGATGGATTTAATATTTGAGAGATGTAATCATGGATTCCATAGCCTTAAATTTATCTTGAAATAAAGCATGCAAAGCTTGAATTGAGTCCAACATGGATTGATTAGATGGAGGATCACAAGGAATAGGGTCATCAAATAGATGAGTGAATATATGACTGATTTCGTGTGGTGGTGTATTCGTAGGAAGAGACCTCGGTGTCTAAGGATTTTTGTGAAACAATTTGGCAATTGGGATGAATATTAAGGAATTCAAATAAAGAAATTTTAGGAACTTTACACCTATGATAGAGGAAAAATAAGGATCCTAAGTGTGAAAGTTTTGGGTTCACCAAAATGATTAACTAAAATGTGGACTATTCTAAGTTAATTTAATATTATGAATAGAAGTAAATAACAACTAAATAAAATAAAGAAAGTGACCCAAGTAACTAAGTAAATAGAAATGTAAAACCCTAATGTGCAAGAGGGGTTAGGAATTCCTTAGCTGATTCAATGAAGGTGTGAGGCTATGTCACAGTGTGAACCAGGAAAATAAGAGGAGGAAATGACCACACGAAGCTTGAGAAAGTACAGAACTAAGCTCTCTAACTAGATTGGGGCACCTGGAGAGGGACATGGGCAACTGTGGGCACCCTGGTTTGAGATATGGGTGCCCTAGTCTTTCAAAATGGTTTGGAACTCTCCTCGAGGTGTCGCTGATGTTCACCTAAAGTCACTTCCGGTCACACTAACTTTGTTGGATGTTGCTGCAAACCAAATATGAATAAGTGACCTGTAAAACCACAAGACAAGCATCAAACCCCTAAAAAAATAAATATGCATATAAAGGGGTCAGATTGTCCTCAACAGCCACAATGGTGGACTTACTAACTGAGCGCTGCACTACATTTCATACTCAAATGTAGTTCTAAGTGTGTGTGTGTAAATTATCCCCTAGGTGTTCTTGTTCCAGTTTCACTTTGTGAAAGTAATGAGAAATACCTAGATGTCGAAATGTAATAGAATGGTGTATGGAATAAAATACAATTCCCTCCTATACATTGTGATGAAGATGAACCAGGATTGTCCCTTGTGATGGAACTATATGGATGTAAATGGAGCCTTTGATGGATGCAACCTTAGGTGTTGATGGTCTTATAACTTTATATTTATATGGTTTTCTTGATCTAATTTTGTAATTAACCTTGAAGATGCCAAACACTAAAAATATAGCAATCTCAAACGGCTAGAAAGTTCCCAAAAAGTGGCAAGAAAGTGTAAAAGGATCGGGCACCCAAAATTGGACCACGTAACCTAGGGTACCCAAGAAATGCGGGATGGGAACCCCTCATCGAGATAAAACAATGCAAAATGGAAAAAATGAATGGGTGATTACATGTAGGAGGTCAGCAATGATGATAACAAGTAAAGTAAAATGGCCAAAGGACATGGGTTAATTTGTAATTTCTTTACCCCAAAACCATATGAATAGTACTATGAGACCAAGACTAAATAATACCCAAAGTGTGCTATTTTATGTCTACAACAACCCCAACCTGGTTACTACTATACTATGGTAGCTTCCCAAAGATGAGATTTTCTTTTGTCTCCTTAGCTTTATATATTCTTCTAAAGATGAAGTCCAATTGATCCATGAACACATAAATGCCGGCTAGTAGAAAAGATAAAAAATAGTAGTTGGGGCCGGCTTGGTGCAAGAAATGTATGAAAAAGTAAATGGTAGGAAAGAATATAGCAAAGAGTTTGTTTTTGTTTGGTTCCTCTCAAAGTTTGAGCAACATAACTTAACCTCAAGAATATGAAAAATCCCACTTACCATATGGTTAAAAGTTTGACTTTTTATAAAATATGGGAAAGAATAATTCAACTACATGTTTCAATGAAGAAGTGATGAATCGAGAAAAGGAGAGTCATCCGACATATAAACATAGCTAAACAAGAAGGGAAATCAATATGATTCCAACGAGTCCAAAAATAGGAAAAACAATTGAGAAACAAGTGAGAAAATCACTCTCGAAATCCAAATGTGCGTCAAAAATGCGCATTTTAAGTCTCTAATTTTAAGTGATAGGACCACTGGTGAACACAGAGGGGTGTTTACGTAACTTCTAATAACAATTATGCAACCGCTAGTTACACAACCACTAGGGTGGTTGCGCAACCACCACTCAGGACAAAGAAAAAGCTAAAAAGTGGTCTTACAAGAAAAATAAAAGTTTACAGATAAAAAAGAAGGGTTGATTTGAGTCAAAGGAGGGATGAAAAGGAAAGGGGGAAGGATTTGGACCTCATTTTACCTTAGAAGAATTTTTTATCATCATTGGATATTTTATTGTTCCAACAATATAGCACCATGCAATTTTGGGTGCGTCTAAATACCAATGGAGACACATTGACAAACAAGTTAAAGAGTTTTGAGGTATGTTAGTGACATGAATAATTATGGAATTTTATATGCTACGATAATTATTTTCAATTATTTGGAAAAAAAAATAGTGATTGGGAAGGTATCCTTGATGAAAAAAGAGATAATACTGAGATATATGTTTCATATTGGATTAGAAGCCATTTTGTGGGCTTCAAAGAAAAAGTCAATTGTTTAACTTTCTATAGTTAAGGATGAGTATATAGTAAAAATTCATCTTCATGCCAGCCTATATGGATTAGAAGAATCCTATCAGATTTACATGAATGAAAACATGGAGAATATACTATCTTTTGTGATAACTTATCTTCCATTACCTTGTCAAAGAATCATTTTCATGGAAGAAGTAAACATATTACAATCAGGTATCATTTCATTCGAGAATTATTTGAAAAGGGTGAAATACATCTTAAATTTTGTAAGTTAGAGCAGCAGATTGATGAAATTTTTACCAAGCCTTTTTCAAAATATAGATTTGAATGTTTGAGAGGAAATTTGGGTGTCTTTGATAAAGTACAAGTTAGCTACGGACATCTTTCAACCAGATCCAAACATCATTCAACCAACTCGGACCAGCCAACTTCGAGACATCGTTAAGCCATTTTTGGGCATCACGAGAACAAGATCTAGACCAAAAAACTCAAAACATAATTCAGATAGCTATAGACATATCTCAGCTAACTCTCTGACAAGCTGAACCCAAACATCATTTAGTTAGCTCCGAAGATCTAGAATTATTTTTTTGAGTGAATATAAATGATTTTGATAAGTTTATCGATGTATAAGGTGGTTTTATATGTTTTTTTAATGGCTCAATGTTAAAGGGGAGTGTTAAATATTTAATTTTGAGTGATACATTTAAATTTGATTTTGAATTTTTCCCTCCTTCCACCTACCTACTTTTCCACGCATTAAATGTTTTACTTTGGGCGATCATATTTTTGCATTATCTTATGAGAGGTAATTTCAAAAGAAAATAATATCTATTAGTGTAGAATAGGTGTGTGTGGTTGCAAAAATAGAGCAACAACTCAAAAACATTGTGTACTAGTAACCGCATAATAAAGGAGAAGAATAGAGAAGAACATGAAATAAAAGAAACAAAGGACAACCCAGATTTATAGTAGCACATTAGATGAAAAATAGAATAAAAGAGTGTAGATTATAAGCTTGGTAAAAAGAAGTGTGTAAGAACAAAATAATAGAAAGCAAAAGGAAATTTTTTTATTTTGTGTATTTTTGGGGTTTTATTTTGTCTCTATTTCTCTATTTTTGGCTTATTGGTATCCCCATTTTCCAATAGTTTGATGTCTTCCTATTGTCTATGGATTCCATGTCACATTATCACCTTTCATGAAAAGAGCTTCTCATTCATTAATAAGATGCAAGCATTCCATCAATGTGTTCATGTTTTCTATGGTCTTCATACATATACAAAATTTCCAATGTCATTCTCCAAAACCTTACTTTTAAGATAAAACATACACAAATTGTTAAGTCTTGTTTAGGTGTTTAGAATAAAATTTCACGTGTTAGAATAAAAGTACATCATTTTTTTAGGGATACCACAAAGTTTGTTTTAAATTAGGTTTCATCAAGTTTATAGTTGAGTCTATATTTTATGGTCAATAAAAGTTTAATCTTTTTTAAGTCATGTTAAAATATAGTATTTAAAATAGTCCCGAGTCTTCTATATTTAAAATTTTGTAGTATACATCGAGTCTTATGTATCAAAATTAAAATTTTTGTTTAGAATTTAGTATTTTTAAAACCGTCATTGCAAAAGTGTTAGATAATTAAGTTATTTTTCCTTATGGACACATTTTCGGTGGAATTTGACATCCAATAAGATTTTCAAAATTGTGGGTGGTATTTATCTCTCCTAGAAATAATTTGCATGATCACATTCTAATGAGTCAAGTTTTAGCGATTGTGTCTTAGTTTTGTCTTTGATGTCAATTCCATTGATGGAAACTTGTGTGTAGATTTCATATCATTCTCCACGAGGTTTTCTTTACGTGTCAATTCTAAAGTTTGATTGGTAGTGTCCATTTTGGTGAAGTCCTATGGTGTTTTGGAGCATGTTTTAGTGTGCATGGTCATAATATGATTCATCCTAAGTTGAGTAGAGGTTTTCATGAATTTTATCATGGTTAGTATGACATATCAGAGGTGTATAAGTGGTTGCGGAGAAATACGAGAATGATTTGCGTTTTTGGATTGCTTGAGTTTGTTTGAATTCTTCAGAGTTAGGCCAAAGTCTGTCCCATTTGCTTCAGAGTATGAACTAATTTCTTTGGAGTATGAATTGGTTGCTTCAAAGTATTTAATGAATGATTCAAATTTTTTAATATTTGTATTATGACATGTGGTGAAGGTTAAGCATATACAGAGTGAAGTGGAGGAGTGTAGGTACAGGTTTGAGCATGATTTACAGGTGTTCATCTAGACCTAGTCTAGATGCTTGAAAGTCCTAATGGTACATAAGAATGAGGTGTAGAAGTAGAAAATATCATGGAAGAATGTAAAAGTGTGAGACATGTTATCTCAGGTGTGTTAGGTCCTTTAGGAGTGCTTGGAAGCAGAGTCACGTAGTTGGTCCACTTTGTCATGATGCAAACTAGGTCTAATCCTAGTGCTTGGAGGCCTAACCAAGCATGATAGTAACTTGCAGGTAATTTTCAGCTCTTGAGACCATTCACAAAGGTATTTCAAGTTGTTTTCATCATGTAGAGATAGTTTGAAAAGGTTTCACGATGATTTTCAGTGTTGGTTCAACTTGTTTTGGTCTAGAATATGCAAAACCCCAAGGCCTCGTCATGCAAGTCCTAGTGGTGGTGAATATGCAGAACTATTTGTGGAAAATTGATGATTGGAGATGTTAACAAAGGGTTTCAGGATGGTATGAGAAAAATTTCAGGTTTTCATGATGAAGATTTTGCAAGATATTGAGCTTACACCAAAACATGGTTCTTAAGAGTATTTTTTCCAACTAGAAGTGAGATAAATGCTCATGGTTGACGCATGTAAGGTTTTCATGGGTATATTATATTTTCAATGATTTTGGGGCATGGATTTAATAAGATCCTAGAGTGGGAATGAGGCCAAATGAGGCCTAAATATTTATGAATGAATGTTAATAAGGTAACCTTTGCTTGTTATGCCTTTGAAACCCTAGGTCAAGAGCGATGGAAAAGAACTTCATGGTAGGTGATAATAATTGTTTGGTTATGCTAGTATGATGATTTGAGGTTATAGAGGACCCATCCATGTTTCTAGAAAGGTAATATAGAGCATGTGGTGATGAGTGGACCCCACTCAAATAGGAAAGTTTATGAAGATGTTTAGTTTGGGACAAAGTTGTCCAAATGAGGTATGAAATAAATTGAAATTATTTTTAGCCTAGGAGTTTAAATTTATTTACATGATTGTTTCAGATCATTTTTATATTTTAGAGGGCAAAGTGTGCCCTATTAATAAATATTGGTCGATGGGCGGTCTCGGGGCAATTCTGGAGCAGTTTTAGAGATGGAATTGGTTGAAGGCCTTCCACTTAGAGTTGGAAGAAAATTTAAGATGTTATGGAAATAGGATTTAGGGGATTTCCAATTGTATATTTTTGTCTCATGATGATGAGATTTGATGGGTCATCCAAGTTGATTTGTAAAGAAGAAGATTGTTTGTTTCTCGGGATAGATTTGCTCATGTTGAAAGATTGATGTAGAAGAGGCATGAGATGAGTTAGTTGATGGTTGTTATCAGTAGGAGAGTGAATAGAGATAAAATATGTTCATATTTAAGGCATTTAAAGGTCTTAAAAGTGACAAGGGTGAAAAATAATTGAGTTTGTAAAACTACTTTCTGGGCAATTTAATTTGGTGAAAAGGAAAGTTAGTGTGGTTTGCACATATGAATGTTTAATGAGCTATAACATGCATTTATGTGATGTAAATGTCAATTTATTTACAATAAGTGGTTACATGACATATTTTAGGTGTTATGGTGTGATATAAAGCATGATTGGTGAAGACTGGCTCCTGGAAACAAATGTTTTTAGAGGATATGAGCCTTCTTGATAGAGTTATGAATAATTTTATTAGTGAAAGTTAATGTATTACCATTTATTATGTTTTTATATCATATTTTATATTATTTTTGAATTTAGGAGCTTGATTAATCATTGTTATGGTGTTTGTGGTTTTTAATCATCCAAGTGATGGGGTTTTGAGCTCATTTTGAGCTTGTTTGGTATGTTTGAGAATGGTTGACCTAAATGGTTCCATTAGGAATGTTTTTATGAATTCATTGGTATGTTTTTAAAGATTTATTTTTGATCTAAAGGATCAAGACTGACTTGTTTCATGTTTGTGATTTGAGAAGGGTATAAAGTGAATAATTGAGTTCAAATTTGAACTAACCGAGTGAGAGGGAAAATGTGCGACCCAATTGTGAGTGTGAAGTAGGTATAAAGGCATTAAATAAAATTTGAGGAAGTGATTGAAAGTCTAATGAATGTTAGAGAGCTTGTGTGTAATGGCTTATATCCAAATTAGGTCGTAAAGGTCAAGATAGAGTGATTTGAAGGAGAGAACATTTGATGAGGTTTTGAATTGTGTTTGAAAATGTTTGGAGCTAAATATTTTAATCACCATCAAATGAGTCTGTGAAAATAATCTATAGTGATATTCTTATCAAAATTATAGGAGTCTCTTGTTTTGAGTAATATCAACAAGGTTTTAGGGGTTGGTGCTTCTTGTGGGTTTGATGCCTCACTTAAATCTTTGTTGTGTGTAATATTGTGTTCTTGTGTCTCTTTCATGGTTATGTTGATTTGATTGAATGTTAAGAACACATTAATGTATGGTTGAATGGTTTATGGTTTAAGTAAGAAAATATGAATTGGTTAAATTTTTGAAAGGACTGATTTAACCCCCTCTTAGTGTATTGTGCTTAAAACAATTGGTATCAAAGAAGGTTATTTTGGAGAAGTTTGATCACTTGAAAGGAGATCCTTGAAGAAAAAAATGGTGTATCATCAAGATGGATCTTCTTCCAACAAGGCACCATTATTTGATGGAGTGAACTATGATTTTTAGAGTTTAAGGATGAGGAATCATATCATGTATCTAGGGTTTAACATTTGGAAATCAATGGTGGATGGTTATACTAATCCTACAACTACTCCAACAAGTGATGTAGAAAATAAGTTGTGTAGTGACAATTCCAGGGATATGAATGTTATCATGTGTGGTCTAGGTGAATCCGAGATTGTGAAGGTGATCCATTGCCAATCATCTAAGGCTATGTGGGATAAAATTCATGTCATGTATGAAGGAGACTCCAAGGTAAGAATTACTAAGTTGTAAACTTTCATAAATCAGTTTGAAGGACTAAAAATGAATGATGATGAGCCTATTGCTGCATATTTTCTTAGGGTTGACAAGATTTTCAACACCATGAAAGGGTTAGGAGAATATGTGAAGGAATACATTGTAGTTTAAAAGCTTTTGAGATATATAACACCTAAGTTTGATTCCAAAGTATCTACTATTGAAGAGGCCAATGATTTGACTCTTATGAAAATGGATGAGTTGTACGCGACTTTGATTGCCTATGAGATCAGGATTGTTGATTCCAAACCAGCTAAGAAATATATTGCTATCAAATCTGAAATGAAGACCAAGGGAAAGAATACTAATGAGGTTGATGATGATGTTGAATTTGAAGATGAAGAAATATTTACAATTCTTTCTAGGAGATTAAAGGTTGGATCTGGAAAATATAAAGGTAATCTTCCTTATAAATGGTTTAGTTTTGGTAAAGTAGGTCATTTTGCTATCAATTGTCCTCATAAACAAAAAGAGGAAGATCATGATGAGCATGAACATGATGAAGATCATTGCAAGAAATATCACAAGTATAATAAAGGAAAGAATACCTTCAAGAAGTTTGATTGCAAGAATAAAATCAAGAAGACATTTTATACAAAGGAACAAGCTTACTTATCTGATACAAGTAGTGGTGTTTCAGATTTTGAGTCTGAATCTGATCATGAAGATGTAGGAGATGAGGTCTTGTTTATGACCAAAGATGTTGCAAAATCTATGAGTAATGGTCCTATCATTTTTGGTGACTCCATACATTATGAAGATGAAGAAGAAGATGATGTTGAAGATGAATTAGAGTGTATCCAATATGAGTTAAGGCATGTTGAAAAGAAGAACAAGAAGTTGAGGTATCAACTCAGAGGATATGAAGATAAGATCCATGATCTAGAAGAGAAACATTGGTTTGAAATAATAAAGCTAAATGAGACAATCAGGTTGCTAGAAGAAAAGGTAAAGTTTCTAGTCACAATTTTGCAAGAAAAAGAGAGTAGGTGCACAAAATTTGAAGAGGATATAGAGTTTCTAAGGGTAGAGTTGTTAGAGGATGATAAGAAGGAAAAATAATTTCAGAAATTTGATAGAAGCACCAAGGATCTTAATGATATTCTTGGCAAACAAATATCTACAAGTTCGGTATTAAGTGAAAACTCTAAGGGAACATAAGTGATGCAAGAAGATAAGGTTTCAAGAAAAGAAGTTGAATAATCCGACTTGAAGGAAGGAAATGAGACATTCACTAAAGACAATGTGAAGAAAAAGTCCATAAGGTAACCTAATGTTTCAAGGTATGAAAGGTAATTTAATGGTTATTGTTTTACTTATAATGGCTTTTCATTATAGGGAAAAGGAGTGTAGGAGGTTTTCTAGAGATAATCATCCATGGAAAGATATTAGGAGTGATCAAGATAAGAATGTTGTATGCTACATCTTCCATGAGAGAGGTCATGTTACAAGATATTGTTTTTATTACCCACTTATTCAAGTTGAAGGCTTTAAAGAAAAGAGTTTAGTTGTGTGTTTTAGTTGCAATTAAGTTGGTCATGTTGCTAAATAATGTCACTATGGTCACTCAAGGAAGGATAAGATATTTTAAGGTCATAGGGTACAAGAAATGAGCTATCATGGTTCTAGAATGCATTACAGTAGAAAAGGAATAATATGGGATCCAAGATGGAGTAATATGGTTCCGTCTAAAATAGATATGAATGATAATCAAAGTGTTAACCAAGGTACAAATCAAAGATAAGTGAATGGAAGTGAACTCTAGGTGTCTACGAGTGCACCGGACCTCTTTAGGTCACTCTTCTAGATTGATCATGAAATTATATACCTCTACTAGGATTCTTAGAGGTATACCAATCCATATGAAGCATTAAGAATAGGGGGAGGTAGCTATCTAAAGTATGATGTTGTAAGTGGTCCGTCAAGTGTGTTTCTTTAAGGAGATAGTTTGAGAAGTGTCCTAGAAGTGCATATGCATCAAATACATGGTCTAAGTATATCGAGAAGATCATAAAAGACATACAAGTTTTTGAAAATTATTCATAGTCTGTGTTAGTTCACCGAGTTAGAGGTTCTATAGTCTATATATGAGATAATCGACATGTCTAAAATGGTCTATTTGCTAACAAGTGGTCAATAAGGTCAGAGGCATGTATCATATGCAAAAGGAATAATACATCCTAGGTATGTTCATAAGTCAATATTTTTATGATCATTTGAGGTCAAGGGAATATTTGTAATAGAAATTCAAGGGCTGATGATTATGTATATGCATAATGAAGTTTGGAGAAAATCACAAGTTTGATTAGGACTGTCAAAGTGGAAGGTAAGTACAGTGGTAGTTAAAATGAGTTTCTCGAAGGGTATATGTTGTGAGAATCCTGTGTATGGGTCATGAGTATTTGTGTGTTATCTGGGTCTATATCTTTGGTGTTATCAATACAAAATAACCCAAAAATAAAAAAATTACAATCCAAGTGTAGCCCAAAACTAGACTAAAAATCAAATCAAAATAGAGTGGATGATGCATATTATCGTTGCACTGTAGCATGTTATTATTTTGTAATAGTGATCTACATGTCTATTAAAGCATGGGGAGCTATTTTTGAACATTAAGAAAAAGTCTTTAGTGTCAAAAATAATTTGAAGGGAACATTGAATTTGATATGTGCATGTGCATTGACAAATCTTGTGTAAAGACAAGGTGAAGCTAGGATAATATCAGTTTACAGAGTTGTTCAAGTTTCATGATGACACGATGTACAATGACCATGAAGAGATAAAATGGTGTGCTACTGAGGTTGTGATAGTTTCTTGATGTAGGGGATGCTTTTAATGACCCTCAAGTAAGTGATTTAGGTGTCAAGAAGGCATGAAATGAAGATTAATGGATGTTTACAAGTATAGTGGAAAGGAGAGTAAATCATATGATCAAGATGACCTCATTAGCTTAGAAAGAAGGTTGAAAACACTGAAAAAGTGTTTCAGGACAATGATGATATGTTTGAGCCATCTCCATGGCATGAAAGAAAGGTATGTGAGCTAGTTTTTTCATTTTGTTTAGATAGAGATGACATGAATTGAGGGGAGAGAGATAAGGAGTTTTTTTATATTGTTTATGGAATTATTTAGCTATAAAATTTTTGGTCTTTTTGTCTTAAGAATTTTCTTATGGATCTCAACCCTAAAAGTTGTTTTACTGCAACTAGTACATGAAGCAATTAAGACTTACTTTGAGTATCATCAGCTAAGGTGGATCAAGGAAGAGGTAAGAGTGATGTTTTAAGATCAAAATTAGGTTTCTTTAGCTTGTATGAGTTCTATACCTAGGGATAGTTTTGTGTTGTATTGTTTAGAAAAAGGTCAAAAACAAAGTATTTTAAGGTAGTGACAATGTTAGAAGAAAATTTAGTGCTCTCAATCATGGTTAAGATCAAGAGAGATGTATTATTGAGATGAAGACAAATTGTGGAGTGTATTAGTTTAGGGGGAGCTGGTTTGCATGATTTATTAGGTCCATGGATATCATTTGATGCTATATAGAAGATCATAAAAGAGAAAGTACAGTCGAGGGGGAATCACTAAGTCAAGTAATTTTTTCATTTGTGCACTATTTCCATTTTGTCATAATGTGTGTTGGTGGTGCAAATTAACTTATAATAACTAGTATGTTGTTCATTAATCTACAGTCATTTAATTATAAAACCAAGGGATGCAGAATTTTAATAATGCTAGTGTTGTATTGACAACTACATATATTCAAGAGGTAGGAAGGCAAATTATTGTTACTACAATTCTAGAAATAACAATGCTTAGAAACAAAATAAATTCATATTGGAAGTAAATACTAAGTCTAAGGAAAAAATGTGAAATTAGAATACAGATAAAGGAATGGATTCTGCTAATCTACTCATGCAATAAATCAAATCAACAAACAAAGGAGAGGGTTAGCAAACCACAAGTGGGCCCTGCCTTGGGTGTTAATCCCTCCTAAGGCCTGTGACTACAACTAATGAACATAAATCAAAAATTTATTGCATTGGCATGAAGATTACAATTGGAAATATAAAAATTCATATATCTATCAATCGATCTCCTTACAACATTAATATTTCCTTTATACATATCTCATTACAAGAGAAGTGTGAAGAAATAGATTTCCACTAGCAATTCAAATTAGATCAAGTAAAATATATTAACCAAATAATCTGGAGACTAGATGCATGCAACATAATTAATCAACATGTGTTTATATGTCAATCACATAACTAAAGTAACTGATTAGTTTGATTAATCAGTTCCTAAATCATGAATTTAATTAGTTAGTTCCTTGCTAAGTTACAACACATAATCAAATGTTGGTGTTTAGTCATATCCTAGTTATCATGTTGGAATTATATTTTCTTCTTCCCTCTACACATACATACTCAAGTGTAATGTCCACATTCTAAAAGTTTCTCGGGATCACTACTTATTCATGTGTGTGACCTTCTTTGGCTCCAGATGCTTTTCTACATACAAGTCCTTTAGATACATGCGAGTTGTTGTAGATGATGCCTTTGCTGAAGATGATTCCTTTTGGCTATATGTGAGTTGTTTCATATACAAGTTGCTTACAACAAGAGGCATCACATGCATATGTTGAGCAAAATTTTACCTTAGGGGTTTTCTTGATATTTTAAGGGGGTAAAAATTTACTTGAACCTCAATATGGCATGGTTTCTAGGATACCCATGGTTGATGGTTGTGAACACCGATTTGCGCTCCGTGAATAATGGATTAAGCTTATGTTTTACCAAGAAACCTACAAGCACAAACACTACAAAAATGAGATTAAACAAATATATGGCAGATTACCAAAAAAAGATAGTCCCTAGAAGTCAATGGAATTCCTTGCAAGGATGTTAATCTGTGTTCAAGAAATTAATCTAATAATGAGAAAGTAAATTGACAACAAATGATAAAATTATTGCGAGATGATGTGAGAAAAATGTGAAGGTAAAGGGATAGATGGGATCTAAGGTCTGATTATGGTTCCTGATCCAAAGGGAGTCAAGGAATCACAATATGGCTCAAAGGAGAAAAGGTTTGGACAGGTATGTGCTCAAAAAGGCAAGTAGGATAAGGTATGTGGTATGGATAAATAATTAAATATTGTAGATGGCTCAAAGGAGCTTGAAGAGACTTAATGGACACTTGCAAAGGAAAATATAATGGTCAAGGTTGAGCTCTGGATATCGAGAGACAAATAGATTTGAAAAGCAGTCGAGAGACAGGGGACCACCAATGATTTAGTGAATCATTAGAGATTTAAGGAATCACCGGCGATTCTGTAGATGGTTACATGATGATAAGAAAATGTGATAACTTGACATAAATGATCAATTAATAAGAGAGACAGATAATGATATTTAAATAAGGATGTTTACTTGGTTGTAGTAGATAATCAATGCTGAAAAAGGATGAGATTATTTTAGAAGTGAAGCTTGAAAATGTTGACAAAGATTTGTAGAGTTAAAACTCCTGAATGAGGATAATCTCTAGAGATGAAGCATGGATCCAGAAGAGTATGGATGTAATAAGATTTTTTGAGGATGCTTTGATCAATGTATTGTCGAAGGCTAAGTCCAAGTGACTTATCAATGCATGACAGAAATATGCAGATGTGTTAAAAGAAAGATACGAGACAGTGCACTAAGTTGAGCTCTTGGATATGTCAATGGCCTCCAAGGGAAGAAGAGACGAATTAATTGAACAAGGATATGGTGTAGGAATAATAATTTTAAGACCTCTTGTCGAAGGCCAAGCCCAAAAATGATCATCTGCTCCTCTCGAGATGAAGGCATGGGACTCGTATTTATATAGTTGATAGGAGAGAATTGTAGGTGATTAGGGAATCACATATGATTACGGAGTAGTTTGAGTTTGGGAGGATAACATTTCTATTTTAAACTTAGGTGGTTAGGGATTTAGGGGAATCATAGCTAGATAAGTTAGAGAGGTTGAGTGGGAGGTTTAGAGTAGTTAGGATAGGGTAGAGATAAATTAGAAGGCTGCCTAATTTTAAACTAGTCCTAACTAGTGAAGAGTGGGAGGTGGTTATGGGGATAAATTAGAGGTAGTTAGGGTAATATTTATAGAAGGTTTCTTATTATAACTAGTGAGTTAGGATGAGTGAGGTGTAGGGGTGAAATTAATTAATTAATTAATTAATTAATTAGCCACGGGAGGGGTAATATGACCTAGGAAATGTGATGTCGTTTAAACGGTGTAACAACAAATTTAATTAAATTGATGAAGGGTATAGTTTTATAAGTATATAACCCAAGGAAAAGAATATGCTAATATGTTAATTAATGATGGATGTGGATTTATGTGAGTATGGCGATGATGTTGATGTTAATATAAATATGAGGGGTGTAATGTGATAATGAGGGGTGCCTGGTAGATGCGACACTAGAATTAGCGGTGCTAATTTTAGGTGTCTACATTTTCCCCTTTTTTTTGAGTGGTTTTGAGATAAGACACGAGACAAAAATAAGATGTGATAGATAAATGTTGTAGAATTACATGATGATATGCTTCCCCTCAAACTAGGGATTGATGAAAAGGGAATCAATCATGAGCTTGAAAGAGATAGATCGAAATATGCAAGGATAGGAAGATGATAAAGTGATGCCCTGGATGAGGTAAAAACAAGATGGGTGCCATCATAAAATCAAGTGATAGGGGAACCAAAGGGTTTATGTCCTATAGAAATATGAATTTTAATGATGGACAAGATGTTTTGAAGTTTCCACAAAGTTGGGCTTACAAGGCCAAGAAGTCAAGTGATAGGGGAACCAAAGGGTTTGTGTCCTATAAACATATGACTTAATGGAAAAAAAGATGATATGACAATTTGATGAGGTCAAAGGACTAGAAATTGATGTTGCCACAAAGGTGGGGGTCCTGACTCTAATCAAGTATGTAGCACCCAAGGAGGTATTTGGTATATAAATGTTGATTTTAATGAGTAGATGTAAAAACACAAACATAGTGATGTGATGCTGAGATGTGCTCAAGATTGTGTTGATGTTGAGAGATAATAGATATTGTGATATATTTCAGTAGATAAATGTTTATGTGGAAGGGTTGATAAAGTTATACTATAATTATGATGTGTATTTGATATTGATGTAAAGTGATTTAATTTTTGTCAAAACCATGGTCAAGAATGAAACATGAATTGATTTTTGGTATTGGACTTGATATTTATGTGATGGGAAATGAAAAAAGTGAATGCGCTTGCACTTTTGGCCTTTACAATGAATGTTAATAGATGACTAACAATGGGTAGTCACACTTAGGATCTTGGACATAGAGATGAAGTGAAAAGATGTACCTTCCTAGGACATGAGAAGGGTTGACATATGTAGGTTGTGTAGGAAAATAGGGTTCTCCTTTCAATGGTTTCATAGGAAATGCCCCAACTTTACATTTTGATTTTGATACAAAATGATCGATGTGGGAAGTTTTCTATAATGGGAAAGCTGATCGATGTGGGAAGCTTTCCTAGGATGCTTTGAATTTTGGATTTTGAAGGCTGATCGATGTGGAAGCCTTTTACATGGGTAGCCATCCTTTGAGGGTATGGTCTACATTTTTATTTTTGACTTTTGATTTTTACAAAGGTGGTCGTGTCCTTTGAGGGACCGGTCTACAAATTTGACAAAATGACATTTGAATAGCTATCCTTTGAGGGATCAGTCTATTGATTTTGACTTTGATAGGAAACATCCATAGATATTTTTGACTTTATTTTGAGCTAAGGGAAAGACCCTAATATGCCGTTTACAGGAGGGAGAAGAAATATGTACATGCATTACACATGTGTTCCCTAAGACATGTCTTTGGTTAGTAGACAAGGTGAATGGATGCAATGATTGTGGGGTTCCTATAAAGAGGAACTTGTCTATGTGAAAGATGCGATGAACATATCCGTGGTTCTCACCTTTAAGTTGTACTTAGGATGTTGACAGAAAACCACATGCTTCAAATCATTACGATGATAAAATGGTTAGCTAATGATGGAATAAGATCTTTTATGTGACTACTATCATGACAGTCGATGTGTTAATAGTAGAAATGACACAAGTGCAAGGATTTCAAATGTTGGCTTGTGCTATATGGACCGATCTAATTAAGTGAGATCTTCCCACATTTACTTGCTTTCCGTAGTAGTGACACTTTGATTGTATTGACATGATAGGTTGGTGAGGATATGTAAAAGGGAAGGTATGTAAAGTAATACTTTCAAAGTCTTAGTAGATAGGAGCCTTCCCAACATAATACTTGTGGATAGAAATGACATGTGTTAAAAGGAATGATGTCCTAAGGATGATAGAAGTTTTGGTCTTGATTAATCAAGTGTATGGTAAATAAAGGAGCCCTTGAAAAAGGAGTTGTGGGAAATTTGGATGGGGTATGAGAAGACAATTGATAAAGAGGGGTAGATGAGGAAGCTTCGGTATTTAATTTTATTTGTGTACGTTGATTTTGGGTTGATATAGGTCATTGAATTATATTGGTTTGAGATAAGGGACCTTCTCTAGAAGGTGATGGGAAAACACATGAGGAAGGTTTGTTGAGATTTGGTTGAGGATGACCCCTTGGTTCTGTAAATTTTAGTGAAGACATTTTCAGTGGCTTGGGCATAGATGTTGATGAGGTTGACAAACCTTCAAGGGAAGGTATGGACATTGATGAGGTCGAGAGAATTTGAATAAAAGGTGCGATGATGAAATTTAGGACCTTTATTAGAAGGCATTGATGAGATTTATGGACCTTTAAAGGAAGGTGCTAATGAGGATAATGGTCCTTCGAAGGAAGGATCTGACAAGATTGATGGACCTTCAAAGGAAGGTGCTAATGATATATCTGACGAATGCTTTTTGATGATAGAATACAGATGTCTTCCTTGTCTTACAGATGTTGGTGACAAAATTGATGAGGGTGATGATATCGATGATGGCTTAGGATGGTCCTCTCTTGGGGTAGATCATCGATAAGGAAGATTCATTGGATTATGGATTTAAGTGTTTTACAACTCTCCATGTTATGCCCTAAGCATCTATGGTAGGCACAAGTTTTGTCTTGATCATACCAAGTAGGTTTCAAGTATGGAGATGGGGTGTTTTGATTAGTGGTAATGTGATAAGAGAGGATTGCATGATTCTATCGAGGATATCAATGTAAGTCCCTTTTGGGGATTTGGATTAATGGATTTTGACCTTGGCTTACGAGAGCGCTTAGGAGGACACATATTATTTTTGGATGGGGGTGGATTCGTGGATGTTGTATGGTGTTAAAACATCATAGGGATGTTGTGAGGTTGATAAGAGGGAGAATATGACCCAAGAAAGGGATAACATGTGTGATTGATAAGATTGGATGATGGATGAGGTCCCAAAATAGAGGAAGAGGGATGGTTGATGGATGAGATAGGGTTTGATTGTGTGCCATGATATTGAGCTAAAGGATGGGGTCCTAAAATTGATGGTAAGGGTGGACCCGTAGATTTGATAGACTTAGATTGTGATAAAGGATGAGGTCCCAAAATGGATGGTAAAGGTGAGACCTTAGATGACATGTACTTAAATTTTGTAGTATTGATTTTAGGTAAAGAGGGAATTTTATGATGGATGATGATGATGAGGAAGAAAATGTGATTGATTTTTATTTCGTAACATTTGTGTTAGATATAGAAGTGGGAATTATGTCAAATGACAAGGGCGAGGCCGTGAGTGTGATGGTATTTGACTGTGTAGTGTTTGATTCAAGGAAATGTTCTAGGCTAGAAGGTAAGTGAGTATCTGGGGATATGATTGGGTTTGATTCAGATGAGGGAGGTGTTATTTCTAGACATGATTGAGGTGGATTACGTGATTTTTCTAGTTTGTTGATTAATTCAATAAGTGGTTGAATATCAAGATCTTCAATTACAAAGGATTCTTTAGTAACAACTTCTAAAGTGGAATCTAAGGGTTGTGCAGAGGTAATGGATGACTGGACAATGGACACAAGTGATATTGATGTGTGAGAATCATCGAAAAGAGGATCCAATGATTCTAAGTTTTCAAGAGGAAGCATCGGTGATGAATGGGTCTTCTTATAGGGAAGATCATATGTAATATTGTTGATGAAGTAGCTTGAGGGATGTGTAGCATTTATAAGGACTGAATCTATCAAAGGTGTTGGGTCAGGAAGACAAGTAATTTCATCATGTGTGGTAGTTTTTTTTGAATCATAGAAAGACCTAGGGGAATCAGATAAAACATGTATAGTCTCATCTGAATCGTAGGAATACCTAGGGGATTAGATGAGACATGTGGAGATTGAGGATCGAGATGGCCTTCTTTGAGGGATTGGATTTCTAATTTCCTAGCCATGGTAAAGGATTCATCAAAGGTGCGAAATGTATGGATTTGAAGAGTGGATGATATGTGATGGGAACATGATCGAGTAAACAACTCGATTAATTCCAATTATGCGAAGTGGAAAAGACAATTGATTGATAGTGCTCTGCCATCTAGTGAAAAAGTATCCAAGGGATTCATTTTTGGATTGTTTGATGGTAGCAAGGTCAAAAATGGTGATTTTATGAGTAACGTTTATAACAAACCGATCGAGGAATAACAAGGCTACACGAATGAAAGAGAGAAAAGAGTATTGAGGGAGGGAGTTATACTACTCTAAAGCAAGTCTCCCAGTGACATGGGAAAGGTTATAAGAAGGAGATCTTGATCATGGATGATAAGATAACACAAATGTCTAAAGGATAGTATGTGCTGTTGAGGATCCTCTTGGCCATGGAACATGGTAAATTCAGAAATTCCTAATGCAGAGGATAGGTCTTGTATGGTAATGAAAGATAGATGAGTTCATTACAAACCTGATCATAAGTGAGGACTTGTTTGGATCCTTTGGTAGTTGTATGGAATCATTTGTAAGATTAAATGTGAAGGAATTAATGAGAGGACATGATTGATTTGACTGATGAAAATGTGAAGTAGTATAGTTTTGTAATATATGGGCTTGATGCGAGATTGATGAGGGGTATCTTGAGAGGATATTGTTTGTGAAGTGGGTTGTGATAAAGGGATGTTGGGAGATGTGGAAAAATGTTGAGTATGTTGTTGTTGGATGAGAGGAGTTGATTGGACCTTGAGTAGGGATATGTGTATGGATTTGGGATGTCTGAGGTATTGAAAGCGGGATTGAAGTAGAGATGGGTTGATTAGATGAAGGATGGGGATATTGAGATTCTGATGATATTGTGATGAAGAAGGGGATGTTGGAAAGACCGCTTGATGAGATACATTGGACATAGACTGAGAAGCAATAGTTTGGAAATAGTTTGGTTGTGAAGAATAGTCATAGGTTTGTTGGATGGGATTATTGTAGGATTGTTGAATTGGATAAGAGGTAGAAGTTCCATAGGGAACATAAGATGGCCTAGATGACTCTAGAAATATGTCAAAGCTAAATAAAGTTGACTAAGATATGTTAGGTTGATAAAATGGGTTATAATGTTGTATTGGTGTAGATAATTATGTATACATATTTTCTGAGGTTAAATCATGAAATTGCTAGCAAACAAACACACAATTTCCTAATCAATAAAAATAACTAAATGGATGGATTTACAAACAACAGATAAGCAAGAAAAATAAATTTTAAATTTTCTTGATTTAATTAAGAAAAGTGAAATGTGAAAAATGGATGATGGGTCCTAGGAAATGACAAGCTATGGCTAGTTTCAGGTATGTTTATGGGCGGTGTCCTCAATATACCCGAAGGTACATGAGACACAAATCTATATTGCTACCATTACAAGCGTGTATATTAGGGCCTACCCCCTTACTTCACGGTCCCACAACGATAAGGGAGTCGATCACTGCTGAGCCAATATATACTTGACATATATGTGATTATACTCAGCCAGAACACCGAGTCGGTTTCCTATTGGGTGATGAAATCCCAATTAGTTTCACTTGGGTGGGAGTTGTTTGAATGCATTTTTGATTTATAAGTGGTTTGGTTGTGTGTGGGGGAAAAATAAGTGAATGCAATGAATTTTCCTCCTAATTAGACTATGTGAAACAAGAAGGATGTGAATTTTTATTTTAAGATCCAAAAAGAAATGTTGATTT
Organism: Taxus wallichiana var. yunnanensis; assembly: GCA_018340775.1. Classification (NCBI taxonomy): domain Eukaryota; kingdom Viridiplantae; phylum Streptophyta; class Pinopsida; order Cupressales; family Taxaceae; genus Taxus; species Taxus wallichiana. The sequence continues at coordinate 447,157,627 of CM031238.1, forward strand.
TGGTGAAGTCACCAAATAAGAATGTAAAAGAAAGGTTTTAGGAATTACCACGAGATCGCTCCATTTTATTTTTATTTTATATTTTTAGAAATTTTCCAAAGTGTACAATTAATAAATCTAGAAAACAAGCCTCTCGTAAAGAATACCCTATGACCAGATTAGAAAAAGTAGAAAATAGAAAACAAGAAGCACCGATAGATTGTGAGATTATAAGAAAACTACATAGAGAAATCGCATGTGATCGGACTAATTGTAGGCAATAATGCTAATCGCAAGGAATTAAAAAAATGAATATTCTATTGATAAAATGAAGTAGAAGAAGGGACAGGGGTCCCACCGAGCATGCTAGAATGTTGCACACAATTTTACCTTAGGGTTTTGTTGATATTTCAAGGGGGTAAAACTTTTCTCAACCTCAATATGGAAGGGTTTCTAGGACACCCACATCAATGGTTATGGACATTGATTTGTGCTTCGTGAAGAATGGATTAAGCTTATGTCCTACCAAAAAATCTGCAAGCACAAACACTACACAAAATGAGATTAAACAAATATATGGCGGATTGCCTAGAAAAGGCCAGTCCTTAGAAGTTAATGGATTTGCTTACAAGGATGTCAATCCATGTTCAAGTAATTAATATGATAATGAGAAAGTGAATTGATAAAAAATGATAAAATGATAGCAGACGATGTGACCAACAATGTGAAGGAAAAGGGACAGATGGGATCCAAGGTCTGATGGTGGTTCCTAATCCAAAGGGAGTCAAGGAATCACAGTATGACTCAAAGGAGAAAAGGTGTGGACATGTATGTGCTCTCAAAGTCAAACATGATAAGGTATGTGGTTTGGATAAATAATAAAATACTACAGATGGCTCAGAGGAGATTGAAGAGACTTAATGGACACTTACAAAGGAAAAGATAATGTTCAGGGTTGAGCTCTAGATATCAGAGAGACAATCAGATTTGAAAATAGCTCTAAGAGATAGGGACCACTTGTCGATTTAGTGAATCATTGTAGATGTGGTTAGTAGGAGCTTTATAGTTAGGATAGGGTAGAGATAAATTATAAAGTGCCTATTTTAAACTATTCCTAACTAGTGAAGAGTGGGATGTGGTTATGGGGATAAATTAGAGGTAGTTAGGGTAATATTTATAGAAAGTTTCTTATTATAATCAGTGAGTTAGGATGAGTGAGGTTATTTCATTGGATTCTTAGTAGATTAATGAAACAGATAAAGGTAAAATAGGCCAAGGAGGAATACCTGTTATAATGTTGGTTGAAGGTTGTGCGCGCAAATCTAATTTCTTGATCCAAGTTGATTGTGTGAGATTCCTTTTGGCTAGGAGGAACTACCTGAAATGCAAAGAAAGACCATAAAACATAGTTAATAGAAAAAGGTTAGTGGATTGCCTAGTGTGAGCTAGATCCAAGAAGTGTGATACTTCCTTGACGGTTTTCAATCCACTGATATGTATAATTCAATATAAAATAAATGAACATGCAAATAAAAGAATCTAACACTAGTGTTCTGATTTAGGTATCTCAGATTACTATCAATGTTAATTCAATTAGATGCTTTAATAATTAAACTAATAAAGGTCCCGGATCAGGTTGTATGATGGGTAGGTGGTCTAGAGAACACAGTAAGGGTCTGGGTAAGACTTGGTGGAGTTTGGGTTGGTCTTGGATATCTGGGAAACTTGCAGGTCTAAGGTAGTTTACCAAACACAGAGACCAATGCTGGTCAGTGTGTGATCAATGATGGTTTAGGTATGACTGATACTGGTTTAAGATGATTGATATCATTTCCTGTGGGAGTGGATGAATGTCGAAATAGGTATTCGTGCTCTCTTTGTTTTTGCATAGAGTTAGGAAGGTCTGTGGTGAGATTGTAGGTGGGGTATCAGGATTTGAAAAGGTTTTGTGAGGTTTTGGGGTGTTAAGGCTAGTTTAGTGAAAGTATGACAGGAGACATAGTAACCAACGTCGTTCGGGAGACCGATGAAGGAGAAAAGGAAACTGACGATAGTTAAGGTAATTGATGTCGGTAGGGGAAATTTGGTGAAAGTTGATAAAAGGTAATTTTGGGCTTCTCTATGATTGCACAGAGAGTGAAGGAGGGATGATTAGGTTTGTAATAATATGAGGAAGACTCAAGAAGGTATAAAGGATAGGTATGGAGAGCAAGAAGGGGGGTGGCTAAATAGGTAGGTGGGCAGGAAAGTGGGGATGGAAGAATGTAGGGAATAACCAGATCTAATAACAAAAATATAAAGAACCTATTTAAGTAAGTACATAAGTGATGTAAAATCAAATGCACTTACTTGTATATGCAAGCTTGGTGGGTGAAGGATGGTGATGGTTGATCTATGAAGAACTTGGTGGTCGTCTTAGTGATATTACTTCCTGAGTGCTACCGTGAATGCCAATACCTTCAGATTAGTCTCAGGTACTTGCTTGGGCCTCTGGCTGAATGTATTATGTCGTCTTGATGCTGAGAAAACTCTGGTTTGTGCTTGAATGTAGATAGCTCTCTCCAAAATGCAAAGTGACTAACCTGGGAAAAAGGTTGTAAAGATATATATATATAGTAACCGATGACAATTAAGGTGACTGATGTTGGTTATGGGTTAACTGATGTTGGTTAGGGTGGGAAATCCTAGGTTTACCAAAAATAAAAATCTTGGCTATTTTTGACGTGCTCTACTTGTTATTCGGGTCTCAAGTGATGGTTAGCACTTAGATAAGTGGGGGTGTTGTTGGAGAAGGAATAGGAATTTAATGTTAGGGTTAGAATAAGTCCTAGTTGGTTAAGATAAGTAGAGACCAAGTCTTAGTTAATTAATAGGCTAAGAATAAGTCCATGGTGAGGTGTCTAGGTGATGTGGCTAGGTGAGGTGTAAATTAACCTAATTAAAGTAATTAAATTAATAAATAATGTGAGGATGGGCATTAATTCAATTGTAAGTAATTAAATTAATATGAATGTGGGGTAAAGGGGGCATGGTTAGGTGAAGATGTTATGTTAACTAATTGAAAGGGGACTAAGGGGAGTGTGACCCAAATTTGGTGTCTACATTTGCCCCTTTTTTCGTAGCTTGTATTGGTAAGCGATGCTGAAAAAATAGGAAGTGGTTGCCCCAAGTATAGGTGAGAGTGGGGTTTCCCCAAGTGTGGGTGGAGGTGATCCCCCTCAAACTAGGAGATGATGAGGTGTTAGATGGAGTCAGTGAGTGGTTTGATAAATGGGTAAGTGATGAAAGTGAGGGTAGGTGGGTTGTAGGTAATGGTATGGTCACTATGGGTAATGGGTAAGGGTATATTGGGTAATGGGTAATGACAATCAAATGCACACACACGTATAGATTCGACACAAGACTGGTGGAAGAGCTTGCAAAATTTACATCAGCCAAGGTTGAATTGTTTCGGTATCCAGTGGTACAAGATATGGTTCAAAAACATAACTTAGGTTAGGTGTAGGAATGTTTAGGTATGATCCGGTACACCAAAGGTTTGGTCGGGATAAATAACATGATAATAGGTAAGGTAAGGTCATTAGGCTAAACAACACGGGTAACAACATCACAAGGTATAATGAGTACACAAATTCCAATGTCACAAAAGGTGGTTCAGGTTAGGGTATATAGGTCATGGCACGGGTAAGGCTGAGGTATAGGTAAATAACATGTCCCTAAACACAATTAAGGAAATGTATAGGTAATTGAGGCTTGTGGGTAGGGTGTAATAGGTGTTGGTAAGGTCAAAAGGTATTGGGTTAGTAATGTTTTTAGGAAAAATGGGTATTAGGTGGGTCAAAAAGTAAGGGGATGTGACTGATGCTTTGATTAGGTGTAATCAATGTCTGTTGGCTAGGGCACAACATGAACGATGTCAATCATGTTGATTTGGGTATAAAAACTAAAAATATGTGTTTTACGGATTCATTTTGACTTTTCCATTTGTAGAAAATGACATAGGAGCAAGTGAGGAGTGAAAAAGTGATAGTATGAGGCATTTAGCTAAGTTGATGAGCAACGTAAACGGTGATTAGCATTTGATTGGTGGTTGATTAGTGGGTCCACGAGATTGATTCGATTGTTTCGAGTCATTTGGAAGTGAGTTGTTGATTTTTTATGGCGAGAGGAAAGAGAAGGTGTGGGAGGTCCACCGACATAAATACCAAAGGTGCCACCACGTAGACACCATCAAGATGAGGTAGGAGGCATTCCCATACTTGTGTGATTAAATTTTGGTTTAAAATGAAGAAATTAGGGTGGGGGGTTTTAATTTTTAAATGCGGGTGAAAAGTGGGTGAAATTGAGTGGGTGAAAAGTGGGTGAAATTGATAGGGTGAAAAGTGGGTGAAATTGAAGGGAAAATGTAGGTGAAATAGGGTAGTAAATGAATTTGAGGTAAATTGGGGTGGATTGGGCTAGGTTTTAGGTAGTATTTAGGTGAATTTTAGGTGATATGGGATATGAGGGGATAGGTTTTAATTTTTTGGTTTACGCGACAGAGACCGACATCATAAAGGTTTGGCCAATGCACCTTGACCGACATCGGTTGTCCTTGATCGAAGTGGTCAGGATGAAGTGACCAACATCGGTTAAATGGAATTGATGATTTGGTCAAGGAAAACTAGTGACAATCAAGGTGACTAACGCTAGTTAAGGAATAGGGGTAAGAAGGATTAGGAAGGAAATGAAAATAGGTAAAAAGGGATAGGTGAAGTGTGTATGGAGAGGGATGAGGGTAACATGTGTTTGTAGCAACATGGGATAGGTAAGTAGGTGAAATGAACTAACATAACAGGTAAGGATGACAAGGGTTAATAGGTTTGTAGGTGAGAAGGGGAAAGGGGGTGGGCATGATAGATGTTATTGGGTATGGTTTGGGGGTAATAGGTAATTGGAGGTAGTCAGGTCTTAACAATGTTGTGTTTTGGTGGATGCAAGCTAGAGACCAATTAAGGATGTAAGATAGAGTACCACCTCTTTTGGTATGGATGTGGTCTAGTGTGACCGTAGAGGAGTGGGAGTAAATGACCGAAGTCGAAATTATCGGGTCCGATGCTATAGGTGCATTTTTGAGATCACAATATGATAGTCACTCTCATCGATATATGGGATTCCATGACCAATACATTCCACTTACCGATGGGTGAGATGACCGTCACCCTAGAGGATGTGTATCGATCCTGCAGCTTCCTATTATTGGGGATCCCATTTATTCTATTACTTATAAGGCCTTGGTGGAGCTGATAATGGATTTTTTTGTGAGGTGATGGGTCTATTGACCTATCATAGCGCGAGTCTTACATATGGGGACATGTATGTAGCCTACCCATAGGAGACGAGGCTAGTTGTATTGATGATGGAGGTAGTAGGTTGCTTTGCACTATCGATTCTGAGGGTGGGAGATTCCCACGAGCACTGATGGGAGTGCTCCAAGATATGATGGAGGAGTGGATCTACTTTTCTTGGGCACCAACATTCCTAGTTTAGTTATATAGGGAGTTATGGGCCTATGGGAGATTGAGGAGGTTTGGGATGTGTTGTACCTTTTTACTACACTTTGGGCATACGAGCATATCATATGTGTGTGCCCAGTTGGTTTTCCCGACATAATTTGTTCAGAGGTGGATTTATCTAAGTTAGATACGGATTACTCGGGTACCAAATGGTGGGAAGCCAAGGGTGGCTAGGGCCACATATGATATTATATACTACATGTGGTTGTTGGAGGGGATTTTAGGAGTTGACATTGTTTGGAGGCCTTATGTTCAATTTCCATCTTATAGTGACATGGTGGAGGAGTTAATGGATCTCTAGCTATTGAGGTGGATACAGATGCATCATGACGGTGAGCACAAGGTGATACCTGTAGAAAAAGTTAGACGACAGTTTGGGCTGCCACAGGATGTACTCCCACCTTTTCCACTATGCTGTCATGATGAGTTGGAGGGACCCATGTCTCCACCACATCCAAGTGTGCTGACAGGGAAGTAGGAGCAGGCGGTGGATAGATGGATTGATGACTCTAGAATCACCGATGGATATAGGTGGTGGTGGGAAACACAACGGTGAGTGACACCACCGAGGCCGGGCAGCCAAATCTTATTACAATCACATTTCGAGAGATGCATTGTAGGGGCAGGTGGCCACCCTATAGACATAGATCATAGGTTTGTAGGGTTAGTTGATAGGGGCACATGCACAGGTGGGTAACTTATATGCTCAGGTGATGGCTTTATAGGCCCAATTGGCATAGTGACAGGCATGCACATAGGGCGGTGATGGTGATGGAGTACAAATGACCACTTTACATTCATAGGTGACAGGTTTGCAAGGAAAACTAGCCACTACACGAGACACGTAGGTAGTGGCGTTACAAGCCCAACTTGTAGCATAAGTACCTCCACAGACTAGGGATAGGGTCCCATACTATAGGAAGTAGCGGCGGTATAGGGTCCCACAAAGACAGGGAGGAGGATAGGGATCCCAGATATAGGGAATGAGGATAGTATTAGCAGGAAAGGGCTCACAAGTTACATTGAGACCTATTACACCACCTTAGATGGTGATGATGGCGAGGTTCAGGGATGCCCTTAATGAGGCTCGTTATTATCATAATCACCTGAAGACTTTTGGCATAGATGTCCCTTCATATGCCGAGTGACGATCCCAACAGGAAGCAAGTGAGAGGACTAGATCCCACACTCATATCTCGAGAAACATAGGGGCCGAAGAGCCCAGAGATAGGGTAAGAGTGAGGCTATTAGTTCACAGAGGCCAGGCCCAGGTGAGGGCCAGGGGGAGATTAGATCGAGACCCATTAAGGGTGGAGAGATGTTGACAGGATTGGAAGATAAGTTCGAGAGGAGGAGATATGTGAGAATTTCCCGAGAGATATTGAGTGGGGTGATGTTTAGCCACTTGATATGATCAATGTTTTGATTTTTGATATTTATACCAACCTACGTGCTGAAGATAGTGAGACTGTATATGAGATTTTTTTGATTTTGAGTTTTATATCGGCCTGTGTCTGAAGATAGTGAGGTTGTATCTGAGTGATTTGAGATACTTGTATTTATTTGTAGCTATGTATATATGTATTGATACACAAACTTTCTCATTTATATATAGTTGATGATGTTTATGTATTAATGATGTACTTAGTTTTAATTTCCATTGTTATTGTGTATTGATGGAAACTAGGTGAATAATTTATGATTGACTCGAGGTCATGTAGGAATGATGGAGTCAAGGTGATTTAGGCATGGTGGAGTTTAGGTGAGTTAGGCATAGTCAAGTTTTAGGCCAGTTAAGGATGGTGGAGTTAGGTAAGTTAGGTATGGTTTGGTCATATTTTTGGGTTTGATTTAATTTTCAAGTTTTGTGTAAAATTGAAAACTAAGGTATCATGTGAATAGAGAAAGGGGGGGAAATGGGTTAGGGTAAAGAGTGGCCCATCTAACCTCCAAGGGCCCCATGCCCTCATAGTGTTGCCTATATAGCCCCGATAAAAAGAGGCCTCATGCCGATGTAGTTCTTCCATAAGCTAGGGAAGAATATGATAAGATAGAGGGATGGGTTGGTAGGTTCTAGGCATGATTAAGTCTAGGTCATATAGGCATGGTTGATTTTAGGTAATTTTAGGCATGGTTGAGTTTAGGTCATTTAGGCATTGGTGAAAGGGGAATCCTTAAAATGTAGGTGTCGATGGTCTAGTATTGTATAGGAGAATGAACAAGTAATGAAGAATGTGTATGGTAAGAGGTGGCAAAAAGAGCATTGAGAATCGTAATGAGTCTATCATACCAAAAATTGGCTTATGAACGTAAAACCCTAAAGGTGTTGCATAATTGACTATTTTAAGGGTGAAGTAATCACATGATCAAGAAATATTGCATTTGCGGCACATTCCTTGAGTGGAAAATAAATTAGGGTGAAAAGGCGATGAGGTGAAAACAATTTGGTTTTTAGCGTAACCTAGTGTGAGATAACATGACTATTTGGCAAGAGACTCAATATCTAAATAGGAAAGTCCATGACAAATTTTTTATCTTTTTCTTTTTCTTATTGTTTTTATAGACTGATCGATGCGGGAAGTCTATATGGGATGAGTAGATTATCTCCTTGAGGTCTTTGTGAAGTTGATTGATGTGGGAAGCTTCAGAATATTTTATTTTATTTTTTGCAAGAATAGTCTTCTTTTGATGATATACTATGTACAATATGGCTAGATTTGTATAGTTGTCCTTCGAGGGAGTAATCTATTTATAGCAGCAAGATAGAAATATTAGATGTCCTTTTTGAGGGAGTCATCTTTTTCTTTGGAAGTTTGAATCAAGGAGTTGAATCCCATTTTACTTTTGAAAATGTTTCACTTTTGGACTTTTAGGTCATGGACAAGACTATAGAGAACGATAGGCTCTTAAGTTTAAGAAAAACTATAGCACACAAATTTTAACTAAGAAAGAGAGGGTTTAAGTGATGAATGACCATATGATTCCAGCTTGAATAAGAAAAAAAAAATCCATGAGAATTGTGATATGATTAGATCCGCGGTACTCATATTGAAGATAAGGATGAAAAGTGATAGGTAATCACATGATTCTTATTTAGTCGTTGATCCTTAAAATAGGTAAAATGGAAGGTGAATGGTGCTCAAGGGATGAGCGTTTTAACTAGAAAAATGTGATATAGGACTTGATTCAACAATATAATGGTCAAAGATGCAAGGCATTGAGGGCTCAGGTTCAGGTTTACCTTCGAGTGAAGACAAATGATAAACACCTGATCCATAGGTATGAGTAACGATATAAGGTCCAAGCCAACAAATTTTCCCCGTTTACTTTTCTCATCATTTGTTACATGTTGATTTTCCTTCAGGATGAGGTCTCCGACCTAGAAGGTTCATTCATGGACACATTTATCATAGGTGAGTTTGATACATTTTTGGTAGATTTGGAGGTGATCAAGAGCATTGAGATGACATTTGTCTAATAACTCGAGTTGTGCCAAATGGTCTTGGAAAAAGTCATCATCATTGAGCATCTCTTTAAGTGAGATACAAAGAGATGGAATCTGGACTTCAAGAGGTAGAACAACCTATATACCATAGACCAAAGAGAAATATGTGGCAGTACTTGAGGTAAGAATACTAGTGTGATAATCCCATAAGGAAAAAGGAATGTGAATATGCCAATCCTTTCCAATATCATCACCTACTTTCATAGGAATTTTGTTTAAGGTTTTGTTGGTTGATTCTACTTGGCCATTTGTTTTAGGGTAGTAAGGTGAAGAAAAAATGAGTTGAATGCTAAAGGTGTCATAGAGTTTCAATAGGGTTTTGTTTTTAAACTGTTTTTCCATTATCGGCGATGAGATGGTGAGGAACACCAAAGCGACAAGATTCGGTACCAGTAATAATCCATTGATGATGTTGGGAAGAATGAGGATTGATCTCTTCAAAAATATCCAAACCCCATTGAGAGAAAGGCCAAAGGTCTCATGTGACTTATAAGGCGTGAATAGGTATGTGATGAAGATTAGCATATTGCTGGCACTTCACACAACATTTGACATAATCACAACAATGACTGTAACACTCTGAACTATTGTTACTTCCTCCTGAGCATTCAAGTGTTGATATGTGATTTATTTTGTAAAAGGATGTGTTCCTTTGATTGTGAAGTCATGCTTGATATGGACTGTATCTTCTTTGTAATTGAAGATCTTTGACTGAGTCGGAATATGATTGGACTCTTTTATTTCTTTCATTTTGCACCTGAGTTTAATCTGACCTCGGAATGAATTGTGGATTTATCCATCTATAAGACCCAGCCTTGGATCAGTGGCATTGATCCAAGTGATGCTTTAAGTTTATTTGGGATGAACTAAAATTATAGACCTTACGCAGGTTGCAAGGTCTGAATGCGTTGAATAAGCTATTCCGGAGTCTAACTCAGGCTGATCGTGTTAAATGAATTGGTTCCCGATATCGTAATATCAGGAAGGTCTTGATCGTGGGCCAGGTAATAAATTCAGATACATTTATTCAACTAGCCTATTGGCAGTGCTGGAGTGAATCCTTTTCGTGAATGTATGTCTGTAGGTTCTTATTCTGAACATTTTAAATGTTAGACCTAAACTGGATTTATTAAGGTTAGTAACCTAAAACTAAACTATAACCTATGGGTTAGATTAATGTTAATCTAACCTAGGCCTAAGCTATAAGCTAAATGTTCTAAGTTAGTAACCTAGCGCTAAGGAGGTTAGACTAAGTAGCATCTTAAATCCTAACCTATGCTTCTAACCTAACTAATGAACAAGGAAGAAAGGGGACCTATGAAGGGGTGCGAGCCATGGGCGGCAGTTTCTATGGCATTAAATGGGATGGATAAGTATGAAGGACAAGGATTTAGTGGAAGTTTCAAACGGCTAGTGAGGTTGACGTGGTAGAGTCGCCAAAGCTAGAAATGGTCTTTCATTTGTTTTGTCCATCGCCAACTATGGCTGTCAGTGGCAATGGAGATTGAGCGGGAATTTTGGAGTTAATACAATTAATGAACTTGGTCTTCGAGCTCAGATTTCTCGGGAAGACATGCAAAATGGAAAACTGGTAGTTTGTTTGGGTTTTCATGCACTCTGGTTTTCTCTCTGTTTGATCACTGGTTCTTCGCACCAGTCTACTTGGTGTTGCATGGAAAATATGAGTGTAACTCACTCTTTTCTCTATCAAGGAAAGTTTATAAGGCATGGAAATAACAAATTATTGTTGTTGAATCTAACGTGGAAAAAGAGAAGAAGGCTCGAGCTCTTTCAGTGGTCTTCTTCGGATTTTTAAGTGGCATTACCAGGCATGTTAGGCCCTAACCTTTAAAAATATTGCTTTCTTTCAAATGATTTCATTAGAACAACTCTGTTCAGATGATTTTTGGGTTCTGTTGGTTTCTATGGTAACTTTGTATGAATTAGTTGCTGTATCTTCTTACTGGCTGGATTTTTGTCTAGAGAACCCTTGATGGGTGTGCATTTTGTTCCGAACGGTTGTACTATCTCGCTGTGTTTTGCTTTTTAGATAAAGTTTGTAGAAATGCTTGCAAGAAAGTATACGAAATCAGCTCTGTGGGAGTCCATGAATTGTTTCCTTGTTGGATTCAGACTACAGTCGATACTTGCTGTTCACACTTGTCGAAAAGGATACTGTTGGATTTTTGTTTGAATGTTCAGTATATTTCGACTTCTTATAAGTTTTGTCATGGGTAATATAAGTTTTGGTTACTGAATCTTGTAGGGTCTCGCTATAATACTTAAGTTACTTTTGAGCGGATAACTTGGTGTGTTTATGGTATTCGAATGTGACTTGTAGAAGTCCTCCCTGTGTTGCAATTATGGGATTTAATTCGTTGAAAGTTGCAAGATAAATATACATATGAAATGACCCTGTGGAGTCCTTGGATTGTTTCATATATTTTTGATTTTAGTATAACCCTGGTTGTGAATACTTTTGTTCTTGGCTCTGTTGGAATCCTTAATATATATATATATATCATGTATTTTGGCTTCTGTAGAAGTGAGTCGTGAATGCCATATGTTTCTACCTTTGAAGGAGTTCTTCGCAGTCGATCCGATCTTTCTCTACTGGTACGCGCACATCATCTCAACATTCAACAGGTATTCCTCCTAGCCCTAACCCTTATCTGTTTCTTAAAGGAATGACAGGATAGAAGCAAGTCTATTCTGTAAGAGCCAAAACATTCCGTGCGAAACATTTTGGCACGCCCGGTGGGACCCATTTCGGGTTTCTGTTTCTCTTGCTTATTTTCATTTTAGGAAGCATACTTGCTGTTGCTGTTTTTGTTATATATTTAGTAAAGAATTTGTCTTGCTTTCCTAGTTTCGCATTAGTGAAAGTCATCTCATTTGCTTCATCGAATATCATTTTCGATTTGGGTTTAAAACACGTGCATTACATTCTTGCTTGCTGTTTTCAATTCTAGTGAACATAGACTAAGTAACAGGTCATACACGTGGGGGTGATTTCCACGGTATTGACAGGAAATTAATCTTACTTTCACTGCACAACACATACCGAATCACTTCACAATTAACACAACAGCTCAAAACATCCCCCCTTTTCCGCGGTATTCCTCCGCCCGATTGAGGTAACCTTATAAGCCAAAACAACTTGACATTTCCCCTAAGTCTTTTGTTTAGGATTGACATCATTCCGCATCTAAAGGCATAAGCCCACAATAATTAAAATTAACCCTAGGGTTAATCTCTGGATTTGCGTGTGCATCTTGTTTGTTTTCAGTTCTGTTTTCTCTGTTATACACTGTCTTCTGTGATTACCTTAGAACAATTTGATAAATGTACTGAACGTTGTTAACAATCAAATCAGTAGCTTCTTATATTTTCTTATACCAGTCTTATTACACCGACATCGGTTACCTGACCGACGTCGGCTATAGTATAACCGACATCGGTTATTAGACCGATATCGGTTATTGTCTTTTCCAGTTCCTGACAAACCAGCAACCTACCAATTTTACCAGTCTGAGTTTGTTTCTGTTCCTGACAGATTGAAACCTGCTTGTGAACTCCTGTCCATGGTTGTTATCACTCGAAAGCAAGCCACCGCCATGGTTTCACATGCTTGCTCTGTTTCCTTGCCTGAATCCCCCCCTTCACATTCTGTGGGGAATCCTACGGATACCAGCGAGGTTCCTAAAATTCCTGTGGGAGATAAGGACTTTGCCAAGTTTCTGGATGCTAATCCTAGTGCTTTACAATACTATTTGTCTCATGCCCCTGACCGTACGCCCAATGGTCAGCTCCTTGTTGGTATGCCTATTAGTATAGCTGCTCATTTAGCTCCCACTCCGCCTGATGACACCGCCTTGCTTCCCGCATCTTTAGCCCCGTCTCCCAATCCGATGGCTTCAGAGGTTCATACGACACAGATTAGCTTTCCTTTGGTTAATCTTGGACCCCACATATCACTACCACCGACTGCCCCTACCTCATCTCTCTTGCAGACCACTCCGTTCATGACTTGCTCTCTGCCACCTATCCACACGAGCTTTCCTTCTCAAGCTCCGCCCACCTTTTCATTTCCACACACATATCCGGTAACCTCAACAGCTTATATAGGACATCCCTATTCGGTTTGCCTCAACACGATCATCCTCCATACCTTATCAACATTTAACCCCACCATTGTTCTAGCAAAGGTGGCCCTGGCCCAATTTGCCTCCGTTTACCACAACCACACCATCATCTCATCCAACTACTGATTATATTAAACAAATGATGGAAAAATGCAAAACCCAGGCTTCATTTGAGAATTCGTAGCCCCTTGACATAGAGCAAGTTTTTCGGGAGCCTATCCACCCTTTAGTCCCCCTTCCTTCATATCCCCCTCAATGGGAATTACCAAAATTTACCCATTTTAACAGCAGTGAAGGGACCCTCAACAACACTTGCGATCATTTAGACATGCCTCGTTATCCGATTGCTCACGACGATGCTTTACTACTCCGCACCTTTCCCATGTCCTTATCGGGACCCGCCTTGAGTGGTACGATTGCTTTAACCCAAAGACTCAATCTTCTCTTTTAACCAAATAACCCAATCTTTCTTGGATCATTTCTCCATTAACATTGCCAAGAAAGTATCTATCACCGACCTCTATGCCATCCGACAATTTGAGGATGAATCTATCACAGATTTCGTTAGACGATGGCGGGGCCTTATCAACCAACTTACGTATGCCTTGCCTCAAACCGAACTTATCGAACTGTTTACGTGGGCCTGCGCTAAGCACATCTCCCCTACCCTCCAAATTCAAACTTTCCGTACATTTGATGAGGCCTTTACTATGGCTCGAAAACTAGAGATTCGAGCCTTAGAAGAAGAGAAATTGCGGTTGCGTAACAAAAACCCCACTTTCCGAACCCAAGATTCCACCAACAAGCCCAACACCACCAATCCTCACCCATCGACCGCTTCGAAATCAAAAGGGGCCGTGCACGCAGTGATGGTCAAATCCCAACCCCGTCTAATACCCCGCCAAAAACCACCTATAAGTATAAAGTAGAACCCATCAACTACACTCCCTTGGGAGAAACATATGGTGTGATATTGGAAAAATTGCTCAAAGCAGGAGCCATTACCTTACCTCCTATTAAACCTCATTCCGGGTTTGATTCCACTCGCGCCATACCTTCCTGGTACAAAGAAAATGACTTCTGTAACTTCCACCACGTGAAGGGACACAGTCATGAGAACTGCAAGATGTTGAAAAACATAGTGCAGGAAATGGTTGATGTGGGGGATATAGCCCTCGATAATCCTAACGCCCCTGCTAACCGAAATTTGAAAATATTCAACAAACCATTCCCGAATCATTCTTCTAACAGTAATCTAAATCAAGATATCTTAGCCGAGGAGAGTGTTCATGAGATCCATGCAGTCTTCGATTCCCAGCCAAAGACCTCTATCGAACAAATTCTCAATCAAGCCTCTTCACTAACGCAGGAAACCGAACCCCCTTCCTCGCCATCAAGACAAACTGAAATCCTTGCTGTTCCTTTACCCATCAAGGAATTAGCTGCCCAGAGTTCCCTTCTCACAAATGAGCCTTCTTATACCACATCCTTGCAAGACTGTGAGTGGATGTTATCTAATTTATCTATTTCCCAAATGTCTCCTTCTACCATTCTTGCTGTACAAGAGGAAGGCTCGCCACTTCTTTTCTCATCCTTAGATGAGCAACCTCTTGAACCGACATCACCACATTCTTTAAACATGACAGATCCCCTCAAACACACTCTCCTACCTATTAGTCCCTCATCACCTAAATCTTTTCAGCAACCGGTTGATCTCTTAACGCCCATTGATACAGTGCCTCATATACCCCTTGTAGCACACCCACAGTGGACCGGAATCACAACCCACCTTTCTTCCATACAAAAGTTCCTCTTCACACGTAAGGACTGTCATTCCACAGAAGATAGACAGGTCCTATGGGAACGTTTGAGTACGCCGTATTCTACTCAAATGCAAATGACCAATCCGGATGCCTCCACCATATACCCGAAGTGTTTACAGAAGCTTAAAATGCCCATGTCCTCATCTTCACCCCCCTCACCTCTACCAAATACCTCGTCCACTTCTATTAACTTAGCCAAATCTTCCCCTACACTTGGGACCTCCCCTATACCTAGTCTAACACACCCACCTAAGCGGCATGATTTATCTAAAAATAAAGCCATCCATCCCATTAGGAGACAGACTCAATCTCCTCAACCTATGCCTCTATCACAACTAAAACCATCATCGTCACACCTACCTTCCATATTGGGACCCCATCCCTCTACCTTACATCAATATATCATACCTCCTGCATTTTCTTTAAAGCGACCTACGCCTTCTGCACCCATACAGAAATCCAAGGGTATAGCAACACCGTCACCTCGCGTATCCTGTCCACCTATCAACCCTAAACAAATTCCATCATCAAAAGATTTGTTTTCGGTCACTCCTATTTCCCCGTGGTTGTTTTCTGATACCACATCATCTGTGGCCTCATCATCCAACATAGCTTCTACGTCAAAGAAACCACGGTTAGGTAAAACCCATTATCAAAACTCCTTGGCTAAACCACCCCCCATACAAACCAACCACACCACGTCATCACCAGAATCGACCCAGTCAATAGCCTCATTTTCCTCTGACTTTGACCCACTCAAAGGGTCTTACGCCAAAATCCTTGCTATGTTGGTGGAGAATGTGACCATTTCCCTACCCCCACTTAGACCTTATGATCCATCTAAACCTCGACCTATAGGTTACGATGAGTCTAAAATCTGCGCTTACCACCGCACACCAGGACATGACGTAGAGGGATGCAAAGCGTTGAAAGCCATACTTCGTCCGTCACCTCTCTCAGATAGAAAAGTTAAGAAAGACAACTTGCGAAGAGAGAGACCTTTAGCTTCAATTCCCTCTCCTATACCACCTGTCCCCACCTCACCAAGATCTATCATTATTACAGCCCCACCTCTCGAAGACCATGACCTATCCCTACCGTCTTCCTCCTCTCGTATTCACGAGATCAATATGATTAGTGTTGCTACTCGAGGGCAGAAAAACAATGGGAAAGCGAAAGAAAACACACCTGCGGCATCTCTTTCTCCGTCAACCATCCCGATTGCACCACCACCTAAAGTGGTTATTCGCGGACCCGCCTATCCCATCTCTAATGGCATTGCCCACCGAACTATGATCAAACAGCTTCACCAATCACCCGTAAAAATGACACTGTATGATCTCATTCAGACTTCTGAATCTCATCGACAAGCCCTCGTTGAGATCCTTCAAGGGATAGAGGTTTTACCTAATGAAACATTGCCTGTTACCTCTATTCTAACACCCAATCACGTTGCTTCACTCACTAAACAATCCATCTCCCCAACCACTTCTGTCTCTGTACAGCAAGCCGCTGCTGTCAGTTTCTCCGAAGACAAAATTATCAACTTTGGTGCCGAAGATCCTGACCCTGCTCTTTTCATCTCAGCTTATGTCCGAGATATCCAGGTACGTCGTGTTATGATTGACGGGGTGCTAGCCTAAACATCATCTCTTCCAAAGCCTTCCAACAAATGAATATCCCTTCTAGTTGGATGTGTGCAAATCCTATCATGTTGTGATCATTCAATGATGCTATTACTTCTACTTTAGGCACCGTGATCCTTAACATTCGTGTAGGACCACGTACTTTACCCGAACTCTTCTATGTCCTTGAGGGAGAGTTCCAATACAATATGTTGTTAGGCCGCCCTTGGATCCGGGCTATGGGATGCGTTCCCTCCACCTTACATAGATGCATAAAATTTGAGTACGAGGGGAAGTCCTACACCGTAAAAGCTGATCCTCCCCCCTTCAAAACTTGCAATATGTTGTATCGCCCTAATGATGTGCTTGTACCAGTCAAGACACCCATTCATCCAACCCAGCCATCTACTTCCGACGCACCTACACCTTCAACCAATGAAACCGCCGTTACAAATATTACTTCCTTTCCCGCAGATAACATCCCAACCTCCAACCCCTTAGTAGATGTTTTTCAATGCCTTACGCTGGGGGAGTACGTCCTATATAACATTAGTTCTTTCCATACCCCGCAGGAGTACGGACAGTTACATGCACATCCCACCTATGACCGTCGCGTGGGGGAGGTAATCTCTTACGGACCACCCCATTGCCGCACCAACCTGATGTATGGGGGTGTTGACGCATCTTCCATTACCCCTGAACCTCCTCTTGGTGTGGTTCCCTTCCAATCTGATTTCCAATACTTGACAAATCATCGTTTCGCCCTCACCTTCTTAACTCGCTATGCTTGGAGAGGCTTTGGTTTTGGTCTTTACGAACAAGGCCGACATACACTCATTCCCGTGACTACACGCAAACACAATGATCGCAGTGGTCTCGGTTTTCTGAAACACCTACACACGAGAAGACACCTCGTGTCACCGTATCTGGAAGAAGACGACGTCACCCCTACCAAACCATCATCACCCACTTTGTCATCATCACCCACAGAGTCGATAGACCCTGAATCTATCCCTCCTAACTTTTTTTTTCATAAATGCTATCTTCATAGGTCCTCTCACTTATCAATGTGATAATGAGGACCCATCTTCTCTTCCCCTTCTGTATCTAGACATGATCGAAGAGGATTCGCCTTCGATTAATGTTGTTGAGTGCCAGGATGATGACTCCATCCTCACTTACCTTGGGGCGGATGACTCCTATATTCAACGCGCCTTACCGTCTGAAACTCAAACCATGTTGAATGAATCGACTATAGAAATCAACATCCACATGGAGGAGGATCCTCACATTGTGAAGATCGGACAATCCCTTAACACATCAGAACAAGCCGCCTTTACTACCTTTCTCCGTACCGCATGACCAAGCTTTCGCTTGGTCCTATGCTTGACATGCCAGGAATTGATCCTACCATTGCCATCCATAACATAACCCTAAACCCCGATTCCAAACCAGTCAAACAAAAACTGAGAAAAATGCATCCACGCATTGCCCTCTTGGTCAAAGAAGAGCTTCAACGACTTCTTTCTGTTTCCTTCATCTTGCCTATTGACTATCCTCAATGGATTTCTAACATCGTACCTGTCACTAAAGCGACGGGGGGACTTCGGATATGCACAGATTTCCGAGACCTTAACCTCGCTTGCCCCAAGGATGACTTCCCCCTCCCAAGTATTGATCAACTTGTTGATCTCACAGTGGGCCATGAAATACTTTCTCTCATGGATGGCTTTTCGGGATACAATCAAATTTTGGTAGCCCCGCCGATCAACATAAAACTGCCTTCATAACTCCTTGGGGAACCTTCTGTTATCGTGTCATGCTGTTTGGCCTTAAGAATGCTGGTGCTACCTATCAGCGGGCTATGACTTACATTTTTCATGACATTATGCACACTATCCTTGAGGATTATGTCGATGATCTTCTTGGCAAATCTAAACATCGCAGTGAACATCTCGATGTTTTAACCATTATTTTCAATCGCCTGTTGCAATATTCGGTCCGGCTTCAACCAAAGAAATGTGTCTTTGGTGTTCTTTCGGGAAAACTTCTTGGCTTTATCGTCTCTTTGCGTGGCATTGAGGTCGATCCATCTAAAGTCAAAGCTATCCTAGAAATGCCCCCACCCAAAAACCTCAAACAATTGCGTAGTTTGTAGGGTAAACTTCAATCCATCCGGCATTTCATCTCTCAACTCTCGGATCGATGTCACCCTTTTCATCACCTTCTTAAAAAGGACATTTCCTTTCAATGGAGTGAAGAGTGTCACCAAGCCTTTGAAGCTCTCAAATCCTATCTCTTGCAGCCACCCGTGCTTATTCCACCTCAGGATGATCATCCTTTCTACCTTTACCTTTCTGCCACTGACCATGCTATAGGAGCTATGCTCGCACATCGGGACTCGGCACATCGAGAACAAGCCGTTTATTATATAAGTCGTACCCTCGTGGATTACGAGACTAGGTATACACATGTAGAAAAATTGTGCCTAGCCCTATCATTCGTAGCCACCAAACTCCGACATTACCTCCTGAATCACAAAACTTTTGTCATCACCAACACGGACCCCATTCATTATATGTATGCCAAACCACATCTAAACCAACGCATCGCCCGATGGCTTATGCTCCTCGCCGACCTCGACCTTGAGTTTGTACAACAGAAGTCAATCAAAGGACAAACTATTGCAGACCAACTTGCGGAGGCCCCTTTACCTGGGGAACAATTCACCAATTTTAATTTCCCTGACGAACTCATCGCCACTCTTTCACTCAGGGAAGAGTCATATCAAATGACCCTCTTCTTCGATGGATCTAAATGCCAGCGCGGCGGAGGAGCCGCGTTTCTCTCATCCCTCTTGACACTGAACCTATGCCTCTTTCATTCCACCTTGTTTTCCCCTGCACTAATAATACAGCAGAATACGAGGCCCTTGTTTTGGGTCTCCAGGTTCCGTTACACTTAGGTATCAAATCTATCAATATTTTTGGCGACTCTCAATTGGTAGTCAATCAAGTTATGGGCATCTACCAATGCAAAATGAGGAACTACAAAGTACAAACACTACGTGGATTCACTTCTAGCCTTATTTACTCGCTATTCTATCCAAACCATTCCCCGCTCCACTAACAAATTTGCGGATACTATGGCTTGCTTAGCCTCGCAAATTCCAGCTTCATCAACTGACTCTGACATTTTCGTCTTGGTCCAACAACTCTTTGCCCCATCTTATTCAGCCTCGGTTGTTTGTACGATAAATAATGTGTCTGCTAATTCGTAGGATACCTGGTACCACCAATTTCATGACTACCTTACAACCTCTGTTCTCCCACCTGACCTTACTAGTAACGGAAAACGTGCTTTTCTTAAAAGTGTTTCTCGTTATGTTGTCATGGGGGGACTCCTCTATAAACGTGGCTTTGATGGCATCCTCCTTCGCTGTCTAACCGGTGCGGAGGTCACCTATGCCATCCAACAAGTCCACAATGGGATTTGTGGTGGACATTTTAGTGGCCTTGCCATGGCTAAACGAATCCTTCGCCTCGATAATTATTGGCCTACTCTCAATAACGACTACTACGAATATGTTAAGTGTTGTGTTATGTGTCAACAACATGCCAACCTTCAACATACTCCTAGCCACCCGCTACAGGTCACCCGAGATCTTTGGCCTTTCTCACAATGGGGTTTAGACCTTATTGGTGAGATTCATCCATCCTCTTCGCAACGTCACCGATGGATTATCACAGCAACCGAATATTACACAAAATGGGTGGAGGCTATTCCACTCATTTCAACTAAAAAAGAAAAAATTGTAGAGTTCATTAACCACCACATTATCTGTCGTTTTGGTGTTCCTCATCGCCTGATAACAGATAATGGAAAATCTTTCAAAAACAAGTTGTTGCAGGACCTTTGCGACAACTTTGGTATCAAACTCAGCTTCTCATCACCCTACTATCCACAAGCAAATGGACAAGCTGAATCCTCTAATAAAACCCTAACCAAAATCCTCATGAAAGTTGTCAATGAATCCGGAAGAAATTGGCACGATCACATCCCCTTTGCCCTTTGGGCTTATCGTACTAGCATTCGTACCTCCACTAATGCCACACCTTTTTCTTTGGTATATGGTACCGAGGCTGTCCTGCCTCTCGAAGTACAAATACCCTCCCTTAGAATATCTCTTCAGGATATTCTCACCAACGATGATTTCCGCCAAGAGCGGTTAGCCCAATTGGAGTTTCTTGACGAGCATCGTCTTACAGCTCTTGATCACCTCCAAATCTATCAAAAACGTATCAAGCGTGCTTATGATAAGCGACTTCATGAGCGTACCTTTAAGGTTGGTAATCTTGTCCTCAAAGAGAATCAACATGTAACCAAACTAGAAAAGAGCAAACGTGGAAAATTTACTCCTAATTGGATTGGGCCTTATATAATCACTCACACTTATGGATCAGGGACTTATTGTTTAGCTTCGCTTAATGGTAAACCTGAGCCTGAACCCCTTAATGCCTTGCATCTTCGACCATTCTACTATTGAATTTAGTGTTATATCACTTCTTATCTACCTGCCACTCATCCTTTGCGCTCACTTACCACCACATACACTTTGTTTCCTACACCTCATAATAAAAATCAAGCTCACATAGTTTGATTCTCACTTCACCTCAGCAATGCCTTCCCTTTTTAGTCTAGTCCATGACTTCAAAAGTATTAAAATAAGCCGTATTCTTATGGGATTTTTTTGAGTCAAACTTCCTACAAAAACTAGATGCTTCACGTCGAAAGGACATCTAGACCTCTAACTTATACAATAGACTACTCCCTTGAAGGACAGCTATATGCCAACCTATTGCTCTTAATATAGATAGATCGCTCCCCAGAAGGACAGCTGACTATACATAAGCACCGCACGCATCTGCTACTATAAATAGATTGCTCCCTTGAAGGACAGCTATACACAGTCAACCCTTTATTAGAAGCTTCTTGCATTGATCAACTTTGTGAAGACCTCAAGAATAGTACAATCAATATCCCTTGTAGACTTCCCGCATCGATCAGTCTATATTCAATAAAATAAAAGCCTCATTCAAAAGAACTTTTGAGTCATGGACTTGTCTATTTAGGGTAGGTTCTCTTTCGTCAGAACACTCGCTTTGTAACAAGTTCTCTGTACCTCAGCTATATCATCCACCTCACCTCACCATTTGTTTCAACTCAAGGGACGTGACGTACACCCGATATATTGTGATCATACAACTCTTTTCACCTATTGACTTCTCGTCTATGCATGGTACCTAGGGCTTCAAGCTCATTCTACGTTGTGTGGTTTGTTTAGCTCTTTTCACCTACGGAGCACTCTTTCCTCTTTGTCTCGCATCTAGGATTGTGTGTTGATCTTACTCAGACAAGGTTCCCTTTTACTTGGGTATGCTAACTTTCGCTTTACCCTACCAACACCAACAACATTACCCTACCACCATCAAATTTTTACCAAACACCAAATTGCCTAAATTCACCTCTCCCTGGTCCTAAGGGAGAACTACATCGATCGGAGGCCCTTCCTTGCTTTGTGCAATGGGCTATGTAGGCAACGACTTAGGAGACATGGGGTCTCCCAAGGTTAGCTCGACCATCCCCTACCATAACCTATCATGTGTGGTAAATATAAATATTTTTGTGTATTTCTATTTAATCACATTCCTCTTTATCCTTTTTCAAAACACCAAAAATCACAACGCAAACATTCTTATTATTATCATAACTCAAATCAACATACATATTCAGTTTTATTTAGATGTTAAACAAATACGTCTTCTCTATCATCGACACGCAGGTCGGCATCCTTATTTATTCTTATACCTCGATAACATTTACTTAGACCCTCACGACTCATCCCGACCCAGGAGATGATCGTGATCGTCGACGCCTCTCGCCGGGCCTCTCCATCCTCAAAGGTACCACGGCTATTGGTACCACCCACTGATCTGCCAATCTCTCCTGTAACATATGAATACGCCCTCTCGCATGGAGGAATCTAGCCTCTAGTCTCTCTGCTCGTGACTCCGCAACCGCTAACAATCCTCTTGTCTCATTCATCTGCGTTTGGAGCTGATGAACTAAACTCTGCAGATGATCTCTCTCCGCTGTAATCACAGCTATGTCAGGGCGATCACGTACACCTCGCAGCTCTGCTACCCACCATAACCTATAGGCCTCTATCGTTCCTACATCCATTACCCTGCGATCGGCTGCTATCTCCTCTGGCCCTTCTGGAGGTGTTGGCCGGGGAGGTGAGAATGCTGCCTCGGCGTCGATCCTCATATATGGTCTATAAGCCAGGGGTATATCCTGCACAAATCCAAATTGTCACCGCACGCGATCTAGAGGAATCCTCTCATACTCACCTGGCCTGTGCCCTGCGATCCACCTCAATCGCTCTACACCCCTCAACTCCTCAGCTATGTTCTCTGTTACCATATAGTTCCCGTAAGGCCTCCAACAGATATCCGCAATCGTCACCCTCTCCCATACCTGCCTATAATACTCAATGTCACCCGTCACGGCCTGGGATCTTGCCTCTTGTTCTGTCTGGACCCATCGTCTGAATCCCAACCTTTGTACTCCGGTCTCCCCTGACTGGATGGGTCGGCCTATTGGTCACACACACACAATGTGCTCATAGGCCCAACAGTGTAATAAGTATGAACAATCCAGTGTCGTCCTGTGATTTCGCCTACAAGCCCATAAACCCCTGTATAGCTCCGCCAAATATGCAGGTGCCCATGCAAAAGTCACGTTCCTTTCTATCATCTCCCAAATAACACACATCAATGCTTTTGGAAACCTTCCCCCATCCGCCCTCGGCAATGCATAATACCCTACCGCTATCATTAATATCACTGCTAACCTTGTCTCCTCAGGGTGTGCTGCATACATTATCCCATATGTGAATGTCAAACCTCACTGTGTCAAATCTCGTGCGTATGGACCAAATACTGCTGTTATCGCTCCCCACGCCACGCTAGGTAATGCCTGATATACTAGTTTTCCTGTAATAGGGAGTCTCAAAATACGGAACACATCTTCCAATGTTACTGTCATCTCCCCTGTTGGCAGATAGAAGGTATTCTTCTCTGGATTCCATCTTTCAATCAACGCCTGCAACATAGCATGGTTATGTGCGATTCGTGAATAATAACGGATTCCACTTAACCCCAAACGATTTATCAATGTCCATTCAGCTAGTGTTACATCCGCTCGGATTTGTGACAACAGCGACTGTACACTATCATTCATCCTCGGCCCTGCCTCTGCCTGCACACGTCACAACAACAAATAACCATTCAATCCATCGAATCCCTAAAGGTTTTTTTTTTTCTCTCACATTAAAATTCCTCCGATGAATCGGTATCGATTATAAATAACCGGTGCCGGTTCAGTAACCGATACCGGTTATCCCTAACCGCTATCGGTCACTGTATCAATTACATACACCTTGCCTAAACAACCACCTACGACAATAAATTGATCGTTTATTCCTCTCTGTATACACAGACATACCCAAACCCCTGATTACCTACCCCATAACACTCACCTCACCTATAACCCTTGCTATCATGTTTTCCTTCTCATATCTACCCACTTAATCTCCCTCCTCCTATTCACAAAACATGTAAACACCAAATTACAACCAAATCGTTTACCTCTTGGGCTGCAGCAGCTTGTGGTGGAACTTGTCTTCCCTCTCATCCATGCCTGCTGGATGCTTCTCCTCGTTCAGCCATGCTCACCACCCTCTTCAAATATAGCTTGGATTTCTGTCTTCTTGATCTCAGCCCACAATCACGTTACCTGTCTCTTTCCTCCTTATCACTCAAATCTCTCATGCAATTACTTTTCTCGATCGTTAAAACAAACAAGATCGCATTCACGTATTTAACATCTTGCATGCCTCTCAAAATAAGAACTTCAGTTGCCACCTACGCTTTTTTATTTTTAGAAAAATATCATTTGGAATAACCGCTATCGGTTACCTAACCGATATCGGTCTATACTATACCGACATCGGTTATCTAACCGACGTCGGTCACATTCCCACCTTTTTCAAAACATAGTCCTTTTCTTTATTTTTTATCTAATTTTTGGAGGCGCCCGCCTCTTTTTCCTGCATACCAACACCGATAGCTATAATCTTTTCATCAAATCCACATCTCATTACGATTTCATCCATATCATCTATCTACATTACCAAAACAAACAAATCATCAACAAACGATATCAAACACCATTACTCTATACACCATTTGGATCCAAATCAACAGCTACAACCATTTAATATTCACACACCAGCGACCAAACATACAACATTTCATAAAATAACATGTCAATTAAACTCATCATTTATATCTATATACATCCCATCAACAAAAGACACCAACATCATTCATATATGACACCATGTAAATCCAACTCATCATACATCAAATATCACAAACCATCAACAAAACATTTAACGCATTTTTAAACACAGCATGTGGATCAAAACATCATATCTATATATATATACAAGGTTTCAAATATACAATGTGCCCTGCATCGGGGCCTCTGTGATCTCATAATACAACAAAGCCGGCGCGCAGGCCGCAATAACCGTCAAAAACCTCAACACGGCTCGCAGGCCGGTCTCTCATATCAAAAACAGACTCGGCTCGCAGGCCGGTATCAACTGTACAACCCGTACTCGGCTCGCAGGCCGGTATAATAAATACATGAATGAATCAATGAATAATATGTAGGCACGCAGGCCTCTATCAACACAACCGGTTCGCAGACCGGTGCCCATGTCTAATATACAAAAAGTGCAGGGACCCCTCAGCTCTCTCCACCTCCCTCTGCCTGTCTGCCTGCTGGTCCCTGTCCTGCCTCTCGCCTCCTGCCTGTGACGGACCCACCAGCTGTGGCTGCCCCTCCCTGAGACCTCTGGCTCCGAGAGGTCTCTGCTCTATGTGCCGCATAGGGCTGATAATCAGCCCCGGTACCATCAAGAATATCCTGATAGTATCGGGCCTCCGCTCTAGCCTCCATGTAATGCTCTCGAGCCACCATAGGTACTGGGGCTGGTCCCCTGACACCTACTACCAGTGCCCCCTGTGCTGTGGGTGCCGTGCATTGCATGGTGGTGCACATGTGGCTGTGGTACTGTGTGCACTGTACCTTGCACTGGGTGTGGCTGTACCCACCGGTGGTGGTGGTGCTCGTGCACGTGCTGCATGCAGCCTAGGCTAGCTGCCCCTGTAAAACACCTATCTGTGCCTGTGCAGCAGCCAGCTGCCCCTGTAATAGCTGCACCTGACCCCTGAGCTGATCTCGCTCTGCTATCACCGCTGCCAAGTCTGGCTGTGCAGGCTGTGCTACCCTCGCTGCTCTCTGACCAGCCCACCAAACCATATATGCTCCCGTATAACCAGCATCATCTACAGTGTCATCTGCCGGCCTCTCAGCAACCCAATCTGGATCCACGGGCTGTGGTGCAGGTAGTGGGGCCTCTACATCATCCCTCCGGTACTGAGGGAAGCGAGGGGGCTCATCCTGTCGTAGCCCCATCTGCCTGCGTACCCTCTCCAGGGGTATCCTCTCATACTCTCCCGGCCTCCGTCCCGCTATCCAGAATGTGTACTGGATCCACTGCAACTGTCCTCGGGCTCCTCCACGGGGGTGATGACCTCTATACGGTCTCCATACAATATCACCGCTGTCAGGCCCTCTAATAAATGCCTGTAATAAGCAACGTCCCTGCAAGCACTGCTCGTGGCTGGCCCATGACCCCCAACCACCTCTGAAAGCCGTATCTATATATGACCTGTGGCCCTGGCTGCTGGGGTAATCCTACTGGTCTAATGCATATGATGTGCTCATATGCCCAACAGTGAAGCAAAAATGTCGAACAAATCCCAAATCGCCTCATCCGGCGATAGCCCCACAGCTCTCTATATAACTGCACCAGGTATACTGGTGCCCAAGCATAACATGTGTGCTCCTCCACCATCTCATGTGATCCCGATCATCATCAACACGGCCTCCCTCGAGTCCGGGAGGCGAAGCGGGTGATCCCGATCTCATGTCGGCAAGCCGTGTCTCATGTCATACATATCCCCATACCCGATACTCGCGCTGTGATATGTCAATAGCGCGGCTGCATCCCCAAAAACCTGTAGGATGTTGTCCATGGCTGTCTCTGCATCCACCTGAAAGACTGCCTCTCCATCGATAGGTAATCGAAGGATGCGATACACATCCTCCAATGTGATGGTCATCTCTCCAGTCGGGAGATGGAACACATTGGTCGCCGGATCCCATCTCTCGATGAGGGAAACCATCAAACTATGATCTCTGTTGATCGCTCTGTATCGCTGGACTCCACCGAGTCCCACCTCGCGCATGATAGCCCAGTGTGCTGCGGACACATGTGGTCGCATCCGGCTCAACAGTGGGGGCATCCTGTCCCGCATCGTCAGCTGCTGACGTGCCTGCAAAACCAACCCACTACATTAGCCCTACTCTTTATCACAACATCTACTTTACCCTCTATACCCCCTTTTATCCCCCCGACCACACCCCGACTCTCTAACACACCCCTCTACCCACCTATCTTCTACAATATCCCCCTCCCTCTTCACACCCAAACAAACAACCCACATCATACTACC
Organism: Taxus wallichiana var. yunnanensis; assembly: GCA_018340775.1. Taxonomy (NCBI): domain Eukaryota; kingdom Viridiplantae; phylum Streptophyta; class Pinopsida; order Cupressales; family Taxaceae; genus Taxus; species Taxus wallichiana. Next base: position 447,184,974 of record CM031238.1, read on the forward strand.
ACGAAACCGAAACGATACCCAAACAACCAAATCCAACAATCGACACAACTTAAATCATACCAAAACACCCCAACCCCATCCCAAAACCATACTCACAACACCTAAACCACAACCAATAATTCAACACCAAAACATAACCCAAACCAACCAAAATAACTACAAATCACTCAACCGGTGCCGGTCACCCACCCACCCGACCCTGTCTCCTCTCCACCGACGCCGGTCAACTCTTGACCGACACCGGTCTCACCACCGATCAACCACCCCTCGGATTTTCTGGACCTATGCCGGTCGCTTAGTGAACGACATCTCTGTAAAAATTACCGAGCCAAACCCGCGTGGCTACCCAATTCATTTTTTTCTTTTTCTTTTCCTATTTCTCCCTACATACCCACCCAACCACCCTAAAAACCTACCCACCCAACCGCCTTGGCCTATTTAGCCTATCTACCCTTTCCTCTTTTCATATAACTTCCATTTATTCATTATTTTCTCAAAATCTAAGATTCCTACCCGAATCCCAAATACAACATAATACCATTAAATTCACATAATGAAGGGTTTCGAACCTCTGCAGATTTACGACACATCGTCGTGGTGGGATAGGTGGTGGTGGTCCAGCCTGGTCAGCACCTCCTGCTCCTCCCCGGCCGTGCTATGGCTCAAACTCGCTTTCTTGGGTCCTCTACCAATCAACTCACTGCCTTGCTAACTCACTCGGGCCCACCAATCAACTCACTTCCCCACTCAACTAGTGCCACCTCAGCCAACAAATGCACCAATATCACTATTCCACCTCAGACACCCCAAATCGGTTTTCAAATTAGAAATGTGACAATGACAGGCCGTATTTTTCTTTTTATAGGTTTTTAACATAGAACCGACACCGGTCACATCGTGCCCTAAGGAACCGGCATCGGTTACCTAACCGGTACCGGTCATAGCTAACCGATATCGGTTTTGTCTTTATTCACCCAACTTTCTACCCCTATTTACTAATCGCCCTTTCTCCCAACATCACCTATATCCACCTTTGTTGAACACCATTTGTTCACCTATCCGGCCCGACCCAAGGCCTCACCCTAACCATCCGGCCCGACCCAAGGCCTCCAACCTACTCCAAGGCCTCAACCTACCTATCCGGCCCGACCCAAGGCCTCACCCTAACCATTTGGCCCGACCCAAGGCCGCAACCCAACAACTTGGCCCGACCCAAGGCCTCAACCTACCTATCCGGCCCGACCCAAGGCCTCACCCTAACCATTTGGCCCGACCCAAGGCCGCCACCCAACAACTTGGCCCGACCCAAGGCCTCACCCTAACCATTTGGCCCGACCCAAGGCCGCAACCCAACAACTTGGCCCGACCCAAGGCCTCAACCTACCTATCCGGCCCGACCCAAGGCCTCAACCTACCTATCCGGCCCGACCCAAAGCCTCACCCTACCCATCCGGCCCGACCCAAGGCCGTAACCCAACAACTTGGCCCGACCCACGGCCGTATCACTTCAATACCTTACCCAACATCAACAACATACACTTTTATCCACCCATCATGTAGCTTTTTGTTCCATCGAGCTCACCTGTTCGTGTTTTAGCATGATTAGGGTCCCTGACTTGATCTGTCGACCAACTTTGCCTAGACCTAGACCGTGACGTTTATCTCAACCAAACCAACCATTTGAATGCTTGCCGAACATGCCTAAACGTTCTGTACCTTACCCGTTATATACCACCGGAGCTACTTCCTATGCCTTGGATACCAGGATTATATCACCCTTGTTTGGATAAACTATCGACCTTTGCCTATGCATTGCTGGTTTGCTCGTCAAATCATGTACCCTAGTCGCACTATTGCATTTCAACGTGCGTCTGCTTCCTTGGACTTACCCCACCTTCTCCCCATCATCTCTACACCATTTACCCTTTATCAACCCTATCCCTGATTTCAAGTTCTCTCAATCTGTGATAGATTTGAGGGGGATTACCTATACCCTTAACAGGAGAAACCACTTCATATTATTGTCCGTGCAGCTTTACAAAACAAGCTACACGACAATAAGGGGCTAATGTAGACACCAAATTTGTGTCTTACGACCCCTTGTGACCCGCATCTCATTTCGCAACCTAACCTCATCACCTAAACCTTACACAATTATTTATTAATTACCTTGTAATTGATAAATCCACATCACCATACCTGCCACCTCATGTCGCCACCTCATCATGACCTAGTCTTAACCCTAAACTAACCTAATTAAGACCTATAACTTGGTCCAATTCCACACCTATGACTAATTACCCCATCATCGCACCTAAAACCAACTTCATAATGACTTGACCAAGCCTGCTACCGATCCTTCGGAAGAAAAGGAGGGAAAGTTGGCTATTTTACCAAAAATAGCCTGCTTTGACCTGACCGATACCGGTTCCTACTCGACCGCCGTTGGTTGCGTAACCGCCATCGGTTCCCTGTAAATGACCACTTCCAACCAAAAACAAAGGATGGGATTTTCATTTGATCGGGAGAAAAAGAGAAATCATCGAAAGGATCCAGATTGCAACTACACAAGCAGAAACAAGAAGAGTTTGCAGAGAAGGACATCCAGCCCAAGACTGCAACTGAATAACCAGAGCCCAGTAACACTCATCCAAGCATCAGAAGAAGAAACTGCATCCAGCTTGTATCCTGTCTTCATCATCATAGTCCTGAAACTTGCATCTGCATCAGGGGCAAGTAAGTGGTATGTTATATGTTTCTAAGTACCATTTTCTTGAGCTTTGTTGATTAATAATAGTCATAAGTTTATTCCTAGATCTACTACTAGCCACTACGCACTTAACCTTCACCCACACATCCCGATATTTCCCGAAGGCCATTTTACCACACTCACGAATCTTCCCTATCCTCCCATCATTCCCCTCGGCCATCCCCCAATCTCAAATAACCCCACAATCACCTTGCAACCAATCTCTACCCAGAAGCACTTAGATTACTGACCCTACCGGTGTCGATTATCCTATACTTGGCAGCGGTTCTCTAACCATGGTTGGTTACCGAGTGACCGTCGTCGGTCACTGTGACTTATACCCCAAAAACCCTTTTGCTCGCCTATTTGCTACCTATCAACCCCCAAATTTGCCTGGTTTATCCCTATAACTCCAACCGAACGTATCAACGACCCGATGAACTTAAGAACAAACAATGTGACACTTTATTATTGATAGTTTAATTTCTATTGCTTTGTAACGAGATACCTAAATCATGATTTTGCAATAGCTTTCTTTATTATCATTTGTGTTAAATCATATTACAAGGGGAACCGACCACCTTCGAAAGGAAGTTTTACATTTCACGGGCCTAAGGCGAGATCCCTCATTTATTGTCTAACTCAAATCGGTGGTCTTGTATTCTTACTAGTGGTAGTCCTTCCAAGACAAAAAGGAGTTCTTCGCGATCGATCTGATCTTTCTCTACGATGCGCACATCATCTCAACATTCAACAGGTATTCCTCCTAGCCCTAACCCTTATCTATTTCTCAAAGGAATGACATGATAGAAGCAAGTCTATTCTCAGCAGAGCCGAAACATTCCATGCGAAACATATGTATATTCTATGAACTCCTTGATGGGACCTCTAGTCTTAATAACTTCTCTTGTGTAATGGGTTTTATTAAGAAAGGTCATTTTAAGGTGAGGAACCCGAGGGATTGGGAAAGGCTAACCTTAGGGGAGCATCTTTTAGTATAATTTTAACTCAACGTGCGTAACACTTATTAATAAGTAGATCTTTTCGAGGTAGATTTAAAGGTTGACATCACAAATCAATCGCAGGTTGTACCTTCGAGAAGATTAGGATCTTCTCGAAGATACAAAAATGCAGTGACCTTTGATGACACCCTTTGCATTGATCGTTAAGATTTACACCTTAATCTCAAACAAGTTACTCTGGGACCGATTAGGAACGTGGTCATGTTATAAGGCTGCCCTAGGAGACTGGGGTATCTTGACACCTTTGGATTAACTAGGTTAACCCGGATGTCAAAGCATATCCCTAGTCCTCGGGGCATCCCTATAACGTTGTCATCTCACTAATCCATTCTGAGTGAATAACTTGGGGGGAGAGTCATGCGAGTCGGTATAAGACATTCTACATAACATAGGAATGGGGTGAAGGACGTATTCAGTTGATGACTATGCTTTGTCAAAGAGAATATGAGAAATAAGCGGTATGTTTCAAATCTTTGGCCAAAGTATCGCAAGTTGCTGATTGCATTGTCCTAAGTCACCTAGTCTAAGGGATGAGATACCGATGAATAATGGTAACAATTATTCGAGAGGTTCCTTGACAGAGCATTCTAAATCCCAGATTAGGGAGAGAAGCTGCAAGAGTATTGTGTTAAAATAAAAACACCAACTCTTTGATACTCATGAATAGATCGGTAGATTACTGAGTCATGGAATGAATAGATCGGAAGTACTCAGAGTCATTACAGTGCATATGGTTATCTTTATAAGAATGGTTATTTTTGATTTGTGAGTTCTAAATTATATATTTAGAACCGGGAAGCATTGTCAAAAAAAAAAATTACTTGTTCTAATGTATAAAAATGAGGATGTTACAATGACGGTTTAAGGTTGACCAATAATAGCCTAGGAAGAGAATGTATTTAGCGACAACTAAACCACTGAAGTGACCTCCACAAATTTTGTCGTGAAATTCCTTGATGGTGTAGGGAACTTTAGAACTTGTAAGTCATTGTAAGAGGATATCGTCGAGCCAAGTTTATAAATAAGACCACCCATGATGACATAGCGAGAGACACTTTTGAGAAACGCTCATTGTCCATTGCGAGTAAGATATGTAGGTGGAATTGAAAGGGAAAGGTAGTCTGAAACTATTTATACCAACGGTCACGTGGGTTAGTTTCAATGGTTCCAATAAGGTTGACGTCTTGAAATAGATAAGAAGATTAACGTAACCTTTTAACAATGAAAAATATTTTCGAGTTAGAGGGAAAAGTGGGGATTTGAGAAGTAAGACATGCAATAGTATCCTTAAATTTGTTAGTGGAACGTGGTGTGGTTTGAATTTCAAAATGGTCAAAGGTAGTCAAAAATATGTCCACACGATGCTACTATACTTGATTATTTCATTACGACACTTTGGTATATACCATTCACTTGGTTTATACTCAAAATCTAGTTTGAAAGATAATGGCATAGGCTCACCATCAAGAGGAATGAGGATAATGTATGCACCACCCCCATGCTAACATTTGGAACCATTGAATAATAAGGTCATTTGGTAAATGCTATCATTCAAAGAGAAGGTAGCAATGGATTCATCTGGGAAATCGAAGTTAGAGGATTGATTTCCAGAGAGGGGTGCATCTGCCAGTTGGTCAACGATGGTTTGTCCTTTGACATATTTTTGATGAGTGAATTCAAGGTCTAGGTCTACAAGAAACATGATCCAACATGAAAAACATTGATGTTGGTAGGGATTGGCATACATGTAATGTAAGGGGTCAGTATTGGTAAAAACCAAGGTTTTGTGGTTAAGTAGGTAATGTTGAAGTTTAGTGGTGACAAAAACTAAGGCTAAGAAGAGTTTTTCGGCATGAGTGTATCTGATCATAGTGGGAGGTATGTGTGGGTTGAGATGGAGGTGTGAGTGATTTTGGTGGGAGAGGTGTCACAAGAGGTGGAATAGGTTTGATCACTAGTTTGGTAGGTTGTATTATTTGAGGTTTGGGTTACACCTTCTTGGGTAAAGGTGTAGCAGATGAGCTAGCGATAGAAGGTGTTGTAGGTTTGACTACCTCTTTAGAGGGTAGTTGGTTTTTCAACTTTGGTTGCACCTTCCTGGGTAAAGGTGAAGATGATGTGCGTGATGTAGAAGGAAGGCCGATGACAGAAAGGGGACATGTTAGCCAAGGTGATAATAGAGGTGTGATGAAGGTTTTTAGAAGAGGTGAGGTGGAAGGTATTGGTTGAAGAGTGGGGAATACCATAGGTAGGGATGAGGCTACTGGAAGTGGTGTGGGTATAGGTGGTAAATAGGTTGCAGGTGATGACAAAGGTATACATTGTGTAGGTAAGTTAGGTGTAACAAAGGCTCATGATGAGGGGATGGGCTATTGTGTTTTTAGTTTACCTTGGGTAGGAGGTTTCTTGGCCAAGGTGGATGGGTGAGGTCCTAGGATAGATGGAAGTGGTGAAGGTGATAAAGGGGTAGTAGGAGAAATCGGTTTATGTGCCCTAGAAGGTTGGGTCTTCCTTTTAGGTGGAGGTATAGTTTTTACGCGGGCTTATGAGGACATGGCTACATCCAATTTGATAGGAGGATAGACTAGATTAGATGTTAGCATGACCCCCAATGTGGTGATGGTTTTGGATATGGGGGAAGGTGTAGGTGCAGGTAGGTTCTTAGGCATAGGAACAAGTTTGATTGTTGGTAAGGGTTTAGGTGTAGGTGAGGGTGATGAAGAAGAGGCCATTATAACAGGCTTGGGCATGGTTGGTTCGGTTGTCTGAAATACCTTTGGATAAATTGTAGAGGTATCAACAAATGACATTTGCATTTGGGTTGAAAAAGGTAGCTGAAGGCATCCCCAAAACATGGAATTATCAACCAAAAAAATTAGTCATCCACACGTGAAAATGACATTGCTTGTAGGAGGAGATTATGTTTAATTGGTTGTAATCCATATAAAAAATGATTGTGAGATAGGGAACTAGTTGGCTTGGACACTTTGTGGGTAAGAGAGATGAGAGAAAATCAATAGGGTCTGGAAGGCTAATGGGGAATGGTCACCAACATGTAGTGGCACTTTTAAAGGATCCCCTATGGGTAGGTGAGATGATGGGTAGGATGAGGTAGGTTAATTTTTCGGTGGAGAGGAAGGTGAACATGACTCTCCCATGGGTAAGAGAGTTAACACTGCAGGTTTTTTGTTAGGTTGCGAGGTGAATGGTGAAATGGCATAGATACATATTGTGGAATCCTACATGGGTGAAGGGGGAGATGAAGGATACTCCACTGTGGGTGAAGGAATAGATGAAATAGGTTCCTCCGTGGGTAAATAAGCTTGTGTAAGAATCTCCTCGATAGAGGGGATATGAGGAAATTGAGGAAGGGATGGTACAAATTCAAAACAACATGAACTTCATGGACATTACTATCATTAGTTACAGGTTTTCCATTTTGGTTAGATGATGGGGTGTGATTAGGAAACGACTTCTTAAAGATATGCAAGTTTTGATTATCCGGTGCATTTGGGTTTTCCAAGACGAGATCTTCGTTGTCTAACATTTCCTGGACAATGTTTTTGAAGGTTATAAAATTACCATCGCTATGACCTTTAACATGATGATAGTTGCAGTAATCATGTTCCTTATACCATGCAAGCATAGGACAAGTGGGATCAAAACTAGTATGTGGTTTGATGGGTGGAAGAGCAATTGCTCTTAGTCTATTTTGCTTTATGTTTTGCATTTGCTTTCTCAAAGAGTTTAGGTGTCGGTAAAAAGTTAGGTGGAGGGATCTTTATATAGCCCAAAGGATAAATGATTCATCACATTCTCATGAATGTGGGATAAAGGTAAAACATGATTAGGAATGGATAAGGTTTCTTTATTAAAGGTAACCTTACTTTAGAAGCATTTAATTTATGCTTAGCAAGTCATGGGAGTTGGGGGTGCTTTAATTAATCAAATGTGATTAAGCGATAGGTAGATGTGAGCTTATAGAAGCCAATTAGAGGAATATTTGTACGATTTAGGCTATATAGAAAGAGATTAAATCAATTAAATATTTATTTACTAGTTAAATGAAGGGGAAGACTAATTAATTAATAATAATTAATTAATCTAGATAGAGGAAGTGATTAATTAATGGAAGGTTGTTAATTAGGCTGTTAGCTGGATAGGTGACTTAACCAATTAGCGTATTGTAATTGATTAATGACAACAAGAGGGAATCGAGCACCTTTGACGATAAGTCATCAATTTGTGAGAAATGGGATAATTAGCACACTTTAAGTATTTAAATTGCTTGGGCGTAATTATAGGTGTCTACATTTTCCCCTCTTTGGGGTGGCATAAGTGATGCCACTTCAAAGATAGTAGATGGAAGAGATTTTAAAGAGATAGAAGAAAAATTAGTAGGAGGGAGAGATGCCCCCTCGAGTGTCGATGGGGTGATGGAAGAAGTCAATCAATGATCGAAAAAGATGAGAGATAGGAAGAAGAATGGGGATGAGGCAGGATGCCTTGATGAGAGAGAAAATTAGGGATGAAAGGGAAGTGTTGTAGAAGAAATATGGATGAGGGGAGAGAAGAGTTTAGCCTCTAGCCGCTTATTTGTTTGGAATAAATTTGATGTCATCATATTGCCATAGGAACTACATCATCAATCCTTACGAAAAATATAAGCATACGACAAAGGTAGAATGACATGAAAAGCCATACCACGAACAATTGTCCATTGCTAAAAGTACCAACTCCATGCAACATAACATAATGCAATGCAATATGAGAAGGAAATGAGCTCATATAACGGGGAAAATAAGTACGAACACACATATCCAACCCAACAATGGTCAAGATAGTTGTATAAATGTTTTGTTATCGAGTCTTTGAAGAGATCCAAAAGTTTGTGATTTTGATGAAAAGGGTTAAAAATGATGTCTCGAGCAAGGATACATGCAAGGGGAAATGAATATGGACACGGGGTCCATGAAAAGTGTTTGTGTGGAATGAAACCTCCAGCAACGAAAGTGCCCTAGAGTCTGATGACAAAGAAAGTAGAGCTGGCTTTGTGAATGGTTGTGAATCTGGTGATCCGTGAGTCGTATTAATTGGGGAAGATGTGAGACAAACTAATAGGATATGGAGAAAATACCATGCGCAAGACACAAGTTTCAGCCATAATAAGCAAGTTACCATTTTTGTAGGGTTTTTACTTTTTTGGATTTTTGGAAAATTTTGCCTTGTTTTTGGGTTTTTGATATATATATTGTTTTTATTATATATATTTTTTTAATTTTCAAACCGTGGTGAACAGTAGAAGAAATTAGAAGAAGAAAGCAAAGGGGCCTAGAGGCGATAGAAAGTGCCCTAGGTGGAAGAAAAGAGAAACAAATGACAAATAAAGTCCTTGTTTAGTGGAAAAATTAAGAAAAAATAATTATTTACGAGAGTGTGAAGAAGAAGAAAAATTGCTAGGGAGCAATAAAATTGTCTAGGGGAGAAGAAAGGGGTATCGGACAAAAAATGCCCCAATACGGTGAAAAAGAAGAGAAAAATAATTATTTAATAAAAATAATTATTCCACAGTGAATAGAGGAGAAAACGGTGATCGAAACGGGTTTCCGGCCTTCCGAATGGTGAAAAACAGGTTAATATACCCCATGGGGGTAAAAACATCACAATCAGTTCATTTTAACCGCTCAATTTAGAAAACTTAATATGAGGCTCTGACACTCAGGAGAGATGGTGATTACACGAGACTGTTTGAGGCATGCTGATGTAGTCCAGGGGTACCAGAGGCATGCGAGATGAGGGCCCATTTGTGAGTATCGCAACCTTGTCTTTTAAAATTGTCATTAATGCATTAATTAGGGAATTTAGGCATAGAAAATGCATAGGTGTGCTGCGCACGTAGGTTCGGTGTATATGGATATGGCATGTATGTACCATTTTGGGGGCGCAGGCATCCGTTTAAGGGCACAGTGCCGGTTATGTGCACACACGCACAATGAAAAATCACACACACACGCGCGTGCCTTGGCCACAGCACGAGCACATGTGCACGCACACGCACACACCAGAAAGGGGCACACATGCTAAAAGCATGGCGCAGGCATGGATAGTCAAGTGCATGTATGCAGAAGCACACATATGCACGCGTAAGTACCAATTAGGTGGCGCATAAGCCAAAAATGGTGTGTAGGTGCTCGAAAGAGGGTGCACGCGCTAGAAAACACATGCGTGCATGCGCGAGTGCTAGAAACATGGCACACATGCCAAAAAGGCTCATTCGGGCACCCTAGACAGGTAGAAAAAGATAGGAAAGTGTCCAAAAAGGTGACACTTAGAAGAATTTTTAGGATTTTGGGTTAACCCTAAAAAGAGAGATTTTTAGAGGAAATGTTAGAAACTAATGAGTGGCGTGTTATTTTGCAGAGGTGACTACCAAATGTGCAGATGAGATGGGAGCGTCCTTCCTAGATTACCGAGTTAGAGGATAGTATGCACTAGCGCAACCCCCGAGAGATGGCCATATTACTAGAGGCGATCGGGTTGGACCCCTTGTCTCGGATGTCATTGATTATCTTGGATCACGGGCACTTGCCGAACGATGGCACATTGAGATTCAAGTGCTTTAAACCCGACCACAGTGAGATGACAAATGACCATAGAGGATGTGTGGCAGATTCTACACATGCCCATGATGGGTATATTGATTGAGTATAGCTTGGATGCAAGGTTGATCAGAGTAATATTCGAGCTTTATTTGGTGTTGATGACATCCCACATGACGGGATGACTGTAGCCCTACATGAGTGCATTTCGACCCGACATTGCATCGGGGACCACTTTATATCATGGTGCTTATCAGTGGGTTCCTACTCACTGATAAGACAGAACTTTGTTCTGAGAGGATTGTTGCCACTAGTTCACGGTATTTACAGTGGTGAGAGATATTGTTGGGGGTAGTGTATACTGGCCCACTTATACTGGGATTTGCATCTCATCACATACCATGGTCAGAAGACCATGGGGCCGACATCATTATTACAGATATGGTCATGGGATCATATAGCTATTATATGCCCTATGGGCCCATTCCAAGTCTGAGATCTTGAGGATCCATCATACATGACATGGATAGCAGTGGTGGAGACATCCGTGGTCACCTTGGTAGCCTATTCAGATATAGGTGGGAGTTTGATGAGTTAGCAGTGATAGACGTCATTTGGCATCCATATAGACACTTCTAGTGGCCAGAGGATGCCACAAAGCTTAGTGTGTGCTTGGTGGAGCACTTTCTTATTGGTAGCAAGCTACATCATGGAGTTGTATCGTGTTGACAGTGTCAATGGAAGCTTGGCCGAGTACATGGTGTCCCTCAGCCAAATATCTAGCATGCTCACAAGGACTCTGAGAGGCAGACTATGGGGCCTCGGATTATAGCAACTCGAGCCAGGGCCAGTTTCTTATAGGTGGTCCCCCAGGCATGGGACCCATTACGACAGATTAGAGATCCGGGGACCATAGCTGATTATGCAGTGTGGTATGCTACAGTATTACCCCGGTGACTTACTATTCTAGAGGTAGCTTGGGTAGCAAGCATTTACCTACCTGTGGAGGTATGGTATGGGTCAGAGCAGCTGGGCTAGAGTAATGGTATTGGGGCCAGACCCCGAGGATCCTTTTGATGGGATCCCTCATGATGGACAGGGTGCCACACAGGCACAGGGACCGAGGCCGTAGGGCCTAGTACAGGAAGCCATGCCGCCACCCAGAGGTAGGGTATTTGAGCAGGGCCAGTCTTCCAGAGTGCCACAGGGACCAGTCCCTGAGGCACATATAGCCCCACAACTAGTGGCACAGACAACCACAACATAGGTATAGGTGCAGATAGCTCATAGCCAAGAGAGACACGGCTAGAGTGGAGAGAGATGAGGCTCGAGGTTGGTGCACGATAAGTAGCTATAATAGAGCGGGACAAGGCTTCCCCATATTGTTATGTTACTTTTAGGGTGGGATCAGGCTTGGGCCCAAGCCAAGCCAGGAGATGACAGAGTAGCATGGCGGTGCCAAATCTAGAGAGGCACAACTACATATGGGGCATAGATCCTGAGTCTCCTACATAAGTCCCCATCACAGCTGCGCATGGTCATGGCATTTCTACGAGACCCACATGCATACTCATTGTCAAGTAGTAGTAGCACAGAGGGACCAAGCCCGTGTCAAGCTACAGGTGATGACCACGGAGAGGGATCAAGAGGCTGCCATAAACCTTTAGACAGGCCATGGCAGGACACTGGATGGGTTAGTGGTGAGTGAGACACCTCGCCTTTCAAGCGGCGCTTGCCTCAGGAGATGTAGATCTGATTTGTGATGCCACCAGCTTGGTGGTGAGGCACTTTTTTATAGGACAACATACTATAGAGTGGTGCCACCAGAGCAGAGAGTGGCATTGCCACAATTATCAGGATCGAGTGCATCAGGCTCTCATTCACGGAGGTCTGGTCATTCTACCATAGATCGATAAGACACTCCCCTCTAGAGCACTAGCGAGACCAACACCATCCCACCTTGAGTTCCAGGCATCTAAAGGACAAGACCTAGGAGCCTCGGTGAGGGCGAGAGCTATGGTTGATAGCCACCTTTGTATTGTATAGATTCTTTTGTATGTATGCCTCTTATGAAGGCTGATTTTGATGTACAGTGATTGTAGACATGTATTTTTGATGATGCCTCATGATGAAGGCTTGATTCTTTTAGATACATGCCCCTTTTTGATGGCATTGTGTATCACCGATGTATTTGTATTGAGCACTGATCAGGACATTGTATGTATGTATATAGACATTTTGATGTATCCTTGTTGTATGCCTCAGCTGAAGGCATTTTTGATATAGAGCACAGATTTGTATGTATCCATTTTTGATACAGATGTATACTTGACACACATGCATATATATATGAGGAGTACTTTGTTTTGGCTCAGATTCACATGATTATGAGATGATGTATATCTTTGTTTTTGATACACGTATATAGATGGTTTTTGATTTGTCTTTAAACTCATGGGGAACTAATTGATGACGGGACATGAATCATGTTTAGTATCTTGAGCGGGCTTGTTGCCTGCATTGGATTTGATGCATGTTATTTTTCTTGATTCAGCACTTATGGATGTTGTTATGATGTTATTTTATTGTCTTTGTATTTTGATGCATGTGACACAAGTGGGCATAATTCTATGATGTGAAATACCCCTTTTCAGAAATTACTATATGTTGATTCTCATTGCATGTTGCGTTTGTTGAATTCGCACTTATGGATGTGTTGTGACACGAGTGGGCATACATTGATTCTCATTGCATGCTGCATGTTTTGATTCAGCACTTATGGATGCATTATCTGATTTTTTACTTTGTATGTATCTGATTTTGATGTTTTGATGTATACATGTGTTGTGGATGTTAGATGATAGATCCTTAGATGATATCAAATGTATTTCTCATGTGTCATTTTGATGTATATGGATGGGATGATATGATGATATTGGTGCGGGGGATAGATTTTTGATTATGTGCAACCCCTCTTACCCCCATTGATGATACAATATGTGATGATTAGCTTAGCATACATGCATGATGTAAAACTTAGCATTTTTGTTTATATATGATGTATAGATGATGCTAGATGTGATGATATTGATGGTAAAGTGATGTGAATGATAAAAAATAGAGCACATGCAAGAAACATAGCCAAATGCTAACAAAGAACACCAGGAATTAATGCAATACACCATGATTCACCATGTCTTATTAACAAGTAACAAACACAACCAAATGCTCAAGAAAGAACATAATGAATTAACACATTACATCATGATTTCCCAAGGTTCACTAGCATGTCGAGACACACCACAATATGCACAAGCAAGAATGAATCTAATCTAAGAAAGAAAATATAAACTATGAAAAAGTACACCCAAGCAACAAACAACTCAAAAGCAAGCACTCAAAACACTATACAAGCAAGCAACAAGCAAAGCAAGGAAACAAGACAATGCAAGTAAATTTTTTTGTAAGATATGTTTTCATGCACGATTTTCTATTGTTTTTGTGTTTTCTCGAAACAATGTTCTATTGTTTTTGTGTTTTTTTAAAAAATATATATATTGTATTTGTGTTTTCTCGAAACAATTTTCTATTTTTTTTTGTTTTTCTTGAAACAATTTTCTATTGTTTTTATGTTTTTCAAGGGTTTTCCAAAGCTATGTGCGGTAACCAAGAAAGCATGGATGCCCCTAGCATTAGGTGGGAATATACAAGGGTAAAATCCACGTGCTTATGAACAAGAAGGTGAATTCATTGAGCTGCCCCAAACATAAGAGGGGAAATAATGAAAGACCACGTCCCTCACAAATGAATAGAAGAAGGTAAAGCCGGATCAAGGCTGGACAGATGGTGTACACAAGGAAACTCGAAGGCAGAACTAGGTCCAGGCCAAAAACAACTACCCTTCTAATACAGAATGCTTGTGAACAATGAATCCTCCCGAGGTGTCGGAAACCATTTTTCACCCAAGGACTTGTCCAAAGTGCCACAATTGCGTGGTTTTCACTAGTGGATGACCTGTTTTCTCTTTTTCTTTTTCTGAATTTTTTTATGTTTTTGTATTTTTTTATTTTTGTGCAATGTTCAAGCGTAGAACTTCTTAAGATGCATGGTCTTCATGCACTCCCAAAGCTCATCACCATTGGGGTGAGCTAGTTTGTATGCCTCGGTGCCATACTTGGCAACTATGACATAGGGTCCTAACCAATGTGGTTCAAACTTCCCTTTCTTTTCTTACTCTGCTCTGGTGTTGAACTGGTTCTCCTTCATAACCAAATCACCAACCTCAAACTGACAAGGGATGATTCTCTTGTTGTAATTTCTGGAGACTCTATGTTGATACACCTTTAGGTGATTAAGGGCACGAATGTGCCTCTCATCTAGTAGCTCCAACTCAGCTAGTCTTGCCACTCGATAATCTTCATCCTTATCTAGATAGTCTCGAAGAGAGATCCTTAGGGATGGAAGTTCAATCTCTAAGGGGATGATAGATTCTATCCCAAACACTAAGGAATATGGTGTCACACTTGTAGGGGTGCAAATGGATGTTCGATAGGCCCAAAGGGCTGGATGGATTTGTAGGTGCCAGTTTTGACCTATTTTGCTGACCATCTTCTCCATTATCCTGACCAAAGTCTTGTTTGTTGCTTCAGCTTGTCCATTACCCTAAGGGTAATATGGTGTGGACAATTTCAATCAGATTTGGAACCATTGGCAAATACATTTCACATTTTTGTTCTTAAATGACTTCCCATTATCTCATAATAATGGTCACTTAGGAATACCATATTGGCAAATAATGTGATTCATGATGAATTTAGAAATCATGCTCCTGTGACATAGGTTAAAGGGACAACCTCCACCCATTTTGTAAAATATTTTTGGTTGTGATGATATGTGTATGACCATCAGATGAGGTAGGAGTAAGTTTCCCTATTAAATCGAGTCCCCACTTGGAGAATGGCCATGGGGTAGTGATTGGTTGTAATGGTTGCGACGGAGCATGGATGAAATTTCCATACTTTTGGCAAAGCACACATTTTCTTACATAATTGCAACAATCAGTTTCCATGGTAGGCCAATAATAACCTACTCTCAACAGTTTCTTAGCTAGGACCATGCCATTTGTATGTGCTCCGCATACCCCTTCGTGCACTTCCTTGATTGCCTAGATTGACTCCGTCACATCTAGACAATGTAACAGATTCCCGTTGTAGCCATGACGATAAAGTGTACCTCCTAAAAGGGTGTAATGGGCTATCTAGTAAATTAGGATTTGCTTTTCAGAGTGGGAGATATCGGGAGGGAATGTGTTGTCCTTAAGATAGGTGAAAATGGGTTCATACCACGGAGAATGGGGACCAACAACCTCACAAGCTAGGAAAGATTCTGGCATGTCATACGTGGGCTGGCGTATATTTTCTACGAAGAATGGCATATCATTGTTCCCGACAGAATATGAAGCATAAATCCCACCATTGTCATGGCATCCACTGATCTATTCTATGCTCTTGGGATCTGCTCAAAGGTGATGCACACAAAATACTCCTTTAGAGTTTCCACTAACTTTTTGTAAGGTATGAGCTTGTCATCCTTAACTTTATATTCATCATTAACCTATTTGATGATTAGCTACGAATCACCTATGACCTTAACATGATGAACATTCCACTTGATGGCTAGCTTCATCCCTACAATGAGTGCTTCATACTTTGCAATGTTGTTCATGCAAGGGAAGGCTAGGCGGAAAGCCTGTGGTATAGGATCACTCGAAGGAGTAATAAGGACCACTCTTGCACCTGAACCATGAAACATAAAAGATCCATCAAAATGTATCTGCCATACAACATATTCTTCAATGTAGATCAAAGATGCATCTGGCAGATCTAGACTCAAAGGTTTTGTGCTTTGCAAAGGTGCTTCCGCTAGCTGGTCTGCAAGTACTTGTCCTTTTACTAATTTTTGATGGAAAAATTCTATATCAAAATCACCGAGTAGAATGATCTAATTAGCCATTCTACCTGTGAGGGCAGGTTCGGACAACAAATAATTGAGTCGGTTGACCTTGGATATGAGCTTGGTCTTAGTATTCGCAGGTAATGGGAAAGTTTTTGAAAAGTAAAATCAATGGCCAAGCAAGCCTTTTTAATCGATGATAATTAAGTTCATAGGTGATGAAGGTGCAACTCGGATAGTAAATTGCTTTCTCTTTATGGCTAAGGTCGTATTGGGCAAGCATCACACCAATACCATATTACGTAGTGAAAATATAGAGAAAAATTGGTTCTCCCAGTGGGAGGCATGAGGACAGTGGATTAGCCGTATTGTTTAAGAAAAGCAAAGGCTTGCTTGTTGCTCGGGTCCCTAGATGAAAGCGATGTCATTCTTAAGCAAATGAGTGAATGAGTGACATTTATCTACAAGTCTGGGAGATAAAAGTATTGAATGGCTTGAATTTTCCCCTACAAGCTATGCGGTTACTTGATATTCTCAGTGGAGGCATTTCAAAATTGCGGACACTTTAGCGGGTCTACCTCAATACCTCCTCTTGACACAATGAATCCCAATAGTTTCCTGGATAGCACACTTTGAAGACACACTTCTTTGGATTCATCTAAAATTATATTCACGCAAGCGTTCAAAGATACATCGCAAAATGATAGGATGATCCTCTCTTGTTTTGGACTTTCCCAGGATGTCATCTACATATTCTTCCATAATGTCATGAATCATATCGTGAAATATTACTGTCATGGCCCGCTGATAAGTTGCTCCTACATTCTTAAGGCCAAATGGCATCACCTGATAATAAAAGGTGCCCCAAGGAGTTGTGAAAGCTATTTTGTGTTGGTCCTCCTCAACGATTTTAATCTGATTATAACCCAAAAATCCATCCACGAGTGATAGCATTTCGTATCCTATTGTTGAGTCCACAATTATGTCAATGTTGGGCAAGGGAAAATCATCTTTAGGGAAAGCTTTATTGATGTCCCTAAAATCCATACAGATTTGGATACCGACAGGTTTCTTCTGGATAGGAACAATGTTTGATATCCATTCAGAATAGTCAATTGGTCTGATGAATCCTGTTGCAAGCAATCTTTCCAACTCTTCCTTAACCAACAAGGCCACTCTTGGATGCATCTTTGAAGCTTCTGTTTGATAGGCTTGGTGTCTGCGTGCACGACTAGGTTGTGCATGACCAAATTTGGATCTAGGCCGGGCATGTCTTTGTAAGACCATGTAAACACATCAATGAACTCTCACAACAACATAGTGAATGTCTTTTGTTCTCTAGCTGAGAGTGATGCCCCCAATTTTACTATCTTGGGATCTTCTTCGGTACCAATGTTGACATCAATGGTTTCTTCGACTAACAATTTTGATAAATCCTCCATACACGTAGGATCAGGAGGAAGGTTGAGATCTTCATCCAAGGATGTCTCCATGATATTTTCATCCTTGGCATGGTCACTTTGTTTATCCTTTGATTTTCTTATTTATTTGTTAGCCAGTGCCTCAAAGAGGTTTTCACTGTGTGACTTGGACTTCAATTTTTTCCGAGGCTTTTCTTTAGAACTTTTCCCTCACTTTTCTTTAAATTTTGCTGACCACGAAGTTCAGCCTCCTCGCCGAAGTAGGCACAGGTGTCTAAGTCAATAAATAAACCTTTGTTGTGATCTCCAATGGGGATTGTATCCCTTATGCCCATGAAATCCACAATAGCCTTGTCGTTCTCAAATAAATCTAGTGGCATGACATTATTGGTCCCATTCAATAAGGGAAGGGTACACAAGGTCAAGGGTTGGTTCGGTGGGGGTTATGGTCAGGACAACATTGTTCATGAAAAGGTTCTTGGAGGCTAGATCCTCATATTGGCTATAATGGGAATCTGTATCACTGTCTAGGTAATCAGAGTTATCTTCACGATCATAACAAGTTGCATCTTGATCGTTAGGGTGCACTCCATAAGGATGAATACCGATGCCGTATCTTTCTGTTTTGAAATGTGGAAGAGGGACTGGTTCTCTTTGTCCTTGTTTGTTCTGCCCACATCCTAGGCCTTTGTAGCCCATGGAGTACATCATTCTCGCTAGATTTTTCATATTCTAGGGTTTGATAACAAGACGACTGAGTTTCCTCAAGGACCCAAGTTGTAAGTGGATTAAGCAATTTCTCCTTAGCTAACAAGCCTCCAGTAGGAAAGACCCAATAGTGTGTTCCTCTCTAGGTCTCCTGAAGTGGTAGTTGGGTTGACCTCTAGTTTTGGGTGACAGCGAGAGGTTAGAGACCAAGATCACTTATTGTACATTATACTCCCCTCTAGCCATATTCTAGGATTTTCATCTCCCATGAATCAAATGGAGATGTTGAAGTAGATGCCCCATGAGTGCAAGAACTAAGTGAATCCAAATCCACGCGAGATTCCAAAGCCTCAGACTGAAGATGAACGGCTATATCTGCGAAGGGACATGCATATATACCCTTTCATGTAAAGCTATTGAGAGATCTACAATGAGCAAAGGGCTCTAAATCTCCTGGTATTGTTATCGTATGTCCCTCATGCTTCAACTTGATGCATTGATGAAATGTTGATGGCACGGCCTGCATGGCATGAATCCATGGTCGGCCTAGAAGCATATTATATGGAAGTTCCAAGTCTAGGATGTGAAACTTTGTCTGATGACAAGTGGGGCCTACTTCCATAGGTAGTGTGATGGTACCTATTGATTCCCTTTCCATGTTGTTGTATGCAGTGATAGTGATAATATGGGACTCAAGATCTTCTTCTGTATGTCCCAATTTTTTGACCAACTTAAGCGTGCAGATGTTCAATTGTGATCCGTTATCCACAAGCACTCGTTTGATTTTCCTGTGGGTTATAACTACCTCAATGTACAAGGGAAGATTGTGTGTGGGATTCTCAGTATGGATCTCCTTATGGTTGAAAGTGAGATGCTCACTTGGTGCAATATTTGGCACCATAATGTGAAGGTGCATATGATCGAATTCTAAAAGCACTCCCGATCCTCAAGATTTTGATACAGAATGTCCTTATGCACATTGGATATCTTGAGAAGATCTAAGATCAAAATCTTATCCGACATCTTCTCAAGTTTTTCTAAAAGGTTATATTTACCAATATGCGGCATCAATGGAGAGGGTTCCATAATTACGAGGCGCACATGCCTTATTACATGTAGCGTATTCCTTTCTCTTAATCTGGATAGTATTGACACGGTCAGCAGGAGAGTGAATACATTTGATAAGTGAATCGTAATTATTGTTATCTCTCTTGGTATACAAGTAATTCTTGGCTTTATAAGTTTGGGATGACTCTCCCCATCGGCTTTGTCTTTTCTGACTTATCATGCTTGGGGAATGGTTCTTTATAAATCCCCATTTTCTCATTAGGTATTTGTGTTTTGCTAGGGTTATCCACCTCTATCTCCCCGTTGTCAATGAGGTCCTAAATATAGTGGAAAAGTCGTAGACATTTTTCTATCTTATGACCTTTAACGTGATGCATTTCACAATATTCATGCTCCTTATACCATGAAGGTTTAGGAGCGTTGTCATCAAACAGTTGCATTGTAGGATAGGTCATCATGTGGGCTGCATCCAACTATTTCAATATGACTGACAACGGTTCATTGAGAGAAATGATTTTTGTCACTTTGGTGGTGG
The DNA here is from genome assembly GCA_018340775.1 of Taxus wallichiana var. yunnanensis. Lineage (NCBI taxonomy): Eukaryota > Viridiplantae > Streptophyta > Pinopsida > Cupressales > Taxaceae > Taxus > Taxus wallichiana. The sequence goes on from CM031238.1 coordinate 447,205,028, forward strand.
TTGAATTGGGCCCTTGGTCAGTTTAAAAGGTTGACCAGTTTGGACCATTTGAACGTGTTTGGAATCAGTGATTCCGTCTCCCACCACATTTTTGTTTTTGTTGAAAATCTTCAGATTTTCCGCGGGTTTGACACTTTGGTTGTCTTTAGATTGGTTTTTAAGGGTGCCTTTGGAAATGAGAGCCTTTTCTATCTAAATCCCTTTCTCGATAACCTCCTCAAAAGTACAGACACAATGCATTTGGAGGTGGAAGGTGATATCTGGGTTGAGATTGGGAATGAAGATACTGACCAGCTACTTTTCAGGGAAAGCACAAGGGAAGCGACTGGCTATCCCTCTCCATCATTGGAGGAAGCTGGCAAAGGTCTCATTTGGGCATTGCTTGGCACTGCACAAGTCTGCCATGGTGATGTCACTCTCTATGTTATACGAGAAGTGATGCATGAATCTTTCTGCCAATTTTGGCCAGTGGAAATTGATCCTCGTGGTAAGCGTGTAAACCATTCCAATGCTTGGCCTCCGAGACTCTTGGGAAAAATTCTGATGAGGTAATTATCACTATAAGACACCTCTTGACATGCCATGTAAAAATCTTTAACATGATCCCTTGGGTCTCCCTTTCCTTTGTATTTTTCGAACTTTGGCATATCAAATTTCTTTGGAAAGGGTTGAAGGGTCATTGTCTTGTCAAAAGGATAGGGGCATAGTTCTTCATATTGATATTTCCAATGCTCCCTATATTTCTCTCTTGTAAGCTCACAAGCATTGCTTTCATAGACTACACTTCATGTGCAAGCAATTGTTCTTTAGTGGGAGAAGTGGGGATGTATACGCGATGATACCCTATTTCTTATTCTCCTTGTTTTTCCTAATGGAGTTCGTTGGTCTTAACCTTACGCCTCAACTTTTGAATGTTCTTGTTACATCTTTCTCGTACATGGGAAGTAAGCAAAGCTATTTACCAACTTAGGTTACTTGATTTGTTTTGAATCATGGCTTGGTTTACAACCTCTTCTTCTAAAGGTTCCTCCTCTTCGTACTGTGGAGGTTCTTCCTTTGTCTCAAGTTCTATCTTGTTTCTTCATGGTACTTTGATGAGGGGTATTCTATGCCCTACCACTTTATCATTTTCTGTGTAAGAAGTGGAAGCATGCATGCCTATTAAAATATCTTCCATATTGATAAGGGGGCATTCTTCCTCAGTAGTGTCATTTGTCTATAGTATTGGTTCATTCTCGATGGGAAATTTGGCCCCTAATTCGACAACCCAGGCCAACACTCTATCTTTGTTTCTAAGAAGAAATTTTCCTAGCAAAGTAGGGTCAAAATCAAAGTCCACACATGGTGACTCTAATCCATTTCCACTATGGTCGACCATTTCTTATGTTTCGTTTTCTGTAGGAAATAGTGGTCCTAGGTCATGTTCGATGAATGGGTTTGACCCTTGTCTATTAGAGGTTTCCCAAACTTACACCTGTTGTTCCTCATATGTTTTTTTCTTTAACCCTAGATGTGTGTTGGGAGCCATGTTTTCATGATAGTTTCACTAGGTGGGTTGTAAATGTGCTTAAAATTAATGACTACCCCTAAGTGAAATGTAAGATGTATTGTTAACAGTAAATCAACAGTGTGAGAATACCAATGTGATAGAGTGATAAAATCACCAATGAAACAATCATTTGGTATTAAAACCCGTTTGAATGAAGTATCTCCTAGACTACGTGTCAAAGAGTAGTTTGCATCACAAGATGATCAACAAGATGTCTTCACTTATGCCAAGTTCAAGGGAATGAACAAAACGTAAGTAAATACAAGAAGTCAAATGCGATCTCCCAATCTAGATATACGACGAGCGAGCTCAAATTTGATTAAGACCTATATCTCAAAAAGTGCCAATTACAATTTGTGAATGACACAACAATATCACCAAGATATGTTAACCCACTTTGTGAGAAAGTGAAGTATTGATATTGAGGTGTTATTGATATAACATGCACAAATGGTAACGTCTAACACTCTTTGAAATCGAGGTAATAATAGAACCAAACTAAAAATCTCAAAGTATAGCTAGGAATAGTTTAAAATGTGTGCAACGTAACCATACAATATAGGTATTTATGTCGAGTTTACAAGAAACAAGACATAAATATTGAAATTGTAGTGATACGATACAAACAAGCTAACTCTTCTAAGGAAGTCTTGGTGATGAACCATGCCTAACTACAATGACAAACTTGACATGGGTATCAAGATCACAATGGTTACCAATGATGTGAAAATTCCTCCAGTCACTTTAGACATTTAACCAACCCAGCCGCAAACATGGATGGGTGTAAACAGACATAAAAGTGAGAGAAACAGTCAAATGGCAACACAAAGGTAATCACACCTCTTTTGATCAACAAAGTGTCAAAAGAATGTGAAGGAAATAAATCAAAAAATGATGAAAAATGCTAGCCTCACTTCGGTAGAGTTTCACCTCGCCCTAAGGCAAGTAAAAACTAGGTGAAAGTAATGCGTCACACATTTCTCAATATGGTTCACAACTCATCACTATTTTAGAATGGTCAAAGTGGGCTCCTGGCCAAAGTATATTCTCCTAGGTGGTTCTCTCATCCTAGGTGTTACAAAGTTTCCTTGAGTGAGTGTGATTTACCCAAAATTCACACTGACTAGTTTGGGAGTATCTCGGCTTTACTTTACCCCCTTCAAGAATAGTAGGCAACTAGTGCATCTGCGTGTACTATCACTGGGGTCACCACATGGACAACCGGTAATACTATCTCACAAAGGAATCACTAGTTAAGTAGGTAGTGTGGAGCACTTCCCATTTCGTCCACAAGGTTCCCTCTTGTGTGGACTACTTTGGGGTTCCTAGAACCACCCCCATTGTTGTAGTTTAATACATTATGCCAAAGGGGTTATGTTCCAGTTGAGCGGAGAGGGATGTACCCTTTTCTGAAACCTACAATACATTGTTTGAATTTGTTGTTATTTTTATCTTTTTTATTTAGATGTGGTTTTCTTGAACAACGTTTGGAAACCTACAAGAAACACGTGTATTAGAAGTTTTCTAACTTTTGTTTCAAGTCCTTCGTTCTTTGACAAGCATTTTTTTGGTCCTATATGATGATGATTAGTAGTTCTCCATTAAAAAGAGAAGGCACCATTTCGATTCTCCAGATCATCCAAGGACGCAAGAGAAGAGCATATGTGATGTCTTCACAAATCTCAAAAGATAACCAAATGGAACAACACTTTAATTCAACAAATGCCAAATTGACCAATTCTAACTAAAATACTCTTAACAATCTTAAAGCGGCAAAAGGTTTTAAGAATCATTTCTGATTCCCAAGATCGCCCCAAGGGACACGAGGGAAGAGCATACATGATCTCAATCTGTTAGTAAACAATGCAAAATATTATCTAAGTAAATACCAACATGTAAAAATAGCACATCAACTCTTTAAATCCAAAAAATGCAAAAGGATGTCTCGCCCCTTTTTCAAAGACATGTACGCGGGTTAGGGCGTATGCGCCACCAAAGGCTATTTTTTGGCACATAGTGTACTTACCCACCACTGAGAGATGTGTGCGCCCTAAAATAGTGTCTCGCACCATTAAAACAAAGACTGCGCCACTCTGTGGATTTTTTAGATCAATTAAATGCTTGTGCCACCTGAGAGGTGTATGCGCCATGAAAATAACATATGCGCTACTCTAAGAAAAATAGACAAAATAACCATATTACAAGAAAAGTATACATGTGCCACTAAAACCATATGTGTGCCCTGGTTAGGGCATGTGCGCCATTCTGATAGGTTTCAAAATGCAGCGAAGGTACAGTATGAAATGACGTGTGCACCGGGTTAGTGCACCTACGCGTGGGTTAGGGTGGATGTACCAAGGTTAGTGCACATGCGCCAAGGATTGGCGAGAAAAAATGATAGATTTTAACAAAGACGCTTGCACCACCAGAGAGATGTGTGTGCCCCTAAAATCGTGCCTGCACCCCAAAAATCGTGTCTACGCCCTAAAATCATGTCTGTGCCCCTAAAATTGTGCCTCGCACTAGACCTACAACCAAAGTACGGAAAAAAATGTAGAAAACTTCACAATACTCTAAATTTTGACAAGTTAGTTTAAAAATGGCAATGACCCATTAAAATTAAGGCTATAAACATGAAGTGACACATATTAAATGAGCAAAAACTCTAAAAAATGGAAATTAATTACTACATGTGCATATCAAAAGTTAGCCAAAATAATGAAATTTAAACTAAAATGCCATGGGACTAAGTGTCCCACCGGGCATGCCAAATGTGTGCAATGGTTTTGTGCTTTTTAGCTAAGTTAGATGAATGAGAACTAACACCTAAATAGTTCTATAACAAAGCTAATGACAAAATCTAAACACCATCAAAGATGAGAGATAAACAAGATTAATACCTAGCATAATGCATTAACTTTGAATTAACAATGCTATAGTATTTAAATCTCTACTTCTCTAGACTACCAACAAACAAGTAAATGGACCTAAATAAGCTCCATGGCAATCAATATTTGGTTGTCCTTGATATCTCCAAGAACCTAGGAATGGGGGCTTATCAAAATTGGGCTACAAGACCCTTTTGACACCTCCCATATGACCTAAGCACTTTAGGCTAGAATAGGAAGCTTAGCTCCTCAAGATGATGAACTCTCAAGAGAACACAAAAGCAAGCTCTTAGTCTATTTTGCTATATGCTTTACATTTTCTTTCTCAAAGAGTTTAGGTGTCGGTAAAAAGGTAGGTGAAGGGCTCTTTATATAGCCCAAAGGATAAAGGATTCAACACATTCTCATGAAATTGGGATAAAGGTAAAACATGATTAGGAATGGATAAGGTTGCTTTATTAAAGGTAACCTTACTTTAGAAGCATTTAATTTATGCTTAGCAAGTCATGGGAGTTGGGGGTGCTTTAATTAATCAAATGTGATTGACTGATAGGTAGATGTGAGCTTATAGAAGCCAATTAGAGGAATATTAGTACGATTTAGGCTATATAGAAAGGGATTAAATCAATTAAATATTGATTTACTAGTTAAATGAAGGGGAAGACTAATTAATTAATCTAGATAGAGGAAGTGATTAATTAATGGAAGGTCGTTAATTAGGTTGTTAGCTAGATAGGTGACTTAACCAATTAGCATATTGTAATTGATTAATGAAAACAAGAGGGAATCTAAGTGCTTTTGATGATAAGTCGTCAATTTGCGAGAAAGGGGATAATTATCACAATTTAAGTATTTAAATTGCTTGGGCGTAATTATAGGTGTCTACACTGGATGATGTTTTTGAAGGTTATATAATTACCATCGCTATGACCTTTAACATGATGATAGTTGTAGTAATCATGTTCCTTATACCATGCAGGCATAGGATGAGCGGGATCAAAACCAATATGTGGTTTGATGGGTGGAAGAGCAATTGCTCCAAATTTTAGAAGTTTTTCTAAAACCGATGAATAGGGCTCTCCTATGGGAGTGTACTTTTGTTGCTCTCACATGAACTGGAAATCTTGAATGAGAGAAAGGTTGGAAGAAGGTTTTGATTGATTGGATGGGTGAGATGGGCCAACTTTTAAAACTACCACGTTGGCAAATCCTTTGGCTTTGGAATAATTGTTTTGGGGTTTGGAAGAGGAAGAGGCATCATTTGACTTAAATGCAACATTTTTTTATGTAATTGAATTTTCTTCTCTTATACAACATGGATTTCAAGTTTTCTAGCCATGGTGAACACTTCATCAAATGTACGGAAGGTTTGGATTTAGAGAGTTGGTGAGATGTTCCTGGCACAAGCCCTAGTGAAAAATTCTATAAGCTCGGTTTGAGGTAGTTGGAATGTAAGCTGGTTGATGAGGCTTCACCAATGAGTGGTGAAATTTGTGATAGATTTTTCTTCATATTGTCATGTTGAGTACAAGTTGGTCATGGTGACCTTCTTGACGATATTGATCAAAAAATGGTCCAAGAAGGCTTGAACCACTTGGTTAAATGAGTAAATGGAATATTGAGGTAAACCACTATACCAATCCAATGCAAGTCTTGTTAAGGACATTGGGAATGTTTACAAGAGTAAATCATTGTCATTAGCAATTAAATAACACCCATGTGTGAAATACCATAAGTGTTGTTGTGGGTCCTCTTTGTTGTTGAACCGGTTGAATTTGGGCATTTCCCAATGCGTAGGGTATGGACGAATGGGAATAGACGGATGAATGGGCTCATTACAGATTTCTTCATATATCAAAGAATTGCAAGAGCTAGAAATTGATGCTTCCAATGTTTGCATCTTTTCCATCATCATTTAAATAATGTTGTCGGTAGGTTGTGATGACTAAGCACCCCCTGTAGTATAAGGGGGTAGAGGGTGAATGCATGATGAAGATGACATCCCAAAGATATGGTGGTGCCAAGTAAGAGAACTATGAGGGGGAATAGATGCGGTGAAAAATATCCCAAATAGTCGATAGACAAGATAGGTGGTTGTTGGTGATATGTGTAAGTAAGTGGGGTGGCGGGTGCATACATGGATATCACCAACAACCATGGGTATATATGGGTGGCTATGATTCAATAGGTATATACGAGGTGGTGGGTGCATACATGGATATGCTCAAGGTGGTTGATGAAGGAATGGTTGACACCATGGGAGCAATTGACGTTAAATGTGTGATTGATGTTGTGGGTGCCATATATATTGATGATGTGGGGTCAAGTTGGGATACTACGAGTGGTAAAGTGGAAGAAGGTAAGGTCGAGCTAGTACTAGCCGATGTGGAAGTGGGGGTGAGAGTAGAGGGAATGGACATAAGCATGTTGTATACTAGTTGTCCTGATGAATCTCGAGTGGATGAATGGGAGAGATAATATTGTAAGGAAACAGGGGTTTTGATCAAGTATTCATGCAAACTTCTTGTCACCAAGATCTTGATGATAATAGGCTGAGTAGGATCCATAGGTGATAGGATGGAAGGTGGCGATGGGCTAGGCAGGAGCAGATGAAGGATTGTGTGGAATAAAAGGGCATTGGATTGAATAAAATTTAAAACCATGTGATTTGGTATAGGCTTGGAAATCTTCTCTTTGTAAATGACACATAAAAACAAAAGAAATGAAGAAAAATAGTTCCGAAGGTGAAAATTGATGTTGTTTTAGTTAAAAATTTAAAACATAGGAATCAACTACGGGGTTAACCGATGATGGTGATAGAGGGTGACCAATGATGGTTAGGGTGACCGATACCACTATCGTGGAAAATCAAAAGTTTTGCAAATGAGGCAATAACTGATGAAAATGAAGTAAAACCTAGATTTGACAATGATTTTCAAAGATCTAGAGGTATGATGATGTATCTGAGAAAACCTAGAAAGAATAGAAATATGATGAGTGTTGTTTTGGTGAAATAACCCAAAAAAGTAGGAAATCGACAATGGTTAGGTAAACTGATGACGGTCAGATGTAACCGGTGACGGTCATTGGACCGACACCGGTCACTATGAAATTTGAAAAGATGAGGAAAAATGGGATTTAGTGACTTAGATCAGATAGAATACCAACCCGAAACCTGAGTATGGTAATGATGAATCCTGACACACTTAGAAATAGTTGGAATACACCAACTATGATTGTGGAGCGTGAAAGGAAGAAAGAAAATGGAGAAAATGACCTCTCAACTCAAAACACAAATCAAGCAAAAACTAAGAAACACGAAATCCTATTGGTGAATTTTATGTTTTAGCTTATGCTATTTAGGAATGACTTGTGAATAGAACAAAGTTTTTGGTTTGATATAAGGTACCCTATGAAAATCCAAGAACTACGAATGGTTTCAGGTAAATTTTTGGTGGGGAAGTGCTTTCTCTGAGATAATGACTCTATAGAGAAACCAACAGGGCACCCATTGTTAATCCTCTGATCGTGTGATTGTTGACAACTTCTTCTAGGTAGGATGATGTTTAAGAAGATGTGTAAATTATTTAAGTGGTTTGTTATAGAGAGTGTAAAAAGTGAACTACGATTGGATTAGTCAACCATCAGCTGGGCATGAATTCTAGCATATAGGTTGCCCTCAATTAATGTGAGCTACAATGCAACAAACCAGAATGAAATGCAAATGTTTTAAGCCCAAATCCATAATTATGTTCGATGTAACAAATGGAGAACATGAAGAGGAATGCTCTTTCACTAATGCAATGTAGTAGAAAGAAAGACGTGTTATTTTTAAAGCACCAAAATCATGATTTCTTTTAGACAATAGAAAGAAGGAGAAGATTCCAGAGAAGAAAATTAATGTGAATACTTTTCAAAGGGAAATAAACACACAATTATTTTACCTAGGAATGAACAAATGCAACAGAACCCCTGATGGGTCCCATCAGGCGTGCCAAAATGTTTCACTAGATTCTTAGTAGATTAATGAAACAGATAAGGGTAAAATAGGCCAAGGAGGAATACCTATTGTAATGTTGGTTGAAGGTTATGCACGTAAATATGATTTCCTGATCCAAGTTGATTGTGTGAGCTTCCTTTTGGCTAGGAGGAACTACCTAAAATGCAAAACAAGACCACAAAACATAGTTAATAGCAAAAGGTTAGTGGATTTCCTAGCGTGAGATAGATCCAGGAAGTGTGATACTTCCTTGATGGTTGTCAATCCACTGATATGTATAATTCAATATAAAATAAATGAACATGCAAATAAAATAATCTAACACTAGTGTTTTGATTTAGGTATCTTAGATTATTATCAATGTTAATTCAATTAGATGTTTTAATAATTAAACTGATGAAGGTCTCTGGGTTAGGTTGCAGGCTAGGTAGGTGGTCTGGAGATCACAGGTAGGGTCTGGGTAAGACTTGGTGGAGTTTGGGTTGGTCTTGGATAACTAGGAAGCTTGTTGGTCTGAGGCAGTTTACTAGACATAGAGACTGATGCCGGTCAGTGTGTGACCGATGATGGTTTAGGTATGACTGATACCGGTTTAAGATGACCAATATCGCTCTTGATGGAGTGGTTGAATGCCAAAACAAATATCCAGGATCTCTCTATGTCTGCATAGAGAGTTGGGAAGGTATGTGGTGAGGTTGTAGGTGGGGTATTAGGTTTTGGCAAGGTTCTATGATATTTTCGAGGTGTTAAGGCCAGTTTAGTGAAATTATGATAGGAGACACAATAATCAACGTCATTCAGGAGACCGATGATGGTGAAGAGGAAATCGACGATGGTTATGGTAACTAACGTCGGTAGGGGAAATTTGTTGAAATTTGATAAAATGTAATTTTGGGCTTCTCTGTGATTACACAGAGAGTGAAGGAGGGATGATTGGGTTCATAATAATATGAGGAAGACTTAGGAAGGTATAAAGGATATGTAGGGAGAGCCAGAAGGATGGGGTGGCTTGATAGGTAGGTGGATAGGAAAGTGGGGATGGAAGAATGCAAGGAATAACTGGATCTAATAATAAAAAGATAAATAACCTATTTAAGTAAGTACAAAAGTGATGCAAAATCAAACACACTTACTTGTATATGCAAGCTTGGTGGGTGAAGGATGATGATGGTCAATCTGTGAAGAAAATTTGGCTATTTTGGCTATTTTTGGCATGCTTTGCTTTCGATCCGAGTCTCAAGTGATGGTTAACACTTAGATAAATGGGGGTGTTTTTGGAGAAGGAATAGGAATTTAATGTTAGGGTTAGACTAAGTCTAATTTGGTTAAGATAAGTAAAGATTGAGTATTAGTTAATTAATAGGCTAAGAACAAGTCCATGGTGAGATGACTAGGTGATGTGGTCAGGGTGAGGTGTAAATTAACCTAATTAAAGAAATTAAATTAATAAATAATCCGAGGATGGACATTAATTCAATTGTAAGTAATTAAAATAATATGAATTTGGGGTCAAGGTGGCATGGTTAGGTGCGGACATTATGTTAAGTGATTGAAAGGGGACTAATGGGAGTGTGACCCAAATTTGGTGTCTACAAAGATGTATGGGTGAAATGAATGAATAAATTAATTATTTAGCCTCCTGAGGGATAATATGGCCTAGGAAATGTGATGTCATTTAAATGGGATGACAATGAATTTAATTAAATTGATGGAGGGTATATGTTTATAAGTATATAACCCAAGGTGAAGAATATTGTAATATGTTAATTAATGATGGATGTAGATATATGTGATTATGGTGATAATGTTGATGTTAATATAAATATGAGGGTGTAATGTGAAAGTTAGGGGTTCTTGGTGGATGCTGACACTAGAATTAGTGGTTCTAATTTTAGGTTTTTACAACATCATCAATACATCTTATTGCAATCAAGAGAATAAATGTGTACTCATAATACCATACAATAAAGCTAATTACTAATAACCATAATAATAACTATTCATGCCAAAATGTTCATGTTATAATGAAATGTATGAGAAATATCACATGGAAATACAAGTGTAGGGCTATAAATGGTTTTAAAAAATATATAATATCATTTGTTTAGAAAGGGAATTAAACAACTCTTCACACCCCCATACTTAACTCTTTAAATTTCCTCATTCATGTTTCTTAGGCTCCTTCTAAATGATGCTCCATAAGCGTATGAAATCCATTGGGTAGATATTCCTTTTGAATGTGTAAAGAAGTATCCTCCATTCACCATGTACATGTTCATGACTCTGTCTTGCACTACTTCATCCAAGGGCTGATTACCAGACCAATGTGGGATAGCAAAATGGAAAATTAGTGGGTGATAGCCAATTGGAAACCAAGTTTTACCACATGCAAAAGAACCATAAATATATGCATTCAATCTTCTCAATGTTGGAATGATATTATGATAAGAATGCATTTCTTTCTTTTTCATCTCAGGGGACATCTCTTATCAAAGACATCCTACAGGCATATACTATCTCTATCACATTGTATTTAATCTTGTCCTTGATTTCCTCATGAGCTTCTTTCTGCATCTAATATAACGTATTTTTGATTTACTTGATCTCTATATACTTTCCATATTATTCAATAACTACCTTAGTGTTTGCAACTTCATCTCTGATCATTAATGGTTGTACCTTTTCCAAGTGCCTGTACTCTTCCATCTATTTCTCCATGTCCAATTCATTGTTAAAATAAGAGAAAAGTGCTCTAACTGGAACATATCCAATGTAGAGTACTTGGGATCTAATCCCTATCATACTCTAGGGCATAATTGTACATATATAATTCACACAACAAGAGCTGAATTTCATGAGGCATTTTTAGATATATTCTAAAGAATGTCCTAGTCTGAACCAATATCAAATGGAATATTAGAGTTAATACATGTAAGCTTGAGCTGCAATATCTTTTCTTTTAGGAAAATAGCATAGACATTTGAAGGAGGCCTGTGTCTGATTATCTCATAGGCCACTTTAAGTGTCTCATCTTGCTTCTTCTTCTTCTTCACCTTTCAATCTCTTTATATTTGGTCTTAAGTGTCTTGTATTTTTCCTCCATTAATTGTTGGTGTTAGAAGAAGTTATTCCTTTTCCCTCTCCCATCTATCTTTTAACCTATTAATATAGGTTTCAAACTAATGGACCCAGTAATCTAGCATCATTTTTATGTTCCTAAGCTCATGCAAACTAGTTTGACAGTTCTTTGACAACTTCTCTAATGAAAATATATGGTTGCAATGGGGCCATATAAGATTGTTGCATGCTAACATGTGGCAAAAATGGTGGAGTGGGCTCTAGTACTGGCTCAACTATTTCATTAGTAACTTCAAGAACATTCTCTTGTATTGTCTCAATTTGTTCATATGTTTGTTCTACTTCAACTCCACAATGTTTTCAATAATTACTTCAACAACGTGGGGCATATCATCCCCAATTTATCCTTCATCATTTAGTTTTTCAAGCACTTTGTTGGTACCAAAATTTACACCACCTTGAGATACAAAAACATTTACAAAATGAGTTGGATGCTTAGAGATATTCAAACCAAATATTTATTTGTTTGTAGCCGAGGACACATTTGTGAGACTCTCCGAAACTTGACTTGGGAGAGATTGGATTGCACTTACAAAAGGGGATGACCTTCCCTACTACTTTAGGTTCTATCTTTGACTAGGGTGAGAGGACCCACTTTAGAACCTGTTATTGTGAAGAAAATAGATGAAATCACATTCTCTATGCTCTTTCTTGGAAATATGAAGGATAGTCCTGAATAGACACAATCAATGTAAGAATTATTTAACTCTCACAAGTTGTCACACTAAATAATGCATATGTCTTTCAAAATAGGACTTAGGTTACTCTAGAAAGTGTGGATTTTAGCTTTCTTCTGCATATTTATGGAAAGGGAGGGTAGAAATGGTAAAGTCCCTTGAAAAATGTTTATAAGAAGGGAAAACATGGGTAATTCAAAAGGATTTAACAATTGTAGATTATAATTTTTGTGTATGAATGAGAGATTAAAGTAGGATAAATTTGATTATACAAGTCTCATAAGAAAACCTTACAAATGTTTAGAAATTTCCCCAAGGAAAGAAAAACACATCACACAACTAACAACAACCCTTTAACTAGAATGTATGCACTCATGGAATCCTAAGAGTACAAGATTTCACACAACATTTGAGAACTTAAACACAAAAGCTCATGTTAACCTGTCAACAAAAAATTAACAAATCTTGTTTAACTATGCTTAAGATACACTCAAAAGCTTACTAAGATATTCTCAACCAAATAGAGGAAATATGAATTTAAAATTATTTATCACACCACATAAAGAAAGCTCTATCTATAGTGCAATTGCAGTTTCCAAAATGCCACTAATTAAGACAAGATCTAGTGTAATTCAAAGAAACCATCAACATAAGATTGTAACAGGAAGACAAATAGTTGATTCAAATTATTTTACCTTAGTAACAAAGACAATAGGAGAAAACACAGTTAATTTCAAGAAATTCAAAGTTCTCAACAAGGGGCCATAAATCCTATTGCCTCAATGATTTCCAATGAATGTACACTCACAATCATATTGGCATGAGAAGGTTTAGACAAAATAAACCAACTAACAATTTTCTTGGTTTGATTTAGATTTTTAAAAAAGAATATAATCGGTTTTGCTATGTTTTCTCTAAGAATTTAGAAAAATTAACCCCCTTTATACAAGAACATTCCTCTCGTATATATACAACTCTCTCTCTCACTCACCTTTACTTTTTCTCCCCAAAAATGTGAATCTTCAAAAGAATATTCCTCTTTTTGGCACACAATCTAATCTACTTATTATTCCTTTTAAAATAATTTTTGTCATGATGTCATGTGGAGGAATTACAAATGATTTGTATTTTTTCACTATCTTAGAATGAATGGGATGCCATGTCATCCTTCTATTTGTTTAATTATTTCTTTTTCAGGTAAGTCGAGAGACCTTTTTAATGATTTTTGAGTGCCCCCAAATGGTTTGATTTGATGTTTAATCATTCCCGCCTTTTGAGAATCTTCCTTGAAACACACACACTCATTGTCATATCTTTCTGAGCTGAGTGTTTTCACATGTGTTGTATCATATCAGGATAATTTCCTCCTTTTTGTATGATATTAGTCTATTCCATATTTATCTCCTTTGTGCGGGTATCACAGATAATCTCAATGATCAATTCATCATGATTGTGTTTGGTTTAACTAACAAGCTCCATCTCTACTATAAATTCGACCCATTTCCTTTGAAAATTTACATCCCTTCTTCTAGAGTGTGAAAAATCTTGGTGGATTTATCTATTTGTAACATGGCGGGTGTTTCACCTTTTTCTTAGATCATTTCTTTGAAGTGTTAATGAAACAGATAGGGTAAAGAGTGTAGGAGGAATACATGTTGAAATGTTGGTTGATGGGTTGTTGCGTGCATATATGAATTCTAGATCCACAACGATCGTGAGAGCTTCCTTTTGGCTAGGAGTAACTACCTATAATGAAAACAAGACCACCAAAAGGAATTAAATAAGATGGGCGGTGAGCCGCCTAACATCTCAGATCCGGGAAGTATGATACTTCCTAGATGGTCGATCCACTTTTTTAAACAATGTAATGTTGTAAACAAAGTAAATCCTATTTTTATTTAAAATGATTTAGGTATCTCACTTTAAAAATTAAAAGAAATAGATCTAATCTAATAGGCTAAGCTAAAATAGAATCCAAAGGTCAAAGAATTGGTTCTGGTCTCTGCAGTCCGATAAAGGTCTCGGGTAGATTATAGGTGAATGAGGGTGAGATGAAATTAGGTGGGTAGGTCTCTATTCTAGGTTGTGTGGGAAAATACAGAGACCAATGTCGGTTAGAGGTGACCGATGGCGGTTAGGTGTAACTAGTGCCGATTACTGTGAGATCTGGAAATGTCACAGAACAAGCTGTGGTCTCCTTTGTGATTGCACAAAGCACCTCGGTGGGTCGAGATGAGATATTGGGTGACTGGATTAGGATTTTGTGAGGTTTTAATGGGTATATGGAGGTGAAAATGTCAGAGAAGGTCAATAGGGGGCAAGATAAACAATGGATGATAAAATGATGATGAAATGAAATAAATAGGAAAGTATGATGTTATACTTACTTGGATTCCATTCCTGAATGCCTGTGTGTGAGGGATGGAGGTGCTAATGATGGGTTTGAAGGTTGTAAGTGATCACCAACTAAAGAAAAGCTTCTACATGGGCTACAAGTACACTTGTCTTTGCTTGGATAGATCAAATCATGGTTTGGGATGGTCATGCAGAGAATATGCTCAATCTCCTTCCTTGGATGCAAGTTTTTCCTAGAATTTGCTCTCTAAAGATGCATTATCTCTCTGAGATGCGTTCTTTCTCATCAATTTTCTCCCAAAGTTTTCCAAACTTGAAAATAAGGTAGTTTAGGTGTTAAAAGGGGTAATCGACAATGTTCGGATTAACCAACGACGGTTAGGGTAACCGACGTTGGTCAAGGTGGGATTTCCTAGGTTTACTAAACTAGGGAGATCCTCCTGATTTCCTTGGATCTCGTGTCATTATCCCGTGGATTAGACTGGGAGCTTCTTGTGAGCATGCAGGAATGTGGTTAGAGGGAATGTAGGCATTGATTTTTAGGGTTTGGGTAAGTCTTAGTTAGTTATGGAAACTTACTAAGAATAGGTCTTAGGTTGAGTTGGCTTGGTGAGGTGTCTAAGTGAATTGTATGTGGGGATATTATTTAAATAAAATATTCAAATAATAAATATAGTGAGGATAATGCATTAATTTAATTAAATTAATATTAGTGGGGTGAAGGGGGGTCATGGCTAGGTAAATGTAATAAAGGGTGCTTATATGTCGAGGGACAAAAGGGGAGTGTGACCTAATTTTAGTGTCTACAGTAGGAATGGTATTAGCACCTATCTTGAAGGAGGTATCCTCTGAAGATTTAAATCAAATATTTGATTTGATAGGACCTGATGAGGCATTTTTGAGGATGTTATTTGATATTGAACACCCAAAAGATTACAATGGGCCATTGACCACCCAAGATGCTGTGTAGCATTGATTCAAAGGCTCATCAAAATCAATCCTATTTTTTCTACCTTCGAGATGATGTAATTTCATCTCTTTAGGTGGGAGCATCAGAAGACTCCTAGATATTGAAACAATTATCACTCAAAAGCAGGTTATCTGTGAAAGGTGTAAATGAAAACATATTCCCTTTCATATACAATGAAGAGTTCACCACAAAGGATATTCCTTCATAATCTTATGAGCTTAGGGAAGGGGTCTGTATTAAAAAAATTCCCACTCTTCTTCATAGGGTGGGTGAATTAAAACAACGTGTTTCCTCTTTGGAGAAAAGGCCCACAAGAATCTCCACCTTCTCAACCTCCTAAAGTGTCACCATTTGTTGTGTAGAAGTGAAAGGGTGAATCCAGCTCCAAAGCTCCTACCCAACCAACTTCAAGGACCATTGTGCTTTCACTTCTAGCCACATCAATTGTTCCTGCCCAACCTTTTGTCTACAAAGAAAAAGGGAGGAAAGCATTTCCCACAGGTGGCCTGGATCTCCTAAATTGGGTCTCTTCTTATCAAAAGAAGAGGGAATTGATGAATATTTTGGATGGCCCTAGGATGAATATTGATGAGCTCATGGCTATGGGGATGTCTCACACCTTGGCAGGGGAAGTTCTATTTGCATAGATGGTTGTTGGGTCAGAGGAGTTTGTTCCAAGGAAGAACAGGCTTTTGGACAAAATTCCTCCTTTCAGTGAGGATTTTGTGGCAGTGGAAGATGATTAGGTTTCTCTTTTTCTAGTTTCCTTTTGATGTAATTCACAAAATGTATGTAAATTTTCCATGGGTTGGGGCCCCTACGAAACCCATTTTTATTTTTTTCATCAATACAAAATATTCAAACGATTACATTAATTCACATGCTTCATAATAGATTTGAAATTCTATCAAAGAAACATAAAAGTCTAGTGTATTGTATCAAGTTACATTCATGCTTGAAATTAACAATTCAAAGTAATGTTCAACTAGTATAAAACAAGAGTATTAATTATGAAAAGATGAGAAATATTAGGAAAAAACAAGCCTAAGCTTGCTCACTAGTCAATCATGGTTACATCTTCATCTTTGTCACCTTCTTCCTCATCAAGCCCGAGTGATATTTGAATATCAGGTGATGCCTATTTAGTATATCAATACATTTGGACATTCTTGGCTTATACTCCCTCAATTTCTTAGTCATCTTGGCAATCTTGTTCTCTACAAAGATGAGTCTTTTGATAACCTCATAAGAACAATGTTCCTCCTTGATGTACTTTTCAAAGGATTGAATCAGGGTATCAACTTCCATATTCCCATAAGTAATTTTATGCTTATCAAATACCATTTGTTCCACTATGTTATCTATGTTATCAATAGTCTTTCCTACCCATTCCTTCTCAATTACCAACTTTTCTTTAACTTGATTTACAATTTCCACCCTGATTCTAGCCAGATATTCCATCACATATTGAGTCCCCTTTTCTTCAGGTGGCACTATTCCCTCTTTTCTAGAAAATCCTCATCAAGTTGGTTTATTGTTTCAAGTTTGGGAAAAATCCCCTCCCAAGAATACAATTCATTTTCACACTGCTCAAGGATTTCATTAATGTCATTGAGTGTTTTGGTGAATTTTACATACCTTTTTGTTTCCTTTTCAATGACCTTCTTACCTTTCTGAGACAAGTCCTCTACCCATTTATCTATTGCTTCAACTTTCTTACTAGCCTTTTCTATTTTATCCAGCATTTCAGGGGTAACAATAGTGGAAAATTCTTGATCTCCTTCTGTAGGCCCTACTAATTTTTTCAAGAATGAAGTCAATGTTTTTATCTGCTCTTTTAGCTATTTTTAGATATTTTATCCTCATCAACCTTTTGTAGTAGGCCTTCAACTGCCACTGTAACTTCTTGCTTCAATGATTCCCTGGTATGCCTTCCCAATTAGATGTGTTTGATATCATAGTCACTTTTTGTAATATCATCCTTTGACTTGCCTTGGTGAGGAGTTATAACTTCCAAGGTCCTAAATCCATGCTGGTGTATAGACATCTTTGTAATAATATTTGTTTTCTTTAAAGATTGTTTGGGCTTCGGGAATGAAATGTTGGTGATACTTAAAATTCTTTTGAGTAGATTCCTTCTCTCCTTCTTGAAGAATTCCTCCTAACCATCTAGTCATAGGGAATTCCCCTTCTTTTCTTTCTGTGGAGTCTCATAATAAAATACCAATTCTTTTGATGTTTCTCCCACCTTTACCATTTTCTTTTCACTTTCCAATGTTACAACCCCTAACTTCCCTTTGTCCTGTTCCCTGAATCTATGGCTGAGTGATATCTTTTGAATTCTTTCCACTCACTACTTTTTCATCTTGACCTTTATTATTTGTAGAAACCACATTTTCATTTAATGTTTCCTTTGGAACTTTAGTAGGAGTGGCCACTATACTTGTATCTACATTCTCTGCTGAAATAGTTGTCACATTTGTAATCTCCTTTGGAATATCTTTATCCAAACTTGGGGCTTTAACTGGTTCCTTGTCTTTTGAAATATCTTCACCCCCTATAAGTGGATGTTTGGTGGATGAATCTTCTTGGAGCTTCTCTTCAACCACCTTATGCTTTTAGGTTGAGCCTCGGGTGTGATTCTTGATTTTACTTGTAATTTCTTCAAGATGAATCTTAACATGTTTGATTACTTATTTTGACACCTAAGCTATAATTTATTTCATGACACTTGTCTCTTGAGAGACCTCACCTTCCTTGACTTCCTTTGAATCCTTTGGTGGTTGGTTTTCAATATAGACAACACCTATTATAGGTGTTTCATTCAAACTTGTTTGAGCTATTGTTTCAACATTCATAATAGAGGTTGTGCCTTCGATTTGAGAACTTTGGGGTTGAGCCCCCAATCTTGCACTTGATGCTTGATGAAGATATTGAATATGCATTTCTTGTTCAGGGACACTTACACTCTTAGTTGTATAATTTTCAACATTTACATCATCCATTTCAATTTCGACATTTCTTTAAGTAATTCAACTATCTCATTGACCACTTTTGATTGTTTTTCAAGATGTTTAATCACTATTTTTTTCATTTGTTCCTTCATAACATCACCTAATTGACTAGACACATGAGCACTACCAACTATTCTGGAACATTTTTAGTGGGAGATAAAGAGGAAATTACACTTGATGGTGGTATAACTGGAGTGGAGTGAATACCTTCATGAGTTTGAAATGGCATTTCTTGTTTTGCAAATGTGGCAACCAATTCCTCTTGATCTTTGGTGAGTGGGGTTGGATCAATAACTTCAAGTTCTCTATGTTTATGCTTTTTAGATACATGACCACTTCCCTTTATTGAAATACCAATGTCCCTTACCAAAGGTTGTATTATCTTAATTTTATTCTTAGCTCTCTCAAAGTGCCTGAGGTCTGGTGCCTCTCTTTCCTTGGTACTCTGTGATTTGGATTGAATATCAACACCTACTAAGGCTCCCCTCATCATCTTTCCAGTGCTAGATGATCCTGGTAACACTTTTGAGGGAATTTTTTGTGTAGTCAAGCCTTTCCCCTTTTCTTGGATTGGCACTACTTTAGTGATGGGGGAATCTTGCATAGCCTTCAAAAGTATTCCCTCAACCTTTTGAATCAAAACAATTTTTGAAGTTCCAGTCTTACTTGTTGCTAATGTCCACTCATCAATAATCTCAATTGTAGGATTTTTACTAGGTAACTGAGGAGCTTTTCCATTCAAGGGATCTATTTTATCTTCTCCCTCCTTTAGTGGAGGGAGATCTTCCTCCAAAACTTTCAAGTCTTGGAACTCCTTTAATACCTTTGTATTTTACAGAGATAATTCCAAGCCCTTTCCAGTCAACCAAGTCAATGTTCTCCTTAATACATTGGAAATTCTCATATGAGGTTATTTGATTCTGTCTCTTTCTAATATATAGAGATAATTGTTTTTTAAATCTTTTGGTCATGGTAATATTGTCCCACCACATCCCTATCATCTACAATTCCTTGGGGAACTACAACAATCTTGAAATCAATAATCTGACTTAAGGTCATTCTAGAAAAGTCTCTCAATCTAACTTCTTCTTCATCTATACAATTCATCTAGTAATCCTCAAAGTGAGGCTCATGTTCTCTTGTACTAACAACACATTGAATGTCATAATTAAGTCTTGGTGTGAAATTTTCCATTTGAAATCTCTCCATTTCTTCTTCCATCAATCTGGATTTTACTATGGTTTGGCATGAATATATGCCAATTTGGAGAGGGAATTTGATATTTTTTTGGTGCCTTTTTGTAATCTTTTTGTGCACAGGAGTCAATTGTCTTGATAGTTCCATTAAATCCCACTTGTCATTCACATATCTAGGTAGCTTACAAGGTTGTCCCTCAAATCCACTTACCCTAAAATATGTAAAGAATCTATATTATATAAAAATACAACCATACTCCAGAATTATTGCCCTAGCACTAGTAGATAATCTATATTGTTCCCACTCTAGTTTGAAAAGACATGTTACAGGGGAAATGAAAGCATCATTTACTAACCTGAAATTCCCTTTCCATCTGTCCAACCTCAATTGTGGGTACACATCATACACCCTATGATATTCAAAACTTTCTTGTAATGGGAGACCTAGAAATGATTTGAAGCAAACAATGTTATAGATGAGATAGGACATCATATAGAAATTGATGTCAATTGGATTACATATGCTAATATTTACAACTATTGTCATAAGTTTAGCATGAATGGATGCTGATATGAATCTCACCCAACAAAAATTTCCTTATTCCTCCAGGATAACCATTATAAAAGGAACATCCATTCTTGAAAATCATTAGCTCCTTCTAACCCTATCATTCTACTTAGTAACACAATAAGGTCCTCAACTTCCTCAACAAACATGGCCCTAGTCAATCTCTTGGGGATTATTTTGACATATGGTCTTTTGTCTTTTAACCATTGGGCATTTAGCATTACAACATATTCATCATGCCTCACCTCATAATCAGTCTATGTTGATTCAATTGTAGAAATTATTGGTTGATCCAATCTTGGTAACCCTAATATTTCCCTAAAATCCTCTCAGTGTTAAGTTTATCACCCTATCTCCACTTCTGTCCAATACTTCTTTCTTTTTTCGGTCATAATTCTCAGCACACAACCATACGATCTTAGGGGAGTGTATGGATGGTGGGAAGGCAGCTGCTAGGGAAATGTTACTAGCATCAATGGATGCCATCCACCTACTTTTATTCGATCATTCAGCCTCCTCGAAAATAATCTAAATTAGCATTTAATAATTTTGTGTCCATGACCTTATCTAAATCACTAGAAATGCTGGAACTTATGTGGAAACTCGATGCTAGAGATCTCATCTTGTGAATTTTATCTTTCCTTCTAATCCCAATTTGAGTACTGAGAATTAATAGGGAAAAACAAGTACTTACCCATTTCTCTATGAGATCTGTGAAGTTCTCTTCTAGCTCCCATACTTTCGAGTTCTTGAGCTCAATTTAACTATTTCTCGACCAACTTTTCCTTCTTATTCAAAAATTCTCACAAATTTAGGGAACCTATATCTTCATATGTAATGACAACGATTCAAAATGTTTGAAAACTTCTACAAAATCTACTTTGATTCATGTAAAAATGCATTATTGGTAGCAACCATAAATGCATTACATCCTAGCCATCCAACTTTCTTCCTTCATTTGAATGTGGACCGTCCACGTGGATTGATCTAGTGCTTCGCAAGATTAGGGAGGTTTTTGCACATTTACATTGCCTTTCAAACAAGTGCAAGTTTACAAATTTGACCTGAAACCCCACTTCTTGAATTTTTCTGAGAGGCTAACACGTGTCTCAATCTTAAGAGTGATGGAGTTGTGGGAATTATTTGCATTTTTTCTATTTTCTCAATTGGGTTTAAAACTACAAAGTTGAATCGAGGATCCACTTATTGACTTTGCATAAAGCAACAACATGTGTCCTTTATTGGGATTCAGAGGCACGATTACACTTTGCATTATATTGGGTCTTTGGTGCAAAAGTGCATTGATAATCCATTTCCCTGCTCCAATCATATCTAAACATGTGTTCCTTTCACCAAGTAGATATTTCTTTGGATTTTGCATTTATAACTCAAATATTCCCTAGAATATTCTCGTTGGTTTTCGTGGTTTGGCTTGCATTATGTAGTTCTTAATTAATTTTTGTAATTGTGCTATAATAACCCATCGTAGTGCCACCAATTATATCATGCCACATATCTTTGAGTGGAAGAGGAAAATATGTAGTTTACAATGAAGATCTAAGGGATGATATACATGAAGGATTTACATGGTTAAACATGATCAATTTTTTCACAGGGATCTCTCAAGGATGACATGATTATCACATTCCTTGACCGAAAAGAGGATTCACAACTTAAACACAGGATTTCATTTGTATTCAACATGATTTCATTCTTCAAGCATACGTGTTTTTACATTGACAAACCAGTCAAGGAATTTTTTTGAAGGCATACGTGGGATAAAAGGGTGAGATCAAAATGATCACTAACATACTATTTGGTCAATTTCTTCTTCTATCTTCTCCTTATCACCCTTCTCTACATGAACTATTTCCTCAGTTCATTTTTCAACTCCTCCTTCTTCATGCTCTTTATGGGTTACCCTAGCATGAACCCCGACTCTGCATGTTCTTCCATGCTTTTAAAAAGGATTTTCTTAACCATTTTCTCACCACCTTCTTCTCCCTTATTTTCTTCCATACCCTCTATGGGCTCCCTAGGACCCTGTTGCTCATGAATTTCAACATCAACACCTCCTTTCTCTATGTCCATTGATGTGGCCTCAATATTCTCTTCTGTAACTTCTTTATCACTATCAAGTAATATGGTTTTAGGTTTTTTTGTCATGGATATTCTTTTCCTTTTATTTTTAGTCTATGAGAGTGCCTAGGTGGTGTAGGAGTGGATTTGGAGGATGTAGGAGTAGAATTGGAAGATTTAGGAGTGGTCTTGGAATATTTTCTCTTTCCCTTTGAAGTGGATGATTCAAGAGTTAAAAATACAGTAGGATTTTAAATATGAGAATCCTCTTAGGGCATACATGACGGGGTTCTCTTCAATAGATGGTGTATTCTTAGAAACAAGGGTGTTTGTGGGAAGAGAAGTGGAAGTTGTGGGTTCAGGATGAGAAGTGGAAGAACTATCAACACTTCTTGTTCTTTTTCCTATCTCTTAATAATTCATCAATATATTTTTCCCATGAAAAATACTCCCATTTTAATTTAGGATGTTCTTTCTCCAACATATGTTTGATAACCGGGTAACAAGGAAGTGGTGTGAAAGTGATGACCTCTATCTCTATGATTATTTACTCATATTTTCAAGCTCCCATTTAAGAAGTTAGGTATATTAACATGCCTATCATTCTTCAAATGATTCGAAGTTTTAAGTGGATTGTATTTAGTCTAGAATATCTACCCTCGCAAGTAAAATACTTGATAATATAGTTGGCAATTTTAAACCCGAGTGGTTTGAGAGAGGTTATATATGTACTATGGCGATCATTTATGAAAGCATCATCCTTATCGAACAAAGTCTCATCAAGTTGCCTATGGATTGGATTTCTCGGGGAAAGGTTTGCATTCTACATGAATTCCAAAGAACTATAACCAAGTTATCATCATTCACCTTCCCTATTAAGCCCTTGACCTTAACGTCTCCATCTTTCAATGTAACAACAAATTATTCGACCATAGATTCATTAAAACCATAGAATTTTCCAATGTAGTCCATCCATCCACTGTTATGAAAATACTACAAAATTTGTGGCTGGTTGAGAATTTGGGAATGCTCTGTCGACCTATGACAGATTAAGTCTCCCCATTCTCAATTATGTAGGTTGCTCAAATATGGTACTGCAATTAGTCAAAATTTGGAGGGATGATGAAAAAATCAAACTATGGGAAATTATTTGAGTGCCTTGTTTTTGAATTCGAGACCGACTCACATGCAATGTAAAAGGAAATGAATTTAATTGATTTGATTATAGAAAGCATGTGAGGTAAAGTGGTGTGACAGAGTGGGATGACGTGGAGTGAAAACTCATAGGTTAAATGTGGCAATGTATAATTGTAATTAAATACATTATGGTTTGGCATAATAATTATACTAATGATACTTTAATAAAGTGGTATGAGTGCACTTATCTCAAGGAATATTTAGGATGATGATTGCACATGCATTGTGGTAATTGTGCCCTTATTGCATGATGATATGTTATGATGCTATGGATACTATTGCTGCAAGCGTATGCAACATTTGTACTGTAGGATCCTTACTTAAATTAGATAATTCCCAGAGAGGGAATGTTGACCTGTTCTAGTACCAACTATCTTGATCACCACTCACACATGCAGATTGTTCCTTATTTTTATTCATGTAATCATGAGTTCCACCAAACATGAAAACCAAAACAAATATTTACTACATGCTGATGTAATTAGAACAACTAGTCTTTGCATTATCTACACTGTCAAAGATTATAAAATTTTGTAACATATATATCAAATCTTGCAAAACAAAAATTATTAAAAAAATATGTTAGCTAAGTATTACTAATCACTAAAATGGCTGATCACAAAAATTTTATTCACTCTTGGAGTATTCCAAAAGATGAAAATACCAAGGCCATTGAAATATCTCAATCCTTTGAAATCTTAGAAGATGAACTAACATGCTCAACTTCTTATCTTAACTCGATGTCCTTATCTCCATCCTATTTTGACTTCCTCTAAACTACTACACGAAGGTTATTTTCACCATTGATCAATACATTGAACCTTACATGATTTATGGTGGTGAGTTTTACAGCTCTATTGGGAAATATTTTCTCAATCTCATATAGACCTAGCCACCTTTTCTTGAGTTTTCCCATGTGGTATTTGTACTTTGAGTAAAACAAGAGGGCCCAATCACCTTCTTCAAATTACCTTATCTTGATGAACCTATCATGCCATTTGATTCATTTCTTCTGTAATAAATTTGTATTATGCACAACTTGTCTCCTCATTTCATCCAACTCATTGAGTTAGATAATCCTCTTCCTTTGAGCTTCAGAAAAATCTATGCCTAGTTCAAGTATAGTCCTTAGTGTCTTATGCTCAAATTCAATAGGGAGAACAACAATCTTACCATACAAAATTTTGAATGGTGTGAAGCTAGTTGTTATCTTCCATGTTGTGTTGAATTCCCATACACTTTAGCATACTGATCAGAATGTAATGGTTTTTGTCAAGATAAATTCTATCTCCTTGTTTGTCACCTCTACTTGGTCATTATATTGGGGATGATACGATGTAGAATTATTATGTATGATTTCATACTTCTTAGCTAGATCAGAAATAAATTCAATAATAAAGTGTGTGTTATTGCAAAATCTACAAAGACCCCAAATGAGTTATACATCTACTTTTCTAAGGAAAATTCATCTGGTGTGAATGCACAACATTGAGTTTTCTCCAAGGTGTGGGACCTTGTAAGGTGAGAAAACTCTCTAGATTGAATTTGGTTCTTACTCCTCTATTTAGGTGTATGCATGTAATTTTACAGAGGTTCTGATTCAAAATTTCTACTCTAAAACAACCAAGGAGACAGGGTTGAGAGAAACAAGGAAATGGAAACAAAACTAAGCAAAACAATAGAGAGATGATACACCAAAGGAGTGCTGAAATCCTTACTTTGCAAAAATAGACACAGATCATGAATATGCAGCAACAAAACATGCACAATTTACTAGAATGCAATGAAGGATCAGAAGACAATAATAAATGCATGAGAGGATTGAAAATTGATCACAAACCATACATTATCATGCCCAGATTTGATACATGTATGTTGCAACATCAAAGAGGCAAAAAAATTATCCTTCAAATCCACCTACTAAGGAAGAAAGAAGAGCTTGCAAAAGCAAGAACATCCAACCCTTTACCATGAGCCAAAACTCGCTTTTTTATGGAAAAGGAAGAAGAGAAAGAAAAACATGGGAAAAATGGTTTATGAGCTCAACCACCAATCAAATCCCTTCAATATTGTATGTAAAGTGATGGGCTTCATGGACAAACCCATACGCCAAAGTACATTGTTCTGTAAATCCAAAAAATGACCCATACTTCATTAAATTTGGTGGTTGAATGTCATTTCTGTATTTTTTACATGCCAGAGATTTTTATCCCACAAATATCCATCAAAATTCAAAATTAAACCCTCCATCATGTAGATAATTTCACTAGATTTCCAATGATATAAAGAACGCAAAAACCGAGCTCTGGATCAAAAGATATGCCCCTCTGAATATTTAGGGAAAAATGGCAAAAAACAAGATCAAAATTAGATCAGCGGGGTCAAACTTAAAAACTTTCCACTTTGAAATTTTTTCCCAAAATCCTCCGCACCTCCGCCACTTCGTGACATGTGTTGGCCTCTAATTTGCTTGATGGGAGTGCGAGGTAAAACCTGCCTTTTTCTCTTTTGATTTCATTTTGGGAAAAAATCCCCAAACACCCTCGCGCCCCACTCCATCGTTGCCACGTGTCATCTTATTCATTCACGAGTTCAAATTTCCTTTCTCCCCTACACCTCCTAGAATCGCTCTCCTTCTCCTCAGTGGGCCCGTGGGATATTTTTTTCCCTTTGCCCTTTTTACAATTTTGGAAAAAAGTTAGGAAAATTCCTCTCAAGTGTCCCCGACTTCCGCCACCATGGGGACACGTGTTGCTTCCACATTAGCCTACGGGCCTTTGCAAATTTCCTTCCCTCCTTGGTGGGCTTGCAAGGGAAAGTTTTTTCCTTTCACCCTTCGCCAACTCTTTGGAAATTTCTTCAACTTTGCTCTACCGTCCCAACCCCATCCCACCACGTGGCACATTCTCATTGGCCATGGGCCTGTCTAGGGAAATTTTCCCTAAAAAAACTCCGTCGGGCCATAACTTGAAAAGTACAAGGAGTTAGGAGGAAAATTTTACCTTTCTGGAAAGGGGAAAAAATTCTATCTGATGAAGCCATTTCTAGAAACCCTTGAGTGCCTAAAATGTGTAAAATTTGATATTGAAGCACAAGGAAGGAAAGAATGAAGATAAGTTAGCCAAAATAAGTAGGGGGCTCATTTTGGATAAGAGTGTGTAACTTGATCAGAATAATATCTCTTGGTACTCCATACCTTGTAAAGATGTGGTCATATAAGAATTTGGAAACTTTCTCACTCTTTTGATTTGGAAATTCTTTCACTTCTATCCATTTAGTGAGGTAATATGTGCACACCAATATGTATTCCTTCTACTTGAGATTTAAGATCTATAGGACCAATTAAGTCTAAAGCCCACTTGTAAAATCACTATAAGACTAGCTGAGGCTATAATGACATCTCATCTGATTTGGTAGGCTTACACATTCTTTGACATCTGTCACACCTCCTCATATTTAGTGTTGTATCCTTATGCAGTGTTGGCTAGTGATAATTTGTTTTCAACACCTTCTGTGTTTTTATTTTTGCAGTAAATTTCCCTTCATACGGTTAAGTATGGCAGGATTTGAGGACATCATACATTTCCTCATCATCAATGCATATTCTCATGACATTATCCTACCCTGTGTGAAATAGAAATCGACTATCCAAGAAAAATGCACACTTTTCTCAACTATGTATTTCTTTTCAAAATAGAGGTAGTGTGGAGGTGTCTTACCTAAGACCAAATAATTGGCTATATCAACATACTAAGGTGTTTTGGTAGAAATGGAAAATATGTGCTCATTTAGGAAAGAGTCATCAACCACTTGTTCTTCATCATTAATCTCCATTCTTAAAATAAAATATGCTACAACATTGTCCTTACTAGACTTATCCACAATAGTGACATCAAACTCTTGTAAGAGTAGAAACCATCTAATTATTCTACTACTCACAACTAGTTTGTTGATCAAATATTTAATTATTGCATGATCAATATGAATGAATACTAGATAATTTGTGATATAGTGCCTAAATTTTATTAATGGAACACAACAACTACTAGAACTCCTTCTCTCATTCTATATGTACTTGAGTTAAACATGCTACAAATTCTTGCTAACATAATAAATTGCATAGTTGAGAAATCCATCCTTCTGTCCTAAAATAGATCCAATGGCATGGTATAAAGCATCAATATGAATGTGGAATGGAATATTCCAATAAGGTCCTCTCAATACAAGGGCAGTGGTTAGAAGTTGATTCAAGGTTTGAAATTCAGTCTCACATTTTTTAGTCCAGTCAAATACAACATCCTTTCCCAATAATGCAAACAATGGAGCTTCCACCTTGTTGAAATCTTGTATGAATCTTCTATAATAACCAACATGGCCAAGAAATCTCTTAACATCATTTTTATTCTTTGGTGTTGGTAGGTTGATGATAACAGATACCTTTGTTGGATCAACTTGTATCCCTTTAGAAGAAAGGTAATGTCCCAACACTATTCCTTCAAACATCATCATGTAGCATTTTTCATTACTTAGGGACAAGTTTTGCTCCTTGCATCTCTTCAAGACTCTTTCTAGATTCTCGCATGGCTTCTTCACAGTGCTTCTATTAACTATGAAATCATCCATGTATACCTCCATGTAATCATTTTCTAGATATGAGAAAATTCTTAAAACCACCCTTTGGAATGTAGAAGGTGCATTACATAAGCCAAAAGGAAGAACTAAATAAGCATAAATTCCCCATGGACATGTGAAGGTAGTTTTGTCTTGATCTTCTTATGTAATTTTAATCTGGTTATAGCCACTATATCCATCAAGAAAAGAGAAATATTTCTTACCAACTAGAGTGTCAAGTACTTGATCAATGAAGGGAAGAGGAAAATGATATTTCTTTTTTGCTGCATTCAACTCTCTATAATCCACGCATATCCTCCATTTTCCATTCTTATTTAGAACAATGAAAAGGGGTGATACCCATTGACTGTCTAAAATTGGATATATGAATCCAACATCCAATTTTTTTAATTCTCCTTTGACAATTTCCTCACTATTGGTTCATTCTTCTTTGTGGCTTCCTAATTGGCTTACAATTTTCCTTGATATAAATCTTATGCGTGTAGAGCTTAGGATGAATTCCACACATGTCTCCATATTCCCATGCAAATGTTGTTATATGATTTTAAATAAGAGTTATTAATAACTTCTCTTGTTGTGTATTGAGCATCTTGTTCATGTTCAATGGCCTTGTTGAGGTTATCTCCACTTGTTTGGAGAGATCTATCATTGAGCACACATTTTTAATCACATAATTTAGTATGCAATCATGGGGAATGAGTTGATGAAGAATGAAATTATTACCTAAAACATCCATATTGATTTGCTATGGTAGGACTTGATTAAAGGGACAACTTAAACACCCTAATCTGTTATCCATTTCCTCATTTCTTCCATAATTGTTCTCACAGACGTTGGAAAGAACAACATATTCTTTTCCTTCAATTATACATGACTTTTCCAACATCATGAGCTACTAGACAGAACTTTGGTCCTCTTCTAGTTCCTCAACCCAAATGGTTTGATCTTCTTCACTCAATGATTTTAAGAGGATAAAGCATGAACTTTTCAAAGGTCACTTCCATTAGAAATAATCATATTACCAGACTTGCATCCTATGAATGCATCAACAGTGGCCAACCATGGTCTTCCTAGGATGATATGATATCCTCCTAAGATTTATTTTGGTTAAAGGACAATAAAGTCAGCAGGGTACTCCCAAGAGTCTACCACTACCACTATGTCCTCTAGGACTCCTTCAAGTCTCATTGTTGATCTATCTGCAAGTTGTAATACTGTAGCTGTTGGCCTTATCCCTTCCAAATTCAAATCATCCATGATTTTCTTGGTCATGACATTTATGGCTTCCCCCAAGTCAATCAAAGTGTTATTTATTGTTGTGCCATTAATTGAAACATTTACCAATGGAATGTCTATATATATATATATATATATATATATATATATATATATATATATATATATATATATATATATATATGTATATATATATATATATATATGTATGTATGTATGTATGTATGTATGTATGTATGTATGTATGTATGTATGTATGTATATGTATATGTATATATATATATATATATGTATGTATGTATGTATGTATGTATGTATGTATGTAAGTATGTATGTATGTATACTCAGTATATATGTATATGTATGTATATATATATATATATACATATACATATGTATATATATATATATATGGGAAAGATTGAATTTCCAAACATAATATCAGCTAGTTGTCCAATAACTTATATAGTAGATGGATCCTTTCTCTTCCTACCTGGTTTCTTTATGTATATGTCCTTAATAAACCCGTTACAAAATGGCACATCCTTAATGGCTTGAATCAATGGAATTTTGACACAAATATCATTCATTTGGTTGACAAAATTAGAATTAGATTCTGATTTAAGGTCAGTCTTATTTTCTTGTAGTATTTCAGAAATGGTGGATCATTAGCCTATGTTTCATCCTTTCTAGAATTCTAATCTAGTTGTGAAGATTAGCTTGCAGTGTCTTCTCGGATTTTCTACGATCATTATGCAGGTGTGTTTTTTCTTTACTCTGGATTAGTAAGCAATGTTTTGGTTCATACAAATCTCTCTGTAATAGTGGGTCTACTTGGTGGAGGAAGTGCTCTTCCTGAGCGTAGATGGATATTTTCAACATCAACTAAATAGGTAGGGTATTGAGTTAGTTCAATGGTGTAGGTTAGATGAGAAGCTTTATTGTTACGGTTATGCAATCGGTTGATCTGGTAGCTAAGTGTCCTTTGGTTGAGAGTTTTCTTGGGGATTTGGCATCAGAGCTTGTTGTTGAGGGTAAGGAGGTTGATTGTAGGATTATTGGTAATTATGAGGTGGGTTATTCCACTTCTACCCTCCTCTCCAAGGCTTCTTCCATGATTGAGGGGGTTGTTTCCATTGTCATTGGCCTTGGCCGAGGTTACCACTATTATTTGATATTGGTTAGGATATGAAGCCCAACCTTGAGGATTAGCCCAAAGTGGGGTTTCTACATATGGATTATTAGAAAAAATTTAAAATGTTGGCATAGGGTCTTATGACATACCTCCTTTTATTTGTGACCAAAGTTTTCTTTAAGAAACATAGAAGACTTTCCATCCTCTATTTATATCATCCTGAATTCAGGTGAAGTCTCATTTTTTTTTGCAATAATGGCTAATCCTCTACATCTGCAATCAGATTTCTTTCTTCTGCATGTATGAAAAAACTCTATGAGTGCTTCCTCTATATCTTACCTTTTATTCTTGGAATGCAAATCATTTAATTGAGTGGCCATGTCATTGAAAATATTATGCTTCATGTACTTAAACATGCTGAAAATATCTGACTTGGATATGTCCCCAATTGTTTTGGTAGTTGATCCACCTCTTGATCTTACATTTTTATCCTCTTCATAGTAGCTCTTGAGTAATTTCTATAGGCTTCATATATTTCTTCAAATTTATATTTTTAAGTGTCTACTACTTTAATTAAATCCATAGCATCCATGTCATCTTCACTGAGTCCCTTCAAAAAGAGTAATTTGAGAGATTCGGGAGGTAGTCTTGTGTGCCTTGTCTTTTGAATGCAGAACATGAATATTTCTAGGTAGTCTTCTAATGGTTCATCCTCCTTCTGTGCCATTTTATAGATTTCATCACATCCTCTACTACACGGCATGTAGTAGTCCTAATAATTATTGAGGAACTTATCCTTCATCTATGCCCAAGTGGTTACAACATTTATTCCTAAACCCATGAACCATCTCAAGGATGCATCCTTAAGTGTAGCAAGAAATAGCTTCAATTTATGTGCATTTGTGGTATAATCATAACTCCTGCATAAAATGTAAAACTCAAATAGAAAAGTGTTTGGGTCTTCAATTATGGATCCATGAAAGTTAGGAAAGGTTGAGGGAGAAATATTCTTCATAACAATACACTTCATCATTATTGGTAATGGGAAACTCAAAGGTAGTTGCCCCATTTTGAGCATTTTGGTCTACTTATTCCGCCATATTTGGCTACTCAGGAGAAGATTCAGAAATTTCACTTAGAGGATGTTCTTCTATTATCAAACCTTATACAAAGGAAGATATAATTTCTTTAGAATATGATATGGAAACATGTGCTACTTGTGGATTGGGTAAAAATCTACCATGGGAATCTCTCGGATGGTGCATGCATCAAATACTCAACTCACTCAACATATATTAGTGGGGGGTATGGAGGTGAATTTCCTAAAACCTAAATTTCTTCTAAGAAATGAAAAACCTCTCAAAAACCTTATAACTTGGCAGTATCCCTAGCAACGACGCCAAAAATGGTGGTGCAAATTAACTTGCAACAATTAGTATGTTGTTCATTAATCTACAATCATTTAATTATCAAACCAAGGGACATATACTTTCAATAATTCCAATTTTGTATGCAAATTACAAATATTCAAGAGGTAGGAAGGTAAATTACTGTCACTACAATTCTGGAAATAACAATGCTTGGAAATAAACTAAATTTAGACTAGAAGTAAATACTAAGTCTAAGGAAAAGCATGTGAAAATAGAATACATATAAAGGAATGGATTGCTGCTAATCTACTCATGCAATAAATAAAATTAACAAACAAAGGAAAGGGTTAGCAAACCGCAAGTGGACCCTGCCTTGGGTGCTAATCCCTCCTAAGGATTGTGACTACAACTAATGAACATAACTCGACTTTTTATTGCATTGACATGAAGCTTATAATTGAAAATAAAAAAATCCTCTATCTATTGATCAATTTCCATATAACATTAATCTTTCCTTTATATATATCTCATTACAATAGAAGTGTGAAGAAACAACTAGCAGCTTCTAATTAGATCAAGTAAAATATCTTAACCAAAAAATCCAGAGACTATATGCATGCAATGAAATTAATCAACATGTTTTTATATGTTAATCACATAACTCAAGTAATTGATCAGTTTGATCAATCAATTCCTAAATCATGAATTTAATCAGTTAGTTTCTTGCTATGTTGCAACACATAATCAGATGTTGGAGTTGAGTCATCTCCTAGTTCTCATGTTGGAATTGTATTTTCTTCTTCCTTCGACATGTGTAGACTCAAGTGTAATGTCCACATTCCTCAAAATTCTCCCCGATCATATATTATTCACGTGTGTGACCTTCTTTGGCTGCGAAGCTTTGCTATAGACAAGTCCTTTAGCTATAAACAAGTTGTTGCGGATGATGCCTTCGCTATAGATGATTCCTTTTGGCTGCATATACAAGTTACTTACAATAAGAGGCATCACATGCATCATCAAAACACCTTATTGCAATCAAGAGAATAAATGCATACTCATTAATACCAAAAATAAATATAATTAGTAATAACTATATTTATAAGTATTCATGCCATAATATTCAGTTATAATGAAATGTCTAAGAAATATCATAGTGAAATACATGCGGGGATATAAATGGCTTAACAAAATACGTAATATGAGTTGTTTAGAAAGGGAATTAAGCAACTCATCATATGTTTTCCTTTTCCATGTTGAGTCATCATAATATCATTTTTCATAGTTGTCAAAAGGGGAGAGAAAATTAAAAACATGGAAATGAGGTCTTGTATCTTTATTTTAGTCTTGTTGGTTGCCATCAATAATTCAAGGTGGTTCTATCAATGAAAAAGGGGAGATTAGTTTCCATTGTGTCTTAGTTTTTTCATTGATGTCAAGTCCATTAATGGAAAAGGGTGTGTAGATGTCATATCAGTCTCCATGAGGTGTATTTCAATGTTAAGTATGAAGGTTGATTGGTAGTGTCAAGTTTGGTGAAGTCCTATGGTGTTCGGAGCATGTTTCAGTGTGCATGGTCATAGTCTGAGTCATCCTAAGTTAAGTAGAGATTTTCATGAATTTTATCATGGTTAGTATGGTGTTCCGTCAAGGGTGTATGAGTGCTTACAAGGTGAAATACATAATGCTTCGGAGTTTGTTGGATTACTTCAAAGTTTGTTTAAATGCTTTAGAGTTAGTCCAAAGTTTGTCCCATTTGCTTCAAGTATGAACTGATTTCTTTAGATTATAAACAGTTAATTTTGAGTCTAGAATGAATGCTTCATATTTTTTATAATGATATTATGAGATGTGGTGAATTTCAAGCATACGTAGAGTAAAGTGGAGGAATGCGGTAAAATTTTGAGCATGATTTACATGTGTTCATCTAGACCTAGTCTAGATGCTTGAAGGCCAAATGGTGCATGAGAATGAGGTGCAAAAGTATATGACCTCATAAAATTATGTAGAATTATGAGACATGTTTTCTCAGGTGTGTTAGGTCCTTTTAGAGTTCTTGGAAGTAGAGTCATGTGGTTGGTCTACTTTTTCATGATGTAAACTAGGTCTAATCCTAGTGCTTGGAGGTCTAATAAGGCATGATAGTCACTTGCGGGTATATGTGTGATATATTGAGATCACTAATCAAGGTATTTTAGGTTACTTATATCATTTAAATACAATTTCATAGGTTTCATGATGAGTTTTAGTGTTGGTTCATCTGGTTTTGGTCTAGAATATGTAAAACCGCAAGGCCTTGCCATGTAAGTAGTAGTGGTGGTGAAGATTAAAAAATATTGTTGGAAAAGTGATGATTGGAGATGTTATTAGAGGATGTCACAATGTTGTGGGAAAATTTTCAAGTTGTCATGATGAAGATTTTGTAAGATATTGAGCTTAGACCAAAACAGGGTTCTTAAGAGTGTTATTTCTAGCTCGAAGTGAGAGAAATGCTCATGGTTGGCACGTGTAAGATTTTCATGGGTAGATGATATTTTCAAGGATGTTGGGAATGGATTTAAGAAGATCCTAGAGTTAGAATGAGGTCAAATGAGGCCCAAATATTTATGAATGAATGTTAATAAGTAAACTACTTGTTACGGCTTTTAAACTATAGATCAAGAGCGATGGAGAAGAAATTCATGGTAGGTGCCCACAATTATTTATTTAGGATATTATGATGATTAAAGGTTTTATAGGACTATTATAGGTTTCTAGAGAGATAAGACAAATTATATGGTGATGAGTGGACCCCACTCAAACATGCAAGTTTTTGAAGAAGTTTAGTTTGGGAGAAAGTTGTTCAAAGGGGGTATGCAATAAATTGACATTGTTTTTAGCCTAGGAGTTTTAATTTATGTCCATGATGGTTTGAGATAATTGTTGAGATTCTAGAGGGAAACATGTGCCCTATTTATGAAGACTGGTCTATAGGTAGTCTTGGGGCGCTTCGAGAGTAGTTTCAAAGATGGTCTTGGTTGAAGGAATTCCACTTGGAGTTAGAATAAAATGTAAGATGTTATGGAAAAAGGATTAAGAGAGATTTAAAATTGTATATGGTATATGTCATGATGATGATATTTGACGGGTCATCCAACTTTATTTGTGAAGAATAAGATTGCTTGCTTCTTAGGACAAATTTTCTCAGGTTGAAATATTGAGTTAGAAGAGGCACAAGATGAATTATTTGATGGTTTCTATCTTTTAGAGAGTGAAGAGAGATGAAATTTATTCCTAGTGAAGGAATTTTGATGTATCCTAGATTTTACCACCAACATCCCAAGGCACGTTGGCACATCACTTAGCCTAAACTGAGAACTCACCAAAAGCACACAAGGGTACCAAGTCCCTCTTTAGAGAAGCTTGTCCAAGATGTTAGCATGAATGAATGTGTATTTCATATCCATAACAGATAATCAATTGAACAACCATGCATAAAACATATCTAGATCTACACCATATGAGGGAATAACTAAAAACTGATTATAATCAGATTTACCATGCAAGATCCATGTTTAGTTACATCCAACACCAATATTCAGCCAATAAGGTCCATTACATTAACACTGTAAAACACGAAGCTTCTTACATACATCATAAAGTCACCATAGTCATGTGCACTAAAAAAATACACATCATAACACTACAATAATATTGAACTTCCTAAACCATGCAAATTAATACATATTTATAGTGTTGGGGACTTGCCCTTCACCACCCAGGCACCTTGGAAAAAAGGATACATGCTAATTATAGCCATGTGCCCCTACATGAGAATAAAAAAGCATGCAAATGCTAATAATAGATCTCCTAATAATACAATTGTAGTACAATCCTATTATTAGCTCCAAAACTCTGCATGGTGCTTGATCTCCTACTCATCCAAAAATAGCCATTCATTTTTGTAAGTATTCATATCATTTTGTGCTCCACACTCTATGTCCAAAAATAGCCCCATGTTGAAAACAACTAAGTCTTGCTCCTAGACGCACCTTGCTTTGCTACATTCTTGCACGCACCTACATGTTCTATGTTTGCACACCCAAACCTTATACACCCTCCATACTTAGGCTATACTTTCTTAGCCTAACATTACCCCACACTAATTAGATTTCCACCCTCGATAATTGTAATCCATATTATATCTCCAAGAATAATGAATAAATAATGAAAGAATAAAGTACTTGTACAAAGAATGACAGACTACTCGGCACCTTGCTCTTCTACAGGAAAGATTAACTCTGGATATTCATTCTTAATCTCTACCTCCAAGTCATTCCAGTCACTTAGCACTTGGCCAGTTTTATCAAGAATGTCTATAACTATGGCTTCCAGCTCATCATGAGTCATGTTTTCCTTCTCATTCTACAATATTCTAACAATGTTAGCCATGCTAGAGACCATCCCCTCCATGAGATCCATTTTATGCATGTAATGAGTTTACCAATGTATTTTAGTTTCTCCTTATGTGGATCTTGGGTTGATTACAAGTGCATCACACTTTTTATCAATCAACGTAAGCCTCTCCACGCACCCAAGTGTTTCATTATTCATTTCTTTGAGGACCTCATTCTCCTCTTCAATGGTCTTTGTCTTTATAATTGCATTCGAAGTGCCTCACACATATTCAATGCATGCCCTTCTTTCTTCAATTCATCCTTCAATGCTTCTTCTACACAATATTCTACACAATAATGGGATTTGTCTCTCTCTGCTTCTTCTACAACATCCCTTGGTCTAGGAATGCACATGAGCCCCTCCTCTAAAAGTAATTGAAATGTTGTACGTAAATAATGAAGAGTCGATCAAAATATTTTGGCACCATATCCTGCAAATTAGGCCTTTTCTCCATAACCTCATCAATAATTTATTTTGCCATCTTAAGGACCTTCTACATTTCTACCTCGACTTTTTCTTTTTCTTTTGTAAGGCACCTTATCTTTGTAGATGCATCCTTTTTATCATCCAAAAGCACTCGAATAGTTTCTTCTTTATCAATATTACGATGTGAAACTTCAGAGACACCATAACCAACACATTTCTTACCTTCTTATCTGAAAACTATGTGGGCTTGATGGTAATATGGTTGGTATTCGGTGCCCTCTTCATTTTATGTGATACACATGACTCCTCACAAATTTCAAAGTCGGGCTCATCTATGTGAGTCTGCATGCTCCAAGATAATTGTTTTCAAGTGCGCATAGTTTCCATTTATGAATCCATTAGGTCCTATCCATATAACTATTCCCTAGGCAAAGTATTTTGGAACTGGACACAAATGATCTTGGTATTATCATCAGTGTACCCTAGGTTCTATTTTCTCACCACATCATCTTCTTTGTGCTCACTGATGTGTTTTCCTATGTTCTCTTGTGCAAAGGTGCCTGCATCCTTCTATGCCTCGTCACACATGCTTTGTTTTAATTCCTCTCCTTCCTCAATTTCTTTTTCGTGCATGCATGCCACATTATAATTTATGTATCTCCACCAGCACTGCTGTTTGATCCTCAGTAGGTTCTTAGGAACTAAGACTGGGGCTAAATTCCTCATATATTATTTTCTCACCTATCACCTCATCATCTTGTACTTCCAGGCTTGGAGTGGCCACATCATTCTACATGCTTTTTCATGAGGACTTCTCCTCCTCGCTATCTTTGACTGGTATATATTTTCGACGCTTCTTCCTTTGTTCTTCTTCATTCTTTACCAACATTACACGTGGTGACCTCCTGACTAGCTGTGATGTCCCAAGGCCATTATCCCTAGACGTGTGCCTCCTATGTAAAATTCTCCATGTATGGTCCAACCCTGTGTTGTTGGGCTTGTTCTTAGTCCTACCACTCCAAAATTCTCCAAGTAGGTACTGGTTCTTCCTAAGTGGGGGTTCAAGTTCAATTGGCCTTGAGTGCCCACTATCTATTTATTGTTTGGAAGACCTGATACAGTTATTTTGTCACCTTTAATCACCTTCCCATCTTTGAAACATGGCCTTAGGTACACATAGACACGTGTTGGTTCAATATTTCCTATGACCATGGTCTCTCGAAGTTATGTTAATATTATTTGTCTCAATCGTTTCTACATACGCTTCCTGTTTGGCCATACATAAGTCTTACACAGGATACCAATATATGCATCTACCATATCGTTGTCAAACTAAAGTTTGAACATGTTATGTAACTTGTTCATAGAATCCTTAAAATAACACACAGTAAAAGCAAAATTTAACTTACAACAGGGTATTTTCTCGTCTATATTCATATAGAACCACCCCAAAATGAATGATGGTTAAAATGAACTTTTCTTGGCCATCCATCATGATAGGAAGCTCACACGAGATGCACCATTCCCCTTCAAATTCCCAAAGACAACCACACCGAACCACTTCTCTGTCACTCCCTTGTCTAGGTATTTGATATGGAACCATGCTATGTATACTTGCAAATTTCTATGTGGGTGAATTTTTTTCCAAGGGAAATTCCCACACCTACTCCCATGGCCCATCTGGCATGCCAATTTCACTAAATACAAATAAAATAATAATAACACCCTAAGTCATTTTTTCACCTTTATCCACCTTGATGCGCACCTCACCAATAATCTCTCTGCAATGTATTTGGAGATGTTGTAGTAGTAGGTTTTTCTCACCATCTTGTGCATTATGTGTAGCCAACGTGTTGGTTTACCTATGTCCAACATTTAAAGGCACCTAACTTACAACCCGTGAGCCATGCCACAACCCTTGTCACCATATCTTCAATATTTGTAACTTTAAATGCCTGACCTCCCTTCTTGTATTTAAATGCGGCAAGTCATCACATCAATTCCTTCATCATCAGATAAATCTCCAGAAATCTCTCATCCTGAGTCACGCAACCTAGTCACCTTACCAATTAGCTTAGCGGTAATCTACATCCTCCTACCCATGAAGTAAAATAAATCTTCATGTACCCGTGACATGAGCCATTGGTATAATTTATCGGGCTTCCCAAAATAGGGAAATTTAAAAATATGCATGACCCTCACGCTTTCCAGTAACCTCTTCACAAAGTTATTCAAAACCCTAACTCCATCCGCCATCCTTTGATTGGTCTTTCTAATGGTCTTGGCGGTGATATCCTTCATGCACTTATCCATCTTGTGGTTAGTATCGGAAATGTTACACCTTGTTATCTTTGTTGTCCATGTTGCCCTTTAACCACTCCCTCAGGATATAACATTTCAACCAACAAGTTCTCCACCAATTCCTCGACCTCTACTTAAACAACTGGAGCTCATCATGGTGCCATATCTCCTCTCTCATCTAACTGGGACGTTTTGCAACTTCCAAACTATCACCTTTTTACTTTACATACCTTGAGTGTGAACCATACCCTTTGATTTGTCAAATACTAGTTTTTAACTCTAATCATGTGAACCCTCCTTAGAGAACATGCACCATTGCTCGAATATCAATTCTACACCAAATTCTAACATCAATGTGCTTTGATCCTTCCTATCTCATCTATCTATAGATAAATCTTCGTCCTTAGTTCTTCTTCAAACTTCACACTCGTTAGATTCAACAATGCAAGATAAAAATGATTTTATAAACGTTGACCTTATAACAAATTTCAAAATTTCTTCACATTAATTTCTCCCAACTACCATCGTACATGACATTAATTCCACATCCACACTTTTCTTCTTTCATGCCTTAGATTTCCATGCCTCGGTCATAATCTTTTGGCGCACCCACTAATTATTTTCCACAAATATCCTCTACCCATGCTTCCCTGCACTAAAGTACCTATCCAATATGAATCTTCCCAAGTAGTCTCCAATGCTATAGCCTACCTCATGTTATATTGAGCATCCATCCTCCCACACGTGGTCTTGAATTTAAGAAATTTCCTTTTCTTTATCCCTTCTCTGATCACCTATGAGTTTGTTTTTATTATGCACCACAATTTAAAATAAGGAACCATCTAATCCTTCTTTATCTACCCCACACTAACGGTTTGCACGGTCCTCTGCATATGAAAAAACACTTTTATAGTAATCATTTTCTAAAGCACGCAAGAGTGTTTAGTACACAAAAAAATGAACTAAATTGACAAAGCATAGAAATGATAAAAAGAAACACATATAAATGGAATGCATTAAGGAATCTAATCTAAGTGGAAACACTACCTTATTACAAACACAAGAAAAATTATTTATAGTAGGGCTTTAAGCTACTCCCATTGAAGTAACCAGATAATCATGTTCCATATAGCACCTCTAATCTGGCAAGTGTCAAATCAAGTATATACATGATAACCTATGGTCCCAACCAATGCACCTTTAGTTTTCCAGGGTGGCACAAAAAATTTGAATCATATAAAAGTACCATCTTCCCGACCTCAATCTTCTTGTGCTTGATGTGCCTATCATTCCATGCCTTCTTCCTGGCCCTTTCTTGCTTTTGAATCCATCTGGCTATAGTGCACCTTTCATCTAGCTATATCATTTTGTCAATATGTTCTTCAATTTCCTACTCATTCACTAAACCTCTGCATGCAGTGCAATAGATAGAGATAGTAACATCAATTCCGCTAGTAGAATAACCTCTGTTCCAAACACCAACTGAAATGGTGTGGCTTTATTCAACCTCTTATAGGTTGTCCTGTATGCCCAAAGTACATCAGAAACTTTATCATCCTAGTCTTTCCTTCCAACATCACAAATCTTAGTCAAGGTATGGCTCAATATCTTGTTGAAATCCTTAGCAATTCCATTTTCCTAAGGATGATAGGGTGTTGTTTTATGATGTGCAACCATAAATTCATCCAATAGTATCTGATGGTATCATTAAGAAAATGAGTACCCCTATCACTTGTTAAAATTAAAGGGCATCCATACCTACTGATAATATTTTCCCATAGAAAACTTACTATCATAGTTGTTGTGCAATCCTTTGTAGGCACCACTTCTTCCCACCTTGTAAGATAATATGTATATGTTATATTATAACGTGATCCAATCCTATGCATAGGTGGGGAAATATTACCCATAAAGTCAATTTCCCACTTCACAAAAGGTTCTGCACTAGCAATAGGCCTCAAAGGCATCTCATCTCTATGCTCAGGATTTCTAAGGTGCCAACAATGTACACATGCCTTATAATGTTCTTTGCAATCCTTGTATAATATTTCCCACCATAGACCAGCTAATAGAATCTTACGTGTAGTGGTGGCATCTCTCGCATATTGTCCACTTGTAATTCCATCATGAGCCTCCTCCATAATTTCTTCACGCTCATGCTCAAGTACACACCGGCACAAAACTTCATCTTGACCTAATTTGTATAAGTCTCCACTAATCAACATGTAAGGTGTGGCACATGATGATAGCAAGTTGTTTCTTCTCCAAAGCCTTCATACCTTCAAGCACCACACATGTTTGTAAAAAGATAACAATATCCTCTAATTTTGAGGGCACACGGTTTAACCTAAATAATTGTGCATCCGACATTGTATCCTTAATTCTCTACGCATCCTCTCTCCGATTGAATCCTAGATAAATGGTCTGGACCAGAATTACTCTTACCTGGCTTAACCACCACAGTAAAGTTAAACTCTTGGAATAAAAAAACCCAACAAGATATGCGCCCTATAAAATGGGCTTATTCACCAAGTACTTTAGTGCCATGTTGTTTGTATAAAATATGAAAGGGGTATCCAGCAAATACTATCGAAACTTATGGAGCATGTATATCATAGATAAGGCCTCATGCTCTGTAGTGGTGTAATTTTTTTTTCGCTAGAGTCAACTTTGTGCTCACAAAACAAATAGGATGATCAACAATCCCTTCTCCATCTGGGCTAATACTGTGTCAATGGACATGCCGAGTCGTCTACATACATATGAAAATGCTTGGTCTATGAAGGAAAGTGCAAAATATTGTAGTAAGGATTTCCTTTGGTGTCTCAAATGCACATTGTTGTGCCTCACCCCAATAAACTTGCCTCTTCCTTTTAATAATTCCTCTAAGGGTGCAACGATCTTGGCATAACCCTTGATAACATTTCTATAGTATCATGTGTGCCCAAGAATCCATGCACCTCACTTTGGCTAGTTGTTTCCTCTAAGCCCAAAATAACAACAACTTTAGTAGGATCCAATAGTGAACCTTCCTTATAGATGATATGTCATAGAAAATTTCCAAAGGGTGTGGAAAAAACACACTTCTTGATGTAAACAGATGCTCAACTACCGACATCTCTCAAACATAATAATTAATTTGTCACAATGATCCTTCACAAGCCCATATATTGTCCAATCATCCAGATACACTTGTAAGAACTTATGAATAAAATCTTGGAATGCTTGTACAACAATGCACAAAATACTATAGGTGCATTCTTTAATCCAAAGGGCATAACGTGTATGAAAAACTTCCCCACTCATTGGTGAATTTTTCTTCTCTTGATCCTATTTAGCTATCCTCACCTGATGATATCTAGAGAATCCATCAATAAAGGAGTAGATCTTGCACCCTGCAACGCCTTCCAAGATTTCCTCAGTAAATGGTGTGGGAAAGGGATCAATTACACATGTAACATTTAACTCCTTGTAATCCACACAAATTATGATTCTTCCATCCTTATTGATAATGATCACCATAGGGCTCACCCATTTTGACTCCTCAATGGAATCAATGATTCCAGAATTCAACATTTTTCAAATTTATTCTTTCACCTTGACGTGTAAGTTCGGATTCATCTTGTACGGCCTCTTTCAAACTGGGCGCATACCTTCCTTCAGCTTGATTCTCATTTCACCCAAATATTCATGCACTCCTTTCAATTCATGATAGCCTCTAGGGAATAAGTCTTGGAAGTCACATAGTAACTCAATTATCTTAGCAACTTTAGAGTTAGACCAATAATCTCCAATGATGGCATCTTTAGGTTCAACATTCATTCCAATGTTTAATTTATTGGTATTCATAGGCTTATGGTAGGTGCACGCCTTCTCATATACACTTTCCAAGACCTTGCAGTACCTTCTATATGCTAAATATCTAAGTTTTCCACTTCTTCATCATCAACTATATAGACCATCTTACCATTTTCTCTTTCTAGGAAGGAGAACCTAAGCTATTCAACATATGCTTCTTCCTCTTCAAAGTGTGCCTCCTAGTCTAGCTCACTTAACAAATCATGAAGTATCTCCTCATCCTTTGCACTATCTCCTATAGTTAAGCACTTCATAACCTATAATGCCTCATTCACCATAGGTTTAGTGGAAAAATAGTCAAAGTCTGAATCATACTTGTAGTAAGTTCTTACCAATTTCAAGTCTCTCTATTTAACTCCACATAGACATACCATGCATGTGTGTAACCTCACAAGGTGAAATAGAGCTTGTGCACCCACAACGAAGGTGGTAAATATTCCTTCCCATCTTTCTAGAGTATGCTCACACTTTGCTAAACGTTGTGCTAAAAAAGGTCATTACCATGAAATGCACAAATCTGAGTAGGTATATTTCTCTATAGAAATCTAGTAGATAAAGTTATCTATACTTCTCTCCACTCCAAAATATTATCCCTGTGAACCATCCACCAATGTGTTTCCATCCCACACAAAGTATAAACTAGCATATTCCTTCTTTCCACCTGAAATTCCCACTAAAATTCCATAGCAAGTAGGAATACCTTAGGATTCTCTTCACTAGTGTACCTTGGTACCTAGTTGTTGCCCAAATGCCTCGATATTGTTTGGTTTTATTACAAACACAAATGCACTTCTCACTTCATGTCCAACCATTTCATAAGTTTCATGTGCCTAGTTATCACATGCAACACTTGTAGTATCGCTCATGGAATGTGCATCATCCCATTAGAGAACTCCTTCCTTTGATGGCTCAAGAACTTCCAGATCTCAAATGGTGTGCACATAAATTCTGTTCAAATCTTCTTCACTTAAGGGCTCTACATAAGGTGCAGATTTCCCATCTATCAAGGGGATAATGACGCACTCCTCTTTGTTCTCAAAACTTATATACCCTTTATTGAAGCGTAGATCAACATTGTTTTCATAACACCAAGGGCACCCAAGTAAAGATGAAAATTGTTGGCTTCTGCAAGCGCTAAGACCTCAAAGTCCCCAGTAAACTTGGCTCCTGTATAGTAATTGATGCATCCTTTAAAACTCCAATAGGCATGGCTTTAGTCCTATTTTCCATAAATATAACATTTGAAGATGGTTGTAATGGTGTTCTTCCCATCTAAACCCACACGTATAAAGTGAGTACATTTACTTCCACACTTGTATCAATTAGAATATTACTCAAAATCCAACCATCCACAACAACATTCAGAGTGATCTCCTTATCATAATATAGGCTATGAGGGGAAGTTTAGCATGAAAAATATGCCTTTCATGCTCAATCCCAATGCATGGAGTGTTTCCCTTTAACTAGTTCTCGTAATAATGGAATAATGTTCTCTTGACACAACATCTTGTAAACCTCCTTTAGATCATCAAAATCCATTTGATGGAGCTCAGTTTCCTTATTTTGTTTTAACTTTCATGACTGCTTCTTTCAAAAAATGTATCTCACCCTGTAAATTCCAAATTACCTCCATGGTTTCTTGATAAACCTCCTTTTGATGCATAGGGTCTAGATAATTTTCATGAAAAACCTCCTCCTTAGTAATGGTAGGCCTCTATTTCAGAACTTTTCTAGCACGTGCAGCTTCAGCGCGTGTAGTAATATTCACAGGTACCAACTCAGGATCC
Source organism: Taxus wallichiana var. yunnanensis (assembly GCA_018340775.1). NCBI lineage: Eukaryota > Viridiplantae > Streptophyta > Pinopsida > Cupressales > Taxaceae > Taxus > Taxus wallichiana. The sequence continues at coordinate 447,249,841 of CM031238.1, forward strand.
AACGCTAACTTCAACATCCATTGATATTCCATGGCATGCTATACTCTAACCATTTCCACGCCCTTGCTCTCCTATTTGTGTTTCTTTCTCAAATGTTCATACAAGTATGGGAACTATTCATAGCTATGATTATTTCCACAAAAAGAACAAACAATGTTTTGAGGACACTCGCACATGTAATGATCAGGAGGATCCACATATATAACAAGTTCCACAAGGGAAATCACTTCTTCCACCACTATGACCTTAGCTTATGAATCCTCCTCGGTAACCTCGACCTCTAAAAAGACCTCCATCAGAGTGCCCTTCATTATGATCATGGTCATGATGCTCACTTTTCTCCTTAGAGTTATTTGTAACACCAATCTGTCATACACTAATATCAATGACATCATGAATATGATCAATCAACCTGTAATCTTTAGTATCATGAGTAGTAGACCTGCATATCTTGCAGTAACAGGACACGTTATTCCTTATCGTATGTTTAAAAAATGGACACCAATTTGAATTGTAGTCCAAGTGACAGATCTCACAATCCAACAACAAAGAGGGCATTGATTTACAAGGATAACTATCCTTAGTTTTCCCTTCTACTTCAAAATCTATGCACCAAATCCCACTGCATGTATCATGCGTTGAATTAGCTAATAATTTCTCTAATTGTTTAGCCATTGCTACAATCCAAGCTTCAAAAATGGTCTCACTCTTGTTTCTACACTCCCTTCCACCTCAAAGACACAAAGCTACTTCAAGTGTCTTGTGTGGATCTATGTAATTCTTATGTGAAAGCACCCTTCTAAAAGGCGTGATACGTTCTCTAAAAACTAATGAGCATATTGGATTGTGTGTATGTCATAATATAACTTTGAAAAAAGGGTCTTGAACCATGGAACATACTCCTGAACACTCTTAGTAGTGCCCTTCTTAATGTCTTTAAACACGCTGATGCTCTTCTGCTCAAACTCAGGATATTAAAGTGTTTAAAGAAATCATCCCATGCAATGTGGTATAATCTACACAAGTCTCAGTCAGGTCAAACTTTTTGTAAAAACTATGCACGTTCCCCTATAATGTAGTTTCAAAATGACTTGCCTTACACTCTGGATTAGTAATCCCCTTCGCACACCATAATATCTCACACATATGCACGTGCTCGGATGCATCTTCAATGACTCTATATTCTGAAAGAGGAATTTACATCTCCATATAAAATTTTTGGGGTTGGTGCGGTGCCGTGCCCACTAGATCTAGTAGATGTATTTCCTCTTATGTTTCCTCCACCTCTAGAGCCACTAGATCCACCAGTGCCCAAGCCACCCCTGAACCTCTAGGAAATAGACCAGAGGATGCACTACCTTGTGTTCCAATGGTCATGCTAAACTGGACTCCCACAATCTGTGAAGTTGTGCTACTTCCAGACATTATACCAATGTTTTATGTGCCCACATTCTCGTGTTGAAGACATTATAGAAAATATACCTATATTTGGACCTCAAAATAACATAGACAATTATTACACCACCATAGATGAATAAGCTACTTGATTAACTCCCGAACTTGACTGTAAATTGACTTTATATACTACAACTCTATTGCCCACACTATCTTGCTTACTATTAACTAAGTAGAATCTATAAAACTAAGCGCAAAGGCTAGGTCACTAGGTAGGTTCAGATGTGCACCCATGGTCCACAATATTTCTTATGACATGCTTTCATCCAAAACCAAGGAGGGTTCTCTGCCATGATTTCCTAAATGGGGGAGTTCTATATGCTCTAGCTCCATGTCCTCTATGTTAGATCCAATTCCTTTATGAGCCATCTCCTCAAAGAACACCATTCATTATGTGATCTCTCACTGCTTCATCATACCCCTCTCACATGCTTCATTAAACTTAAGCTTCCTTTATTCTCTCTGTCTCTTTGTCACTAGGTCCACCATCTTTACCAAACCTACTCCTACCCCCACGCATGGTGGGGTTTAGCTAGCCATAGGTTTCTCTTCCAAATCTAGGGTCACAATCAAGATCTTAATTTCCAAATGAATACCACACAAGTAAGATCCTCTAGGCTCACGCAAGAACTAGAACTCAATAAATTTTGGGAAAGAGTAAGTAGAAAGTGAATACTCAATAATATATATGTTCAAAACACCATGGAAGAAAACATCCACATAGCGTGTCCAAATTAGATATGCATCATACAAGGCTTGGAAGTCTTCCCGCATCAAAAATACGTGTGAAACATCTAATTCCTCTTAGATGCATAAGCAGAAAATCACTCGTATAGCTCTATAGGAAATATAGCAAAGAAATTCCCATACAATGGGTCATATAGATTATGCTCAACCCATGCGCATGCATTAATCTCGGGTATAGTGATAAATCTGCGAGCATACTCTTTCTCTAGATTGTCTAACCATTCTTCACTACTAGCCAAGGTCAATCATTATGTCTTCATCATGCAACATCCTAAAAAATAGATGAGAAATAGGTCCCGACAATGGAACTAATGATGTAGCCTATATTTTACCACCAACAACCCAAGGCACGCTGACACATCACTCAACTTGAAATGAGCACTTGTAAGGGTATCGGTCCCTCTTTAGAGAAGCTTGTCCAAGATGTTAACATGAATAAATGTGTATTTTAGATCCATAACAAAAATCATTTGAACCACGATTGCATAAACCATATCTAGATATAAACCATATGAATGAATAACTAAAAATTATTATAACTAGATTTACCATGCAAGATCCATGTTTAGTTACATCCAAAAATAATATCCAGCCAATAAGGTCCATTATATTAATACTTGTAAAACACAAAAGCTTCTTGCATACATCATAAAGTCACCATAGTCATGTGCGCTAAAAACTCGCAACATAACACTACAATAATATCAAACTACCTAAACCATGAAAATCAATGCATATTTATAGGGTTGGGTACTTATCCTTCACCTCCCATGAACCTTAAAAATAGGTTGCATGCTAATAATATCCATGCGCCCCTACATGAGAATACAAAAGCATGAAAACACTAATAATAGATCACCTAATAATACAACTATAGTACAATCATATTATTAGCTCCAAAAATTTGCATGGCACTCGATCTCCTACTCATCCTAAAATATCCTTTTCATTCTCTAAAATTATTCATATCATTGTGTGCTCCACACTCTATGTCAAAAAATAGCTCCATGTTGAAAATGACTAAGTCTTGCTCATGGGCGCGCCATGCTTTGCTACACTCTCACGTGCACCTATGCTCTTTATGTTTTTACACACAAAACTTATGCACCCTCCATACTTAGGGTATAATTTCTCATCCCAATGCCTTTGGAGGTCTTGAAAGTGAAAGAAAGGGTGAAAACCAATCGAGTTTGTAAAACTACTTTCTGGGAAGTTCAATTTGGTAAAGAGGAAAGTTAGTGTGGTTTGCCTATATGGATGTTTCATGATATCTAGCATTCATGGATGTGATTTAAAATTTAGTGTATTTCCAATTATTTGTCACATGTCATAGTTGAGGTCCTATGGTGTGATATAAATCATGACAGGTGAAGATTGGTTCCTGGAAACAACTATTTTGAGACAGATATGAGCCTTCTTCATAGAGTTATAAATAAATTTGATTAGAGAAAGCTAATTTTCAACCTTTGATGGTTTTTATGTCATATTTAACATGTGTGGTGAATTTAGGATCTTGAATAATCATGCTTATGGTGATTTTGGTTTTTAGTCATCTAGGTGATGGGGTTTCGAGCTTCTTTTGAGCTTGTTTTGTATGTTTGAGCATGGAAGAACTACATGGGTCCATTATGAATGTTTTTATGAATGTATTGGTCAAGATAAAGGATAAATACTTAAATGTTTCATGTTTGTGAGTTGAGAAGAGTCTAAAGTGAATGTTTGAGTTCAAATTTGAACTAGCCAAGTGAGAGGGAAAAGGTGCGACCCAAGTGTGTGTGCGAAACATGTATGAAGGAATCAAATCAGAGTTGAGGAAGTGAGTGAAAGGATGATGAATTTTATAGAGCTTTTGTGTAAGGGATTGAAGCCAAATTAGTTCATAAAAGATCAAGATAGAGCGAGTTGAAGGAGAGAACATTTGATGAGGGGTTGAAGTGTGTTTGAAAGTGTTTTGAGCTGAATATTGTGATCACCATAAACTAATTGTGTGTAGAAAAGATACAATGATCTTCTTATCAAAATATCTTATGACAAGTCATATTCATATTAGTCTCTTGTTGTGAGTAATATCAACAAGAGTTTAGGGGTTGGTGTAATATTCACTTGAGTCTATGTTGTGTGTAATATCAACAAATTTTTTATGGGTTTTCTTCCCCTTGAGGGTTTCCCACATATATCTTGTGTTCTTGTGTCTCTTTCATGGTTATGTTGATTTGATTGAATGTTAAGCACACATTAATGAATGGTTGAATGGTTTATGGTTTAAGTAAGAAAATTTGAATTGGTTAAAGTTTTTTAAGGATTGATTCACCCCTTTTCTCAGTCCATTGTGCTTAAAACATTAAGGAGCACCATTTTAGAGGATAGGGAAATCAAGGAAGGAGGAATTTAAGAATCCTCTCGCAAGCTGCCAACGATGGGGCTACATATTGCAATATCAATTAATAAAGTGCACATAAATGATAAATATAAAGATTAGTGACCAACAACAAAAACCAATTTCTATGTACAATATCGAGTGGAAATGATCAAGTGAATAGGATATATGAGGTGATGGGGAATTTTTCCTCATGTTTGTTTTTCATATTTTCAGTTTGGAGTGTTGTTGAATAAGAAAAAATGAATTGTTTCTATTCATGTTATGCAATAAACGAGATTCATTTTCCTATGTAAACCCTTGATGTACAAATGTTGTAGAGAGAACACAAGCACCAATGTAATGCAGATCATGGATCTTGAAAAGGTTCATGGTGATCCAGAAAATCACATGAGGTGAATAATTTATGGGTTCCTATTCATGTACAAGCTAGTGGTAAACATACAAAAAACCATGGAAGGATGAAAAGAGGTCCTTTTTATTTTTATCATGGTCATGAACCATGATAATGAGCGTGCCACTAGAGTTAGGAGTACTTCTATTGGGAGTGTGAACATTTTTCTACCATGTTCACACTAAGGGGGATAATGTTAGGAAATCTATATGTTAGTGCTCACATTATTTTGTATGGTTTAGTTTATCAAGGTAAGTATAAAATAATATAAAGTGTAAATGTGAGTGAGTTGTGAATATAAATCACGTAGATTAAGCTTGGGAGAGATTATAGTGTTGTTATTAGAGATACTAGGAGATAATTTGATAGATTAATTGGTGTTTAAGTAAGACAAGGGATGAGATATAATGAATATATTGTAGTCTTTAGTAAACTACAATCTATAAATGTAGTAGATATCAAGTAATGTATTATTCCACATAAATTTAATTGAAGAAGTTGAGTGTTGATTTTAATGAATTATATCTAGCGTGTTTTAATTATTTAATCTATGAACAAAATAATCATATTATTTCCATTTTAAAATAAACCATTCAGACATCATTACCATATCATAAAATTGCTCATCCTCTCACCGATCATTCACTCAAGTCATCCATTACAAGTACAAGCCTTTAGAATATTGCACAAGCCATTAAAAAAACAAATTCATTTAAGCATGAGAAAATCCACAAAACAAGGATAATTTATATTTTGTAAGTGCATATATTGTTTAATCCAAGTTGTTTGTTTAGATTTATAATGAATATTAACTTTGTATTTTGTTCACGAAGTTCAAAAATTTTAACCTACAAATTTCGGCATGACTAGTGGTACTCTTTCATCTTATATGGTTTATTGACATATAAAAGGTATTTTTATTTTTATTTTTTTATAGGTGTTACTTCATTTTTATATCATTTTGGATCTTATTATAACCCTTGTTCATCATTTATTTTGTGTTTCGTGATTTAGCATTTATGATATGTGTATTAGCGATTTCATTCACAAGATCAATTCTTTTGCACAATGAAATGCAATTTTTATTTTTGTCCTTTTGTAGGTCTATTTTGTAGGGTTTACCATTTTTATCTACATATTGTAATTTCTACACACTAAGAAATGTTTTTTTATCATTCTAGTAGCATTTTTTCTTCCTTACACTCTACTTTTTATAGGTTTCAAACTTTCTACACAAAGTGGCATTTTTATGATCCTAGTCTCATTTTTTATCATTAGGTCGTTTTATCATTATTGTGTCATTTTTATCACCAAGGGCCCTTTTTACACATAATGTCATTTTTATCATCAAAGTGTTATTTTTATCATTAAAGTGACATAAAAAACATTGTTTAAAGGCCTCCCGTGCCTAATCTTGATGAACAATATAATATTATTGAGAAACTTGCAAAAATTGACATTGATCTTTATCTTGGATATTCTTACAATGTTTATTGTTCATAAATAAATATAATACAAGGTCCTTCAAGAGTCAAGAGTCTCTACAAACATCAAACCTTCTAAGTTCCAATCATTGGTTGGACACTTATCTCCTAACTATCAACTCATCTTTGACCAAAATGAAACGCAACATGTAAATCCATAATCCAACCTCCCTTGTACATAAAATCCTTAATAAACAATAATAATGTCAATTAGGTACTTGTAGACAATGAGTTATGTTTAAATATATTCACTTTGAAGCTAATCAAACATCTTGGATATTTAGAAGAAATATTAGATCCAACCACCATATTCATCAAAACATATGACAATGATGAAAGAGATTCCAAGGGTACAATATATATTCCTCAAAGCCTATTCCATTTCATTGATATTTACCTTCCTTATAACATTATTTTTGGTAGAACATGTATTCATTCCATGTAATCTATACCATCCGTATTCCATCAATGCATAAATTTCACATATCTAAGCAAGGAATTGAATATTCGAGTAATCTCCAATCCTTCTAATATTACAATATGTTGGAAGGATGCTAATGATTTTTATTTATTTTCCTAATCATCGAAAAAATTCCCATGGCTCATATATGTCTAAGGCTAAAACAATACAAAATTTTTCATCCCAAATTCATCTAGATGAGATCTAGTCCATATCGAACATTCATCATCCAATCCCAATTTCAAGATCATCGAAAAGGTTGAGAGAGTATGAAATAAAAAATTCCTCTCATGTGGCCTAACTTCATATGTCTCCCAAAAACCATGATATGCCTAACATATACAAGAAAAATACTGGATATATTATGGGTTTGGTGATACTTCCTTTTTATGGAAATATTCCTATAAAATGAAAAGGTTGAGAGATCATTTTTTTTGCTTTATGATGCATATTTTTGTCTGATTCCAATCCAAAGAACATCCCATATCCAATCAGATGTTTGAAATCATGAATTATAAGGGAAAAACTATGCATTAATGAAAAATACATCCATAAGCCTATTCTATTTGATCAAAACCCCAAACATTTCGGTATAAGATATAAACCCTTTGGTGATTTGCATGAAAATATCAGTGACACCTCTACTATCAATGAGGATCCTTCTTCTAACATTGAAACAAGGTTTGTGTACATCCTCTATAACTATATTTCTACCACAAATTTTTTTCATGTCATTTTTATCTTAAGCATCCACCTCGGTCTTTAATACCCTAACCTTATCAAATGGGACCAATAATACTACATGTCAATTGATTTATATCGAGAATAAAGAAGCTATCATGGGAGTTATGAGATTCAGAGAAGGTATCTCACTAGGGGATCAAAAAGGCAATTGAGATCAAATTGGATGGAATAACTTATTTTGGAGAGAGATCCGAGTTTTTAGTCGAAATAAATCTAGAAACAAAAAGATAAAAAAGTAAAAATAAGCACCCCTAGTGAAAATCAAGTATCTTAGGTGCTATCGATGACAACAATACAAATCAAAACAATAAAATAGAATATTCTATTAGTTAAAACCTTTCTAAGAAACTAATAGAAAAGGAATTAAATCTTCCCCCTTCCCTCATGCAACTAAAATCATAGGTCATTTAAAATCATTTTATAGAGGAATTATTAGCAAATTACCAACCTTTATGCATTAACTTTCTATATAAGTCAATCATGTTTTTGATGAGTCACTTGAGTGGAAAATTTAATTTTATGGATCATTTACTTCTTGTGGCTTGGGAAAAATAAATTTCATTTCACCGAAAGATGATATCACCCCTATGGACTTTATAATTGGGTTTACTTGCACTAAATATATTGTTGAGTATACAACACTCATCTCATGTATTAAGGTATATATTTAATGGAACATTCAATAGTTGTCAACATTTTTGACTCTCAGCTCATCATTAAACATGTCAATGATGAATATAATCTCTAATTTTATAATTTGATCCTATATCGAATTATGGTTAAGAACTTAAAAGAGTAATTTTCACATTTTTGTTTTGAACAATTTTCGTGCATCCATAACATATTTATAGATTCCATGGCCAACATTGGTTACCTCCTTTAAATGATAGATGATGGAAAATGATATCATATCCTATTTAAACAACCGATGATTTTAGAATATATCAACCCGAAATAATATATGGTATGTGATACTCTTGGTCCTTCCTCCCTTTGGTACTAATATATTTACATTTACATTATGGCCATATGATCTATTTATAACTTTTATGAAACCAAATAAAATCCATCATCCAATGTTCCTCTCGATATACCCTCCTTGAAACACCCTCTAATGTAAGGGATATGATTGGACCTCTTCAACATGTTTAAATTTGAAAGAGGAAACATTATCAATAAGAGAGTTTTGTGAAGGCATCTGTGTAACACCCCACAACATAAAGACTTATTAATATCATTATTGGTTGATTAAATTATGAAGATAAAGGTCGAGAGCATGGCAATGGAGACAATGTGTCAAAATGAAATTGATAACCTAAGTTGTTATATGTTTGTTAATGATCAAATATAGTAATATTTCATAAGTATAACTGTGATTGACAATTAATAATGTTATATATGTATGTATGTATGTATATATATGTATACATATACATAAACATATATATATATATATATATATAAACATATATATATATATATATATATATATATGTTTAAAAATGTATGATTATTGAGATACATTGTTTGGATGCATTGTTTAAGGTTGAATTTTCATGGGGATTGGTATTGGACCACTTAGCACTTAAATTATTAATGTTTGGGAAAACATGGTCATCGAACACTTGACATTGATATTGTTTAATGATTGGTTAACCATTTGTCACATACGACATAACATAGAACTTTAGTTAATAAATTAATATGGTGATGGACCATTTGAATGCATGTGAATTTATTAGTTTTAAATGTTTAAAATTTGAGGAGGTTTTGGTCAAAATTATGTGACACTAATAGTAAGGATGAAAATCAATGATGTTACTTGGGAACTGGTAGCTTCCCTGAGAATCTAACCATGTAAGTCGATTTTTCCTTTTGCATTGTTTGTTTTGCATTTTTGGTGTTTCTTGGTCTTTCTGGGAAAAATTGCATGGAGATTCATGTGGAAATATTCCTAGAAACCTATTTTTGGTCTATGCATGTAAAACTGGAAGATGTTTTTGATGGTGTATTTGTATTTAAATCACTTGCTAGATTTTTTTATGGGATTTTTGGGAGCAATCAATTTGCAGGAATATTTCAAGGAAGTTGGAAGGAAAGGAAAAATAGGCATGGGTTTTCTCACTCACATACCTTGTTGTTTTTAACATTAAATAAGGAATACGTTGATGGTTTCTTATATTTGATTTTAAAACTAGAAATATGAATGCCTTTAGCTTGAAATATGGTTTTTAAATGTGAAATAGTTGAATGCATTCTAGGTCTATTCTCAAAATATGGGGATATTGAAGTAAATATAATTTTTTAATAACTTATTTAGGATCTCTACTGTTATCTTCTTTTCAATACATTTCTTTGGGTTTTAATTGCAAAATATGGAAAAATATGGAAGGAAGAAGTGATTACGAATTGGGCAAATGATTATTTTCAAGTTCATAAACTATATACATGTGGGTTTGTTTTGTATTTATGATTTAGGATCGATTTCAGATATTGGGTCTGGTTTATGATGCAAGTTGTATCTATCTAGTTAATAACTTGCCATTTAATGGTTTAAAGCTTGTTTTATTTTTGAAATCTCTCTTGGAGCTGGGTTGTTTTTATTGGTTGGGTTTTAAGTTTTCCTTTGGTTATGTGAGCACCACTTAAATCTTTGTGATATTTTTGTTATTAAATTTTATAAGGTTCTCTCTAACGTGAATTATTTGTTTTCACTCTCTCCTTAAGCATATTCGAATTGGGTATTCATTAGGAACTTGGGTATTATTGGACTTTAATTTTTATGGTTAAAATGAAAATATAAACATAGCCCAAATAGATATTTGACATGTTAGATTGTTTTTAGCTCACCTTGTATGATGAGTTATCAATGGACTTGATTTGTTTAGGTGTATTCTATCTCATTAAGAGCTTTTTTATTATGATTGTTTTTAAGTTTTTAAAATAGGAATTACTAATATATTTCTCTCACTCATGAGTGTTGGAAATGTGTTGTCATTGATGTCAAAGGATTGATGTTGTAGAATTTTTCATTAGGTTTCATTGATTTCAAAGGAGCTAAGAGACATGAAGGTTGATTGGTAGTGTCATGCCAATTTGGATGTCTTGTTGAGATTGCATGATGTTGCATGGGTTCTTGAGCTTTGTAGTGGCTTGTTGGAGTGTGATATTGAATTGCATAGGTATGAATGATTTTTTTTTAGGTGTGATGTAGGTTTTTTTAGGTTATCAAGGTTGTAAAAGTGATGAGAAGGTCATATTTGGTGAAGAAATAATGTTCAAGATGCTTGTTCTTGAGGCCCAAAGAGTAGATTGAGGTATGCCATGACAAAGTAAAGCACAAACATATGTATATATATGTTGAGAGCATTGGGATAATGATTATGATGTGTTGGGAAACTTAGAAGTGTCTTATAGTACTTGTTCGGTGTTGGAAATGGTTTCTAGGTCTTCACTAGACTTATTCTTAAGCCCTAGGTGACCTAATGAGGTGATTTGGTATGGTTTTATATTGAAAATGAATATGTAAGAAATTTCATAGATGTAACATGTTATTTACATCATGTTAATGAAATTTTAGGTTAGTGATTTGAGACTTTTGTATGGAAAGTGAATTTTTAGGCCTATTCCTAGACCTAGTCATTGACAAAACATGCCCTAGTGAGATGGAGTAATCATTTATGAGTATATTTGAGAAAATATGAGCATTCGAGAATGTGTAGTAGGTTGATACAAAGGTGTGGTCAAAATGTTAGGACTTTGTGTTGAATATTTTGAAAGATATTGTATTTTAACCAATACTGAGTTGTAGTGTGAAACCAAGGTCAAATTTTGACTTTCTGATGCTCATTAGCATGGTATTCTTGATTAAGAAAATATTAACAATGAATAAATTCCTGATATAAATATGTAATGATTTAAGCCAAGCAATATAAGATAGAAATTATGAAACCCTAGTTGTAAATGAGAGGAAAGAACACTTAGCTGAAATGATGAACTGATGAACACCGAGGAGAAATTTTCACACCAAATCTTAGAAAAAATGTGTGACCGCAAGATTTGGCTAGATTGGGGCACTGGATTGGGTCAAGAGTGCCTAAAGGCACTTTGTAGATATGCTCTAGGCACTTATGACTTATCAGAACCTCATAAAACCTTCTTTGGAGGGTTACAAGATGTTTACTATCCTTCACTTCATGTCACTAGTATGTCACATCAAATTTTCCAAAGTGTCACCTATAACCCAGTGCAATGAAGAAATGACCATGAAACCCTAAAAGCATATAAAATCCCAAAAAGAAAATAATACAAATGAGGGGTCAAAATTTCATCAACTATAAAATAAGTGAACTTACAACCGAGCACCGTACTACATATCGACCCAATGTAGTTTTATGTGTGTTTGTGTGTGTGTGTGTCAAAATTATGCCTTAAGTGGATCTTGTGCGGTTGCACTTGATAGTGAGAAAGTAACTAGATGTAGAAAATCTAGATAAATGTATGCATGAAATAATGAACTTCCCCTCCTATGTATGTATGAAGAAATAACATTCCCTTATCCATTGTGTGGAGCTAAATGGATGCTTGAATGTTCTTAGAATGGCCTTTGAATGCAAACTTAGGTGGTGATAGCTAATGCTTAATGATTGGTCCCTAATTATGGTCACATACCTTTATATTTATATGATTCCCTTGCTCAAATTTCATAATTAACCCTCAAAAGGCATGCCACCAAGAAAATAAGATGCCAAAACAACTAGAAAGGACCCAAAGGATGTGAGAAAAGTAAAAAGAGGTTAGGGGTGCCCAAAGGAGATGGGGGCACTGGCACAAGCGTCATGGTCGGGAATTGGTGTCCATACAAAGAGAAACTAAAGGGTCGAAGTCGATCGGGAAAGAAGGTGTGTAAGACCAAAAGGAAAATTGAAAGTAGTAAAGAGGCTAAAGACAGGGTTTAATTATTACTTTTCTTACTTATGAATCATATGAATAGTATTATGTGACTAGGACCTAGAAATATACCCAAAGTGCATGATTTAGTATATACATTTTCCCCACTTTATGTTGTTGAGAAAATTCTCTATAACATAAAGTAGATAAGAGATGTGTACCTAATAATCAAGTAGATCAATGGCAAAAATTGTGCTAAGAAAATAAGGAAAAACATGGACTGATAAAAATGTGAAACGTGGAAGCTAAAGAATAGGAAGCAAAAAGGTGATGATGATGACCCTAGGGTGAGAGCGTGTGTGTAGATGTCACGTTGTACCTATTTTTGATGTCTCTTGATGTGTGATGATGCATGATTGATGTTTTTATGTGTGAATGATGTGACTACTACTTCCCATAATGATGGACTGCCGCAAAGAGAATAATAAACAAGTAGTCAAATACACGTATATGATAAAAATGAGTGAAAAGTATCTAAAAAAATGTGAAAAGGAACATGTGCACCGGATCCATGATGAGTGAAAGAGATAGAAAGGATCCTGAAGATTATGTAGAGGAATACATTTTTTGGGTGATCTCACGCCAGTTACAGTGAGTGCAAGTTTTTGGGCGATCTCACGCCAACTATGCTAAGTATGGAAGAAGTGTAGTGAGGAAATTTTGGTGTCATCCTCCAACCTTTAACTTCTTCCCAAAATGTAGAACACCACTATAGATGGTGTGTAGAAATATGATCCAATTTGATCCAACGTGAAAGTAGAAAAACAAAGTGTAATGAATGCATGTAGTCTTTGGAGTATATGTCCTCTAAAATCCGTTGTGTAAACTAAACTGCTGAAAACTTTGTTTAACTAAAATGTGTTGTGTACCATCCTCTGTCACTAGAATTCAAGAAGGTTCACGGCTGCCTAGATGTTATTGTCTAGTGTTGGACACTTGTGTCTATGATCCGCCGAGATCCAAGTTAGGTTTTGGGCCATTGCTTAAGGGCAAGACTATGTTGATGTGTGTTGAATCGCATCAAGAGTGATTATAGACTGTTGTATGGGGTTACTGCTTTTACCCAATGATGCCCTATTGTTTGGGGTGAATGCCATGTCATTGAAGATAATGCAGTCCAAAGGAGTACTAATCAATGAATTAAAACCGATGCCCTCTGAAGGGGGAAGGAATGTGCTTGGTAGAAACCAAGGCACAAACATGAAATGTTTCTCGAGAAATAAGTGTTAGTGAAAAAAAAGATGAAAACACATGTAAAAGACAAGATGTAAGCTAGCAAACAATACACATGAGACAATGTAGACTATGAAAAGTGGGTTCCAGGACATGGGAATCACTCACGATGTCACAAGACACGCAAGGCCAAAGTGGCCGAAGGTAGAAAATGTGCACACAAGTTAAAGTGCAAAGCCCGTAAATAATGGAAAACAATAGAAGATAAGAGAAAATAGTAGAAAATAATTTATCGACAACTATAAAATATACCTGTAAAGAAAATGTTGCAGATGAAGAACCCGTTAGCATGTTAGAAAGATAAAATATATGTCAAAGCATGTACAATCCGATATAGTAATGTGCTATGAAAAATGAAACAATAACTCTTGTAGTGTGTACGAAAGTGGATGCCCCAGAGCCACCGTGGGAGTGGTATGAGGGACTGTGCAATCATTCATACTACATGTAAATATTTGTGTAAATATTTTGATCACAACTAGAATGCAAGTGAACACGCATCTGTATATAGAAAAGATAATGGCATGTAAAGTATGACTAACATGGGTAAAAGTGTAATGTAAGCATAAGTAAGCAAGAGTAAATGAAACCAACATATGTAGTATGATGTGGATGAGCTGAAATGGAATGCAAAGTGAATGATAGGAGTAATGTGCCCCCTTGAGTGAATACAAATGAGTATGTATGAGATGAGGTTCATTTATACATGCCCCCTCACCAATCAAGAATGAACCATAGAACAAGAGTGCATCATCGGGAAATTTTTTGAATTGTGTTCTAGAAAGATATGATCATCAAGGCATAGAGTGTAGAGAGTGAGAGTGGTAGGGTTAATTTTAGAATGAGACCCTCAACACTTGATTATGAACCATGGAACTAGAGTGCATAATAATTTAATGAGCACAACATGTGAACGTAGATGTAAGAAGGATCTATCGTGAACGGAGTGTGTAAAGTGCATAGTGTGTAATAGAAGTTTCATGAAGGAGATGTCAAGTGTGCGTGAAGTATGAAGTGTGCAATATGTGAGGATCATGCATGTAGTATTCCCTCAACATTCAAGTTTGAACCAAAGCATGGGAGTGCGTGATTGGGAAATGGATGTTTTTTTATGCATAATATCGCTTGAGGTGCATAAAATTAAGTGGGATTTTTAGTTCTTTACCCAAGAGAGTGGCAAGGTGATAGACATCACTACTAAGATTGTCGATAATTTACATAAGGACCAATCCAGTTGGGATTAAATTTACCTTTGAGAGGAGCTTCAATGTTATTTTTTTCTAATTTAATTTTAACATCAAATCACCCCCATTGAACTCGTGAGGATGATTTTTTTGATTATATGCTTGGGTGATGCGAGATTGATATGCAAAAAAGATGTTCAAGTTCTTAGACATGACGAGAGCCCAACATTTCTAGCTCATATAAGTTCCTTTCATGATATTCATTGTCTTTAAGTATGCCTTTGAGATAAAGGTGTAGTGAGGGTATTTCAAGTTCTAGTGGGATGAAAACCTTAGTACCATAGACTATCAAGAAAGGAGTGGCATTAGTGGGTGTAAAAAAACTAGTACGATAAGCCCAAAGGGCATAGAAGAGTTGATTATGCTATTCATCGCCACTAGTAGTAACATTCTTACGTAATATTTTGAAAATAGTCTTATTGGTGGCCTCAACTTGGCCATTTCCTATGGTAATAAGGAGTAGAGAATGATTGTTTAATTTTTAATTTTGCGCAAAACTTTTTAACATCCTTATTTTTGAAAGAAGACCCATTATTAGTGATAATGGAAAAGGGAATGTTGAATCATGTAATGATGTGAGTGGTGATAAAACCAAAAATGCCAAGATCAGTTGTATTCCAAAGTGGTGTTGCTTTGACCCATTTAGTGAAGTAATTATTGGTGGTAATAATATATTTTTATCCATCATCTGATTTAGGATTTATCATGCTAATAAGATTAAAACCCCATAGAGAGAATGACCATGTTGGAGCAATGAGTTAGAGATCATATGCAAACACATGGTGAATATTTCCATATTTTTGGAACTTATCACAATGTGTGTGCATATTTCGTAGTCTTGCTCCACAAAGGGCCACTAGTAACCCCGATGCAAACTATTTTTGATATAGATTTTCAAATAATTGGCCACCACACATGCTATCATGTATCTGAGAGATAGCGGTGGGGATGTTAGCGAGTGCTGCACATCATAGAAGATGGTTGTTAAGTGTGCATTTAAATAATTTTGACCCTATGATGAAATAACGTGTGGCCTCGCATTGCATGCGGTGAGATTCATGAGATTGTATACCATCGAGAAATATTTTCTGATAAAGAAAGTTGTAAATTAGAGTGAACCATTCAAGGTTGTCATGACTACGCGTGATGACACAAGCTGCTAGAGGTAGAGTAAAAGTGGAAGGTTATCGCAAGTACCAAATGATGAACGTGGCTTGCTCATTAGTGATGTCCCGAGGGATAAACAATGCCACACTAGCTATAGTGTCTTCATGACATTTGTCCTTACAGGGGATGACCATAGTAGAGTAAGACTCAAAAGTCACTAAAATATTCTTGAAAAATGTATTATATGGAATTAGGTTCTCCTCTTTTTGTGTGATATGTATTATTAACTTGATCAATAAAAAGATGTGAATAAATGCGTATGTATATATTTTGAATAAGAAGATTTTGAGAAGTGATAACAAAAATAATGAGGGATTCATACTCAACGATGTTATTAGTATAGGAAAACCCTAAGCAATATGTAAAGGGGAGAGGATCACAATGTGGAGTGATGAAGACTATCCTAGCCCTAATGCCATAGATACAACAAGATCCATCAAAATACATGGTCCAAGTATCAGAATTGATGGCGTAAGTAGTGAAATCATCATGAAAGGAATCAAAGACAGGAGATGCATCAGGAAGAGGTGCTTCAACTAGTTGATCAACAATGACTTGGCCTTTAATTTCTTTCTATGGAATGAATTTGAAATCAAATTCAGTAAGTAGCATGACCTAGTGCATTAGACATCTCGAGAGATGTGTGTGGACAAGAGGTATCGTAATGGATCTAATTTGGTAATGATATGGACCTCATTGTTAAGAAGGTAATGACACAACTTGTTTGCTACAAAGATAAGACCCATACATATCTTTCAAACATAACTATAGTTACGTTCATAATATAGTAACATCCAAATGATATAATATATTGCCCGCTCATGTTGAGAATTTTCATGTTGCGCAAGGAGGGCTCTTAAAGCATGAAACATGGAAGAAATATATAACAAGAATAAACACTTAGCCATGGGAGGTACCTAGATTGGTGGATTTAAGTGATATGCTTTGATGGAATTGAATACCTCACTGGCGTGTTGATCTTAGAAAAATTTAGTATCCTTCTTCATCAAGCACATGAATGGCTTGGTTTTATTAGTGAGATGTGTAATAAATATTCAAATAGCTTTGATTTTTCCATTTAACGAGCATAATTGATGTGAATTTTGAGGTGGAGGCATATCAATGATTTCCCTAATTTTTAGGGATCTATTTAAATACCAAATTGTGAGATAATGTATCCCATGATTGTCACTTGCTTGTGACTCTAAAAACACGCTTTTGGATTTAAGCATACTTTGTCATTCAAAGAGTGTGCAGAGATCTTGAGCATGTGTAGAATGGTGTCATGATTTGGCAAGTATATCATCAACATAATCTTTAAGAATATTGTGAATATAATCATGAAATATGTGCGTCATTATCATTGATAAGTGGCCCGACATTTTAAGGCCAAAGGGCATGAAAATGTAACAAAATGTTCCTAGGATGTAGTAAAAGAACTTTTTATTGATCGGTTGGGTTGATTTTAATTTGGTTATAACTGGAAAATCCATCCATGAAGGAAATAATATTTTACAAACATGTGGAATAAAAATGGCATCGATGTGTGGTAAAGGGAAACTATCTTTAGGACAAGCCTTATTTAGATCATAAAATTATGTGCAATAGTGGATCCGATCATCTGGTTTTATGATAGGTACAATGTTAGACACCCATTCTATATAATCGATGACATGGATAAAGCAAACACCTAGTATTCATTTTTTGTTTCATACGAGGAGGGAAACCTTCAGTGCATCTTATGAATTTTCTATTGAACATTATTTACACAGTGGGATTGAGAACAATGTTATGCATGGGTACAGATGGATCAATTCCAGACATATCACTATAGTCCCATGTGAAGTTGTCTGAAAATTCCTAATGATTTTGTTTGATATAATTTTGTTTAGTGGGTGTAAGAGAAGTGACTAATAAAACCATACACGGGTTATCATAAGTGCCAAGGTTATATTGAATGGTATCCTCATTGAGAAGAGAATACCGATATTTAATGTAGAGGTTATTAGGGATAGTATCGGGAGGGCCGCCATTTTCGAAAGTAAGTGTATTAGACTACCCAAAGTAAGAAGTAACATTAAGAAGTGATGGATAATGCTTCTTATGATGATAGGAAGGGTGGTGATCATAAACCCCCATGTATTTGAGAAGAAAATCATCGCATCAAAAGTATCTAAATTATCCCAAGTAGTAGAAATTAAATCGTTGATGAGGTTTGGATATACCAATGGAAGTGAAGTATGTATAGTTGTATAATCTTCTGAAGAAGGTATAGAAGGGAGATAGTATCCCAAACCCATCTTTCTAGATTGAGTGGGGATAACCCATGGCTCTATGGTTCCCTGTCCATGTGGGCCTAGGGCATTACCGAAGAAACCATAATGGAGCAAATATTTATATCCAAGACCATATTTGGAAAAATACTGAGCAGATGAACTAGGATTGTCAACAAAATGCTCAATAGAATTGTAATATGCGAATGGTGATGGATCTTTTGGAACATCATAAACAACTCCCGATAAGGGAATTTAAGATGCATATACAGAGTGAAGGGGACCATGTGCATAACATGGATCCAAGGCCACCCAAGAAGAATATTATAATTAAGATTGTTGGGCATTACATGACATGGAATGGGTAATGTACATGGCCCAATAATGACAGGGAGTACGATAGTACCTAAGACATGCTTGGGGATATTTTCAAATCCACAAATAGAGACAGATGAAGGAACCAAATAAGCTTTAGAAATACCCAATTGATGGAGCAAAGCAATATTGTAAATATTTATTCCCTAACCATTATCAACTAAATCACTCTTAACCCCAATATTATTGATACAAAGATGAATGTAGAAGGGGGTATCTTGCTCTAACATTACTTGAGATGGCAACCCATTGGATGTGAAAGTAATATGATCTTCATTAAGAGAATGCATAAGTAAATTCATCATCCAAGTGAAGCAACAATAAGAAGAATGTGTTATTATCTAATGTAGATCTAACAAGTTGGTATACCTTGAGTAAGGGAATAAAAAATTTGGTATGCACAAGTTGAGGTAAAATATGGTGTTTTGAGACCCAACAGGTTTGTGAAGGAATAACAAGGTCAATGTTTTTCATGACAAGGAAATTGCAAGAGTTATGAAGATCTTCCAAAAGGATTAAAGGTTACTTGAATATTTGGTGTTAGAAGATGTGCTTGAAAGAGGATTAATTTGAAGTTTCCTGGTGCTATTTTAAAGGTTGGTGTCATGTAAAGGTGGTTAAGGTATGTTTTTTTCCTAATTTCCTTTATACCATTCATGAATTTATGTCATAGTTTTGAAGTGTTGTTTAAAGGAAAGTTAGATATGAGGAAGGAATGTATTACGCATGATTGAGCCTAAAAGGTTATATTTTAAGGTCTTGTTAAGTATAGAAACCATTATCATGTAGAGTTAAGTATCCCATAAGTTCCAAAATTTATGTAGCTCATGGATAAGATCTAGAAATTAGTGACAGTGTTGGTATAATCATGATTGAGGAATATGCTCAAGGTAGGTTTGGAGTCAATTATGAAGTTATGTTATTGTATGTTGGTTTGGTTATACATAGATGTTGCAAAAACTATGAGAGTGCTATTGATTGGTAATATTCTTCAAAAATGTGTGAAGTCTAAGTAGAAAGATATAGTGTATTTGTTGTGCCCACTTCCTTTGACAATTTTTGATACGATTCTAATACAATTGATCACATTATGGACATTATTATCTTTCCGATTTAGTATGTTGTTAGACATTTGATCATGGACTATTGTTGATCTTGATTTGGTTATGATACATGATGATTATTAGAGACACTCATGTGTGGATGATGATATAATATTTGACATGGATGTTTTATGGATGTTGTTCGGACATGTGATTTTAGATATTATGAGTAGATCTAGAAAATGAATATTATATGATGATTATATAGTTGTTGATATAAATTGTATGTGATAATGTTAAATTTCCTTGATGATTGTTTTGATTCACATATTTAAATGATTTTGACATTATATATATTTCATTTTGGATGTTCTAATATGGCCATGAGGCCAAAGGAGGTATTTGTGTTTTGCGAGATTAATATCACAACAAACATCGGGGGATCGGAGACCAACCACAACGGAATTCTAGGTGAATTCGACAAGGTCACCATGGCAATGTGTTTTGTGTGTGTGTGTTGTTTTGTTAGGGATTCCCATGGGGGTCACCTTTATATGTGACCATGGGTTTTTGTATTTTATTAATGTGGTTCCTTTTTGTTATTGTTGTATGTATTTTATTAGTGATGTGTCCCTTTCTTTTATTTAATTAAATTGTGGAAGATTAATGTGAGAAATCATATGGTTAAAAAAATTAAATAAATCAAATTGGGATATGGGAAAGTAATAATGGAAGTGGTTGGCTCTTTGTATTAAATATGTAAAGGATGTGTAAGTTGTGTAAGAGTTGTGTAAGTCGAATTTTGGAGTATGAAACACTCCACCTCCTTGGAAATTCGAATTTTCCTTGGGGTTGTTTTTAGAGGCTTGTGTGACAAGTAAAACTTGTCTCATACCTCTCAATTTAATTTACCAACCATACTTATGGCTGGATGGGTGATTTTATACTTTTATAATGCATTTTATTAATCATGTTGCATGTTTTTAATTGCACTTTCTTCATGTTTTAAATTTGCAGTCCTTTGGGGTGTGGGATTTTTGAAGTGTGCAAGTAACTTGTCATATTTTCACCCACCTCTTTATTGTGCCTTGGAGAATGAAATTTTTCTTTTGTGTAGGAGTTGAGGATGCGTGATGTGGCATCCTACATGGATCCACATCATCCTCTTCTCTTCCATTTTCTATAAAATTCAAACTCTTTACTTTTTTTGGGTTGTTGAATCATTTTGCAAACTTCTTTGGGGGCACATTTTTGCTATTTGGAGCTCTTGTGGATTGTGGAGGAGATTGGAGATAATTTCATACTTGGTATTGTTGTTTTGGGACTATGTTTTTAGCATTGAAAGCTTGTTGTTGGAAACAAAAGCTACCATGGAAAGGTAGGAGCTTAGCTCTTCTTTTGTGATTGTTATTTCTTTTGTGTATGAATGAATGGTGCATGTTTTTTATTTATTTGTTGGCTGGTTGGGTAGAATGCCATAGGAATGGTGTAGGAGAAGGCTATGGGGAATCCATGTGGGGGCATAAGGAATGCCATTGGCACCAGAATTTTGTGGAGGGAGTTTTGGTTTGGGATCCACCATGGAAAAGAAATAGCTTGCATTTCTTACTTTGTGGGGGGCATAAGGAAATATGTGGGGGCATAAGGATATGTGTGGTGAAATTTATTGGTGGTTTGTTATAGGTGGATGCCTAATTCCCATTGGGAGGCATAAGTAGCTTTCCCCATAGACCTTGCTCCTTTGGTTTGCATGATCAAGCCTGAGTTCTTTTTTGAATGTTTTCTAATGCAGTTGTAAACTGTTGTCTTGTGTTGAACTGTGTTTTAAATTTGTATATGCATGTTGAAAGAATGTTGTGTGTTTTGTGGAAGCTAGTTGTTGCTATGGGTTAAATTACACCTCTTATTGTATTGTGGTTGGGGCTCGGGGGACAATGATGAAGGATGGCTTCTCCTTTCATTGGATGTCTTGGTTGGGTGGAGAGCATTGCCTTTCCCCCACTTTTGTTGTGATCAAATTGAAAATGGAAGGAAACTTGTATGTTGTTGTTATGGAGTAGAAGAAGACAGTTTTTCTAGACCCTTGTGAAATATATTTTGTTGCAACCTTTACCACTTTGAAGTGGATGAAATTGTAATACATTTGTGTAGAAAAGATGTTGTAATTGATTATGAAAGTTTTATATTCGAATTGTGGAAGACATTTATATTTTGTTCTACATTTATTGAAAGGAATAGAAATTCCATTAATTGCATTCAAGGAATGGAAGAATGTAAAGATGTATTTATTTTGAATTAATAAAGAATTGCAAGACTTTCCCTCATTTGCATTGTTGTGTTGAATTGGAATATCAATTTGTGATTGAAATCCCTGTTTAGAAAAATGGAAAAAAGAAGAAATACGTATGAAGGAATTATATTACTTTGTCTCTTTTGGAAATATATTAAATTGGAAACTAGACTTTACAATTTAGCCTTTAAATGATTTGTTTATAAACAACTAAATGCCTTGGACTAGAATAGAAATTAATTTCCACACTTGAATGATGAAATTGATAAATGATTTTCTAGAAATGGATTTTTGTTATAAATTTAAAATTGACAAATAAATTTAATTAAAATATATAGTTCGGGCCTGCACATTATAATCAACTTGGAAATGTTAAAATTTAGCATGTTGTATTATCAAGGAACTCAAATTGACAAAGAAAATTTAAGAAAACAATTTAAAACATTGCAAAATCAAGCCCAATCCTTTTCACAATCATTTTCTGTCAATTGTTGGAAAAATGTAAATTGGAAATCAAACAAGTGAAATTACCTTCCTAAAACATTCTAAATCCTTCCTAGAGTAATCCTCCATGTCTATTTGGCATGTTGAGTGAAGGAGGTGATCAAATTGAATCAAAATTATATATTAAAATTTACTTGTTTTCTATTTAAAAGCTTGCAGCCGTTTTTGTGAAATTGTCCCTCAAACTTTATCAAAATGTAAAATTTATGATTTATGTGCAAAGAGGGCATCGAGAGATTTCCATAAAGTCCTCATTTTCCCAAAACTAAGCTTTCTAGAAAAAGTTATGACCCTCTGAATTTTTCCTGCCTTGGTGGGAAAATTTGGAAAATTTTCCCTAGCGGACCCACGGCCGAAAAAATTCCCATTAAAAATCCTTAGAATTTTTTTGAAAATTTTTGGGGAAATTTTTTTGAAATTTCCTCCATCAGCCCGTAGCCAATTAGAGGCTTCCACTTTTCATCACAGAGCAATGACAGAGGCATGACATCATTTTAGCCCTTGGGCCTTTTAAAATTTTTGGGAAAATTTTATCTTTTTTTCCTCCTGCCTGACCCGAATCACAAGTGCCACGTGACAAAGATGGGGTGACAAATGAGGGGGCGGAACCCTCGCGACCATTTTCCCTTCAAAAATTTTGTTTTAGAAAAAAATTTAAACTCCCCGTGGCCCCGCACTCCCACCCTCGCCTTGGTGTTATCCCTCTCGTGGACGCGCGGACCCGCGCATGCCTTTTTCCCTTTATCTCCCCGTAGCGAAACCTCCCAAACTCTCGTGCCGCCCCACCTTTCCCTTTCCCTATCTTCCCCACCATGTTTGTTGGATGCCATGTGTCCCTAGTGGACCCATAGGTGCATGAGCACTTATCAAAATTTCTTCCTCCTTGGAAAATTTTCCACAACACCTCCATTGCCCTACCCTTCCCTCTGTTCTCCCAACGATGGCTCGGAGCCCAACACTTGCCCTTGGAGGAACCGTGGAGGCATGGGAAAATTGGGAACTTTTCTCTCACGTGGGGAAAAAAATCCAAATTCTACCCCATGACTTGCCAACCCGAGAAATGGACCTTCTTCCTGCTCGACACGTGTCCCCTTAGGGGGAAATTTGACCCCTAAGGTCCGTCGGTCCATATCTCGGAGTTTTACGAGTAGTTAGGAGGACTTCTTTATATCGTTTGAAAGGTGAGAAATTTTCCTATCCAATGGAAAAGATTTAGGGAAATTTTTAATATGTTAAGTGTGAGAAAAATGAAGTTGAAACTTTGAATTTTTTAGAGAGTGGGTATGATGTTAATTTACCCCCGAACCTAATCGAAACTTCTAACCCTAAAATTTGGACCATGTGACCCCTGATAATTGCTAATAAAAGAAAATTATGTTATAGGAGATTAAACTTGTTCTAGAACATGTTAGTGTCAAATTTTGTATTACAACATGGTTGTGGACACTTCTAATAAAAAAAATTATTCCATAATTTTCCTAACTAACCCTAGGTTGTTTCTTAGGTCTCAAGTGGGTTGTTTTAATGGGCATCACACTTGGTATCAGAGCAATGGTTAAAAATCTTGGACCATTGGGCACACTAGAAAACTTGGGACATGAAACTTAAACCTAGCACATTTTTTTAATCTAGAAAACAACTTAGTTTAGAAATTACATATTTTAGTAAACATGGAAATTGAGTAAAACTTAGAAAAATGAACTAACTCTCGCTTTGGTCTGTGTAGGAGGCGTAGATGGGGTGAGGGGAATTTTCACAGAGACTCAGACTTACCACCACCACCACCACCACTAGATCAGGGTGTAGCAGCTATCCTACCCCAGATCTTGCAGACTCTTCAGGATGTCAATGCCGCTCTATGTGGAGGATTAGGAGGAGGACATGCAGCCAGTCATGACAGAGCCCCTTCCATTAAGGGTCAAGTATCTCCTTGACCCAACGAGGAGCATAGAGGAGAGAACTCCCATGTAGAGTCAACCGAGTAGAGTCACCACAAAGGGGATAGGGTGACCATGTTTCGAGCGTAGAGATAGGTCTCGGAGCCCTAGGCTTAGGGATGAGATTATAGAGAGACCTAGAGGCTATTAGACCACAACTGCATATCACATCAGGGAGATCCTGAAGCTTTGGCCATCACATTACTTGGGTGACATAGGTGGATTCCAGGAAGAGGCCTAGCTAGTGAGCTTGAGCGGTTGCTTCAAGATTTGTCCTTGTTCTAGCAACATGAAAGCCCATATTGCAATCCATATACTTGAGGAATAGAGCAGGGAGTATGGTGGAGGATAGAGGAGCGAAGCTCCATGTAGATTTTGAGATAATGACTGGGAGCTATTTGAGGAGAGATTCAGGAGCAGGTATTTGTCACAGAGGTTCATACAAAGATATAGGATCGATGAGTTCCATGACCTCCGACAAGCATCTCTTTTAGTAGCAGAGTATGAGAGTAGATTTTGGATCTACTCCAATATGTTGAGTACATGTAGGATAAGTAGGTGCAGATTCACAAGTTCATTCGGGGCCTAAATTTAGATATTGGAGGTTCAAAGTGCAGATCCATTTCCCACGGACATTAGGCCGAGGTCATCAAGAAAGCCTATATAGCATAGGAGACTCGGGAAGACCCGACGAGCTAGAGACTCGAGTCTAAAGCCACATACATCGATGCGTGATGGTAGATCAAGGGGGTCAATACCCCTTCCTCATGGTGTTCAGGGTTCAACATAGTCATCCTTTAGGCCACAGTAGTAGTAGTAGCAGTAGCAGTCCCACCCACCTCATAGACCTCCACGAGAGGGTCGAGTATGGGGCCTCTTCCTAGGGGTCCCATCAAGACACAGGGTGGACCTAGAGCTCATGCAGCGGGAGCTCACTAGTAGAGACCTCAGTAGACAGCAGTCAGATCATCAGGATCCATGCCACAAACTTCCAGAGCACCTACTGGAGGTGCTACTCATTGGGGAGGATCATGAGGATGTTTTGGTTGTGGAGTTAGTAGAAAATTTTGGAGAGATTGCCCATATAACCCTAACAACAAGGGTAAGGCACAAATTTCAGAGCCGATTTTGGTGACATGGGACGTAGCTACAAGATTTATGTAGTAGTTGAGAACCATCAAGCAGAGCATCAGAGCACAATCATTGAGACTACATGTAGCATTGGTGGTATTTCTACCTCTATATTGTTTGATTCTGGTTCTTCTGATTCTTTCATTACACCATCTTTAGTAGAGAAATGCAAGCTAGTGGTAGTTAGGCAGGGTCTTAGTTGGGATGTCAAGATGGCTTCTAGAGCTAATATCTTTGTACACTCCTTAGTTAAGGAGTGTGTAGTGGATTTGAGACCTTTCACCACTACCTCACATCTTTGTATCCTTCTTTTTGGTTCATATGGAATCATTTTGGGTATGGATTGGTTATCTACACATAGGGCTAGGATGGATTGTTATCACAAGACTATATCTTATGCAGATGATTTGGGAGTTGAGTCGGTGATTTTAGGGGTCAAGAGACCCATTTCTATTCGCACCATTTCTATTATGCAGCTTAAGCGGTGTGTGCGACGGGGTTGTCAAATGTATGTTATTACAGTTAGTGACAGATCAAAGGATGGATCTAGTGGACCATCGCTAGATGATCAACCCATCTTGAGAGAATATGTTGATGCCTTTCCAGGGGAGCTACCGAGGTTACCACCCCCATGTGAGATTGATTTTCATATAGATCTAGTTCCTGGAGCAGAGCCTATCTCATGGGCACCTTATCGAATGACCACCCCAGAGCTCTGTGAGCTCAAGTTACAGCTTGAGGTCCTTTTGGAGTAAGGCCTTATCTATCCTAGTGTATCCCCTTGGGGTGCACAAGTGATCTTTGTGAAGAAGGATGGATCCTTGTGGTTGTGTATTGATTACCGCCAGCTGAATAAGGTAATGATCAAGAATCATTATCCCCTTCCGTATATTGACGAATCTTTTAATCGGATGAAGGAGCCACAATTTTCTCTAAGATTGATCTTAAGTTAGGCTACCATCAGCGAGGATTTTGGAGGTGGATATTCATAAGACCGTCTTCCATACAAGATATGGGCACTATGAGTTCACAATAGTGCCTTTTGGTTTGACCTAATGCCCCGCAAAGTGTTCATGAGTTTGATGAATGGGGTATTCAGGACCTTCTTAGATCACTTCATGCTCATCTTCCTTGATGACATTTTGATTTACTCACATACACGTGAGGAGCACGAGGGCACCTTTGCCAAGTTCTTCAGTGTCTTCGGGAGCAGTAGCTTTACGGGAACTTGGAGAAGTGTGCATTCTTTTAGATAGAGGTGTAGTATTTGGGTCATATCATTTCTGGGGAAGGTATCACCATTAATCCTTCCAAGATTAGAGCCATTATGGATTGGCCAGCACCCACTACAGGTGATTGAGGTGTGCAATTTCATGGGATTAGTAGGATACTACCAGAGATTTGTTTATGACTTCTCTCGGATTGTGCACCTATCACTTCCCTTCAGAGGAAAGGGAAGAAGTTTTTTTGGTCGAGACAGATGCGAGTAGGCCTTCTAACATTGAAGGAATGCCTCACCGCAACACCTATTCTTGCAGTTCCATATCCATAGGGTGAGTTCTTTGTTTGTACGGATGCTTCTTTAGTAGGGCTAGGAGGTGTGTTGATGCAGGAGGGTAGAGTAGTGGCTTTTGAGTCTCACAAACTCAAGGATTATGAACTCAATTATTCGAATCATGATCTTGATCTTGCGGTAGTTATGCATGCCTTAGTTCAATGGAGGCACTTTCTTCTTGGTGGGAGATTCACACTTAGGATAGATCACTTGAGTCTTCACCACCTCTTCACATAGCCCAATCTCAACACTCGTCAGTAGTGTTGGATGGAGTTGCTTTGTGAGTATGACATGAAGATTGAGCATGTGAAGGGGAAGGAGAATGTGGTAGTAGAAGCTCTCAGTAGGTGGAGATATGTGGCTATGGCCACCTCAGTGAGCACAGATTTACGAAACACGATCCTTCAAAAACTTCCTCTTGACACTTCTACATTGCGAGTTCGAGCAGAGATTAAGTCTTAGATACCCCTCGAGGGGAATTTTAATGGTTTTTCCTTAGAGGCATATGGTCTTCTCGGGCACGAGAGGTAGGATATATGTTCCCAAAGATGGAGGCTTGAGGCGGGATGTCTTATTAGATGCACATTTTGCACCCTATTCAGCCCATCCTGGGGTGAAGAAGATGCACACCACCTTGAGACAGTTGTACCATTGGAGATGACTTCATCAAGATGTGGTCCAATTTGTGTCACAATTTTTAGAGTGACAGAGAGTTAAGGTTGAACATCAGCATCTAGCAAGCCTTCTTTATCCTCATGCTATACTAGAATGGAAGTGAGACACAATTTCCATGGATATCATTGTTGGTCTACCGATGTCGAGATATCACCATGACATTATCATGGTCACGACTAATAAATTGAAAAAAGTGGCTCACTTTTCTCTTGTTGAGACCACTTATACAAATAGAGTAGTGGCACGAGTATATTTGGATGATATTGTCGGGTTGCATGGTTGTAACCGCGTGATCCTTTACACTTCAAACTTATGAACTACCATTCAAGATGCCCTTGGGATGAGAATCAACTTCAGCACAACATATCACCTTGAGATAGATGGACGAGAATGAGTGGGTGAATCAAATTTTGGAGGACATGCTCGGGATGTATGTGATGGATCGATAGTCTAAATGGGAGGAGTACCTATACTTAGTGAAGTTTTCCTACAATAATAGTTTTCGAGTTCTATAGGCATGGATCCTTTTCAAGATCTGTATAGTAGAGATTGTAGGACACCTCTTAGTGGGACAAGCTAGAGGACAGAGTTTTCTCTTAGACCAGCTCTTCTACATGACATAGAGCAAGAGGTGGTGTTGATTAGACAGAGATTACAGGAGTCACATGATAGGTAGAAGAAGTATGCAGATCAACATAGGATCGGACGTAGTTTTGATGTGGCATGAAGGTGTTCCTTCATGTCAGGCCACACAAGATCCCTATCCGTTATGGAAAAGGTTCAAAGTTAGAGCCTAGATTTGTTGGTCCATTTGAGATCTTGGAGCGTATTGGCCCTTTGGCCTATCATCTAGCATTGCCACCCAACTTGTCTCACATACATGATGTTTTTCATGTTTCAATTCTCAGGAGATATATTGCAGATCCTTCTCATGTGTTAGATTGGACATCATTGTAGGTGTAGGATCAGGGGCAAGTGATGGTGGAGCCCATTCGCATCCTAGATCATAGGACCCTGGGCCTTCAAGGTAGAGAGGTTGATTAGGTTCAAGTGTAGTGGGATAGATATGATGAGACTGTAGCTACATGGGAGGATGCTACTTTATTATGAGTTCAGTTTCCACATTTTTTCCAAAGACTTCCAGGAGGAAGTTTGAGTCTAAGGGAGGGGGATGGAGTGCCCACTTCGATTTGACACCTTTTGATACTAAATTTGATACATTGATCACATTATGGACATTATTATAGTTCTAATTTAGTATACTATTAGACATTTGATCATAGATTATTGTTGATCTTGATTTGGTTCGATACATGATGATTATTAGAGACACTCATGTGTGGATGATGATATAATATTTGACATGGATGTTTTATGGATGTTGTTCGACATGTGATTTTGGTCACTATAAGTAGATCTAGAAAATGAATATTATATGATGATGATATAGTTTTGATATAAATTGTATGTGATAATGTTAAATTGCCTTGATGATTGTTGTGATTCACATATTTAGATGATTTTGAGATTATATTTATATTCATTTTGGATGTTCTAATATGGCCACAAGGCTGAATGAGGTATTTTGTTTTGCGAGTTAATATCACAACAAACATCGGGGATTGGAGACCAACCACAACAGGATTCTAGGTGAATTCGACAAGGTCACCATGGCAACGTGTTTTGTGTGTGTGTGTTTGTGTGTTGTTTTGTTGGGGATTCCCATGGAGGGGATCACCTTTATATGTGACCATGGGTTTTATGTATTTTATTAATGTGGTTATTTTTATTATTGTTGTATGTATTTTATTAGTGATGTGTCCCTTTCTTTTATTTAATTAAATTTTGGAAGATTAATGTGAGAATCATATGGTTAAAAATAAATAAATAAATCAAATTGGGATATGGGAAAGTAATAATGGAAGTGGTTGGCTCTTTGTATTAAATATGTAAGGGATGTGTAAGTTGTGTAAGATTTGTGTAAGTCAGATTTTGGAGTATGAAACACTCCACCTCCTTGGAAATTCGAATTTTTCCTTGGGGGCTGTTTTTGGAGGCTTGTGAAACAAGTAAAACTTGTCCCATACCTCTTAATTTAATTTACCAACCATACTTATGGTTGGAGGGGTGATTTTATACTTTTATAATGCATAATATTAATCATGTTACATGTTTTTAATTGCACTTTCTTCATGTTTTAAATTTGTAATCCTTTGGGGTGTGGGATTTTTGGAGTGTGCAAGCAACTTGTCATATTTTCACCCACCTCTTTATTGTACCTTGGATAATGAAAATTTGTCTTTTGTGTAGGAGTTGAGGATGTGTGATGTGGCATCCTACATGGATCAACATCATCCTCTTCTCTTCCCTATTCTATAAAATTTAGACTCTTTACTTTTTGGGTTGTTGTTTAATCAGTTTGTAAACTTCTTTGGGGGCACATTTTTGTTGTTTGGAGCTCTTGTGGATTGTGGAGGAGATTGGAGATAATTTCATACTTGGTATTGCTGTTTTGGGACTGTGTTTTTGGCATTGAAAGCTTGTTGTTGGAAACAAAATCTACCATGGAAAGGTAGGAGCTTAGCTCTTCTTTTGTGATTGTTATTTCTTTTGTGTATGAATGAATGGTGCATGTTTTTGATTTATTTGTTGGCTGGTTGGGTAGAATGCCATAGGAATGGTGTAGGAGAAGGCTATGGGGAATCCATGTGGGGGGCATAAGGGAATGCCATTGGCATCATAATTTTGTGGAGGGAGTTTGGGTTTGGGATCCACCATGGAAAAGAAATAGCTTGCATTTATTACTTTGTGGGGGGCATAAAGAAATCATGGGGGGACATAAGGAGGGATTGTGGGGGAATAAGGATATGTGTAGTGAAATTTATTGGTGGTTTTTTACACATGGATGCCCAATTCCCATTGTGAGGCATAAGTAGCTTTCCCCATAGACCTTGCTCCTTTGGCTTGCATGATCAAATCTGAGTTACTGTTTTGAATGTTTTCTAATGCGATTGTAAAAATCTGCTATCTTGTGTTAAAATGTGTTTTAAATTTGTATATGCATGTTGAAAGAATGTTGTGTGTTTATTGGAATCTAGTTGTTGTCATGGCTTGAATTACACCTCTTATGGTATTGCGGTTGGGGCTCGGGGCCAATGATGAAGGATGGCTTCTCCTTTCATTGGATGTCTTAGTTGGGTGGAGAGCATTGCCTTTCCCCACTTTTGTTGTGATCAAATTGAAAATGGAAGGAAACTTGTATGTTGTTGTTCGGATCGAAGAAAGACAGTTTTGCCAACCCCTTGTGAAATACTTTTTTTGCACCTTTACCGATTTGAAGTGGATGAAATTATAATACATTTGTGCAGAAAATATGTTGTAATTGATTATGAAAGTTGTATATTCAAATTGTGAAAGACATTTATATTTTGTTTTTTTATTGGAAAGGAATAGAAATTCCATTAATTGCATTCAAGGAATGGAAGAATCTAAAGATGTATTTCTTTTGAATTAATAAAGAATTTCAAGACTTTTCCTCATTGGAATTGTTGCGTTGAATTGGAATATCAATTTGTGATTGAAATCCCTATTTAGAAAAATGGAAAAAAAGAAGATATGCGTATGAAGGAATTATATTACTTTGTGTCTTTTGGAAATATATTAAATTGGAAACTAGACTTTACAATTTAGCCTTTAAATGATTTTTTTATAAACAACTAAATGCCTTGGACTATAATAGAAATTAATTTCCACAATTGAATGATGAAATTGATAAACAGATTCTCTAGAAATGGATTTATGTTATAAATTTAAAACTGGCAAAGAAATTTAATTAAAATGTACGATTCGAAGCTTACACATTATAATCAACTTGGAAATGTTAAAATTTAGCATGTTGTTTTATCAAGGAACTCAAATTGAAAAATAACACTTAAGAAAACAATTTAAAACATTGCAAAATCGAGCCCAACCCTTTCACACCATTTTCCATCAATTGTTGGGAAAATGTAAATTGGAAATCAAAAAGTGAAATTACCTTCCTAAAACATTCTAAATCCTTCCTAGAGTAATCCTCCATGTCTTTTTAGCATGTTGAGTGAAGGAGGTAATCAAATTGAATCAAATTTATAAGTTAAAATTTACCAGTTTGCTATTTAAAATCTTGCAGGTCGTTTTCATAAAATTGACCCCTCAAAATTTATCAAAATGTAAAATTTATGATTCTTTTGCAAAGAGGGCATCGAGAGATTTCTAGAAAGTCCTCGTTTTCCCAAAACTAAGTTTTCTAGAAAACGTTATGACCCTCTGAAGTTTTCTGCCTTGGCGGGAAAATTTGGGAAGATTTTCCCTGCAAACTTGCGGCCCAAAAAATTCCTGTTAAAAATCCTTAGAATTTTTTCAAAATTTTTGGGGAATTTTTTCCGAATTTCCTCTATCATCCTATAGCCAGTCAGAGGTTACCATGTGTCCTCATGGGGCAACGGTGGAGGTGTGGCATCATTTTAGCCCTTGGGCCTTTTAAAATTTTTGGGAAAATTTTATCTTTTTTGCTCACTGGCCCGCGGCCAATCGCAAGGTACCACGTGGCAGCATGGGGTGATAGTGGAGGGGGAAAACCCTCATGACCTTTTTCCCTTTGAAAATTTTGTTTTGGAAAAAAAATTGAAACCCCGTGCCGCGCTTTCCCGCCCTCGCCTCAGTGTTATCCGTCTATCGAAGTGTGGACCCGCACGTGCCCTTTTTCCCTTTGTCTCTGCTGCGGTGAAAACTCCCAAACTCTCACACGACCCTACCTTTCCCTCTCCCTATCTTCCCTACCATGGTTTTTGGATGCCATGTGTCCCTGGTGGACCCGCGGACTACGGGCGCGTGAGCACTTATCGGAATTTCTCCCTCCTCGATGAATTTTCCACAACACCTCTATCGCCCCGCCCTTCCCTCTATTCTCCCGGCGATGGCTCGGAGCCTGACACATGCCCTTGGAGGAACCGTAGAGGCATGGGAAAAATGGGAAATTTTCTCCCACATGGGGAAAAAAATTCCAAACACCGCCCCGTGACCCACCAACCCGAGAAATGGACCTTCTTCCCCACTCGACACGTGTCCCCTTGGGGGAAAATTTGACCCCTAAGGTCCGCCTATCCATATCTAGAGTTTTACAAGGAGTTAGGAGGACTTATTTATATCATTGGAAAGGTGAGAAAATTTCCTATCCAATGGAAATGATTTAGGGAAATTTTGAATGCATTAAGTATGATAAAAATCAAGTTGAAACTCTAAGCCTGTTAGAGAGTGGGTATGGTGTTAATTTACCCCTAAACCTAACAAAACTTCTAACCCTAAAATTTGGACCTTGTGACCCCTGATAATTGCTAATAAAAGAAAAGTATGTTCTAGTAGATTAAACTTGTTCTGGAACCTGTTAGTGTTAACTGTTGTATTACAACCTGGTTGTGGACACTTCTAATAAAAAATTATTCCATAATTTTCCTAACTAACCCTAGGTTGTTTCTTGGGTCTCAAGTGGGTTGTTTTAATGGGCATCACAATATTTGACTAATTTTATTTATGACTGTGTCTTAAGTCCTATAAGACATGAAAGCATAGTGTTATTAGTTTGAAAGTAGTATTTTGAAAAATATGGGCATGAATAATAGAATCAACATGAAAGAATAATCTATGAAATATTGATATGGATTGTTGAGTCTTCCATATATATAAAAATGTATTTAAGGTTATGATCAAGTGACGAGATAGTTCCAAGAATGCATGGTTGATCAGTAACATTAAGGAGTTGTATGCATATTTTATCGTGTCCTATATTGAAGAAGGTAGGGAGACCGATTTGAATAAAATATTCCATGTTGATAACTTGGCAATTCTACAAGGTAGATAGAGGGTTGTGTAATGAGATGATAGTGGAACCTAGGTAAAAGGATTATGAAAGAAGATCACAAGTCAAGAAATTGTGTTACAAAAGAATGTATTATGGATTTAAAAATTTGAAGGAACGTTGATTACTTTTTATAAGCGTGTAAGGATTGTTGAGTTGTTACAAGACTTATTGGTGCATTTGATAAGTCCTTATCCCGATAAAACTTTGCATTTGGTCTTATACGGTGGTATCGGTATAATGAAAAATGAATATTTAGTCTTTGTTGACTAATTTTGATGCTTGGAGATTCATGATAGATGAGCAGTGCTCTAGGTTTGAAATCATGTTGATGGTACAAGAAAACTATTAAGGAGACCAAAATATTTACAAGTGTTATTAAGATCTTAGGTTTTTATCGGACTAGGAGACATTTATTATAGATAACAATAAAATTTGGTAAGAAATTTTACATAAGTATGTCTTGATATAATTTTTCATTAGCATGAAAAATAATGTGTTGAAATTTGGTATGTTCCTAATTAAAAATATGTCACTCGTAGTAGATAGATTGATTTGCATGAGTTGAGATAAAGAGTGAATTGAAACTTATGTAGGCCTATATCTCTTGAGATGGAGATTTTTCTGATAAGACCAATACCTTTTGCCATATGAGTGACTTGAGGATATAAGAAGGCTACAAGAATATGAGTAGTGTTTTCTATGCTCAAAAGAGGTAAGGTTGATCTCAGGGAAAGCTAGTCAAATTTAGTATTGTTTCTAGTAAATGATTTGATTAAATAATGTGTTTGAGGAATGAAAAAAGGATGAAGTATATGTTATGAAAAGGTTGAAGTTATTTGGGAAAGAGAAAGAATCAATCATTTTTGTATGAATCGGGGGAGTCAATCATGACTCTAGCTCATGAGAAGACCCAAAAATAAGTTAAAGAGGTGAGTGAAGATCAAAGGTATGATAAACTCTTAAGGTTATGAATAAAGAATGTTAAGGTTTTTCTTAAATAATTCAATGTTTTGTTGATATTTAATAAGTATCAAGTATTTCTTACATATCTAGAAGCTAGGAAGACTATTTGAGAAGTGATTTAGCATGTATGTGCATGACTATGTTTAATGGTTTTAATTTTAAAACCTTATTCGAAACAGTAAAACTTAAAAATATTTGGTAATTGATTTGTAATACTAATTCATACACAGGATGGTCCTGAGCCCCTTCATGCTCATCATCATCTCCCTTGCCTCTATAGGCCTCCGTGGTCTCCATTTATTCTAAGTATTCCTTCTTTTTGCTACCTTCTGCCTCTTCCTAACTGGTGATTCTAGTATAGGAGACTCTTCCTTCTCTTCTTCTTCAACAAGCAACTCCTTCCTTGGTGATTCTTCTTGTGTAGGAGGCTCTTCTTGCTCTAGCACCTCTTCCTCGGTGATTTTTCCTTTTCCTTAATAAGGGACTTCTTCCTCCGTGCATATGTGCTTGGCTTTGTGCCTGACTCCTACGCGCCCACAGATTGTGTTGTTTGCACACTTGGTGCCTTCTTCTCTAATGCCTCTTCTCTTTCCCTCTTCCTTGGTGCAGATTTTTTCTTCCCGGTGGGGTATTCTAGGATGGATACATAATTCTCCATGTATTCTCCCTTCTCATACTTTTTCCTAATCCGCAGGTATACCTTTATTATGGTCCTTCCAGCAATTGGTAGCGTCATAGGTTTTGTCATGAACACCTTATGGGAAACATACTTCTCCACATAAGCACGCTTCTTAGGGTATACCATCTTCCTTCGTAGGTTGCGGTGATCCCGATCCACCTTTTACGAGGTTGAACCTTAGCCATTTGGTCTCCTTGAAGTAGTTGATTGCTTCTTAGAAATATTGTGTGGTAAACGAGAAAGGTATTTTACACCATGGGATCTTGGTCCCATCTGTCAATTTGAATCTGCCAATGAAAAAGTGTTGGTAAATAGAAAACTTATCCTCTCCTTACACTAGCACTGGAAATTGTTTGGGTATCCTCCATTCATCCCCAAATATGTCGTGCATCCTCTTGTACCATTTCTCCAAGCGCGCCTTATGGGCGGCCATCATTGTGTCACAAGTGTATTTTTCAAATCTCTTTGCGGGGAAGGATCTTCATTTGGATATTCCCATACAAACTTCTCTAGCCCATTGGGCACTCCAATTTTTGAGAATACAATGGTGAGGAGGACATTGCCAAACATGATCTTTTATCCTTCGTATGCGGCACTGATGATTTATTCTGCAATGAAGGCGAACAGGTTATAGATGGTTCATTTCATAATATTTTGACACACATTAAACCCATCCTTGTTTATCTGTGTCCACTTCTCCTACCCATTCAGCTTGGATACCAAGCACACAAACATCCTCATCACCTTTGGGTCGAGATATATCGAGATATCGAAAAAGTGCAAGCCCTTCTTATAATCATAAGCCTGAATTGTCTCCTTAATGGCTTCCTTTTCCTACAAGTCATCATCTAGTAACTCCCCCTCATAGAAAAGGACAATAAACTTAGATATTAGTTGAGGGGTTATGTGCATCCTTCGGCCTACGAAGTAGAATTGGTCCTTGTGCATGTGCAACATCAACCATTGGTACAGTTTCTCGGGTTTACCAAATTAGGGAAACTCATAAAGTTACAACAAACCCACCTTCTCCAATTTTACCTTCACTTAATCATCATAGATTGGCATCCCTTCTGGTGTACTTTTGTCATCGTCGACAAACCAGTTCTAATGCCATCTCCTTCTCTGTGGTGCTTTTGTGATGGTTGTAATCGCTCACTGCCATCTTCCTTACATGGGATACCCATTCCTTTCCGAGAAACACACCATCTAGGTATTACATCTCCACATACCATTCCTCGTTGAAGCTAGTGGCAACAATCTATTTCCCCTTGCCCTTTCCCTTCTTTGGTGAAATGGTTACCTTCTTTGGTGTCATCTATTTTTAGTTACTAAAACTCCTCCTTTCTTTGCTCAAATTTGTGGCTTATCTTCGAGAAAAATACCTTTACTCTCATGCCCTAACTGCATAACCCTAACCCTAAAAACCCTTCCTTTCACGAGATGGCATATATTCTTACGGGTTTCAAAATTCTAACAACCCTCTCTTCTATGCCCGTGTACCTATTTTTCCACCTTGGTTTGCAAATCACACTAGTCACGCACTCATATCCTCACAAATCTCCTTTCACATAACTTCTCAAGGATTCCCTAGTTTGCAAGAGCTCTTCTTTATCACAAATGCAAGGTAATAATAATGTATCTCGACCTTCTACTTATAGATTTTTCTTCTCTCCCATGATAAATGTTATGCCACCTACCAACGTACTTTTACAATAAAGGTAGATTTTTCCACTAAGCCAACCTTAAGCGCTCTTACCCCGTGCCCAATCCTACATGAAAAATCCTTACAACCTTCTGGAATGCAAAAATCCTTACTAATCAAAGATCCTCACGCACAGGCTTGTAGCACCGAAGGTACTTATTTTGTCCTTACCTAGTTTTTGCCCTTGCCTACCTCATGTTATTCATGCGCTTCTCATCCTTTGTAAATGGTCTTTGTAAAGCTATCCTGACACCAAAATTTCTTATGTCCACCTTTTCTACGTGCACTCTTCCACACTACGCACTTTTAATTTGGGCCATCGAAAAACAACCACTACCAACTTCTATTTTACTTCACATTACTCCACCCCACACAAAAATAGATGTGCAGTCCTCTGCTGCATACACAACCTTTTGAAAATAATAAGTGGCTACTTTGGTGCACAAAGTGCGCAAAACAACAACACAGAGAGGAACAAGTAACAAGAAAGGAAACACAAGAAGGAAATACATAAAAGGAAATCCTAGGCTAAATGGAAATACTACCTTATTTATAAACACAAGGAAGACTTATTTATAGTAGGGATTTAACCTACTCCCATTGAAATGGCCTAGTAATCGTGTTCCATCAAGTACTTGTAACTGGCAGTGCACTTGAATCAAGGATGTATGAGATGATATATGGCCCTAACCAATGGACTTTTAGTTTCCTAGGATGGTACAAAAATTTGGAATCATATAAAAAAACCATCTTCCCAACCTCGAATTGTTTGTTTTTAATATGGCGATCATGTCATGATTTTTATCATGCCTTTTCAATCTTCTAAATCCATCTAGCAAGTGATTTCCTTTCATCCAGCTACATTAATTTCTCCATGCACTCTTGAATTTCTTGTTCATCAGCTAACCCTCCTACGTGTGTAATATACATAGTGATGGTAGCATAAATTCAATCGGTAGGATAGCCTCCACACCAAACACCAACTAAAATAGTGTGTCTTTGTTCAATCTCTTGTAGGTTGTCTTATATGCCCATAGAATGGTTGATACCTTATCATCCCAATCTTTTCTTCCCACATCACAAATTTTAGTTAACGTGTGACTCATAATTTTTTTAAATGCCTCAACAATTCCATTATCTTGTGGGTGGTATGGGGTAGTCTTATGATGGGCCACCATGAACTCTACCAACAGAATCCTAATTGTTTCATTCAAAAAATGTGTACCCCTATCACTAGTCAAGCTTAAAGGACATCCATACCTACTAATTATGTTCTCCCATAAGAATCTAGTAGTTGTCACCATTGTGCAATCCCTTGTAGGTGTTGCCTCCACCCACCTTGTTAAGTAATCAGTGCAAGTGATGATATAGTGCAATCCAGTCCTTCGCACGGCAGGAGAAATTGGTCCTACAAAGTCAATGGCCCAATTTTCAAATGGTTCTACGTTGGATATAGGTCTCAAAGGAATCTCATCCCTTTTTCTTGTCTTTTTAAGGCACTTTGCCAATGGTCACAGCCTTGTAAAATTTAATGCAATCCTAGTAGATACTTTCCCACCAAAGCCCTGCAAGTAGAATCTTCTACGCAGGTGGCATTCCCTGCATAGTTCCCTCCTACAATCCCACCATGTGATTCCTCCATGATTATAACATGCTCATGTTCTAACATGCATCAGCACAAAACCTCATCACGGCCTAAATTGTATAAGTCTCCACCAATTAGCATGTAGGGCGCAGCGTGTATAGCTAACTATTTCCTTTCTAAAGCTTTCATTCCTTCCAACGCCACACCTATTTTGAGAAACACAACAATATATTCTAAGTCAGAGGGAACGCATCGTAACCTAAATAGTTGTGCGTCTAGCATAACATCC
Source organism: Taxus wallichiana var. yunnanensis (assembly GCA_018340775.1). NCBI lineage: Eukaryota > Viridiplantae > Streptophyta > Pinopsida > Cupressales > Taxaceae > Taxus > Taxus wallichiana. The sequence goes on from CM031238.1 coordinate 447,288,993, forward strand.
TCAATTCTCTACGCATCCTCCCCTGATTCAATTCTTGAAAAATGGTCAAGTCTTGAGTTACTATTTCATGTTTTCACAACAACTCGTAAACTCAAACTCTTGAAACAAAAAGACCAACTGGCATATGTGCCCTTAGAAAATGGGCTTGTTCATAAAGTACTTCAATGTCATGTAGTCTGTGTAGAATATGAAAGGTGTTGCTAGCAGATATTGTATGAACTTATGTAGCGTGTAGATCATTGATAGTGCTTTGCATTCGGTAGACTAGTAGTGGTATATTTTTGCTCTCTTTGGTGTTAACTTCCTACTTGCAAAATAAAGGGGGTGATCAAAAATCCCCTCACTAGGTTGTGCTAGCACTTCTCTCGATGTTTGTCCCTGAGGCATCAACATGCACATGGAAAGCTTTATCCCAAGAATGGAATCGTAGTATGGACACAAAGATTGACAAGTTTATCCTTCAAAGTGTCAAATGTCATCTGCTGCGCCTCTCCCCAATGAAAGACACTCTTGTGTTTTAGTAACTTCTCCAATGGCATGGAGATCTTGGCATATCCCTTGATAAAATTTTGGTAGTACCCTATATGCCCAAGGAATCCACACACTGTGATTTGACTGGTAGGCTCCCCAACCCCACAATAATAGAAACTTTGGCAAGATCCACCAAAGAAACCTTCCTTGCATATGATATGCCCCAAAAGAGTCCCAAATGGAGTAGAAAAACACATTTCTTAATGTTGAGGGATATCCTTAACTGCCAACATCTTTAAAACATCAGCCTCAAATTGTCACAATGGTCTTTCAATAGTCCATACATTGTCTAGTCATCAAGGTAGACTTACAGAAACTTATGGATACAATCTTGAAATTCCTAGACCACTATGAGTGAAAACACAACCGACATGTTTTTTAGTATAAAAGGCATGACCATATAGGAAAAACTTCCCCATTCAAAGTGCAAAAATTTGTCTTTTCCTACTTCCTTCACAATTTTGACTTGATGATATCCTGAGAATCCATCTGTGAAGGAATAGATTTCACACCCAGCCACTCCTTCCAGGATTTCTTCAGTAAAAGGGGTTGGAAAAGGATCAATTACACATACCACATTCAGGTCCCTGTAGTCAACACAGATCATTATCCTTCCATAATTTTTAATGTTGATGACCATGGGGCTTACCCATTCTGATTCCTCCATAGCTTCAATGATGCCTGAAGCGATCATTTTGTCTATTTCCTCCTTGACCTTGATGCAAAGATTCGATTCATTCGATAGGGCCTCTTTTGAATTGGGTGTGCACCCTCCTTTAACTTAATATTCATTTCTCACAAGGAGTGGTGAACGCCTTTAAGTTCATGGTATCCACGTGCAAATAAATCTTGAAACTCGTGTAATAGATCAATGATCTTCAAGACCTCTTTCTCTGACCAATAGTCTCTAATAGTGGCCTTCTTAGGTTCAAATTTCTCCGAACCAATGTTAACCTTTTTTAGGGGTTCATGGTAGGCACATTCTTGCTCATCAGTGATATCCCTAACTTCATGTGTACTTTTGGTATGGTTAACATTCTAACTTTCTACCTCTTCACTATCTATCACATAGACCAATTTTCCCTTTTCTTTTTTCATGCACACACACTCAAGCTACACTTCTTGTGACTCTTCCTTATCAAAGTGTGGTTCAAAACTAGGTTCACCCAATAACTCCAGTATTCAATCTTCTTTCATGGAACTATCTCCCATCATTAGGCACTTAACAACCTACAACGCCCTATCCACTGATGGTTTAGTACTCGATACTCAAAATCTTGAAGGTCTTCTATCAACTCCTGCCAATTTCCTGTCTGTTGGCGCATCTTGGAGTGAATATACCATACATGTGCACAACCTTACAAGGTGGAATACAACTTATGCACCTATAAAGAAGGTGGCAGGGCCTCCATGCCTTCCATTTATGCTTTCTCACATGCTTGGACGTGAGATGAGATGGGTTCCTTCCCATGGTATTCTCGTATTGTAGTGGGTGCATTGCTCTAGGAAAACCTAACAGAGAATGTAATTCTTACCTCACGCCATTCTAGAAGGCTACCGTGATGTGTCACCTACCAACATGATGCGGTCCCAAGAAAGTTATAGTTGAGAATCCATCTTCTTTCAATCTCATTTTTCTAGTGAGCCTCTATTTCATGTAAGAAATCATCAGGGTTGGCCCCTCTAGAGTAACTCAGTAACTTCTTCCCTCCTAGGCACTTGACTGAGTGCACCTTTGTTACCCTTGTCATAGAGCCTCTTAGTTGGCTCCCAATTAACTCATATGTCTCGTGCACCCAATTGTCACACACCACACTAGTTGTATCACTTATGGACTGAGCATCTCCAAACTGAATAACTCCCTTTATAGGGTGAGTCACCTCAAGTTCCCCGATCGAGTGCACACATATCCCGTCAAGAACCTCTTCTCATAAGGGCTCGGATAGGGTGTTGACTTCCCATCGGTTAAAGGAATGATGACCCGCTCTTCCTTGTTCTCAAATTTTATGTATCCTTTATTGAACCTTAGGTTAGCATTATTCTTATAACACCATTGGTGCCCAGGTAATTTTGGAAATTTATCTGCCTCGGCTAGCAGGAACACTTTGAAATCCCTAGTGAATTTTTCCCCTTGGATAGTGATAACCGCATCCTTCAAGACACCAATGGACATTGGCTTTTTTTTTAGCCATATACAACACATTCGAAGATGGTTGTAATGAGGGCCTTCCCATTTTATGCCAAACATCGAGAGTGAGAACATTGACCTCCACACCCATGTCAATCAAAATATTTCTCAGAATCCACCCATCTACAACAACATTTAGGGTAATCTCCTTGTCATAATCAAGGCTATGGGGAGGAAGTTTGGCATGCAGAACCTACCTCTCGCACCCTTCTCCAAAGGCATGGTACCTTCTCCCGTAACCACTCTCCTAGTAAGGGGATGATATTCTCTTGCCTCAACATCTTGCATACTTCTCTAACCTCATCCAAATCCTTCTGTGGAGCCTCAACATTCTTCCTTTGCTCTAACTACCTTGACTTCTCTTTCAGGCACTAGATCTCTCCTTATAGGCTTTGAATCACATCCATGGTTTCTTGATACACTTCTTTCTGATGAGTAGGGTCTGGATACTTTCCATGCACCACCTCTTCTCTAATAACTAGTGGTCTTTACCTTGGTACTTCCCTCACATGCACAACCTCATCTCACATTGTAACTAGTACCGGTTCTAGTTCTAACTCGTGCGCCACTCTTGGCATCCATTGTGAATCGACCTTCCTCACGCTTACCATCTTGGTGCCTTTGTCTTTCAGTGCTGCTGGCTCATGTGCTCAAATAACTTCGAGAACTCCTCATACTTTTGCTTCTTTCCACACCATGAACATTATAGCAGATCAGGGCACTCGCGCTTGTAATGCTTTATGGATCCATAGTTGTAACACGTCCCATGCAGGAACTCACTTCTTCCTCCTCCGTAGTTACCACAAACATGAAATCCTCCTCAAAAACATCTTCCATGTGTCCCTCCATCTATGTGCCCTTCATTGTGATGGCCATCATCCTTGGAATTGTTTCGAGATTGTCCGCACACACCAATATCAATGGCGTTATGTATCTGGTCAATCAACCTACAATCCTTGGTGACATGGGTAGTAGAGGTGTAGATCTTGAAATAGCACAACACATTCTTACGGATCACATGCTGCAGCAGTGGTCATCTACTTATATCATGATCTTTGTGGAAAATTTCAGTCCATTGTCATGGCACATATTGACCTCCTAGGGAAACTATCATTTACATGCCCCTCTACCTCACAATTCATGCACCATAGACCATTGCAAGTCTCATGCGTCGAGTTTGTAGATAGCTTCTCCAGCTAATTCACCATTACAGTAATTTAAGCCTCAAGAAAGGGGCTAACACTAGTATCCACGCTTCCAACAAATGACCTCGGATATAGGGTAGCCTCTAAGGCCTTGCACGGGTCTCGTGAAAGTGCTCTCCTAACGGTGTTATCAATCCTCCAACAAACCACTGAGCATGCTTTGAGAGGGGTGAATATCATAGGATAGCTTTGATAAGAGAGTTTTAAAATGTGCGTCATATTCCCACACACTCTCTTCCATTCCTTGTTGGATCTCCTTCAGCGCGTTGATGCTCTTTTGTTCAAACTCAGGGATATGAAATTCAACCAAGAAGGCATTCCATAGCATGGTGTAATCTACCACCTTCTTATGGGGGTTGTACTTTTGGTACCAACTATGCATGTTCCCTTACAATATCATTACAAACTGACTTGCCTTTTGCTCTGGGTAGTGATCCCTTTGCACGTTATAGTATCTCACACTTGTGAACATGCTCTGTAGCATCCTCAACACCTTTGTAGTTTGGTAGGTGTAAAGAAATCTCGAAAATTACTTACTGAGGTAGTTGAGGTCCTTGTCCACCTGATCCAAAACCTTGATTCCCTTCAATGTGATGCCCACCACCAAATCCACTAGGTCTTGTCCCTCCTAACCCACTAGATCCCCCAGATCCTCTAGATCTGCTAGGTCCTCCAACTCCGACTCCACCGGATCCACCTCCCGTAGCCGTGCAATGGGCTTGAAGTGGTCGTTTCTAGTGTTCCCAACGTTCCACCGAACCGGGCACTAACAATTTTTGATATTGCACCGCTACTAGATGTGTGTCCCACGCCACTCTCAGATGTGATACCCAAGTTTTTTGTACCCACACTTTGTCCAAACGTCATTCTAGACAATATTCCTCCAAACACAGGAAATGATTGTGTAGCCATAGATGTACCAAATGAGAAATTATATCTCCTAGGTGCAGATCGGTCACTCCTACCAATACCAACTGGGTTAGCAATACTTATCTCTTGATTTGGAAGAATAAGTGCTAGGGTTTGGTCACCATGTAGATTTAGATGCGCATCAATGGCTCTCTTTTCTCTAAGAGACGAACTCTCATCAGAAGCTAAAGGTATTTCTCTTCCGCACTTGCCAAGATGGGGTAAAGTATGGACTTCTCATGCTACACGTCCTCCACATGAACCTCAATTCCTTCCCACAATGTCTACCTCCATAAATCCATCACTCCCACAACCTCACGTTGTCTAGCCAACTCCCTTTCACGCACTTCACTATACTTGAGTTGTCTCTCCTCTCTTTCTTTTTCAGCCACAATGTTTTCCATCTTCCTCCACCCTAGCTTCCTCGCCCAATGCTCAACAGAAGCTTAGCCGGCCATAGGAAATGCTTCCAAACTCAGGGTAATGATCAGGATCTTCATAGCTAAAGGGATAGCACACGAAACGATCCTCTAGGCTCCTTAAGAACTCAAACTCAACAACCTCAAGACAAGAATATGTAGAAATAGCATATTCCAAGGTATAATTAATCAAAGACTCTTTTCCACCAATGATCAATAGCATGTTTCCAAGTTAGATCAACATCTTATAGCCTCTGATATTTATCCTAGGTCCACACACGAGATCTATAGTACCAACTTGTTCTAGATGCATATGTTGAAAGCTATTCATATAACTCTACTAGAAAGCAACAAAAGGTCTCATATAGCTCATGATATAAATGTTATTATACCCATCTGTGTGCATCAAACTCGGGTCCAATACTAAATATCTGAGCAAACTCATCCTCCATTCTCTTAAACCATGCTTCGACACTGTCCAAGGTTAAATGCTCTATAATCACACAACATTCTCACAACAACTTTGAAAATAGGTCCCAGAAATGGAACCAAGATGTAGCCATTTTTATCCATCTTTTAACTTCTAACCCCATGCGTGTCGACCTATCACCTAGCGGTATTGGGCGCTCACCCTAGGCACTCGCGAGCGTCAAGCCCCTCCTTTATGTGAGCATTATGAGAAGATCTTGCCATTGTTAGAGGATTAGTTATAGAGAAGTGAATATTCATGTAAAAGCACAACATGAGCTATCATATCCTTATACTCAATCATTTAATAACAATAGAAACATCATGGCATGAAATACAAAGAATAGATCTGCCATAAAATATAAGGAAATAACACTAGGGTTTACACCTTGAACCAGATATTTAGAACACAGCCATATATTTATATTGATCATAGTCTTAGCAACCACATTACATTAAAAAAGGTCGTATCATACCAAATATATCAAGACATGGATCTAACCCATATATCATAGGTCCTAGTTATGCTTTCTTTATTACAAGAATTTTACAGACCCATCCCTTAAACATGATAACATTCCTACAGTCCTCTAATGAGAACCCTAACTCCTAGGGCCTCCTAATATTTTTTGCAGAGCTCCTCTTTCCTCATACTATATGTCTTCATCGATGTGTATCTCTCGGTGTCTCTTCTTTTCTTCCAAGCATCTCTCTTTATAGCACCAACACCCACCACCATGCCTTTCTTTAGGAGTAGATCGGATGCCAAGTGTCCATGTGGTCCTTCAATGGTGCATGCTTATTCTACTCCAAGCTCTCCACTTTCTGTAATGATGTCTTTCCAGGAATATTCCATGTTGTAATATTCTTTCCTTGACCACCAAGTCTTCCAGTGGCACCTTATCCACTCGACATGCCTAGTTGGGTCATGTTTTTCCTCAGGTGCCTCCAGAATGTTGAATATGGCTAATTCCTTAGGCCTTGTGTATTGCCTTGTGCACATGCCTTGGTTTCTCTTAAACCCTTGTCTTTTGTGCTTATCCTCGCACGCCCTTCTTCTTATTAGTCTCACGCGCTCATGCGGCCTCTAGCACATAGCCAATATTTCAAAACCCAACACATGAATAGAAGTATGCAATCAAGACTATATAATTACACAAAGTACCAAATTTTGTTTCTATAATAGTAAAATAAATATGAAATTAAGTATAGAAATTACACCCAAGAAACTAAGAAATAAATAATGAAACCCTAATTGCAAAGAGGAGAAAAAAGGTACTTAGCTGATTCATAATAAAATATGGAGTGTACTGAAGTGCTTGAGCAAGTGAACAGAGAAAAGGAGCATCTCACGAGACCCAAAAATTCAATTCTCAAAAGATAGGCCGGACTAGGGTGCCCGGAGAGGAGAGGGGCACCCACGGGTGCCTTAAGCTTGTTTCTCGGGTGCCTGGTCTACACAAAAGCTTAGGAAAATTCCTCTAATTAGTTACAAGGTGTTCATTATTAGTCACCTTTGGTCTCTTTGAGGTCACACCAAGATCTCTCGAGGTCACTAGAAACCTCGCAATGAAATATGAACCTATAAAACCCTCAAATAGACATCAAATCCTAAAAAGAAAGATGTTGAATGAGGGGTCAGAATTTCCTCATTTGTCACAATTGTGAACTTACAATGAGCTATGTACTACATCTCGGACTCCAATGTAGTTTTGTGTGTGTGTGTGTAGAATCCTACCCTAGGTGGCTATTGTGCATGTCGTACTTGATAGCAAGCAAGTAAGCTAGATGTAAAGAAATGTAATAGATGTGTGCTTGGAATAGAATGAACTTCCCTCATATGAAGTGTGTACGTAGAATAACCAACTCTTGTGTCCCTTGGATGGTGTTAGATGGATGTAATTGATCTCTTAGATACTTGATGGATGTAACCTTAGGAGATGATAGCTAATGTTTAGTGCTTGGTCCTTTATTATGATCACATAACTTTTTATTTATATGATTCATTTGCTTGAATTTCGTAACTAACCCCGAAAAGGATGACTACCAAAATAAGATGTTAAAATGGCTAGAAATGACCCAAAAATTGTGCGTAAAGTACAAAGGGGACAGGGATGCCAAGAGAGGATGAGGGCGCCTAACGTTGGTGTCATGATAGGGTGATGGTGTCTAGGAAAATAAAAGCCGAAGTATAAAAAGGTAGACTAAGAAAGTAAGGGTATAAAACCAAAATTGGTACCAAAAAGAAAAGAAAGGTGGCCAAAGACATGGGTTAATTAGTACTTTTTTACTTAGGAATCATATGAATAATGCATGTTATCACGACTAGATAATTACCCAAAGTGCGTGATTTTGTGTCTACTCTCTCTATTGCTTATACTTTATTTTTCTTGCATGATAGATCTTGATTGTTACTATTGTATTCATGTGATCTTAGTCCTCTAATTAAGATTTAAATTTCATTAAATCAATTATTTTCTTTTTGGGATATTTTAGAGTTTTCTCCCTCAAATTTATTAGTTATATATTATGATATATTTAATAAACTACTAAAACTATGGAACATTATGAGGATAAGTTACAAAGGACCCATCACAAGACTCAATCAACTTCTCTAAAACTTTTATGGCTTCAAATAATATCGTTCGGTACTTCGTGGATTCCAAATGGACATGTAGTGTTTCGAGGCTTCAAATAGTAAATTCAATCTTCAAAACTTGCTCGTAGTATTTCGCATATTCCCTTTGGTTTGTGTAACTTCGTATATTCTTGAAAAATATCCAAAGGTTCGCATAATTTTGTAATAGACTTGACCTTATGCAATAGACTTACACGGCCCCAATGGACTTCTACAACTTACACAATAGGTTTTTATAATAAACCCTCAACACAATTTCAACACAAAATACTCTAACTATTTTTGGGTTATACATGATACCTTTTGAACCCGGATGTTCCTACATCAAACTTACACTATGCTCTCTAATTAAACTACAAGCTTTATTAGTGGGTCGAATATATAATCACTATTTTGTATCACTTCTTTCTATATTATAGGCTTCATTAATATCTATAATAAATAATTACCATGATATATAATTTTTATTTTGAAATAACCAACGTAGGGTGTACTTATAGTCAATATCACTAACAATTAGTTGTGTGAATGCGTGTATTATTAATAAAGGATTTATACTAGACATGTAAATAAATACACATAATTGTTTTATGGGAAAGTGGGATTTTCATCAAAATGTAATATATGTGTGCACGAACATGAGATTAAATTTATTGGTTTTGAATATATGATTTCATGTGAATATGGGGATAATTAGAATAAAATAATACATGACAATTTTAGACATAGATGCAAACAACGCCTATAAAATTAGGAGTAAGTATAGACTCTTTCCAAGACCATTCAGATTCTTCGAAAATATTAATATTGTTCCTAATAATGTAAAGTCAAACCTAGTAAATGACAGTTATACAAAATATGATTTAATAATCTTATTTTTCACCTCTAGGGATATTAAAACATCTCTCACTTTCTAAGTTTTTGCATGGACCCTTGGGAAATATATCACCTTCTTCAAACCCCTAATAGGAACACTGAGTATAAAAATGATAAGTTCAAGTATATGTTTTGGGATCTATGACTCACTAGAAAAATAAAGAGCTTTCACAATATTTTTGAGCCCCTCAATGAGGTTTAATATTGAAAACAAAACACCGACTGTAATTTTATGCTTCCATGGGAACAAAATAGCTTATTAGACTCCAGAAAAAAATTACCATGTTGTGAATTTTGATCAACATATAATTTCTTTTTAAAATATTTTCTTCTTTAAATATGGTTAAACCCTCTTCATAGGCAATCTGTACGACAAGAATTTTTTCAAACACATTTTCTATTTAAAAAAATCACATCCCTCCACAACGCACTTTGCACCTTAAGGAAAATAAATAGTTAAAAATAGTGGTGCAACATGCATTTACCTTGCAAACTCTTAGCGCAAAAGTATTGTAACCTTGATTTTCACATTTGATATATTTTAAAATATTAAATCTATTTTACAAAGCCAATAGGTATTATATTTTAGATCATTCATAGTTGTATAATCCCATCAATGACCATCATCATGGGTGAGACCATTGGTTTGAGTCGAGCCATTGAAATTGATGATTAAGAATTGTTTGAAGCAGGGAATGATAAATCTTGATTGTTGATTTCGAATTAGATAAGGTTGGTCCAAAAATACCTAAATTGCCAAAATAATTTCAGTCTATTTACAATAGGACATGTGATAGATATCTACGATGAAAGGAAAGGTTGTAATGGAGTGTGTTGTTCACTTGTATTCTTTACATTAAAGTTGACATAAATTTCATGTTCATTTGACACGTCATTCATAAATTTTACTTCTATTGGACTATTAAATAATTTTGTTTCTTTTTTCTTGGAGAATTTAATTTTTAAAAAATAGTAATATTTTGGGCATGTAGTAATGTTTCAGTCTTTTCTTCTTGAATAAATATTTTTGAAACCGGCACAATCGCGTAGTTAAATGATTCTATTTACCCCAAATCAAAGGGAAATTGATAGAGAATTCAATAAAGTTGTTCATTAAAGAGGTATGTAAAAATCAAACCTAAGAACCTTGAAATTGATATCTATTGATGTATTTCATATAAATAAATTTATTATAATATACTTATTATATTATATTTATTTTTTAATTGTTACTTTTTTGTATACTTATACTACACTTGCATAGTTAGATAAGTAACTCGTGATTGATATCTCTCTACATATTTTAGATAGATGTATTTAAAATATATATACTAATTTCTATGCTATCATTATCATTAACAACAAAAACTATATATATTAAATCCAATCAATGTGCATTTTACACTTTAAATCTTGAAACCCATTAAATTCTTTTATATATATACATATAATTTTATGTCAAAATTTTCAACAAAGTTCTTTAGATTTTTTTAACAATAAATTGTGGGAAAAAATGTTAATTAACATTGTTCCGAGGTAAACATTTTTGCAGTTGGTGACAACATTTTACCAAATCCAACCTTGAGATGTATTCTAAATTTAAGGTTTTCAGAATTAGAGAAGTAATGTTGCAGAATTAGAGAAGTAATGTTGCAGAATTTGAGATGTAATGTTGCAGAATTAGATAAGTAGAGCTCAATTCAATGTTTTTTTCAGTTTGTATTTATCAAATGTGTAGGGGTTGTATTTGTGTACAGAATTTATTGAATAAACTACTTATGTAATTTTATTTTCTTACAATTTTTTCAAATGTTTTTTTGGGGACTCACATAGTCCTACTTTTGATCTGAAAATGTTGTGTATTATGTTTTGTATTTTTAGCTTATGTAGATGTAGATGAGAATCAAGTGTAGATGAGAATCAACTCCCATCTTGCATTTATTTGTTTAGTCAATTTAGCTATGTTATCAGTTCTCACTAAACATTGTCTATCCCATATTGAAGATGTTTTCCGCTGTATTTTGTTGCTTCACACAACCTAACCACTAATAAGCCAAATTATTAAAAACTTTTTTGTATTGTACTTATTTCTTATCATTAAATGTAAGGCATGATTTAAATTTCTTTATAATTCTATGGTTGTTTCATTAATGCTTTGCGTTAATTATATATAAACCAAAGAACATTTTTAATTTAGCTATGATCTCTCTAATTATATAATATTGTTTCACTAAGTTTGGGAAATAATAGAGAATTACCAATAAATTAAATGATATTTTATTTAATGGTATGTTCATTAGACAGTTGTTTCTTTAATATTCTTCATCAACTGGATTATAACTAATTTAACTATATTTATAAAGTTTTTATGTGATTGTATGTGAGCCCTACATTTAATTAAGATCACTATTGTGTGAATGTTATTTTACACATTTTTTCATTTAATATCTTATTTGCACACACTTGTTATTCATGTGATTATGCAAGACTTTTTTACATTAAATATCATTATTATTAAATTATGAATGTGAGTAAAAATCAACTATAATCCAATCATGTATGTATGTTAAATTGAGAATTTTTACAAACAATTTAATTTGATAAAGTAAAAATTGACCTTTCCAAGGCTAATTTTGTGATGACTTTGTATCCAAGTATATTGTAGGTCTCATTTTCTCAAATTTTTATTAAAAACACAAGTATAATTTTTAACAAAATTTAAAAATTCAAGATTTCTAAAAATTAACACAACTCTATAATATTAGCATTGTACAAATAAACACTCTAAATACTCATCACACAAATCTTAAAGTTTGACAAATCTATTTATTTCACTTATGTGTTTCAAAATTATATCCAATTCGTTGTGATAAGTCATCAATAAAAGTACATATATATTGTGTCCCACAAAATTTTCCCACCAAAATTACGACATTTTAGTATTTTGTATCCGATAGTTACTTGTTGGTGGGTTTTTAAAAACAAATGTTTATTTGACACATGTCATACAACCATTTTCTTATTAGAATATCTAGTTACAACCATTTTGTGAGTAAAGAGATGCAATGTCACCCACTTTCTCGAACAGGGTTACACATAGTTTCCAAACAAAGTTTAATTATCATAGAAATTTCAAATAAATTTTAATTATTGTAGACATTATTAATATAATTACTTTTTAAAAAATAATTAAATATGGTAAATAAAGACATGACAACTATGATAATTGTAGAGTGAGAGAAGTTTATTATTCGGTATCTATATGTGAGCAAATAGATTGAACACTTCTTTACTCACCCAAATATGCAATTGAATGTATTCTTAGATAACATTGTTATCATATATTAATTGTGTAGAATAGAATTTTTGGTTTTGGCATGAATTTTCATTGTGATTAAATGTTGATTATTGTTTCAACATGGACCTTTTTAATTTCCATTTTAAATCAAAAATTAGTTGCGAGGATATTGAAGGAATGGTTTGTACATAATATAAAAATATTTTGAGAAGAAAGAACTTTCAATTGTTGATGCACCGAAATTTTCCTCAAGTTTCAATGATACCTATAGTAGAAGATTTCATCCTTGCAAAATATAATGATCATTTTATGGCTCTGATTTGTAACAACAAAAGTCTTACAAAGCAAGTTCCTACTGCAACATTTTAAATTTACATATTTCAAATATTTTTCAATCGATTATGTATTCGCACATTATCTTTGCGTTATTTATGTATTTAGTTTTTCATCTTCAAAATCTGGGTTAAAAACATGTTGGCGAAATAATTTTTCAAGTGGGAAAATTACCGGCTTTCGCTAACGTTATGGGGCTACGTCCATCCGGTTGAATGGGGAGTTTTATTTATTGAAAATAGGGAAATATTTACACTATTCTAATTGCTTGGGGTGGTCTTTCAACCGGGATCACATAGGGGTACTTCCCTACACTTGTGGAAAAGTGCTTTTGAAACCATAAGGGAGGAAAATTTTTGAGAGAGAGAGAGAGGTGTGAAGAGAATAGTAAGGAGGGTTTTGCACAATAAATAGTACAAGATTTTATTGCTTAAAACCATAATATATCCATGAATTCAATGAGAAGACACCAATATGCAAAGATGAAAAACACACTTAACACACAATTTAAATGCATTATATTCATCAAAAGATTCATTCTTTCCTTGGTTGTGTAGGATTACAAAGCTCTATTGGAGTAAAGTTGAGATGGAGAGGAAAACATGAGACAAGGAGGTAGAATAATTGTAGTTCCTTACTTGTAGTGATGTCATGGGAGCTATCAATCAAGAAAATATCACATCTAGCAACCAATAAACTATCACCCTTTGCAAGAAAATATAACCTTTTGGAATGGAGAGAGCCTTACAATTTATAGTTACATTCAGTGACTCTTCACATTCCAATGTGACCTTTCAACTTAAAGTGCAATCCTCAACAAAGAAATAGAACTTTAAGTGACTTAAGTCACTTTTTACAAACTTTCTTCTCAATGAAGAAATAGAATTTTAGAGAGAGAAAGAGAGAAGAAAGAGAGAGGTGAGAAGCTCCAACATAGAATTAAGAAGGATGAAGAAGCTCTGATTGTGAAGAAGATCCATTATTGTGATGAACTAATGAAATACTCTAATGCAAAGATTAACAATTGTAGCCTCCTTTTGAATGAACAACAATTGTAGCCCATGTACAATACACTGAGAGAAGAAGTGAAAATCACTTGATCAATAGTGTAGACACTAGATCACGCACTTGGGTACATTTATAGGTCCTAAGAGCATGCTAGTATTTACATGATTCTTAAGCAAGAAAAATAGTGGTTGATAACTATCTTTGGCCTATTTTCTGTCTCTTGTTTTCTATTTGGTCTTACACACCCTACATCCTAGTTAGAACTTTATTTATTTATCTTTCATAACTTTAGACACCAAAGACCCAGTCAAGATAGCAACACCCGTGCACTCTTGTCCTTCTTAGGCGTCCCTGAACCTTTCTTACCTTATTCACTCTTTTTGGGTCTCTTTTATATTTTGGGCATATTTTTCACTTATGGGTTAGCCTTCTAGTTATCAATTATGAAATTCAAATAAGGGAATCATATAAATACATAGTTATGTGTTCAAAATTAAGGACCAAGCACTAAGCATTACTATTATTACCTAATCTTGCATTCCAAAGGCACTAAAGCACTCCAAAGGCATCCATCTATCACTCATTCAAGGGACAAGGGCTGCATCAACTTTTCATACACTACATAGGAAGGGGAATTCTATTCTATTCCATCCACACATACTATTACATTTCTACATTCTAGCTACACCCGCTATCAAGTGCAACTTGCACAAGGGCATCTTATGGCATCACTCTTACACACACACAAGAACTACATGGAGTCTTAGATGTATTATAGTACTTAGTAGTAAGTTCACTCTTTGGGTAGTGACTGGGGTCATTCTGACTCCCCATTCTACATTTTCTTTTTTAGGTTTGATGTGGTTTATGGGCTTATGTAGGTGAACTTATTTTTTTGCAGTTATAGGTACCTTCAAAGTGATATTAGTGTGAATATCATGAAATCAACATGAATCAATAGTGAATACCTTGTGATACAACAAAAAGTAGCTTCGAGCCTTTATGTAGTCACCAATCCCTAGGAGCAATCACTACTACCCGGCACCTCTATCCAAAGATTGGGCGCCCTGCTCAACAAAGATTCTTAGGTTCTAGATTACATAGTGAGCATTTACGATGTTGTTTGTAGTGTATTCAGAAATTTCACCACTCCAAATCACTTCCTATACATTCAAAAATTAGCTAAGTCTCCTATCTCTCTTCCTTGATTAGGATTTTACATCATTGATTTCTTATTGCTCGGATCTTATTGTATATTATCATTTTATACATCATTAGGAACAATAATTACTCTGTAATTAGATTTAATTAAAATTAAATTAAATCAAATTTACCCTTGAAAACCATGGATAATATCTTTCCTCACTTGAAAAAACCTTCCAAACGATGAAACATTTCCATGCCTCCTTGACCCATTATTTATATGAATGAAAACTTGAAACAATTACCCACACAATTCAACCATGATGATCAAATATGGAACCATGGGACCTTCCCTTCTACTCCGAGTCATCATTCAACTCCCACTCCTCCGCAACCATGAATTTATCATTACTATTCCCATAAGGAAAGCTTTAGAGAAATGGCCACCAATTATTGATAGGTGGAGATTTTCAAGGACTTCCAAAATCGGCATTTCCTCTTTGAGACACCTTATGCTCACTACATCCGTGAAGGTGGGGATTTGTTTGCAAATTAACCTCCGTGAAAGGTTTAATTTTTAAGACATGAAGAGGAGGATCATGTGAGAAAATATTGAGTTCATCTTTATCATTTATTATTTCAGAGAGTTACACATGGGTGTCCATTTTTTTCCAAATTTGCCACTTTTGAATGTTTTGCACTTTGAAGGAATTCCTTTAAGTATAGAACCATATTTTCCTTGGAATTACTATTTTTAGTAAGTCATATGGTAGATAATTACTAAAATAATAAAGTATTTTTTTGGGTTTCAGTTGGAACAAAACCAATTGCAGCAGCTTTCTATATTTCATTTCAAGGCTTTGCTCCAATTTTTGGGAGATTCTAATTGCCAGGTTTTTGTAGATTTGAGAAAAGGTGATTTTTTCTAGAAACTTCATATGGATATAAAAATAAATTATTGCATCAATGGTAGCATGCAAATAATCTTATTAAAGTTTTTCCGACAAGAAATCCATGGTTAAAATTTGGTGGCAAACGAGTTTGGGAACATGAGTTTTGAGAAAAACTATATTTGGAAGTTTAGGGCAAAAAAGAGGGTTTTTATGTTTGAATGTTATAACTAGCATCAAAAGATGTTTTAATGGATGCTAAGGAATTTTCCTTGTGTTTTCAAGTTGTGTTTTTAAGTTATGAGTGGTATTTAACATGAGTGAATGTGTTTATAAGGTGGGAAATGAAAATGAGGAAGCACATGGTGGAGTGGGAAGGAGGGAAAAGTGGATAAGTTGGGTTTTAAATGTGCATTGCACCTAGGTGCACTTTTTGGGTGAAATTGCACCTCAAAAATGCGCCTAAGGTGCATGGTGGAGTTTGGGGTGCCATTTTTACGTTTTTGAGTTGAGGGTGGTATATATGCATGTAATTTATGGACCATTAAATCATGGCACACTTTTGGGGTGAAATTTCACCTCAAAATTGCACCCAAGGTGCAAGAGGGGTGAAAAAGTGCACTTGGAGGAAGAGAGGGGGCCCACCACAACTTAAAACACATGGTTAATCCAATCACCTTATGTTTCTTCGTTGGAAATGCATCCAATGAGAGTGAGGAAATATTTTGGGGTGAAATTTCACCTCAAAATTCACAAAGGGTGCAAGGGAACACAAAAATTACACCTAAGCACTCAAATGTTGCATCCGAGCATGGTTTGTACTTAAAACTTGCTCGTCGGAATGTTTCCTTCACCTCGGAGTCAAAAATTAACGAATTTTTTCCAACTAATATATAAATATTCATGGAAACACACTAATAAATATAATGAGACCATTAAGAAGCCATGAAAATTAATTCTTCAACAAGTTTTACCCATACCTTTAATTTTTCCTCGAGCTATGTGTTGGTGAGTGAGTGGTAAAATAGTTTTTAATGAAATAGAGTCAAAAAAACTTATGGATAATGGATAGCATTAAAACACCCTAATTTGATATTTTTAGGCTCCCAACTCTTCCCAAAGTGTCCAGAACCTTTTAGTCAAGTTTCACCTTGTAATATGACTCTTGAGTTGCACTGCTAGACAATTTTCCACATTTCAAAGTTCCTAGAATATGTTTTTGATTATTCCATCATGAAGTAGTCTATACTAGATTTCTAATGAGTATTTGATTACTTACCAACTCCTTCTAAGGATCCTAAAATATTCAAAACAATCCAACTAGCTTTTTCACCACTTCCATTTCCTTATATTGTGTTATAGATAACCCGGTATTGCATAACTTGTTCCTAAACCTATTTTTTATTCTAGAACTTTCCTAAACTACCTCATATGGCTTCATATATTTTCCACACACTTATCGGTGCTTTAAATTTTCCCTATACATTTTTGAGGGGTGTTCACCAAGTGTAAAAATCCTTATAATAGGCCTTTTTAGGCCTCCTAGAGCAATTCCTTCTGAATGGTTTTGAATGAAACCATGAATCACTTCCATGTACATGAATCACACTTTAAAATTACATTAGCACATTCCTCCTAGCCATTTTGAGGGTAACATGGTCACCGAGTTAGCCAGAGGACATGTTTAATTGATCGAGAGAGGGCTTTTCGATGAGGGTTGGGTTGTCATAGCAAAAAAATTGAATTTTTCATGCTAGAAATTTTACATGACAATAGTTATCTCTTTATAGGGACCTTTTCTGGATTGAGCATAGTAAGGAAAGGACAAGAAAGAACTCTATAATATCAAGACACTACTTGGACCAGCCTCCTTATCCATTGGGCTATGGAGTCACCACACATAGATATATAACAAAGATTTATCAGTTGGGCATAGAGTCACCACTTCAAAATACTACCACAAGTAGGGAAAAACACACAACAAAAAGGGAGAAAACATACAACAAGAAATAAACACACAACAGGGAAGGGAAACACAACCTAAAATCACCTATGGTACATGCGGGGACAACCCACTTTCACTGTAGCATTTTTCTCTTTGGATGTTACTACTAAATGGGTAACATCAGATGATGATGTTCTATGAAGCCATTAATTGGTTCAAGGAAGTAGCATCCTTTCCTTAACTACTTATGAAAGTTATGTGATTTCATGAATGTTTGTATACTTGGGAGGAGTGAGCCTATGTGATTACTCTAATGCTCAAATCCTCACTCAAAAATTACATTAATCTCATATGGTAAATTATTTTCTACGTTTACCCACATTGTTGATATCCCACTTTTCATTTCACTACTACCCCGATGTTGATTTTTGATTGGATTGCTTAAATGTTCCAAGTTCTTATCTTTCCCACATTGATGCTTATTTACAACTTTTTCATGATAAGTATTGAGTCTATCCTTTTGTTATATTTCACCATGAAACATTTGGGCACCAAATGAAGAATCAAATTTAGCTTCATAATTGTCTTTCATAGCCATGGCATGAGATAAGATATCAAGACTGAGCTTGGGATCTTTTGTTCCTTTCGTAACTTTTAAGATTTCCTTCATAGACTCCTTGAAAATTTCTGAAATATCACCTTTACATTCACTTGAGGAATATTCATTTTGAAACTACATGAAATGATTTGGAGAAATTGATTCATCATCCCAAATATCATTGAGTTTTATTTTTTCTTCATCATGGGAGGTCTAAAATAGTTTTGTTTCATTGTTTTCATCATTGAGATAATTTTCCTCTTCAAATGGAAAAGATAAAACTCCACTTTTGTCATTACATCTATCAACAATTTTCTCATGGGGGTATTTGATTTTTCATCTTGATTTCTTTCATTATGACAAATTTTTAAATCAACTAAGAGGTCAAAATTAGATTTGTAACTATCTTAAAATTATATGGCTTGCTTTAGGAGTTCAAGACTGATTTGAGGATCTTTTTTTTCCTCTACAACTCTCAGCATTTCTTCCAAAGCTTCCTCTTTCAAATTTTTAAATGCTCGTCCTAAATCAGCCTCTCTTCTTTATGAATGAAATATTTAAGAGAATCTTCTTCTTCAAATGGAAATGTGAAAACCTCATCATCGTGAACAAACACATTGTCAATTTATCAATTTGGAAATTCTCAAGAACTACTTCATCTTCTTCATGACCTACAACATTTGGAAATTTTGAACTATCCTATTGAAATTCAAGATTTCTCCACTCTTCTCCATGATCAATATCCAACTGGAAAGTAATGTTTGGTCCTATCAAGATATGAATTTCATCCTCCTCTTCATATGTTATAAAATAATTTCCCTTCATGTTATCCTAGTATAAAATGTTAGCTCATGGATCTCCTGAAATTTTTATCGTGTATCTCATCTTTTTTACTAGAAGCACCTTTTCCATTTGTCCCTTAACTAGAATGGTTGAAAAAGATGAATTCATCTATATTTTACCTCCTAAGTCTCAACAAAAAAATCTATTTAGTAACATTCTGAATGATTCCATAATTTATGCTACCAAGATGGTCAATAGAAATCTCTTTTCGGAAAGCCACCGAGTGTCACCTTTACATCTTTGATTTTCCCCACAAGTGGGACTTCCTTAGATTTTGTAGAGTAACATTAACCATTGGCCCATGTTAAGGTAATTCTGAGATTATTTTCAACTTTAATGGGCATTACATTATGATAAGCTCTTGAATCTATTATGTAGTTGTTCAATTGATATCCTCCAATGAGAAGGGAGAGATATAATGGATCAATGTTATCGATCTTTGATGCACTTAAAGTGTGGGTATTCTAAGATGAGGGAGTGGGTGGAGTTAGTAATATTCTATTGGAATTATAAACTACAGTGTTAGGGTTTGAAATACTACTTTTTATATGATGGAAAAACTTCTCAAATTGTTCGGGTGAGTCTCGCAAATATTCAAGATCATAAATTTGTACTTTGGACTTGTTCACATGTTCTATGATATCAAAAGAAGTATATCTTTAGGGGAAAGTGGATGATTTAATAGGTGTATAACAAGTTTTTAAAGGACTATATTTTACAGGAATAAAATTAGAGCAAGAAGGAGCATTAAGAGACTTACTTAGAATATTGGATGGCCTCTTTCCTACCACGAGATATGGCTTCTCCTTTGTAGACACCATGGAAGGTGGGAGTGGATATTATCTCTTGATTATTTTATTCCCTAGATTCACCACAAGAGGATATTTAATGTTCTTATTATTTAGAGTAGTGGGGGAAGAACTTCCTTTATGAGATTTGGAGTGGGTGAACACCACACATAAGAAACTAGGTGCATCATCATCATCTTCTTCTTTACATCTTGAATATTCAAAGAATCTGATTTATACATCATTCTCCACTTATTTAACCTATAGGACATAGTTTCCCTCACTTTCTTTTTTAAGATCTTCATATTCTTGAGTTCCAAAAATTACATTGATTGGTGGAGCTTCCAAGAAAATCCTTTAGGGTGTTCCTACAATTTGGTTCTTATTCTAATTTTGATGGGATGTTCATTGAGAAACCTCCCTCTTCAATGTTTTCATTATTAACCAACTTCTATAATAATGAATCGATTACCTAAAATGTGTAATGAATCTAAGTTAATCTAATATTAATAACAACAATAAATAATAGATAAATGCATAAATAAAATGACCCAAGAAATCTAAGCTATGAAAATATGAAACCCTAAAGTGTAAGAAGGGTTAGATAAAGCTTAGTTGATTCAATGACTGTTTAGATTTTTCAAAGTGATGACCAGATAAATAGAATGTAGGAACTAACACACTGAAGCTCCGAGAAAACACATATCTAGAGTAGTATGTTAGACTCGGGCAGGCTGGAGAAGGACTAGGGCACGTGGGGAACTCTGTCCGAGATATAGGCACTATGGTCCTTGAAAAAGCTCTAAAACCCACTTCCAAGATTTTGTTTGAATAAATACATGCCCTCACCTCTTATCACATTGGTTTCATTGGATTGAATCGATGACGCTGAAAATTAGAAATGAAGATGAGACCTCCAAAACCCCAAGACAAACATCAAACCCTAAAAATAAATATGCATATGAAGGGGTTAGACTGTCCTCAATGGCTACAATGGTGGACTTACTAATTGAGCACTACACTACATCTCATACCCGATGTAGTTCTATGTGTGTGTGTGTAAAATCATGCCCTAGGTGATCTTGTGCTAGTCACACTTTGTGAAAGTAGTGAGCAATAACTATGTGTATAAATGTAATAAAATGGTGGATGGAATAGAATAAACTTCCCTCTTATGCAATGTGATGCAGATGAACCATCCTTGTGTCTTGTGATGGAGCTAGATGGATGAAAATGGATCCTTTTATAGATGCAACCTTAGGTGATGATAGTAGTGTTTAGTGTTTGGTCCCTCATTATGGTCTCATAACTTTATATTTATATGGTTCTCTTGTTCTAATTTTGTAATTAACACTCGAAGAGGCTGACCACTAAAAAGATAGAAAGCTCAAACAACTAGAAAGTGCCCAAAAATTGGTGAGAAAGTTTAAAAAGGATCATAGTACCCCAAATGGGACCAGGGTGCCTAGGACGTCTAATTACTTGGGTTGGGCGCCCTGTAAAGGTAAAACAATGCCAAATGGAAAAACTGGATGGGTGAGTACATGCGGGAGGTCAACAGTGATGACAACAAACAAATTTAAATGCCCAAAGTACATGGGTTAATTAGTACTTTCTTCACTCATAAACCATATGAATAGTAGTATGAGGCCCGGACTAGATAATGTCTAAAGTGTATGATTTTATGTCTACATTTGCCCCCACTTCATGTTGGTGAGCGGAACACTCGGTAACATAAAGTAGATAGAGATGAGTACCTAATGTCTATGTAAAGTAATGTAGAAAGTGTGTCGATAGACTAAGAAAAGTGTGGAATGAGAAAATGGTGGAGTGTGGAAACTAGAGATGCAAAAGTGTAAAAAGTGGTGAGAGTGAACCAAGGGCGGAAATGTGTGTGTAACTATAGATGTGTATAATGTACCCGCATATTATTATGAGGTGTATGCTACCACAAAATTTTGTTTTTATTATTTTTTGACGCATTTGTTGTAGTTTTTGACTGTTTTCTTCTCATACGGACATACCTACAAAGGAGAAGACGCTCAAGTAGTCAAATAAGCATGTATATGTATAAAAATACATGGATATAGAAATTAAAATACTGAAATGGAAATATGAAAAGTGTAAAAGGAACATGTGCACTTGATTTTTGATGAGAAAAGGTGTGTAGAAGAGGATATCCCGTCTTCGCAAGTTTTTTGGGCAATCTCATGCCACCTTGGCGGAAAAAGTGTAGGGAGAAAGCTACATTATACTCCAACTTGTAACTACTTCCTGAAGATGTATAAAGAGGTAGTTGTATTGCCTAATTTTTTGGGTGATCTAATGCCACTGAACAAAGTAGTGTAGGGAGGAAATCCATTGTATCCTCCTACCTATAAGCTCCCCAGAATACTAAGGACAGCCTATCCTATATAATCCTTCATGTACGGGTTTGTAGACTAGTCTAAACCCACTCATTTTATAACCCATGATGTCAAGGATGGAAACTAAACAAAACTATACCATTAGAGAGCACTATGTAGTGTGTAAAATCCCTACATAATGCCCCCTCTTTGTGAGCACATGTGACATCGCGGATGGGAGGATGTTGCCTCAAAATAGGACCAACCGTGTAAATTATGCCCTACAAAGGGAAGGGAATGCACTTGGTATAAACTAAGGTGCACATAAACAAGTGGCTAGAAATAAGTGTTACTATAAGCATGCATGTAAAATACAAGTGTACGCTATGTAGAAAATGTAAAAGCTAGAAAGCAAGTAAACATGCCATAAAGTAGTATATACCATCAAAATGGGTTACAAACATGGGACATCACTCATGATGTTGCAAGACACTCAAGGTCGTAATAGCCACATACAAAAAAACAAGTGTGCACACCAGGACATAGAGTGAGGCCCACATATAATAGTAAACAAGAGACAAACAATAGCAAACAACCAAACAGATAGCCGTGGAAGTAAATAATCTTGCAAACAAATGTTGCACATGAAGCACATGTTAGCATGTTAGAAAGATAACTAGTATGTCAATAGCATGTATAACCAAGTAATGAAAAGTGTTAAGTAAAAATGAAATAATAGCACCTATAAGAGACAAATGTGGATGCCCCCAACAACCATTGTAGGCATGATAGAAGGTGAGCATCCATGTTGCATGTAAGATACCTATATTTGTGATCAAAACTAGAGAAAGATATGAATGCACATGTGTGTATGGTAGAGATAATGACATACAAGAGACCTATCTAGCATGTGTAACAAGACAATATTATACAATAAAATAAAAGTAAGATTAAAAACAACCAAGATATGCAATATGTTGTAGATGGATGGAATGGAATACAAGATGGATAGTAGGATCTGCATGCCCCCCAAGTGAATGGAGTTATATGTAGTGATGTTCATTTGGTTTTCCCCCTCATCAGTCAAGAATGAACCGTAAACAACAGTGTGTCATCGGGAAATGGTCGAAGTGTGTATTGTATATAAGGTATTGTGATGAGTGTGTATGTGTTTGATGATATGTGACCTAGAGATGAATGTGTTATGATGTATCCTAAAGTGTATATCAAGATAAGATGAATAGACGGAGTGGTGATGCAGCCTCAAGAATTCACCACTACAATATGAAGGAATAGGTAACCATTTAGCCTATAGTGTATGTTAATAACCTAGTAATGTCACATGATAAAAGGTTGCATGATATATGTGTGTGTATGATAAGGTCCATTTGATTTGTAAACCATTGGCAATCAAGTATGGACTGAGGAACTAGAGTGCATTATAGGGTAATGAGTGCAGTGCATATAATTGGATGTATATAGTATATGTGATTATAAAAGACGACCATGTGATGTGTAAACTATATAATGTACGATGAAATATGTAGTACAATATGTGTAATACCTAGGGTGCAATGTGTGGGGTTCATGTGTAGTTATAGCCCTCAACAGTCAAGTGTGAACCGAAGCACAAGAGTGTGTCATTGGGTAATGGTCGATACTAGTATGAGTGTGATGAGTACGTAATGTAATAGGGATGTGATATGCACATGCTAGGAGTATATTATTTTGTGGTGTTCGATGATGCTAGGTTGGGGGTTTGTGTGAATGTTATGCCCCCGAAGTGTGTGTGAGTGAATGAACTATCCAATGATAGTGAAGGATGAAGGTCCTCCATCCAATGAATGTGGTGATGAAAGCATATGACCATGTGCTAGTAATGGTAGATAGTAGGTAGGTAGACGTTGTGTAGGAGAGTGAATCATATGATCATGTGATGGATAAATATATGATGACCGTGTGTAGGTGCAATAAAATGTGTAGGTGATGGACACCCACGTGGAATGAAACAAGGTGGTGACCTACATCGAGATGCAGTAACTATCCTAGGAATGGGCCTATGCCAATGTGTAGGACTAGCGGAGTGGTGAGGTCGCACATAAGGTGTACAAGTAGGTGAAATAGGAGTAGATTGCGCTTTTAGTAACGTAGATTGCAATGTGCTAGATGAAGTGGAAGATGTGTGAATTGATGCTTGAGAAGATGACAACCATGGAATAGATGGGGGTACATTGTCAATAGAGATAACCTGATTGTTATGAATGAATTTGAGTCACAAATGATTCATAGAGATAATGGATTGAGACCTATGAATCCAATTGAGTCTGAGTAGCATGTCACAACCATCGACTGCTTGCCCAACAAGGAAAGGGACAAGCAAAGTGAGAGGACCAACTATAACATGTAGTTTGACGACACCATATGGTTTTCATAGGGTATTCAATTTGTGATTGAGGGTAACTCGATGGCATGAAGAAATGGAATAGAACATGTGCTAATAGGCCAATATGGGTCAACCTTAGTATTATTGATGGGGATCAAGCCAATAGATTCTTTGATATGTAGGTGATTAGATGTAAAAGTTGCATGATAGTCATGGTTAGAAAAAGAGATGACTGGTGGTGAAGTGTCAATATGCGCAACTAAAAATTCAAGGGCCCCTGAAGTAGGAGGAGACATTGCGTGGTAGACATAATTAGCCGATGAGTCAGTTTTTTTGTATCATGTTTGGGTAGAGGGTTGTTAAAGATTTTGAGCTTATGATTTTCATTGATAGGTGGAGATGTTACATATTCTGGAAGCTCAATTTAACCATTTTTAATCAAATCCTAAATGAGATATCATAGTCGGTAACAACGATCGGTGGAGTGTCCTACACACTGATGATAGTCACAATGGGAATGTTCATCAAAATTACACCTTGTTGGTCGAGATGGATCAATTTGTAGTGGAGAGGGTAGTGTGATGAGGTTACTTTCGACAAGTTTTGGTAGTAAAATATGCGGGGAATACTAAACTTAGTGAATGTATGTCGATGTGGTTGCGATTGAAGCTCCTTAGTAGTAGAGACTGTGTTGATAGTGAATTTTGTATCCAATGGTTTGTTCATAGATGGCTTGAATGTTGACTTACCTAAAAACGTGTGGAGGATGATGATTGTTCCTGATACTTAAGCTTTTCTATTTCTAAGAGCTTGGTTTCACGTAGCTTAAGAGTATAACAGAGTTGATCGAAAGAAGAATTCTCAAAGAGAACACTCTCCTAGAGTGGTGGTAAAATAATTTGAATGAATAAATCCTAAAGCTCAACATCCACAAGCATATTGGACATCTTGGCTAAATTATTTTTATAATGCAAGACATAATCTGCTAAGTGTTCATTAGATCCTTGTTTGAGTTGTGCAAGTTGAGCATAAGAGATCTTAGAGCCGATGTTAATGGAAAAGTGAGTGAGAAAAGCATTAGAAATATGTGTGAAAGATTTTATTGAATGGACAGGTAGGTCATAAAACCAACATAGTGTATAATATTATAAGCTACAAGCAAAGATATTAGCAAGTATTGTAGATTCATCCACATAGTCAAGGCATGCTATGTGAAAATCACGGGATGTTCTTATAGATCACCATTTCCTTTAAATATGGGAAATTTTGGAGATTAAATTAGGTGGTAAGGGATAGGTAGATATAACAGGTGTGAAAGGAGTATGCAGCAAAGGTGTGGATTCTAAAGATGGTAATGCAAAAGATGGTAATGCATGAGATGTAGAAATCTGGAGATGACGGATTTTGGTTTACAAATTTTGGTACAAATAATTTAAATCAGGGAGTATTCAAGAAGAGCCAAGTTGTATGTTAGGTGTGTTAGGGTGAATGATGGGAGCGGTAGTAGTAGGAATGTAAGATGAGACATAAATGGGTGGGGAAGAAACCACGGGAACCAAAGAAGGAGCACTTATAGATATGGAAGCATTACGAGCATTTGTAGAAGTAATAAAAGCATGTAGGACATATGGAAGATGAGTGGGATGATCACACAAATCTTGTCAAAAATTAGTAATAGTGTTAAGTTGATCTTGGTCAACATTAGTGTCTTCATTGTAGGACTTCTCACTATCGATGCTTCTATTTCATGGAGAGGAACATTGTGTGAATTATCCAAAGGATTTTCAATGGTAGCTACAGAAGTAGGGATATCAGCCATTGGTTTGGAAACCCTACGAGTAAATGAAGGAAGCTCACAATATTGAAAAGACCCAAAACGACCAAAACGACCACTACAAGTGATGGGCATATGAAGAAAAGGCCCAAGGAGAAAGTGTATTCAAAGTTCGGGTTCACGAATGATTAACTAAAATGTGTAATGATTCTAAGTTAATCTAATATTAAGAATAGCAGTAAATAATGGATAAATACATAAAGAAAATGACCCAAGAAACCTAAGCTATGAAAATATGAAGCTTAGATGATTCGATGACTGTTGAGTTATGTCACAGTGAAGACCAAATAAATAGAATGCAGGAACGAACACACAAAAAGCTCTAAAAAACAAATATGGAGCATTAGGTTGGACTAGGTTTCTGGAGAAGGACCGGGGGAGCCTAGGGCACTTTGGTCTAAGATTTGGGTGCTCTAGTTTGTAAAATATATCTCTGACAACCCTCCTCAAAAGTGTCTCTGAATGAATTCCTTCCTTTGTTTCTGTCGCATTGGTGTCATTGGATTACATTGGATGTCGCTGAAAATTAGAAATGAAGATGAGACCTGCAAAACCCCAAGACAAGCATCAAACCCCTAAAAAAATAAATATGCATATGAAGGGGTCGACTATCCTTAGCAGCCACAATGGTGGACTTACTAACTGAGCATTGCACTACATCTCAGACCCAATGTAGTTCTATGTGTGTGTGTACAATCATGCCCTAGGTGTTCTTGTGTCAGTCACACTTTGTGAAAGTAGTGAGAAATAACTATGTGTAGAAATGTAATAAAATGGTGGATGGAATAGAATAAACTTCCCTCCTATGTAGTGTGATGTAAATGAACCAGCCTTTTTCCTTGTGATGGAGCTAGATGGATGCAACCTTAGGTGATGATAGTAGTGTTTAGTGCTTGGTCCCTCATTATGGCCCCCTACTTTATATTTATATGGTTCTCTTGTTCTAATTTTGTAATTAACCCCGAAGAGGTCGACCACTAAAAAGATAGAAAGCTCAAATAGCTAGAAAGTGCCCAAAAAGTGACAAAAAGTGTAAAAGGCTCTGGCGCCCGGGTGCCCTAATCTTGGGCCAAACGACCTAGTTAGAGATAAAATGATGCCAAATGGAAAAATTGACTGGGTGAGTACATGCGGGAGGTCAGCAGTGTCAACAGCAAAAAAGTAAAATGGCCAAAGGACATGGGTTAATTAGTACTTTCTTCACTCAAAACCATATGAATAGTAGTATGAGACCAGGACTAAATAATGTCTAAAGTGCATGATTTTGTGTCTACAAAATCAACTCTCTCATCCTTTGGATTCTCGGCCTTATTCTTCATTGAAGGTTTCTTGATCTTTCTTGAAAATATGAGGTCATATTCTACTTAATGTAAATTTCTAAGCAAGGTCAAAATCTCTTGGATGAACTATTTGTAGAAATAAACTAACTTTACGCAAATGGGCATTCACGAAGAACCTTTTAAATTTATCTACAGTAAGACGAGCAATGGTGGGAATATTTTTGATCAATTTTTTAAATTTCTCCATGAATAATCTCATGGACTCTTGCGATTCTTTCTTAATTTGAGTTAATTAAGCAATGAGCACATGAGAATCTTTTGCAATATTGAATCTTGCTTCAAACTTGTTCTTCATATTAACCCAATCAGCAATTGAGTGTTATGGAAAATAATAAAACCATTCCCACAATGGAATCTTATAATTTTTCCCTGAATAGTCGCATGACTGTGAAATCTTTAGGTTATACCTCAAGGATGTCACAAGTTGTGATATGATCATATAGTCGTTGATTTCCATTTCCTTATCATTTTTTAAGTTCTTTCTTGACCCTTTTGGAATTTCATGAAAAGGTGGAGTCAAATCCAACAAATCAATGTTTTCCCCATGGCATAGGTGCTTATGTTGTCATTTATTCCTCTTCTCTTTATTCTTTTAGTTCTTCATCATCTTCTTCTTCTTATGAGGATTCAAATTTCATTGGTGGGTGAAAGATAGGAGAATCAAGAGGATTTGTAGGAGTTTGGATAGGATTTCTAGGAGTACCACTTAATGAATCAGATAGGGATGAAGCTTGAGAGAAGTAGTATGGATTATCTCTAATTTTTTCTTACTAATTTTGCAAATTTTTAAAGGATGGTTCAACAATTCCTCTTAGTCTATCAAATCTGTATATCTTATTTCAACCATTTTTTTGTAATTTTTGATTCAACTTGTGGAATATTTATGTTCATTCTTTATATGGTATTTTGGAATTTCAAATTCCTAATTTTTTTTTGGAATATATAATTTTTATGGATTTTTGGAATCTATATTGGGTGCAAATGTGATAAATCTTCCCCACAATGGGTGTAAAAACTATTGGTGAAATAATTTTTCGCGTGGGAAAATTAGGGGCTTTCACCAATTCTTTGGGACTAGGTCCCTCTGCTTGAATGGGGCAAATCCATTTATTGAAAAGAGGGAAATATTTACACTATTATAATTGTTTGGGGTGATCTTTCAATCGGTGATCACATAGGGGTACTTCCTACACCTATGGAAAAGTACTTCATGAAAAATATGTTGGTGCCATTTTTGAGCTTGCACCATTTTACCCTAAATTTTTCCTTCATTCTGCATGCTTTGAAATGTTTTTCTCTCAAATTGGTGGTCTGTAACTTTTCCCTCCAATCGAATGCCTTGAAATTCTCACAAACTTGTTTTTTTTCCCCAATTTGAAAGAAATCTACATGTGTGCCTTATGTGCCCTAATTTTTCCAAAATCTATGGGCTCTATCATTTTTCCTTTTTGCCCAATTGTGGAAGTTTAAAATTGATCGATTTGCACTTGTATGCCATTGAAAATCCAATTCCATGATCAAAAATTCTTTAAAAACATGTTTTAGTTGGTTCAATTTCAAGAAATTTGTCATCCTTAGCGAAAAAATTGAATTCTAAGGCATCCCTAGCATTTTCTGTGTTTTGACAGACGGGCGTCATTTTCCCATCAATTTCTTCTTCAGCATTCATCGAAACGTGGCTTGTTCTAATTGGCCAAGGGACAATGGAAATTTTTTTAACTTATCGCTTTTTGCTTTTTTGGCAAAAGGGTGAATTTGGTCCCATGGCTCCACTTTACTCTGATTGGTTCTAATGTTGCTTACGTGGTGTGTTTTGATTGGAGGAGGAGCGGCGGTCATTTTGAGAACTTGTTATTTTTTAGCTACTTTGGCTAAAAGTTTCAAATTTCCCCATGGCCCCGCCAAGTGCTAATCTGCTGAATTCAAGCGGCAGAGAAAATTTCTAAATTTTTCCTGAAAATGATGACGTGTCCTCTTTTGATTGGATGAGAAGTAGCGGGTCTTTTTGTGCCTTAAGGCATTTTGGAAAAAGAGTTAAAGTGCAAAGAAAATGCCTAGGGCCCACAATGAATCAGAATGGAACATGTGGCGGCTTCAGAGCCAAGGATAGAATTGCGGGTGGTCGGGTTCTTTTGAAGTTTTTGACTTTATTTGGTTAAAATATTAAAGTCACAAAACAATCTGGAACTCCGTATGAATCAACAATCGCCACGTGTCAGGGACAAAATCGAGGTGCAGTCCACGGGGATAATTTGGAAAATTTTCCTTTTTCCAAAAAAGGTGGAAATGTGTAGAATCGGTCCACGATTCCAATGGGGCCCACTTTGGGACATGTGTCAGGCCCGTTTTCATGAGGCGGAGGTGTGGGGAAAAATATCAAATTTTTCCAATTTTTCCCAAAAATTTTAAAAGGTAAAATGAAGCTCCTAGGTCCACATCCAATGGAATGGTGCCACGTGGCCACTCAAAATAAAAGGGTCAAAAAGTTAAAAATGTGAAACCCATGCCTATGCCGAATCAAATCTCGCCACATGGTCATTTCTTTTTAAAATGCAAAGTGGAAAAAGGCACCTTCAAAGCCCATCTCCAATGGTTTTTCCACGTGGAGGGAATAGATTAAGAGTTGAAAGTTGAATCTACGGTAGTTGTGCATCGTTTTTGCTCTTCCACCATTTTTTCCCTAGAACGCTCCAGGAAGTTTGGAGATGCATTTTTGCATCAATTTTCATCAAATTTTTGACAAATTCATGCCATCTGTGCCTGCAACGACCAATGTAATCGGTTTTGAGGATCAATTTGAAGATCAGAGATGTTTTTGAAATGAATTTTTGCCCTAACCCGTCCAAAACGTGAAATATCAGATCCAAAAGTTGTAGAGTCAAATTTTGGAGGGATAAGGATGAAATAATGAAAGGAAGGGGGTCTGCATGCTTTGAAGATGAAAAATGTGCCTCCACAATGGATAATGATGCAAATTTTGCAATGATTCATCTCTTTTTGAGACAACTGGCAACTTTTTGGACGTGTTCATTAAACGTCCCTGTCTACGAATCATGAGGAATTTTTGTAACAAATTTGATCCTTTGGCATATTCTTTTCTTGGGAAAGAAGGCTCAAAGGAGATTGAAAGCTATATATTACATGAATTTGTCATGCAAAGGGTTGGAAGAGTTTTAAAAAGCTTGGAAAACTAAAAATTTCACGGGAAAATCTGGGAAGAAGCCCATTCTCTGAGTGACCACTTGAGAAACTCATGTAACTCTCTCTGTATCAAATTTCAAATCATGTTAAGTTGGTTGCACATGTATAGCCATTAACAAGCTCTGAGATTATTTTTCAAAACATTCCCTGCTGATAAATCTGATCATTTTTGAGTTATTCTGTGTTGTCTTTGGGAAAAATCTATGAATGCTTACATTTTAGAATGCATTTCAAATTTGTGTTTCTTGTTTCCTATTGCAGTCTTGTGTTTAAAATCTCTCTTGATCATACATGGTCTCATTTCTTGTGATAGTTTAGTGGAATTTTCAATCTCACATTCAAAAGAGCTTTCATCTGATAAAGAGATAAACAAATTTAAAATCACTTTACCTTCCTTGACTTCAAAGATTGTTTGTAAACCTTTGGGTGCACCTTAGGTCATGATTAAATAGTGATTGCTAAATGCTTCATTGGTTCATTATAACTCAAGATTTTGTGATAGATGATCAAAGATTGTGTGGAAAAGTGTAGATTTGGGCCTCCATTTGATGCACATATCCTGGTTGAAGGGATGATTAACCATTTTGATACTTTTTGTTGTTAAGTTTCTCCATATTTTGTTGAAAATCCTCAAAGAGTCTGGTAGACCTTGGTTTGTCTTATCTAAACTCCCACCCAAAAAATCATTCAAAACAACTAATCCTACCCTATTTTACCCCTATTTTGACTTGTATACCCACAGAAGATCAAAATCCATTTGCTAAAGTATGCAGAACAGATCAGGATTTCAAAATGTCTTCAGTAACCTTGCCTTGCATTGAAAGTATCTCCATAATCTGGAAGTGAAAACTTGTGAAAGTCAGATTTGGAGTGTTGATCATATTTTCCCAAGGCCCCTTCATACTATTTGTACAAATTGAGGGATATCTTCATCTCCTTCACCATTTGAGGGTTACAAAATAGGTTCTCTTACCTTGGTTGAAAGGCACAACCTAAAATAGTTAGGACAAGATCAAGTCCTATTTGAGTGTTATCCATCTCTCCACAAATTTGAGTGCCAGTTAGATCATATCCTGGCTACAAAATGACACACACCATGATCCATCTGTCTTCAAGCTTCATGCCATATCTTTGATGCTTTCTTAGATTGAAAAGGAGAACAAATTTGGGTACCAACAAAATACAAGGGAGGAAAAATCTTGAGAGAGAGAGAGGTGTGAAGAGAATATTAAGGAGTTTTTGCACAATAAATAGTACAATAGATTTTATTTCTTAAAACCAGAATATATCCATGAATTTAATGAGAATACACCAATATGCAAAACAAGATGAAAAACACAAGTAACACAAATTTTAAATGCATTACATTCATCAAAAGATTCATTCTTTCCCTGGATGTGTAGGATTACAAAGCGCTATTAGAGTAAAGTTGAGATGGAGAGGAAAGCATAAGATAAGGAGGTAGAATAATTGTAGTTCCTTACGTGTAGTGATTTCATGGTAGCTATCTATCAAGAAACTCTCACGTCTAGCCACCAATAAACTCTCACCCTTTGCAAGAAAATATAACCTTTTAGAATGGAGAGAACCCTACAATTTATAGTTACATTAAATGACTCTTCACATTCCAATGTGACCTTTTAACTTAAAGTGCAATTTTAAGTGACTTAAGTCACTTTTTACAAACTTTCTTCTCAATAAAGAAATATAATTTTAGAGAGAGAATGTGAGAAGAAAGAGAGGGGTGAGAAGCTCCAAGCTCAAATGAAGAAGGATGAAGGAGCTTTGATTGTGAAGAAGATCCAATCCTATGATGAACTAGTGAAATGCTCCAATGCAATGAACTCTGGATCCTTGAATTATTTTGCACCACGAGAAGCCTCCTTTTGAATGATCAACAATTGTAGCCCATGTACGGTACACTAAGAGAAGAAGTGAGAATAAATTGATCAATATACCCTTGAAAACCATGGATTATATCTTCCCTCACTTGAATAGACCTTCCAAAGCATGAAACATTTCCATGCCTCCTTGACCCATTATTCATATGAATGAGATATTAAAACAATTACCCGCACAATTCAACCATGATGATCAAATATGGAAGCATGAGAGCTTCCCTTCCCCTTGAGTCATCATTTAACTACCACTCCTCTGCAAGCATGAACTTTTCATTACCATTCCCATAAGGAAATATCTAGAGATATGGTTACCACTTAGTGAGAGGTGGATATTTTCGATGACTTCCAAAATTGGCATGTCCTCTTTGAGACACCTTATGCTCATTGCATTCATGAAGGTGAGGATTTTTTAGCAAATTGAATATTTGAACTCCGTGAAAGATTGAATTTTTGAGACATAAAGAGGAGGATCATGTGAGAAATTTTTTTCTCTTATCTTGATCATATACTATTTTAAAGAGTTACACATGAATGTCCATTCTTGCCAATTTTCCATTTTTTTCCAAATTTGCCACTTTTGAATGTCTTTCACTTTGAAGGAATGTCTTGAAGTACCGAAAACCATATTTTCCTTGGAATTACTATTTTTAGTAATTCATGTGGTAGATACTTACTAAAAATATAATTTTATCTTCTAGGTGTTGGATCGAACAAAACCAATCACGAAGTTTCTATATTTCATTTCAAGGATTTGCTCCAATTTTTGGGAGATTCCAATCACCAGGTTTTTGTAAATTTGAGAAAAGGTGAATTTTTTGCTCGAAAATTTGTGTGGATATAAAAAAATCATTACATTAATAGGGGCATACAAATAATCTTCTTAAAGGCATCCTCATAAGGAATCCATGGTTAAAATTTTGTGGAAAATGAAGTTCAAGAACATGAGTTATGAACAAAACTAGATTTGGAAGTTTAGGGAACAAAGGGGTTTTTTATGTTTGAATGTTATAACCAGATTCGAACTATGCTTTAATGGATTCCAAGGAATTTAATTTATTTTTTTAAGTTGTGTTTTTAAGTTATGAGCGGTGTTGAGCATGAGTGAATTTGTTTACAAGGTGGGAAATGAAAAGGAGGAAGCACATGGTGGAGTGGGAAGGAGGGAAAAGTGGAGAAGTGGGATTTTAAATTAAAATTCCACATAGGTGCACTTTTTGGGTGAAATTACACCTCAAAAATATTCCCAAGGTTTATGGTTCGAGTTTTTGTTTTACCATGCACTTGGGGATGGGTGGAACATGGCACACACATGCACTTTTTCAAGCCATTTTTATGTTTTTGAGTTGAGGATAGTATGTATGCATGTAATTTATGGACCAATAAAATCATGGCACAATTTTCGGGTGAAATTTCATATCAAAAGTGTTCCCAAGGTGCAAGGTTGGTGAAAAATTTCACTTGGCATAAGAGAGGGGGCCCACCACAACTCAAAACACGTGGTTAAGCCATAAAGTGCACTTTTAAGCCAATCGCCTTATGTTTCTTCATTGGAAAGAATCCAATGAGAGAGAGGAAAATTTTGGGGTATGATTTCATCAAAAAGTGTTCCAAGGGTGCAAGGAACACAAAAAGTGTGCCTAAGCGAGTCACATGTTACATCTAAGCATGGTTTGGACTTGAAACTTGCCCGACGGAATTTTTCTTCACCCCAAAGTCAAAACTTAAATAATATTTTCCAAAAATATATGAATATTCATATAAAAATACATATAAATCCAATTAAACCATTAAGAAGCCATGAAATTTAAGTATTCATCAATTGTTATCCATACCTTCAATTTTGCCTCAAGTTGTGTGTTGGTGAGCCGAGTTGAAAAAATAGTTTTCGATGAAACAGATCCAAAAAAACTTATGGATAATGGATATAATTAAAAACAACTTAAATTTATCTTTTATTAGGCTCACAAATATTCCCAAAGTATCCATAGCCTTTTGGTCATTTTTCACCTTGTAATAAGACTTTGGAGCTGCACTACCAGGACAATTTTCCACATTTTAAATTTCCCATGATCTTCCCTCAAACATTTCATCATGAAGTAGGATTTAATATATTTATAATGAGTATAATATTAATTTCCAACTCCTTCTAAGGAACCCAAAACATTTAGAACAAGCCAACTAGCTTTTTCACCGCTTCCATTTCCTTATATTGTGATATAGATAACCCGGTATTACATAAATTGTTCCTAAACCTGATTTTTCTTCCATAAATTTCCTAGACTACCTAGGATGGTTGTATATCTCTACCACACACTTGTCGATTACTTTGAATTTTCCCTATACATTTCGTGGGGTGTTCCCAGTGCAAAAACTCAGTAAATATGCCTTTTAGGCCTCCGGATAAATTCCTTTTGAATGGATCTGAATGAATCCATGAATCACTTCCATGAACAAGAAACACACTTGAAAATAACATTATAACATTGCTCCTAGATATTACGAGGGTAGCACAGTCACTGAGTTAGTTGAAGGATAGGTTTACATTGACCGAGAGAGGGATTTTCATTTGAGGGTTAGGTTGTCATAACAAAAATTTTGAATTTTGCATGACAATAAAACTATAAAATTTCATATTTGTGAGTACATTTTTTTATGATATAGTTTTTGAAATGAGGATTAAAAAACAAAAACATTATAAATGA
Organism: Taxus wallichiana var. yunnanensis; assembly: GCA_018340775.1. NCBI lineage: Eukaryota > Viridiplantae > Streptophyta > Pinopsida > Cupressales > Taxaceae > Taxus > Taxus wallichiana. Next base: position 447,324,779 of record CM031238.1, read on the forward strand.
CAAATATTGTAGCAAATAAAAACCCACAGACAAACAAGGATGAAGTTTCATCCAAATATTTCTTTAGAAAACTTTAACAATTCTTTGTAAGGTAAGTGAGAAAAGAGAGCATTTTTTTATTAAAGTCCTTTTTGCATTTTACAAAGCCAAGTTCCAAGGGTATAAAGTAGAATTGAACTTTATAACTCGAACATTGGAAATACTTGAGTAACAAATTTCCAATGATGATTTAATGCAGTGAAGAGGTTGAGAAGAACATATTTAAAGTGGAAGATAGAATTTTTCTTCTTCAATCAACTCTTTATTTTCTATCAAAATTGGCATAATAGTTGTAGAAGTCAATGGAGTGTTTAGAATTTTTAAGGAAGTGATGAATTTAATTGTAGTTTCTATGAGATAACTTTACCCAAGTTGTTGGATAAAAGTGAAATAGGTTCCATTTATCTAGAATTTGGGATTTTTTATTTTTCAATTGACATTTTTTATTGTTTAAATAAAGCCTAGATTTATTGTATGGAAATGCTTTCACAACTCTCAAATTTAATTATTTGACAAATCTAGTCTCTATTTCGTCTTTTATTTATAATTCTTATTATATAGCACATTTATCTTAAATTATAGGTCCTTTTAGTCACTAAATTCAACTTGTAAATGTTTCACTTCATTTATTTATATTTTGCATTCCATAAATACATTGTTTAAGGAAAGACTTCTATAATGTTTTTTTATATTAGCATTTAAAATTTTGAATTTAAGGTGGTTTTTCCCGATTGACTATTTTCTTCCTTTCGCCTTTCTCTCATATCTGAATTGTATTTATTTTACCTAAGAAATTATACCCTATTGATAGTAATAAAAATTTTGCATATGGAAACCACATTTTCAAATATTTATTTTAATTAATATTTATTTCATAGTAAATGTAGACATGGTGGTATTATAATATGTGTAGATGGGGTAAAATATATTATATCTCTATTATAATTATTTTAAAAAAATAAAATATAAGTTTATTCTTTATAGTTTTTTTGTAATGATTGATGCAACTTTTAGTATTAGGTGTTATCATGACACATTTTTGCATACTGAGTAGAATTTATAGAGGGGCTCGTCATGTCTTGGATCAATTAACTTGTAAAATTAAGTCCACACCAAAACACTAAACCAAAGTGCTTGAAAAGACACTTACAATTTTTTGACTTATTACGCGAAGGCGTACTCCAACCTATATGTAGGGAAGGAAAAAAGTTCCCCGGTGGGACACAAATGCCCAGCGTTAATGTCTGCTACTGGGTGTTTTTTTTTCTATGTTTTTGTCCAAGTCTGATTCTGGACTAATCTGTAATTGTGTTCCTTTTTCAATTTTGTACAATCATGTTCTTGTTGCTAGAAGGGTGGTTTATTCACCCAATAGTTTCCCCCCTCATTTGGGGTGTGTGTGACGATAGTAGGAGGATGCGGCCCAAACAAGAGGACCAGAGAGTGATATTCCTATAAAATATTGAATACCTATAGGGGTAGGTGATGTGTATGGTAAAAACCAAGGCACATGTAAACAATATAGGCTATAAACAATTGTTAGTGTAAAAGAACTAGCATGCAATGGAATATAATGTGTTAAGAAACTCTAAAGATAAGAGGGACCATGAAAAGTGGGTTACATACATGGGACATCACTTAAAATTTCACAAGACAATCAGGGCTAAAGCAGCCATAAACAAACAATGATCAAGCAATAAATAGGTAAAAGTCCAAAACAAAGGAAAACAATAAAGCAAACAAGAAGTAACAGATAACCATGGTTGTATAGAATCCTATAAGGAAAATACTACACATGAAGCACCCATTAGCATGTTAGAAAGATAAATAGTATGTTAAATCATATAAATATTAGTGAAATTATGTGACTATAATGCAAAGTATTAAATACTAGAACTATAAGACTGTGATGTGGAGTAGGAGAATACTAAAGGTAGATGTCCCCAGAGCCTCGGCGTAACTAGTAAAGACCAAAGTGTTGAGCATCATGCATCATGTAAGAATATGTAAAATTCTTGCATTCACCTCAAGATACCATGTGAACATGCATGTGTGTATAGAAAATATAATGACACACTAAGTATCCAGTTAGCATAAGAAACAAAGTGCAATGTGTAAGTAGTATAAGCTAACAAGAGTAAAGACAACCAAGATGTGCAGATGTTGTGTGAAAGTGATGGTGTGTTGGGATATGAAAGATGTGCAGATGAGAGGGGGCATGTTTTCCCCTATTGGATTTGTGTGACATGAGGTTCATTTAAGAATTGTTCCCTCAAAAGTATGAACTGTAGAATAAGAGTGTGTCATCGGGTAGTAAAGGTATTGTATGTGATTGAGTGTGGATGCTAGGAAAGATTTATCATGAAGCACAAATCTGAAGTGTAGTAAATAAGCTATGAGTAGATAATAAAGATATCCAAGAGTGATGGATGTGGGGGAGAAAGTGTGATTCCCCCAAGTGTGTGAGTAAGGTTCATTTAATGTCCTCAATAGTCATGTATGAACCTTGAGAACATGAGTGCATCATCGGGTAATAAATAGGAGAAGGCGGTTATGCATAATATCATTTAAGATGCATTAAATTGAGTGGGTTTTTGAGTGGTTTTCCTAGAATAGTAGTAATATGATAGAATCCATGCCCCGTCTTGGCGTAATGACAAAGGGCCCAAGCCAATTAGGCTTAAATTTTCCTTTTACTTGAGCATCGACATTAGTGTTTTTTGGTTTTATTTCATAACAATATCACCAATATGTAATTTACGTGGGCATAATTTGTTATTATAAGCTTTTGCAATGCATGTCTCATAGACATGAATATGTTCCAAGGCTTGTATGCAATGAGAGTCAAGCATTTCTATCTCATAAAATCGATTCTCACGATATTTGTTATCCTTCTAATTCCATTGAGTGACATGTGTAATGAAGGTATTTAAAATTCTAGGGAATGACATCCTCGAGTGTCATAGACTAGTGAAAAAGGTGTAGCATTGGTAGGAGTACAGATGCTCATTCGATATGCCCAAAGAGCATATAAAATTTGATTATGCCAATCACTTCCGCTAGTATCAACAGCTTTTACGTAATATATTGACAATGGTCTTGTTAGTGGATTCTTTTTAACCATTGTCTTATGGATAATAAGGGGTAGAAAAGGTTTGATTGGTTTTGAAATTTGTAAAAATCCTTTTGACATCCCTATTTTTGAAATAATATCCATTATCAGTGACAATGGCCAAAGGAATGTTGAAGAATGTGTTAATGTGGGTAGTAATAAAGTTGTAGGTGTCAAAGACTGTAGTGGTTTACAATGGTGTGACTTGACCCATTTAATGAAATATTAAATAGCAGTAATGATAAATTTATGGCCATCAGCAATTTAGGATTGACTTTACCAATGAGGTCAAAACGCCATAGGGAAAATGGCCATGATGAGGTGATAATATGGAGTTTATATGTGGGTGCATAATGGAGGCTATTATGCTTTTGACATTTTTATAGTGTGTGCATATTCCAAATAATCTTGCTCCATAGTAGGAAAATAATAAATTTTCGTAGGATTTTATGAGACATAAATTTTCCAAAGAAGTTCCCACCACACTGATATCATGTATCAAAGATACAAATTAAGGGATGTCATCGATTCCTAAACAACATAATATACAGACATTAAATGCCCTCTTAAATAACGAGGCACCAATGATTATGTACCTTGTGGCTTCCCATCACAAAAATAGGCTTTGTGGGGTACAAGTTTGGTGGGGATGGATTATTAATCTAAGAAGTTATAGATAAGGGTAAACCATTCTAGACGATCATTGTTGTGTGTAACAACAAGCTTACAAATCCGGACTATCAATGGATGCATGTTATAAATGAATAATTATAAAAGTGTTTTGTTGATCGGTAGCATTATGAGGGATGAGGGATGCAGCACTAACCATGGCATCAACATGGTGATTATCTTTGTGAGGGATCGTGATGATAGAATAGGATTCAAATGTAGCCGTATGGATTTTACAAGGTTATTATAGGGAATGAGATGCTCTTCTTTGGTCTGATATGTGTCATTGACTTGATTGAAAATGATCTAAGATTTTCCATGAATATGGATATTTTGAATAAGTAGCTTACAGAGACAATAAGACCAAGAAGGAGAGCTTCATACTCCGTAATATTTTTTATACAAGAGGAACCTAAATGGTAGGAAAAGGGGAGATAATCACCATGTTGGGTTATAAAGACAATTTTTGCCCCAAAGACCTAAGGCATAATGAGATCCATCAAAATACATCATCCAAGCATCAATATTGATTGCGTAAGTAGTGAAGTCATCACGAAAAGTGTCACAGATAGGGGAAAGGTCAAAGAGAGGGCATCAACTAGTTGGTCGACGATGACTTTTCCTTTAATGGTTTTCTATGTGATGAATTTGAAATCAAATTCCATGAGTAGCATAACCCATTAAGAAAGGCATCCATAAAGGTGTGGGGGGATAAGAGGTATTCTAGGGGATCCACTTTGGTAATAATATGAATCCAACTTTTGGGAAGATAATGTCACAATTTATCCACAGAAATACAAGGCCAATGCATAAATTTTCAATATAGTTATAATTTCAATTGTAGGAAATTAATGTGGGACTAATGTAATAAACAGCCTGCTTATGGTGAGCATCATCATGTTCTACAATAAGGGCTCCTAAGGCATGGAATGTAGTAAATTTATGAAATAGGAATGGTCGATCACCATGGGAGGATGATAACATGAGGATTTAGCAAATATGTTTTAATAGCCTTAAAAGCATGGTGGCAATGATCATCCCAAATGAACTTAGTATCCTTTTTCATGAGGCATGTGAAGGGTTGGGTTTTGTTGGCTAACTAGGAAATGAAACGGTGAATGGATTGTATTTTTCCTTATAATGAATGTAGTTGATGTAAATTTTGTGGACGAGGCATGTCAACTATGACATGGATCTTGTGTGTATCAATAAATCAATTCCTCATTGATAAATAATATAGTTGAGTAATTTTCCGATCATAACATCGAAATCACACTTTTTCATATTTAGGTGTACGTTGTATTGTCACAACCATTCAAAAGTGTGGAGATCTCGAGCATGGGTGACACGATGTCGAGACTTGGAAAGTATGCCATCAATGTCCTCTTCAATAATTTTATGTATATAGTCATGAAATATATGTGGCATATCATGTTGATAAGTATCCCTGATGTTCTTAAGGCCAAAGGGCATGACAATGTAACAAAACGTACCCCATGGTGTGGTGAATGATGTCTTTTATTTATTAGTAGGGTTCACCAAATGATTTAATCTAGATTGAATAAAATCCATTTTCAGATTAACTACCCTAATAAATTATATTCAAGTGATTATATACAACAATAACCAATTTATAAGACTCTAAAATTTATTAAATCTAAATAAATGTAAAAGGGGATATAGACTTATCTGATTTTGACCGATCCGGAAGTGATCGAGACAATTTGAGTGGTGGATCTAGCTTTAAATAGTGTCGAGATGGATGGCTAAGGGTTTTAGAACTTAGGCATGTACTAGAAAGAAGTTCTCATAGGAGGAAAGAAGCACCTTATGCATTGGTGATCATTATGCGCTCTTGTGGATCGTGTGAATTTTCAAGACTTGATCTTTTTTGGGTCGGAAGATCTTCACTTCTATTCATTCTTTGTCCCTCTAGTTTCACCATTACGGTTGTGATGTCCCCGTAACCTATAAAAAAAAACCCTAGCTATCTACATAAGGTTACAAATACATTAGATCTGAATAAAATATGCAATATGTGAAGTCTAATCGACCTCAGCGGTCACCCAATGAGTGAACTTATTACATGAGTGTTACACTACACTCTTTATTCTTGTGTGTGAAATTCTTTCCTTGTCCTAGGTTTCCATTGTGAAAGTTACATGATGATAGTGGGCTATATCTATATTGTCTTGAGTACACAAAATGTGTGTAATGGATTAGAATTAACTCCCCTCCCCGTGCAAAGCGGTTATGCAAATCAATGCAACCCTTGTCCCTTATATGAATATATTATATGTACACCTTATAGATCTCTTGGGCCTCTTTGCAAGCTTAGGTAGTAATAGATAATGCTTATAGTGCTTGGCCCTTTATCTAAGAGAAGTAACTAATTAAATATGTGATTCCCTTGTTTGAATTTCATAATAGATATCTAAAGGGATGACCCAAAGTATTAAAAGTTGATCAAGAAGAGAAAAGGACTCAAAAGAATTAGAAGAAGATAAAGAAGGGCAGGAGTTCCCGGGCGCTTCTTTCCTAATCGGGTGCTAGTGTCCAAGGCCATCAAAGGATAAATTAGTCAAGTGATGAAAGAGTTATAAGATGTGTAAAACCACTAAATTGCAAGAGATAAAGAAACCAAAAGGCCAAAAGGATTTTTCAACCACTTGTCTTTCTTAGGAATCATGTATACATTAGTATGCTTTAGGACCTATAAATTCACCCAAGTCTATAGATTTTGTATCTACATTTATGTGGATATGGGGCTTTGGAGCAAAGGAAAAGTGTGTACCCACTTCAGAGACATTGGATCTTCTCCTTTGGTAGGATTTTGACTATCGATTCCCTCGGCTTCAAGACTTGATTCCATTCTTTGTATTTATGTTTTTGTTTGAGTGTATAGTTATAGGTTATAGAATATTCTCCCGCTAAGTAAATTTCTTGTAGTTTGTATCATATGATAATGTATACAATTTCTTGTGTACTTTTAGATTGTCTCATTCAAGACAAGTGGTGTGAAATTTAGGTGTAATTAATTTTGTTGTTTCGGTTCTTCCTTGCCCCCATAATGAAAATAAAGGATAAATTTTAGACGTGTTGTATATTACTTACCAATGTTCTTATCTATAGATAATAAAATATTATACCATTATATTTATGTTGAAGGCATAATCCAAACTATATGTAGGGAAGGGAAATTGGTTGAATCGACACACTTGTACATCGTTGCAAATCGATGTGGTCATTCACATACAAATTTAATAGCAACCACTAAGTATTATGTACCCTACATTCCAAAATCGAGAGGAATTTCATTCAAAAAAATTATTTCATATATAGGGGAAGGACTCATGAAAAAGAAAACTGAATCCATGGCCTTGAATCGTATGTTTATCGATCCGTGAAACATCCATGTGCGCTAGTTAACGAAAATGGGAATAATATGCTCACTCTGCTCTGTAAACATGATGATGTATTAAAGAATAAAAGGCCTTCTTAAATTAGTCCCTTTGGGTCACAAATCCACATCCTGTAGACACAAAATCATGCACTTGGGTACATTTCTAGGTCCTAAACACATACTAGCATTCATATGATTCCTAAGAAAGAAAACTAGTAATTAATGATTATCCTTGGCCTATTTTTTATGTTTCTTGTTTTATATTTGGTCTTACACACCCTACATCCCAGTCATTATTTTATTTATTTATCTTTTATGGATCCAAACACCATTTCCTAGACAAGATAGGCACGGCCAAGTGTCCATGTTCCCTTTGGGTGCCCCCCGACCCTTTCTTATCTTACTTATTCCTTTTGGGTCTCTTTTTTATCTTTTTGGCATATTTTTCACTCACGATTTGGCCTTCCAATTGTAAATTACAAAATTCAAATAGGTGAATTATATAAATACATAGTTATTTGTTCAAAATCTAGGATCGAGCACTAAACATCACTATCATCACCTAAGCTTGCATTTAAAATGCACCTAAAGCACTCTAAAACATCCATTCAAGGGACAAGGGATTGCATCAACTCTACATACACTACATAGGAAGGGGGAAGTTCAATATTCCATCCACGCATTATACTACATTGCTACAGCTTAGCTACAAATGGCTATCAAGTGCAACTTTCACAAGGGCATACTAAGGTGTCATTCTCACACACACTCACAAGAACTACATGGAGTCTGATATGTAGTGTAGTGCTCAGTCGTAAGTTCACACTTGGGGTGACCATTAGGGTCATTTTGAATCCCCATTCTATGTATTTCTTTTAGGTTTGATGTGGTTTGTGGGCTTGTGTATGTAAATTTCTATTTTGGAGGCTAAAGTACCTTCATTGATCATTGTGTGACTATCATGTGATCAATAAGACACAACAACGAAGACCCTACAACACTATAAAAATCAGATTCCAACCATTTGTGTAGTCATGGGTGCCTAGTACTAGTCTCTAGCACCTAGGCACCCCCGTCCTTCACAGTGGGTGATCATATCTATCTCTATCCATGGATTCTAGAATTTATCAGTAATCACTAATGACACTCGCCCAAGTATGTTAATCACTCTTCCCTACACATGATTATTTTCAGGTTATGAATAAATCATCTAATTCTTCTCTCCTTCTTATTTTCTTATGGTTTCAAACATTACATCTTATCTTGCTTGTGTCAAATCTATATTTTAGCATTTATTATCATATGTGACAAAATATCAAGGTCACCCATATCGAATTATCACATAATTAATAAACATAATGATAATTATTTCTATGCTCTAAAATGAAAAATTGGCCACCTTACGAATCATGGTTTCATTTCATCTCGCTACACAAAATGTTGTTGCATGCTCATCTCCAATTGATAAGTCCCATTGGGCTCCAAAATCTGGTCCTTCCATGTCTAATGAGCATTATTCTATCATTTCTAATGTTCCTTATTCAAGAAGTCAAGAGTTTCCTATCCAACCCATTACAACTAAGAAATGACCTCACAAATTCATCTCATCCCCTCCTCCTCTCAAACCCTCTACCATGTTACTAACTCCAACTAACAAACCTCTTCTAAATATCATTCCATTCCCTCCTCCTCTTAATTCTTCTATGGCATTGTCAATCCCATATATCACTACATAGATCTCCATCACTCATATACTTGGGGGCATCACAACTTCTCCCCTGCATTACTATCAAGTGTCTCTATCATCCCATACATTGCACGCTCTACACTTAATGTATAATATTTCCTAAGCATCACTATAAACCCTTTGAGTACAGGAATTACATCGTCATTGCCTTATGACCCACTCTAGTTCCATAATTCGAATCGTTGTTAAGGGTCTAAATCTAAAATTAACCTCATCACATTCACTTTGCATGCTCTATGCTTTGTGATCTATCTATCTAATATGCATTCTCAAACCATTTCCCAATGATGCACTCTTGTTCTATGGTTCATTCTTGATTGTTGAGATGTATTTTATAAATGAATCGTATCTAATACACATCCACCTGGGGCACGTTTCTCCTATCACATTCACACATTGCATACCATTCTATCAAAATTAGACACTCCATCTTACATATATTGGTTTCACTTATGTTTACTTGCTTATACTACTTACATGATGCACTTTGCTTACTATGATAATCGATACTCGCTTTTTCATTATCTTTCTATATACACACATGCACGTTCACTTGGTATTTTCTCTTACATGTTCTTACATGCTTCAATGATGATTGGCACTATACCTTTTACCATTCCCACTGAGGCTCCTAGGGGCATATAATTTCCTTACTATCACATAATACACGGGTTCTATTACTACATTTTTCACTATTTCTTACTAAAATTACTTTACCTTTCGTAGATCTATACACTGATTGACATACTATTTATCTTTCTAATATGCTAACGGGTGTTTCATGTATAACATTTACCTTGCATGACTATTTACAACCATGGTTATCTAATACACTTTTCTTGACATTGCTTGTTACAAGGTATGCCATTATTTGTGGGCTATGCCCTATGTATTGCTTGATCACTTTTGTTTGCTTATGGTCATTTCGGACCTGATTTTCTTGTGAAGTTTTAAGTGATGTCCCATGTTTCAAACCTAATTTTTGTGTTCCACTTCATTTACACACTTGCTTGTTACATTTTCTTCTTTTGCATGTTAGCTAATTTTTCTACTAACACATGTATCTAGCCACTTTGTTTGCATGTGCCTTGGTTTCTACCATGTACATCCCCACCCCCTGTGGGTATCAGCCTCAAATCATCATTAGGTAATCTCTTTTTGTTCATGTAGACACAAAATAATGCACTTGGGTACATTTATAGGTCTCAAAAGCATACTTTCATTCATATGATTCTTAAGCAAGAAAACTAGTAATTGGCATCTATCTTTGGCCTCTTTTCCTTGTTTCTAGTCTTCTTTCTATTCTTTTAGACCCTATAGCCTAGTTGTTACTTTAATTTCTTATATTTTATCACTTTTTACTCTAGAGCCCAACCAAGATGCCAGCACCCAGATGCCCTCATCCCCTCTGGGTGACCCTAACCCTTTTATATCTTACTCGCTTCTTTTGGGTCTCTGTTTTATCTTTTGGGAATCTTATTTTCTTATGGGTCGGCCTTCCAGTTGTCAATTATGAAATTCAACCAAGGGAATCATATAAATACAAAGCTATGTGACCAAAATAAAGGACCAAGATCTAATCATCTATTATCATCACCTAAGGTTGTATCTAAAGGCACCTAAAATGCTTTAAGGAATCTATTTGGCATCCATTACAAGGGACAAGGGATTATATTTTCTGCATATATTGCATAGGAAGGGGAAGTTCATTATTCCTTCCACACATCCATTTACATTGGTACATCTAATTATCACCTGTTATCAATTACACTTGCACAATGTCTTCCTATGGTATAATTATTTCACATACGCACAAGAACTACATGAAGTCTGAGATGTAGCGAAACACTCAGTTGTAAGTTCACTTAGTCGGGTAACCATCAGGGTCAGCCCGAATCCCCACATTACATCTTTATTTTATGGGATTTGATGTATTTTGAGGGTTTTATAGGTGAACATCTCTTTGCAGGTTATAGGTACATTCTCGAAAGAAGGTGTGACATACATGTGACGAAAAGTGAATATCAGTGACAATTGTGTTACACCAAAAAATATATATTCTAACCACTTTCGTAATCACATGTACCTAGAAGCGAGAATCGGTGTCTAATTTCCCTAAACCACTCTAGGAACCCCGGTCCGACCTTATCCGACAGCTTTCATATTTTACAAGACACATTTATGATGGTCTTCCCTTCATGTTCATCGCTTTTCAATTTACATTAGTTCTAGACAACACATAAATCAACTAAGTCCTTTCCTCTCTCTCTTGTACTTAGGGTTTCATATTTTATTAGCTTATTGCTTGTGTTAAATCTATATTCTAGCATTTATTTATCATGCGTGACTCTGTAATTAGGTTTTAGCATAAAATATTTTTTTCAAATCATTTGGTGAACCCACATTCAAACACTCTTGGATAATTACTTCCTCCTACTTTCATTGTCCGAAGATCCTATCCCCTTAGATATAGCCATCCATGATTTCTTCCAAGCTAATCTTGATTGCACGGCTAAAATAAAATCTCTCTTGGTTAATACTCGTATTCCTTTCAATACTCATACGCACCTTGTTTATCAATTATTCGTAGCTAAATTTTTAGAAAAACTTACTTTTCCATCTCATATAGGTACCACTCTTTCTTTTATGAAAATAATCCTCCCTTTTATATCCTGGCTCGCGTATATAACATGGGAATTAAGAGAACACTAACTAATAATGGATCTGAGCTCAATCTTTGTACTTTAACACTCTTTCGAACCTCGGCCTTTCCTCGGTTGATGTTAGCCCATCATCCATTTCTCTTTGTGCATATGATTCTTCTACACATCCGTGCATAGGCACTATCACTTTACCTCACACGATTGGAGTAAAATCCATGTTTATGGTATTCTTTGTTATTGATGTTGTCATTCATTACAATTAATTACTTGGTAGGCCATGGCTTCACGCTATGCAGAACTACCTTCTATAGTTCATCGATGCATTAAATTCCTCCATGATGGCTATGAACATACTATTGTTTCTAACTATGACCCATTCAAATATTGTCACCTAGATCCAATCACTACACTTCCTACTCCAATTCCTACCGCTCCTACACAACCCACTGATGATGATCAACTCATGGAACATCCCGCCTCTACCGCCAACATGCCTCCTCTCCAAGGAACTATTCATGCATTAGATGTCATCTCACTCTATGTCAACACCTCCTCATTTTACATGCACTCTTTTCATACATGACTCTTATTGGCCTCACATTCCACTCGATCTTACTTTCTCTAACACCATTTGCATGCATGATGGCTTAGCCCAACTTGGATTCACATTGGATCATCTCCACCCAATGCCTCATTCTCCTCACCTTTATCATGGATGTGTCTTTATTACTGCCACTTATGGCCTCTGTGTCCTTTATTTACCATTATTTCTTGCATGCACCTCTCATACTTATCCACTTACACTTGGATTATCTTGGCTTAGCTACATTGGGGAACTTTAGATCCTACTCACCTTTGGTATCACATTTTCCATGCCTTTTAGCTACATATTTATTTGTGATGATTCATTTCTTGGCTATACTCCAAATCTAACCTACTGGTATACACATGGTTGTCCACACCCACCTTTCAATGATGAAGAATCTGTTATAGGCATATACAATTTACACCATAATGGCTCTTTATATGATCAACCCCACACTATTGCTTACCAATTATTTGATCTAGGACCAATTGGTTATGATCTTGACAATGATGATCTTCTAGATGATTTGACTTGATTCTTATACACATCCTACACTTAGGGGGCATCATGTTTACTTCCCCCTCCTAACATCATCAAGTGTCTATCATCCCTATTATACTTCATCTTTCTACACATCATTACACAACTTGATACACATCTTCTATCATCATTGCCTATGACGCACTCTAGTTCCATGGTTCATACTCAACTATTGAGGGTATAAATCTGAAATGAACCTCACCATCATTCACTTTCTATGCTCTACACTTCATATTTTATTCTATCTAGCACACAATTTCAAACCATTTCCTATTACACACTCTAGTTCCACAGTTCATACTCGACTATAGAGGGTCTAAATCTGAAATGAACCTCACATCATTCTCTTTTTACGCTCTATCTTCATGATCTATATTTCTAGGAAACAATTTTAAACCATTACCCCGTGATGCACTCTCAAGTGATAAGGTTCACATTTGATTTTTGAGGGCATACTACATCCATCAACCTCACACACTACACATTTCACACTCTGTGCTTCAGGACACATCTCTCTAACATTCCATTCTCACACATCATACTACCCTATGATGCACTCTATTTCCATGGTTCATACTCAACTGCTGAGGGTCTAAATTTGAAATTAACCTCACCACATTCACACTATTTATGCTCTATGCTTCATTGATCTATCTTTGTAGCGCACATTCTCAAACTTTTTCCCGATGATGGAATATTGTTCTATGGTTCATTCTTGATTGTTGAGGGGTCTTTTATAAATTAACCTCATCTCATACACATCTGTAGGAGGAATTCTTCTCCTATCACACTCATATTACATACCATTCCATCACACACATACACACAATACTACATATCTTGGTTGCACGTTTTCATGCTTGCTTATACTTACATGTACCCTTTGTTTCCCATGTTAGATGGATACTATGTCAATATCTTTTCTATATACACATGTTCTTTCACTTTGTCTTTAGTTGTGAATGCAGACTTCTTACTGAGATCCTTACACGCTACAATGATGCTTATAATTATACCTCTTACCAATTCCACTGATGCTCCTAGGGGAATGTACTATCTCACACATCATAAGTTCTATTGTTTCATTATTTACTACTACCTATTCTTACTAGCACACTACATTCCATTGATCTATACATTTTTTACATACTCTTTATCTTTCTAACATGCTAACGAGTGCTTCACTGGAAACATTTAATTTGGAGGACTATTTTTCACCATGGTTTCCTGTTACACTTTGCTTGACATTATTTTCCATTATATGATATTGTTTATCAAATATGCCCTTTATTTAGTATGCACGATGTATGCTTTTGGCCACTTTGGCCCTAGTTGTCTTGTGACATTGTGAGCGATGTCCCATGTCTAAAACATACTTTTCATGGTCTATCTTGTCTTCTTGCTTACTTGATTGCACATTTTCTTCTACTTGCATACTATCTTTGATTATACTAAGACATGTCACTAGCCACTTTGTTTGCATATTCCTTGGTTTATACCATGCACATTCCCTCCCCTGTAGGGACACAGTTCATATCAGCATCAGGTCCTCTCTTTGGGCCACATACTCTTAGTGATGTTGCATGCACCCCAAAAGAGGGGGCATACATTAGGTGAATCAATCACCCCATACAAGTAGCTTAGAGATACAATACAATATATTTCAAACAAACTATATGTTTACATAAACAACCCAAAATTTGAATTCAATCCTCAATTTAACACGGACTCCGAGTGCCTGAATACGACACTAGAGCACAGGTGTTCCTAACGTTTCTCCGGCATCTATATCATGGGGTTAGATACGCTTACATTCTCATATTAACATAGTTTCTAGTGGTTCACGAGATCACTTTCACAAGATCAGGCACAATGCTCTAGCAATCGAATGTATTCTATCCCCATTTCAACTTGGAATAGATACGAAACTAATATGGTACAACTTAGAATGAAACAGGATCACACCATCTACGGTGGTGCATAATCAAAAAGTGCTCATGGAAGGAGAGTAACACTAGACCTCTCTCCCCAACACTCTTCTCGTCAGTGGCATGAAATCACCCAAAAAACTCACACTTTTCATGAGATTACCTTGAAACCTCATTTTGTGCGTGAAATTTCTCAAAAATTGCTCTTTCCATGAGATCACCTAAAAACTCCTCTACATAGCATTTTAAGGACATATTTATATTCTTTTACACTCAAGATCATCATGTGCACACATTCCTTGTACTACTTTTTCACATTTGCAGAGTTTTCATAATACATTACTTTGATTACTCTTTCACTCTTCTTTTAGAAGTTTCATCCTTAATACGCAACAAGAAGCAACCCTACATCAAGCACAACATTAAGCACAATAATAGGTATAACATGGTACAATGCATACGCTTCACCCCTAAGATCACTTCCTCTTTCTTAGGTTTCACACCTCATTTTTATCACTTCATGCTTTCATTTGTTGCTCGACACGTTATCATCATCATACTCTACACGATTATCAAGTATGCATCTCTTATCTACTTTATGTTATCGAGTATTCACTCAACAACATAAAGTGGTGATAAATGTAGACAAAAAATCAAACACTTGGGTACATTTCTAGGTCTTAAAAGCATACTTGCATTCATATGATTCCTAAGCAAGAAAACTAGTAATTGAAAACTATCTTTGGCCTCTTTACTTTTTTTTTTGTCTTCTTTATGGTCTTTTACACCCTACATCCTAGTCGGTACTTTACTTGCTTATCTTTTATCACTTTAGACACCAACTCCTAGCTAGGATGCCATTACACAAGCATCCTCGTCCCCTTTGGGCACCCCTAATCCTTTTTATCTTACTCACTTCTTTTAGGTCTCTTTTATCTTTTGGGCATCTTATTTTCTTATGGGTCATCCTTCTAATTTTCAATTATGAAATTCAACCAAGGGAATCATATAAATACAAATCTATGTGACCAAAATAAAGGACCAAGCTCTAAGCATCTATTATCATCACCTAAGCTTGCATCTAAAGGCACCTAAAGCACTTCAAGGCATATATTTGGCATCCATTACAAGGACAAGGGACTACATTTTCTATATACACTGCATAGAAAGGGGAAGTTCATTGTTCCATCTAGACATATATTTACGTTGGTACATCTAACTATCCCCCATTGTCAAGTACACTTACACAAGGGCTTCCTAGGCACGATTATTTCACACACACACAAGAACTACATGGAGTCTGAGATGTAGTGCAATGCTCAGTTGTAAGTTCACTCAGTCGGGTGACCATCAAGGTCAGTTTGAATCCCCATATTGCATCTTTCTTTTTTAGGATTTAATGTAGTTTGAGGGTTTTATAGGTGAACATTTCTTTACAAGTTAAAGGTATATTTTGCGAACAAGGTGTAACATACAAGAGGCCAAAATTGAATATCGGCGATAATTGTGTGACACCGGAAAAATCATATTTTGACTACTTTCACAATCACGGGGACCTAGAAGTAGACTCAAGTGCCTAGGCATCCTTGACCCATCTAGCGCCCTAGTTCAACCTATGTGATAGTTCCAAATTTTACATTGTATAGTTGTGATGGTCTACCCTTCATGTTCATCTATTTTTAGTTTGCATCAATTCTAGATAGTACATAAATCAGCTAAGTCATTTCCTCTCTCTTATACTTAGGGTTTCATATTTTTTTAGCTTATTTTTATGTCAAATTTGTATTCTAGAATTTATTTATCATACGTGACTCAAATTAGGTTTTAACATAAAATCTTATTTTTGTGAAATCAGGTCGCACACTCCTACGATCACCGCATGTGCCCCATATGATGGGGTCATACATTAGGTGAACAAATCACCCCTACAGTAGCTCAAAGCTATAGTTCAAAATCTACACAATACAGAAAAATCATGGGAATACATTACATAATGGCCCAACCATACTTAGGTCGGAAGTACAATCATGAGACACCAACACACTGGACTCGGATAGTAGTGCGTGGGCACCTATGTCCTCCCTTAGGTGCTAATGTCTTGGGGGCACACATAATTAGTGTATCACATCATCACAATTCACATAATCTTTTAGATCGGTTTCACGATTATAGGCATATTCCTTCGATTTATAACATGCATGCAATCTCCTACAATCCATTTCAATCGGAACAATAAATACAATCATAACTAATTCAGGACAACATGAAGAAATCGGGGATTTACCACCAAGTGCGGTGGTGCTTATTGGGAGGATTTGTGGATGAAGATTAATACTAGACCTCTCTCCTAACACTTTCTCTTTGATGTGAGATCATCCAAAAAATGGCATGAGATCGCCCAAAAAACTCACACTTGGCATGAGATCACCTAAAATCTCACACTTAGCATGAGATCACCCAAAAAATCACTCTTGGTATGAGATCGCCCAAAAAACTTGTTCTATAAAACATTTTTAGGACACTTTTTTATCCTTTTACACTATTCTACATCAGTGTACACTTTCCTTTTACATACTTATGCACATTTTTTATTGATTTATCATACACATGACTTTGACTACATTCTTACTCTTCTTTTTACAAGTATGTCCTTATAATAAGCAACAAAAATAATAACAACACGGTACAATGCATATGATTTAGCCCTAGGGTCACTTTCTTTTCCTAATTTCCACGCTTCATCTTTGCACTCATTCCATGCTTCACTTGTCCACTCAAAGACGTATTTTTCACACACACCTTGTATGGGATCATAAGGTACGCATCTCTTATCTAATTTATGTTATCTAGTATTCACTCAACAACATAAATTGGGGAGAATATAGACACAAAATCATGCACTTGGGTACATTTCTAGGTCCTAAACACATACTAAGCATTCATATTATTCCTAAGCAAGAAAACTAGTAATTGATGACTGTCCTTGGCCTCTTTTCTATGTTTCTTGTTTTCTATTTGGTCTTACACACCCTACAACCTAGTCAAGATTTTAATTATTTATCTTTTATGGATCCACACACTAGTGCTCAGACATACATGAGCACTAAGCACCCTAGACCCTTTCTTACCTTACTCCTTTTAGATCTATTTTATCTTTTAGGCATCTTTTTCACTTATGGATTGGCCTTCCATTTTTAATTACGAAATTCAATTTAGGGAATCATATAAATACATAGTTATGTGTTCAAAATCAAGGACCAAGCACTAAGCATCAATATTATCACCTAAGATTGCATTCAAAAGGCACCTAAAGCACTCTAAAGCATTCATCTAGCATCCATTCAAGGGACAAGGGACTACATCAACTTTCCATACATTGAATAGGAAGGGAAAGTTTATTATTCCATCCACACATTCTACTACATTGCTACATTTACGGTCGGCTATCAAGTGCAACTTACACAAGGGCATCCTAGGGCATCATTCTCACACACACTCACAAGAACTACATGGATTCTAAGATGTAGTGTAGTGCTCGGTCGTAAGTTCACTCTCGGGGTGACCATAGAGGTCATTCTAACTCTCTATTTTGTGGCTTTCTTTTTAGGTTTGATTTAGTTTGTGGGCTTGTGTAGGTAAATTTATATTTTGCAGGTTACATGTACCTTTGGTGATCATTGTGTGACTATCAGGTGATCAACAGGAAGTAACAATGAAGACCCTACGACATTTTAAAAATCAGATTCCAACCATTTACATAGTCACGGGCACCTAGTAGCAGAGTCTCTCGGTGCCCAGTGTGCCTGTCCTTCCATGGGTGCCCATGTATGACTCACTGTTCGTGGATTCAAAATTTATTATAAGCAACAATAATAATCTGCCTAGTTTTTTTATCACTCTTCCACGCTCGATTATTTCTAGGTTACAAGTAAATCAGCTAAGTCTTCTCTCCTTCTTATTTTCTTAAGGTTTCAAGCATTACATCTTATCTTGCTTGTGTCAAATCTGTATTTTAGCATTTATTATCATATGTGACTCTACAATATTAGATTTAATTTAAATTAAATTAATCGGTCCCCTTTTAAGTAATTTGATTATGTTTGTGGCATCTTAGTTATGGTTTCAAGTCATCCTAACTATGGGAATCGGTGACACAAACTCGACATGTGTGTAATAGAATAAGTATGGAAACTATCCTTCTCATGGATTGGGAAAACATTTTAGATGAGGAGACTTTGGTGAGAAGAGACAAACATTCCATCATTCCTATTGGTGGTGGATTTACCCGATGATGGACTTTGGGGGTTTCCTTGAACCATAATCCTCATCCCCATGAACAAAAATATGCAATATTTTATGCACATTGACAATGAATGCTCATTCTGCGATACGAATCATTGCGAGGAGTAATTCGAATGAAATCCATACAAATTTTATTAGTGAAATTAATAGATTTGATCATTCGTGTATGAATTTAATCGCAACCATAAACTATTGCATCCCCTACATCCCCGGATTGAGAGGAAGTTCATTCAAAAAAATAATAATATACATGGAAGGATTCATAAAAAATAAAAATGAATCCATGGCCTTGAACCATCTTTTTTCAATCCGTGAGACATCCATGTGCCCCATTTGATGGAAATGGGAAGAATATGCTCCCTTGGCTCCACAAACATGGCATTGTGTCGAAGAAGAAAATTCTTCCAACAAGTAGTCCCTTCGTAATAAAGTCGTGTCCCCTTTTTGATTACTTTGCTTTATGTTTTGGCATCTCAGGTCACAATTTTGAGTCATCCTAGTTGCGGTAATTGGTGAAAGAAGCTATGATAGACGTGTAATGGAATAGATAACTATAACAACTAGCCTTCCCGAGGATTGGGACAACACTATGGGTATATGAGAGTTTGGTGAGAACATACAAACATTGTTTCGTGCCTATTATCGGTAGTTTTATTTCTATTGATGGAATCTAGGGGTTTTCCTCTAACCCTAATCCTTACC
The DNA here is from genome assembly GCA_018340775.1 of Taxus wallichiana var. yunnanensis. Lineage (NCBI taxonomy): Eukaryota > Viridiplantae > Streptophyta > Pinopsida > Cupressales > Taxaceae > Taxus > Taxus wallichiana. The sequence continues at coordinate 447,344,470 of CM031238.1, forward strand.
CACATGAAACAAAATGTGTATTATTGGATGTGCATTAGAAGTAATGCTCCTACTGTAATATAGAGCATTACGAGGAGGAATCCAAATGACACCCATACAAATGTTATTAACACAATTAATGGATCTAATCATTATACCAAGTGTTCGTCATTGAATATTATGGGCTTGAAGCTTGTGTTTTAAGAGTGGATCAACCTTTAATCTCCCAAACACACAACGTATGAATCCTTTCAAAGTGACACATCAACACATTAAATTTTTGAAAACAAAATATCGATTCAAAATTCACATTAAAGTTGGTATTTTTATATCAAAAATAACCTATTTGGCAATCTATTATCCTCACTTTCATGTCTTTTGTCCTCCACCTATTTTTATTATGGGTTATATTACCATCCCCTCCATGGGAGTTGTGCACCTTGGCTCGAGTCTAAAGAACATAGAAAAATAAGAACCCACAAACACAATCATCCATTCCTACTCAAAATAAAACCTATAAATTTATAGAATTCAACATTGAAAATAAAATAAAAACACAATGCATCATTGATTTAAGTAAACAAAAATTAACCTTCATGTTGATAGAGTATAAAAGAACTCATTACTTACCAAACATTCACCCTTTCAATAAGGCCATACTTGTGTAATTTCACTTGCAAAATGAGCTGATAATAAAGATTTGTTGAAACCACACGAAATGAGTTGAATGATTATATGCATATATTTAAGGGCCATGCAAAGTGGATTAGTGTGGCAAAAGAGATGGTATATGGTAGAAAATGAAGGTGCCAAGTGCCTTGGAAGATGGTAAGTGTAAGTTGAGAAGCCATGTCATGATGAGACAAATAACAATCTCCTTTCCACGAGAATTGGCATGTGTCATTATAAACTGTGTTTTCTTCAATGTAAGAAAATTGGTGTTGTATTAAGCAAATTTGAAGATGAACTTTCAAGCTTAAAGGCATTTAGAGGTATAAATAGATAAATTTCTCCTCAAATATATTCGTGGGTGGAAGATTTTTTTGTAACTCCATCTAACTTTCATTTATGTCCTCATCAATTATCTCAAAAATTGTAATGTCTTATAATAAAAAATCTGGACTTTTTGACCTCAACCGTCATATATTTTCTACTTGTCATTCATATAACCAATTGCACTCATGTGAATAATATATTATATTTTATTACGATAAAGAAAAGCACAAAAATGATTGAAAGAAGAATGCATATTACCCACCTTTGTGTGGGCTCCATCACTTAGTCTGGTATGGTCCCTGGTTGATTGGGAGGCTAGGATCTTGAGCACAAATGAAAGCATTTTCTTTGGCCTCTATATTATATTTATGCCATAACTTAGTCGGTATGAATGTAGAAGACATCACAACCATAATGATGAGCATGAGCACATGAAAAATCTTCCTTTTGTTCATATGTCCATTCCCCGGAGGGGCTCAATTATCAATGATTGTGTCTTGCGTCACTTTCTATTTTGTAATTACTCAAGATTAAAACTAAAAATTATTCTTGTAAAGTACTACAAGAATAAATCAATTTGGTTGGGTTTCGGACTCGTCCCTGGTTGAATTTTTACTATTTTTTGTAGGTCCCTTTAATCTCGTAATGTAGTACGCACAAGATTGAGATGAATAGGTGAAGCACATGTAACAAATATTATTTGTGTGGGAACAATCTACTTTGTTGAATAGGTATGGGACATGTGAGTATTTGATTCCCACCTTTTAATTTCCAACATTCCATTCATGTATATGTCTTACCTATCAAATTAAATGCTTTTAAATCATAAGCCTTAGTGCTATGAAACAAAAAAATAACAAACTTGATTGAGAATATAATCTACCTTTCCTAATATATCCAACAACTTGAATGCCTCAATTGTTGATGGTTATTTACACACAACATATTTTCCTAAAATTACTTGAGCTTACAACTTGATACGAAGGCTACAAATTGTTACAAGGCACAAGCATTTAGATTGTATTTTGAACTCTGAACCTCTTCGAGTTTCCCTACTTTTCCCCCTCTTTGTGACATTGAAATGCTTAAATAGAGCACAAATGGAAGATATTATTTGGGTAAGAACAATATGATCCATGGAATGGGTGTGGGACATGCAGTATTTAATTCACACCTTTTGATTTCCAACATTCCATTCATTTATGTGTCTTATATATCAAATTAAAAAAATTGTCACACCTCATGATAGTTCAAGGTTACTGTCATAATAAATGTTTGATAATGACTAAATTAATGATGAACATTAATTGTTAAGTAAGAAAATGTGTGTGTGTGTGTGTGTGTGCGAAACATATACATACATGTATATAGATGTATACATATCCATATATATTCATTTATCTTCTAACATTTGTTTAATTTGTATGACGATCACTTTTCATTTGCATTGTTGTATGTGGATATGGTTGATTTGGAATTCACCACTGATTTCATTAATTAAAATGTTGTGATAGTAAGGGTACTTTGCATTGTTTAAGGTAATATTGTAAATTGATTAATGATTATTGTTAATAATATCCTAACTTGGTCTTATACGACATTGCTTTGTTCAAGTTGACTACATTGCTCGAGATGGTTAAAAGTGAATGTTCTTTTGAACGGATCTTAGACCACTCTGCAAGGTAATTTCTTGGCGGCATTTTTATATGTTTTAATCATGGTTAACTCTCCTTAGCATTGAGAATAATGGTCATGGACCATATGCGAGGTAATTTTAAATGTTTAATTTCATTAAAAGGTCTTAGACCATATTGCATTTTTTATTATTCCTTAAACTCGGTCATAGACCATTAGTAAGGTATTGTTAATGTTTAAAGTTTAATTAAACCTGGTCATAGACCACTGTGCAAATAAAGAATATTGAATATTGTTTATTTTATTTTATTGGTCAATGACCACTTTGAAAAGTAAAAGGAAATGGATAAAATTTAATTGTTGGAATGGTCGTGGACCATGGGCAAGGTAATTATAATGTTTTGATTTTATTGATATGGTCACGAGACCATACACATTGTATGTAGTGTTTGTAGACTTTGGAGGGAATTGCAAGTGGCATTGTTATTTATTAAATACATTCATAAAATATGCATGGTTTTTGGGAAAGTGGAAGCTTGCTTGGTAAGCCAAAATATATACAAAACCACATTCTCTCTCTCATAATCATATTTTTTGGTTTTTCCTTGTTATTTTATTTTGTGGAAGTTTATGCATGAGATAAAATGGAGATTTTCACGTGAAACTGGATGAAAAATCTAGAATATCTATTTATTAGCAATATGCATTCCATGTTTTTGTTTGGTCTTGTAAACCTTGGGATCTTTGGCTAGAAATGCGAGTTACTGGTGTTGTCTAAAATAACCACCCTTATTAATTGGATAACTTACAACTCCATTCTAGCTCGACATCAAGTTTTAGGTTGCACACACTCTTGGTTTTTGCACCTTGGCATATTTTCTTGGTTATAGTTCTTTGCCTCCACCACTGTGCACCCTTCTTTTTCTTCACTATGCTTTTCCTTCTCCCCGATTCCTTACGCACACTTCCACCTCTCTTCCTTACTCTTCTATCTCCTTCCACTTTCCCCTCTACATGCAGCCTTGCACATCCAACCTCCTTCCAATGCTTTGTGTACCCTTTATTATGCATCTTCTAACTTGCCTAGCATTTTGGATAATTCTCGGCATGCTTTTCCCACGTATTCCCTTCCTTCTGAGTCCAGCGCATCCCCTCGCATGCACTCATTTCTCTTCCACTTTTTGTCGTGTGCACTTCCTTTGCACAATTACTTCCATACATCCTTATCTCACTCTCCATTTCTCCCAAGCATGTTTGCATACCTTGCGTACATGCACCCTTTTCTTCCCACTCCTCGCACATCTTCTTGTGTGCACATACGGATATCTGCATTCTTCCTTCTCACACCCCTTTCCCTTATGCATGTGCTAAGTGTAATTATTTCACATCAATCATGGAGTTCCACATTTCAACTTATCAAATGAATTATACAACACATAACCCATCGGGACATGTCGGTTGTGCACTGAATCCTCACATCAAATGAACACATGGCATGTGGTACAAAAGATAAAACAAATGGGTGGTTAATTGAAGCCTTGACAACGTTCGAGCATGCCACGTGTCTTGCTTGCTCATATTGTCTTGTAAATATTCATATCATCATAAATTCTACTACAAAACTCTTATTCCCACATGACTCAACTTTATTGAAAGCTACGACATGGGATACACTCTAGAGGTTATTCAAAATCATATTTTGGTAGGATTTAGTAGGTGAAAAATAGGGAAACATGTCTTAGGAAATTAATTCACACATCTAGTCAACTCAACCACCCAGATTTGATCGGGTTTGGTCCCCTTCCTTTTCCACAAGACAAATAGACATGGGGAGGCGGATCGATAGTTTTGTAGGCACAATTACAGGACATTTATTACTTGTTGTTGGTGGTTGGAATTTTGAATATGATTTTCCCTCTCTTTCTCCCCTTCCTTCTCTTTCATTCTTATATAAATTGTTGAGCATTTCTCATTATAAAGGTTGGATTCTCTTGGTTTGTAAGAGTATTTTTCAGAGTAGTGCCTTTGCATTTTGAGTTGCAGGCCTTAGATTTGGTCTTACGCATGTAGATACCTACCTCTTCCACCATTATAATCAATTGTTCATATTTTACAAGTAATAAAAAAAAATTATGGTTATCCTCTACCCTATCTCACTTTTAATGCATCTTTTGCCTTTATCATTGTGTTGTTAGTTTGTTGTGTATTTTCATGTCTCTTGCAAGTTCCTCTTATGTTGTGCTCTATGAAAATGGGTGTGTAAGTGTTGTTACAATCTATGCCACCTCTATCTTCCCTCCATATGAGTAATTTCCCTCATTTTCTCTCAATTGAGAGTGTTCATATCCCTCTTTTTGGTGTTATCACCTCCCCTTAGCTTAGGTTTCCATTTCATGTATCTCCTTGTCACCCTGGTCCCTTGGAATCATAGAGTAGTGTTAGGTAGTTGCATTTCCCTTCCTAGGAGTATTTTTAGTAGTAGAAATAGGTAGAGGAAGTCAGCCTTCTCTGGAGGTCTGTCTCAAGTGCAATTCCCAAAATTTGGAGACAATCCCATGTTTCCTCAAAGCCCTAATTCATCCGGAGCTAGGACGGGTGCAATTTTGAGCTCCAATAGTTTTTGGCATGCCCGGTGGGACCAACATTGAAATCTTTAATTTCATTATTGCTAAGTTCTGGTGTGTGACTTAGTTATTTCTATCCTTTGGAAGCTTTTTTCAACACATCTTGTGACTCCCTAATATCCATACTATTGATTTTAGTAGTTCGCGCACCTATTTCATGAAAAAATAATACAGACAAAGTGTTGCAACCAAAGAATCTTTTGAGTATCTTGATTGTCTCGAGAAGAAGAAGTAGAAAAACTTCTAGGTGCATATCTCCATCTCCCATATAAAAATCACTCTCCACCCCTTCTCTTGCATGGACCTTGGTGCACTCTACCAAGTTACTCGGACCCTTCCTAGTCATGACACGAGAGAAATCTACCCTTTTTCGGCTTGAATGGTAGAAGTCCTTTGGCTCTCATCACACGGCATGATATACCAATGGCTACATTAAAAACTATTCCATTTTTCATTAGCGAGAATCAAGTTACCCTTGATGAGCACATTCAAAATATTGTAAATGTATGTTCTATTCATGTAGTTATAGAAGATGATGTAGTTGTAACGCTACTTGCTTCGCTCACTCAAGGTAAAGTGCTTGATGGTACGAAGCTTAAAACCTACCTCTATCACTAACTAGGATGGACTTAGCACTTTGCACTTTGCAACGAGTTTGAGGAGAAAACTAATAATGTCTCCTTGTTATAAAAAATCATAATGATCAAGAGAGCTCCCAATGAGCTCATGGTTGATTTCAACATCAGATTTTAGTAGACATGGGATAGATTTCTAGCCCTCTTAAGACCAACTCCTCAAGGTGCTTTCCTTTACTTCTTAAGAGCCTTGAATTCGATATTTTTGTGATGATATAATCTTGATTCTATAAATTTTGAATTTTATTAAGAATATAATTGTATAGCAATGTACTAAATGAAATATACTAAAATGCATATGTTAAGTAATTTGTATAGTAATTTAAAATTAAATAGAATAAAGGTGGAAGGTACTTACCCGAATTAAACTTACCTCACGGTGATGCGGGACTAGAGAGAGTAGTGAAATGGCAGAGCAAAGTGTCATAACGGTCTTCATAAGATAGCATTAAAGGAAGATATGGCTAGATTGGGGTGCCTGGGGAAGGATGAGGGTTCTTGGGGTGCTCTGGTTTGAATTTTAGGTGCCTTAGACTATGGAACAACTTGAAATATAATCTTGGTATGGTCTCTAGGTCTTCGCAATACTTCACCTTTGGTGGGTGAATTTCACACTTACTTCATTGATATTGCCACAAATATGTAATGAAGAATTACCTGCAAAACCCCACACAAAGCATCAAACCCTAAAAAAGATGCAAATGAAGGGGTTGGACCTTCCTCAACTACCAAATGGATGGAATTATGACTGAGCACTACACTACATCTCAGACCCAATGTAGTTCTATGTTCTTGTGTGTGTAATAATGTTCCTAGGTTGCCCCACAGTGCCAATGAGCCTTGAGAGATATCGGGTAGTAGCTAGATAAAATGCAAAATTTTGGATGGAATAAAATGAATACTACCCTTTCTATGCAATGAGTGATGCATAATAGTGCCTAAATATAGTTCCTTGCTCTATGTAGATAGCTAGCCTTTTATAGTAAATAGTCCACTCATAAGATAGTATATATGTTGTGTTTGTATAAGGATCTCTTACTCAAATTTTGACACTAATGACCCGACATGCCGACTAGTACCTAGGGAGATGAGAGGGAAAATTATAAAGACTAACCTCGAATGTCTAAAACAAAACCAAGTGTGATGGGGACCAAGGCACTTAGAAATCAGGACCATGGCACCTTAATCCCTATCTAGGCGCCTAGTCAAAGACTAGTGATGACAATGAGTGAGTACTGACAAATAAGACTCCTTGAGACCTGACCAGAACTATGTGAGTGAAAAATATGTGATACAAATAATTAAAAATACCAACAAGACAGAATAACTAGAAAATGGAATGGGTCATCAGTGAATACTTTTCTTACACAAGATCCATATATAAAACAACATATTTGGTGGTATAATAATAGTTGTAATTGCATGATTTTGTGACTACATTTTCCCCCACTTTATGTTAGTGAGTGAAATCTCAGTAACATAAAGTAGTTAGAGATGCATACCTGAGAGAAATCTGGATAAGCCCATGTTGTAGAAGAACACATAGATGTGGTAGAAGAGTGTTTGAATGAGACTATATACTGTGACGAAACATGGATCGGTGAGTTGATCCATGGAGCATAGTGAGAGATGTAAGACCATGATAAAGTGTATTAAATGAGATTGATGATTGTAATGTTGAATGACTGATGATTTTGAATCTTGTATGATGACGATATGATGGGGTAGGGATTGATCAGTTCCCAACCTAATTACATGTGTATGAAAAACTTGAGGATTTTGGTGTCTTACCATCGGAGGAAGAGTGTATGGAGAAATGTGTGTTATTCTCCATCCTTTAACTACATCCTCAAAATATCTAGCCACTGTAGACGAAGATAAATAAAAAATTTAGTGATTTTGGATCCAAATATTTTGATCAAATGTGTTGACCCATATAGGAGTAGCATAAGAAAGGCAATGACATCTCATTGCCCCCGCTCCAAGGGTGTCTCCACAAAGTGTGGTGGCTTCTAAGTTAGGTCATCTAGAAGCAACATGAAATGTAGAATAACTTCCAAATGTTAGGTCATATAGGAAAGTAACGAATGTAACTCCCAAGTTAGGTCATCTGGGAGGCCAAATTTGTTATATTGTATCGGTTGAATGATATGATTTTGATTGTTATATACTTGAACGTATTTTATTGGTTGATTGATTGTTTGTTTTGATTGTTTTACTCATAGAGAGATTTTATGCTTGTTGCCCCCAGTTAGGTCATTAGGGGGAATCGATAGAAAATGATGAAATATCGCATGGTGTATTAGTAAATGTTTGAAAATGATGAGTTAGAAGTGTTGAATGAATGAATATTGGTGTAAAAGGAATTATAGGATGACCCCGATTGTATACACCTTTTAGAAAAGGGAAGTGATTAGGAGAATGGACACTAAGTTAAAGTAAATATAGTAATAGACGGTGTGTGATAGATATGGAAAAAAATATGTGTGTATTGAATGAAAGACCATGTCAAAGAGATATAGAGGATGTTTCATGTGTATGATACGATAATAGTAGGAAAAAATCTGAAAAGACTATTGCAAACGGGATAGAAATCAGAGTAAAAACACTCAAGATATTATCAAAATCGTGTGACATGTATTAGTTAAGTAATGAATGTGAAGTATGACCATAGTAGAGTGAATATTCAAAAGTGGCTATAAATAGTAAAGTGAAAAAATCATTTGTATTTTGTGTGAGTTTGAGAGTGATATATGAGTGTGTAAAGAGGTCGCAAGTTAGAGCATCGTGAACTAGCCGATTCAAGCTGGTAGCAATGATCATGGCATCACATACAATGGCAGAGTTGGTAACTGTGATTTTTTTTTGAAAAATGTGTATGTAGTAGTTATTCTTAGTGAATTTTTACAAAATTATTATTTTTTGTTTTTCTCAACCTTTAAGAGTTGGACAAGAGTAGTCAAGGTACTAGTGGCCTTTAGGACAGGAGCACCCAAACTTGGGCGCTAGTATCCAACTCATCGGTGCCCATGTGGAGAAGGTGTGAAATTAGTCGAGAATAGTGTAGATGTGCAAAAAGAATTATATGTTGTTCTAAGGATGTGTTTGGTGTTGTTTTTGGTATGCATTCGAGGGATTTCAATGGTGGTCATCCTATAATTCCATGTACACCAAGTACTCAAAATACTCAAAGTACTCCATTCGAGGGAGTTCAATGGTGGTCATCTGTAAAGGGAAAAGTACTCAAAGTACTCCATTCGAGGGAGTTTAATGGTGGTCATAATTTTAGTACTTTTCTTGGATTAGGTTTCATCTGATGATTAGGAGGTTATGGACCGTGCCGGCCTACGGAACATAGTGAGGATGAGGATGTACCCCATAATATGCCCATGTTGACAACATTGTATGAGGATGGTGTGCATACACTTGTACATTTTGGTTACCTACCAATGAGATGGCAGTCACACTTGAGGATGTATATCGCATATTGTGATTATCGGTTGTAGGTGAGATGATACACGTCATGGATTTGGAGAATATGGAGAGACGGATGAGGCGTTAGGTGATATTTTTTGGGGACTCTAATACCTTCCAAGGACCATATTAGTCTGGATGTGATCTTAAGGTCGGGGTTCTGCACTTGCGGAAGTTTATAGCCATGGTTATTGCATCATCTATTGCAGTGGAGGGAGGTGGTGTGGGCATCTTATATAAGATGATGATATTTACCATCGGATAGAGGAAAGTACTAGGTATGCATAGGCATGATGTGTGTTGTCCCGCCTATATAGAGATCTCTATAGATTTACCCATGAGGATCATGGATGTGGGATTGGAGATAATACACTATTACATTTGTGGACTTATGAGCATATAGTAGTATTGAGGCCAATTGGTGGTCTGCAAGTACAGTGGGCTAGGCCAGACATATTTGTTAGGAGATGGGTTGATTTTCATGGGTAGAAGATGATATCGATACTTATAGAGCCTTGATAAATCGATGGGCCCATAACTAGTGATATGGATGCCATCAGAGATTATAGAGGATGGCCAGAGGATTTCGTAGAGTTACGATATATACGGAGGACTATGTGGTTAGAGGATCGGTTCTCAGGTGTGACCAAGTTATTTTAGGTGGAGCGGGTATCTCGAAAACTTGTTATGTCCTAGGATGTGCCCTTAGATCCATATGTTTGAGTTAGAGCTCTTAGAGCACTGAGGAGGGCAGGAGCTAGACTAGTTCCCACAAGAGAGAAGCTAGTACCTCCCGGGCCAGATGAGGCAGATGTGGCAATAGAGCTGATAGACGCAGATTATGTGGGGTGTACGGAGGTATACCATGTATGGTGGACAACACATCAATGGGTGTTTTTGTTTCCATTGTTTATAGATGTGGTGAGATTACATTAGGGAGGAGGAGGGTGGGGCAAGCACATGCCTGAACAACATAAAGAGCAACGATAGTAGAGCATTGAGTATCTATATAGTTATAGTCTATGATTTGTTACTTGCTAACATGATGGTGATGGTTGTCTAATGTGTTGTGTTATTGAATTTAGGTGATGTGTATTAGAGTGTGATTATGGACACATTGATCCACACATTGACATGGAATGTGTCGACTGACATACTTGTAAATGGAGGGATGTTAGAGCATGTGGACAACATTACAGGTGAGCATGCCTATTTTTTTGAGTCAGTGGTCATAGCAGCAGGGACGTGTACCATGCTACTTGAGTGAGAGGGATGAGGCACGTAAGGATACATGATGAGCCAGAGAGGCGGCGGGTGGTGGTCCTTTAGCAAGACCGGATGTGTTTGCATAATTTCTTGCATTATAGAGTCGATTTGCATAGTAGCCTATGGAGAACACATTATTATGTAGGTAGGTGGAGAGGTATTGGGGTCGCAATCAGCGGTGTGCGGTTAGTGCCGAGGCTTCGAGTTCTAGAGCTCTTGTAGTACCAAATAGTGACAGTGATGATGAGATATGATTTGTATTGATGTATTCAATGTAGGGGAGTTGCCCCAGTGATGAGATGTTTGTAACTTTGATTGATATATATATATATATATATAGATTTATTTGCATATGATGATTATATTCATTGTGTATTGATGTTATGATGTGATGATGATGTATGTGATTGTTGTTGTTATGGATGATGTTTGATGAGTTAAGTGTTATTCGTATTTGTTGAATGGATTTGTAATGCGTAGTTAGTGTAATGATAATTGTATGATGTATGATGTAACCTTTTTGTGTTGAATGTTTGGTGGTGTGAAAATGTGATGTAGTTGTAAATTTTATGTCGGTAAGATGAAGATAGGGGAGAATATTAGCGATGCCCCCAGCATATAGATGGTGAGGTTCATTTAGAGTAAATCAAGAGTGTGTCATTGGGAAATGATCGAATATATTGTGCTAGATGAATCAACAAATCACGTGAAGACATGTTCTTATTGTTGCATATCCCTCAATAGTCATGTAAGAACCATAATAACATGATTACATCTTCAAGGGGTGAGGTTATAATAATAAACTACCGAGAGACCGAGGTGGCATGAAGCGGTGGAAGCGTGTGGGATGGAAGCAATGTGAGCATATGAGCCGGCCCGAATGTCATATGGAGTAGCGGTGGGAGGTGCGAATGGCAAGGTATGTGGAAGCTAATGTGAAGTAGTAGTATGACACAATGGATGAGGTGGATGAGGTGGATGAGATGGATGAGATTGTGCAGTGATAGATGGACACGATGCAAAGCGCGCATTAGTGATGACTTGTGATAATGGATGAACAATGACATTAGCACTATAAGGAGGAGGTTAATTAACTGGATTAGTAGCTTTTGGATGAGGGAGATCATATATGGACCACTCACGTGAGTGAGAGCCAAAAGAGATGATGCCCTTATCCTCTAATTATTTTAAGCAATCATGAAGGGTGAAGAAATCATTATCCCTATGGTCACTGAAATAGTGATAGTTATAATATGGTCGACCATGCTGACGTTGTAAATGATGTTGTGGATGATGTTGGTTAGAAGGTAAGTGAATTAAATGATCATTGATCAAATCACACAACACATCATGCGATCGAGCATGATGAGAGAAATGTAATGGTTCACGTGAAACAGGTGTAAAAGATTGAGGTGTAGCCTATTTTTTTACATGTATTTTGGACATATATACATGCATATTTGACTACTTTATCATATTATCCTTTGCAGTGCATGCGTATGATGAAAGCAAGCATCAACAACAACAATAATTACAAAAAATACGTCAATAAATAACAACACCATCCTGTGGCAGCACACACCTCACACTAACATGTAGGTACCTCACATACATCGATAATTACACACGTGTTTTTTCCCTAGGTTCACTTTCACCACTTTTTACTCTTTTACATCTTTAGTTTCCATGCTCCACTATTTTCTCATTCCACGCTTTGTCTAGTCCATTGGCATGTTTTCTACATCACTCTACATGGACATCAGGTACACATCTCTATCTACTTTATGTTACCGAGTGTTTCACTCACCAACATAAAGTGGGGAAAATGTAGACACAAAATCACGCACTTTAGACATTATTTAGTCTCGGTCTCATACTACTATTTGTATGGTTTTTGAGTGAAGAAAGTACTAATTAACCCATGTCCTTTGGCCATTTTACTTTGTTTGTTGTCATCACTATCGACCTCCCACGTGTACTCGCCCGATCAGTTTTCCATTTGGCGTCATTTCATCTCTGTTGAGGGTGCCCAGTGCCATGGTCCCATTTGGGGCACCATGAGCCTTTTTACACTTTCCCACCACTTTTTGGGCACATTCTAGCCATTTGAGCTTCCTATATATTTAGTGGTCGGCCTCTTCGGAGTTGATTACGAAATTAGAAAAAGAGAACCGTATAAGTATAAAGTTATGAGACCATAATGAGGGACCAAACACTACACACTACTATCATCACCTAAGGTTGCATCCATCAAAGGCTCCATTTACATCCATTTAGCTCTATCAAAAGGTGAAAGGATGGTTCTTCTGTATCACACCTGCATAGGAGGGAAGTTTATTCTATTTCATCCACCATTTTATTACATTTCTACACACAGTTATTGCTCACTACTTTCACAAAGTGTGGCTGGCACAAGAGCAACTTAGACCACAAATTTGTATCAACACACACACAAAACTATATTGGGTCTAAGATGTAGTGCAGCGCTCGATCATAAGTTCACCATTTTGACATTTGAGGACAGTCGACCCCTTTATATGCATCTTTCTTTTTAGGGGTTTGATGCTTGGTTTGGGGTTTTTCATGTCTTTCCTTCATCAATTATTATTAGCGACATAAAGTATAGTTCGGTGACATCAATGCGACAGAAAATAAAATGTGCACAATCATTTAGCAACACCTCGAAGGAATTTTATAGAGATTTTTCACAAACCACAGTGCCCCAAGCACTCTAGTCCTTCTCCAAGTGCCCACTCCAACCTATTATTCTAGATCATGTGCTTTTGGAGCTTCTTTGTAGACATTTCTACATTATGTGCATCTTTTCTTCTCTACGACATGATCTTGAATATTCTTCTAATTAGCTAAGATATTCCTAACCCTTCTTACACTTTAGGGTTTCATATTTCTACTTAGTTAGTTGTTTGGGTCATTTTCTTTATATGTATTTACCTGTCATTTATTGTTGTTCTTAATATTAGATTAACTTATAATATCCACATTTTAGTTAATCATTTTGGTGAACCTGAACTTGATCTTCACGCTTAGGATTCTCATTTTCCCTATATCATAGCTCCTAAGTTTCTCAAGTTTCTTTATCTAATTTACTTAAGATGCATCCTAATTGCCAAGTTGTTCTTCAAAAATCCCTAGACACCATATATCATCCTAAAAACACACCGCCACATGAAATAAGTCCTATATTCAATTGTTTATATGATGATCCTATTCCTAGTGCTCCTCCATCTACTATTCCTAGTGCTCCTCCATCTAATCAGCCCTTATTGGAATCAATTCAAGATTTACACTCTTTATTTCAAGACAATTTTACGGCTATGGAATCCATGATAACATCTCTTAAATCTGAAATCCAACAACTTAAGGATGCTTCCTAGGCTCATGTTTTTTCTCCTTCTACATCTCACTCTCATCCTATGTCTACTACATGTGCTCATATCAATGATCCTCAAGTCAAACCATTACTATATCCTCTCATATTTTATCGTAATACTAAACAAAATGACCTTTTTATTGAGCTCCTTAGTCATGAATTGATCACTTTACCACCTACTCATTACAATCCTCCTTATCAGCTATTAAAATATCAAGGACATCCATATTGTAATTATCATCGAATCAATGGACATAATAAAAATGATTGTTGTGTTTTACAACATAGAATCAAACATCTTGAGCATCAAGGCTTTATCTCATTTGTTGCACAACATTCTGTTGCATGCCCACCTACAAATATTGTACCCAAATGGGCTCCTAAGTATGCTCCTCCTACACCTAATGAGCATCACACTACCACTTCTCATGTGCCTTCTTCGGTTAGTCAAGTATTACATATTCAACCCATTCTAACTAAGCAATCACCTCTCAAGGTTTGTCTTCCATCACCTCCTCCTACTAAGTCATATACAATGTTACCTAATCAAACTAAGAAACCTCCTCTTAATGTTGGTCTAACTCCTCCTCCATTCAAGGTATCTGCGACATCACCAGGTCATGCTCAGAAAACACCTCCTATAGTTAAACTTGTAATTCCACCATCTGCTATAGACCATACCTATGTTGACGACTAGGGCATGGATGAAGCTTATTATGATGATTAACCATTTTATGGCCACACACCTTTACCACCTCAACGATCCCATCACTTTTGTTAAGTAAACTACTCCTTACATTGATCCACTTACTATCTTTTGACTAGACCTTCATCGCTTACACACTTGGTGGGCACGACATATAAACTTCCCCCTAACATCACATGACATCTCATTCTCTCATCTCTTTTCCCATATACTTATACATACATATTAGCATACGCATCTACATTGTCAGTACCCTATGACACACTCTTATGATTTAGTTCACACTCTATTGTTGAGGGAATTTTCTACACATGGACCACATACACTGCATTGAGTAACTACACATTAGGCATCACACTATCCTACATCACATACATATCTCGCACTACATCATCATAGGTTATAGACATTGTAAGTCTTCATACATTCTACACTTTACATCCTACATTTTGTCTTACATACATCATACACGACTCACCCACTACACCATGACTACCAAATGTTGCAAATTTTTCACACATCATACACGTCATCTTATATTCCATTTTACATATGTTATGATATGCATCTTAGGTCATGGACACATCATACATTACATCTTATTCTATCAAGTATGTTACACATTTTACATATTCACCTCTACACACTTTGCACTCATTACCCGATGACACACTCTTGTGCTTCAGTTCACACTTGACTATTAAGGGCTACATACTACACATGAACCCCACACACTACACAATAGATACTACACATTACTTCTCTTTATATATCTTACAAAGACATGTCACATTTTGCATCTTACATCCCCAACTTACCTTACATCATTAGTTTTTCATCATACATACTCTACACATCATACTAGTATTCATCACATATGTGTCACACTCCTATTGTCTATAAGTCTAGCATCATATACTACTCATCCTACATACTACATTATGTGCACTCTCACATTATTAGTCTATCTACACATCTTGCATTACACACCATACATCACATATTACGCATATTACACATCATATGGTCATCTCTTGTCATCACACATACTACATTTTATTCTACTTGTTGCACTCACTACTCTACATGATGTACTCTAGTTCTTCGGTCCATACCGAACTATCAAGGGTTTACTAATCAAATGGAATTTATCATATTCACATGTTCATCACTTGACCTTCTATCATGCGACATTCCTAGGTTAGTGACATATGTTATTGTTTCACACGAAATGCTTCCGTTCTGGAATAGAGTTACTTCTATCCTTTCATTCCTTTGAGAAACAAATAAGGGTTAGGGCTAGGAGGAATACCATTGAATGTTGAGAGGGTGTGCGCGTCATGCAGTAGAGAGAGATCGAGATCGATTGTAAAGAACTCCTTTTTGTCAGGAAGGACTACTGCAAGTAAGAATACAAGACCACCAGATTCTAATTAGATAATAAGTGAGGAACTGCGCTTGGGCCCGGAAATATGAGACTTCCTTTCAAAGGTGGTCGGTTCCCTACTAATATGAATTAACACAAATTCTAACAAATAAGCTATTGTCCAATTACAATTTATTTACCTTGTTAGAACAATAGAGAAAAGGTTGGTCTTGGTTTTGAATCACAATCACAATCCAAGATGAGCTATCTTCTCTCCCGATGCTTGGATGAGTGTCACTGGGCTCTGGTTATTCAGTTGCAGTCTTGGGCTTGATGTCCTTCTCTGCAAACTCCTCCTCTTTCCTTCACTTGTCTCTGCTTGGCCAAGTAAATTCTGGATTCTTTCAATGACTTCTAATTTGGATCAATGAAAATCACCCCTCCCTTGTTTTTGGTTGGGAGAGGTCATTTACAGGGAACCGATGGCGGTTACGTAACCGACGGCGGTCGAGTAGGAACCGGTATCGGTCAGGTCAAAGTGGGCTATTTTTAGTAAAATAGCCAACTTTCCCTCCTTTTCTCCCAAGGGATTAGTTGTGGGCTTGGTCAAGTCATTATGAGGTTGGTTTTAGGTGCGGGTGAGGAGTAATTAGTCATGGGTGTGGATGTAGACCAAGTTATAGGTCTTAATTAGGTTAGTTTAGAGTTAGGACTAGGTCATGATGAGGTGGCAAAATGAGGTGGCAGGTATGGAGATGTGGATTTATTAATTATAAGGTAATTAATAAATAATTGTGTAAGGTTTAGGTGATGAGGTTAGGTTGCGGAATGAGATGCGGGGCACAGGGGGTCATAAGACACAAATTTGGTGTCTACATTAGCCCCTTGTTGTCATGTAGCTTGTCTTGTAAAGCTATACGGACAATAATAAGAAGTGGTTACTCCTGTTAAGGGTATAGGTAATCCCCCTCAAATCTATCACAGATTGAGGTAGCATGAAATCAAGGATAGGGTTGATAAAGGGTAAATGGTGTTGAGATGATGTTAAGATGGTGGGGTAAGTCCAAGGAAGCAGACGCACGTTGAAATGCAGTAGTGCGACCAGGGTACATGTTTTGAAGAGCAAACAATCAATTCATAGGTGAAGGTCGATAGTTTATCCAAACAAGGGTGATATAATCCTGGTATCCAAGGCATAGGAAGTAGCTCCAGGGGATATAACGGGTAAGGTAAAGAATGTTTAGGCATGTTTGCGATACGAAATGGTTGGTTTGGTTGAGATAAACGTCACGGTCTTGGTCTAGGCAAAGTTGGTCAACTGATCAAGTCAAGTACCCTAATCATGCTAAAACACGAACAGGTGAGCTCAATTGAACAAAAAGCTACATGATGGGTGGATAAAATTGTAATTTGTTGGTTTTGGGTGAGGTATTTAATTGGTGTGGCCTTGGGTCGGGCCTGATTTGTTGGTTGTGGCCTTGGGTCGGGCCAAATGGTTGGTTACGGCCTTGGGTCGGGCCTAAATGGTTGGTTGTGGCCTTGGGTCGGGCCAAATGGTTGGTTGCGGCCTTGGGTCGGGCCAAATGGTTGGTTGTGGCCTTGGGTCGGGCCAATTGGTTGGTTGCGGCCTTGGGTCGGGCCAAATGGTTGGTTGTGGCCTTGGGTTGGGCCCAAATGGTTGGTTGCGGCCTTGGGTCGGGCCAAATGATTGGTTGCGGCCTTGGGTCGGGCCAAATGGTTGGGTGCGGCTGTGAATTGGGCCAATGAAGTCAAAAAAGGCTATTTAGCAAAGGAGGGTATAGGCGATGTGGTGAGAAAGGGAGACTAGTGAATAAGGGTAGAAATTGGGGAAAAGGTGGGATTAAACCGATATCGATTCTCTATGACCGGTATCGGTTAGATGACCGATACCGGTTCTTTAGGGCATAATATAACCGATATCGGTTATAGGTCAAAAACCTATAAAAAGAAAAATACGGCCTGTCATTGTCACATTGTCAATTTGAAAACCAATTTTAGTTGTCTGAGGTGTTTTAGTGAGATTGTTGAATTTTTCAGCTGAGGTGGCACTATTTGAGTGGAGAAGTGAGTGGTTGGTAGGCCCTAGCGAGTAGGAGGCAGCATTTGATTGGTGGAGGACCCAGCAGAGGAGATTTAGAGCCATGGCACGGCCGGGAGGAGGAGCATGAGGTCTTTGGACCAGTGGACCGCCACCACTATCCCACCACGACAATGTGTCATCATGCCGTAGGTTCAAAACCTCTCATTATGTGAATTTAATGTTGTTAAGCTAGATTTGGGTTTTGGGTAGGAATCCAAGTTTTTAATAAAATAATTAATAAATTGAAGTTGTTTGGAAAAATGGAGAAGGTAGGTGTGTTAGTTAGGCTAAAATGGTAGGGTGGGTAGGTTTTTAGGATTTTTCAGTGGGTAAAAGGGTAGTAATAGGCAAAAATGGGTTTTTGGGGGCCGCGTCGGGTTTGGCTTCGGCCGTGGACAGTGACCGATGTCGGTCACTAGGCGACCGGCATCGGTCACGAATTTTTCGGGAAAGGTGGGTTGTTTGTGGACGGCGTCGGTCGTATGTCGACCGGGCGTCGGTGTATAATATGTGTTGTAGGGGACCGGTGAACCAGTTGCCGTCAGTAGTTAGGTG
This sequence comes from Taxus wallichiana var. yunnanensis, assembly GCA_018340775.1. NCBI lineage: Eukaryota > Viridiplantae > Streptophyta > Pinopsida > Cupressales > Taxaceae > Taxus > Taxus wallichiana. The sequence continues at coordinate 447,363,198 of CM031238.1, forward strand.
TATTTTGGTTTTGTTTCATTGTTCATGTTTGTGTTGTTTGTTGTTGTTGTTGTTGTTGGGTGTTATGTGTTTTGGGTTTTGTGTTATTGTTGTGTTATTGTTTCGGGGGTGAAGAGGGAGGGGGATATCGTAGATGTTTTTAGGGTAAGATAGGTGGGTGTAGATGTGTGTTATAGAGTCGGGGTGTGGTCGGGTGGGTAAAAGGGGGTATAGAGGGTTAAAGTAGTTGTTTTTGTAAAGGGTAGGTCTAATGCAGTGGGTTGGTTTTGCAGGCACGTCAGCAGCTGACGATGCGGGATCGGATGCCCCATTATTGAGATGGATGCGGCCACATGTGTCCGCAGTGCATTGGGCCATTATGCGCGAGGTGGGACTCGGCGGAGTCCAGCGGTATAGGGCTGTGGAGAGGGACCACAACCTTATGGTTGCCCTCATCGAGAGATGGGATCCGGCAACCAATGTTTTCCATCTCCCGACTGGAGAGATGACTATTACCCTGGAGGATGTATATCGCATCCTGAGACTGCCGATCGTAGGAGAGGTAGTATTCCAGGTAGATGCGGAGACGGCTATGGACAGCATTCTGCAGGTATTTGGGGATGCAGCCATGTTATTGACTTATCACAGTGTGAGCATTGCCTATGGGGACATGTATCACGCCCATAGACATGAGACACGGCTGGCCGTGTTGATGATGATAGGCATCACATGCTTCGCCCTCCCAGACTCAGAGGGAGGCCGCTTCCCACGGGCTTTGATGGGGTGCTTGCGAGATGGTGGAGGAGCATACGTGCTTATGCACAGGCACCGTATATATGGTGCGGCTATACGAGAGGCGTGGGGTTATCATTTGGATGAGGCGATTTGGGATTTGTTCCACATTTTTGTTACACTGCTGGGCATATGAGCATATCATATGTATTCGACCCGATAGGGCTGCCCAGCGGCCGAGGGCCACGAGTTATATACTAGGTATGGCTTTCGAGAGATGGTTGGGGGTCGTGGGCCGGCCACGGCGGTGCTCGCGGGACGGGATGTAGCTTACTACCGTCATATCTTAGAGGGCTTGACCACATTGGATATTGTATGGAGGCCTTACGAGAGGCCATCGGCCCCGAGGAGGAGCAGAGCACGAATGCGGCTGATCCAGTATACTTTCTGGATAGTAGGACGGAGAGGGTCCGGGAGAGTATGAGTGGATACCCTTAGAGAGATACGATGGCGGTTGGGGTTGCGGCAGATGAGCCACCTCCCTTCCCATAGTCTGGAGGATGATGATGTAGAGGCCCCACTTCTGCGGCTCGCGTCCCGTTGTTGACCCAGTTGGGTAGCGAAGAGAGGCTGGCCGACAATCTGATGGATGACACCGGTGTACGGGTTCATTTTGGTTTGGTGGGCTGGTCGAGAGAAGCGGCGAGATAGCACACCCACACACAGGCCAGATTTGGCAGTATTACACATAGAGAGGGACCGCCTCTAGGGCAGAGTGCGGTTATTACGAGGGCAACTGCTGCTTTGCTGCGAGCACGAATCGGGTATTACGAGCGGTTAGCTTGAGCACGAGTGCAGTATAGAGTACGAGCACGAGTACAATGCCACGTAGCACCACCACGGCAAGCACGCCACGGCAGCACCGCCACGCACTAAAGCACCGCAAGGTATACCGGTAGGCGGGGCGAGGGCCATTATTATTAGGAGTCGAGGACCAGCCCCGGCAGCCATGGTGGCACGGACCCGTTATATGGATGGAGCGAGTGGAGGCCCGATATTATCGAGATGTCCTTGATGGTGCACGGGGCGACTATTAGCCATATGCGGCACACAGAGCCGAGACCTCTCGGAGCCAGAGATCCCAGGGGGGTGCAGCTATAGCCCGGTGGGTCGGTGACAGGGAGGAGGCGGGAGCCAGCGCAGGGACCAACAGGGAGAGGAGCTGAGGGTGGTGGGGAGAGCTGAGACATCCCTGGAGCGGAGATAGGTGTTTTGCTTGTACATTGGATATAGGCACCGGTCTGCGAACCGGTTATGTATATAGAGGCCTGCGTGCCCACATATGATTCATTCATTTATTCATCTTGTTGTATATACCGGCCTGCAAGCCGAGTATGGGTTGTATAGTTGATACAGTAGTATATTTTGATATGAGAAGCTGCTGCGAGCCGAGTCGAGATTTTGACGGTTATTGCGGCCTGCGTGCCGGTTTTGTATTATTTTGAGATCACAGAGGCCCCTATGCAGGGCAAGTTGTATATTTGAAACATTGATATATATAGAGATGATGATTTTGATCCATATGGTGTGTTTTTATGTATTTCATTGATGGTTTTTGAAATGGAATGTATGTAGATGATGAGTTTGATCCAAATGGTGTATATATTGATAGTTTTGATGTATTTTGTTGATGGTTGTTTTATTATAGATAGATGATGTTGATGAAATTGTGATGAGATATTGATGTGATGTTGATGGCAAATATTGATAATAGTGTAGTTATGCAGGAAAAGAGGCGGGCACCACAAAAATTTGCAAAAAATAAAGAAAAGGCCCAGATTTAATAAATAGGAGGCATGTGACCGATATCGGTTAGCTAACCGACGTCGGTAGATTGGTGACCGATATCGGTTATGTAACCGATACCGGTTATTTCAAAATGAGCTTTTCTAAAAATAGAAAAGCTTGGGCGGCAACTTAAGTTCTTATTTTTAGAGTTCTTATTTTTAGAGTCATGCAACAAGTTAAATACGTGAATGTGACGTTGTTTGACGACTGATACAGTAATTGCATGAAAGAATTGAGTGATAAGGAGGAAAGAGATAGGTGAAGTGAGTGTGGGCTGAGATTAAGAAGTTAGAAAGGTAAATTATATTGGAAGAGGGTGGTGAACATGGCTGAATGAGGAGAAGCATCCAGCAGGCAGGGACGAGAGGGAAGACAAGTTCCACCCCAAGCTGCTGCATCCCGAGAGGTAAACTGTTTGGTTGTATTTTAATTCTTGCATGTTTTGATGAATAGGATGAGAGAAGGTAAGAGGGTAGAGATGAGAAAGAAAAGGTGATAAGCAAGGGTTTGAGATGGGGTGAGTGTTATGGGGTAGGTAAGCAGGGTGTTCACGTATGTTTTTAGGTATAGAGAGGAGTAAACGGGCAAAATAATTATCGTAGGTGTATGTTTTTAAGTAGGCTGTATATTTTTGACAGTGACCGGTATCGTTTAGAGATAACCGGTATCGGTTAGTAAACCGGTATCGGTTATCTATAACCGATATCGATTCTTTTCTTTAGGAATTTCCAAAATGTGAGAAAAAACCCGTGGGGATTTGATTTATTGAATAATTGTGTGTCGTTTTGATGTATGCAGGCGGAAGTAGAGTTAAGGATGAATGATACTGTGCCAGCGTTGTTGTCAAGAATCCGAGCGGATGTAACACCAGCTGAATGGGCATTGATAAACCATGTGGGGCTAAGTGGAATCCGCTATTATTCACGAATCGCACGCAATCATGCTATGTTGCAGGTTGATTGAGAGATGGAACCCAGAAAAGAATACCTTCTATCTACCAACAGGGGAGATGACAGTGACGTTGGAAGATGTGTTTAGAATTTTGAGGCTCCCAATTACAGGAAGACCAGTGTATCAGGCGTTGCCTAGCGCGGGCGGGGAGCGATAACAGCAGTATTTGGTGCAGCTGCACGAGAGTTGACACAGTGAGGTTTGACATTCACTTATGGTACAATGTATGCAACACACCCTGAGGAAACAAGGTTGGCAGTGGTATTAATGATAGCGGTGGGGTATTATGCATTACCGAGGGCGGAGGGGGGAAGATTTCCAAAAGCATTGATGAGTGTTATTTGGGAAATGATAGAAAGGAGCGTGACTTTCGCATGGGCACCCGCATATCTGGTGGAGTTATACAGGGGTTTATGGGCTTGCAGGTGAAAACACGGATGATGACACTTTGATTGTTCATACTTATTACATTGTTGGGCCTATGAGCACATTGTTTGTGTGCGACCGATAGGCCGACCCATCCAGTCGGGAGAGATAGGAGTGCAGAGGTTGGGATTCAGACGATGGGTCCAGACAGAACAAGAGGCGAGATCCCAGGCCGTGATAGATGACATCGAGTATTATAGGTAGGTATGGGAGATGGTGACAATTGCGGATATTTGTTGGAGACCTTACGGGAACTATATGGTGACAGAGAACATAGCTAAGGATTTGAGGGGTGTAGAGCGATTGAGGTGGATCGCAGGGCACAGGCCAGGTGAATACGAGAGGATTCCTCTAGATCATGTGTGGCGACAATTTGGATTTGTGCAGGATATACCTATGACATATAGACCATACATGAGGATCGACGCCGAGGCAGCATTCTCACCTCCCCGGCCGACACCGCTAGAAGGGCCAGAAGAGATAGCAGCCGATCGTAGGGTAATGGATGCGGGAACGACAGAGGCCTATAGATTATGGTGGGTAGCAGAGCTGCGAGGTGCACGTGAGCATCCTGACATAGCTGTGATTACAGCGGAGAGAGATCGTCTGCAGGATTTGGTTCACCAGCTTCAAACACAGGTGAATGAGACAACGGGATTGTTAGAGGTTTCATAGTTACGAGTGGAGAGACTGGAGGTAAGATTCCTCCACGCGAGAGGACGTATTCGTATGTTACAGGAGATGTTGGCGGATCAGTGGGAGGAACCAATAGCAGTGGCACCTTTGAGGATGGAGAGGCCAAGTGAGTGGCGTCGACGATCACGATCACCACCTGATTCGGGAGGAGGCGCAAGGGTCTAAGTGAATTTCATAGGAGTATAAGAATAAATAAGGATGCCGACCTGCGAGTCGATGATAGAGAAGATGTATTTGTTTAACATCTAAAATAAAACTAAATATGTATGTTGTTTTGAGTGATGATAATAATAAGAATGGTTGTGTTTTGAATGTTGTTTTTGTTTGTTTTGAAAAAGGATAAAGATGAATGTTGTCAAAATAGAAATACACAAAAATATTTATATTTACAACACATGATAGGGTATGGTCGAGCTAACCTTGGGAGACCCCATGTCTCCTAAGTGCTGCCTACATAGCCCATTGCACAAAGCAAGGAGGGGCCTCAGACCGATGTAGTTCTCCCTTAGAACCAGGGAGAGGTGAATTCAGGCAATTTGGTTGTGGTTAGGCAATTTGTTGGTTGGTAAAAATTTGATGTTGGTAGGGTAATGTTGTTGGTGTTGGTAAGGTATTGGCGATGTTGATGTAGGTATAGGTAAAGCGAAAGTTAGCTTACCCAAGTAGTAGGGAATCGTGTCCTGATTAAGGTCAACACACAATCCTAGAGTCGAGCAAAAGAGGCAAAAGTGTCCCGTAGTTGAGAAGAGCTAAACAAACCACATATTAACATAGGATGAGCTTGAATCCCTAGGTACCTTGCATAGGTGAGAAGTCGATAGGTGAAAAGAGTTGTATAATCACAATATATCGGATATACGTCACGTCCCTTGAGTTTTGTTGCTTTGACAAATGGTGAGGTGAGGTGGTTGATATAGGCGGGGGTGTTGAGAGCTTGTTATAAGGTGATTATTCTGACGAAAGAGAACCAAACCTAAATAGACAAGTCCATGACTCAAAAGTGCTTTTGGAATACTACTTTTTATGTTTTTGGACATAGACTGATCGATGTGGGAAGTCTACATGGAATATGTATTTTGTTGTTCTTGAGGTCTTCACGAAGCGGATCAATGTGAGAAGCTTCTGATAAAGGCTGACTTTGTATAGCTGTCCTTCAAGGGAGCAGTCTATTTATAGTAGCAGATGTGATTTTTGTGCATAGCTGTCCTTCGAGGGAGCAGTCTATGTATAACTTAGAGGTCTAGATGTCCGTTTGGCATGAAGCATCTAGGTTTGTAGGAAGTTTGACTCAAGAATATCCCATAAATGTACAATTGAGAACATGTTATTTTTATACTTTTAAGTCATGGACCTGACTAAAAAGGGGAAGGCATCTTTTTAAGAGGAGTTTATGACCAAACCATGTGAGCTTGATTTTATTTTGAGATGCACGAAACAAAGTGTATGAGGTGATAAATGAGCTCAAGGGACGAGCGCAAGGTAGATAAGAAGTGATATAACACTAAATTCAACAGTAGAATGGTCGAAGATGCAAGGCATTAAGGGGTTCAGGCTCAGGTTTACCATTAAGCGAAGCTAAACGGTAAGTGCCTGATCCGTAAGTATGCGTGATAATGTAAGGCCCAATCCAATTAGGAGCAAATTTTCCACGTTTGCTCTTTTCTAGTTTGGTTACATGTTGATTCTCTTTGAGGACAAGATCACCAACCTTAAAGGTACGCTCATGAAGTCACTTATCATAAGCACGCTTGATGCGTTTTTGATAGATTTGAAGGTGGTCAAGAGCTATAAGATGACGCTCGTCAAGAAGCTCTAATTGGGCTAACCGCTCTTGGCGGAAATCATCGTTGGTGAGAATATCCTGAAGAGATATTCTTAGGGAGGGTATTTGTATTTCGAGAGGCAAGACAGCCTCGGTACCATATACCAAAGAAAATGGTGTGGCATTAGTGGAGGTACGAATGCTAGTACGATAAGCCCAAAGGGCAAAGGGGATGTGATCATGCCAATTTCTTCCAGAGTCGTTAACAACTTTCATGAGGATTTTGGTTAGGGTTTTATTAGAAGATTCGGCTTGACCATTGGCTTGTGGATAGTAAGGTGATGAGAAGCTAAGTTTGATGCCAAAGTTGTCACAAAGGTCTTGTAACAACTTATTTTTGAAAGATTTACCATTATCTGTGATCAGGCGATGAGGAACACCAAAACGACAGATAATGTGATGGTTAATGAATTCGACGATTTTTTCTTTTTTGGTTGAAATGAGTGGAATGGCTTCCACCCATTTAGTGTAATATTCGGTTGCTGTGATTATCCAATGGTGACGTTGCGAAGAGGGCGGGTGAATCTCACCAATAAGGTCTAAACCCCATTGTGAGAAAGGCCAAAGATCTCGTGCGACTTGTAGCGGATGACTAGGGGTATGTTGAAGGTTGGCATGTTGTTGACACATAACACAACATTTAACATATTCGTAGCAGTTGTTATTAAGAGTAGGCCAATAATAGCCTAGGCGAAGGATCCATTTGGCCACGGCCAGGCCACTAAAATGTCCACCACAAATACCGTCGTGGATTTGTTGGATGGTGTAGGTGACCTCCGCACCGGTTAGACATCGAAGGAGGATGCCATCAAAGCCACGTTTATAGAGGAGTCCCCCATGATGACATAATGAGAAACACTTTTAAGAAAAGCACGTTTGCCATTACTAGTAAGGTCAGGTGGGAGAACAGAGGTTGTAAGGTAGTCGTGAAATTGGTGATACCAGGTATCCTGCAAATTAGCAGACACATTATTTATCATACAAACAACCGAAGTTTGAGTAAGATGGGGCAAAGAGTTGTTGGACCAAGATGAATATGTCAGAGTCAGTTGGTGAGGCAGGAATTTGCGAGGCTAGGCAAGCCATAGTATCCACAAATTTGTTAGTGGAGCGGGAATGGTCTGGATAGAATAATGAGTAAATAAGGTCAAAAGTGAATCCACGTAATGTTTGTACTTTTGAAGTTTCTCATTTTTACATTGGTAGATGCCCATAACTTGATTGACTACCAATTGAGAGTCACCAAAAATATTGATAGATTTGACACCTAAGTGTAACGCAACCTGGAGACCCAAAACAAGGGCCTCGTATTCCGTTGTATTATTAGTGCAGGGGAAATCGAGCCGGAATGAAAGAGGCATAGGCTCAGCGTCAAGAGGAATGAGAACAACACCGGCTCCTCCATGCGCGCTGGCATTTGGATCCATCGAAGAAGAGGGTCATTGGATACGACTCCTCCCTGAGTGAAAGAGTGGCGATGAGTTCGTCGGGAAATTAAAATTGGTAAATTGTTCCCCAGGTAAAGGGGCTTCCGTGAGTTGGTTTGCGATAGTTTGTCCTTTTATTGACTTCTGGTGTATAAATTCAAGGTCGAGGTCAGCGAGGAGCATAAGCCATCGGGTGATGCGTTGGTTTAGATGTGGTTTGGCGTACATATAATGAATGGGGTCCGTGTTGGTGATGACAAAAGTTTTGTGATTCAGGAGGTAGTGTCGGAGTTTGGTGGCTACGAATGATAGGGCTAGGCACAACTTTTCTACATGTGTATACCTAGTCTCGTAATCCACGAGAGTACGACTTATATAATAAATAGCTTGTTCTCGATGCTCGGAGTCACGATGTGCGAGCATGGCTCCTACAGCATGGTCGGTGGCAGAAAGGTAAAGATAGAAAGGGTGATCGTCCTGAGGTGGGATAAGCACAGGTGGCTGCAAGAGATAGGCTTTGAGAGCCTCAAAGGCTTGGTGGCACTCTTCGCTCCATTGAAAGGCAATGTCCTTTTTAAGGAGGTGATGGAAAGGTTGACATCGATCCGAGAGTTGGGAGATGAAACGCCGGATAGATTGGAGTTTACCTTGCAAACTACGCAATTGTTTGAGGTTAGTAGGTGGGGGCATTTCTAGGATAGCTTTGACTTTAGATGGATCGACCTCAATGCCACGCAAAGAGATGATAAAACCAAGAAGTTTTCTGAAAGGACACCAAAGACACATTTCTTTGGTTGAAGACGGACAGAATATTGTAACAGTGATCGAAAATAATGGTTAAAACATCGAGATGTTCACTGCGATGTTTAGATTTGCCAAGAAGATCATCGACATAATCCTCAAGGATAGTGTGCATAATGTCATGAAAAATGTAAGTCATAGCCCATTGATAGGTCACACTAGCATTCTTAAGGCCAAACGGCATGACACGATAACAGAAGGTTCCCCAAGGAGTTATGAAGGCAGTTTTATGTTGATCGGCCGGGGCTACCAAAATTTGATTGTATCCCGAAAAGCCATCCATGAGAGAAAGCATCTCATGGCCCTGAGATCAACAAGTTGATCAATACTTGGGAGGAAGTCATCCTTGGGCAAGCGAGGTTAAGGTCTCGAAATCCGTGCATATCCGAAGTCCCCCGTCGCTTTAGTGATGTGCGATGTTAGAAATCCATTGAGGATAGTCAATAGGTAAGATGAAGGAAATAGAAAGGAGTCATTGAAGCTCTTCTTTGACCAAGAGGGCAATGCGTGGATGCATTTTTCTCAGTTTCTATTTGACTGTTTGGAATCGGTTTTAGGGTAATGTTATGGACAACAATGTCAGGATCAATTCCTGGCATGTCAGCGTAGGACCAAGCGAAAGCTTGGTTGCGGGTACGGAGAAAGGTAGTAAAGGCGGCTTGTTCTGATGCATTAAGAGATTGTCTGATCTTCACAATGTGAGGATCATCCTCTGTGTGGATGTTGATTTCTATAGTCGACTCATTCAACATGGTTTGAGTTTCAGATGGTAAGGCGCGTTGAATATAAGAGTCATCCGCACCAAGGTAAGTGAGGATGGAGTCGTCATCCTGGCACTCAACAACATTAATTGAAGGTGAATCCTCTTCGATCATGTCTGGATACAGAAGGGGAAGAGAAGATGGGTCCTCATTATCACGTTGATAAGTGAGAGGACCCGAAAGATAGCATTTATGAAAAAAAAAAAAAAAAAAAAGTTAGGAGGGATAGATTCAGGGTCTATCGACTCATGGGTGATGATGGAAAAATGGGTGATGATGGTTTGGTAGGGGTGACGTCGTCATCTTCCGAGATCAAGCGACATGAGGTTTCTCCGGTGTAAGTGTTTGAAAATCCGAGACCCACTACAATCATTGTGTTTGCGTGTAGTCACGGGAATGATTGTATGTCGGCCTTGTTCATAAAGACCAAAACCAAAGCCTTTCCAAGCACAGCGAGTCAAGAAGGTGAGGGTGAAACGATGATTTGTCAGGTATTGAAAATCAGATTGGAAGGGAACCACACCAAGGGGAGGTTCAGGGGTAACAGAGGATGCGTCGACACCCCCATACGTTAGGTTGGTGCGGCAATTAGGTGGTCCGTAAGAGATTACCTCCCCCACGCGACGGTCGTAGGTAGGATGCGCATATAACTGTCCATACTCCTGTGGGGTATGGAAAGAACTAACGTTATATAGGTGATACTCCCCCAGCGTAAGGCGTTGAAAAACATCTACTAAGGGGTCTGAGGTTGGGATGTTGTCCTGCGGGAAAGGAAGTGGTATTTGCGATAGCGGTTTCATTGGTTGAAGGTGTAGGTGCGGTTGAGGTGGATGGTAGAGGTGTGGTTGAAGTGGATGGTTGGGTTAGATGAATGGGTGTCTTGGTAGTACAAGCACATCATTAGGGTGATATAACATATTGCGGAGTTTTGAAGGGGGAGGATCAGCTTTTACGGTGTAGGACTTCCCCTCGTACTCAAATTTTATGCATCTATGTAAGGTGGAGGAACGCATCCCATAGCCCGGATCAGGCGGCCTAACAACATATTGTATTGGAACTCTCCCTCGAGGACATAGAAGAGTTCGGGTAAAGTGCGTGGCCTACACAAATGTTAAGGATCACGGTACCTAAGGTAGAAGTAATCACATCGTTGAATGACCGACATGATGGGGTTGCTTTACATGCTGACTAGAAGGGATATTCATTTGTTGGAAGGCTTTTGAAGAGATGATGTTTAGACTAGCGCCCCCATCAATCATAACACGACGCACCCGAATGTCCCGGACATAAGTTTGAGATATGAAAAGAAGCGAGTCGGGATCTTGGCACCAAAGTCGACAATTTCGTCTTTAGAGCCCAGCGGCGGCAGCTTCTTGTTGTACGAGAGGCAGTGGTTGGGGAGATAGGTTGTTTAGTGAGCGAAGCAACGTGATTGGGTGTTAGAATGGAGGTAACAGGAAAGGTTTCATTGGGTAAGACCTCTATCTCTTGAAGAATTTCAATGAGAGCTTGTTGATGAGATTCAGAGGTCTGAATGAGGTCATACAGTGTCATTTTTACAAGTGATTGGTGAAGCTGTTTGATCATGGTTCGGTGGGAAACTCCATTAGAGACAGGTAGGTGGGTCCACGAATAACCACTTTAGGTGGTGGTGCGATCGGGATGGTGGATGGAGAAAGAGAGGCCGCAGGTGTGCTTTCTTTAGCTTTCCCATTGTTTTTCTGCCCTCAGTAGCAACACTAATCATATTGATCTCGTGAACACGAGAGGAGGAAGATGGTATGGATAAGTCATGGTCTTCGAGAGGTGGAGTTGTAATAATGATAGATCTTGGTGAGGCGGGGACAGGTGGTATAGGAGAGGGAATTGAAGCTAAAGGTCTCTCCCTTCGTAAGTTGTCTTTCTTAACCTTTCTATCTGAGAGAGGTGACTGACGAAGTATGGCTTTCAATGCTTTGCATCCCTCTACATCATGTCCTGGTGTGCGGTGGTAAGCGCAGATTTTAGACTCATCATAACCTATAGGTCGAGGTTTAGATGGATCATAAGGTCTAAGTGGGGGTAGGGAAATGGTCGCATTCTCCACCAACATAGCAAGGATTTTAGCGTAAGACCCTTTGAGCGGGTCAAAGTCAAAGGAAGATGAGGCTATTGACTGGGTAGTTTTTGGTAATGACGGGGTATGGTTGATTTGTATGGGTGGCGGTTTAGCCAAGGGGTTTTGATAATGGGATTTAACTAAACGTGGCTTCTTTGGCACGTAGAAGTTATGTTTAGCTGGTTAGATGATGAGGCCACAGATGATGTGGTATCAGGAAACAACCACGGAGAAAGAGGAGTGACAACAAACAAATCCTTTGATGATGAAATTTGTTTAGGGTTGATAGGTGGACAGGATACGCGGGGTGACGGTGTTGATATACCCTTGGATCTTTGTATGGGTGTAGAAGGCGTAGGTCATTTTAAAGAAAACACAGGAGGTATGATATATTGATGCAAGGTGGAGGGATGAGGTCCCAATATGGAAGGTAGGTGTGACGACGATGGTTTTAGTTGTGATAGAGGCATAGGTTGAGGTTGAGGAGATTGAGTCTGTCTCCTAAGTGGATGGACGGCTTTACTTTTGGATAAATCTAACCGTTTAGGTGGGTGTGTTAGACTGGGTATTGGTGAGGTCCCAAGTGTAGGGGAAGATTTGGTTAGGTTAATAGAGGTGGATGAGGTATTTGGTAGAGATGAGGGGGGTGAAGATGAGGACATAGGCATTTTAAGCTTTTGTAAACACTTCGGGTATATGGTAGAGGCGTCTGGATCGGTCATCTGCATTTGAGTAGAATATGGCGTACTCAAACGTTCCCATAGGACTCGTCTATCTTCTGAGGGATGACAATCCTCACGTGTGAATAGGAACTTTTGTATGGAAGAAAGGTGGGTTGTGATTCCGGTCCACTGTGGGTGTGATACAGGGGGTAAATGAGGCACTGTATCAATGGGCGTTAAGAGGTCAACCGGTCACTGAAAAGATTTAGGCGATGAAGAACTAATAGGTAGGAGGGCATGTTTGAGGGGATCCGTCATGATTAAAGAATTTAGTGATGTCGGTTCAAGAGGTTTCTCGTCTAAGGATGACAAAAGAAGTGGCGAGCCTTCCTCTTGTATAGCAAGAATGGTAGAAGGAGATGTTTGGGAAATAGATAAGTTAGATAACATCCGCTCACAGTCTTGCAAGGATGTGGTGTAAGAAGGCTCATCTGTGAGAAGAGAACTCTGGGTGGTTAATTCCTTGATGGGTAAAGGAATGGCAAGGATTTCGTCTTGTCTTGATGGTGGTGAAGGGGGTTCGGGTTCCTGCGTTAGTGAAGAGGCTTGATTCAGAATTTTTTCGATAGAGGCTTTTGGCTGGGAGTCGAAGACTGCATGGATTTCATGAACACTCTCCTCGGCTAAGATATCTTGGTTTATGTTACTGTTAGAAGAGTGATTTGGGAATGGTTTGTTGAAAATTTTCAAATTTCGGTTAGCAGGGGCGTTAGGATTATCGAGGGCTATATCCCCTGCATCAACCATTTCCTGCACAATGTTTTTCAACATCTTGCAGTTTTCATGACTGTGTCCCTTCACGCGGTGGAAGTTACAGAAGTCATTTTCTTTGTACCAAGAAGGTATAGCGCGGGTGGAATCAAACCCGGAGTGAGGTTTAACAGGAGGTAAGGTAATAGCTCCCGCTTTAAGCAATTTTTCCAATATCACACCATAAGTTTCTCCCAAGGGAGTGTAATTGATGGGCTCAGCTTTATACTTATAGGTGGTTTTTGGTGGGGTATTAGACGGTGGTTGGGATTTGACCATCACCGCGTGGACAGCTCCTTTTAATTTCGAAGGAGTCGATGCATGAGGATTGGTGGTGTTAGGTTTGCTGGTGGAGTCTTGGGTTCGAAATTGGGGTTTTTGTTGCGCAACCACAATTTCTCTTCCTCTAAGGCTCGAATCTCTAGTTTTCGAGCCATAGTAAAGGCCTCGTCAAATGTGCGGAAAGTTTGAATTTGGAGGGTAGGAGAAATGTGCTTAGCGCAGGCCCGCGTAAAGAGTTCGATAAGTTCGGCCTGAGGCAAGGCATACGTAAGTTGGTTGATAAGGCCCCACCATCGTCCAACGAAATCTACGATAGATTCGTCTTCAAATTGTCGGATGGCATAGAGGTCGGTGATAGATACTTTCTTGGCAATGTTAATGGAGAAATGATCCAAGAAAGATTGGGCTAGTTGGTTAAAAGAGAAGATTGAGTGCTGGGCTAAAGCACTGTACCACTCCAAGGCGGGTCCTGATAAGGACATGGGAAAGGTGTGGAGTAGTAAGGCATCGTCATGAGCAATCAGATAGCAGGCATGTCTAAATGATCGCAAGTGTTGTTGAGGATCCTCCTTACTATTAAAACAAGTAAATTTTGGTAATTCCCATTGAGGAGGATATGAATGAAGGGGGACAGAAGGGTGGATAGGCTCCCAAAAAACTTGCTCGTATGTCAGGGTGCTACTGACTTCCTGAAATAGAAGCCTCCAGATTTTGCATTTTGTCCATCATTTGTTTGATTAAATCAGTAGTTGGATGAGATGATGGTGCGGTTGTGGTAAACGGAGGCAGATTGGGCCAAGGGCCACCACTAGACAATGGTGGGGTTAAATGTTGATAAGGTATGGAGGACAAATATGTTGAGGTGACCGAATAGGGATGTCCTATATAAGATGTTGAGGTCACCGGATACGTGTGTGGAAATGAAAAGGTGGGCGGAGCTTGAGAAGGAAAGCTCATGTGGATAGGTGGCAGAGAGCAAGTCATGAAAGGAGCAGTCTGCAAGAGAGACGAGGTAGGAGCAGTCGGTGGTAATGATATGTGAGGCCCAAGATTAACCAAAGGAAAGCCAATCTGTGCCGTATAAACCCCTGAAGCCGCTGAGGTAGGAGACGGGACTAAGGATGAAGAAGGCAAGGTGGAGTTATCAGGTGGAGAAGGAGCTAAATGAGCAGCTATACTAATAGGCATGCCAACAAGGAGTTGACCATCGGGTGTACGGTCAGGGGCATGAGACAAATAGTATTGTACAGTGCTAGGATTAGCGTCCAAAAATTTCACAAAGTCCTTATCTCCTACAGGGATTTTGGGAACCTCGCTGGTGTCCGTAGGATTCCCCACAGGATGTGCAGGAGGTGATTCAGGCAAAGGCACGGAGCAGGCATGTGAAACCATGGCTGCAACTTGTTTCAGTGATAACAACCATGGACAAGGGTACACAGTAAGGATGCAATCTATCAGGAACAGAAGCAGCAACAAAATGTTGGAAGTTGGAAGGTTGCTGGTTTTAGGAACTGTAAAAGACAGTAACCGATATCGGTCAGGTAACCGATGTCGGTCAGGCTGTAGCCGGCGTCGGTAAGTTAACCGATGTCGGTATAATAGGACCGGTGTAAGAAGCTGAAGGAAGTTGCTGATTTGGGGCTAACAGTGCTTAGTATGCCTACCAAACTGTTCTGAAGTGATCACAGAAAATAGTGTATGACAGAGAAACAGAAGCAAAAACAAACAAGATGCACAAACAAATTAACAGACTAACCCTAGGATTAGTTTTAATCAATTTGGGCTTATGCCTTTAGATGCAAAATGATGTCAATCCTAAACAAAAGACTTAGGGGAAATGTCAAGTTTGTTTTGGCTTATAAGGTTACCTCAATCGGGCGGAGGAATACCACGGAAAAGGGGGGATGTTTTGAGCTGTTGTGTTAATTATGAAGTGATTCGGTATGTGTTGTGCAGTGAAAGTAAGATTAATTTCTTGTCAATACCATGGAAATCACCCCCACGTGTACGACCTGTTACTTAATCTACGTTCACTAGAATTGAAAACAACAAGCAAGAATGGGATGCATGTGTTTTAAACCCAAATCGAAAATGATATTTGATGAAGCAAAGAAGATGACTTTCACTAATGCAAAGCTGGGAAAGCAAGACAAATTCTTTTACCAAATATAACAAAATATCTTGTGAATATTTTTAGAAGAAGAAAACAACAAGTGTGCTCCCTATATGAAAGCAAGCAAGAAAGAAAGAAACCCGAAATGGGTCCCACCGGGCGTGCCAAAATGTTTCGCACAGAAATGCTTCCGTTCCTGGAATAGAGTTGCTTCTATCCTTTCATTCCTTTGAGAAACAGATAAGGGTTAGGGCTAGGAGGAATACCTGTTGAATGTTGAGAGGGTGTGCGCGTACCGTAGAGAGATCAGATCGATTGTAAAGAACTCCTTTTTGTCTGGGAAGGACTACCTGCAAGTAAGAATACAAGACCACCAGATTCTAATTAGATAATAAGTGAGGGAACTGCCTTGGGCCCAGGAAATATGAGACTTCCTTTCGAAGGTGGTCAGTTCCCCTGCTAATATGAATTAACACAAATTCTAACAAATAAGCTATTGTCCATTACAATTTATTTACCTTGTTAGAACAATAGAGAAAAGGTTGGTCTTGGTTTTGAATCACAGTGACCGATGCCGGTCAGTGTCACCGGTACCGGTTGATGATAACCGATATCGGTAGGGGTAGTGATTTAAGGGGTTTGGTGAAGGTTGGCTATAAGATGACTATGGTGTTTATAAGGCTGGTAAATGATTGGGGATAGGTAACGGGGTGATAGAGAAGGCTCAGAGGGTATGGGAGCTGTTCTTGGGGTAGTGTAGGGATAGAGGAATGATAGTTAGATGGGGGGTGTTACTGGGTAGTAGATCCAGGAATAGACTTGTAATTACTGTGATTCAGAAACCCAAGAAATGTTATTAAAAGAACGTATAAGACTTACTTACTAGTTCCTGATGAAGATACAGGTTCAAGGACTATGATGACGAAGGCAGGGTTCAGGTAGGATGATCTGACAATCCAAGATGAGCTATCTTCTCTCCCGATGCTTGGATGAGTGTCACTGGGCTCTGGTTATTCAGTTGCAGTCTTGGGCTTGATGTCCTTCTCTGCAAACTCCTCTCTTTCCTTCACTTGTCTCTGCTCGGCCAAGTAAATTCCGGATTCTTCCAATGACTTCTGATTTGGATCAATGAAAATCCCCCCCTTGTTTTTGGTTGGGAGAGGTCATTTACAGGGAACCGATGGCGGTTACATAACCGACGGCGGTCGAGTAGGAACCGGTATCGGTCAAGTCAAAGTGGGCTATTTTTAGTAAAATAGCCAACTTTCCCTCCTTTTCTCCTGAGGGATTAGTTGTGGGCTTGGTCAAGTCATTATGAGGTTGGTTTTAGGTGCGGGTGAGGAGTAATTAGTCATGGGTGTGGATGTAGACCAAGTTATAGGTCTTAATTAGGTTAGTTTAGAGTTAGGACTAGGTCATGATGAGGTGGAGCGAAATGAGGTGGCAAGTATGGAGATGTGGATTTATTAATTATAAGGTAATTAATAAATAATTGTGTAAGGGTTAGGTGATGAGGTTAGGTTGCGGAATGAGATGCGGGGCACGGGGGTTCACTTGGGGGTACATGGATCCTATCATCCACATTACATTTCATTCCATCCATCCACAACATATTTCATATTTTGGTTGTGTGTGCTTTGGATCACATTTATTTATTCATGTTCTCTTATTACACATGCTAGCTAGATATCTTGTATTTCATTATCTTTACCATACACACATACACGTTCACTCCCTTTTCTAGTTATGATCACAAATACAAGTATCGTATACACATCATAGATGTTCGTCTCCTACTACTCCTACAATGTTTGTTAGTGGCATCCACATTTGTCTCTTACATGTGTTATTGTTGCATTTATATACTTAGAACTCTACATTACTTGCTTATACATGCTTTTTACATATGATTTATCTTTCTAACATGCTAATGGGTGCTTCATGTGTAGCATTTGTTTGCATCATTATTTTCTTCCATGGTTATATGTTTATTTGTCTACTATTGTCTGTCTCTTGTTTGTTATTGTATGTGGGCCTTGCCCTTTGTTCTATGTGTACACTTGTTTGTTGTAAGTGGCCATTATGGTCTTGAGTGTCTTGTGACATCATGAGTGATGTCTCATGTTTACAACCCTCTTTGGCAGTTTATGATTGTCTTCTTGCATGTTTACTTAATTTTTAGCTTCTACATTGTTTATGTAGCGTACACTTGTCTTTTACATGCATGTTTTTTCATACTAACACTTGTTTCTAGCCATTTTTTTGTGTGTGCCTTGGTTTCTACCAAGTGCATTCCCTTCCCCCTGTAAGGCACATTTTATGCAGTTGGTCCTATTTTGGGGCCACATTCTCCTATCAGTCGCATACGCCCCTAAAGAGGGGGCATCATTTGGGGTTTTACATACTATTCAATGCTTTCTACCGGTATAGTTCGGTTTAGTTTCCATACTTGACATTGTGGGTTATACAACCAGTGGGTTCAGACTAGTCTATGAACCCTATACACAACATATTTTAGAGGACACGGTTATCCTTATCATTATGGGGAGTAATTACAGGTTAGAGGATACATCGTATTTCCTCTCTACACTACTTCAGCCAATGGCATTGGATCACCCAAAAACCAAGTAGTACTGAGATCTCTTTATACATCTTCGGATAAGTAGTTACAGGTTGGAGAATAATGTAGCTTTCTCCCTACACTTCTTTGGCCAGGGTGGCGTGAGATCACCCAAAAACTCGTAGTTACAAGATATCCTTTCTTCACCATTTCTCTCATCATGGATCAGGTGCACATGTTCCTTTTTCATTTCCATTACATGTTTTTTACTATATACATGTGTCTTTACATGCATTTTTACATATATAGATGCGTATTTGACTACTTGATCATCTTCTCCTTTAGATGTCCATCTGTATGAGAAGCAAGCAATCAACAACAACAAAAACAATTAGAAAAAAACACATCAACAAACAATAACAACATCATTCTACGATAGTAAACACCTCACACTAATATGTAGGTATCTCACATACATTGATAATTACACGTGTTTGTGCCCTAGGTTCACTCTCACCACTTTTTACACTTTTGCATCTTTAGTTTCCATGCTCCACTATTTTCTCATTCCATGCTTTGTCTAGTCCATCGACATGCTTTCTACATCACTCTACATGGACATTAGGTATGCATCTCTATCTACTTTATGTTACTGAACATTCCACTCACCAACATAAAGTGGGGAAAATGTAGACACAAAAGCATGAACTTTATACATTATCTAGTCTTGGTCTCATACTACTGTTCATATGGTTTTTGAGTGAAGAAAGTACTAACTAACCCATGTCCTTTAGCCATTTTACTTTGTTTGATGTCGTCACTGTTGACCTCCCACATGTACTTACGAAATTAGAACAAGAGAACCATATAAATATAAAGTTATGAGACCATAATGAGGGACCAAGAACTAAGCACTAATATCATCACCTAAGGTTGCATCCATCAAATGCTCCATTTACATCCATCTAGATCCATCACAAGGCATAAGGCTTGTTCATTTGCATCACACTCCATAGGAGGGAAGTTTATTCTATTCCATCCACCATTTTATTACATTTCTACACATAGTTATTACTCACTACTTTCACAAAGTGCAACTGGTACAAGAGCAATCTAGGGCACAATTCCATGCATGCACACACATATAACTACATTGAGTCCGAGATGTAGTGCGGTGCTCGATTGTAAGTTCACCATTGTGACCAGTGAGATAGTCCCCCCCTTCATATGCATATTTCATTTTTAGGGCTTTGATGCTTGGTTTAGGGTTTTGCAGGTCTTTCCTTCATCATTTATTATTAGTGACATAAAGTACAATTTAGTGACATCAATGTGATAGGAAGCAAAGGCATTCAATCATTCATTGACACCTTGAAAGAAGGTTATAGATATTTTTCATAGACCAAGGCACCTAGATCTCAGACCAGAGTGCCCCAAGCACCCCAGTCCTTCTCCAAACACCTCGTGCCAACCTATTATTTCAGATCTATTCTTTCCTGGAGATTCTATACAATCATTCCTGCATTCTCAGCATTTTTTCTTCTCTCGTGATATGGTCCCTAACAGTTGTCGATTCAATTAAGCTCTTTCTAACCCTTCTTGCACTTTAGGGTTTCATATTTCTACTTAGTTGTTTGGGTCATTTTCTTTATGCACTTATTTGTCATTTTTTTTTGTTCTTAATATTAGATTAACTTAGAATATCCACATTTTAGTTAATCAATATAGAAGAATCCAATGCTAAAGGCACGCTAGGTGTAGGTTCCGCATAAGCTATAGGTGATGGAGGACATGGAATATCCATAAAAGCAAGAAGACTAGCATTAGAAACATCCCTAAGAGATGGAGTGTCGATGGAGATGCAACAATAAGAGGAGATGAACTAATGGATGTAGATGGAGTGATATGAGGTGCAATGGTAGGAGTAGATGAAGTAATATATGGAGATGACTCATGCCCAATATTAGACACAACCTCAGGAGAAGATGAAAATAGAGGGAGATTCACACTCAGCAGTATGTAAAGTAGAAGAATCGTGACTATCAATTGTTTCATCAAAATCGGGTAGAGACACATATATGAATGTGTCATTAAGTGTATCATCAATTGCATCATCAACATAATATGAAGAAGTATGGGAACTAGCATGTGATGAATCCCGAGAATTAGTATCGAAATAGGAGAAGCGTGGGATGTAGTTGTAGGAATGGTCTGACGAGGAGGAGAATCAATATACATAGATGTACCATCATCAAGACCAAGCATGAAATTAATAAGATAATCATCTAGAATTTCCTTGGAATTTTCGAAGGAGGGTCATGGCTAACTATATAACATGGTGTACAACGAGTGAAGCTCATCGAGATTAGAAAAAATGCCAATAGTAGAATTTTCAAAGCTAGTAGGCACATGGCATTCATTGGCTAAGAGTTGTTGAATATGATCTGGCATAGTAACATCACGATATAGGGCAGCAAGCTTCGTTATAGTTAGCTTTCATCATAAATAGGATTAACACTAACATGAGGCATGATGAGCTAAGAAGGAGAAGAGCTATCCTTAGCCATTATGGTTTTAGTGGATCCTAAGGGAAAATGTTCTAAGCTACGGGTTCACCAAAATGATTCTATAAAATTTGAATTTTATTAAGAATATAAGAGTACAACAATGTAAATGAAATATATTGAAATGTAAATGCTAAGTAATTTGTTTAGCAATTTAAAATGAAATAAAATAAAGGTGGAAGGTACTTACCTGAATTAAAGTTGCCTTGCAGTGATCCAAGACTAGACAAAGTAATGAAATGGTAAAACAAAGTGTCGTAAGGGTCTTGAAGATAACAACAGAGGTAGATATGGTTGGATTGGGGCTCATGGGGATGGATGAGGGCACCTAGGGTGCTCGTGTGAAATCTGGGTCCACTGGCTCTGTGGAAAAACTCATAATATAATCCTATTATGGTTCTTTGGGTCTTCATAGAACTTCTCCTTTGGTCGGGTGAATGTCGTGATTGCTTTTTTGATGTTGCCACAAATCTGTAATGAAGAATTACCTGTAAAACCCCACACAAAACATCAAATCCTAAAAATAAAGATGCAAATGAATGGGTCGAGACCATC
The DNA here is from genome assembly GCA_018340775.1 of Taxus wallichiana var. yunnanensis. Classification (NCBI taxonomy): domain Eukaryota; kingdom Viridiplantae; phylum Streptophyta; class Pinopsida; order Cupressales; family Taxaceae; genus Taxus; species Taxus wallichiana. The sequence goes on from CM031238.1 coordinate 447,384,285, forward strand.
CTCAACTACCAAATGGATGGACTTATGACTGAGCGTTGCACTACATCTTAGACCCAATGTAGTTCTATGTGTTTGTGTGTGCAATAATGTGCCTAGGTTTCCCTAGCGCCAATAACGTAGAGATATCGTAAAGTAGCTAGATAAAATGCAAAATGGTGGATGGAATAGAATGAATACTCCCCTTTCTATGTAGTGTTTGATGTAGAATAGTGCCTAATTGCAGACCCTTGCTCTATGTAGATAGCCAAACCTTGATATTAAATAGTCCACCCATAACATAGTATGTATGTTATGTTTTCAACACTAATGACCCAAAATGTTGACTAGTACCTAAGGAGATGAGAGGGAAAACCGTAAAGATCAACCTCAAATTCCTAAAACAAAACCAAGTGTGACAAGGACCACGATGCCCCAAGTTCCCTAATCCCTATCTAGGTGCCTTAGTCAAAGACTAGTGACGATAACAAGCGAGTATTGATAGATAAGACTCCTAAGACCTCGACTAGAAATGTGTGAGTGAGTGACAAATATATGAGACAAACAATGAAAAATACCAACAAGATAGACAACTAGAAAATGGAATGGGTCGTTGGTGAATACTTTTCTTATGCAAGATCCATATATAAAACAACATACTTGGTGGTGTATTCAAAAAATCATGCACTTACTACTATAATTATACCACCAAGTAAGTTGTTTTATATGTGGATCTTGCGTAAGAAAAGTATTCACTAATGACCCATTCTATTGTCCATCGTCGAATTTTAATTGGTCTTTGTCATTGTTTGTCTTGCACATTCGTTAGTCACTAAAACGGTTCTAGTCATCTCTAAGGAAGTCTTAGTTATCGTTATTCACTTAGTTATCGTCTCCGGTCTTTGCGAAGGGTGCCTAGAAATGGATTATGGTGCTCGGGGTGCTCTGGTCCTCATTTATAGGCACCTGGTCCATGTCACATTTGGTTATAAATTATAGGTTTGAGGTTGGTCTTTATGGTTTTCCTTCGCATATCCCTAGGTTTTAGTCATCATGTCGGGTCATTAGTGTCGAAATTTGAACAAGAGATCCCTATATAAGCACAACATACATACTATCTTAAGGGTAGACTATTTCTACTAAGGGCTAGCTATCTACATAGAGAAAGGGTATGCATTTGATCACTATTCTGCATCACACGTTGTATAGGAAGAGGAGTCTATTCTATTTAATCCACCATTTTACATTTTATCTAGTTATTACCGCTACTTTGGCATCATTGACGTTAGGGCACCCTAAGCACATTATTGCACACACAAGAAAATAGAACTACATTGGGTCTGAGATGTAGTGCAACACTTGGTTATAAGTCCATCTATTTGGTAGTTGAGGACAATCTGACCCATTTAATTGCATCTTTATTTTTTAGGGTTTTGATGCTTTTGTATGGGGTCTTATAGGTGATTATTCATTGAAGATTTGCAGTGACACCAGCAAACCAAGTGCGACACCAACCTGACCAAAGGTGAAGTATTGAAAAGGCTTAGTGGTCATACTGACTCGATTTTGAGTTATTCCACATACCAGAGCACCTAGATTCCAAATGAGAGATCCTCATGTGCCCTTGTCCTTCCCTGCACCCCACTGATAGATATGTCTTTGTTGCTTCTTTCTAAGATTCGTGGAAACATCTTGTTCCACCATTTCATCACTCTACTCAGTCCCAAATCACTGTAAGGTAAGTCCAAATTAGGTCAGTACCTTTCCCCTTTCATTTCATTTCATTTTATTATTTAGCATTTACATTTCAATATATTTCAGTATCATTGCATTTTTGTACTTCTTAAATTCTTAATAAAAATCCATATTTTATAGAATCATTTTGGTGAACCCATAGATTAGAATATTTTTCCCTAGGATCCACAACAACCCTAAATGGCTAAGGATAACTCATCTTCTTCTCGATTCATCATGCCTCATGTGAGTGTTAATCCCATCTACGATGAGGCCACCATCACTGAACTCAATGCCCTATATTGTGATGTTACTATGCTAGATCATATTCAACAAAACTCTTAGCCCAAGAATGCCATATACCTACTAGCTTTGAAAATTCTACTATTGGCATTATTTTTTATCTAATGAGCTTCACTCATTGTACACCATGTTATACAATTAGTCATGACCCTCCTTCTCGAAATTCTAAAGAAGTTCTAGATTCTTCTCTTATTGATTTCATGCTATGTCTTGACAATGCTAAATATATGCATCTTGGATCTCCTCCTAGTAAGACCACTACTATAGATACATCTCATGATTATCCTATTTCATATATTGCTTCTCATAATCCATCATGTGTTAATTCACCTACTCCTTCATACTATGTCGATGATCCTATTGATAGTACGCTTAATGACATTCTCATATCTAAGTCTCTATCTGATGTCTATGACATGACCGATAGTCGTGATTCTCCTACTTTTCATATTTTTGAGTGTGAATCTCCTACTCCACTTTCTCCTAAATTTGTATCTAGTATCATGCATGAGTCACCTCCATATATTACTTCTTCTTCTCCTACCATTTCATCTCCTCCTAACACTTCACCTATATTTGTTAGTTCATCTCCTTCTATCAAGGTATTTCCACAATCACTTCACTTTCCAGGATGTTTCTAATGTTATTCCTACCACTACTATGGATGTTCCATCTTCTTCATCTACTATAGCTTCTCTGGAACCTACCCCTAGTGTGCCTTTAGTATTGGACACTCCTCTATATGTTCTTATGATTACTCACAATGACAAGTTACAACTACTTAATACATTATTTCCATCTTCTATTATTCCTTCACAGGACATTTTGTCTCTCATGCATGTCGTAGGTCAATTACAATCTCAGGTTCAATCACTCACTTTAGAAAGTAGGGCCTATTATGCTTCAATTGATAACAACTCATTACATGGAAACCCTATTCCTAAGAAGATTCATAACTCTGCATTTCCTAAAGACTTTATCATGCCTACATTCACATGCTTTGATGGTACTAGTGACCCTCATTTACATCTCCAACATTACCGCATGGTTATGGCTCCCTATTCTAATGATAGATTATTACTTAAGGCCTTTCGACATAGTCTTACTGATGATGCTTTACAATGGTACACTCATCTTCCATTTGGGTCTATTAGTACTTACTATGATATGGAGGATGCTTTCCTCTGTTGTTTTATCATCAACAATGGCCCTAGAGTTACTTATGATCATATACCTACTTTACATCAAGGTACATCTCGAACCTATCAAGGATTACATCTTACGATTCAATGTTTGTATGCATCAATTAGTATTCTAACCTATTGATCTTGAGAAGCAATTTATATTTTGTCATGGTCTAATTCCCACTCTCAAGCAATGATTGCAATATAACACATGTGATTCATTCATAATTTTGTGCTATATAAAGTCATTGACCTAGAACATGACCTTCTCTCGACACATGTTATAGATCCTCCACCTCTAATTACTACTACTACACCATTTAGTTCTTCTCCATTACCATCGGTTGAGCATCCCACACAATCTACATCTTCTCCTCACAAGAAAGCTTAACCTATTATATCACAGAAGCTTCTTTCTTATCCTATTTTGTGATAGGCTACACCTCAATCTCTTACACCTATGTCACATGAGCCATTGCACTTCTCTCATCACGCTTGACCACATGGTGTGCTACATGTTTTACTCGATGAGTGTTTAATTTGCTTACCTTCTAACCATCATCATCCACAACATCATTTACAGTGTCAGCATGATCAACCATATTGTAATTACTATTGTATCAATGGCCATAGGGATAATGATTTCCTAGCCCTTCACGACCATTTACAACAATTAGAGGATAAGGGCATCATCTCCTTTGGCCCTCGCTCACATGAGTGGTCCATGTATCCTCTCCCTTGTCAACTAGCTACTACTCCAGTTGAGTTATCTAGTCCTCCTAGTGCTAAGGTCATCATCCGGCCATCACCACAAGTCACCGCTCATGTGTGTTCTCCACCACATCTATTCGACACCGCACCATCACATCCACCTCATCCATCTCATCTACCTCATCCATCTCATATATCTCATCCATCACATCATGTTACCACTTCACATTGGCTTCCACATCCCTTGGCATTCACACCTCCCATCATTGCTCCATATGACATTTAGTTTGGCTCATACACTCATGTTGCTTCCATTCCATGTGTTTCCACCACTTCGTGTTGCCTCGGTCTGTGGTAAGTGATTATTATCACCTTACCCCTCGATGATGCACTCGTTTTCTTACAGCTCTTATATTATTGTTGAGGGATATATTACAATAATAACATCTCTTCACACACTCTATCGATTCATCAACGCACCCTATCGAATCATTTCCCGATGACACACTCTTGCATTACATGGTTCATTCTTGACTATTGAGGGGTCTTATCTAAATGAACCTCATCATCTATATGCTAGGGGGCATCACTAATATTTCCCAATCTTCATCCTACTAATATACGCTTCATTACACTATAATGACTATATTTTTATCATTCATCATAATTACATTTCCACGATCATATTACATACATCATTCATTATCATATACATTATGTCATCATCATATTATGCATTACTCGATAACTATGCATTACAAATCAATTCAACAAATATGAATAACAATCAACTCATCAAACATCATCATAACATCAATACACAATATAATCATAATGTCATAATCATATATATATGTATAAATCCATATATATATATATGTATATATATATATATATGTACATATATATATATACATATTATATATATATACATATTATATATATATATATACATATATATATATATATATATATGTACATATATATATATATATATATATATATATATATATATATATATATATATGTACATATATATATATATATATATATATATATATATATATATATATATATATATATATATATATATATATCGTTCACAATCATAGTTACAAAATATCCCATAACTAGGGGTAACTCCCTACATCAAATACATCAATATGACTCATATCTCATCATCGTTATCACTATCCTGCAATACAAGTGCTCTAGAAATAGAAGTTTTTAGAGTAGGTATTTACCTTAGCTCATGTTCACATAGATATTTTATTTACTTTTATTATTTTTATCCTCGCCCACTTATGTGTGTGGATATTTATTTTTTATTATTTATATATTAGGAAGATATTATCTAGTTGTTATGACTAGTTCTTGACTAGTTCTTTCCTAAATCTATGGTCTTGACTAGTTCTTTGATGACTAGTTATTTCCTTGATTTATGGCTTGATCTACGACCTTGACTGGTTCTTAGATTGATATTCCTTGCCTATATAAGTAAGGCTCATTCTCATTGTACTCACAAGAGAGTTCCATAATAATATATGATCCATTATTTCTCTTTGTTTGTAAATTCTTTTGTAAAGTTATTCTGGTGAATTTCTTTCAGCTTATCAAATGTGGTGTGCTATGATCATCTGAGATCTTCATGGCTTGGAACAATCTTCTTATCATTCCTTTCATGGTATCGAGATCGATATATGATGTAGACATCCATCTGTAAGTTTTTCTTTGCAAGAAAGGGTTTATTGTTTTCATGTATTCAGAATTTGTTAGCACTTTTCTGCAACATGCATTTTTATGCAAAACGGAGTGTGCCATTGATTTGGAAGGTTCCAAAACCCTAGAATCGATTGTAAACTCAACCATGTTTTGAGACAGTCAAATCTAGGCATTTTAAGGGTTTTGGCACATTTCTCAAAAAATCCATACAATTATGTACAAACTAATTTTTTTGACACAAAAATTATATCAAATTTATGGATTTTTTGAAAAAAGTTAGGTTTCTCTCTGTTTTTTATACAAGTGCCAAAATAGAGATATTTGCAGCCTAAGTTTGTATTAACAATTGTACATTTTGGGTGCATTCTTTTATCCACTGGATGCATATATGTACCCTCATGGTGCATTCTTTTATCCATTGGATATAGATGTGTACTCTTCGAGATGCATTCTTTTACCCTCTAGATATTTCTTCTTTGATGCAATCTTTTATCCACTGGACGCAGATCTATACTTTTTGGGTGCATTATTTTATCCATTGGATATAGGTGTGTACCTTCTGAATGCATTCTTTTACCCTCTGAATATTTCAGTTTTAGATGTAGTCTTTTATCCACTAGACGTAGATCTATACCCTCTTGTTGCATTATTTTATCCATTGGATAAAGGTGTGTACCTTCTAGATGCATTCTTTTACCCTCTGGATATTTTTGTTTTAGATGCAGTCTTTTATCCACTGGACGCAAATTTGTACCTTCAGGTGCATTATTTTATCCATTAGATATAAATGTGTACCCTCCGGATGCAATGATTTACCCTCTGGACATTTAGGTTTTGGGCGCAGGATTTTATCCTTTGGTCGTAACCTGTATCATGTGGATGCACTCTTTTACCCTTTGGAAATTTGGGTGTCATGTGTACCTTTTAAAAAAACATCAGCATTAAAATATTTTTTTAATAGCAAAACCTTCTAGAGCTCATAACTTTTGATCTGTAGCTCAGATTAAGGTGATTTGTGTTTTGAAATTGTGTATTTTTTTGAGATCTACGCATTGGTGAAATTTTTATACACATATTTCAAATATAAAAGGTACTTTTACTTATTATAATATTTACATGCACTCAATTATAAAGTGCCAAATTTTGAGGGGTGTTGTAATCACTTGTGGACACAATTTTGGTTGAGCTCGACGTCCTAAACTTTTGGGTGTTTCATTCTTGTATCTATCATGGATTATGAGAATGATATGATTTTCTCTAAAGTGTGTGGACTTTAGGAGGATATTGTAAAATTTTTGGAAGAAAATAGATCACTCAAGAAGTGAAATTCTCTTCTACAAGCACTCATTCATGATAAGGATACACTAATACACTCCCTACAACAAAAACTTTCTAGCTTGCAACATCACCATCATATTGTGGATAGTCATATCCATGCTCCTAGTCCACTTGCAGCTATTGCTCCTATACCCACTGACCTTGATTTGTCAGTTTATGAGCTTGCTCTTGCTCTTGATGCTCCTAAGCCTATTAGGCTTGTTACTGCATGTTCTTCTACATTTGTGCCTATTGAATTACACACTATGAGTATCCCACTTCAGCTCCTTCTACTCACATACATGGCTCTTTTGAGAAGCATACCATTGCATTTAGTTCTCACATGCTCCATTTTATGGGTTTCACTTTGGTAGAGGTATTGGAAAACATTCACAGGGTATTGCTTTCCCTTATTCCACATGTTAAGTGGATTTCTCGCCATGGCATTGGTTTTCGAGGAGGTACTTCATTGGGATCACACATTGACAAAGCTCCTACTTTTGTTTGCTCGACTCTTTCCGAGGATCATGAGCTACACATGAGTTTTGCACCTTCACTCAGGGTTGATAAACCTAAGATTTTAGTTGTCAAGCATGATCTACCTAACACACATTCTGATGTTCCTTTGCATGCACCCATTGTGCAGTTTACAACAAGTCATATGTAGGAATCTTCTTCATCCATCTATGTTGATTTGGGGTGGATATTTGATCACTCTTGGTGACGGCATAGGCATTCATTAAGAGGACTCTATAGGCATGGCTCTGCCACCATTTAGCCTCTTGCTCCACTTTTTACACCTTCTACATTGTAATGCTCCTTGCTTTGAGCATTTTTCTTTAACAAGTGTAGTATATCTCTCTTATTTGTTGAGAGATTTTATATCTGTATTTTCGATATTTTTGGCATGTTGATAATCTCTCTTGTGGGGAAGCTATTCTGGTGAAGCCATGTGTTAGTTTTTCAGTGTTCGAGTAGTTTTTGACAAATCATATAAATTTGTAGCACCACTCCACCCATTCAAAGGTATGGGAGTATGGTGTTGATCCTGCTTCTTTGGGTTTTATGTCATTGCCTTATTACCTTGGCTTTTCTTGGATCATGGCACTCTTATTTCTTTAGATCTTATATCCTTGCCTCATTGCCTTGGTTATTGTTCTTGGATCATGACACACCTAATTGTAAGAGTTGAACAAATTATGTTTAGTGTTTTTTTGCATTTCGATGTCACTCCATTGATGATCTCCTTGTATGGAGTTATCATGGTGAAGCCCAGTGTCAGTTGCTTTTGAGATTTATGATCAAGTAGTTGATTCAAACCATAGTGTACACCAAATATCTTCAACATTGTACGATATTTTTTAGTCGAGCTTCTTGGGGCACCTTGTAGTGGGATTTTGCTCTCTCTACTTTGTTATTACTAGTTTTGGTACCTTGTGGTGTCCTTTTTTCCCAGTTATTGTACATGAGTACCTCATCAAGCCTAGTTATCGAGACTCATATTGTTGATATCCCCCTTTTATTTTGGGCCCCTAGCTTCACTTGAGGGGGAATGTTAGAGTAGGTATTTACCTTAGCTCATGTTCACCTAGGTACTTTATTTACTTTTATTCTTTTTATCCTCACCCACTTATGTGTGTGGATATTTCTTTTTTATTATTTAGATATTAGGAAAATATTATCTAGTTGTTATGAATAGTTCTTTCCTAAATCTATAGTCTTTACTAGTTCTTTCCTAAATCTATGATCTCGACTAGTTCTTTGATGACTAGTTATTTCCTAAATCTATGGTCTTGACTAGTTCTTTCCTTGATTTATGGCTTGATATACAACCTTGATTGATTCTTAGATTGATATTCCTTACATATATAAGTAAGGCCCATTCTCATTGTGCTCACAAGAGAGTTTCATAATAATATATGATATTATTGCTCTTTGTTTGCAAATTCTTTTGTAAATTTATTCCTTGAATTTCTTTCAGCTTATCAAATGTGGTGTGTTATGATCATCTAAGATCTTCACGGCTTGGAACGATCTTTTTATCATTCCTTTCAAAAGCCTCTCCATGAAATCGATGCCACCGATCAAAACCCTATACCTCTCCATCCACCTATGTAATAAGGTATTCTTTGTAGACTTTCTCAGTAAAGCAATGCATGGTGAAATAAACTACACAAACACATCCCGCACTAATCAAACACCACCCATTACCTCTCTCACTCATCAAGTCTCCTCACATGCCTCATCCCTCTCACTCATTATCACATTACACATCATTGCTTATGTTATATCTAATGACTCAAACAAATGAGCATTCTCACCTACAATGTCATCCACGCGCTTTAACATCCCTCCCCGCAAGTATGTCTATCAACACATTCACATCAATGTACAGATAAATGTGTCCATAATCAAGCTGTAATATGTGTCACCTACAAACAATAGCATAATGTATTAGGAAACCATAACCATCGTGTAAGAAAATAACCAATCATATAATACAACTATTTAAGATGCTCACGCTTTGTTATCGATGCAACCACATTTTCGGGGGTATGTGTTTGCCCCTCCACTCCGCCTCCCTATGATAATCTTGTTGCATCTAAAAACAATGGAAACAATAACACCCATTGATGCATTGTCCACCATGCATATTATGCCTCTGTGCACACCACATCATTTACGTCAATTGGATCTATGGATGCATCAACCTCATCTCGGCTCGGGAGGTACTAATTTTTCTCTGTGGAACCTAGTTTAGCTATGGCCCTCCTACGTGCTCTAATGAATTGTAACCACACATATGGCTCTAGGGGCACATCTTGGGCCATACCAAACTGTCAAGATACCTGCTCTGTCTGAAATAAATCAACCACAATTGGAAACTGATCCTCTAACCACATATTCCTCCATATGCATCGTAACTCTACAACATCCTTTGGTCATCCTCCATAATCTCGATATGACCTCCCAGCGTACTCCAACCCATCTCCCAAAAAATATGTCTATCCTAGCCCACTCTTCTCACGGAACACCGATTAGCCTCAATATTGCTATATGCTCTTAGGCCCATATGTGCAACAAAGTAGTCGCACCAATACCACCTCCATGATCCTCCTGTGTAAATTTGTAGAGATCTATATACATGTGGGCCAACACACACCATTCCCATGCATACCTAGTACCCTCCTCCTCTACCCACTAGAAAATATCGCGCATCTTATATAATATTCCCACACCACCTCCCTCCACTACAATCAATGATGTAATAACCATGGCTATAAACTTCTACAAGCACAAAACCCCTAACCTCAAAATCACATCCAAACTAATATGGGCCTCGGTAGGCACTCAAGTCCCAAAAAATACCACCTAGTGGCCCGAATCTATCTCTCCATGTTCTCCATAGCCATGATGTGTACCCTCTCCCCGAAAACCGTAATCGCGGTATGTAATATGCATCCTCTAGTGTGACTGTCATCTCCCAGTAGGTATCCAAAATATACAAGTATCTACACACCATCTCTCACATAGAAGCAATCAACATAGGCATATTATGGGGCACATCCCCCATCCTAGCTATGTGTCACAGGCCGGCACGGTCCATAACCTCCCAATCATCATCTGATAAACCTAACCCAAGCAAAGTACTCAAATGTTGACCACCATGGAACTCCCTCGAATGGATATCCTTTGCACAACACCAAACAACATGTTAGAACACTATACATAGGCAAACATAAACATTTACGACATTACTACACAAGCAAAAATCACATTTACACCACTTAGGACTGACTACACACTTTCTAGACTGGGGTGCCCGTAAGCAAGACCGAGGTACCAGGAGTAGGACACCAATGCCAGGATCAAGGCGCTCCTATCCAAAAGGTCACTAGTGCCTTCATCAATTTTGTCTAGGTCTAAAATGTTGAGAAAAATAAAATTCCAAATTTCACAAAAATTTGCTAAAAATGAATACTACACATGCATTTTTTTGAAAAAGTTCACACTTACCAACTCACATTAGACGCGATCTTGCTACAGCGATTCTTTACCATCTTGAAACATCTAGGCCATGTTGCTCTCACATGGGGCATCCTTACACACTCATAGCTCACTCTCACACTTGCATAAAAGATAAATGAGTTGACTAATCACTTTTTCACCTTACTATTTATAGTCACTTTTCATTATTCCCTCTACTATGGTCATACTTTACATTCGACACTCAACTAATGCATATCACATGATTTTGCTAATATCTTGAGTGTTTCTACTCTAATTTATATCTCGTTCACAAAATTCTCTTCATAATTCCCCTACTATCATATCATATATATAACGCACACATTATTTCTCTATGGCATTGTCCTTCATTCAATCTACAATATTTTCGAGATATCTACTATACATTATCTACTACTGGGATTACTTTCGACTCATCGTTCATTCTCCTTATCACTTCCCCTTTCACCAAATAGGGGCATACAATTAGGGCCATCTTATAATTCCCCTTACATAATTACGCAATCACTCAACACCTCTACTTTGTCATTCTCGTACGCTTGCTAATACACCATGCGATATTTCATCATTTTCTATTGATTCCCCCTAATGACCTAACCTAGGGAAACAAGCGTAAAATCTATCTATGAGTAAACCAATCAATAAATAACTCAAAAACACATGTTCAAATCTCTAACAATCAAAATCACACCATTCAATCAACATGATTCAGCCTCCCAGACGACCTAACTTGGGAGTTGCGACATTATTTTTCCCATATGACCTAACATGGGAAGTTATTCTACAGTTTGCATTTGTTTCCAGATGACCTAACTTATAAGCCATCATACATTGCAGTGACACCCTTGGAGTGGATTAAATGAGACATCATTTCCTTTCCTATATCACTCCTATATGGGTCAACACATTTGATCGAAATCTTTGACTGAAAATTTGATCGAGACTTGAGGATGTAGTTAAAGGTTGGAGAATAATGTACCTTTCTCCCTACACTCTTTCTCTATTGATTGGATGCCCAAATCCTTAGGTTTTTATGTACACGTAATTGGGTTGGGAATTGGTTACTCCTACCTAGTCGTATTATCATCATATAATGTTCGAAATCATCAATCATTCAACATTACAATCATCACTTTCATCTAGTGCACTTCATCATGGTTTTTCATCTCTCGCTACGTTGCATGGATCAACACGTTGATCCATGGTTCATCATGTTATATGTTCACATTCGGCACAGTCTTCTACCACACCTATGTGTTCTTCTATAACACGGGATTCTCCATATTTTTCTCAAGTACACATCTCTAACTACTTTATGTTACCGAGCCTTCGCTCACCAAACATAAAGTGGGGGAAAATGTAGTCACAAAATCACACACTTAATACTATAATTATATTGCCAAGTATGTTATTTTATATATGGATCTCGAGCAAGAAAAGTATTCACTAATGACCCATCCCCTTGTCTATTCATCGGTTTTAGTTGGTCTTTGTCATTGTTTGTCTTACACGTCGTCGTACTAACACGCTTTCAATCATCTCTCATTTTCGTCTCTAGTCTTTGACTAGGTTGACTAGGAAGGGATTAGGGTACCCAGGTGCCCTAATCATCTTTTTTTCGGTGCCCTGGTCCCTGTCACATTTGGCTCTAATTTAGAGGTTCGAGGTCGGTATGTATGGTTTTCCCTCGCATATCCCTAAGTGTTAATTAGCATGTCGGGTCATTAGTGTCGAAATTTGAATAAGATACCCCTATATAAGCACAACATACATACTATTTTAAGGGAGGACTATTTCTACTAAGGGATAGCTATCTACATAGAGCAAGGGAATGCATTTAGGAACTATTATGCATCACACATTGCATAGAAGAGGAGTCTATTCTATTCCATCCACTATTTTGCATTTTACCTAGTTATTGCCCATTACTTTGGCTTCATTGACACTAGGGAACCCTAGGCACATTATTTCACACACAAGCACATAGAACTATAGTGGGTTTGAGATGTAGTGTAATGCTCGGTTATAATTTTTTTCTTTTGGCATCGAGGATAGTCCGACCCATTCATTTGCATCTTTCTTTTTTAGGGTTTGATGCTTTTGTATGGGGTTTTGTAAGTGATTATTCATTGGAGATTTACAATGACACTAGCGAACCAAGTGTGTCACCAACCTAACCAAAGGTAAAGTATTACGAAGGCTTGGTGACCATACCAAACTTGGATTCTAAGATATTCCATAAACCGAAGCTCCTAGATTCCATACCAAAGCACCCCGTGTCTCTGTCCTTCCCAGTGCCCCACTCTTTGGGCAGATTTGTCTCTAGTGATTCTTTTTATATTCGTTGTGGCATCTTGTTCCATCATTTCATCACTCTACTTAGTCCCAAATCACTACAAGGTAAGCCCAAATTAGGTTAATACATATCCCTTTCATTTCATTTCATTTTATTATTTAGCATTTACATTGAGGTATATTTCAGGTCATTGTATTGTTGTACTTCTTAAATTCTTAATAAAAATCCATATTTTATAGAATTAGATGGTATAATAATAGTAGTAAGCGTGTGATTTTGTGACTATAAGTCTATGGGTGCCACACATCTTCATAATGCCTATGTTGTGGCCATTAGGGTAGAAAATTGTCTAATCCAAGTTGGCAAGATAGCCCCTAGACCACCTACACCCTTGTTTCCTAAAATACCTCAAGCACCTCAACCTTCTTTTGCTCCCATTCCTAAGAAGATTTCTCAACATGTTGCCTTGACATCCTATTCTCCCACATAGCAAAAGGAGGATGAAGAAATGAAGGCCTTGATTAGAATTTTTTCCAATAAAGTCATATCCTTAGAAAAATAGCAGCACAAGCCTTTAGAAGTAACTCTAATAAAGGATTTAATAAATCCATCATCCCTTTAGAAATAAATATCCAAATCAAATATATGGGTAGAACCAACAAAATGATAGATGACATGTCAATGTGCACCTCCCTTTACTGAGGCAGGTTGCCCCTACGCAACCCCTTCCTATGCCCAGCGTAAACAAAACACTAGTTCCAATACATAACAACATGGTCCAAAAATAGAATGGTGTTTTCCTTGCAACTTGCCACATAGTTCTTAAAATTGCGCAAATACCTTGTGTACGCAAGCCTAAATGATCCACAATGCTTCAAGTTTTGAGCCTTCCACTAGTGTGCACAAACCAAAAAATGAAGAATTGCTAGAGGTTTTCCCAAGACCAACCTTATGTTCTTTGAGGTTGAGGACTTTTTGCAATAAACCAAGCTATGTATAGCTCAAATAGACCACGCATGTAGGTTGCTTGACAACACAAGGTACAAGAAGAGAATGCTAGATTCTAGCATGCAACCTTCTACTCCTACCAACCGTGACTAATCCTCAAAAGCAAAGAGATGTAGCTCATCACCCAATAGTTTTGGTGTGCATGATCCTACATGTGAGGTTACGTCGCAATGCTCCAACAAACGTGGCATGCATCCCACCTTTGATAGGTCAAGCCTTTGCACAAGCTAAGACCCCTACCTCTACACTTGAGCAATCAAGAAAATATGTTGTTATGCCCCAAATGCACAAGTCTATGGGACTTCCATTCAACATTGTGGACCAGATGAAGAAGATAAATGTAAATGTCACAATGTGGGATGCTCTAACCATTCCATCTCAGTGTGACATGTTGCATGAAGCTCGATGTAACTCCCGTGTGTTGATCCAGTTATCCAAATACCTCAAGTTGTCAACTTATGTCAAGCAGAGGAGAAGCAAGTAAATTTTTTGTCAAAACACCACCCTTTTATATGTCCTTTATAATTTGTAAACATCTTATTTATAATTGTATGATTGACTCAGGGGATAGTACTTATGTCATGCCTAAGAAAATTGTTGATGTCCTAGGTCTTAGGTACACCCACATGTATAAATGAGTTTTACAACTTGACGGCTCAATTGTTACCACTCTAGGAGCCATCAAGGATCTTGAGTTAACCCTTCATGCATGTCCAAGTCTCACTATAACTCAAGATGTGTCAATCATTGATTTACCTCCATTGTTTGTCATTTGCCTATCAAGAGATTTTACTACCAAGGTGGGTGGTTACTTGTCTTCTGATTGGTCTCATATGTTACTAAGAACAAGGTATGGTACCAAGTTTACCATATAAGTTGAGCCTATATTTTCCTATCATGTTGAGTCATATGACCCATCCCCTCTCCAAGCCAATTGCCTAATCCAAGAAGGCCAAGAACAAGATTTTGTTTCGAGAAGAGAATCACATTTCTCCATCCATACCTAGTCTATTTATGATGAATGGGATAAATAAAACTATGAATTTTATCTCTATGATACAACTATTGAAACTGGTCTTAGTACTTATTGCATCCTTGAAGAAGAAGTTTTGTTGCTTATTATGCTCAAGCAAAATGATGAGAACTTTAGACTATGGAAAAGGTACTTTGATGGATCCAGAAGTAGAAATGGCACATGAGTAGGTTTTGTTCTAATCTCTCCCAAGCATTAAAAGTTCTTCTCCGTGTATAGGTTATAGTTTGCATACTCTAATAACATAGCAGAAGAATATGAAGTGTTTGTGCATGGTCTTCTTATTGCTTTGAAAAGAGACAGAGCAAGGCATTGCAAATTTTTGGGGACACTGAGTTAGTTATCCACCAAGTCACAAACAAGTGCACAACAAATAATAAGCTTTTGAAATCTTATAAACATAGATTTTGGGACCTCTTGGAGATCTTTGAAGCTCTTAATCTACAAGTGGTGCCAAGGACATTGAATAAAGAAGCAGATCATATCGCAGCCCTTGGTTCATGTAATTTTCACATGTTGATGATTTTGTCCAAGGAAATGTGCAACATCGGGATGGTGTTCGGGCCATCTATTCTAAACAATGAAACCAAGCTGGAAAGTGTTTGACAGTGATGCACAGATTGTCCAGTTCATTCATAATGAAGCTAAATTTTCTTCAAACATGCAAGTTGAATTGTATGACAACTATGGTGACCAAGTAATTCAACTCAAGACAAACAAGTTGCCTAAAGGTTTGGTCACCTTAGAGCACATATTCAGCCATGATGATGAGTTCAAGGGTGAAGAAAAGTATATGTGCACATTTTAAGAAGACTACCTCCCAGTCACTATTGCACGTAGAAAAGAGTTGTTGTTTGGCAAAGAATGTGCACAAGATGAGAAGAAGGCCTTCATCTCTCTTTGTCAAAAATACAGTGACATATTTTTATGGGAATATGAAGACCTCAAGGATTTGATCCAAGTTTTTCTTAACACTCCATTGACCTTGATCATAATATCAAGCCCATCAGACAAAATAAAAGGCTTTGAATCCTAAGATAGAACCCTCATGAGGAAGGAGTTATCCAAACTCATTGAGGTAAAGATTATATTTCCTATCAAATAATCTACTTGGGTGGAAAATATTTTTCTAGTGTGTAATAAGAATGGTGAAATCAGACTTTGCGTTGATTTCAGAGATTTGAATAAGGCATCTTTGAAGGATCACTATCCTTTGCCTTATATGGAGCAGATTTTGTAGATTGTGGTTGGCACACAAATATTTTCCATGCTAGATGGGTATTTAGGTTTCAATCAGATCATGGTCAAGGAAGAAGATCAATTCAAAACAACATTTACAACCAAATGGGGAACATATGCATATCAAAAATGCCTTTTGGTTTTTCAAATGTAGGTACAACATTCCAGAGAGCCATGGACATTGCCTTCAAAGGATATATCAATGAGTTCATCCTAGTTTACTTGGATGACATAATTGTCTTCTCAAAGTAGAGCACAGATCATATGATGCATCTAGAGAAAGTATTTGAGAGATGCAGAGAGTTTGGATATCTCTTAACCCCAAGAAGTGCAACTTTTTGTTACACAAGGCAAGCTTTTGGGCCATGTGGTCTCTAAGGATGGCATTGTTATTGATCATGAGCGCTTCTTAGCCATCCTCTCTCTCTTTGCTAGTGAACGAGAAGACCTTATAATAATTCTTAGGAAAAATCAACTTTGTTAGGAGGTTCATTCCTAACTTTGTAGGATTAATTAGGCCTATCACCCTCATGCTAAAAAAGGACACAAGTCTTCAAGTGGAAAACAAAATGAAAAGATAGCTTCAACAAAATCTAGCAAGAAATTTCGTATGCACTAACACTCATCAATCTGGATTTCATCCTTTATGCTTATGGATTTTTTCTAGTGTTTTTGTTGTCTTAACACAAGAAAATGAACAAGGATTGGAGCAACCAAGTGGCTTTCTTCAATCAAACACTAAAGGATTATGAATTGAAATACAATCACACGAGAAAAATAGGTCTTCACCATCATGCATGCTCTTAATAAATTCAATAGTATGCTCACCACAAATCACGTCAAGGTGTTAGTTTCACACTCCGATGTGAGAGACTTCATCATGGGAGTAGAAATCAGTGAGAAAAGAGCAAGATGGGTGACTAAAATCATGGAGTTTGATGTGACTATCAAATCCACTAAGCTAGTTAGAGGCAATGTGCTCTGCAAGCAACTTGCTGAGGATTTGCAAAATGAACATGAGACTTCATTATTTCTTGATAAAGATCCTCCATGCACCGAACCTGAACCAAATGAAGATCCTGAGACACACGCACCTGTATGGAAGATATGGAAACATTTCTCTCTTCTAGTGTATACCCTCCTGGTTTGAGAAAAGAAAAGAGATGACATCTGAGGATGTATTTTATTCCATATGTGTTGATTGATGGCATTATCTTCAAAAGAAATCTTGATGGTGTGTTGTTGAGATATATTGATGGTGCACAGGTAGACAAAGTGTTAGAAGAATTTCACAATGGATTTTCTGGCAGACAGTCCTCTACCAAAGCAATAGCAATGAAGATCATCAAGGCAAGATACTTTTGGCCTACCCTCTTTGCAGATGCACACAAGTGGGTTAGAAAATGCAAAGAATGTGCTTTCTTTGTAGGAAAGAAGAAATTGGTTTTGCTTCCCCTCCACCCAATCCAAGTGAATTAGCCTTTTATGTAATGGGGTCTAGACTTCATTGGCATGATAAACCCTCCTTTGAGCATTGGTCATAAGTAGGTGCTAACAGCTATGATTACTTCACCAGATGGATAGAATTTTTCACGCTCAAGGAATCAAGCGAGTTAGTCATCCTTGAATTTTTGAAGGTATTATAAGAAGGTTTGGTGTTCCTTAGACCATTATCTCTGATAATGCAAAAACCTTCCTTGGTGCAATAATTTCTGATTGGGGTCTTAGTAATGGGATTTATTTGAAGATTTATTCTAACTACTACCCCAGGCAATGGCTTGGTATAGTCTACTAACAAGAACTTGATCAGAATTATAAGGTGAACAATGAATACAAACCAGAGGTAGTGGCACACAAAGGTCTCACGCGTGCTTTAGGAAGACAAAATCATGGTGAAGAAGGCAATAGGTACTTCACCTTACAAACCAATCTATGGTAAAGAGTTAAGGCTTCCTTTATCACTTGAATTGTCTACACTAGAACAATCCCAACATCTAGAGTTTGAGGGAGCAGACTAAAGAGAAATCAAAATGGAAGAATTGGTTGAAATTGAATAATTAAGAAATTCTACCATGATCAAGTTAGAACAACATCAAAGATCAACCAAACAATGGTTTGACAAAAAGGCTAGACCTCAAGATTTCAAAGTGGGTGATCTAGTCCTAAAATGGGATGCTGACAGATCCAAACCTAGGCGTCATTCAAATTTTGATGCACTTTGGAGTGGCCCATACATTATTAGTTATTGCAAGGACGTTAACTCTTTTGAGTTGTCTCATCTTGATGGAGATGCATTGTCAATACCAATCAATGGGATTCATCTCAATCATTTCCATTAAGATGTTCTTTTACGCATCATTATACATAGTAGAATAGTTTCAATTCCTCCAACTACACTACATGCACATTGTCTTATTTGTATATAGTTCTTTCCTCTCACATGTTTCTTTGTGCACACTTTTTGTTACTTCTAGGATGTCAGTCCGGTAAGGGATCTTCCAACAGTTTAGGTAGTTCCCAACATTTGTGTGCACTTTTCTGCTCTCATAAAATTCTAAATTAGAACACCTTCATATGAGAGCATCATCATCAGTTCTTCGAGTGTCCAAGTAATGCTTCAATTGACTTCAGGGGTGTTCTTTAAGTTACATATCGAACATGATTTCAGGTAGACTCCATGCCCTATGGATGCTTCTAAGGCCATTCGTCTCTTCATCTAATAGGTAGATGGCCCTAAAAGTCTCCAAACTATTGTCCAAAATAACCACCCTAGTTATTTAGACAACTTACAGCTCCATTCTAGCTCTGACATCAAGTTTTAGGTTGCGTGTACTATTGGTTTTTACACCTTGTCACATTTGCTTGGTTGTAGTTCTTCGCGCACACCCTTGTGCACCCTTCCTATTTCTTCCTTTTCCTTTTCCTTATCCTCACTTCCTTCTACACACTTCCCCTCTCTTCCTTACTCTTTTATCTCCTTCCATTTTCTCCTATGCACGTAGCCTTGCGTATCCGCTCTCCTTCCAATACTTTGCACACATCTACTAATTTTCCTCCCATTTTAGCTAAGTCCCCAGCATGCTTTTCCCATGCATGCCCTTCCTTCCTAAGTCTTGTGCATCCCCTCACGTGGACTTATTTTTCTTCCACTTTCCGCCTTGCACACTTCCTTTGTGCAATTGTTTTTGTGCATCCTTGTCTCACGCTCCCTTTCTCTTGTGCATAATTACATACCTTACAAACATGCACCCTTTTTCTTCCTAATCCTTGCACATGTACTTGTGTGCACTCATGATCTCTGTATTCTTCCTTCTCACACCCCTTTCCCTTGCACACACGCCAAGTGTAATTATTCCACGCCGGTCCAGGAGTGCCATGTGTCTCGCTTATCGGATGAAGTACTACATGTAACCCATTAGGACATGTTAGTTGTGTGCCGAATGCTCACATAAAATGCACACATGACACATGGAAAAAAAGACAAAACAGATGAGTGGTTAGCCAAATCATTTAACTGTTTAAAGTGCGTCATGTGTCTTAAGTGTTCATCTTGTACTACTGAGATCTTCATATTGTCATAAATTCTGTTACGAATCTTGGATTCCCGAGCACCTAGGCTTGATTCAAAGCTACCGATATATGGGCTACACTCTAGGTTATTCAAAATTAGATTTTGGTGGGATTTGGTAGGTAGAAAATAAGGAAACATGTCTCGTGTAATTAATGCACACATCCAGATCGACTTAACCACCCATATTTAATCAAATTTGGTCCCCTTCCTTCTTCCAAAAGCTAAATAGACATGGGGAGGTGGATCTCACAATGTTATAGGCACATTTGTAGGCATTTATTGCTTTTTATTGGTGGTTAGAAGTTTGAATATGAGTTTCCCTCTCCTTCTCCCCTTCCTTCTCTCTTATTCTTCTATAAATTGTTGAGCAATGCTCATTGTAAAAGGTTGGACTCTCTTGGTTTGTAAGAGTATTATTCAGAGTAGTGCCTTTGTATTTTGAGTTCCATGGCCTCAAATTTTGTCTTCTGCATGTGGATACTTGCCTCTTCCACCATTGTAATCGATTGTGCATCTTCTGGAAGCAATAAAAGCTTTGTTTTGTGGATATTCTCTGTCTTAGCTCATTTTTATTACATCTTCTTGCGATTCTCCTTGTGTTGTTGATTTGTTGTGCATTTTCATGTCTCTTTTAGGTTCCTCTTCTTTTTTACTCCATGAAAATGGGTGCGTAAGTTCTGTTATAGTCCGTGGCATGTCTTTCTACCCTCCCCGTGCGTATTTTACCTCATTCTCACTCAAATAAGAGTGTTCATCTCCCTCTTTTTGGTGTTATCACCTCCCCTTAGCATAGGTTTCCCTTTTATTTATCTCCTTCTCATCCTAGTCCCTTGAAATCATAGAGTAGTGTTAGGTAGTTGCATTTCCCTTCCTAGGAGTAGTTTTAGCAATAGAAATAGGTAGAGGAAATTAGCCTTCTCCAGAGGTCTGTCTCAAGTACAAGTCCTATAACTTAGAGACAGTCCCATGTTACCTCAAATCCCTAATTCATCCTGAATTGGGACGGATGCAATTTTGAGCTCCAACAACAGCTTTTAAGAGAAAAGAAGAAAAAGAGAAAACAAGGAAAATATAAAACCGAGGCATGGGTATTTTTACTTATATTCTTGTTGTTTTTAGTATGAAATTGGTGAATACTTTTGGGTTTTCTTAGTTGTTCCAAAATCTGGACTATGTCTTACTCTTATTATGAAAACTTGAAAAAAATCGTAAGAAAATCCACATAAGAAATGGGTTTGTGTATGAAGTGAAATCAATTTTTGGTTATTATAACATTCTAGGTCTATTGTTTTTAAATAGAATTTTTAAGGAAATCGATTTCATTTATTAGTTTGATTTGAGCTTGTTATAGTCGACTTGGAAATTGGGATTTTTGCTTGAGTTTTATATATATATATATATATATATATATATATATATATATATATATATATATATATTGTTCCCTTGCTTTCTTGGAAAGATTTAGGAGAAAACTTATAATGCAGATGGGTTATTACAGTTTGATTTTTAGATTAAAATTTTGGTAATATACACTTATTTTTGTTATGGACTTTAATTCAAATTGTGAAGGGATCTATTCCTTATTTGAAAATGTGTTTTTGGTCACATAAAGCTTCTAATTTTAAAATAAAACATGGGAGTAATGGGTTTTGATTTCTAGGTTCTCGTATGATTTTTGGATTATTGTAAAACATCTTGATCTTGACTTGGAAAGCTTGTTGGTTATTTCTATTAGTAAACATAATCACTAAAGACTTGTGTTCGTTAGTTTGGCCTTATGTCCGTAAGTTGAGTATTGTTTTGACACATTACGGTTTAGGCGATTGAGTTTGTCTCTATCTCATTCTAAGCTCCCCATTATTGAGTTTAATACTTGTAAAAGCTACCAGGAGTTGGTCCAATAATGTCGATATTATGTTAAATTTATGAGTTTTATTACGCTTCTTTGAGTTATATCCTATTTCATTATTTACGTTTGAATGTGGAAAAATGGGAAATGACACATCTTGTGGTTATGCAGCAATAATACATTTTAACATTACTGTGAATGAATTTTCGGTGCATATAGATAGCTCTTAGTTTGATTATTGGTTTAATCCTTTGAGATATTAATGAATAAATAGATATTGACATTTACTTATCCTTGAACTTTCCTATATCAATTACGATGAGTTTGTACATGAATTGTTGACTTTTTATTTAAGAAATGCTAATAGACAACTGTTGTAAATGTATGATTTCTTGTAAAACATAATTTTGTTTTATCTCCTTTGCAATATTTTTGGAAAGGGGTGATGAATTAGTTAAGTTCATTCATCCAAATATGACTATTACATTGATGAAGTTGTTTTGTTAGTATTACCCTTTGGATTCCTCATAAGAATTGATTATTGTTATTACAAATTTATTGTCTTGATTATGGCAAAAATAAATTGCATTAGTAAGTTACTAAAATAGTCTAAGGTTATGAATAATAATTTGATTATTGGATTTATTGAGAACATAACTTACTTTAGTAGTATCATTCTATTTAAGAAATGATATATAAACGTAATTAATGAATTATGAAGTTTGTAAGTTATTAGTTAAGTAAATCTTAACATATTCTTTTATTTCTATTAAACACAACAAGATTATGAGTTAAGATAACTCATGTTAGTTCATAGAACTGACCATGTATACATTATCTCTCCTATAGTGTGTAGGACAGAGTGATATTATGAAGTGAATAACTAGATTGTATATGCATGATTTCTTCATTTATATTGTTTAAAAATCCGTTCAGGATTATTGTATTTAATTGTAATGCGAAAGTATTATTTTCTCAAGATGATTGAAGGCATTTTCCTATTGTACTATAATGAGTTATTGTATGTCATTATGTTAGAAAAATAAGGATGTATCCTTGTTAAGTCTTAATAAATATACTTGTTTCGTATCACATTTTGTGAGATATAGAGGTGTTTTTAATGTTGTTTTACAAAAAATATGAATTAAATTTATTGATGAAACTATATATAGTTTATTGAATCATTATAGTTGAATGAACATGATGATTTATAAACATAGTATGATAAGGAAAGTAGTAAATGAAAACAACGTTTATACCCTTATTGTACCTTATTAAAATGAAAGTGTTTAAGTGTTGTTTTAACAACAATGTATAAATATAAGTTATTGATATTTGTTAAGTAATCATATATGATTTTATAGTTTCATTATGGATGAACAAAAAGTGTCATTGATAAACATAGTACGTTATGGAAAATGATACAACATAAACTATGTTATATTAATATTGTACCTTACAAATAAGTTGTAAAATTCACATTTAATGACGAATAAATGTGATAAAGTGAACTATTTATATTAAATGATGTACTTGTGAGAATGAGACCAGTACTAGCTATGAAGTAATTGGATAATATAAATGTGTGACATAGTTAAATATTCCAATATTAAATGACAACACTATGTTATGACCATACAATAAGAGGTGTTTATTAAAGATAGTAACTTGGTGAGTTAATATGACTCTCTATCAAGAAATGAATGATGTGTTACGATACCTTATAACTTATTGTAACAATAAACTACATACTTATCCTAAGTAGATAATTAAAGAGGTAA
This sequence comes from Taxus wallichiana var. yunnanensis, assembly GCA_018340775.1. Classification (NCBI taxonomy): domain Eukaryota; kingdom Viridiplantae; phylum Streptophyta; class Pinopsida; order Cupressales; family Taxaceae; genus Taxus; species Taxus wallichiana. The sequence continues at coordinate 447,408,041 of CM031238.1, forward strand.
ATAAAGTGTAGATATCTAGAATTTTTGTTCTTATCAACAAAATCCTAATCATGCGAGCTAGGGATGGCTATGGGAAGGATAACGAGTACATAATGACAAAATTCATTATTTGGTCACTATCTTTCCCATAGGGATCCTAAGATGGGACTCGTATGATCCTTTCAATTAGAAGGATAAGTCATGATTTCTACCTCTTCAAAATTGAACTTAATTCTTACATAATGAAATGAGATCCAGATAATTGTGAAGATGTTGTCGTGTGGTAACAAAGACAAGTTTCGATGACTTGTGTGCAGTCACAAAACTAAGCTTGCAAAGTAACACTTGAATATTTGGCCAAAGTAGTGCGATAGTCAAATACATTGTATGTTCACCATATGCCTAACTTGTTGTGTCGGATACTAGATGGATTACAACTTGTTTGATTTTCTAGGTTTACAATTAGGAGTTGCACATGATTCTCAAGACATGTTAAAAGGTTTAACCAAGATTATATCACTCATACTCACTCGGTTAGAGTGAATTAAGGGGGATCGGTAGATCCAGTTGACCCTTACAACTGCACATGGTTATCATTTGTTATCATATGGATTGTAAACATTTAATTATGTTGGTTTTTAGTTGCTGCAAGATGAAAATAATTGAAGACATTGATTGTGATTAAGGTTTTTGTTTTAAAAAATTCAATTATTTTGGTTGATCAATAACATGGGTGTTACATTTTGGTATCAGAGATGAAGGTTATCAACTCTTAGACTTAATGGGTTCATATGATAACAAAACATATTATTCTTGTCTAACAGAATATGATGGTTAGAGAAGGGAAAACAATGAGGCTGAAAATACAACAACCCAAAAGCTAGATGAAATCCTAGTAGTCCTTCAGACACTCAAAATTGTGTAATAGCTAGCCTTAGAGCAAAGTTGTGGGTGAAAATGAAGAAGAAGAACATGAGGTTGAACAACTTGTAGCAAATGAGGAAGAACAACCTAATGTTGGAAATCCTAATGTTGGAAATCATCTAGGAAACAAAAGAGCCCACTTGGCAGCTGAACTTTCAAGAGATATCAAGTAGATCAATCCACCCAAGTTTGATGGAACAACCTTGGGAGATGGAGTTAAGAATTGGATGAGTGAAATGGAAAAATATTTCGAGATAAGAGAATTTTCTGAAGAAACCAAGGTAATTTGGGGTATATTTCATCTCTCCAATGAAGCATCTTCGTGGTGGGACAACCGCAAGATGGAGTTAGGATTTGATACAACTAGTATCACTTGGGAATAATTTAAATTTTAATTCCATCAATTTTGGTTACCACGGATATACTTTGACCAGAAAATGTCTAAGTTTCAAAACCTAACTCAAGGTAAACTAAGTGTGATTGAATATCGGGAAAAATCACGAAAATTGATCATGTATGCACCATAGTATCAAAAGGATGAAAAATTAAGCATACATAAATTCATTATGGGGTTGAACCCAAACATTAGAGGAGAAGTAGATGTGCATGGGACTTCTACTATGGAAGTTGTATTTGAAAAATCCGTTAGAAAATAATAGAAGCTTTAAGTAATTTATACTCGTATGGATGAGAAGTGAAATAATAACTTCAACTCACCTTCACCATTCACACCTCAAAAACATGGTGGAAGAAGGTAGGAAACAAAATAAAGAATTCTAGAAATAATACAACAACTAAACCTACTGTGATGAATGCAAGGAAAAAATGGGAAGAATAATGTTGCATGACAAATGATAAGAAATTTGAAAATAAAGGGTCTTTTATTGGATGTTTTAAATTTGGTGGTGACCACTACGCTAATAATTGTCCCTAGAAGAATCGGGAGAATAATTAGCAGCAAAAAATACACACTGCATGGTGGCTAACCACCAAATTGAGAAACAAGGTACTACAATTGAAGTTCTAGGTAAGTTGTATGGACTTTCATATTACTATTTTATTTGACACCGGTGTAACTAAGTGCTTCATTTCTAGTAAATTAGATGAAATTTTGAATAATAAATTTGGTTATATGAAAAATACATGGACTATATAATATGGGAATAATGTTGTTCAAACTGTAGACCAATGTCTGTTTGATGCAACATTGGAATTACCTAACTTTACCACAGAACTAGACCTATATGTAGCTCCTCTAGGGTCCTATGACATTATTATTGGTGTAAATTAGTTGTCCCAACATAAAGCAATTATCGAATATTTCAAAAAATGAAAAGAATTCCTAAATGGCATGCAAAAAACAATAAACATACAAGGCATAAAAAGGAATTTTGAAGTAAGGTAGATTTTTGTTATGCAACTTAAGAAAGCTAAGAACAAGGGTTGTATGTTGTATGTGATAAAAATTTCTGATTTTAGTGAGGAAGGTAAGACTTTCTTGGAGGATTATCCATTGTTACAAGAGTACAGGATGTATTTCTAAAGGAATTACCTAGACTTCCTCCTAGACGTGAGTTTGATTTTACTATTGATATCAAACCTAGAACTGAACTATGGTATCTAAAGCACCATACAAAATGAAAACAACTGAATTAGTTGAACTAAAAGCACAACTTCACGAACTATTGTCTAAGGGAATAATTCGACCAAGTGTGTCTCCTTGGGGAGCACTCGACCATATTCATTAAGAAGAAGGATGGCACATTAAGACTATGCATCGATTATTACACATTTAACAAGGCCACAATAAAGAATAGGTATCCTTTGTCGAGGATTGATGACCTTTTCGATCAGGTGAGAAATGCATCTATCTATTCAAAGATCGATTTGCAATATGGTTATCATCAACTAAGGATAAATGATGAATACATTCATAAGACAAAATTCAAAACAATATATGTGCATTATGAGTTTACAATGTTACCTTTTGACTCACTAATGCACCAAATGCATTCATGAACTTAATGAACAATATTTTTTAGGAATATCTAGATAAATTTGTGCTAGTTTTCTTAGATGACATTCTGATATATTGTAAGAACATAAAAGATCACAAGGAACACTTGATAATAGTGTTAGATGTGCTTAGAAAAATAACACTATGTGATAGGATCTTGAAGTGTTCATTTTATCAGAACGAAGTGCAATACCTTGGGCACATAATCAATAAGGATGGGATTTCAATTGACCCATCAAAAATCAAATCCATAACTGAATGGCCAACAACTAAGAATGTACATGAAGTTAGAAAATTCCTGGGGTTGGCTGGTTATTACATAAAATTCATGCAATATTTTTCTAGAGTGGTTGCACCAATAACAACTTTACAAAAAGGAAAAGAAATTATTATGGACTAATAAATGTGAAATAGAATTTAATATGTTGAAGGAAAAACTTACAACAACACATATTTTGAAGGTTTCAAATCCCAAGAGAAGCTTCATCGTGGTAATTGATGCCTTCCGATGAAGGTTTGGGTGGAATACTTATGTAAAACGATCATGTAATTACTTATGGAAGCAAAAATTTGAAGGCACATGAGCAGAAATATGCTCCCCATGACTTAGAAATTGTTGTCATAGTTCATGCCTTGCAAATTTGGAGGCATTACCAATTTACCTACTAGGAAAGCCTTTCGAACTGAAAATAGACCATTTGGGGCTGAAATATATCTTTACGCAACCTAATTTGAACGCAAGATAGTGTAGGTGGCTTGAATTTTTGTCTCAATATGATTTTGACATTAGTTACATTAAACGAAAGGAGAACCATGTGGCTGATGTCTTTGAGTTGTAGGAAATATATTTCTACCATTGTAACCCTCATAACATAATTTAAAGATGAAGTAAAGAAACAAATGCAAATTGATTCATATTATCAACATGTAAATATTATTTTAGTAGCAAATATGAATGATAAGAGATATGAAGGTTTTAAGTTTGATAACGAGGATTATCAGATTATGAAAACAAAGTTCATGTTCCTTTGGGTAATGACCTTAGAACGAAAGTCATGAAGGAATTTCATGATGCTCCTTATTTCGGGCATCCCGGAGTGACAAAATTGTTAGTTGATGTAAAAAAACAATAATTTTGGAAATGAATGAAGAAAGACATGATGAATTATGTTTCTCATTAGCTCGAGTGTCAACATGTTAAGGCAGACAACATGCATCCCACTAGTTTGTTGTATCCTCATATCATTTCGATTATAAATAACAAGTAATTAACATGTATTTTTTGCAAGGGTTGTCATTGTCTAAAAATAAGCATGACATTATTTTAATAATGGTTGACAAATTGACTAAAGTAGATCACTTCATACCGTAATCTAAAGGATGATTCACATGTACTTGTAAAACAATTTTTGCATGAAATTTTCAGATTACACGGAGTCCCAAAATTGATTATTTCTGACAGGGATCCTAGAATGACCTCTCAATTTTGGTAAACTTTAAACTCAACTTTGGGAACAAAATTAAACTTTAGTTCAACATACCATCTCAAAACAAATGGTCAAAAAAATGAATTAATGAGGTTATGGATGATATGCTCAAAATGTATGACATGGATCAACAATACAAATGGGAAGAATATATTCTGTTGGTTTTATTTTCCTATAACAACACTTACTATTCTTCACTAAATATGTCACCATTTGAAGCATTGTATGGGAAAAGGTGTAGAACTCCTATTAGATGGGATATCATGGAGGAAAGAGAGGTGGTTGGCCTAGAAATGTTAACAGAAATGGAAATGCAAGTGAATCTAATTCATGAGCGGTTAAAGGAAGTAGCCGATAGGCAGAAAAGATATGCAAATCTGAAAAGAGTTGATAGTAAATTTGAGCAAGGAGATAAAGTTTTCTTGCAGTTAAAACTCAAAAATAGCTCAATTACGTTTGACAAGTATGTTAATTTGTCACCTATATATGTAAGACCTTTCAAAATTCCTAAAGTCATAAGTCCGGTGGCATACCGACTAGCATTACCTCCCACATTGTTTAGAATGTATGATGTTTTTCATATTTCATTTCTTAAAAATATGTATCAAATATAACACATGTCATAAATTGGAACTCTTTACAAGTTCAGGACCCAGAATCATCGTGGTGGAACCAATTAAATTGTTGGAAACTCGTAGGTCAGCAACTAATAAATAAAAATATTGCTCAATGCAAGGACCATTGGGACCAATGTTTTGAGGATAGTGCAACTTGGGAGAATTTGGATGAAATAAAAATAAATTTTCCTTCTCTATTTCAATGATTAAAACGGTTATCTAACTATCTACTACTGAGGAGTGGATAACATTCTGATTGAGATTATAACTATTACCCATGTTGTCAGGGAGGATTCAACTTAGTTCTTGGAAGGTGTACCTCTTACTTCCTTTGTGTTGGTTTTGTTTTGTCAACATAATGTTGTTTTGGTTGCCTACTAGATTTATGTTGGTTCTCCGGGTGGTTCTTTTTGGTTTATGTGTTGGTCCTATTTTTCTTCACTTTTTTGATATTTGGTCCTCGTTTTTGGTCCCTTGGGAAACTCATTATAATATATGGATTGTGGATCCTTGTTGTAATAGGATAGAGCCCCGCAAAACCCTCTTTTTACCAAATATCAAAAAAATGTTGACTACAATGGAAAATTGTTGTTATATTGCTTACTATTTTAAAATATTTGTTGTTTTGAGGCTATTACAACCAAGATTTATGAGTTATGATTGATCAAATTCTATAAATTTCTCAAAAATTTATGAAAATGTGAACTATTTTTAGTTTACATTGATGTTTGAAATGTTTTCAATTAATATGTTTGTGTTAAGTAAAATCATCGAGACGATGATTCTTTTAGGGGAAGTATGTCACACCTCGTAATAGTTGAAGGTTATGTCACAATAAATGTTTGATAATGACTAAAATAATGATGAACGTTAATTGGACTAAAGGTCTTGGTCTATTAGTGAGTTACAAGTAGTTTGTAATCATCAACCCAAGTTCCATTCCCATTGAGGCCATTGGACACTTTCAATAAGTAGCCATGGAGACACCTTGAGGTAGGGGTCAAACTTCTCCATGTGAACCAAGAGGAACACAATGGGGCGCTTCGAATGCGGATCACTCGGCAGACATTAAGGACCCAAGCCCACCTCCATGTCCCACTTAGAGAAAGTGATCCTCCAAAACCACCACTCCAGTTCATAGCTCTGGTATAATAAAAGCGTTTACATCCAAAGTTTTGGACTCAAGGTCTTGGTCTATTGGTGAGTTACAAGTAGTTTGTAATCATCAACCCAAGTTCCATTCACATTGAGGCCATTAGACACTTTCAATAAGTAGCCATGGAGACACCTTAAGGTAGGGGTCGAACTTCTCCATGTGAACCAAGAGGAACATAACGGCGCACTTTGAATGCGGATCACTCGGTGGACATTAAGGACCCAAGCCCACCTCCATGTCCCACTTAGAGAAAGTGATCCTCCAAAACCACCACTCCAATTCATATCTCTAGGATAATAAACGCGTGTACCATCCAAAGTTTGGACTTAAGGTCTTGGTCTATTAGTGAGTTACTAGTAGTTTGTAATCATCAACCCAAGTTTCATTCCCATTGAGGCCATTGGACACTTTCAATAAGTAGCCATGGAGACACCTTGAGGTAGGGGTCAAACTTCTCCATGTGAACCAAGAGGAACATAGCATGGCACTCCGAATGCGGATCACTTAGTAGACATTAAGGACCCAAGCCCACCTCCATGTCCCACTTAGAGAAAGTGATCCTCCAAAACCACCACTCTAGTTCATAGCTCTGGTATAATAAAATGATTTACCATCCAAAGTTTTGGACTCGAGGTCTTGGTCTATTGGTGAGTTACAAGTAGTTTGTAATCATCAAACCAAGTTCCATTCTCATTGAGGCCATTGGACACTTTCAATAAGTATCCATGGAGACACCTTGAGGTAGGGGTCAAACTTCTCCATGTGAACCAAGAGGAACACAATGGGGCACTCCGAATGTGGATCACTCGGTGGACATTAAGGACCCAAGCCCACCTCCATGTCCCACTTAGAGAAAGTGATCCTCCAAAACCACCACTCCAGTTCATAGCTCTAGTATAATAAAAGTGTTTACCATCCAAAGTTTTGGACTCAAGGTCTTGGTCTATTGGTGAGTTACAAGTAGTTTGTAATCATCAACCCAAGTTTCATTCCCATTGAGGCCATTGGATACTTTCAATAAGTAGCCATGGAGACACCTTGAGGTAGGGGTCAAACTTCTCCATGTGAACCAAGAGGAACACAGTGGGGCACTCCAAATGTGGATCGCTCGATGGAAATTAAGGACCCAAGCCCACCTGCATGTCCCACTTACATAAATTGATCCTCCAAAACCACCACTCCAGCCATAGCTCGTATAATAAAAGTTTTACCATCCAAAGTTTTGGACTCAAGGTCTTGGTCTATTGGTGAGTTACAAGTAGTTTGTAATCATCAACCCAAGTTCCATTCCCATTGAGGCTATTGGACACTTTTAATAAGTAGTCATGGAGACACCTTGAGGTAGGGGTCGAACTTCTCTGTGTGAACCAAGAGGAACACAACGGGTGCTCTGAATGTGGGTCGATCGGCAGACATTAAGGACCCAAGCCCACCTCCATGTCCCACTTAAAGAAAGTGATCCTCTAAAACCACCACTCCAATTCATAGCTCTGGTATAATAAAAGCATTTACCATCCAAAGTTTTGCATGTCGCCTAGGGGCTACATCCCTAGCCTAAATTTTAGAAAAAAATTGACTATCATATACATCGATTTTTGCCGCCCTCTATTTTTTGAATTTCTCGAGTCCCCAGGGCTGGATCTCGATGTCGGACCCTTCTGGTCTGGATTGGGAGTACTGCCCTGCAAACTCGGGGACTGCCTCCCCCCTCCCCAAGGCATGGAAGAAAATTGTGGAGGGGTCCTCTTCGCTTCCCACTCAGAGAAGTTGACTCTTGTGCTCTTTGATGGGTCCCTCTCTCTTCACATCCCTTCTCACATCACGGAGGTTGTTGTTGCCTCTAGAGATCTATCCCTAGTCGGTAAGTTGATGGGTCCTAGACCCCCCCTCGAAGACATCAAAAAATGGGCCCGCATGAAATGGAACCCTTATGGCACCCTGGAAATAGATGCGATGCCAAACGGATTTGTCCTCTTCTCTTTTAGCATGAAGGAAGACTTTTCTCGAGCTCTGTTGGGTGGTCCGTGGTTCTTCAACAAAAGAGGGTTCTACATTAGGAAATGGTCTCCTAGGCTTCAACCTGCTCATAAAAACAATGACACAGGCTCCAATCTGGGTTCGTCTTCTGGGCCTTCCTTTGGAGCTTTGGCACCCTACGGTTATAGAAGGTATTGCTCTATCTATGGGTTCTTTAATTACAATAGACCAGGCCACAAAGGCCAAGACTAGATTCATTCATGCTCGTTTCTGTGTCAACGCTGATGTCAGTTGCCCACTCCCGAAATCGATTGATCTCTTATCGGACTTTGGAACCTGGTCTCAATCCATTGAATACGAATATATTCCACAAGCATGTTCAATCTACAAAAGCATCGGCCATAGAGCTACTGGCTGCCCCACTAAGCCTCAGCCTAAACCCAAAACCCAGGTTACCTCTCCCAAGAAAAAGGAAAATATATCCCTAAGATCATTCCTAAAGAGACCCTAGTCATCCCCACTTCCAACCCCTTTTCCCTCCTGGAAGAAGGAGAGATCACGGCCGACTCCAACTTGGTCACCCCTCTCGACCCCCAGCCTCTTTCCACTTTGGTCTCTATTCCCACGGAGGTCTCCCTGCCTCCCCTCCCCCTCCTCCCTGGTTGTCCCCCTTTTCGGTTGTTGCTTGCCCTCCCTCTCTCGCCTTCTCACTCCTCACCCTCCAACCTTCTCCTCTCCCTTCCCCCTCTCCCCGGTCTTGGCTCGGAGTTTCCTCCTGCTAACTCCACTTTCCTCGGTCCTCCTTTCCTCCCCCTCTCTGATTCCCTGATCTCCCCCCACGCTATTCCTCTTAAGACAGTTTGAACCCCTGCATGACCCGAAGCAGTTGCAAGAAACTTGATATTGGTACTGAGAAAGTTTTTGGATGTACCCCGAGAAATGTCAAGCTACAACAAGAATCAGCCCTAATGTGGCCCAAGGAACACAAAGCACCATCCCCATGGTTGTGGGGAGTAAACCCAAATCCAAGAAATGAAGGTGATCTCATGGAATATAAGAGGGCTTAACTCTCTACAAAAATAAAGGGTCCTCAAGGATATGAAATTTAACCACTCTCCTGACATTATCATGCTTCAGAAACCAAACTCAAAAAGGATGACAACTTTCTTGAAAATTTGGCCGGCCACCTCTTTTGCTTCACAACTTGTTATAGGTAATTTGGGAGGCTTATGCACTCTTTGGGACCCCAAATACTTCAAAGGTGACTACCTTCTTCAAGACCCCAATTTTTGTGCATTCTCTTCCAAGAGGTAGATTCTGACTCTACTTGGATTGCAATCAATGTTTATGCCCCAAACTTGGAATCTCAGCGTGAAAGACTCTGGCAGGACATCTCAAATTTCATAAAAAATTGTGGAAATCTCCTGTGCTTATTATGGGAGACTTCAACTGCACTCTCTACCCTTCCGAAAAGCAAGGTGGAGCCCCTACTAATCCCAACAAGCATGGAAGCTCTAGCTGATTTCATACGTGGGGAGACTCTCTTTGATATGGACCTAGCATGGTACCTCCTTCACTTGGTCCAATCGCAGAGTGGGCAGAAATCACATACAAAGCAGATTGGATAGGGCTATGGGATCCTTGGATTGGATCTCTCTTTACCCCAATTTATTTCTCAGTTCCTTAACCCGAGCGACATCTGACCATAGCCCTTTAATTCTATGTGCCAATAACAAGATGAACATAAAAATCCTCCCTTCATATTCGAGCTTGCCTGGCTGGAAAATAATCATCTGACCCTCTTATTAAGAGCTGGTGGGATATCAAAATTCAGGGCTCCGATATGTTTAAGTTCTCCAGTAAACTTAAGGAAATCAAAAAGTAGCTTAAGATCTAGAAGAGCAATGTGTTCGGCAACATCAAAATTCGTAAACAAAAGCTGACTCAGGAAATAGCTAACATTTCAGCTTTGATGGAGGTAGAAGGAAGAATAAAACAACTCCATAAACAAGAAAGGCATCTTCTCAACGAACTTCCACAATACCCTAAAGGAAGAAGAGACCTATTGGAAGTAGAGATCATGGGTGCTTTGGCTGGATAAGGGAGACCGCAACACCAAGTTCTTCCACATTACAGCCTCTAAACACAAAAGAGCGAGGGACAAAATCAAAGAACTGCTAACTCCAACAGGTAATATTTTAACCTCTAACATTGAGATCTCTAATGAATTGGTCTCTTTTTATTCTAATCTCCTTCAGCTGAGGACCCTCCCAACGAGCAAGCTATGTCCAAGATGCTCCAACACATTCCCAAATTAATCTCTGATGACATGAATGGAAATTTAACGAAACCCTTCTCTATGGAGGAAATTCATAAAGCGGTCTTCACTATGAAAGGTGACAAAGCTCCAGGCCCCGATGGCTTCCCTGCTACCTTTTTCCAAATCTTCTGGGAAATCATCAAGCAAGACCTCTTCAAGGCGGTTAACGAATTCCAGTCCAGCAACTCCCTTCGAAAGTGTGAACACCACCTTCATAGCTCTTGCTCCCAAAGCTCTTGGATCTAAGTCTGTTGCCAACTTCAGCCAATTAGCCTCTGCAACACCTCCTACAAAATCATCACCAAAATGTTAGCCACTCGGCTTAAACCCCTGATGAACGACCTCATCACGTTGAACCAGAATAGTTTCATTAATGGTAAGTTTATCCAAGGGGTATCATCATTGTTCATGAAGCCATCCACTCGGCCCATCACTCAAATGTCCACGAGGATGATCCTCAAATTAGACATGTAAAAAGCGTTCGACAGAGTTAGCTGGACTTTCCTGATCCGGGTTCTAAAAAGTTACGGTTTTGACAATAGATGGTGTAACTAGATTTTGTCTTACATTGCAACCCCTTACTTCTCGATCCTCATAAATGGCATCCCGATAGGCTTCTTCAAAAATAGTAGAGGTATTCGACAAGGGGACCCTCTGTCTCCTTTCCTCTTCCTGTTAATGGCAGACTCCCTCAACAGAGCACTTGAGGCAGCCAAAAGTCAATCGGTCATCTCTAGTATCAAAATCACTTCCAACTACCACTCATAGCTAATTTGTGGATGATACTCTACTCTTGAGTGTAGCCTCGGTGATTGAAGCTCGTGCCCTCAAAGAAATTTTAGAAAACTATCAACTTGCCTCTCAGCAATTGATTAACTTCAACAAAAGTAGTATATCTTTCCTAAACACCACTGCTCAAACTCAAAGAAGGATTGCTGACATATTTGGTTGTAGAATTATGGACTTACCCTCCTCCTATCTTGGCATTCCCATTTTCCAAGGAAAAAAACCAAGCATCTGTGGAATCCTATCATTGAGAGATACCAAAAAAATTGGCCATTTGGAAAGGAGCCATTCTTAGTCATTCGAAAACTTCAATTGTCAAAGCTACTCTTCAGAGTTTACCTATCTATTTCATGTCTCTTCTCAAAATGCCTTCCTCAGTGATTTCTACTATTGAGGGAATCCAAAATAAATTTCTCTGGTCAGGGGTGGAAGCCAAAAAATGGATACACCTAGTCTCTTGGAATGAAGTCTGTAAGCCGACCAATCTAGGAGGGCTTGGTATCAGACAAATTGCTGATATGAATGTTGCACTGCTGGCTAAAATTGGCTAGGAAGTTACTCAAGGTAACTCACACTGGGCTTAGCTGTTGAGATCTAAATATTTGATGCAAGATGAAGATTTCCTTCTCTCCTCCCCGCCCCACATGGCTCGGCTATTTGGAACTTGGTTACTAGCTCTCTTCCTCTTCTGCATACTGGGACCAAGTGGAGGTTGGGTAATGGCAGATTAATAGACTTCTGGTCGATTGGTGGATTGGTGATAAACCTCTGTGCCTCAACCCTGTTTGGGACCCTATCAAAAGAAACCTCATCAATCACCATGGCAGAAAGTGTTTGGTTACTGGAGAGATCATAATTCAATCCCCTCTTGGCATTTACCGGATTGGTTGGGCATCGTGAACTTCAGAGTCGCTTTTGAACCAGTTGAGATTTCTCCTTTCCTCTCTCTATATTCCTTTCTCCTCTCCTGCCGATGATCGTATTTGGCCCCTCTCCCCCTCTGGTTCCTTCTCAGTCAAAGCTGCCTATGACACCAAGCCCCACCAGTTCTGACCTCCACTCTACAAAATTTGGCCCAAAGAGTCTATTCCCAAAATTGGCTTCTTTGCCTAGCTCTCCTTCAAGAATGCTTTCCTCTTGGGAGAGAACTTAAAAAGGAGAGGCTTCTCTTCCCACACATTGTGTTCTTTGTTGCAAAGCCTTGGAGTCCTCCTCTCATCTCCTTCTTCACTACCCCTTTACCCAAAGCTATCTAGAATTGGCTTTTGTCATTTTTTGGAGTTATCTGGACTTTCCCAAATTTTATTCATGATACCCTCATTCAATGGTGTTCCCCCTTCTCTCACCCGGCCCTTTCCCTGGCTTGGAAACTTATCCTCCCCCATGGCCTCTGGGGCATTTGGAAAGAGAGAAATAGGAGAATCTTCAAAGACCAGTGTTGGGATCCTGAGAGGGTGGCCAACCATATTGCTATTCTCTTCCAAGACAATCTCAATGGCTACTTATGGAAGAAATATCAGCAAAAAATCCAATTATGCAATAACAAGGACTGGTGTCAGCAGATGGCGATCCTTCCCATGGCTAAGCCCTCTTCCCAGGCTTGTTCTGTTATTCGGTGGCTCCCTCCTCCACTGGGATGGATGAAACTCAACACGGATGGTGCTTCTAAGGGTAACCCAGGGAAGTCTAGGGGGGGTGATCCTCAAAATTTTGTTGGTTCCCCTCAAGCTGCTATTGCAACTAACTTTAGCTTGGGTACCAATCACCGTGTGAAGCCTTAGCTATCCTTAAGGGGCTGGAGCTGACTCTTAAAATTGGCAACAATCCCTTAATTATGGAAAGTGACTCTCTCAATATTATAACTCTCCTCAACTCAAGACCCAGGTCAATGGACTATTAAAAATATTATTGCTTGACATCCATCTCCTCCAAAGGAACTTTCAACGAGATCAAATTCCAGCACATTCTCCGGAAGGAAATAAGGCGGCGGATTGTATGGCTAACATTGGTGTCCTCCTTGATACTCAACAAACATGGTTAGAAAATTCTCGCCAATCTCCTTCAAATTTTCCATAATGACTGCTCATTTTCTAGCTAACACGTGGCGGTGGGAGTCTGATCCTTATGTCAGCAAGCCTAGCAAAAAGCACTGCATCCTTGCCACTGACGGTGGTCATGATTTTCACATTAATTTGAAGCGTTGCTCTATGGAGCTGAGCACATGGGATGATAATTACTACATTCGTGTAGATCTAGGTCTGAGATACACCATTTCTCATCATAATTATTTCTGGTACAGAAGGACGGGTGACGTGGAAGGCTCCCACAGAAATGGCGAGCCTTTTAAAGCTGACTCATATCCTCACCTCGATGCACTTTCACGGATTTCTCAACATGGGAGGGCAACTCAAAAGGATTGAACCTGCTTCTTACACTTGTCTGAAGGAGGACCAAGAAGTTTGGAACATTCTGACGGATAATGGCATAACTACATTCCTGAAAGAATGTCTGGGTACTTAGCTCTAGTTTCTTATGGCGCCTTGGCCACTTGGTCCTGCGGCAGGGTCCATATTGGCAACACCCACTTCACCATCTCCACCAATGCCATCGCCTCGGTGACTAGCCTTCCTGCCTCTAGGGCTATCTACTTTAAGAGGCCTCTGCAAGCAGAGCTTCAGGATTTTATTGCCAAAGGGGAGAAGCCGACAAAATATCTTTCTGGTTATATTCGGAATCCCTCCTTCCTCCCTGGGATAGAGTCACAGAGGTGATTATGAGATATTTCACCATTGATGGGTGTTACAAGTTGGTCTTCGGTCCCCACTTCTTCATTCTCTCTCACTTATGTTGGGGAAGAAAATAAACCTTGTTGCATTTCTGTTCCAGTCACTCGAACACTCCATTAATCTTGCTAGGGAGGGAGAAGGGCCCATTCTGCATCAAGGCCTTCTCTACCTCCTCTTCAAATTTGTTGCTTCCCCTACTGAGTTGACCCTTTTCCTCCCAAGCATGGTCGGCCCCGCCTGTACCCCCACCTCCTCCCCCATTCCATCCCCTGCTTCCCGTCCCTCCTCCAACCGTCACCGCCGCGAAAGTCTATTCTAACTCCAACTCTAATGTCGCCATCATGGGTTCCTCCTTCGCGGGCTTTTCTCCCCCTGTTTCCCTATTCGGCCTCCGCCTCCCCGAGCTAGACCTATCTTGAAGACCCTGTTGCTATTGTGGCATTCACTACTTCTTCTCCTATATCTAGCTCGGAGCTCCGCCTCTCGACGCTCTACTTGGTCTTGCAAAGTTGTATCCTGACTCCCCGATTCTAGGTCCGAATTTGGCTTGATGTGGAGCTTAAGGAGGAGGGGATTATTTTCCAATGGAGTTCCGATAATATCATCATGGAGGATCACGTTACCAGCCCTCAGGATGTTCAGATGGATGTTGCCCCAAATTGGAAAGACGTTGCATTTGGAAACACTGTGAAGGTTAACATCAAAACCGCCATAACACCGAGAACCGTTTAGAAGATTGTTATGTCGAGTTGGTGACTTCCATCCTGGCCAAGCTACAACGTTCCTTCTCGGTTCTCAAAGCTTGGGAAACCTTCACTAAGAACACTAGGGCGGCCATCACCAAGTCTTGCTCGAGTTATTAACTCTAGCGGATCAGCTTGCCGATGAGTCGAGGTTCTATCCAGGCTAAGAATATTGTTATCGAGCTGAAAAAGCTCCTTTGATGTTTGTTTTTTCTACTCTTGGCTTTGTTCGGTTGCCTATTTTTTTGGAATTTTCATGGGTTTTTCTATATGTAAGCATCATAGCCTAATCTAGCACTGGGCTTTTTGTACAAGGTTGTGGGACCTTCTAAAACCCTCACTTTACCCTCTTTCCAAAAAAAAATGATGGACATTAATTATTAAGTATATGTATATGTATACACAAAAACATACATGCATGTATATAGATGTATACATATCCATATATATTCATTTACCTTCTAACGTTTGTTTGATTTGTATAACGATCGCTTTTTGTTTGCATTGTTGTATGTGGATATGGTGATTTAGACTTCACAACTAATTTCATTAATTAATAATGTTACGACAGTAATAATACTTTGCATTGTTTAAGGTAATATTGTAAATTGATTAATGGTTATTGTTAATACTATCCTAACTTGGTCTTATACCACATTGCTTTGTTCAAGTTGACTACATTGCTCGAGATGGTTTAAAATTGAATGTTATTTTGAACGGGTCTTAAACCACTCCACAAGGTAATTTATTGCAGTATTGTTTAAATGTTTTAATCATGGTTGACTCCCCTTGACATTGAGAATAATGGTCATGGACCATATGCAAGGTAATTATAAATGTTTAATTTCATTAAAAAGGTCTTAGACCATATTGCATTTGTTATTATTTGGTAAACTCGGTCATAGACCATTGACAAGGTATTGTTAATGTTTAAAGTTTAATTAAACTTGGTCATAGACCATTGGCAAATAAGGAAAATTAAATATTGTTTATTTGATTTTATTGGTCAATGAACACTTTCCAAAGTAAAAGGAAACAAATAGAGTTTAAAAGTTGTAGAATGGTCATGGACCATGGGCAAGGTAATTATAATGTTTTAATTATATTGATATGGCCACAAAATATACACATTGCATGTAGTGTTTGGAGATTTTAGAGGGAATGGTAAGTGACACTGTCGCTTTATTAAATTCATTTAATAAAACATGCATTGTTTTTAGGAAAGTGGAATCTTGTTTGGCAAGCCAAAATACATACAATCACACACTCTCTCTCCCATAGTCACATTTTTTGGTTTTGCTTGGTTATTTTACTCTGTGGAAGTTTTTACATGAGAAAAAATGGAGATTTGTGTGGGTGAATGCATACAAAATTTGGAATCTCTAATTATTGGCAATGTGCATTCCATGTTTTTGTTTGGTCTTGGAAATCTTGGGAGATCTGGTTGAAATGCGAGTGTCATATTTTATGAGAAAATAAGAAAAAGGGGGAAAACAAGGCAAATATAAAACTAGGATTGGGTTATTTTTACTTACACTCTTGTTGTTTTTAGTATGAAATTGGTGATACAATTGGGTTTTCTTAGTTATTCCAAAATATAGACCATCTCCTGCTCTTATTATGAAAACTTGAAAAGAAAATGGTAGGAAACTGTAGAGAAGAAATGGGTCTTTGTGTATGAATTGAAATATGAATTTTTGGTTATTATAACATTCTGGGTCTGTTGTGTTTGAGTAAAATTTTGAAGGAAATCAATTTCACTTATTATTTTGATTTGAGTTTGTTGTAGTCGAATTGGAAATTGGGATTTTTGCTTAAGTTTCATTGATTTTTATTAAAAATGTATAGATATGCTCCTTTGCTTTCTTGGAAAGATTTAAGAAAAAAATTAGAATGTAGATGGGTTATTTGAGTTTGATTTTCGATTAAAAATCTGGTAATATACACTTAATTTTATCATGGACTTTAATCCAACTTGTGAAGGGATCTATTCCTTGTCTGAAATGTATTTTTGCTCATATAAAACTTCGATTTTAAAATAAAATATGGGAGTAATGGGTTTCATTTTCGGGTTTTGTATGATTTTGGGATTATTGTAAAACATTCGGATCTTGACTTGGAAATCTTGCTTTGGTTATTGCTATTGGTAAACATAATCACTACAAACCCGTGTTTCCTAGTTTGGCCTTGTAGTCAGCAAGTTTGAGTATTGTTCTAACCCATTACAGGATTAGCTGATTGAGTTTGTCTCCGCTTATTATGAGCTTACCAATGTTGAGTTTAAAACTTGTAAAAGCTCTCGTAGTTGGGCCAATAATGTGGGACATTATGTTAAATTTAGGAATTTGACTAAGCTTTTTGAGTCGTTGTATCCTATTTTATTCTTTACGTTTGAATGTGGAAAATAATGGGAAACGACTCGTGTTGTGGTTGTAGGAAATAATACATTTTAACATTATTGTGAGATTGTTCAGTGTGCATATAGATAGCTCTTAGCTTGATTATTTGTTTAATCCTTTGAGATATTGATGAATAAATATATATTGACATTTACTTATCCTTAAACTTTCCTATAACAACGATCGTGAGTTTGTAATCATGAATGGTTGACTTTTTTATTTAAGCAATACTAACGCACAACCGCTGAAATGTATGATTTCTTGTAAAACATAATTTTTTTCTATCTCCTTTGCAATATTTTCGAGAAAGGGGTGATGGATTAGTTAAGTTTGTTCATCTAAATATGATTGTTACATTGATGAAGTTGCTTTGTTAGTATTACCTCCGTGGATTACTCGTAAGAATTGATTGTTGTTGTTATGAAATTCTTGTCTTGATTACTTACAAAAATAAATTGCACAAGTAAGTTACTAAAACAATATAAGGTTATGAATAATAGTTGGATTATTGGATTGATTGAGAACATATCTTACTTGTGTAGTATCATTCTATTCAAGCAATGATATATAAATGTAATTAATGAATTACAAGTTTGTAAGTTATTAGATATGTAAATCTTAACATATTATTTTATTTCTATTAAACACAACAAGATTATGTGTTAAGATAACTCATGTCAGTTCATAGAACTAACCATGTATACATTCTCTCTCCTAAAGTGTATAGACAAAGTGATATTATGAAGTGAAAAATGAATTTTATATGCATGATTTCTTCATTTATATTGTTTAAGATTATTGTATTTAATCATGTCATGCAAAAGTATTATTTTCACAAGATGAATGAAGGCATTTTCCTATTATACTATCATGAGTTATTGTATGTCATTATGTTGGAAAGATAAGGATTTATCCTTGTTAAGTTTTAATAAATATACTTATTGTTTGTATCACATTTTTTAGATATAAATGTGTTTTTAATGTTGTTTTAGAACATAGTATGAATTAAAGTTATTGATGAAGCTATATCTAGTTTATTGAATCATTATAATTAAACGAATATGATGATTTACAAACATAGTATGATAAGGGTAAAGCAGATAACGAAAAACAACATTTATACCCTTATAAAACCTTATTAATATGAAATTGTTGTTTTAACAACAATGTATAAATATAAGTTGTCGATATTTGTTAAGTAAACATATTTGATTTTATAGTTTCATTATAGATGAACAAAAAGTGTCATTAATGAACATGGTATGTTATGGAAAATAATACAACGTAAACTACGCTACATTAATATTGTACTTACAAATAAGTTGTACAATTTATATTTAATGATGAATAAATGAGATAAAGTGAACTATTCATATTAAATGATGTACTTATGAAAATGAGACCAATAGTAACTATGAAGTAATTGGATCATATAAATGCGTGACATAGTTAAATTTTCCACTATTAAATGACAACACTGTAGACATAAAATCACACACTTTGAGTAATTATCTAGTCCAAATTACATACTATTATTCATATGATTCCTAAGCGAGAATGATACTAATTAACCGATGCCTTTGGCCACCTTTCTTTGCTTTTTGTTGCTACTTTCAGTCTTACACCCTTACTTGCTCAGTCTACCTTTTTACTCTTTGACATTTGTCATCTTGACACCAACACCCACCAGACACGGTGCTGGGCGCCATCATCCCCTCCTGGGCGCCCTATCCTCTTTGTTTTTACTAACACTTGTTTTTCCCACCATTGTTTTGTGTGTGACTTGGTTTCTACCAATCACATTCCCTTACCCCTACAGGTACGCTTTTAGCACAACGATCAATCCTCTTTTGGGTCAGATACTCCTTCAATGATGTTACATGCACCCTAAATGAGGGGGCATCATTCAGTCAATCACACCCCATATAGTGTTATACACAACACAAGACTAGTAGATAACACAATTTTCAGCTTTTGGACAAGGCTCGAGAATCAAACTTGGGTCCTTAAGACAACAACCTTTCTGGATGCTCGACACACGTGGGGCAATACAACGGTATTTCCTAGATGCCTGAGACCAAGGGCAATTACACAACAATTGGTAGTTGAACATAGTCTACGGAACTCCATACACATCGAATTTTAAGGGCAAATAGTCCTTAATATGCGTTTATATACACCATCTATAGTAGTGTTTTACATAACGAGAAATAGTTAAAGGTCATGAACGACACCAAACAGTTCTCCTTACACTTCTTCCATTACACTAGCGTGAGATCGCTCGAAAAAATTACGTGTTGACAACATTTACAGGATCCTTTTACACCCCTTTCCTCATCACATATTAGGTGCACATGTTCCTTTTTCACACTTTCAACATTTTTACATACTTATCTACATGCTTCCCTTACACACTTTTATCATATACATGTGTATTTGACTACTTATCGACTTCTCTTTTGTAGGTCCATCCATATGGGAAGCAATAGTCAACATCAACGTCATAAATAACATTACACACATCGACATCGACATCAACAATAGGTACATCATGACATCTACACATGTGTTTA
Source organism: Taxus wallichiana var. yunnanensis (assembly GCA_018340775.1). Classification (NCBI taxonomy): domain Eukaryota; kingdom Viridiplantae; phylum Streptophyta; class Pinopsida; order Cupressales; family Taxaceae; genus Taxus; species Taxus wallichiana. Next base: position 447,427,805 of record CM031238.1, read on the forward strand.
CTCCTAGGTTCATTTTCATCACTTTTTACACTTTCTCCTCCTTAGCATCCATGCTTCACATTTTTATCACTCCACGTTTTTCTAAGTCCCTCGACACACTTGCATCATCGATCTACATGGTTATCAAGTACACATCTCTATCTACTTTATGTTACCAAGCTTTTCACTCACCAACATAAAGTGGGGGCAAATGTAGACACAAAATCACACACTTTGGGTAATTATATAGTCCTGATTACATACTACTATTCACTTTGGGCAATTAACCCATGTCTTTGGCCACCTTTCTTTGCTTTTTGTTGCTACTTTCGCCTTACACCCTTACTTGCTTAGTCTACCTTTTTACTCTTTGACATTTGTCATCTTGGACACTAACGTCCAGCCAGGGATGCCGCCGCCGTGCACCCTCATCCCCTCTGGATGACCCCGTCATCTTTGTACTTTACTCACACTTTTTGGGTCCTTTCTAGCCATTTGCGCATCTTATCTTTTTGGTAGTCAGTTGTTTTAGGGTTAATTATGAAATTCAAGCAAGGGAATCATATAAATATAAATTTATGCGATCATAATAACGGACCAAACACTAAACACTATCTAAAACCACCCAAGGTCAGTATCCATTAAGGCATCTAAGAGCTCCATTGCATCCATCTAGATCCATCACAAGGGACATAAGGGTTGGTTTTCTGCATCACACTTCTTAGGAGGGAAGTTCATTCTATTCCATGCACACATCTATTACATTTCTTTACATCTAGCTACTTGCTCGCTATCCAAGTGTGATTGGCACAAAAGTGACCTAGGACACAATTCCACACACACACACATAACTACATTGGGTTTGAGATGTACATCGCTCGGTCGTAAGTTTTCCATTGTGATAGTGAGGACAATCGACCCCTCATTTTGCATCTTTCTTTTTTGGGATTTGATGTCTATTTAAGAGTTTTGCAGTTCATTCTTTATTTCATGTTTACAACAACCTCGACGATCTTGGTGCGACCTTAGAGCAATTAAAGGAGACTAAAGGAAAACATCTTACAACACCTTGGAGGAGGTATTCTCAATAGTTATGCGTACCCAAGTGCTAGAAATAGGCCAAGCGCACCCACAGCGCCCTTGTCCCTCTCTAGGTGCCCCATTCTAGCATGTTCCTCCAGTTATGCATTTTTCTTAGCTTCGGTGTGACAATCAATGCTTCGTATTTTCTAATTTTCCAACTCTATGTATTCTCCAGAACTTTGCGAATCAACCAAGCCTTTTTACCCTCTCCTTACAATTAGGGTTTCATTATTTATTGTTTAGTTTGTTTGTGTATCTTTGTTGTACTTAATTGTTATTCATTTACTATTACTATAACATTCAAATTAGGCTCATATATTTACATTTTAGCTTAATCAAACATTATGTTATGACCATACGATAAAAGATATTTATTAAAGATAGTAACTCGGTGAGTTACTATGACTCTCTATCGAGAAATGAATGATGTGTTACGATACCTTATAACTTATCGTAACGATAAACTTATGTACTTATCCTAAGTAGACAACTAAAGAGTAAAATGAAGTGTAGATATCTCGAAATCATTGTTCTTATCAAAGATAATCTTAATCATGTTAGCTTAAGATGGCTATGGGAAGGATAACGAGTACGTAATGACGAAAGTCATTACGTGGTCACTATCTTTCCCATAGGGATCCTAAGATGGGACCGATAGGATCCCTTTGATTAGAAGGACGAGTCATGATTCCTACATCTTCAAAACTAAACTTAATTCTTAAACAACAAAATGAGATCCAGATAACTGTGAAGAGATGGTTGTGCGGTGACGGAGACAAGTTTCGATGACTTGTGTGTGGTCACGAAACTAAGCTTGCAAAGCAACACTTGAATCTTTGACCAAAGTAGTGTAACTAGTGAATACATTGTCTGGTCACCATATTCGTAATTTGTGTTGGATACCGGATGGATTATAGCTTTTCTAATTTTCAAGTTGACACTTAGGAGTTGCACATAGTTCTCAAGACATGTTAAAAGGTTTAACCAAAAGTATACAAGTTATACTCACTTGGTTAGAGTGAATAAAGGGGATTGGGTAGATCTAGTTGACCCTTACAACTGAACACAGTTATCATTTGTTATCAGATGGATTGTAAACATTTAATTACGATGGATTTTAATTGCTGCAAGTTGAAAATCATAGAAGGCATTCATTGTGATTAAGGGGTTTGTTTTAATTCCCCCACCCCCCACCCCCACTTAATTTGGTTTATCAATAACATTGGCGTTAAAATTGCCCAATCGAAAACATTGTTGCCATGAAATAAAATCTACTTGGCGAACAGTACTCATGTGATTAGTGTGAATGAGAGCCACACTATAAAGTAGAATGCATATAACACATATTCTTTGCATTAGAACAATTTGTTCTATGGAATAGGTATGAGGCATGCAAGTATGTAATATCCATCATTTAATGCCTGAATTTCCATTCATATACTAGTTTTATCTACCAAATTAAATGTCATCCAATTGACAACCTTGAAGCTAGAAAAATAAAATGAAAAATACAAAGTATGACCAATGATCATTTCTCTCATATAACTGAGAAGGGTGCTTGCAAAGTTCTACAAGAAGCAAACAATGTCATTGGGTTTTGTACCTTTGTCCTAATGGATTTTCCTCTTTTTGGTCCCTTAAAGCACAAATTGCACTCATTTGAATAATGCAAGCGAGTTTGAGACAATACCACAGAGCACATAAAACAAACAATATTTGGGTAGGAACATTCAAAGCCGTAGTGTGGGACATGCAGGTATTTAGTTCCCCCCATTTTATTTCCTGAATTTCATTCACGTCTTTGCCTTTTCTAACAAATTGAACACTACCCACTTGAAACTATTGACGCTAAAAATAAAATACAATAACCCCGATTTTATGGTAGTCACTACCTTCTTACCACTGACACGCCCCCACCACATGTTGGCTAACTCTTTATCAAATCTTAACCATCATATCTTCCACAAAGCTTAACCATAATCTCTTTGTTACATGTTGTAAATGAACATATGGGTTTCAACTTTCCATTTAAAGTTATTTTATGTTATTTCTTTTCTTTATCATGTTGGATCCACAATTATTTACTTCCCACATGTTCATTTATGACTTTCCATTCATGTCCTTGTCAGGTATCTCGAAAAAATTAATGTCATACGATAAAAACCTTGACTTTTTGACCTCAATTGTCATATATTTTCTACTTGTCGCTCAAATAACCAATCGATGTGCGACCTCATTTATTAACATTTTTTGGTACATCGGTTGTTTCCTACACTTGCAAGAGCTTATAATTAAAAAGGGGGCTACACAATGCTACAAAAAGAAATAGTCGTTGCTAGGTTTTTAACCTTCAAGCTTTTGGAATCCCCTCATTTCTAATTTTTGACCCTTTAAGCTCACATGAAAAGACCAGGCAAGATCACAAGTACAAATTTCAACACATATCCCATATTGTTGGAGGTTTGAGTTTCTCTTTGTTTCTTCATTCCATTTTCCCCACCCTCACACTTCTCTACCCTCAAACCCCTTCTTCTTTACCCCTCTTCCTCTCATGTTGTTTCTCTCCCTCCAATTTAACTCATTCAAGAGATCCTCTTCGATGTTTCCTTCACATTTCATGTGCGATTGTTAGTGATAGCCTCCTCTAAAAGAAATTTAGACTTGATTGATATAGACATACCATATATTATAGCTCGATAAGAATGAACTACCGCAATTCCTCTTAATTATAAAAATAATAATGACACTGAGGTGTGCGCTAAACCTAGGGTTTGGATAGCGAATGGGAGTAAATGGTTTAAGTAGGGTTTTAAGGACCAAATTCGGAAGGCGGAAGGAAGGAAGGAAGGAATTGGACTTCTTGTTGCAGAAGCAGATTATAACATTACAAAGTAAGTTGAGGATCTTCTTACTGTTACCATATCTGCTCAATCTTTTATCTGTCTATGTATCTCAATTTTTGTTTTGTTTTGGGTCTATGGATCTACATAGCGGACATCGTGCACGGTATAAATGTTTTTAATTTGATACGGCAATAATGGTAAGAGATAATATCACAGATTCCCTGCTCGGAAAGATAAAAAACAAGACAGTTGAAATACAGTGTGGATTTCATCCTTAAACTTACTATGAAAGATTAGACTTTTGCTTTTGTTTAGTGGGTTTCCTTTGTTTTGTTTAGTGGGTTTCCTCGGGCAGGTTTTGTCTATCATCAATCGAACACTCGGCAGTGCTTTTTCCTTGTATGGTTGAAAAGGTCTTTATAAAAAGTTGTATCTATTCTAGAGGCGACTTTGATTAAACAGGACATGCATTTCCTTGGTTTGAAGAGATTTCTCCCCAGCCTTACAAGTTTTGAAATATTGGAATCAATGAGCTGATGAGAGAGAATAACTTGGTGATTCCATTTACAAGATGTTTAGAATACTTGGTGATTTCATTTTGTTGATGTTTAGAATACTTAGATGCTTACCCTTTTTATTTGCATTTTTAGGACATAAAAATGAGATACTGTTGCTCTTCATTATTCATCTTGTCCATAAGGTCTGCTCTCCATATGGGAGTAACAGTGTGGTTATTTCAAATTTCATGTCATTTACCTTTGCTGTTGTATTCACTATGGGATTGAATCCTCTAAATGAACACCATCTGTCAATCTTAGCCTTGAGTACATTGCTATCAATATGAACTGATGTCATATTTCCTTTAACTTTGCGATGTAACTGGGAAATTTCCTTTCTCATTCAAATTTATTTGATGATTCATCATGAACATAGCTCTTACCATGTTTATTGTCTTGTACAATGTCTTTAGCTCTGCCTGTCTATGACTAGCATTGTTTTCATTCTGCACGTGCAATAGTGCTGTTTGTGTACTGGTAATCTGATGATAGTTAACAAGGCTTCCAAATTCTTCTTAAGATTTTCCTAGCAGTTGTGTTATTTATTTCTTCATTCTATTGTTTCATTTTTTTGTGGTAAAAAAATGTCACAACTCCTGTAAATCTAAACCATTTTAGTTAAATGGCAAGTAGGCAATAAATTTTTCTAAATGCTACCTGTACTTGTAAGTTGTAACTAATTTACAATAGACATTTTGACAATAGAGAAATGATTAACACAACAAATTGAACACACACCCCTTCTAGACACAACTGACCCGATTTTGCCTCCATTCAAAGATGCCTATTTCTTTAAAATGGAAAACGCCCTTAATGTTTCCAATGAACTGTATGGTCCTTGTTTCTTTTTACACCTTTCAACTTCATTACCCATATGTCTTACCATGTTTCACAAAGCTTCATATGGCATTTTTACATGGCAAGAAAGACCAAGTTTAGCTGTGACCTTATCTTGTAAAGTCTTTAGAGCCTCATTTTCTGCTGTCCATATGACCAAACTTGACACATGGAAAGGCAGACTAGAAAATGAACAAGGGATGAAATTAAATCAATAAAAATTAAATTTTCTCAGTTGTAGGTAACTTACAGGTCAGAGTTAGGCGGTCAAATTAGCAGCAGCCAAAACTGTTCGAATTTAAAGATTGTCCATAAATATGGTTCACAGTGCAGGATTCAGAATATAATTGAATGATTATTTTTTTGTTAGTTTTTCGTATTTATTGGTAACAAAGTTTTACGGTTTTGGATTTATTTTGGTTATAATATATATTATAGCAAACACAAGAAATCTACAGTTTTTCTTGTATTTTGTATAGCCTGTAAAAATGGGTTTTCCTAATCAAAACGAATTGATCTATATGATTTCTTAGATGAATCGGGAAAAGCTTATGAAGATGGCTGGTGCTGTTCGGACTGGTGGAAAGGGTACAGTGCGCAGGTGTTTAATCTAACTAAAATTTCTTTTTCGAGGCATTTATCACAAAGTTGCAATGGTTAAAGTAAAGTTGAAATTTGAACCTCTATGATCTTAAAGGTCATTTGCAAGAGTCATCTGAAGTAAAGCTTATTTTTATGAAATACTTGCATTTTTGTAAATATACAGAAAGAAGAAGGCAGTTCACAAGACCACTACAACTGATGACAAAAGGCTTCAAAGTACCTTGAAGAGGTTAGGAGTGAATACAATTCCTGCCATTGAAGAAGTAAACATTTTCAAAGATGAGATGGTTATTCATTTTGTAAACCCCAAAGGTAGAATTCTCTATTCTGACCCTAAAAATTCTCTAGCTTACATGCTACTGGGTTTTTGGTGCATCAACATACCCCATAGTAGAAAACCTGTTTTTCTTTCATTAATGTGACTTTTTATCCAGTTCAAGCCTCCATTGCTGCCAACACGTGGGTCGTCAGTGGATCTCCCCAGACAAAAAGTGAGTTATTGAGCGTTATCTTTTCTTCTGTGTTGTTCTTTTGAAACAAGACAAGAATAAGAATGCATTTGATCTCTTCATTTTGTAGTACAGAAGATAGTAGGGAAAACTTGAGACATGTGGCATCCAGCCTTAAGTTTGTTTTCTGTTAATGTGGAAAGTAACCAAGCTTTATACTCTTTGAATATATTCAGAACTTCAAGATCTCCTTCCGGGAATCATCAATCAGCTTGGTATGTAGTAAATTTCGACCCTCTTTGGCCAAGACTGCTATTGTCTATTTTGTATGATGCATGTGTGCTGATTACTTATTGGCTAATTGTTTACAAGTGCAGGACCTGATAATTTGATCAATTTGAAGAAGATTGCCCAACAGTTCCAAAAACAAGAATCCGGTATTGCAGAGGAAGAAGATGATGATGATGTACCGGAACTTGTTGAAGGAGAAACTTTTGAAGAAGCAGCCAAAGATGAACCTTCTAACTAGAATGGCAGAGCCTTCAAATATTGCGGGGAAAGGAAACCGATTCTTGGCCTGGGATTTAGTTCAATATATAATATACCGGTAAGTCAAATTCTGTTTAAGAGAGTGTATGCAAAATGATGCTATTCAATTGGCCTAATAATTGCCTTTTTGACATTATTTTGAGATATGAGATTGACTTCTTCCATCACCTGCTAGGAGGTATAAACTTCAGGATTTATTTATTTTTTGGATAGTGGTATCAATTCCCACATTGCTAAGTACATGTGCAAACCCTCTTTAATGGGGGAGCAAGAGGCCGGGCAGGGTCACACATGGGTTTTAACATAAATCTGTCAAGACGGATTAATGGAGATTCTTGTTTTGAATTCTTACACAGGTTTTCCAGAAGCTTTGTTGTTGTTTAATATTACATTTTTTGGCGGCTGTTTTTTATCCTGCTCATGTGAAACATTAATTAGTCGCAACTTGATTAATTTGGTATGTGTTAATCTATTGCCACGTTTTCTTAATTTAGCTGATTTATGCAAATTTCTTTTGTAGTTCCGATTCCATTAAAAATATTACAGTTTTTCTAAACATAAATCTTCATCAGGATAGTGAAGGGTGTGTTCAATCTGCAATATTTATGATTTGTAGCTTAAGTTTTTTTATTAGATAAGGTAAAACCAGGGATCAGCTCCCAGGGGCCTTACAAAAGATGGAACAAGAAACACCGAACAACAAAGAAACAGAAAGGTCCACAAAAGGAGTTAAACAAGCTTAACTCAAACAACGAAGGACAGGACCAAAACCAAAAAGAAACTAAGAACAGAACAGAGAAAAGAAACCAGCCTTAAACATCTGACTGCAGAAGTTCGCAAAAAGTCTGCCAACAGTCCCGAAAAATCTAGCTAATTTGTAGCTTAAGTGAATTAGCACACTAGTTACTTCAATCTCATTGGGGCATGTTTTCTTGAAATAGGTGACAATTCAAGTTTCATAGAGAAATCTCTGAAAGGAACATAAAATATATCTATTGTCTTATTAACATTTAATAAGGATTCTTGCATGTCTATCACTAAATACTTCAACTTCATTGGCATGTATTCTTGAGATAGGTGTCGGTTCAAATTTCTTCCATAATTTATTGAGAAATTTCTTACAGGATCACAAAGCATGTCTATTATTTACTACAAAGATTTTATTTATTAGATAGTAAGGGTTCTTGCATATGGCTATGCATGTTTTATGTTTAGTATATAGCATCTTTCATGTATCTGAAGTTACTAGGCCTGTACAAATCATTGTTTGTTTTAGGTAGAATATGTCCTGTTATACAAGGACACATGATTTGCTAATTAGTTATGCGAGTTGATTGTCCTTATTTTGCACCCTACTTTGTTTTTTTCTATTAGGAGGTCTTTATGCTACATTATATTCTACTTTTGAAAAATATAATCTGATAGTGTTAATTGTGCATGGTTTCTTTAGGACTTGGAAAATACTTTATGATAGTGAAGTAATTTTGTAATGGATTTCTTGGTGAATTCTTGCTGATACTATTAATTTGAAATTACACATGTAGCCAATTGTGAATTCTGTTGCAAATTGTGGATGGTATGTATTTTTATTGGGCTCTGGACAGCCGGCATATGTAGTAACTTCAGTATTTCTCGTCTTACAATTGATCGTAGAAATGATCACATGCTATGATTAGGTGTGTGCTGTAAAAACTGCTGCATGTGGGTATATCTGGGGCATTCTGTTTTTCTGGTTTCCAAGTCTAGATGGGATTAACCTGTATCTTCAGGGTGTCTCATGTAGGTTTAACGCAATTTATAATATAACCCGATGGTAGGAACCTGTTTGTCTTACTATAATTTGATGGTTGAAACCTGTTTGTCTTTGATATGAAATGGTTTTACAGTCATTTTATTGGATGTGCAGTTCCAGTATTATAATTTGTTTGGCCTATGGATAATAGTTATTATCTGGAGACGAGCTTTCAGTTAAACAGATTGATTTTTTAAAAATTGGGGATAGTGTGGGAATATGCTGTTGTGAAGTATCACTAATTGGGCATATCATCAAAGTTGAACTACACAACCCATCCAAGCACAAGTGAGACCATGCTGGGGATCTCACGGCCCAAAAAAAAAAAATAAGAAAGATTGCTGAACATGGATGAGAATATACATTAATCATATAATCAAAGCCAAACTAAGGCCTTTCGGAGTACAAATGGGACCATGCTGAGGCCTGACATGGCTCAAGAAAGTAACAAGAAAATGGACAACTGGAGGCAAGAAAATTTTCAAGCGCCAGTAAAAAAACTTATTCATATATTGAGATTTGTACATTTTTATAAACTATATGAGTGGAGGGTGTACAACACTAGTTTTGATGGGGATCTATTTACTCTTTCTTGTTCTGTATTTTTGTGCCTTCTGTATGTTCACATAAGGTTATATGATATATCAGATCCTAGCTTCACCCTTCATTATCTCTTTTGCTTATATTTTACCATCAAGCGTTTCTCCTCACATCTGTGATACATGTTAATCCTGAGCCAATTTTTCAGCCTCCCAGGTTCTTTTTCCAAGCAATGGCTTGAGCTCTCTGCTTCTGTTCTTGATTTGGTCCGAACCTATGTTTAGGCTGTTTGAGAAAACTTGCTTCAGAACCATTCTGTTTTTTTTTTTTTGAGTTCGGTTTGTTCAAATGTCTCTCATACCCACCAATTTGCCATGATTTGTTGCTTCAATCCTACTCACATTTGCAAACCATCTATGTTTTGTTGTACCGGTAAGTAAATTACTGTTGTCATTTCATAGCTTTTACATGGTGAGACCTCCATGACTCACATGCAACTCTTTGGAGATGAGAAAAGCCTTTTCTAAGGTGTCTACCCTCTAACACATGCAACTCTTTGGAGATGAGAAAAGCCTTTTTCTAAGGTGTCTACCCTCTAACACATGCAACTCTTTGGAGATGAGAAAAGCCTTTTCTAAGGTTTGTACCCTCCATAACACACATGCAACTCTTTAGAGAGGAGAAAACTTCATAGGTCTTTCTTATATATGTTCCAATCAATAATGGCTTCATCAATCCTCTTGAAGAAAGCTTGGTTCAGTGCTTCATCTATTGTTGCTCAATAGAGAGACAATAGCGAACACTTCTTTGACTAACCATTTGATGCATTCTCTCATCACTTGGACGTGTACTTTTGTGAAGTTACTACGAGGCACATTTCTTTTTGACTTGCCCAAGTGGTCCACCACATTGCGCCTTATTTTAAATCATGTATTTAATGTTGTTATTATTTTGCTTTTGTTCGCATAACCCCTACACAACTTGTAATAAACTGCAATAAAGTGGAAACCCTAGTTGCACACAATACCCTTCATTAAAGCATTATATAATAAAGAAAAATTATCTCGTAGTGGATAATGAAGTGATATTGACTTGTTTATATAGCCTTACATAGGTGAAATATTATGATAAGACTGATCCTAAGAAAATGTAATGACACACAAGATATTCAAATTGAAAATAGAGTTGGGAGATTCAAAGGGGTAGAGTTGAGCAAATGGGCCAAGGTCGTACAACTTATTATGACTAAAGTGAATTGTTTTGGACATGCAACTTGTGATGCAAGACAACAAATTCTTGAATGATGCACAAAGATGACTTACTTCTTTTTTGAACTAATAATTTTTGAGTTTTAATAGAGGGTGTGGAGAAGAACAAGTCAAGATAGAGGTAGGGAGATGTATATGGGAGCATTTGTCTTAGTAAGGGAGTATAGCCAAACATGTTATTGCTAAAGATAAATTACCAAATTTGAGTGTCTACACCTAAGAAAGAATCCACTTTTGGTTGAATCGTAAGGGGTTTAGAGCTTATGATTATTGCAATTTTTCTTAGTCTACTACAATTTCATCTTTGTATACCATGCCCCAATAATATACTAAATGAAGTGAAAAAGAAGCATTTCATTAAGTTTAGGAAATGCACAAGGCTCCATGTCTTTTCAAAATCAACAACTTTGACAGGTGTTCTTTGAAGATAAAATATTGAATGAAGTCCTTAAATGAGGTATAGTTGCACATGAAAACTCTTCTATTTTCCAAGTCTAAATGGCATGATATTGTATGCAAATGACTCCCATTTTATTGTGAATGTTGTCCTTGATTGATTTTTTTATTGTAATTGAGATTTGGTGCTATCTACTAAATCCATATATTAAGGAATATAATTTATGTCTTGCAACCACTTGGATTTCATCTATAAAAGGTGTTGAAAAATGATCATTAACACATGTTGTTCAATTACCGATAGTATCCACAAATATAGATTTCTTTGACCTTCTTGGGTTGGGGTACTATTAGACTTCATCTGTTTTTTCTATATGATAGATCAATATGACTTCTATCAACCTATCTAATTTAACTTTCATTTTTGATTTCATATTGGGATACAATCAATAAAGACACTTTGTTATGAGAAACACACCTTTTAGCTCAATGCACCTCTCTTCCATAGATGGATAGAACCCTTTACTTCACTAAATTTGAAAGGAAATACATCTTCACACTAAATTTGAAAGGAAATACTTTCACAATCTTTACACGGTTGCACAATTTCTAAAATTTCTCATTGAGTCCAATACTCTCCTATAGTTGTCATTTGAGGAACTCTTGATGTACCTATGTGTATGTATGCATAAGGAATATATAAAACTAAACTAAGAATTCAACACCAAGTAAAGCCTAATCTATTTCAATAAGCAAATACATCATGATAAAGCAATGAAAGAAAATCAAATAATTTGTATAAATATAAACATCATAAATGCAAACCTCCCTTTATTGTGTGAATGTGCTTTGGAATGAGGGTATCCTTGTGAGCCGAGTGTAAGCCATGAACGGTTTTAGATCAAGGAGCTACGGTTTTAGATCAAAGAGCTTGGTGAAGAAAGATATCTACTCAAAATGAACAAAAAGCCATGTTTGATTCTCCTCTTACTACTTCAACAAGAAGGGGTTTTCTCACTTTTGTAAGCTTTCTAAAAATAGAAATGCTCTTATGAGAAAATGGATGTATGTCTTACAAGGACATGGTGTGTTTTGGGAAGGAGGTACTAGGTTGTTTTTATAGCTTTACCCTTAGGGAGAAATGCAACTCCTAGCAAATGTGGGATAATGAAGATGTGGAATTAGAAGTGGATAAACATACTTAGAGGTAATTAATTTAATATTAATGGTGCATAAGAGTTAGAGGGGACTTAATTAATCATTTGCAATTAATTAAGAGGCCAAGATTAGCTTGTGGAAGCTATTTAGAGGAAATGTAAAGGAAAATTAGTGGAATTAGAGGGGTTTGAGAGTGAGATTTAATTAATAAAAGGTTATTAATTAAATGAAATATTAAAATTGTAGCAATCAATCAATAATGGGTAATTAATTAATTAGAAAGGAAATTTTAGCTAACAAGGTGATGTTAGTTAACATCTAAGGGGAATACGTTAATTAATTAATAAAAGGTTGTTAATTAATTGACGAGGATGGGGAATATTAATTAATTAGCGAAAGGTCACTAATTATATTGTGATGACAAGAAGAAGAGCAATTAGTCTAATTTAACTATTAAAATTGTGCAACGAAAAGTAGTTGTGTACATTTGCCCCTCTTTGATGTGGTGTCATGCGAACGACGCCATTTCAAAGAAAATAGATGATTTTATTTGGCATGGGAGGAAGAAAAATTAGTAAGATGGACAATGCCCCTCAAGTGTTTATGGGGTGAAAGAAGAAGACAATTGACGCTCAAAAATGAGAATAAATGACCACAACAAAAGAAGAGGCCAACGTTGTGGTCGAAACCACCATGATGAGGGCTATAAATAGGGGGAGGGGTAAATATAAATCATTTTCACCACTATGTCTAGGTAGGGTAGAAGAAATGGAAAAAGTTAGTTAGAGGGAATGTTAGTTAATTGGGAAGTGAGATAGATGATGGTGTAGGATGGGTAGATGTGATGAGTAGGGGGGTGAATGAAAAACCGTGTTATAACTTGCACGTTGTTACGACTCGATATACCTCTTATTTTATATAAGCATACAACAATATGTATAATGTCATGAAAACCATAATACCAATATTTGTAAGATGCTACAAGATTAACTCAAAACAAAGTATAAATCAATGCAATGCGAGAAATCAAATAAACAAACATGTACAAACAAAGACATTCAAACAAACAATGTTCAATAATGTATCAATGATTATTTTTTGTTATCTTGTTGTAGTTCTATGACAAGGGTTAAGATGATGCCCCAAGCGAGGATACACATAAGGGAACAAATAAGAGACAAATAAGTTCATATAGAAGCAAATGCACACTATGATCATGCCCCGAGCTACGATTTATGTTGGGAAGACGGACATAACAAGCATGCAAACTTGTTGATGGATGGAGAACCTAATGTGATACGTATGTCACACACTATAATGAGTGAGTGCTTGAAGTGGGATGTTTTCTAGGGATTGTATTTTGATTCTTAAGGTTTTTCGCATTAGACATTGTTTTTGGATTTTGTAGATTTTGTGATATTTTTGGTTTTTTATGTTTTACCAATTTTTTTGGATTTTCTAGATGTTTTTGGATTTTTTAATGTTTTACTATAATTTTTAGTTTTTGGGTTTTCTAGGTTTTACCAATGTTTTTGGATTTTTGGGTGTTGTGATATTTTTGGATTTTCTAGGTTTTACGATTTTTTAGATTTTTTAGGTTTTTCGACACTATGCACAATCGAACAGGCAAAGAAGATGCCCCCAACGAGAGATGAGAATATACAAGGGCATATTCCTGTGTGAATATACAAGAGTTGAAAAAGACGGGTCAAGACTAAGAATACCGGAGTTAGACACAACGATGGACTCAAAGGATGACAAAACCAAGATGGAGTGACCATGCCCCCAAGTACAAGGTGTTTGTGAACAATGAAGTCTACCCATGGTGTCTCATTACGCCCTTAACCCTAGGTCATATATCGGGATATGGATAGCCAACATGTGGCTAACATAATCTCTTATCATGTCATATCATATTTATTTATGCTTTCATATGCTTAGTGGGTCGACCTTAGGGCTCTGGGTAGTATAGTAGGGTATATATAGGAGTTAGAGAGTAGGATATTATCATGATATTGAGCACTTGAGTCTTATTATATGGTTTGGAGGTTGCCCCTCTACCCAACTTATACAAGAACATCATCTTCTCTTATGACATTTGTGTGGCTCGAGCCTCCTTCACCTTGTGGATTTATCCCACATCTTCATGAGGCTCTTATTAGGTATGTTTTGAGCCGCACCCATTTCCTATACATAGTTATTTTCAAAATGTAAATGCAAACATTCAAATATTTGCAATAATACAAAATCGGGACTTGTTTATGATTTAAATTGGATAACTTGCCACTTTACATATGTTGTTTGTCATATTGGTTTTATAGATAACATATTTTTCTATATACTCTTTACACACATGCATTCAAGAGGTATATTGAGCTTGATGCAAGACACACACAAATTGATACATGATGACAAATGTCGGTTTAGTCCCTTCCCAATGACACTACTCTTTGGGGATATATTCTACACTATATAAGTGCATTTGTTTCATTATAGTTACTTTTCACTTCCTCATTATGATTGATCACATATATCATGTATATACTATCTGTTGAACTAATAGGAATAACACACGAGTCTTGTGCAATGCTAACTCCGTCTTTTTCTACATCTTATTTTGTTATTGTCTATTAATATCTTAAGTGGGTTGTCAACCAATAGGAAATTATCCTAATCAATTAGTTTAAAAAGCTTATTACAACAATATCATAAATAACCATAAAACAATGGTACATGATGATAAGTAATGATATATAACAATAGATAAAAGCACTTGTAATGAGAGAGCTAAGATGACTTAGTTGATATCTTGCTATGTGCACTAATCTAGGTTGACTTGAAAGCTTAAATAGGATGGAAATGACCTGAATTGTCCCTAACTCTGAAACTCTATCCCGTATAGCTTCTTAGACCAAAGCGGATGTGGAGAACCAAAGCGTACAGATGTTATGGATCTGTCTATATGATTCCTTCCCTCTGTAGTTTATGCTCATGTAACTTCTTGTGTCTAGTTATTGCTTCTTCTTTTGCTCTTATATGGAATTTGGCCCTTCAAAGCCTTGTGGTGTTTGTTGTGCAACTAATTTGATCGTCAAAACCCTAGATAGCCAAGAAGTCTTGCAAAACAAATATTAGGTGGGTTATGGGCACCCTTATGCAACACCGACATCACCACTACTTCAAAAAGGGCTCAAACCACACGTCACTCTCGCCTAACATGTGATCTTTAGAATGTATGCAACCAAATGGATAATCATGATCTTACAACAATATGATTGTACTTGCACCTTTGCCCTAGCTTGACTTGGAGTGATGATGTGTTCCTTATATTTGCAGATATGAGTGGATGACTGCCCTAGAAAGAGATTGTAAATTATGTGGATCTCAAGGTAGTATTAGAATGGTCTTGCTCGTGTTTTCTCTTAGTGTATGCTCATGAGGATCTTTAGGTGTCAAGTATGTATGATCTCCTCCTTGATAATGGATGAAATGACTAGATTATATATGTGTTATGGATATGAAAACTTCGAATAAGGTCGATTAGGAATGACCCAAAGGAATTTGAATTAGAAAAAGTGTCGTTAGAGAATGTGGGACCAAAGTAGATGGGAAGGGCCATAACGTACGGATGTTATGGCCCATTCTAGGTGCTTTGGTCTAGGATGCATGTGTGAATGCTTTGAAAAATGAGATTGTACTGTGCAAGGGTTTAGCTTGATTCTATGGACTAATATGACTTTGTTGTGTGAATAAATGAGTTGTGTGTGCAAGAAAGAATGAATGGGATATAACTAAGGATAACATAATTGAAAAAGTTGGACAAAGTGGACTAATGTAAAGACATTATACAATTTGTGTTGTTGCAAAACATGAATTACCAAAATGAGTGTCTCTGATAGATTAATACATGATGACAGGATGTCAGTTTCTTCCCTTCCCAATGACACTACTATAACACCCATGTTATTAATCATCCAAATTAAGAGATTTTTTTAAAACAAACCCCTTAATCACAATTAATGTCTTTAATGATTTTCACTTGCAACAATTAAAATCCAACATAATTAATTGTTTACAATCCATCTGATAACAAATGATAGTCATGTGCGGTTGTAAGGGCCAACTAGATTTACGCGACCCCCCTTAATTCACTATAATAAAGCGTGTATAACTTGTATACTTTTGGTTAAACCTTTTTAATAGGTCTTGAGAACTATGTGCAACTCATATGTGTCAACTTGGAAATCAGACAAGTTGTAATCCATATGGTATTTGACACATCAAGCTAGGGGTATGGTGAACAGACAATGTATTCAACTAGTTACACTACTTTGGCCAAATATTCAAGCGTTGCTTTGCAAGCTTAGTTTCGTGACTACACACAAGTCATCAATACTTATCTCTCACACAAAGACAACCATCTCTTCACAATTATATGGATCTCATTTCATTGTTTAAGAAATTAAGTTTTAGTTTTTGAAGAAGTAGGAACCATGACTCATCCTTCTAATAAAAAGGATCCTATTGGTCTCATCTTAGGATCCCTATGGGAAGGATAGTGACCATTTAATGAATTTTGTCATTATGTACTCGTTATCCTTCCCATAGCCATTCTAAGATGACATAGTTAGGATTTTGTTGAAAAGAATGACGATTCCAGATATCTACACTTCATTTACAATTTAGTTATCTATTTAGGATATGTAAATAAGCTCATCATTACGATAGGTTATAAGGTATAGTAACAAGTCATTTATTTCTCGATAGAGAGTCGTAACAAATTACCGAGTTACTATCTTTAATAAAGTACCTCCTATCATATCGACAAGACGTAATGTTGTCATTTAATATAGTTTAATTAACTATGTCTCACATTTAAATGATCCAATCACTTCCTAGTTAGTATTAGTCTAAATCTCATAAGATTATCATTTAATCTTGCATAGTTCACTTTATCACATTTGATTGTCATTTGATATGAATTGCAAAACTTATTTAGCAAGGTATAATATTAGTCTAACATAGTTTACGTTGTATCATTTTCCATAACGTACTATTTTCGTAAATGACACTTTTGTTCATCCATAATGAAACTATAAAATCAGTTATGATTACTTATGAATTATTAAAAACTTATATTTATACAATGTTGTTAAAACAACACTTAAACACCTTTCATTTTAATAAGGTACAATAAGGATTTAAACGTTGTTTTCGTTGTACTTCGCTTTCCATATCATACTATGTTTGTCAATCATCATATTCGTTCATCCAAGATGAATTAATAAACCATATATAGAGCCATGGTATAATATTAATAAATTTAATTAACACTTTGTTGTAAAATAACATTAAAAACACCCTTGTATCTCACAATATGTGATACAAAATTGCAGTTTTTTATTTAAACATAATAATGATAAGTCCTTTTTTCAAAATAATGACATACAATAAATCATAATAGTAGGAAAATGTCTTCATTCATAGTTTTTAAACAATAATACATGAAGAAATCATGTGTATATAGTCCAATTAGTCACTTCATAAAAGTCACTCGATCTTGCACATTGTAGGAGAGAGAAATGTATACATGGTCAGTTCTAGGAACTTGCATGAGTTATCCAACTCATAATCTTGTTGAATTTAATTGAAATAGAAGAATATGTTAAGATCAACTTAATCGGTACCTAATAAAATTTTAGTTTATTTAAGTAAATTAATTATGTCGTTCAATCAATTATTATTTCATAAGAATGCCATGGTTTCCAACATCACATGTATTCAATAGAAATCATAACCTTTAAGTAAATAAGGTAACATACTGTTGTAAATATTTATTTCAATATTCAAGAGTAAGATTTATATTTATAACTATCAAATCCATTCAAACAATCCGCAAGAACAATATCAACAAAGTATCTTTTAAGCTAAATATAATTGTCTTGTTCAACAAAGAGAGAGAATAATCTAACTCACTATTTATTTCAGTCAAAGGTTAATACCAAATATGCACATCCATTCCTTCCCATAAGCTCTATTCCCAAATTGATTAACAAGGAAACAAATCATCATTACTCCTACAAGTAGAACATATAATACTTCCTACTACCCCACTATCATTTCATGATTCAAGGAGTCAACAAATTAGTTACAATATTTAATCATTGCTACAGAGAAATTCAATGATAAGTTGTTATAAAAAATTTAACATACCATTTCATCCACCCCACTTTAGCTCAAACTAACAGTCATTTCATTTAAGCTTTGCACATATAAATACATATATATCCTTTAACAATTACGTTCTGTAATAACTATAAAGGAGTAGTGTCGATGGTCTTCAAGCAAAGTGAATGATTAATAATAGACAACACCATGCTTTAAGAATATATATTAACAATCAACCATAATAACAATGAGCTCAATTGAGCTAAACTTACAATAATGACAAGCTCTTAAACTAGAACAAGTTTCAAACCCAAAATAGTGAGCTCAACTAAGTTGCTAATAATAGAAACAAATAAGTTTCAACCACCTCACATAGAATTGACTGCAACACAAAAATCAAATTATCAAGTGAACCCATTTCTTCCCCAACTTTGTTTTGAATACCTTTTCAAATTATTATTATTAAAAATAAGGGAAATTGTTCCAGATTTGGGACAACATATTAATTAGATAAAGAATACATTTTTAACAACAATAACCGAACATTATTTCCAATACAAGGTGACTAACAACAACCCACAAACTTGCAGAGTATAAACTCGCATTTGCCACGGACCCATATCTTATTTACAAGATGTGCCTCTTGATTTTATTTCGAACTAGACCAGGATGCCCAAACAACCAACTACAGATTGGTTATTTTTCTTTACAAACCCACAATATTTTTCATTCCTTTCACCATTTCTTTCCAAATTTTCCACATAGAAAATGAAGGGAAACTTCTAGTATTTAACAACAAAACTCATACATTTATTTTTATGTCAAATCGACCACTAACAAGCTCAAAACGAGCCGATAATAAAAATAAATTAAAATTTGTATGCACATTTTCCAAGAAAGGAAAAATAGACCCATAAAACCTCAAACTTTACAACTTCCTTTTGGTTCCCATTTAAATCTTATGCCCAAATTTTTATCAAAAACACATCAACATACAACAAATTTCTTCAAATATTTTCTTTATTTTCCTTTTTATTTTAAAACCATACCACATTCCAATATTTTAATAAAAAACAACAAGGATAAAAGTGAGATAAACCATGTCTGGTTGTATAAACTTCCTTTCCAGTTTTCTCTTGGAAAATCGAAACCTCTAATCTATATGTACAAAGAAAACAACTCCCATAATTTCCAAACAAGAATAAAACCAAAATTTCCATATAATAAAGCTTCATCGATGCATGCAACCAATTTTCCCAACCGATTCCCATAATTTCTCCATAAAAATCTCATGCAACTTCCACAGAGCAAAATCAATCACAAAACCAAAAATGTGAATATGGAGGAGGAATGCATGCCTTGGCTTGCTTAGCAAGTTTCCCAATTCCCAAAACCATATTCTTTTATTAAATGCATTTAATAACCGACAGGCCACTTGCAAATTCCCTCAAAAATCTCTAAATACTATGTAATGCGTATGATCTAAGACCAAGAAATCAATAAACAATAATACAATATTAATTCTTCCTTGTTGTTCACATTATGGTCTATGACCAATAAACTCAACAATATTAAACTATAATCATTAAAACTTTTAAACTTTATCCATTTCCTTTGCAAAGCCACATGGTCAATGACCATTTTCAAACTTAAACAATAACCAATTTAATCACCTTTTGGTATAAGACCATTTAAACAATAATCATAATCCTTATAAATTAAACATTAACTTTAAACCTTGCAAATGCCAAGTAATATGGTCGATGACCATTGCTAATAATATCAAATTTAATTGTCTCGTGGTCTAAGACCAAATCCTTATTCAAGTGTTCAAACAATTAAGTATGCAATAATGTTTAAGACCATTATCCAACATAAACCATTTAATTGCTCCCATGGTCCATGACCATGGTATTACGTTTTAAACATTGCAATTACCTTGCAATCGATCTAAGATCACCACTCCCAATGCCAAAGAGGAATCAACAACAATCAATAATTAATTATTTCGCAAAGTGATCTAAGACCCAATAACAACATTCAACTTTAATCCATTTTCAAGCAATGCAGTCAACCTTAAATAATGCAATGTGGTTTATGAGTGGTTCACCAATAACATAAACAATGCAAAGCAAACTTAACAGTCACAACATCATAATTAATGTAAATATCATTATCTACAACAAATAATGATGAAGTCCTACCAACCAAATCAACATACAACAATGCAAACGAAAGGCGATCGCCACATAAATTAAACAAATGTTAAAAGGTAAATGAATATGTATCTTTATGTATACTTCTATATACATGTATATATATTTTTGCATATACATATATGTATATATGTGCATATATAACTATATATACATAACAATTGACGTTTATCATTAATTTAGTCTCCTCTAACATTTTCTACGACATAACCTTACATCAAATGCGGGGTGTGACATACTTCCCCTTAAAGAATCATCATCCCGATGATTTTACTTAACGTTATCAAGCATATAATTCAAAAAACAATCCAACAACACTATCAAAGAAAAATAGTTAACATTTTCATAAAAACTTGAGAAATTTTCCATAATTTCACTCATCATACTCATAAATCTTGGCTATAACAACTTCATAACAACAAATATTTTAAAACAATTAGCAATATAGCAACAATTTTCCATTGCAATCAACATTATTATCAAATACCATGTAATATATCAATAACAAATAGTCAAATAACAATTTTTAGCATTGAAGCAGAGAAGGAAATGTCTTTTTATTTCATCCAAATTGTAATGTCCACTTCCCTTAGACCTTTTTATGATATTACACTCGCTGCTCTTGACATGTTATCTATTTCATGAGATACACGATAGGGGATGTCGATATTGATACTTTGATATTGAGACATTATTTATATTAGCATGACATGAAAAACTCAATTAGATGGTGTTGATGCTTATATATATGTATATATTGTACGCATGGATGGTGCTAACCTTGTGATGCAGGATTATAATATTATTGTGTTTATATTGATCATGTGATTATTTGATGATTGTGATAATGTTCTAACATTCATATTTTGTGGAAAATTTTAAATGATGGAATGTTTTACTAACACAATTGTGCTCAAATTTCTTATGTTACATGTAATTATGCTAATAATGATTATTGATGTTGATATTGGTGTATCTTGGTTGCGATGATCATGGTATATGCGAATGTATATTTTAGATAGATTTGATGTGTGTGTGTAGTGTGCAATGATGTACATGTTATATAAAACAACACACATGGGGACCAAGGGACCAACAAGCGAAGGATGTTCGAGCTAAGACCCCTTGGCCACCTTGAGCAACATTGAGTGTGGATTAGAAAATATGGCTATGAATTTGTAATTTTTATGGTTGAGGGCCCCTTTTGGTTGTGCACCCTTGCATTTTATTTAATTTGGAAATTTTGTAACTTTCCCTCTCCTCATGTGTTGATTTGAATTTTCTATGACCCTCTTGGTAGGTGGGAACCAATTTAACGAGTCCCTAAACCCAATGAAATAATGGAGGGTGGATTTGGACCTTGAGTGGATTTTGGGTAACCTTAAGTGAGCCTTTACACCTAACATATCATAGGTGTAGTAATTTTGAAGGATTATTTATGATTTTTGACTCATTTTTGTGGCTTTTGTCATTGAGTTTAAATGCACTTTCATTTCTTAGATTGAATTTAGATTGTTGGTAGATGTGTGCTTTTAATATTGATGGGAATATTGGAATGATGGATGTGAGAAGAGGTTGTTTGTTGTATTTTCTTTTGTGTTCATTATTTTCTTTGGATTTTAGGAATGTACTCTTGATTTGAGAGTAAATGATATTCGACCAACTTTTTAGAGATAAATTTTTCTTTAGAGTGTGGGATGTACTTGGGGTGAGTAGGAGTAATTACTCATAATTGGTATCCATGTGGAGAAAATCACCTCTCCACTTGATTATTCTATAAATAAGTGCTATGTTTAGTAATGGGGGTTGGCTTATTACATTCTTGTTCTATTTCAAGGAGATTTTTGTGCTTGGAGAAGCTTGGGAGAAAGAGAAGTTTGGAGCAAATGAGGGTTAGAGATATGACTTTGAGGTAGTGATTTGAAACATTTGTTTTACATTTTTGTTTGTTTATCTTGCATGATGAAAATGGTGTGCTTGGTTTAATTATTTTTCCTTGGTTGATTTTGATCATTTTCACTCCCTTTTAGGTTGTTTTCTTTATTCTGACAAAAAATGAGTTGGATGGGTAGAGAGCCTCTAGAATTAAGTGTTGGAGGGAAGGATGTTGGGGTAGTTTGGTGGAGGGAAAAGATTTTTAGGCTTGTTGTGAATGTGATATTGTGGTATTTCATTGGAGGGAGTTGGGGTAGATAGGGGTTGGCCTTTGGTAGAGGGAAAGGGGAGTTTTGAGGAGGCATAAGGTGTAGTGGAGGTATAAGGAGGTTTGGTAACTTGTAGGTTTAAGGCCTAATCCCCCTACCCATTTGGAGTTATAAGGAGACTAACCCACATTCCTCCCTCTCCCATTTGGTTTGTTTTACAAGCCTTTGTTCTTGTTGTTGATGCATGCATTTGTGTGTTTTGTGCTTGTGTTTGGGTCTTATGGAGCAAGACCATTTTTGTTGCTCAATGGGGTTATTTGTTCATTCATTGTTTGTTTTTTGGGGCCCAGGGGCCATTTTCGGGAAGATCCCCTTCTCTAATGGGTTTGGTTGGGTGGAGGGCCTCGCTTGGCTCCCATTTTGTGCATGTGATAGTTTGGAGATGACCATTGATTAGATCTTGAAGCTCTCTTCTTTCTTATTGTGGGATAATTTAGTTCCATGTCAGTAGTCCATCAGAATCTTGTATCCTATATTTTGTAAGCTTGGGAAAAATTTATTTTGGAGCATTGTGATGTATTGTGGTTAAGGGTTTTGTAAACTCTAAAGAGATTCTTGAGATATTGTAAAACTTGCAACTCAAAATGTAGTTGTAGAAATTGTAAAGTTGTGTCTTTTTGTAATGGATACATTGTAGACTCTAAAAGATGAAAAATTATTCTCTTGGATATTGTTCAAAAATTTAAATTTATAATTCCTTGCTAAAATGACTTTAAAAGAGAAATGTGGGTTGAATCTAGTTATTATGGGTTAGAAGTGTTTTGTGGTGTTTCAAACTGTGTTGCTAGTCAATTAGAGCAGCTCGTACATCATAGCTAGTAAGAGAACATTTGCAAGTGATTGTGCTCTTACTAGTTGGGATACACATGGGTATGGCCATCCTTCCATGCAACTTGCATGGAAGGGTGATCATAGCCATGGTGCACCTTGTCAAATCCATTTCCATATTATAGTTGCATTTGAAACATAAATATTAATTTTTGTTTCAGCTTATAAATGATTTTGTAATATTTTTGTTTTCATAAGAAACGAAACTCTTAGCTTGTTGTTGTATTTGAAATGAAATTTTATTTTTTTGTCTTAGCATGTGATTTAGCTTGCATCTACTATTCGTTTGAGGAACTGGGATTTTTTAAATTTGTTATTGACTTAGTATATTAAAATAATCCTACTGTTTTGAATCAAATCATATTAGAAAACCTTGTTGTTTGAACACCTCATGAATTTTAATATAGTTGTTTCACATTACCCCTAGAAGGAAAGAAATTCGTTTCTTATTGACACCTTCATACTTGGTATAACATTTCCATGGATGTATTGTAAACCACATAATTAATGACATCTTGCAGCTTTTTTTTAGTTTCCCAAGATTGCAATCACTGATGGAAAAAGGAAGGATAAATTTCATTTGAGTATGGATCTTGTTGAATGTTAAAATAAAAGTATTTTCCCAATTCACCAAGCATCTTTCACATTTAGATGTTGTTTATCTTCCTTTTACATGGTTAATCTTGCAACCTTAAAAGTTAATAGGAGCATTATCTTCACCACACACACACACACACACACACACACACACACACACACACACACACACACACACACACACACACACACACACACACACACACACACTAAAAGAAACTATACAACAACGGGTTCATATGCGTGTGTGTGTGTAAATAAAAATAAATAAATAAATCGTATTGTTGTTTGTTTCCCCATGTATTAAACAACAAATTAAAAATTAAATCGGGAAAACAGACCCATGTCAAACTAACCCACCAATTGAAAGTTAAACACTTTTCAAAACCCCTGCGAGAACACGGTCGGTGGCATAGCCTAAATGGTCCTTCGGACCTACCATTTTCCTTGCATAATAATACCAACACTTTTGTAGACACCTAAAATTGGTTATCCAATTTAGTGTCCTCGTGCGCGTTTGTCTTCTCGGGTAACCTGGGGCACGTTTACATCACCACTTCTCCCTTAGGGTATTATTTAATATTTGATTTAAACATCTATCCTAAGTTTATTTCACCCCATTATGTTTTACCCATAGATAATTAAATATTAACTATTTAATTGTATTTTTTACAGATATCTTAACCACTTATCTACCCCATATCAATTCCTAACCTCCCATATCTATTTTATCCATCTATCCCCACTATTTCTCCTCCTCCCAAACCAAGCAGTGGGATATTTCCGTATTTGAGGTGGAAGGATCACTTTCATCTTTCCAAAAATTGCCCCTTTTGACCATTTCGAGTCTCTGTTCGATCGGCGCCGACCAATAGGTACTCGATCGGCCGACGCTGATTTTTCAGAGTGGCACCGATTTCATCTTGGTCGACGCCGATTACAAATACAGGGCCAAAATTCAGTTCAGTTAGACAGAAAAGAATGACAGAGAGTTTTGAGCATCAAGTCTGAGCATTATCTATCAAGCGAGAGTGAATTCTATCCAAATCAATCCCTGAGAGGAGTACCGTTACTCTGCTCCTACCACATCAACATCGTGAGCCTCAATCGATCTCTTGGTGACTCTGTTCCTGCATCTAACGCATGTGGAGTCTTGTCAATATCCCTACGGCTCTTGTAGATCTAGCGAGATCAATGATCTAGCTTCCACTGTCTGTTTCTCAATCTTCCTGCAATTTTCCCCAAGTCGACGCCGACCATACCCGAATCGACGACCTATCTCGATCGATGCTGATTTTTCTCAGTTGACGCCAATTTTCCTAATCGACACCGATCTCGCTCATGACAAGTAAAATAATTCAAGGAACACAAATCCAACATTTTTTGCACACTTTCCCATTTTTTATTGGTTTCTGTCATTGTTTACTTTTCTGTCTATCATTTTTAATAAAAATATAGACATTTACTTACATATTTTATCATGTATGCTTCTTTCCTTAATTGAAAACATGGACTGACATCCGTCGAGGGAGCTTATCACTTCCCAAACCCGCTTTTCGGGCAGTCCACCCAAATATCTTTTAACGTGGTCTTTTTCTATCAAGCATATGTGTCTCGCAAGTTTCTTGGATCTACTTTACAGGATCACTCATGTGCGCCTATCTTGTCTACATCGGCTTTCTTTTCCATCTACATCTTCGATCTTGTCTTATCTATCAGGTATCAATTTCATTTGAGTTTTTCATGGTTTTTGTGTTTAGTTTGGTACATTAACTTGGACAGGTAACAAGCGCGAAAATTCTTGATCTACATTCTCGCATGCCGCAATGGGGACCTAACAAAAGTCCCTTATTGGTAAGTTCATTTATTTTCCGCTTTTGAGCTTTTGTTCGCTTTCTTCACTTGCTTTTAAATCTTCTCCGTAGCATTTCCTTCCTTCATTTTGGTCTTGCTTCTTTCACTTATAATTTGGAAAGTTAAAGTTTCTTCTTTCTTGCAAAACTAAATTCCAATTCCTATTCAAGATCAATAAATCTTTCATTTGATTTCAAAATTGCATTCTTGATCCGTCTTCTTTTTGCAAAATTGTTATTTTATTGAAAGTTTTCTAGTTCTTTAAATAGAAATTTTCATTCTACTATCATCTGGATATATCTTTCTGGATTTGTTGGGTGTTTTCTTAACCTTTTCTTACGGAGCACATTGCTTGTTTGTGGATTGTTTGAGGGGAAGAGCTCAACAACACACTTTTTGAAGTCCACACACCTTGGAGAGCTAAATCTACAGGTATTCCTCTTTTACGGTGTTTTCTCCTTTTTAAGAACTTAAAAAGAACTTGTTTGTTTGTTTTCTATCACATTCAAACATTTTGATTTTGGCACTTAAAAAGAATTTAATCACATTTGGGAAAGAATTTGTTTGACTGTCTTCATCGAAATCCAACACTTCGTTCTTAGTGCTTAAAAAGAACTTTTCCTTTGTCATTTCTGTTGTATGCTATTCATCTAGTTTTCTAAATAGGCTGGAAAAATTAATCAAAATCGGTAGTGACACTATTTGATTTTTATTTTTCACCCTTGCACACAAAGCCAAAATCACTAGGTATAAAGCATCAAAACAAAAATTCCTCCCCTAGCCTTGCCTACTTGGAAGTGACATCCAAGAGGAAGAGCCTACGTGGTACTCGGGCCGCACTATAAATTCACGGAAGTTCTGGTATATATTGGCAAAGCACCCGACTCCCTTATCAGCGGTGTGTGAAGTACGGGGTAGGCCCTATATCAAGCCACGACTTTGGTCTTTTATCAAGTGGCTTCGGGACTCCTCACCAAAACATTCCCAAACCATCCTTAGTTTGGTTATCTAAGTAGTTCTGTTCTAAAAGCCTTCTCTAATATTTTCTTTCTTAAAAGTAGGAAAATTTAAAAGAGATAATCGCTTGCACTGCTTGAATTGTCTGTGCATTAATTAGGTCAATCTTCTTTTTCTATATTTCTGCTTGTTTATGATGGTCATCACTCGGTTACAATCTAGAAAAATGGCTCAACTGGCCCCTTCTTCATCCGAGATCACCACTAGTGTGGATTTTTCGGCACCCCTCGGGTCTTCCTCTAGACCGCTATTAGTTGGTTCCCCATCTTGGTCATATAATCCTTTCTATCACCTAAAAGCAATCCCATCACATCTAGCTTCCCCCAGTCCTTCAGAAATATCATATGCTTCTGATATAGAGTATGTTCCTCGGGGATCCTGAATTTGCGCTCCTTGATCGCAATCTGCAGCCCTTATGCACTATCTAGTACATAAGTATGTTCGAATATTTGATCGGGACCACTAATCCAACAAGTTTACGATTATCCTCGTGAACCATCCCGTGCTTTTATAGAATAGTCAGCATATTTTTTTCTCACCTCGAACCACGAAAGAGGGTAGCGCACTGTGCCTCCTTTTTCTCTTCCACCGACCATGTCGACTAGTTCTCAAATAGCCTTGCCTATTCCTAATGCCACAGCTTACCTCGACTATTCCACAACATACTTCGAGAAGTCCTTTTTCTTAGCTATAATGGGTGTGTCTCGCACACCCACATATTGCTTTATTAATTCTTCTATGCCGTCCATCAGTGTCCTGTGGTCGAGTACTCTTTATGAGTCAACCCCATTCAATGAGTCGCTTGGTTCTTGCTTCTCGTCCTCCAGTTGGTCTTTCTTCCAATGTTCCAAATGACAATGACCTTCACCCATCCTCTAAGCATCGACGCCCTTAATAACCAATCCGGCAAACTAAAAGCCTCATTCAAACCTTGTTCCCCACCATGTCCAATCAAATCAATACCCATGTTCCTCAATCCATTTCGATTCGGTTGACAAGTGTAGGAGCCCACCAATCACAGGCTCTGGATTTCATTCAACCACCTTTTTCTCAACCACTTGTCATCTCACAGCCTTTTTATACAAAGTTCCTTCACAAAAATACCTCACCAAAGGCGTCACCTGAACACTTGGTTATTCCTCTTACCATCCTGTTAATCAATAGATGAATCCCCGTTGACACCTCAACAAAATCCACCATTCGCTTCTTATGTAGGACATACCAGTATGCCTCCTCCTCAATCTGACGTGGTCCAAATTATTTTCAAGAAAATCGTAGACTTAGAAGCCTCCACCAAAGGGGCTCGTCCTTCATACTCTTTTGAAGAAGTGTGTAATGAACCCATTCATCCATCAGTGGCTTTTAAGCCTTATCCTCCCCAATGGGAACTTCCTAAGTTCTCAAAATTTCATAGTCGGGAGGATCCTCAACAGCACCTGCGAGCATTCAAACACGCTTGCTACCTGATAGTCCAGGATCAGGAGCTTATGCTCCGTACTTTTCCTATGTCTCTAGCAGGGCCTGCTTTAGACAGGTATAATAACATTCCTTGTTTTCTTTCTCTCAATTGGCCTAGATGTTTGTTGAAAACTTTTCAATAAACATCGCACATAAGATCTTGATTACAGATCTTTATAACATTCGTCAATTCGATGATGAGTCTATTGCAGACTTTGTCGCTCATTGGAGAGGGATACTAAACCAATTGTCTTTCTCCCTTCCTCAATCTCAACAGATCGAGTTGTTTACTCAATCTTGTGCTAATCATATTTCTTCCACTTTAAGGATCCAAAATTTTCATACATTTGAAGAAGCCTTTATGATGGCACGTAAACTCGAGTCCTGTGCCATTGAACAAGGAAATTTAAAACTTCACTCTAAATCTAAACCAGATTTTTCTTGGTTTACAAAAACAAACCCTTCCACTTCTAACAAAGACAAGAATCAGGGGTCTACCAATGCTATTGTATTAAAAACATCATGAGCCGACAACACTTCTAATCAAACACCGCGGAGAGACTCCTCATCTTCTAAAAAGGACCCTTGTCATCTAGATCTTTTACTTCGTTGGGGGAATCATATGCTTCTATCTTGGAAAAAATGTTGGAAGTTCACATGATCGAACTTCCCCCTATTAGAAATTTTGATGAAAACCAAGAACGTCCATTCTGGTATAGGGAAAATGACTTCTGTCATTATCATAGAACCAAAGGCCATGACATTGAACGATGTCAGACCTTCAAAAATATTGTCCAGAAATTCATTGATAAAGGTGAGCTCATTCTGGATAACCCAAATGCTCCCCAAATCAGACGCTTGACGTTTTTAAACAACCTTTTCCAAATCATTCCCCAAACAATGATGCTTCAGAGTCTCAAAAACCAAACACTCATACTATCAACTTCATTTCTACTGAAGAATATTCTTCTAAAACTAAGCCATCTACGAACACATCGATTGAATCAGAACCTCTCCGCTCCGCTAATCGCTGGGATTCCACCATCTTCAGACAACCCATCTTTGAATATTCCCACATTGTTAGAGACGGATTCATCTCCCTCTGCCTCTTTATCTGATCTTCCGTCTATGCCCGAGACAGTGTCATCCTCATCTGTCTCATCGTTCAGATATTCTTTTCATGCTTGAGGCAATTACATCCCTTCGAGTTTCCACCGCGAATACATCTACTTCTGTTTCTCGATTTTTGTCTGTGACTATGCCATTGGTAAACATACCTATAGTTATACCAACTTCAATAGAAGCGTCTTCAATTTTGACTCTTCCCGTTTCCTTTCCCACAGTAGTTACACCCACAATTACTGTACCAGAAGTACCTCCCTCACAAGGAACTACTTCTTCATCATCCACTTCTTCCATCACCGATGTTATTTTTCCTATTAAGGGAAAATCTAAAGAAATAGCACCAGCACCTACACTCTCGGTTCCTGGACTTAAACCAAGACAACTAAAGTCTAATGTTACATCATCAGCACCTCCTCATCTCCTTCCCCCAAAAAGGCTACAATCACCTTATGCGGTTGAAGTTGTCACCATCCCTGAAAAAGGAAAACCCATATTTTGGACTATTAAGACTCTTGGTGCTTTCCCTCAAAAATCTCTTTACGTAAAGTGAATTCACAGACTAGAGAGGCATCACCTCTTTTATCAGGACCATCATCTTCGTCACTAAAATCCAAGGCACCCTCTGTTCCTCCGATCAGACCTATTTTGGGAGCTCCTCCCTCATCTAAATCAGCATTATCTAAATCGTCATCTGTTTTGATCAAGTAGCCTTCCCTATCTCTGAAGACCACAACACTTGTCACATCTTCATCTTCTTCAAATCTATCTTAGGAGCTCCTCCTCTATAGAAATCAATCATGCCTCACTTGCTTCCATCTCAAATGTCCAAGGTTGCTTCTCCCAATGTTCGAAAAAGTAAAATGATCCCTAAAAAGACTGTCAAACCAAACATGTAGGTTCTTTTACCTCGGAAATCCGTGGAGGTAAAAGAGGCACCTCCATCATCTCTGTCCTCACCTTTGTTTACCGGATTCTATACCGAGATTCTTCACCAACTTATCCAGTATTCATCCATATCCCTTCCTCCGATCAAACCCTATAATCCTAAAGGAGTAAAACCTTCCTGGTTCAACTTTGATTTGATTTGTGCTTACCATTGCACTCCAGGACATGACACCGAGGGATGTAAAGCCCTTCAATCTGTTGTTAACAGTCTTTTGGAAGAAAGTGATCTTCTGCTGGAAGAAGAGGAGGAACAAGTATCTCCTGTCATCTCAACCACATCTGAGCCTCAATGATCTACTCAGGCCTCTAGTTCTATTAATTCCATGCCGGATGGTCTTCCACCTTCTCAAATCGACACGATTCATATCACCACTAGAACACAACAATATGATAATCTATCATCATCTACATCTCGGCCACGGGTTGTCATTTCTACAGCCCCTGAAGGCATTCCTCCTTCCACATCAGCCTCGAGACCTAGGGTCTCTATTCGTGCTTCACCTCGGGCTCAGATTCCCATGTCGGTAGAGGAGAGTTTTATGAAACAAATTACCCATGTTCTAGTCAAAATGTCTCTTTTTGACCTCATTCAATCATCTCCACAGCATTGCCAGGCTTTGATTGATAATCAGTGTTGTATCGTAATGAATTCAGATGATCCCCAACCTTTCGAGATGATTGTTGGATTGAATAAACCGTCAACTACCATTTCTTTTGAAGATTCAGAAATTCCTTCCCTTTCTTCCGAGGATTTGGAGGCTCCCCTCTTTATCACAGTTCAAATCAACAACACTACGTTAAAACGCACTATGATTGATAGTGGTGTTGCACTTAATGTCATTTCCTCACACACATTCGAGCAACTTAAGTTACCAAAGAACGTAGTGTCACCCCGCCTTTCACCCTTCGATCATTTAACGATCAGTTGGCAGTTACTTTAGGAACTGTGGTCCTGCCCATTCGAGTAGGTAAGAAGCTGCTTCATGAACTCTTTTACATTGTTGAAGGGAAATTCCACTACAATATGATCCTCGGATGCTCCTGGATTCATGCAATGCATTGCATTCCATCAACCCTCCATCGATGTTTAAAATATCAATATGAGGGAAAAATCTATACTCATCCAGGAGATCCTTTTCCTTCTGCACAATGCGACATGACCACAGGGTCTGCCCCTCTAAAGGAGAATGCTTGTTCTCCTGACAAGGCTTCATCCTCTTCCATACCTGCAACAAAACTACCAGATTTACAAAATCTAGAAGAGACATTGTAGTGTTTCTCACTAGGAGAGCTTCCTCTTCTCTCTTTTGACACCCATCTCAAACCTAATGAGTATGGTAGACTAGACAAACAACCTGAATATCAGCTAGGTCTCGGTCATGTCATCACCATTGGTCTGCCCAATCAACAGAATAACTTCATTTACGGTGGTCTTGATACACCTCACTATCACCCGGATTCTCCTCCTAGGGCCAAACCCTATTCAGCAGGGTTTGATTGTCTACAGAATCCCACGTTTGTAAAAACTTATTTATATCGATGTACATGGAAGGGTTTTGGCCTGGGAAAGTATGAACAGGGTGTGCATGACCTCGCGTCCATTCCAACTCTCAAACCACATCAAAAAATTGGTTTAGGATTTAAACCTCTTTCCAAAGCCACCATCACTATTCTCGATGAGCCTCTTCCCATTGAGGAAACATCTTCTCGCTAGGTCAGAAGCATCATTTGATGTGGATGATGCCATTTCCATCCCATCTAACTTTTTTTTAGTCAATACCATTTCCTTAGGGCCGCTGACCTATAAAACTAATAACAAATCCACTTCCATACCATTAGTCTTCCCTGAAATAGTTGGAGATGACTCTCCTACTATCAACACTATCCACTGTGTGGATGATGATTCGTTCCTCACCTATCTGGGGCATAGGATTCCTATCTTCCTAAAACCATTCCTTCTGACACATCTAGGCTTCTTAATGAAGCCACTGTCGATCTTAATATAGGGACTTCTAAAAACCCTCACATCATTAAGGTCGGCCAATCTCTTAATCCACAAGAGTTAGGAGACTTTACCACTTTTCTTTCCAACCATCATCAAGCCTTCGCTTGGTCATATGAGGATATGCCAAGACTCGATCCCAATATCGTGGTCCACAATATCGTTACTCTTCCCGACATCAAACCGGTTAAGCAAAAATTACATAAAATGCACCCTCGAGTAGCCCTTCTTGTTAAAGAAGAGTTGCAACGTTTGATTTCTACTAACTTCATCCAACCCATTGATTATCCACAATGGGTTTCAAACGTAGTACCAGTAACCAAAGCTACTAGGAAGATTTGAATTTGTACCGACTTCCGGGATCTTAATCTTGCTTGTCCAAAAGATGATTTTCCTCTACCTAATATCGACCAACTCATGGATTTAACGGCAGGTCACGAGATGCTTTCTCTTATGGATGGTTTCTCTGGGTATAATCAAATTCTCATCACACCAGAGGACCAACATAAGAATTCCTTCATAACTCCTTGGGGACTTTTTGTTATCGTGTCATGCCTTTTGTTCTTAAGAACACAGAGTAACCTATCAGTGAGCAATGACCTACATCTTCCATGATCTCTTACACAAAACTCATGGAAGATTACATCGATGATCTCCTCGGTAAATCCAAACGCCGTCAGGATCATCTTTTCACTCTTGCACCTCTCTTTGAGAGGCTCATTCACTTTTGTCTTTGCCTAAATCCATCTAAGTGCGTGTTTGGCATTCTCACTGGTAAACTCTTAGGCTTTATCATTTCTATTAGGGGTATTGAAGTGGACCCCACAAAAATAAAAGCTATCCTTGAGATGCCTCCCCCTTCTAACTTAAAGCAACTCCGCGGTCTTCAAGGATGCCTTCAATTAGTACGTCATTTTATCTCGCAACTCATTGGACCGTTGTCAACCTTTTCATCATCTCCTCCGTAAGAATGTTCATTTTGAATGGGATGAGCGTTGCCAAAAGGCCTTTGATGATCTCAAAGCTTATCTTCTTTCCCCACCTATGCTTACACCTCCACGTGAGGGGGATCCATTCTATCTTTATATTTTTATGACTAACCATGCTTTGGGAGCCATGATCTCGCATCGACGCTAATGGTAAAGAACAAGCCATCTATTACATCAATCACACTCTCCATGAGTATGAAACACGTTATTCCGAAGTTGAAAAGTCTGTGTTGTGCTCTCTTCTTTGCAACTTCTAAGCTTTGTCACTACCTCCTCAATCACAAAACTTACATTGTCACAAGTGTCAATCCACTCAAGACAATGCATGCGAAGCCTTATCAC
Organism: Taxus wallichiana var. yunnanensis; assembly: GCA_018340775.1. Taxonomy (NCBI): domain Eukaryota; kingdom Viridiplantae; phylum Streptophyta; class Pinopsida; order Cupressales; family Taxaceae; genus Taxus; species Taxus wallichiana. The sequence goes on from CM031238.1 coordinate 447,461,604, forward strand.
AATGATCGTATCACTCGTTGGCTCATGCTCATGATAGAATTTGATCTCGAGTTTATTCCACAAAAATCTATCAAGGGTCAGGTCATTGCAGATCAATTAGCTGATGCTCCTCTTCCGACACTCAAGTCCCCCTTGCTCAATTCCCCGATGAATATATCCAACAAATTGATTTCGGTCTTTCTCCATTTAAAGTAAAACTCTTCTTTGATGGATCCAAATGCCAACAAGGGGGAGGTGCAAGTTTCATTATGATTCCTCCTTGGGGTGCACCTATCCCAGTTGCACACAAAAACTTAACTTTGAGTGTACCAATAATATGGCTGAATATGAAGCTCTTGTTTTAGGTCTTCAAAATGCTATTAATCTTGCGCCCACCATATCGACATCTTTGGTGACTCTGAACTCATCATTAATCAAGTCACGGGTGTCTATCAATGCAAGAATGATATCCTTCAAAAATATCGTGATATCATTCTCTTTCAACTCCAATCTTTTGATAAATTCACTATCCAAGCTATTCCTCGCACTGCGAATCGATTCACAGATACAATGGCTTCGTTAGCCTCACTTATTTCATCTTTTACTGAAGACTCGCAACTTTATGTGGCTATGCAGTGATTAGATCAACCATCTCATCTCAGGAAACTAAATTCAATCAATGCCATCATAACCAATACTTAAGATGAGTGGTATCAACACATCATTGATTATCTATCTCATTCAGTTCTTCCTCCAGATCTGAATTCCAATGGTAGAAGATATTTTATCCTACACGCTAATCGCTATACTATTCTAGGCAGAGTCCTCTACAAATGCGGCTTTGATGGTATTTTTCTTCGGTGCCTCAAAACCCCTGAATCATCTAAAGCCATCTAGGAAGTCCATTATGGTATCTGTGGTGGACATTTTAGTGGCTTGGCCATAGCTAAATGCATCTTACGTTTAGGCTATTATTGGCATTCTCTTAATCGAGATTGTTGTGAATACACTAAGAAATGTGTCAAGTGTCAACAACATTCCAATCTCACACATATCCCCAGTCAGGCTTTGCAACCTAGCAATGGATTTGTGGCCTTTTTCACAATGGGGTCTTGATCTCATCGGTCTCATCAATCCCCACTCTTCACAGTGTCATCATTCTATCATTACTACCACATAATACTTTACTAAGTGGGTGGAAGCTATTCCTCTTTCATCGACCAAAGCTAAACCCATTTGATTTTGTCTATCAACACATCATTTGTCGCTTTGGTGTTCCACACAAACTCATCACAGACAATGGTAAATATTTCAAAATGTCAATTTACGTAAACCTCTCGTGATGCTTTCAATATCAAACTCAGCTTTTCTTCTCCATACTATCCCCAAGCTAATGGCCAGGCCGAGGCTTCCAATAAAACTTTGTGTAATATCCTCGCAAAGGTAACTAGTCGAGCTGGTAGGGATTGGCATTTACATATCCCTTTTTCTCTTTGGGCTTATCGGACTAGCATTTGTACTCCTACTGGTGCTACTCCCTTCTCTCTAGTCTATGGGTCAGAGGCTATTCTTCCTTTGGAAGTCCAGATCCCATCTCTTCGTGTTTCTCTCAGAGAATTTGTCTCTGATGAGGACTATCGTCAAAATCATCTAGCACAGCTTGAGTTGCTAGATGAGTGGCATCTCAATGCTCTTGAGCATCATCAAATCTATCTTGAGCATGTCAAATGTGCTTATAACAAGCACTTGCAACACCGTGACTTCAAAGTTGGTGATCTTGTTCTTAAAGAAAACCAAAATGTCACTACGCTAGAAAGGAGTCAATGTGGTAAGTTTGCTCCTAACTGGATGGGTCCGTACGTAGTCACTCATAAATATGGGTCTGGGGCTTATCGTCTATCTTCCATGGATGGTGTACCTGAAATGGAACCTCTTAATGCCTTGCATCTAAGGCCCTTCTACTATTAAAATCTATCTTACACGATTTTAGTCACAAAACAGATCTTTCATCCATCTAACAACCAGTCATATATTTTCATGGTGATTCGAACTATGTGGTTCTCCACGTTATGTCTTTTCTACCTTAAATATGAGTATCACGGCTCTACTCATGGCATTTTTCTTATGGATATGTTCCTCCTCCTAGTAGGGACACCTTAATCACTTCTTCATCTGTCCCAAGTATCTATCTTAATCAAATCTACTCGGGGCATGAGTACGTGCTTTTTATACATTTTCTTCCCCTCTATCTGATCTATCTAGTCTACACTCAGCTTCTTTCAAAAAAAATCCAAAATCTCCAAAAAAAAGGTGCTATCCTAAAAATTCCCAAAAGATAGATTGATCCCTCGAAGGACAGCTATATATGCATTTTCAAAATGAATAAAAAGATATAGACCATGCCCTTGAAGGATGGCTACATTCGAAATATAGAACATGCCCTTGAAGGATGGCTACATTTGAAATACAGATTGTTCCCTTGAAGGACGATTGTTTGTTTTCTTCTTAGCATCATTGAAAGACTTCCCATATCAATCAGTCTTTCTATATCTAGCAAACTTCTCGCATTGATCAGTTTGCTCTTCTGTCACAAAACAAAAATCATGAAGCTGAGACATAAGACCTTTTGTCGATCATATGGAGAACCCTATTTTCCCAACATGAGCATGTATTCTGTCCTTTGTAAATTTTGACAAGATAAATACTTACTTCTCCTTCCATTTACCTTCTAGATCTGGTTTGCGACTAGCTAGTGTCAGGTTTATTTTAACCTCATATATGGCCTTGTATGCATGGTCTTTTGGTTTCCTATCAAAGTCTCTATTTATGGTCAGTTAGGGGCCTAGCTTATCATTCTTTTTCTTATCTAGGTGTATTTCCTTTATTTCTAATCAAGGTCATTTCATTACGTCCTTTTCTCTCACAGAGAGTATTTCCCATTATTATTTGTTATTCATCCAATTAAATTGACATTTAACATGTTAATTTAGTCAAAATATATCATCTATCTATATTCATCTTATCTACTTTGTCCAAAAAACATATCAAAGCATGTATTGTCAACACATGTGGATCTACCTATCTATTTTCATCAAAATTAAATTAACATCTTAAACATATCAAATCTATCAATCACATCTATCCATCAAATCATCTAAAAATGGTACATCACATTACACTACATCTATCTATATCTATTTTTCATCAAAATTAAATCCACATATCACATCAAATCACATCACATCTATCTATCCTCTATGTCTATGTCCATCATCACATCTATTTGTCCTCTATCAAAATATGTCTATATCCATCACAACACTACATCTATCTATCTATTTTTCATCAAAATTAAATCCACATATCAATCACATCACATCTATCTATCTATCCTCTATGTCTATGTCCATCAAATCACATCTATTTGTCCTCTATCAGCATATGTCTATATCCATCACAATTACGCTACATCTATCCATATCTATTAAAATTAAAAGCATGAGTACAATCATATGACACATAAAATGATGAATCTATATATATACATGAGTGTCTGTACAACAAAGAATGGATGGCTTTCAATCAAGCCATCTATATCATACATCAAAATGCCTTCAAATCGAGGCTACATCAATATGTCGATACAAAAATATAACACATCTATATCGTGAAATCTGATAGGTGGAAGACGCTATCTCCTCCACCCTCCTCTGGTCCAGTTGTCTCTCCTGGCCACCACCTATCGAGCTAGAAGCACCTGCTTCGGGGCCTGCTACCACCTCGGTCTCTCCCGGTGCTCCCTCCCTCTGATGCACCACTAGCTGCAACTGTCGCTGATCTCCTCCTCGCACCGTAACGAGGCACATCAGGGGCATGTTGTGCTAGGGTATCCTCGTAGTATCTCACCTCGGCAAGGAGAGACTGATAAGTACTCAGGCTCACCATACCAGGTGCTCATAATGGCGCTGCTGGTGTGGTGGTGGTGGTGGCCCTCCTACGGTCATACCCTGTGACCTGGACTCTGACATAGTACCTGTATCACCATATTTGGCCCTGAGGGCCTCTCTATGCCGATGGTAGTGATCCTCTCGCTGATCGGATCAGTATCTCACTCCCGACAAGATGTGTCTCTCTCCATATCAGGCATCCTCTCCTCTGCGAGCTTTGATCTCCTCGAGGGCAACCTGGTGTGTCTGCACTAGGGTGGCATGCTCTCCCTCCAGCCTCTCTAACACTGTGGCTATATCCTCCTCGTCGGCGTCTATGGATGCTGGCAGGTGTCATGGTAACTCTGTCGAATACCATGCCACATAGCCATCATCCACTCTAGCATCATCATCACTGTCTGTGGAAGGTGGGGCCTCCCTCAACGGATCTACCGGGATCAAAATCGATAGATCAGTCTCTCTACTATCTCACCTGTATGGCCTATGTAGGTGGTCGGAACTATCTGTGCACTAAGCCGAACTACCTCAATACCCGTATAAACGGGATGCACTCCCACATATCTAACCTACGGCCCCTAACCACCTTGCTCCATCTCAACCCCACTAGGTGAGCCTCCTGACGGCCCATGTCGGATAGACCCGATATGGTCTCCAAATGACCTGCTCTGGTGTCAGCATCCTAAAACGCTCAGCATACCACTCCGCAAATCTCCCTGTATCTCCTGGGGCCATGTCAGCCCACCATCACGAAATCCATAATCGAGGGCCCCCACTGCTACTGGCATCCATGGAAGCCTGATGGCCTGATCACTGCTATGTGCTCATATGCCCAACAATGGAGCACAAAACTAACATCGATGCCTATCCTCCTACCGGTGGTGTACATCCATAACTCATAATAGATCTGAGCTATCAGGGCATCAGAAAATGTGAACACTGGTCTAAACTATAGGATGTCACAAACACAGTCTAGTAACAACAATGGAAATCTCCCACCTCCTGAATCTGGTAGAGAAAATAGGAGATCACCATCTGAATCAGTACTATCTGTCTACTCCTAGCATCATCCTATCTATAATGAGAGGCTATCCTCACCACCCTAAACACTATCTCTGAATCATCTGCCATGTCCCCATATAATCATCCTAGGGCCCTCTGCTACTGCTCTCGTGGAGTAATCTCAATCGGGTCCCTGGTGATCGGAAGCCTCAGGATCCTATATATATCCTCATGGGTGATGGTCATCTCACCCGTCCTGAACCAAAAAGTGCAAGTCCGGCTATCCCATCGTCATACTAGTGCTCGCATCAACTCTACATCTCGCGGCACTCGTCGGTAGTACTGGAAGCCCCGAGCCTGCTAACTCTAGGTGGCGCCAATCTACAGGCATCACATCGTGAGAATGGTCTCTAGAAGCTCGAGAATAGCATCCCGCATATGCAAAGCCTCTCGTGCCTGCATCACATGACACCATGAATAGTGTTAGCCACTTACTTATCCACATCCAAATATCACAAAAAATACATTCTATCAATTTCTTAAATCTAAACATTGCAATCAGCGTTGATTTAGTAAAATCGACGTCGATCCGATTTAGTTGATGACAATGATCTAACTAAATCGGCGTCAATTTTAACAATCGACACCGATCTAACTAAATCGGCATCGATTTTAACAATCGATCGATCTAACTAAATCGACGTCGATTTTAACAAATCGACGCCGATTGCAAGGCCAAACGCCCCACAATGCTCTGGTCTCTCATTTATCTAGTTTTTCTTAAATTTTTTTGCATTCTAATATGCTATTTCATGATAAAATTATATAGGGACGTTCGGGTAGATTCACTTACCCCTAGGTCGTGTCCTCTTCCGCTTCTGACTACTCCCAGAGGCTTCCATGGTGCTCAAAACCAATTTTTGACTCTCTCTAAATCAATCATCATGGTCTAAATAAATCGTTCACGTTTTCCTTTCACATATTTATATGGGCTCGGTACGGTCAGCGCCGATTTGTGTGGTTAGTGCTGATTTTTATGGTCGGTGCCGATTAATCTAGATCGATGCCGATTTAGGCCTATTGTTGCCGATTGGTTGCACTTTTGCTTCTTCACCTCACTTTCTTCCATCTCCTAATCTTCTTGCCATAGTGTTGATGCTTGGCTTATTTATCTGGTCATTATTGTGCCCTGAGTGTTGCCTTTTGGCACATACTTTTGATATTATCACCCATTTCGAGCCTGGTTCCTATACATGGGGCACTCACATTTTTGGCAGCTTAGAGTTAACAAGTCTGTAGGCACTAACGTCGTCTGCTTTGTAGACCATCTGGTTGTCCCTACCAATGTGTCTCTCTTTAGGTGCTACTATTTTGTAGCCCTCCTTACACTCACAGTCTCATAGTACTAACGTTGTCTCATGCGAGACCGTCTAGTCTAGTATGTCCTACCAATGTGAGTTCCTTAGGTTGCTGCCATTTTTATTATTTTTGTGCATCATTAATGATCAGATCTACTCTAGGCATCTAGTTGGGGCATCCTGCGTTTTCATCTACCTTTTTCAAACTTGGGATCGGTTACTCTTTGGGGCCCATCCCATCCCTAGTTTGAGGGGGATCACATCATCACTTTTTCTTCCTTTCTTCCAACTCCTTGTTTTTGTCTCGCAACTTTTCTTATCGCAAGTTACTTGACAAAAAGGGGCAAAATGTAGACACCTAAAATTGGTTATCCAATTTAGTGTCCCCGTCTGTGCGCTTGTCTTCTCGAACAAACTCCGGGGCATGTTTATATCACCACTTCTCCCTTAGGGTATTATTTAATATTTGATTTAAACATCTATCCTAAGTTTATTTCACCCCATTATGTTTTACCCATAGATAATTAAATATTAACTATTTAATTATATTTTTACATATATCTTAACCACTTATCTACCCCATATCAATTCCTAACCTCCCATATCTATTTTATCCATCTATCCCCCTATTTCTCCTCCTCCCAAACTAAGCAGTGGGATATTTCCCATATTTGAGGTGGAAGGATCACTTTCATCTTTCCAAAATTGCCCCTTTGGCCATTTCGGGAGTCTGTTCCCTGATCGGCGCCGACCGGTACTCGGTCGACGCCGATTTTTGGAGTGGCACCGATTTCATCTCGGTCAGCGCTGATTACAAATACAGGGCTAGAATTCAATTCTGGTTAGACAGAAAAGAATGACAGAGAGTTTTGAGCATCAACTCTAAGCATTATCTATCAAGCGAGAGTGAATTCTGTCCAAATCAATCCCTGAGAGGAGTACCATTACTCTGCTCCTACCACATCGACATCGTGAGCCTCAATCGATCTCTTGGTGACTCTGTTCCTACATCCAGCATAGGTGGAGCCTTGTCAGTATCCCTACGGCTCTTGCAGATCCAACGGAGATCGACGATCTAGCTTCCACTGTTTGTTTCTCAATCTTCCTGTAATTTTCCCCAAGTCGACGCCGACCGTACCCAGTCGACGCCGATTCTCTCTAGTCGACGCTGACCTATCTCAGTCGACGCCGATTTTTCTCAGTCGATGCCGATTTTCCTAATCGACACCGATCTACCTACGACAGTAAAATAATTCAGGGAACACAAATCCAACATTGTTTTCACACTTTCCCATTTTTTATTGGTTTCTATCTGTTGTTTACTTTTTTGTCTATCATTTTTAATCAAAATATAGACATTTACTTACATATTTTATCATGTATGCTTCTTTCCTTAATTGAAAACGTGGATTGACATCCGCCGAGGGAGCTTATCACTTCCCGGACCCACTTTTCGGGCAATCCACCCAAATATCTTTTAACGTGGTCTTTTTCTGACAAGCATCTCTGTGTCTCGCAGTTTCTTGGATCTAGTTTTCAGGATCGCGCATGTACGTTCGTCTTGTCTACATCGGCTTTCTTTTCCATCTACATCTTCAGATCTTGTCTTATCTATCAGGTATCGATTTCATTTGAGTTTTTCAGGGTTTTTGTGTTTAGTTTGGTACATTAACTTAGCAGTAATGCGTGGAAATTCTTGATCTACAACTTTATTTGAGATCCCGTGGCATTAACCATGCTGAAACCCCAAATTAATGTTGTAAATTTAGTAGTAATCAAATAGTTACGGTGAGTATATATATAATAAAATATAATAATAATAATAATAAACAAAATTCATATATTGGGGTGGACTAAGCCATCCTCACTCAAGCACACTTTATGCTCTAATAACACAAAAATATGGGCATTAACTTTAGACGCGAGCCACTTCTTAGGTCATCACTCAAACCTCACGACGCCCATCCTACACACGCTCCACTCCCTTCCCCGATTGTATCCATGCACTCCTCTCTCCACACTACTCCTCTCCCCATCCTATTTGTCACCACCCCGTAACACAACAAAGAAATTTCTTTATAAATACACTCCAATGCAAAACAATGAAACCCTAAAAGATTAAAGATATACGTGGGAGAGTTGGAATTTTAGGTTAAGTTTTTATTTATGGAATGTTTATTATAAGATTTATGTATAGGAATAGGGGTAGGCATATTAGGTTAATTTTTTGTTAGATTTTAGGATATGATATTAGATATAGATATATTATTATAATTTTATTTTTGTAGGTTAGGGTATTATATATAGTAATGTTATTATAATTACAATTATATATAGATATGTTATTTTTTTGTTGAGGTTACCTAGGGAGAGGTTCTTAGCCCATTGTGGCATCACCAATCCACACCGGCCAAGGAACTAGTTAAAGATGGAAGTTTAAGCTCTCAACTAGCCCACAGACTAAACCACATTATTGTGGTGCCCTATCACCAAGGTATCTAAACCGTCGATAGTAAGCGCCTTAATATAGAGCCAATATTTGAACCTTGGACCTCTCAAATACTAGGAGACCCAATGATTCATAAATCGCTTAAATTTAACAACTAAGGATTGCTATGATCCTATAGTTATCTAGGAGTTTTGTTTACTAGCCCTCGCTTCAATATTCGACCTACCTTTCAACTCCGTGTCAATAAGGGTTATGGCTCTTTGACAATGTTGGAGAGATAATGCTTCGCCACCATTTCTAGGACATCTTGTCGAAGATGTCACTCTTGGATTCTCTCGTCACGACCCACGATTATTTATGGTTCCAAGGTTTGTGGACCATCATTTCTTGACTCGATTAGGCTACGCTTGAGCGGCTCCAGATTCTCACGCTCAGACACATCATCAGTGTAGAGACGAGCTTCCACATAATATCATCTTGGCTAAGTTCATAGCTCATCCCTTTAAATCGAAGACTATATTTATCCTGGCCTCACTTTTGCATCACATTCGGGGTCTCTCAGATCTTCCACCTTGGCAGGATGGGTATCTCTACATCACCTACTTCCTTGGAGGGTATTTCTCTTTCGATCATAGTGGTCATTCTTGCTTCTTTGGTATGTTAGAGTCTCACACCTTCTCGGATCTCTCGGATTCGGTTGGACCATCTCCCACCTTATAAATACTCCTTAACGCACCCGCCACCTCTTACCGAGTAAGCGGGACCTACATAGGATTATCGAGAAGACATTTACAAGAAGTTCACCCAATGCACTTGGATCAGCCCTCCGAATAGTCTTCTCCCTAATATGGATTAATATGTTGCACATTTTCTTGAGATCACAGACGGGCTTATCATCCGGCTCACGTATATCACCTAACATTGGTTACATGCACTTTGAATTTCCCTAGGATAGTTTAGAGTAGGATCTCATAGGATCCACATGGAGGATCACCACTGGACCGCCCGAGAGGATTTTCTAGCCTGTTCCCTCCAAGAGATTAAAACAGAGGATCACTTCATCTTCAAGTGTCCTATCTACTATGAGATTAGAGGGAGATTCCACTAATTATTTTGGGAGCACCCAAATTTTGCATATTTATTCAAGTACCATGATCAGTGATGTCTTTCTCTCTACTTACATGAGGCTCTCAAGCTCCAGAATGAGACCCTTCAAGATATTTCCGCATTTACTACTACTCTACAACTTCTTTCTTTAGGGTGCTTCCCTCGGTGAGGGGCATCAATAGGCACTTTGATACTAGCATGAACTCCCAAAACAAATATGTCAGGACCCGGGGTTACCTCCTAGTCCAGAGGTATTCATGATTGCACTCGGTTGGGGGTACCCTCTCGATCTCACGTACATCCAAGAGAAAGTAGAGGGCCCACTCAGCTAGCCATTATTTCTCACACCAACATCCCGAGTCTTCCCACGGTTTTAGTTACATGATAGTGTCGGTGGTGGGATTCTCTTGTCACCCTCCTCTTCGATCCATCCATTTGCATTCTCCCAACCATGACAGATCTTGCTTCTCCTCCTCCTTTCCCCTCTTTCCTTTTATTTCTTCTTTTATTATTTTGATGACCCTTCGGGTCTCCCTTCTGAACCTTTTACATTTAGACCGCATAATCCCATTGACCTATTTTTTTGTAATTCATTGGGCATTAATATAATTATCTAATTTTATCTTATCTTATGCTTGTAAAAATGAATGAAACATACAAGAGTTATTTATTAACCAATTAATGTGTTACTTCAACAACCATTAAAATTGCAAATTGAAAGGAAACGAAGCAAGAGAGAGACAAGATTTATCCTAGAGAAACCCGGTGTGGGAAAAAATCTAGTGGGTGAGAAAATTAGCTCCCCTTCCACTATGTAATCTCAATTGATACAATTCACTACCAATTGGCCTTCAAGGAAGATATACAACTCTCCCTAATTGCATCTACTTGCTTACAATATCTCAACACAAGAACTCTCCAACATGAACAATAAGAAAATAATACAACTCCTCAATCTTGCTCAAAACTTTGCTTTCACCCAAACTCACTTTCTTAAAACCTTGCAAAGGCTCAAATTTATAGATGATCAACCCCAGGGAGGTGTGGAAAGTTGAAACAAACCACATGGAAGCCCAAAAATTTGCAAATTTTGAGATCCCCGTGTTTATGGATGGTTAGTTACAGAACTACTACCTTCTGCAGATCGGCGGTTACGTAACCGCCATGATGGTTGTGTAATAGCCACTCTGCACAAAGTGGCAGTTACATAAATTCTAGGGTAGTCGTGTAACCAATAACTAAAAATCCCTTGGAATAGAACATCAATGGCCTAATAATTTATTCGGAGGTGTTTGGATCACCCCCAACCTGACTAGACCATCTTGTAAAGATAAAATGATCCGATAACCTATAGAGCAAGTATAAATATAGAGATTACATAGAATTGGGATTTTCCTGATCCAGTTTTGGACCATACCTCCCCATTTTGAGACTTTTAAGACCCTAAAATCTTCAAGGACTGATGAGGTGAGGAAATTTCTTCCCTGCTTCCTCTCTGGAATACCACTTGGCCTTCGACTATAGCTGCCCTTTCAATCCAATCAACCACCTATCCTACACCCCTCTCTATGTTGTTCTCTTTGTTTGTTACAAAACCACATCTTCCTCCAACTCCAACTGAATATCTAGAGAAAGGTCCTCAATAGACGGAAGCAATACCCCTTCTTGTTCATCATCCAACATGGAGGGCTCAAAAAGATGTAAGTTTTCAACATTTACAACTGAATAAATCTTCATATAAGGAGGAAAATCCAAGTGAAAATCATTCTTACCCACTTGTTCTAGAATTTCAAATGGGCCATAACGAAGAGGTTTGAGTTTCTTAGCTTTTCCTTGTAACCTGTCCCGACTCAAATACAACCATACCCTATCTCTAAAAAGGAAGGAATGCTTAGTCCTATGTTGATCATGTCGTGCTTTGTAATTGGCATGTGACTCTTCAACATCTTCAGATCTGAAGGTGATTTTTTTGAATCTTCTCAATGAATTTCTCAGCTTTGTGGACCTCCAGCTCCACTTTCTTGTTGTCTCTGCATGGTAATCTCAAAACAACATCAAAATCACTCTTAGGAAAATAACCAAAACATGTCTCAAAAGGGGTTTTATTAGTCAAAGCATGAATTTCCCTATTATAAGAATGTTGGATATACACCAAGTTCTCATCCCAGGTCCTCGGATGTTTCCTGTTATACCCCCTCAAGAGTTGGACCAAGGTACAATTCACCACCTCTGTTTGCCCATCCATCTGTGGATGAAAGGTAATAGACTTCTTTAGCTTCGTATCCATTTTTCCCTATAAAGTAGACCAAAACTTCCCTACAAACCGTGAGCCCTTATACGTCTGATAGAAATTGGTAGACCAAAGTGAACCCACACATTAGCAAAAAGTAACTCACCGCATCATTGACTTAATGGCATTTTTACAAGGAATAAGAATACACATTTTGATAAATTGATCTATAATCACAAATATATATCATGACCCTTTTTGGTGGTAGGAAAACTCGCCCACAAAATCCATGGATATACTTTCACATGATTGGGAAGGAACAAGAAACAACATATATAACCCAACTTCCTATATTTAGGCTTATTTGTACTACATAAAACACATCCGCTAATGAATTTAACAACTTCGGCTTGCATGTTTGGCCATTAAACATAACTCGAAAGTGTGCTATATTCTTTTCACACCAAAGTGACCGGATACCATGGAAGTGTGTGATTATCTCATCAACTATAGTCTCTCCCTCCTTGGCATACGAGTTTCCCATTCTTGTAGAGCAAGCCATCTTGGAGATAATATTCCCCTCGAGGTGCAAATCCCTCACTTGGAGGTTTCTATATATTAATTTGTAATGTCAAACATGAATAAAGGACACACATGTTTGTTGGCTAGGGTAACAAATCGAGAAATTTATAAATGCTTTCCCGCCCATATATAGATAGGGATCAAGCCAAAAAGTTTGACTTGTTTTTGGGATCTAAGGCTTGGTACTTTTTTTTTTTCTGCAAACATTTATTGCAAAAGCAGAGCCAACTTATTCTATTGTGACCAACTCTATCTTCTTCTTCGTGAAGAGGTTGTGCATTTTGTAATACATCCAAATTTAATCAATTCCTTGGTATCTCAACACATGTATTATTTACCCGCCTTTGCATTCGAACAAAGTTTTCAGATCCAATTATGGTTTATTAAATTCCAGAGAGTCATTCTTTGAAATATCTCTACAAAATCCGGATCCTACTCATAGCCTTCCTGATATGCTTCACACACAAAAGGATCAAGAAGAGTTAACATGCCCACAATTGAAATCAAAGGAGGTCTAGATAACATGTCAGCCAATTTGTTAGTCACACCCTTTTTATATTTAATAATCAAATGAAACTGCTATAAGAAACCCATCCATTTATAGTGCCTAGCTTGTTGAAGTTTATTCTGAGCTGCAGAGATATTGGAGAGGTTGATGATCTATATGAATGATAGTTTCCTTACCCATCAAATAATGTTTCCATTTCTTGACCGCTTGAACAAGAGCATACAATTCCTTATCATAAGTACAATAATTTAGAATTGCACCATGAAACAGTTCAGAGTGATAACATACCGACCTACCTCCCTGAAGTAGGACAACCCCATAACATAGTCACTGGCATTAGTTTCCACTTCAAAAGGTAGTTGTAAGTTAGGTAAGGCCAAAACTAGAGCATGACTAATTTTATATTTAAATGTTTCAAAAGTAACATGTTGTTTCTTACCCCAATCAAATATCTTACCCCTTATTGTCACGGAATGTAGTGGCACTGCTATAGACGAGAAGTTCTTTATGAACTTCTCGTAAATACTGAACCGCTCCAACAAAACTCCTAGTCTCGGTCAAACTAGATGGTGTAGGCTAGTTTAGAATGGCCTCTATCTTAGCCGGATCAATTCTTAACTCCCCATCTCCAATCACATGTCCCAAAAATAAGTGAATGTTGTGAAAACTCACATTTCTTCTCATTCAACACAAGCATGTTCTCCTTAAGTACTTGTAAAACTTGATGCAAATGATCAGTATGCTCCTCAAAAGTTTTGCTAAAAAATATAATGTCATCCAAGTACACAATAAAAAGGAATCAATAAATGACCTCATTACCTCATTCATCAACCTCATGAAGGTAGCTAGTGCATTACATAGCCCAAATGGTAATACCAACCATTCATACAATCCCTGTCTGGTCTTGAATGCTATCTTCCAGATGTCCTCTTCCTTGATCTGCACTTGATGATACCCAGACTTCAAATCAAGCTTAGTAAAATATCTAGCATGTTGTAATTGATCTAAAAATCATCACTGCAAGGAAGAGGGAAAAGCTCCTGGTCTAAGCCTCATCTACATCTACATATTTGTTTGAAGCATGCTGAGAGGTAGATGAATTTTTTTCTTTTCCATCTCTAAATATTGGCCTTCTTATGAGGATTTCATCAATAGCTCCTGGTCTACCACATCCTTTCCCATCTGAATATATTTCTTCCGGAACTCACTCATATACTCCTGCATAGTCGGCCTTGTTTCTACCTGAGATACTACCAATACATGGACCTCTCCTCCTCATAACAAATAGGATAAAACTACTTTTGGATTAGCTTCTTAAAAACATCCCATTTAGTAACTGGAGGAAGCTTCTTAACAACCAAGGTATGAACATAACTCTCAAACCAAGTTAAAGCATGTTTGGTTAATTTTAACCGAGAAAAGGAAATCTTCTGACTTTCATTAATGTGATGCAAACTGAAATATACCTCCAGTTGAGCTAGCCAATGGTCTAGCTTCTCAATGCATTCACATATCCATCATAAGGCTCAATCTTAATCTTGGCCTCCACTTTGAACGGAGGAGGTACGAGAATGACATGGGATGGTTCTTCTTCATGAACCTCTTCTTCATGGTCTTCTGGGTCTCCTTCAAAACACCAAGCTTCTCCATGAGCAGTCCCATGATGGACTCCAATTTCCCCAAGGATGCTGAAATGCTGCCCACATCTTTGGAAAAATTTTCCACATTCTCCTCCATCTTGTAGAAATGTTCTTCACCGTTATCATCTGCATCATCTCTTCGAGCCATCTCATGAATTCCTTACTTCCACTTTCTTGTAGAAATATTTTCTTCAAAGGGAATCAAGATACCTTCACCACTTTCTTTTCCCTTTCGGGTAAGGGGCATCTAATTGCAATCTTAACACAAGTTAAACCACACAAAAGACTGAAATCTTAACTACTCTAATACCAATCTAATCTGTAAACTACTTAAATTTAACAACTACAAATCATTATGCTTGTGAAAATGAATGAAACATACAAGAGTTATTTATTAACCAGATAATGTGTTACTTCAACAACCATTAAAACTATAAATTGAAAGGAAACAAAGCAAGAGAGAGAAAATATTTATCCTGGAGAAACCCGGTGTGGGAAAAACTCCAGTGGGTGAGAAAATTAGCTCCCCTTCCACTATGTAATCTCAATGGATACAATTCAATGCCAAGAGGATTTCAAGGAAGATATACAACTCTCCCTAATTGCATCTACTTGCTTACAATCTCTCAACACAAGAACTCTCCAACATGAACAATAAGAAAAGAATATAACTCCTCAATCTTGCTCAAAAAATTTCTTTCACCCAAATTCACTTGCTTGAAACCTTGCAAAGGCTCGAATTTATAGATGTTCAACCTCGGGAGGTGTGGAAAGTTGAAACGAATTGCCTAGAATCCCAAACATTTGCAATCTGTTCATATCCCACGGTTTACGGACCATTAGTTACAAGATCAAGTCATGGTGGTTACGCAACCACCGCTCTGCATGAGAGTCAGGGTTACGTAAATTTCGAGGCGATCATGTAACCGACTAAAAATCCCCTGGAACAGAACATCAATGGCCTAAAATGTCATTCGAAGGTGTCTGGATCACCCCCAGCTTGACTAGACCATCTTGTGAAGATAAATATGAGCCGAGAACCTATAGAGCAAGTATAAATATAGAGATTACATAGAATTGGGATTTTCTGATCCATTTTTGGATCACCTAAGAACCGTTACACCACTACCCATTGGATGTATAGATATGTTATTTTAAATTACATTATTATAAATATATAAGAGATGTTAGTTATAAATTTTAAATCATAATGTAACGTTATTTTATATGCATTTAATACTATTGTGATTTGCATAATAAGATAATTTTACATAGGATTTAGGAGATGCTTTGAGGGGGATAACTGAAGTGAACTAATTAAAATGTTGATATACTATAAAGCTATAATACTACTTCTAGACAAATTGTTCGTTAATAACAATATAAATTTTATATAGTATTGTTATTGTATAAGATCAAATAAGGTCATAGGGGGAAATAATGTCACCGGTAGTTAATATGGTAATCAGTAAAACTTATAGCATTATACGCATGTAATACTAAAAAGAAAAAAATCAATTATATTGTTTTCATAAGGGATTACACGCTCACCACATAGTAATGTTATAAGGTTATAATGGGACATAACAAACAATGTAGATACCTAAAATTATGTGTCTTCGAGACATTTGATAAAGTTGGAATGATACGAAGAATATTAACATGGTCCTTACGTAATAATGCCACAACATTAATAAATAATTGATCCATCGTCATATCGCAACATGCATAAAAAATAATTGTCTCATTTTTGGTTAGAATTTCTTGGGGATTACACTTAGTATCGAGTTGAAGTTTTCATACTTGAACTCTAGGAAAACAAAACAAAACAAAACAAAACCATAGAGAGCTTGTAAACTGATTAACTTAGTAAAATTGTTTGTTAATAAATTCTCATGCAACTTTTCTAACTCCATCCTTATGTCTCATGTAGGGGGTGCACATGAGGTATGGTTACTTATTGGATCTCAAAATTACACCCTCGATATGATCATGAATGATCAAGAATTCTAAGGCAACATGGGTCTATCTCTCAGTTGTGGAACCTTCAAACTGAGACAAACCTTTGGAAAAGGCCAACTTCCTCTACCTATTCCTAATGCTAAACTACTCCTAGGAATTGAAATACAACTATCTAACTCTACTCTAAAACTCCAAGGGACCAAGGTGAGAAGGAGATGTATAAAATAGAAATCCTAAACTAGAGAAGGTGATAACACTAAAATACGGGAAAGATACTTCAAGAGAGAGAAAATGGGAGAAAACGATGATGAGGGATGAAATAATGACCCCATCTCAAAACAACGTCTAAATTCCCACTTTCACAATGCACAATAGATACAAATTATGGTAGAACACACACACATACCCGTGACTAAATGAGAGGCAAAGAAAAACAATAAAACACAAGCTAAGGTAGAAGAGAGCCACAAACAGATGATTTTATTTCTTAAAGATCATGCACAGATCATTACAACGAAGGAAAAATATGTAAAAATAGTTTAGAACTATAACTGAAGGCATACAACTCTTAGAACACTCGTGTAACATTAAAATGATTCCCTCACATTCCCAAAGAATCCAACATTACAACTGAGCACCATATTTCAATATATAGAAAATGGAAGAAGAAAAAGAAAAAGAAAAAAGAGGGAAATGCAAATTCCTCCTTCTAACCACCGACCATTTTCATTAAATTCTATGAAAAGATCTAAGCACCTCTAAATAACCAATTCCCCACCTTGTTCCTTGTTGAAGATGAAATGGACACCCATACTGCATTAAATTCTAGTGGTTGTGCCTCTCGGAGCCATCCTTTTGCGTGTTGGATAAATATTCCTTTTCTCCACCCACCTACTACCATTTGATTCAAGAAATCTGATTTACATTGTAAATATTTCTCCAATGACATAAGATTTACAAAGATCGATAATTGAATTGATAAGTTATGTCCATTTTTAGTTTCACGCGAAAAGCTACTATTTTCCTTTGACATGCGGCTTTATCCTTTATCTTTATGCATATTTTAACTTCCATGGTTTTCTCTAGGTTTCCGTGGCTTTCACATTTCTTTTGCTTGACCCATGACTTTATCTAATGCGGCGCGACTCTTTCAATCACTCATGGAATATTTTCCTCAATCCCCGGGTTTTCTTGTTTTTTTTGCCATGCGGCTTACTTAAACCATGGTGGGCATTTCTCCTTTGGCTGCGAATTTTCCCCAATCATCCATGACATGCTCAAACTCCTT
The DNA here is from genome assembly GCA_018340775.1 of Taxus wallichiana var. yunnanensis. Classification (NCBI taxonomy): domain Eukaryota; kingdom Viridiplantae; phylum Streptophyta; class Pinopsida; order Cupressales; family Taxaceae; genus Taxus; species Taxus wallichiana. The sequence continues at coordinate 447,479,653 of CM031238.1, forward strand.
TATGACCCTTTATATAATTCTAGAATATTGAAAATTGATCAAGTTCACAAGTCCACACCTATCCAAGTTGTTCAATTTTTACAAGGGTGTAAAATGGACAACATTTTTGGTGACCCACATGGAACATATTCCTGTTAGATGAGTAGACCAGTGGCCTTGAAGCATCCATTGGGCATGAAGTCATCTTGATATGCAAACCGATCTAAACTCAACTTGGATTCCCAAATTTGATTTAGTTGCTCTACATTTGATTTCCTGATATGATTGCACATAATCCTTGATATATTGAACATCCTCCTATAACAATTTGGAATTAATGAAAATGGTGCACAAGAACATCCTCAATAAATAAGACTATGCAAAGCACTTAGGGAAATAAACCTATACTACCAACAATGCAATGTCTTTGAAAGCACTTAAAGAAATTGAAATCCTAAACTATTATGTACAAGATGCATAAATATATTAATGAGAGGGTTTGAGTTAAATCCCATTGACTTGGATTTGAAATGAATTCCTATCAAGATCAGATAACTCGAATGAATTATCTTCCTTGCATGCGGTGATGGTGTATTGTCCACTCCATATTGCATAAAATTTGGAGTGTCTCCTGGTTTAGGTCGATCTACGTCCATTTTAAGACTAGATCTCCAACCCGAATGTATGATCTCTAGCTTACATGTCAAACCACTTTGTTTAGTTGACTTCGATGTTGTTCCATCCTAATCATGGAGGAATTACTAGACTCTTCAAGCTCCACTAATTCCTCCATTATGATATCCCTTTGATCCACATCTTCAAATTCTAATTGTTGAGCTAATTCAAGTGAAGGAAATTCCAGTGATAATGACAATCTTACTTATTTTCCATATACAAGTTTAATGGGGAAGGTGCGATTTCTTTCTTCATTGTAATCTTGTCCACCCAGAGAGCATTTCTCACCTTTGTGTGCCACTTCCTTTGGTTAATGTCCATTTTCTTCTTCATGATCTTGATCGATTCTTGTTAGTATATTCCGCCAATCCATTACCTTTGGGGTAATAATTGGAAGAAGTCTTAAGATAAATCCCAAGACCAAGAGCCCAATTAGAAATATTTGATCCTAAGAAAGTCTTTTCATTATCAGAAATAATAGTTTGCGAGAATGCCAAACCTCGTTATAATTTCTTGAAAAAGTCCAAGATGAATGATTTAGTGGCCTCCTTTAATGGCATGGCTTGATCCATTTGGTGATATCATCTGTTGATGTTAAAACCCATTTATGACCAGCACTAGATGGAGGATTAATCATGCCAATAAAATCTAGACCCCATTGAGAAAATGGTTGATCTTCTTGGATTGGATGAAGTCAAAGAGAAACCAATATTTTCTTTACAATGAAGAGCACACATTCCTCAGACTTCCTCACCCATCTATGAGCATCCACAAACAACATAGGACAAAATTACCATGCATTTATAATTTTCATGGTTGTGGCTCTAGCAGAAAAATGTCCACCGAGAAACCATCATGAAACTTGGTTAGAACCTTGTTACATTTCTCACCTTCAATGCACATAAGCAACACTCCATCAATATGTATTTTAAACAATACACCATTAATCAATGCATAAGGAATAGATCGTAGCCTCAAATGTCTTATTTTTGCTTTTTTCGGTCCCGGAGGATATGTACCAATAGATAAGAAGTTAGCTAGATTAGCAATCTAGCTATGATCATTGAATACATCTATTTCATCCCTCTGCCACTCAACCTCATTTGAAAACTCCTCATTCATGAGGGAGATCTCCCAGTAATCCTGAGCATCTAAAGCTAACTGTTTTACAAAAGTGCCCTTCCTCTCGCAATTTTTTTGGCTTTGATGGTTACGTTGTATTCCATAATTTTAGTGACCCATCCAACTCTTTTCTTGCTGATTTCTACTCCCATGATGAAGTTTCCAACGCTGGAATGTGATACTAAAACTTCATTGCGAGTAGTATCAGTCAGACTTTTGAATTTATTAAGAGATATCATGATAGCAAACACTTGTTTCTCAATGTGGTTATACTTGAGCTCATAATATTTCAACATTTGAATGAAGAAAGCCACCGATTACTCTAGTCCCGATCATTATTTTGAGTTAAAACCATAGCTATGCTAGATTAATCCCAGTAGGCATATAAAATGAAATATTTTTTATAGTCAGGGTTCATTAATGTAAGAGCTTGAGAATTATCTTGTTTGATTTTCTCAAAGCCGTCTTTCCCCTCTGCAGTCTACTTGAAAACTGAATCCTTCTTGAGCATGAGAGTAAGAGGCTTTACCAAACCTACAAAGTTAGGAATGAAATGCCTAACAAAGTTGATTTTCCCAAGGAATGACTAAAATCCTTCTTGTGAGATGGCAAGGAAAGAACCAAAATTGCTGAGATTCTTTTTGGATCAATGGAAATTCCTTCCTTCAAAACAACTTGTCCCAAAATTTACCCCAGGGATGTAAAGTTACATTTCTTGGGATTAAGGGACACCCCAAATTCTCTACATATTTCAAATACTTTCTTCAGATGCTTCATATTATCTCGCACTCTGCTTTGAAAAGATAGTAATGTCATCTAAGTAAACCAGATGAATTCATTTATATACCCCTTGAAAGCAATTTCCATTGCTCTTTAAAATGTGGGTCTGTGTTTGATAGGCCAAAGGGAATTTTTTGATATGAAAATGTTCCCCATTTGGTGGTGAACATGGTTTTGTATTGATCCTCTTCTTTCACTTTGATTTGATTGAATCCTAAATAACCATCAAGCATGGAAAATCTTTCAGCTCTTGCCACTATCTGTAGAATTTTCTCCATGGAAGGTAAAGGATAATGATCCTTAAGAGAGGCCTTATTCAAGTCTTTGAAATCGACACAAAGTTTGATTTCTCCATTTTCTTCCTCACTAGAACCATATTTTCCACCCAAGTAGAGTACTTAATAGGAAAAATTATCTTGGCCTCAATGAGTTTGGATAATTCTTTTCTCATGAGGGGCTCAATTTTGGGGTTAATTGGCCTCTGTTTCTATCTAGTTGGCTTAATGTTGGGATCAAGATCAATAGAATGTTGAACTATATCTAGATTAAATTCTTTTAAATATTCATAGTCCCATGAAAACACATCATTGAATCTTTGGCACAAGGATATAAATGTTTTCTTTTCCTTCTCACCACATACCCTCCCAAGTAGAAGCTCTTTATCTAGTGTAATTGTAACTGGCTGACAGTCCTCTTGTTTTTCCACTATGTTATTCTCCACACCCTTGAATTCATCATTTGGACTGAAGATTTACTCTATAGTGACCAATACCTTTGGTAATTTTTTCATTTTTAGCTGAATTATCTGATCACCATAGACTTCTTGCAAATCAGATTACATTTTTGAGGAGAACTCAACTTCATTTGTATAAATTGGAAAATTTGTTCATTCACTGTCAAAAACCTAGCCAGCTGGTTTGATTTTCTTGAATGGATGGCCTAGCCACCATTTTAATATGTTGCACATTTCCCTTGACAAGGTCTTCCACTAGTGAAAATTGAGAACCCAAATCCATGCCATTTGATCAACATCCTTGTTCAATTTCCTAGGCACAACTTGTAGGTTAAGAGCATCCAAACCTTCTAATAGATCCCAAACTCTATGTTTGTAGGCCTTTAACAACTTGTTATTTGTGGTACACTTACTTGTGACTTGGTGAATAACTAGTTTAGTATCTCTAAAAATCTACAATTCTTTTATTTTCAGCTTCTCAACAATTATAAGACCATGCACTAATGCTTCATATTCAGCTACATTGTTAGAGTATGTAAATTACAATCTATGAGCAAAGAAGAACTTTTCGTTCCTTGGAGATATGAGCACAAGACCCATCCTAACACCATTTACGCTTCAGAACCGTCAAATAACATCCACCATAATCCAGAAACATTTTCCTCTTTTTTCTTGAATGACACGGGTGTGATTGAGTCTTCTTGGAGAATGTAATAAGTGTTGAGACCAGTCTTAAAGGTTTTGAGTTCTTCAACATAAGGATCAAATATATGATCTCTCTCAACCCATTCATCTAGTAATAAATCAGGCATGGAAGGAGAAATAGGTTGTTCATCTAAAGTTGAACCTTGTTCTTGTTCTTCTTATATTAGACAATTTGATTGGATGGGGGTGGGATCATATGACACAATATGGTAGGCAAAGATGGGATCAACTTGTATTGTAAATCTTTTACCATATATGGTTCTCAAAAGTATGTGAGTCCAATCTGAAGACAAATATCCACCAATATTAGCAGTGAAATCTCTAGAAAAATAAATGGCAAACATGGAAGGCAAGTTAATGACTAAAATGTCATGGGTTATGGTGAGGCTTTGGCAAGCATGAAGTGTTTACTCAATATATTTTATTATTCCCAATAAACCCTCACTTTAGCCATCAAGTTGCAAGACTCCCTTAGACACAAGACTGTATTTGAGACCTAGGATATCAAAAAATTTCTTGGGAATTATAGAGGTACTATCCCCTAAATTGATCATACAGTTATGAACTAAGTGTTTTCCCACAATCAGTGACATGTAAAAAGGTGGGGTTTTGACAAATTTACTTACTTATCATCCCTTTACTTGATAGAAATTAACCGTGGCATGAGTTTTTTTGTACCACTAGATCCACCTGAGGAATTTTCTTGTGGGCTTCACACAAGATGTATCTTTGTGATGGAATAGTACAACACATCCCACATTGTCACATTGACATTGGTCTTCTTCATTTGTTCAACAATATTAAAATGATGACCCACAAACTTCTGCATCTGTGGCATGTTATTTTCCTTCTGTGTTGCGAAATTTGAATAGGTGGCTTTAATTGAACAACAACCTCCTTTGTATGAAAAAGAGCTACTAGGCATTCTAGATTGTGTATTATTGTTTTGTTCAATCCCTATTTCTCCGTAGTCATGGAATTAACTTGACATGCAGAAGATGAAGGATGTGATTCCACCATCATTTTCTTGAATCTTGTATCATCAACAACACTAATTTGAGGTCTGTTAGAGGTATCTGCCATTTTATTAACCACACAAAACTCCTCAGCTCCAAAGAACATGAGATTGAAATCAGTATTGGTTTCTTGAATTGCTTCTATGTTTGGATTGGGTGCTTCTAGAAGTGGCTCTTGTTGATTGAAAGAACCTTGAACTATGTATGCTTGAAGATGTATTTCCCTTTCACAACCCAATTAATTATGTAGAATATTGCATGGAAAAACCACTCAGTTTCTTGGGCCATGTTATTTTGTACTGGAACCAATGTCTTGGCTTGAGCTAGGAGTAGGAAGTGCTTGTGGAGGAGGAATTGTTGCTAATGGAAGAGGAGAATTTTGGCCCTGCCATTTGTTATTTTGTTGACTTTGTGTATATCTTTGATTATATTGTTGATTCCTATATGGTTGATATCCCTGATTTGAGGATTCCCCTGGTTTTGATAGTTTCTATAGGATTGAGCTTGTTGTTTCTCTAGGGATATAACTTTGTTGGTCAAATTTTTGATTAAGGATTTAATATCCTCATCTTCCTTTTGTTGTACAGGAGTTTGAGATGTGGAAGTAATAGGTTGTGAATTTTGTCTAGGGATAGGAGTAATAGAGGGTTGAGCGACTAGAGGAAATTCAGGATATAACTGCATAAGTGGCCTAGGGGCTAATTTTCCAACTTGTATTAAACTATTCTCAGCTCTAATTGCAATTGCATAGGTTGCTGGTAAAGTTATCCCTCCCATAGATTGGATCATGACAGATATATCGAATTAAGAGCTTTTAAGAAATAGAGAAATACACCTTGAGTAGCCGGTCTTATAGGGATTGGAATTCTATCCCATGTTCTTTGGAATCTAAAGTTGAAATCTGCCATCTACTCATTTGGTGCTCTCTTGATTTTAGTCAACTCTCCAAAAGAGATAGATTATCTACCCTTTCACCAAACTAATTACACAGGGATGTGCATAATGCATTCCAATTTTGTATCAAATCCGTTGTTAAACTTTTAAACCACTGCAAAGCTTTTCCTTCAAAATAAGAAGCTAAAGGCTTTCTTTGCACATCCATCTTAGCAATTTCATGTATGGCACAAACATTTGCAATGTCTTGAATGTGATCAAATGGAGTAGTATGATTCTCTCCTATGAAAAATGGGATATTTTTCAAGGTTGCTACTGGGATGGGATTCTATGCATTTAGGGAAAGTGGACTGCTACTTGTGAAGTTGACAAAAGGATTTGGTGGTTGTTGAGCCATTTTGATCAGTCATAGAAATCTAGTGGATTGAAATAAGGGCCTAGCTGAGAGGAGGTGTTGAAAGTGTTTTGTTTGGTGGAGATGGAGACCTCTGGTTGTCTTCCTCTTCTTCCTTTGCTTTATGATAGCTGCAAAATATTCAAATGTTCCTTGTTCTCTTCTTTTAGACCGTGTTTGGATCCTTCTCATGAACTTGAACCACCAATACTACTAAAACCAGTTGATTTTATGAATGGATTCGTGAGATGTGTTGTTGTAGATCCTCCAAAGGGTAGAATTTTACTTAGACACATCCAAACTTGATAAAGATGAAATATTAATTTCTAATCTCCCACCGGGCATGCCAAAACTATTGGAGCTCAAAATTATACATGGCTATGATCATGAATGATCAATAATTATGAGGTAACATGGGGACCTGTCTCTCATTTTTGGGACCTACAAACTAAGACAGACCTTCGGAGAAGGCTAAATTCCTCTACCTATTCCTACTACTAAACTACTCCTAGGAATTGAAATGCAACTATCTAACTCTAATCTAAAATTCCAAGGGACCAGGGTGAGAAGGAGATGCATAAAATAGAAATCTTGAACTAGAGAAGGTGATAACACTAAAATAAGGGGAAAGATACTTTGAGAGAGAGAAAATGGGAGAAAATGATGATGAAGAGGGCCAAAATAATGACCACATCTCAAAATAACGTCTATATTCCCACTTCCATGATGCACAATAGATACAGATTCTGGAAGAACACACACAACATACCCATGAGTAAATGAGAGGAAAAGAAATAACATAAAACACCAGCTAAGGCATAAACGAGCCATAAAATAAATGATTTTATTACTTAAAGATCATGCACAAATCATTACAATGAAGGAAGAAGATGTAAAAAATTTCAGAACCATAACCAAAGGCATGCAACTCTTAGAACACTTGTGCAACATTAAAATGATGCCCTTGCATTCCCAAAGTATCCAACATTACAATTGAGCATCATTTTACAATATATATAAAATGGAAGAAGAAGAAGAAAACATATGGAAATTCTAATTCCTCCTTCTACCCACTAAAATTTTCATTAAATTCTATGAAAATATCTGAACACCTCTAAAAAACCACTTCCCCAAACCTTTTTCCTTGCTAAAAAGAGTAAATGCGTGCCCATAGTATATTAAATTTTCATGGTTGCACCACCTAGAGCCATGCTTTTGCATGTTGGATACATCTTCCTCTGCTCCGCCCACCTACTACCATTTGACTCAAGAAATCTGATTTACATTGTAAATATTTCTCCAATGACATAATATTTACAAATATCAAATAATTGGATTGAGAAGTTTTTTCACATAAAGTTTTTATTTTCCTTTGACATGCAGCTTTCTCCTTTAGCTTTATGTGGCTTTTAACTTCCGTAGGTTTCTACAGATTCTACTTGGATTTCACGTTTCTTTTTCTTCGACCCGTAAATTTATCTAATGTGGCATGACTCTTTCAATCACCCATGGATTCTTTTCCTCAATCCAAAAATTTCACTATTTTTACCCCATGGCTTACTTAGACCACGACGACATTCATCCTTTGGCCAAATTTTTTCCTAATCATCTCGTGACATGCTCAAAATTCTCTATAGCCCTTTCTAGACTTCCATGGTATTGAAAATTGATCAAGTTCACAATTCCACACCTATCCAAGTTGTTCAATTTTTACAAGGGTGTAAAAATGGACAACGATTACTAGAGATGTGACCAAGGGATTTTCCACAGGAATCGAGACTAGGATTTTCATGGGTGTCACACTCTAGAAAGAGCTAGGGGTGGTCGAGGTGGTGGTAGATCTAGAGAAATAACTCAAGTAGGATGGGCTAGGCATCTTGAGGTGGTTCTGAGGAGCTTCTAGAGATAGAAAAGGCATACACACCACCAGTTAATGACACTGCACCCATATCCCCACAAATTTTATAGGAATTGTAGGAGGTGGTTGTGGTGCTTTGAGAGAGCTAGCAGGTTGACAAAGAGAGTAGGATGAGGTTTCCCATCATGCTTCATAGGATCAATTACCGATTCATGCGGATATGGATGGGTCCTCACATCATAAGGAGTTATCTAGGAGACATCTTGCACAAGTGACCACACTGCCGTGTGAGACACACATACCACTCTGCATAGACAAACAACAAATCATATCGGATAGATCATGAAGCTACATCCATCATCTTACCTTGGAGACATTATAGGGTTTTTGGAAGATGCATGAGTTATAAGCCTGATTGGATGTTTCAAGATATGTCTATGTTCAAGAAACACCAAGACACGTGTTCTATCCACTTACTCGGGGATGGTGTTGGTGTTTGGTGCAGATTGGAGGAGGAGAAACTCCTCGTGGAATTTGAGACTATATCATGGGACATGTTTGAGGAGAGGTTCGAGGTCAAGTACATATCTAAATACTTTTTTGAACAATGTATTGATGAGTATCATGATCTGCGACATCATAATATGACGGTGGAAGAGTATAAGGATCATTTCCCAAACCTATTATAGTATGTAGAATATATACACAATGAGCATGTTAATGTTCATTGATTCATTAGAGGCATGAAATTAGATACCTCCATAAACACTAGCCAAAGTAGTTGAGAAGACCACCATTGCAAGGATAATATAGGGAGGAATCAACAGGACTTGAGAAAAGGTGAGGAAACAACTTCAAAACTTATAGGGTAGCAGATAGAGAGGTGCACCACCTCCCCCTCATGGTGGCTTTATACTTGTATTCTCTACTACTCTACCACCAAAGCAGCCACAATAGTAGGTATACTAGCCACATCAACAAGATACACAATAGAGGGGTTTTCTGGACAAAAATAAGAGGGGATGTAGTGTGGGACCGCCGCTGAGAACCAAAAAGGGTATTAAAGCCACCTATGGCACGATCGGTAGGAGGAAATCCAGGCGAAGCCATTTAGGGCATGTTCCACATCATCTTTGACTATGATTACCGGGGTCCTTGAGGTATACTAGGGTGGTGGAGGTATCCTCGACATGTTATGGTTGTGGAGACCTAGATCACTATTAGAACATGTGTCCGTAAAACCCAAATGAAATTCGGAAAGGAAAGCCCTCGTATCGGAGGAAACTATTTGTGATGTTGGAAATACACACAAAATTTATGTGACATTGAAAAACCTCCATGCGAAAGCATTATGCTACTATGATTTAGACAATAGGTAGTATCGGTGGTACCCCCATTTCAGTATTGTTTGATTCGAGTCTTTAGACTGATTTATATCTCCTTTAGTGGTGGATCATTGTAGGTTGGTGGCAGTGAGATAGGGTCCTAAATGGGATGTAGAGATAGCATTGGGGGCTAGGATTTCCATAGAATCCATAGTTAAGGAATGTGTTCTTGATATAGGATCCTTTTGCACTACAGTTGACCTCTACATTTTCCCTTCGGATCTTATGATGTGATTTCGGTGTGGATTGGTTATCATCCCATAGGGCTAGGTTGGATTTCCATCTCAAGGTGATTCAGTGTAGAGATGACATTGGTTTGGAGAGAGTAGCTACATGTATTCAGAAACCCATATCCATTCGCACTATATCTGCGCTTGCATGCGAGCTTAAGCAATTTATGTGGAAGGGGTGTCAATTTTTGCCATCATGGTGAGTGATAGGATGAAGGAGTCCTTAGGACCATCCTTATATGATTACCCTATTCTATAGGAGTTTTCTGATGTGTTCCCTAAGGAGTTTCCAGGGTTACCACCTTCTCATGAGATAGATTTCCACATTGACCTTGTACCTGGAGCTAAGCCTATATCCCGTGCACCCTATAGGATGACCACTCCAGAGATTTGTGAGCTCAAGTTATAGCCGGAAGGATTATTGGAGAAGGTCATCATTAACCCTAGTGTGTCACCATGGGGAGCGCTTGTTATATTTGTGAAGAAGGATGGGTCCTTAAGGTTGTGCATTGACTACAAGATAGTTGAACAAGGTAACAATTACAAATAGTTACCCTCTCCCACGCATTGACAACCTATTTGATGAGATGAGAGGAACAATTGTCTTCTCTAAGATTGACCTAAAGTTAGGATACCATCAGTTGAGGATTGTAGAGGCAAACATACATAAGACAACTTTCCACACTAGATATGGACACTATGAGTTCAAAGTGGTTCCTTTCGAACTCACCAATGCCCCTACAATGTTTATGAGTCTATGAACAGAGTGTTCAAGACCTTTTGGATAGCTTCATTTTATTTTTTCTGGATGATATTCTTATCTACTCATAGACATAGGAGGAGCACGAGGATCACCTTCATCATATATTAGGTGCCTCGAGTGCAAAAATTGTATGAAAACTTAGAGAACTATGCCTTTTTCCATACAAAGATGTCCAATATTTAGGGAAAATTATTTCAAGGGAGGGGATTGTAGTTGACCCTTCCAAGATTAAATCCATTCTCGAGTGGCAAAACCCACCAATTTCATAGAGGTTTGAAATTTTTTAGGTCTAATAGGATATTACAGAGGTTTGAGCAGAATTCTCTCACATTACGCACCCCATTACATCTTTGCAAAGGTCAAGGGGAGGAAGTTTGAGTGGATCGACAAGTGTGAGAAGGCCTTTAGAATACTTTAAGAGCATCTCACTACAACTCCCATTCTTAGGACTTTATGGTGTGTACGAATGCATCCTTAGTTGGTTTAGGAGGGGTATTGATGCAGGATGGTTGAGTGATTGCATTAAAATATAGGAAGCTCAAGGACCATGAGCTCAAATATCCTATACAAGATTTGGAGCAAGTAGTAGTTGTTCATGCCCTTCTCATATGGAGGTACTTCCTTTTGGGTTAGACATGCATTGTGAGGATGGATCATATGATTCTACAACACATCTTCACATAACTTAATTTGAACGCCCATCAGTGGCATTGGATGGAGCTATTGTGTGAGTATGATATGGAGGTAGAACACTTGAAAGGGAAGTAAAATTTTGTGGCTGATGCTTTGAGTCACATGAGGTATGTAGTGATGGCTACATGAGTGGGCATAGACTTGCGTCATAGGATTTTGTAGCAACTTTCTTATGATAGGTGGTATGTGATAGTCGGGAAGAGATTGATTCACAAAGACCCCTTAAGGGAATTTTTTAAGGATTAATCTTGAGAAAATGGACTTCTTAGGCATAGAGGAAGGATATATGTGCATAAGGAGGGTGGTCTATGACAACTCATTCTAATATAGGCCCATCATGCACCTTAATAATCCTATCTAGGGGTTATGAAGATGAAAACTACTTTGAGATAGATTTATTATTGGGTAAGGTTGGGACAAGATATCACAATATATGTAGCTAGATGGATTGAGTGCTAGAGAGTGAAGGCCGAGCACTAACATCCCGCATGCCTTCTCTACCCACATGATGTTCTAGTGTGGAAGTGGGATGTTATATCTATGGATTTCATTGTTAGACTACCGACATCCACTTACATCCATAATATGATCATGATCACAGTTTACAAATTGACTAAGTTCGCTCATTTCTCTCCAGTGAAGACCACCTACACTACCAAGGCTATTGCACAAGTATACTTAGATGAGATAGTGAGATTGCAAAAGTCCCTAAGAAGATCATATCATACCGTGACCCATTGTACACTTCTAATTTATGGACCAACTTACAAGAGGATTTGGGTACTCAAATCAATTTTATAACTACATATCACAATGTGATAGATGGTCAAACTAATAGGATGAACCAGGTATTGGAGGACATGCTCCGCATGTATGTGATGGACTAGTAGTCTAAATGGGAGGAATACCTCTACTTGGTTGAGTTTACTTACAACAATAATTACCATAGCTCTATTGGCATGGCACCATTTCAGGATCTTTATGGCAGAGAGTGCAAGACTCCACTCAATTGGGATAGAATTGAGGATCAATTTTTGATTGGACCAGCTTTAGTAATAGAGATGGAACAATAAGTAAATTTCATTTGTCGAAAGGGTTATTAAGGCACAAGATAGGAAAAAGAAGTATGCATATGTGAAGAGGATTTTAGGGAACTTCGAGATTAGTTCAAAGGTGTTCTTAAGAGTTGGACCACACAAGATACCTATCCATTATGGAAAAGGCTCTAAGTTATCTTTGTGGTTCGTCATACCATTTGAGATTCTTGAGCGATTGGATCCATTGCTTATCATCTCACATTGCCACCTAGCTTATCACACATCCATGATGTTTTTCATGTATATGTATTGAGGAGATATGTACCAGATCCATCTCATGTACTGGATTTGAATGCATTTTAGGTACATGAGGAGGACGGTGATGGTAAATCCCATACGTATCTTAGAGCACGGGACCTTGGGCCTTTAAGGCCATGAGATTGATCGGGTAAATGTGCATTGGGATTAATAATGTAGTCATAAAATCACACACTTACTATTACATTTATACCACCAAGTATGTTGTTTTATAAATAGATCTCATGTAAGAAAAGTATTCACTAATGACCCATCTCATAGTCTGTCATCATTTTGGTCGGTCATTGTCATTGAGTTTCTTGCACATGTCGTTAGTTACTTGCAAAGTTTTACTCATCTCTTACGGAGTCTTAGCTATCATTATACACTCAATTATCATCTTTAGTCTTTAACTAGGGTGCCTAGGGAGGGATTACGATGCCCATGGGCACCCCGGTCCTCATTTCTAGGTGCCCTGGTCCCCGTCACACTTGGTTTTAATTTAGAAATTCAAGTTCAGTATTTATGATTTTCCCTCCCATTCCTCTAGGTACTAGTCGGCATGTTAGGTCATTAGTGTCAAAATTTGAGCAAGAGTTCCCTATATAAACATGACATACACACTATCTTATGGACAACCTATTTCTACTAAGGTGTATCTATCTAACAAAGGAAAAGGACTATATTTGGGCACTATTCTCGCACCACACACTGCATAGGAAGGGTTATATTCATTCTATTCCATCCACCATTTACATCACACATCTATCTATTTCCTACTACTTTCACATCATTGGTGCTAGGGAACCCTAGGCACATGATTGCACACACAAGCGCATAGAACTACATCAGGTCTAGATGTAGTGCAACACTCATCCACAATTCCATATATTTGGTAGTTGAGGATAGTATGACCCATTCATTTTCATCTAGGGTTTGATGCTTTTGTGTGGGGTTTTATAGGATATTATTCATTGAAGATATATAGTGACATCAACGAAGCTAGTGTGACATCCACATGATAAGAGGTGAGTTACTTGTGAAGACCTAGCGACCAACTCAGACTCAGGTTTTGAGTTGTTCTATAGACCATGGTGCTCACAGGCACCCCAAGCCGACCAAATATTCATTTGTTGTAACTTCATAAGGCGTGTTGTCATACTCTGTTCCACCTATTCATCAACCAATCTAGTTTCAGATCATTGTGAGGTAAGTCATTTTCAGGTTAGTACCTTTTCCCTCCCATTTCAATTATTCCATTTTATTTAAAATATCAAATAAAATTAGCTAGCATTTATACTTCAATTATTTCATTGTTGTACTTGTTTAGATTAATTCTAAAATTCATAATTTTAGTTAATCATTTTGGTGAACCTGTACTTTAGAATATTTTTCCTATGATCCACTTCAAACCCTAATGGATAAAGATAGTTCATCTTCTTCTCAGCCCATCATGTCTCATTTTAGTGTCAACCCTATCTATGATGAGGTTGCCATCATTGAGCTCACAACTCTCTATAATAATCCCACTATGTCAGATGATATTCAATAACAACTCTTAGATGGTCAACAATATGTGCCTACTAGTTTTGAAAATTCCCTATTGGCATTAGTATTGTTGAGGACCCGGTAGCCTTTACTCATTATACACCATGATATGCGGCTACTACCAATCCTCCTTATGATTTTCCTAAAGAAATTCTAGATGATTCTCTTATTTATTACATACTTGGTATTTACAATCACTCACATGTGCATATCGATTCTTCTTCTATCCAGATAACTACTATGGTTTCATCTCCTACTTTTGATATTTCCTCTCATGATACATCTCATACTAGATTACAAACTCCTTCATATTATGTTTAATATCCTATTTATAGCATCCTTAGCGGTACTCTCATTTCTTAGTCTCTATCTGATGGTGAAGAGGTGGTTGATAGCCATGATTCACCTTCTTTTCATATTGCTGGCTATGAATCCCCTATTCCATCACTACCTTCTCTTGATATTTCATCTAGTACTCTTCTGTGAGTCACATCCATCTATTACTTCTTCTTTTCCTACCATTTCATCTTCTCCCACCACTTTATCTACATTTGTTTCTCCATCTCCTCTTATCACTATATCTCCATCGGTGTCTTCACCTCTTAGGGATGTTTCTGATGTTGTTCCTACCACTGCTATGGGTATTCCATCTATATCATCTACTATAGCTTAGTTGACACCCACTCCTAATGTGCCTTTAGCACCATAATCTCATGTATCTTCTCTTGACATTTCTATGGTCACTCACAATGGAAAGTTACAACTACTAAATACATTATTGCCATCTTCTAATATTTCTTCACAATATATCCTATCTCTTATGCATGCCAAAGGTCAATTACAGTCTCAGGTTTAGTCTCTCACTTTAGAAATTAGGGATTACTATGCTTCTATTGACAACATCTTATTACATGGTAACCCTATTCCTAAGAAGATTCATACCTATGCATTTCCTAAATAATTTATCATGCCTACATTCACATGTTTTGATGGTACTGGTGACCCTCATGCTCATCTCCTTTATTACCGCATGGCTATGAATTCCTATTCTAATGATAGATTATTGCTTAAGGATTTCTAATATAGTCTTACCGATGAGGCGTTGTAATGGTACACTCATCTTACCTTTGGGTCCATTAGTACTTACTATGACATGGAGGATGCTTTCCTCTATCATTTTATCATCAACAATGGCCCTAGAGTTACTTATGTACGCCTATCTAATTTACTTCAAGGTTCATTAGATTCTATCATGGATTATATCTTACGGTTCAATGCTTGTATGCATCAACTAGTATTACAACCCATTGATTTAGATAAGAAATTCATTTTTTGTCGTGGTTTTATTCCTGCACTTAAGAAAATATTGCAATATGATACATGTGATTCATTCAATCTCTTGTGCTATAAAGTCATAGACCTTGAACAATATCTTCTCTCAACACATGTCATTGACCCTCCATCTACCTCCACTTCTATTGCATCATCTAGTGCTCCTCCATTGACATTGGTTGAGCATCCTATGTAGTCCCCATCTCAACCTACTAAACAAGCTTAACCTATTCCATCACGAAGCATACTACTTCTCTACCTAATCCATCTATCTCATGTGAGCCATTACATTTCTCTCATCATGCTCAAACACATGATGTGCTGCATGTTTTACTTAATGAGTGTCTAATTCACTTACCTTCTAATCAACATCATTCACAAGATAATCTAAAATGTCAACATGATCAAACCTATTGTAATTATATTCACATCAATGGCCATAGACATGATGATTGTTTTTCTCTTCATGATAGATTGGAATAGTTAGAGGATAAGGGCATCATCTCACGTAAGCGGTCCACCTATCCCATACCTCGCCAACATGTTTCTACCCATGTTGACTTGTCTCCTCCATCTAATACTAAGGTTATTATGCATCCACCACCATAGGTTATCACTCATGCATGCTCTCCACCACATCCATCCATTCTACACCATCGCATCCACTCCATCCATCTCATCTATCAAATCATACAATTATTTCACATCGGATTCAAAACCCTATACATTTGTCCATCCTTGTTAGGAAATTAGTGTTTACTATGTCATAATTATGTTAGGTTGTTATACATTGTTATAACAATATATATGACATGTTTATTGTTAGGCATATTGTTAGTGTGGTTAGAGGGAGTTCCTATATTTTAGGAATTATAATCTCCTATAAAAATTTAATCCATGAATATGATTGTAATCGGGTAATATTTCTATATTGAAAACTATTATTCACGTTTATAATGGACAAATCTTGTTGTCTACATGTGTTACCAGAGCGATGAGGATCCATGTAGTGTGAGCGATTGCAATCAAAATGAAATTTTAATATATCTCAGGGGTGATTATCATTCCACCTATCTAGTCTCTCTTCCACACCATCTCCAAACTAATTTGGGGAGTCAACAAAGTCTGGTTTTCACCCATTGAAACTAGATCATGTCAAAATTGCACAAGTCCACATCAATTATGCGGTTCTACATGAATTATTAGGTCATATTTTTTTAATTTATTTCGATGTATACAACAAAGTCCACTTTGTTTGGATCTGAAGTTCTCATTAGCTTTGTGATACTCCCATCAACGCATGTGTGTTGTAGTCTCTCTAGTAAATAGTTTTATATTAATTGATGAAATCAAAGACCACAATTTGAACCAATCCGTGCATCCCAAGATCAAATTGTGCCTTCCCAACTATTCTCCTTCATGCACTCATTCCAAATTTCATGCCAATGAATCAATAACGTGATTTCTATGAAATAATTGTTGTAAAATATTATTAGCCCGTAATATTCTAGTGCTACATTCATAGATAGAATCCTCCAGCCACTATTCAAGTGATTTTGTTGTCGGTCCTCTCTCTTATTGTACTCCATGCAATTATTTTTTCCCCGTAAAACAAAGTAATTTTGGGCTAATTTTGTTTGTACGAACACATTATTAGGGTTAAACAATGTCCTTATTTTTATTTTTTTGTAAATTCTTACAAAAATGGAAAAGTTAAGTCTTGTTGAGAAGTTTAAAGGACAATATTTTCATACATGGAGAATCCAGATGCAACTGAATTTGATTGAGAAGGATATGTGGGATGATGTTGAACCTAATACTACAATATCAACAAATGCAACAGATCTCACAAAGTGGACTGTTAAGGATCAAAATGCCTTAAGAACCATTGGTATTGGTCTATCTAAAGCTTACCTACACCATGTGGACTTCACAAAGTCTGTAAAGGAGATTTGGGAGACTTTAAACAAGCTTTTAGGATCTCAAACAGATAGTGCCAAGATGACTCTGAAGTATAAATTATATGGATTAAATATGGATGAAGGTGTAAAAATGGCGGATCATATCAACAAAGTCCTCTCTCTACTTAACTAGCTCACATGCATTAATGAAAAGGTAAACAATAATGATACCAACATAATTCTTTTGAATGGTTTGCCTAAAAAATGTCTCATATGGTTTTTACTCTGAGAAAGCTTAACATTGGTTAAAAAGGAGTAATTTCTACTCTTCTTGACCATAATGAACCTTCTGACCCAAAAGAAGAGGTTTTATATGTGTAAAATAAAGCTATTGCATTGTAAAAAAGGCAAGTATACTTCAAAGTATGCTCCTTCACGAGGAAAGGTTAAATGTTTTTATTGCAAAGAATTAGGACATGTAATTTTGAATTGTAAAAAAGGGCACAAGATCTTCTTGAAGATAAACTAGATCTAAAGGCCTACTTAGCTGAAGAAACTGATTGGGATGAATATTCCAATGATGAAAAACTCTCTTTCCCTAGTGATGAAGAATTCTTATGGTAAATCAAAATTGGAGGTCAAAGGCAACGAAGGATGGAGGACGATCAATGCCTCTCGTTAGTCACCAATGACGAGGCCGCATTTTGGTATGGTGGCATCTCTTTTTCAGTTGTGTGGTGTGTGCAGAATAAAATGGTGTGTGGTTTCCTTCCCTATTATGATTGAAATGAGGAGAATGTGAATTGTGGATGTTTGAGAACAATTGTATATGAGGGCAACTAAATTGGGTGATCCTATGATTGTTGAGATTCGGCAACCTGTCATACTTCTAACATTGATCGAGGTTGTGAAAGAGTGGGAACTATTGAGTTTGTGTATGTAGGTGAATCGGTGGAAGTGTGATCATATAGTAAGGGATTCACTATGGTGAAGTGGATTGGTCATGTGTAGCAAGATCCAGATAGAAAGATCCAAGCTAGCAAAGATGCTAGACCTAAAAGTATGCGAGGCATACAATTCTATTTCCAATCCTTCCAATGTGCTTCTTCCCATGTAAACACTAATGGGGGATGCTAGAAAATTAGTGTTTACTATGTCACAATTATGTTAGGTTGTTATACATTTTTATAACAATATATACAACATGTTTATTGTTAGTGTGGTTAGAGGGAGTCCCTATAGTTTAGGAATTGTAATCTCCTATAAAAATGAAATCCATGAATATGATTATAATTGGGTATTATTTCTATATTGAAAACTATTATTTACCTTTACAATGGACAAATCTTGTTCTCTACATGACCACAACTCCATATGACATTCAGTTTGGTTCATACACTCATGCTACTTCTATCCCACATGCTTCCACCGCTTCACATCACCTTGGTCTTTGGTAGGTGATTACTATCACCTTACCCCCCGATGACACACTTGTGTTCTTACAGTTCTTACATGACTATTGAGGGTTTTTCTCTAAGAACCTTTCATCATGTGCTTCTTTGATTCATCTAGCACACTCAATCATTTCCCGATGATGCACTCTTGCTTACGTGACTCATTCTTGACTATTGAGGGATCTTAACTAAATGATTCGATTCATTCACATGTTGGGGCACACCACTAATCTCCCCCACAATCATTACACTAACATAATATAATCATATTCCATTATTAAATTCATCACCACACGTTAGTTTAGTAATCATACATTATTTATTTTTACATACATTCTACCATCATCATTACACTAATTACACATTACAAGTTCCATTCAACAAATATGCATCTCACGCAACTCATCAATCAAATTACATATGTTATATATCATCATTCACATTACACATTTTTCCTACCAATACCATAGTACACATGAATAATAATCATCACCGACTCATACATCATCAATCACATTACAACATCAATATACAAAGAAATATACTCATCATAAAGTCATATATATATATATATATATATATATATATATATATATATATATATATATATATATATATATATATATACAATCATGATTACAAAAATCTTTCACCACTAGGGGAAATTCCCCTACATCATATACAATAATACAAATCAAATCTCATCATCACTATTACTCTCAGGTACTACGAGAGCCCTCAAACTCGATGCCTCACCACTAACTCGTGCCACTGTTCGTAGCCTCGATAGCTCTCAAATTTCCTCTATAATAAGATGACCTCCATACACTCGCTCTAAAACCAAGGCTACAAATCCACGTATCATGCAAATACATCCTGCGCTAAGGGGCCACCACCCACCGCCTCTCTGGCTCGTCGAGTCTCCTCACATGCCTCGTCCCTCTCACCTAGCAACATAGTGCATGTTATCGCTACTATGGCCACTGAATCAAATAAATGGGCATGCTCACCCATGATATCATCCACACACTCAAGTATCCCTCCACTAAGTACATTGGTCAGCACATTCCACCTCAATATGCATATGGATGTGTCTACTATTAGGGACCAATACACGTCACCTCAAAAATAAATAACACAATGACTTAGATAACCATTGTTATGAAATAGGCAAACAAAAAAGTGCATAACAAAACTATATAAATACTTATGCTCAACTACAATTGTTGCTACATTATCGGGGGCATGGGATTCCCCCTCTCCTCCTCCTCCCTGTGGTAACCCCACTACATTTGTGAACAATGGAAACAAGAGTACCCATCGATGTGTCACCCACCATACGCGGTATTACACTTTGTACACCTGCATCATTGGATTCTATTGTCTCTATCGTTGTATCTACCTCATCCAGTTGAGGAGTTACTAGATGCTCTCCTATGGGCCCTAGTCTATCTTTGGCCCTCCTCGGTGCTCTAATCACTCGTAACCATATATATGGCTCTAAGGGCTAATCTGAGCCATGCCAAACTGTTGTGATACTCTCTCTACCTGAAATAGCTCAGCCACTCCTGGAAAATGATCCTCCAACTACACAAATCCTATGAATACATTGCAGCTCTACAACATCATCGGACCCTCCATAAAAGTAGTATGGCCTCCATATAATGACCTTGGGCCCCATCCTATCTATCAATGCCCTGTAAGTATATGTGTCCATCTTACGCCCATGAATAATTAATCCACCTCCTCACATATATCTCTAGCCTAGCCCACTCTCCTTGTGGACCTCCAACTAGCCTCAACATGACTATATGCTCATATACCCATACATGTAATAGTGTGGTGGCTCCTATCCCACCACCATGCTCATCATGAGTAAACCTGTATAGATCTCTTGTATAGGTGGGCCAACACACACCATGCCCACGTGTATCTAGTGCTCTCATTCTTTTCCGCTTGGTATATATCACGTATCTTATAAAATATGCCTACACCTCCTCCCTCTATTTTTATAGATGAAGAAATCACAATGACGATGAATTTCCGTAAGTGTGGAACCCTTGATCTCAAGATAACATTAAAAATGATATGGGCCTCAGCAATACTCGAGTCCCCATAAAATACCGTATAGTAGCTCACATCCGTCTCTCCATATCCTTTAACAGCATAACCTGTACTCTCTCCCCAACAATTGGAAATCATAGTATGTGATACACATCCTCCAACGTCATTGTCATCTCACCAGTAGGAAACCAAAATGTACACGTATCCACACACCACCTCTCACATAATGTAGTCAACATAGGCATATTGTGGGGCACATCCCCATCTCTGTGTTATGTGCCGCATGGTGACATAGTCCATAAAATCCCAATCATCATCTGAAAAACCTAGCCCAAGCAAAGTACTCATATGACGACCCCCACAAAACTCCCTTGAGTGAATATCCCTATGCACAACACAAAATGACAACAAACACAATGTTAGAACACTATACGAATCCAAACACACTCACTTACAACATTACTACACATCCAAAATCACATTTACACCATTTGAGATCAAATACACACTCTCTAGACCAGGGCACCCAAATGTAGGATTGGGGTGCCCAGAACAGACACTAGCTCCCGAATGCTGGGTGCTCTTGTCCCAAGGGTCATTAAGCGACCTCTTTGCTCTTTCCGTGTCTACAATGTTGAGAAAATAAAAAATCTCAAATTTTCAAAAATTCAATAGAAACAACTACTACACCATACATTTTTTTGAAAAACAACACACTTACCAACTCTGCTATCATATGTGACGCTATGACAGATCATGCCACCATTTCAAATTGGCTAGTTTGTCTTTGCTCTCACTTGTGGCACCCTTACTTACTCAAAGATCACTATTACAATCATGTAAAAAGACAAGAAATGAATAATCAATTTTTCATCTTACTATTTATAGTTACTTTTCATCACCCACTTTACTATAGTCATTATTTTGTGCTTATTCTCAGCAACTAATGCACACTACACAATTTTCATCATATCTCGAGCATTTCTACTCCGATTTACACCTCTGTTTGTGGTGTTATTTTCTAAATTCCACCTACTATTGTATCATACACATGATACATGCATTAAATATATCCTCAACATATTTTTCACCAAATATATCCACATTTTTATGTTTTATCACTTTCTATCTATTTCGGGCTTACTTTCGGCTCAACATTCGTTCTTATCATCACTTCCCCTTTCACCGAAAGGGGGGCATATAATTGGGGTCATCTTACAATTCCCCTTATATCACCATGCATTCAAACAAACACTACCAATTCAAAAATTCCAAACATTTACTAATAAACCATGTGACATTTCACCATTAATTCCCCCTAATGACCTAACTTGGGGGCAACAAACATACAATTTCTATATGTGATATTTCATCACTTCCCCTAATGATCTAAACCTGGGAAACAAGTGTTAAATATCTATATGAGTAACTAATCAATCAATCAATGTGTTTAAATCTCTAATAATCAAAATCATATCATTCAATTAATACAATATAACACAATTGGCCTCCCAGATGACCTAACTTGGGAGTTACATGCGTTACTTTCCTAGATGACCTAACTTGGGAAGTTATTCTATATTTGACATTTTCTTCCAGATGACCTAACTTGGAAGACATAAAACATTTCATAATTACTTCCAAATGACCTAACTTGGAATCCATCACATTGTGACAACACTTGTGGAGTGGGGGCAAGAGTGCCTTTCATATATCACTCCTATATGGATCAACTGTTTGATCAAAATTATATAGATTCAAAAACAAAAAAAGTTTAATACAATTCCATCTACAGTGGCTAGATCTTGAGGATGTAGTTACATGATGGAGAATAACACACCTTTCTCCATACACTCTTCCTCCTGCGACGGCAGGATGCCCATATCTTCCGGTCTATTATTCATATACATGCAATCGGGTTGGGAATTGATTGATCCCTACCCCATTTTATCATTGTTATACAAAATTAAAAAACATCAATCATCTAACATTATAATCAAAACTCGTGTTTAGTGCACTTCATCATGAAATCATGTTTCTCACTATGTTACATTAATCAACACGTTGATCCATGGATTGACACACTATATGGTTCATTCAACATGATTCTCTATCCTATCTAAGCATTCTACTAACATGGGATTTTCTGGATTCTCTCATGTATGCATCTCTACCTAATTTATGTTACTTAGATTTCTGCTCACAAACATAAAGTGGGGAAAATGTAGTCACAAAATCATGAAATTATTATTACATTTATACCACCAAGTATGTTGTTTTATATATGAATCTCGCATAAGAAAAGTATTCACTAATGACCCATCCCCTAGTCATATCATTAGTTTGGTTGGTCATTGTCATTGAGTGTTTTACACAGTCGTCAGTTACTTGCATAGTTCTAGTCATCTCTCAGGGAGTCTTAGTTGTCGTTATTCACTCAGTTTTCATCTATAGTATTTGACTAGGGCACATAGGGAGGGATTAGGGCGCCCATGGGTGTGCCATACCTCATTTCTAGGTACCATGGTCCCCATCACACTTGTTTTTAATTTATAAGTTCAAGGTCGGTCTTTATGATTTTCCCTCCCATTCCCCTAGGTACTAGTTGGCATGTCGGGTCATTAGTGTCAAAATTTGAGCAAGAGATCCCTATATAAACACAACATACACACTATCTTATGGGAGGACTATTTCTACTAAGGGCTAGCTATCTACCAAAGGTAACAAACTACATTTGGGAACTATTATACATCACACACTTTGCATAAGAATGGTTGTATTCATTCTATTCCATCCACAATTTGCATCTTACATATAGTTCTTTCCCAGTACTTTAACATCATTAGCGCTAGGGCACCCTAGGAACATGATTGCAAACAAGCACATAAAACTAAATTGGGTCCTAGATGTAGTGTAATGCTCATTCGTAAGTCCATCTATTTGGTATTTGAGGATAGTCTGACCCATTAATTTGCATCTTTCTTTTTTATATTTTGATGCTTTTGTGTCGGGTTTTGTAGGAGATTATTCATTGAAGATATACAACGACATCAAAAATTTAGCACGACATCCACGTGACAAGAGGTGAGGTACTTTGCGAAGACCTAGTGACTAACTCTCGACTCGTGTTCGAGTTCTCCTGCAAATCAGGGCACCCATACTACTGAGACCATGGCACCAACAAGCACCCTACTCCTCCTAAAGGTGCCCAAATATGGAAAAATATTCATTTTTGTAACTTCATGAGGCGTGTTGTCATACTTTGTTACTTCTGTTCATCAACCAATCTAGTTTCAAATCATTACACGGTAAGTCATTTTCAGGTTAGTACCTTTTCCCTCCCATTTCAATTATTCCATTTTATTTAAAATATCAAATAAAACTAGCTAGTATTTATACTTCATTTATTTCATTGTTGTACTTGTTTATTTTAATTCTAAAATTCATAATTTTAGTTAATTAGATACAACGAGCGTGTAGCTACATGGGAGGATGAAGCTACTCTGCAGAGTGCAATACCCATATCTATTTGAGTGATTTCCATGAGGAAGATGTGTTTAAGGGGAAGGGGATGTAATGCCAACTTCCCTTAGACCCTTTTATGATATTATACTAGTTGTTCTTGACGTGCTATATATTTCATGAGACACACCGATAGAAGATTTCGATATTGAGACATTATTTATATTAGCATGACATGCCAAACTCAATTAGATGGTTTTGATTCTTATATATACGTATATATTGTATGCATGGATGGTTCTAACCTTGTGATGCATGATTATAATATTATTGTGGTTATATTGATCATGTGATTATTTGATGATTGTGATGATGTTTTTTTTTTTTTTATTAAGGGCAAATAGTTTTGAAGGGACTATACCCTGTATACAAAAGGGCTCAAAAGCCAGATAGTAAAGGTGAGAGAAATAACCCAGAGAAGGGAAAAACTGCCAACCAAAGAGGGCTCAACAGCCAAATATGACAATATAAGTGAAAAAGGATCCAAACGTACAATGATCCAAAAAGAAGCAGGAAAGATCAAAAAGAAACCAAAAGAGAAACAACATATAGAGCTCTACCAAAAACAGAGCCAGAACCGCCAGATAACAACTTCGTAGCCAAAAACAGCATCACAGCAACCCGTTACTTGATAGCCCTGTCAATCTTGGTCTTGATAGCCTGCAATGACATGAAGAAGGCAATGGCAGTGGCCTGAGAGGAGTCTTGCATATCCGCCTGAGCAATTGCAATATCCCTTTTCTCTTTAGGGCCCCAAATGTCCTCATTAACCCCACTTAAACTGCAGACACTATGAACATGTTGTTCAATGATTGTGATGATGTTATAACATTCATATTTGATGGAAAACTTTAAGCGATGTAATGTTTTACTAACACAATTGCGCTTGAATTTATTTTGTTAAATGTAATTATACTATTAATGACTATTGATGTTGATGTTGGTGTATCTTGGTTGTGGTGATTATGGTATATGCAAATGTATGTTTTGGAAATATTTTGGATAGATTTAATGTGTGTGTAGTGTGCAATGGTGTATATGTTATATAAAAACAACACACATGGGGACCTAAGGACAAAAAAGTGAAGGATGCCTGAGTTAACATCCCTTGGATAGCTTGAGAAACATTGAGTGTGGATTAGGAAAATTGGTTATGACCTTGTAATTTTTATGGTTGTTTGATTTATTTTTGCATACCCTATGTTGAGGGCCCCTTTTGGTTGTGCACCCTTGCATTTTCTTTAATTTGATTTTTGTAAATTTCCCTTTTCCTCATGTGTTGATTTTATTTTTATATGACCCTCTTGGTAGGTGGGAACCAATTTAATGAGTCTCTAACCCCAATGAAATAATGGAGGGGCTGATTTGGACCTTGAGTGGATTTTTGGGTAACCTTAAGTGAGACCTTACACCTAATCTATCACTGGTGTAGTAATTTTGAAGGCTTATTTATGATTTTGACTCATTTTTGTGGCTTTTGTCATTGGGTTTAAATGCACTTTCATTTCTTGGATTGAATTTAGATTTTTGGTAGATGCGTGCTTTTAATATTGATGATAATATTGGAGTGATAGATGTGAGAAGAGGTTTTTGTTGGATTTTATTTTGTGTTCATTATTTTCTTTGGATTTTGGGAATGTACTCTTGATTTGGGAGTAAATGATATTTGACCAATTTTTGAGAGATAAATTTTTCTTTGGAGAGTGGGATGTACTTGGGGGTGATCCAGAGTAAGTACTCCTAGTTGACATCCATGTGGAGCCAACTCACCTCTCCACTTACTTATTATATAAATAACTGCTATGTTTAATAATGGGGGTTTGACTAGTTACATTCTTGTTCTATTTTGGGGAGATTTCTTGTGCTTGGAGGAGCTTGGGAGAGAGAGAATTTTGGAGCAAAGGAAGGTTAAAGCTATGGATTTGAGGTAGGGATTTGAAACCTTTGTTTTACATTTTTGTTTGTTTATCTTGCATGATGAAAATGGTGTGCTTTGTTTGATTTTTTTCCTTGGTTGATTTTGATCATTTTCACTCCCTTTTAAGTTGTTTTCTTTGTTGCAATGAAATGAGTTGGATGGGTAGAGAGCCTCTAGAATTGGGTGTTGGAGGGGAGGATGTTGGGTTATTTTTGGTGGAGGGAAAAGGATTTTTAGGCTTGTTGTGAATGTGATATTGTGGTATTTCATTGGAGGGAGTTGGGGTAGATAGGGGTTGGCCTTTGGTGGAGGGAAAAGGGGAGTTTTGAGGAGGCATAAGGTGTAGTGGAGGTATAAGGAGGTTTGGTAACTTGGAGGTTTAAGGCCTAATCCCCCTACCCATTTGGAGCTATAAGGAGACTAACCCACATTCCTCCCTCTCCCATTTGGTTTGTTTTGCAAACCTTTGTTCTTGTTGTTGATGCATGCATTTGTGTGTTTTGTGCTTGTGTTTGGGTCTTATAGAGCAAGACCATTTGTGTTGCTCAAGGGGTTGTTAGTTCATCCATTGTTTGTTTGTTGGGGCTTGGGGGCCATTGTAGGAGATATCCCCTTCTCCAATGGGTTTGGTTAGGTGGAGAGCATCACTTGGATCCCCTTGTGTGCTTGAGATAGTTTGGAGATGACTAGTGACCATATTTTGCATCTCTCTTCTTTTTTGTTGTGGGAGAATTTGGTTCCATGTTGTAGTCCAATGTAACTTGTATCCTCTATTTTGTAAGATTTAAATTTTTTTATTTTAGAGCATTGTGATGTATTATGGTTAAGGGTCTTGTAAACTCTAAAGAAATTCATTGAGATATTGTAAAACTTGCAACTCAAAATGCTTGTAGAAATTATGCAGTTGTGTCTTTTGTAATGGATACATTGTAGACTCTACAAGATGATTTTTTTTTTTTTGGATATTGTTCAAACATTTAAGTTTGTAATTCCTTGCAAGAATGAATTTAAAAGGGAAATGTGGGTTGAATCTAGTTATCATGGGTTGGAAGTGTTTTGTGGTGTTTCAAAAAAATTTGGTTGTCAATTAGAGCAACTAGTGCATCCCATCTAGTAAGAGAACATTTGCAAGTGAATGTGATCTTACTAGTTAGGATACACATGGGTATGGCCATCCTTCCATGTAGCTTGCATGGAAGGGTGACCATATCCATGGTGCACCTCATCAACTCCATTTCCATCTTATAGTTGTATTTGAAATGGAAAACTTAATTGTGTTTCATCTTATAAATGATTTTGTAATCTTGTGGTTTTCATAAGAAACGATACTCTTAGATTGATGTTGTGTTTGAAATAGAATTTTTTTTTTTTTTTTTCTTAGCTTGTGATTTAGCTTACAATCTATTGTTCATTTAAGGAATTTAGATTTTTTTAAATTTGTTTTTGACTTAATATATTAATATAATGTTTTTCTTTTTGGAATCAAATCATATTATAAAACCTTTTGTTTGAACACCTCATGAATTTTGATATAGTTGTTTCATATTGCCTACGGAAGGAAAGAAATTCATCTGCTATTATTGGCACCTTTATACCTGGTATAACATTTTCATGGATTAATTGTAAACCACATAATTGCTAGAATCCTACAATTTTTTTAGTTTCACGAAGATAACAATCGGTGATGGGAAAAGGAAGGATAATTTTCATTTAAGTATAGATCTTGTTGAACGTTAAAATAAAAGTATTTTCCAATTTCTCCAACCAAGTATCTTTCACATTTAGAGGTTGTTTATCCTCCTTCTACCTGGTTAATCTTGTAACCTTAAAATTTAATAGGATAATTATCTTCACTATATATATATATATACAACGGGTTTTTATATATAATATATTTATACGTGTGTAAATAAATAAAATAAAATAAAATAAATTGTATTTTTGTTTGTTTCCCCATGTATTAAACAACAAAGTAACTATTAAGTGGGGAAATAGACCCATGTCAAACAAACCCACTAGTTGGGTTAAGAACTTTTCAAAACCCCATAAAAACATGGTCAACGACACAACCTAAATGACCCTTTAGACTTGTCATTTTCTTGCATAATAATACCATCACTTTATTTGAGATCTAGAGGTGTTAACCACGCCGAAACCCCAAATTAACGCTATAAATTTAGTAATAATTGGATAGTTGTAGGAAGTTTATATATAATAAAAATAATAATAATATTAATAATAAAACAAAATTTATATATTGGTGGGGGGGGTTGGTGAGCCACCCCACCTTGTACCTAATGTATGCTCAAACAATAGAAAAAAATCGACCATTAAATTTGGTTGCAGGCCACTTCCCGAGCCGACGCCCAAAACTCCTTGGTGTCACCATGACGCCCATATCACACACCCTCCACTCCCTTTCCTGGCCTTATCCATCTATTCCCCTCTCCACGCTACTCCTCCCCTCATCCTCTCTGTCACCACTCTATAACACATCAAAGACAAACATTATTATAGATACACTCTAATGCAAAACAATGAAACCCTAAAAAATTAAATATATATGTGGGATAGTTACAATTTTAGGTTAAGTTTTGGTTATATTTTAGGATAGGATATTAGATATAGATATATTATTATAATTATATTTTTAGGTTAGGGTATTGTACATAGATATTATATATAGATATGTTATTTTAAATTACATTATTATAAATATATACGATATGTTAGTTATAAATCTTAAATCATAATGTAACGTTATTTTATATACATTTAATACTATTTTCATTTGTATAATATGAAAATTTTACAAAGGATTTAGGAGATGCTTTGGGGGTATAGCTGGTAGTGAACCACTTAAAATGTTGATGTCTTATAAAGCTATAATACTACTTCTAGACCATTGTTTGTTAATAACAATATAATGTTTGTATAGTATTGTTATTTTATAAGATCAAATAAGGTTATAGGGGGAAATAATGTCACCGGTAGTTAATATGGTGACCATAAAACTTATAGCATTATAGCATGTAATACTAAAAAAAAAAAAAAATCAAGTATATTGTTGTCATAAGGGATTACACACTCACCACATAGTAATGTTATAAGGTTATAATTGGACCTAAAATATAAAG
Organism: Taxus wallichiana var. yunnanensis; assembly: GCA_018340775.1. Taxonomy (NCBI): domain Eukaryota; kingdom Viridiplantae; phylum Streptophyta; class Pinopsida; order Cupressales; family Taxaceae; genus Taxus; species Taxus wallichiana. The sequence goes on from CM031238.1 coordinate 447,509,090, forward strand.
TAGATACCTAAAACAATGTCTCTTTAGAGACATCATATAAAATTGTAATGATATGGATAAGATTAGCATGCCCATGCACAAGAATGTCACGAAATCGAGAAATAATTGATCCAACATCATATTACTGACACACAAAAATTAAAAAAATACCTCATTTTGGTCGGGATTTCTAAGGCATTACAAAAATTCTCCCAAGTTACACTATCTTCAGAATATTGGTCCCATTGGATCTTTCATTGAGTAATATCTTGATTTATGAGATGCAACGTGTGAGTTTCAACACTCTAAATGGTTCCACCACGACGATTCCCGGTCTTGAACCTATAAAGAGTTCCAATTTATGACATGTGTTATATCTAATACATACTTTTTAAGCAATGAAATATGAAAAACATCATGCATTCTAGACAATGTGGGAGGTAATGCTAGTTGGTATGCCACCAGACTTATGACTTCCATAATTTTGAAAGGTCCCACATATCTAGGTGACAATTTGGTAGACTTGCCAAATGTAATTGAGCTCTTTTTGGGTTTTACCCTCAAAAGACTTTATCTCCTTGTTCAAATTTCTTGTCAACTCTTTTCAGATCTGCACATATTTTCTTCTTATTGGTTGCTTCTTCCAATTGGTCACAAATGAGATTCACTTGCTTTTCCATTTCCATTTAACATTTCCGGGCCTACTACCTCTATGCCCTTTGTGTTGTCCCATCTAATAGGAGTTCTAAACCTTCTTCTATACAATGCTTCAAATGGTGACATTTTCAGCAAAGAATGATAAGTGTTATTATAGGAAAATTCAACCAATGGAAGATATTATTCCCATTTATATTGATGACCCATGCAATACATTCTGAGTATAACCTCCATAACTTGGTTAACTCTTTCTGTTTGACCATCAGTTTCCTGATGGTAAGCTAAACTAAAGTTCAGTTTTGTTCCCAAAGATGAGTTTAAAGTTTTCCAAAATCGAGAGGTCATTCTAGGATCCTATTAAAAATAATCAATTCTAGAACTCTGTGAATCTGAAAATTTCATGCACAACCCATTTTGTAAGTATGAGTGAATAATCATTATAGATTACCTGTATGAATTGAGCTACTTTGGTTAGTTTTTCAACCACTAATAAAATCATGTCATGTTTTTTTAGATAATGGCATTCATTGCATGAAATCCATGCTAATTACTTTCCATTTATAATGCGGAATGTTATGAGGGTACATCAGACAATCAAGATGCATGTGTTTTGCCTTAACACATTGACACTCAAGACAATGAGCAACATAATTTGTCATGTCTTTCTTCATTCCTTTCCAAAAGTATTGTTGTTTTACATCATCCAACAATTTCATCACTCCAGGATGCCTAGAATAAGGAGCATCATGAAATTCCTTCATGAATTTCATTATAAGGTCATTTCCCAAAGGAACATAAAATTTGTTTTCATATCTCAAGACTCCATCATCAAACTTTAAAACCTTCATATCTCATATCATTCAAATATGTTGCTAAACGTAATTTTCACATGTTGATAATACAAATAAGTTTACATTTTTTTCTTTACTTCATCTTTAAATTGTGTTCTAAGAGGGTTATAATAGTGGAAAAAGCTTCTACGAATCAATGCATCAACCACATTAGTTCTCTTTTTCTTTAATGTAACTTATGTAAAAATCATATTGAGACAAAAAATCAAGCCACCTATCTTTGTCTTAAATGGTTTATATTTCATCCCCAAGTGGTTTATTTTCAATTTGAAAGGATTTCCTCACAGGTAATGCCTCTAAATTGTAAAGAATGTGAACTATGGCAACAAGTTCTAAGTCATGGGAGCATAGTTATGCTCATACACCTTCAACTTTATGCTCTCATAAGCAATCACATGATCATTTTTATAGAAGTATTCCACCCAACCTTCATCGGAGGCATCAGTTACCATGGTGAAGCTTCCATTGGGATATGAAACCTTCAAAATAGGTGTTGTTGCAATTTTTTTCCTTCAACATATTAAATGTTATTTCACACTTATTATTCTATATGAATTTCTTTTCCTTTTTTACAAATAATTTATTAGTGTGTAACCACTCTAGATAATTTTCATGAATTTTCTATAATAACTAACCAACCAACCCCATGAAGATTCTAACTTCATGTACATTCTTAGGTGTTGGTTATTTATTTATGGGTCAACTAAAATCCCATATTTTTTTATTATGTGCCCAAGGTATTGCACTTTGTTCTTATAAAAAGAACACTTTGAATTTTTCTTACAATTTTTATTTTTCTAAGCACTTCAATACTATTATCAAGTGTTCATCATGTTATTTTATGTTCTTAGAATAAATCATAATGTCATCAAAAAACTAGCACAAATTAATCTAGATAATCCTAAAAATTTTTGTTCATTAAGTTCATGAATGCAAATGACTGGTGTATTAGTGTGAGTCCAAAAGGTAACACTATAAACTCATAATGCATGTATCTTATTCTAAACATTGTCTTATGAATGTCTTCATCCTTTATCCTTAGCTAATGATGATAAGATCATAAAAATTGATCTTTGAATAAAAATATGCATCTCATATCATCGAAAAAGGTCATCAATCCTTGGTAAAGGATACCTATTCTTTATTGTATACCTTATTAAGCATGTGATAATCAATGCATAGTCTTAACGTGTCATCCTTTTTCTTAATGAAGATGACCAGTACTCCCCAAGGAGACACACTCTTTAATTAGTCCTTTAGACAATAGTTCGTGAAGTTGTGCTTTTAGTTCAACTAATTATGTTGTTTTCATTTTGTATAGTTCCTTAGATATTGGTTCACTTCTAGGTTTGATATCAATTATAAAATCAAACTCACGTCTTGGAGGAATTCCAGTAATTCCTCTGGAAAGACATCCATGTACTCTTGTAACATATGTAATCCTCTAAGGAAGTCTTACCTTCCTCAATAAAATTAGAAATATTTATCGCATACAACATACAACCCTTATTTCTAGATTTCTTAAGTTTCATATAGAAATATACCTTACTTCAAAATTCCTTTTTATGCCATGTATATGCTAGTTGTTTTCTATATGTCATCTAGGAATTCTATTCATTTTTAGAAATAATCTATAAGTTTCTTTATGTTAGGACAACCAATTTACACCAATAATAATGTCATAGGACCTAGAGGATTTGCATATAGGTCCATTACGTGGTGAAGTTAGTAATTCCAATGTTACGTCAAACAAACATTGGTCTACAATTTGAACAACATTATTCCCATATTGTAAAATCCATGTATTTTTCATATAACCATCTTTCTTATTCAATTTTTTAGCTAATTTACTATAAATGAAGCACTCAGTTACACCAATGTCAAATAAAATAGTAATAGGAAGTCCATACAACTTACATGGACACTTCAATGGGAGTAGTTTGTTTTCAAATCCTGGTGGTTAACCACTATAACATGTATCTTATGTTGTTGATTTTCCCCTGATTTTTCTAGGGATAGTTATTTGCATAGTGGTCACCACCACATTTGAAACATCCAACAAAAGGTCCTTTCTTTTCAAATTTATTATCATTTACTGCAACACTATTCTACCCATTTTTCTTTGCATTTGCAACAGGTTTAGCTGTTGTATTATTTTTAACATTCTTTGTTTTGTTGTCTACCTTATTCCACCATGTTTTCTAGGTGCTAATGGTGAAGGTGAGTTGAATGCTCTTCTTTCGCTTTCATCTCTATGAGTAAAAATTGCTTGCAGTTTTTTCTCTTGCCTAATGGATTTTCAAATACAACTTCCATAGTAGAAGGACCATGCACATCTACTTATCCTCCAATGATTAGGTTCAACCCCATAATAAACTTATGTATTCTAAATTTTCATCTTTTTGATATTGTGGATATATAATTCAACAATTTGGTGAATTTTTCCCAATATTCAGTCACACTCAGTTTACCTTGAGTTAGGTTTTGAAACTTAGACATTTTCTAGTCAAAGTATAGTTGTGGTAACTAGTGTTGACAAAAGTAAAATTTAAATTGTTCCCAAGTGATACTAGTTGTATCAACTCCTAACTCCATCTTACGTTTTCCCACCATGAAGATGTTTCATTGGAGAGTTGAAATGCACCCCATATTACCTTGGTTTCTTCAAAAATTCTCTTATTTTGAAATATTTTTCCATTTCACTCATCTAGTTCTCAGCTCCATCTCCCAAGGTTGTTCCATCAAACTTGGGTGGAATGATCCACTTGATATCTCTTGACAATTCAACTTCCAAGTAGGCTCTTTTGTTTCCTAGCTAATTTCTAGCATTAGGTTGTTCTTCCTCATTTGCTATAGGTTGTTCAACCTCAGGTTCTTCTTCTTCATTCTCACCCACAACCTATTGCTCCAAGGTAGCTACATGGTTTCAATGTCCAAAAGGATTGTTGGGATTTCATCTAGCTTTTCGGTATCTTTTTGTATTTCATTAGCCTTATTATCCTTAACCATTGTATTATGTTAAACAATAATAAGATGTTTTATTACCATATGAACCCATTAATTCCAAGAGCTAATAACCTTCAGCTCTGATACCAAAATGTAACACCCATGTTATTAATCATCCAAATTAAGGGTTTTTTAAAAAAAATTAATCATAATTAATGCCTTCAATGATTTTCAACTTGCAATAATTAAAATCCAACATAATTAAATGTTTACAATCCATCTGATAATAAATGATAACCATGTGTAATTGTAAGGGTAAACTAGATATACCTAATCCACCTTAATTCACTCTAACCGAGTGTATATAACTTGTATACTTTTGGTTAAACTTTTTAAATAGAACTATGTGAACTCCTATGTCAACCTAAAAATAAGACAATTTGTAAACCATATAGTATTTGAAACAACAAGTTAGGGGTATGGTGAATGATAATGTAATTAGATATTTACACTACTTTATCCAAAGTTCAATTTTTGTTTTGTAATATTAGTTTCATGACTACACACATTCATCAAAACTTGTCTCCATCACCACAAAACCATCTCTTCACAGTTATCTAGATCTCATTTCATTGTTTAAGAAATTAAGTTTCAGTTTTCAAGAAGTAGGAATCATGACTCATCCTTCTAATCAAAGGATCATTATCAATCCCATATTAGAATCCCTATGGAAAGATATGGTGACCACATAATGAAATTCATCATTACATACTCACTATCCTTCCCATACCCATCCTAATATGGCATGATTAGGATTCTTTCAAAAAGAACAATGATTCCAGATATCTACACTTCATTTACAATTTAGGATATTTAAATAAGTAAATGTTCATCATTACGATAGGTTATAAGGTATCATAACACGTCATTTATTTCTCGATAGAGATTCATAACAAATTACTAAGTTACTATCTTTAATAAGTACCTCTATATCGTATATAGTGACGTAATAGTGTTGTCATTTAATATAGTTTAATTAACTATGTTTCATTTAAGTGATCCCAATCACTTCCCTAGTTAATATTGGTCTCAATCTCATAAGATTATCAATTTAATATGATTAGTTCACTTTATCACATTTGATCATCATTTAATATGAATTGTATAACTTATTTAGTAAGATACAATATTAATATAACATAGTTTACATTGTATTATTTTCCATAACATACCATGTTCGTTAATGACACTTTTTTCATCCATAATGAAACTATAAAATCAGTTATGATTACTTAATAAATATCAATAACTTATATTTATACACTATTGTTAAAACAACACTTAAACACTTTCATTTTAATAAGGTAAATAAGGATATAAACGTTTTTTTGTTGTACTACTTTCCATATCATACTATGTTTGTAAATCATCATATTCATTCATCCAAGATGAATTAATAAACCAGATATAGTTTCATATGGTATAATATTAATAAATTTAATTCATACTCTGTTGTAAAACAACATTAAAAACACCTTTATATCTCACAAAATGTGATACAAAACAAGTATTTTTATTTAAACATAATAAGGATAAGTCCTTATTTTTCCAAAATAATGACATACAATAAATCATAATAGTACAATAGGAAAATGCCTTCAATCATCCTGCGAAAATAATACTTTCGCATTACAATTAAATACAATAATTTAATGGATTTTAAACAATAATACATGAAGAAATCATGTGTATATAATCCAGTTAATCACTTCATAAAAGTCACTCCATCTTGCACTTGTAGGAGAGAGAAATGTATACATGGTTAGTTCTAGGAACTGGCATGAGTTATCCAACTCATAATCTTGTTGTATTTAATTGAAATAAAATAATATGTTAAGATCAACTTAACTGGTAGCTAATAAACTTTTAGTTTATTTAATTAAATTAACTATGTCATGCTCAAATGAATTCTTATTTCATAGTGATGTCTATGGTTTCCAATATCACGTGTATTCAAAAAAATCATAACCTTCAAGTAAATAAGGAAACATACTCTTGTAAATATTTATGTCAATATTAAAAAGTAAGATTTATGTTTATAACTATCAAATCCATTCAAATAATCCACAAGAACAATGTTACCAAAGTATCATTTAAGCTAAATATAATTGTCTTGTTCAACAAAGAGAGAGAATAATTTAACTCACTATTTATTTCAGTCAAAGATTAATACCAATTATGCACATCCATTCCTTCCCATAAGCTCTATTACCAGATTGATTAACAAGGAAATAAATCATCATTACTCCTACAAGTAGAATATATAATACCACCTACTACCCCACTATCATTTCATGATTCAATGAGTCAACATTTTAGTTACAAGATTCAATCATTGCTACTGAAATAAATTTAATGATAAGTTGTTATAAAAAAATAACATACAATTTTATCCACCTCACTTTGGATCAAACTAATAGTCATTTCAGTTAAGCTTTGTACACACACACACACACACACACACACACACACACACACACACACACATATATATGTATATGTATATATATATATCCTTTAACAATTATGTTTTGTAATAACTATAAAGGAGTAGTGTCTAGTGGTCTTCAAGCAAAGTGAAGGATTAATAATATACAAAAACATGCTTTAAGAAGACATACTAACAATAAACCATAATAAAAATGAGCTCAACTGAGCTAAAATTACGATAATGACAAAATCTTAAACTAGAATGAGTTTCAAACCCACAATAGTGAGCTCAATTGAGATGGTAATAATACAAACAAATAAGTTTCAATCCCCTCACACATAATTGACTGCAACACAAAAATTAAATTATCAAGTAAACCCATTTCTTCCCTAACCTTGTTTTGAATACCCTTTCAAATTATTATTATTAAAAATAAGGGAAATCGTTCCAGATTTGGGACAACATGTTAATCAGATAAAGAATACGTTTTTAACAACAATAACCAAACATTATTTCCAATACAAGGCAACTAACAACAACCACAAAACTTGCATAATATAAACTCACATTTGCTACAAACCCATATCTTATTTTCAAGATGTGAGACATAATTTTATGTCAAACCAGACCTAGATGCCCAAAATAACCAACAACTACAGATCAATTGTTTTTTTACAAACCCATAATTTTTTTTCATTCCTTTCACCATTTCTTTCCAAAATTTCCACATAGAAAATGAAGGAAAACTTCCGATGAGTTAACAACAAAATTCATACATTTATTTTTATGTCAAATCGACCACTAACAAGCTCAAAACAAGTTGATAATAAAAATAAATTAAAATATGTATGTGCATTTTCCAACAAGGGAAAAATAGACCCTTAAAACTCAAACTTTCCAAATTCCTTTTGGTTCCCATTAAATATCATGCCCATATTTTTATCAAAAACCCATCAACAAACAACAAATTTCTTCAAATATTTTCTTTATTTTCCTTTTTATTTGAAACCTAGTTGAAACCATAACACATTCCAATATTTTAATCAAAAACAACAAGGATAAAAGTGAGATAAACCATGTCTGGTCGTGTAAGCTTCCTTTCTAGATTTTCTCTTGCAAAATTGAAACCTCCAATTCGTATGCCCAACAAAACAACTCCCAAAATTTCCAAACAGAAAAGAGTAAAATAAAACTCACCATATAATAGAGCTTCATTAATGCATGCAACAAGTTTACCCAACTGATTCCCTAATTTCTCCATTAAAACCTCATGTAACTTCCACAAAGAAAAAACTATCACAAAACCAAAATATGTGAATAGGGAGGAGGAATGCATGTCTTGGCTTTCTTAGCAAGCTTCACAATTCCCAAAACCATATTCTTTTATTAAATGCATTTAATAACTGACAATTCCACTTGTAATTCCCTCAAAAATATCCAAATACTACATCTAATGCGTATGTTCTAAGACCAAACAATCAATAAACAATAATACAACATTACTTCTTCTTTGTTGTTTGCATCATGGTTTGTGACCAATAAACTCAACAATATTAAACTATAATCATTACATATTTTAAAATTTATCCATTTCATTTGCAAATCCATATGGTCAATGACCATTGTCAAACTTAAACAATAACCAATTTAATCACCTCATGGTCCAAGACCATTTAAACAATAATAATAATCCTCATAAATGAATCGTTAAATTTAAACTTTGCCAAGGCCGGGTAATATGGTCGATGACCATTGCTAATAATATCAAATTTCATTACCTCGTGGTCTAATATCAAATCCTTATCCAAGTGTTCAAACAATTAACTATGCAATATGGTCTAATACCATTATCCAACATAAACCATTTAATTGCTTTGTCATGGTCCATGACCATTGTATTAAGGTTTAAACATTATAATTACCTTGCCATCGATCCAAGATCACTGATCCCAATGCCAAGGAGGAATCAATAATAATCAATAATTAATTATTTCACAAAGTGGTCTATGAAGACAATGAAAAACAAAAATAAATAGAAGATAAACAATAACAAACACAAACCTTCTTGTAGCTTTCCAATGCAACCTCAATGTAAGATTGTAGAAGCTTAGCTTGTGGAATCTTGTGGAAGAATGTGGGTGCTCTTGAATGAACTCTAAAGTGGGGATGCAATTTCTATGAACAAAACTTTGGGAGCTTCCAATATGTAGATATTGGAAAGTAAATTGACAGATTAATTGTGTTGTAAATCTAAAAGGATTTTAACGAGTGATTATATGGAAATCTAAAAGGATGAGCTTGAATTTTATAGAGGCTAATTTAGTTGTAAGTTAGCTACGAGATAATTGAATTCACGGTCATTTTTAGCAGGTGGAAAGAATGAACGATTACTTAGAAGAATAAATTCCATTTAGGGGTAGTAAAGGAATTTAATTGTAGAAGTTACATCCGGAAAGGTGGTTGTACATGCAATTGAATTTTCCTCACCAATTTAGGATTCTAGAAGTGTAGTTGACTGAACTGGTGAAGTGGAGTCCAAGTGGAGTCTAAGTGGTTGTTAATGTGCACACTAATTAATTAATCATTTAATTAATAAATGATAATTAACTTAGCTAAAGGGGTACTAAGGATTAATTTAATTAATCCAAAGGGGTACAATGCACATGATTAATCAATTTAATTAATCAATCATGAAAGGGGTGAATAACATGATGTATTAGAACAATACTAGGAATAGGTGTGTAATTTATGGTGTCTACATTTTCCCCTCTTTAAAGTGCTATTGTGAAGTAATAGTGCTTTAAATATAGTAGACACATGCATAGTAGTGAGTAGAAAAAATGAAGCATTAGGATGCCCCAAAAATTAGTATAGTATAGGAATGCCCCCTCAAGCGGGTAAGTGATGTGGAAAAATGGTAGACAACCACTTGATAGGAAGAAGAAAAGGGATTAAAATAAGGACGTGAACTTGGAAGGATCGTGCTCATAGCATGAACGCTAATTGGAGAATAATTTTAGAGTAACCTTATTTTTATTATTACACAAATAGAGTTGTCACCATGATTATAAAATAATCAAGATGAATAAACCAAATGTGCATAAAAAACATACAAAACAAAGAAAATATAAAAATTAAAATGGAACCAATATACAGAGTAGGTGCATGCATCAGGGTTATAAAGGAACCAAGATGTAATCACACTACTTACAAGTGGTCCAAAAAGTAAACATCAATAATGTAACACAAATTCAAAAAAGAAGACAATCAGTTATGCCCCTAATGTATGCCACAATGAATATTAAGTAGATGCAAATGCTCCCAAAGTGGGAATATGATCAGACTAGAAGAGCGGAGTAAAACGAATCCTTATGACACTCTTGTTGGATCTGTTGTGTAAATGATCGAAATAAATTACCCTAGGTGAAGTTATATCATGAAGGAAAAACAATTTTGTGACTTACCCCAATTAGAGTTAACCTATCATGTAAAGGGAAGAAATTGATAGTTGTCGATTGGAACAATCACTAGGGTAGTTGATTAAATAAAATAGAATATTATATAGTGTAATCTAATGTTATAGGAGCAAGAAAAATAATTGAATAAATGAAGCAATAAAATACTTGAAATATACCCAAGCACTAAAAATGTAAAACCCTAATGTGCAAAGAGGGTTGAGAAATCCTTAGCTGATTTGATGATGTCACATGGCTATGTCGTAGTGGATACCGGATGAATAGGAGGAAACCTTCACACAAGATCCTAGAAAATTGTAGATCCGAGTTTTCGGCGACTCGTAATGGGGTGCCTAGAAAGGGATAGGGGCACCTAGGGTGCCCTGGTATGAGATATGGGTGCCTTGGTCTACGAAATGACCAAGGAACCTCCTCGAAAGTGTCACTAATTGATCACTTATGATTGCATCTTATTATGTGTATGTCATTGAACCTTTTTGGATGTCGCTGTAAATCGAGAGATAGAGGAAACACTGCAAAACCCCAAGCAAAACATCAAAACCCTAAAAGGAAAGATGCATATGAAGTTATCGAAATTTTCTCAAATACCAAATGGATGAACTTATCACTGAGCACTACACTAAATCTCAGACTCAATGTAGTTCTAAGTGTGTGTGTGTGTGAATCATGCCCTATGTGCTCTTGTGTCGACTCGCACTTTGTGAATAACCAATTAATAATTAGATGTAAAATGTAAGTAATTGAGTACGTGGAATAGAATGAAATCCCCTCCTATGAAGTGTGATGTAGATGAACCAACCTTTGTCCCTTGTGATGGAGCTAGATGGATTAAAATGGAGTAGTAGAAGCCTTTAATGGATGCAACCTTAGGTGGAGATACTAGTGCTTAGTGTTTGATCCCTTGTTATGGTCACATAACTTTATATTTATATGGTTCTCTTGTTCTAATTTTGTAATTAACCCCAAAAAGGCCGACCACCAAAAATATAGAAATCTCAAACAGCTAGAAAGTTCCCAAAAGGTGAGAGTAAAGTGTAAAGAGGATCAGGGCACCCCAGAGGGGACCAGTGTGCCTAGAGCACCCTAGTCAAAAATAGGAAAATGTAGAATGACAATGCAGAATGGGAAATTACAAGTGTAAGATCAAAAATACGACAACAAGAAATGTAAAAATGGCCAAAGACATGGGTTAATTATTACTCTTTTCACTTAAGAACCATATGAATAATAGTATGAGACCAGGACTAAATAATGGCTCAAAGTGTATAATTTGATGGTAAAATGTAACAACCATTGTCATTATGTCCATTTATTCGATGGTAATTGCAATATGTATGACCTTGATATTTTGCTAGCCAATAAGGAGGATGGTAAGAAGTAGGTAGTAAAGTGATCAATCATCGACCTAGGAGCTCGATTCTGATGTCATGTTACCTAGTATTGTGCTTGAATATGAGAGGCTCTCTGGTAATGGTATGACTTGAGGTTCAATGACATGAGCACATGTTAGACATAGAATTAGGATGAGATGAAGAGGAGAACAAACATGAGTCCGAGAAGCGTCCCTTAAGATGTTGGATTTCAAATTAGAGAGTTCTTATTATGGATTTCATAGCCCAAAATTTGTCTTGAAATAAAGAATGCAAAGTTTGAATTGACTCCAACATGGGTTGATTAGATGGAGGATCACGAGGACTAGGGTCATCAAATAGATGATTAAACATAGGAATTATTTCATGTGGCAGCGTATATTTAGGAAGATACATGGTGTCTAGGGATTTTTGCATATCAACACGGAAATTGGAATACATCTTAAGAAAATAAGACCAAAATTTGAGGAATTTTTGGTGCCATGATGAGAGGAAAATGAGGATCCTAAGCATGAAATCATTCAGGTTCACCAAAATGATTAACTAAAATAGAAATATATTATAGTGTAATCTAATGTTATAGGAGCAATAAAATGACTGAATAAATGGAACAATAAAATACTAAAATACACCAAATGACTAAACTAAAATGGAAAATGGATATCTATTATAGCTTAATCCGATGCTATGTAAAGTAGTAAATAAAAAATAAATAAATAAAGGAAAATGCCTAAGAAACTAAGTAATGAAATATGAAACCCTAATGTGCAAAGAGGGTTAAGAAAGCCTTAGTTGATTTGATGATGTCATAGGGTTGTGTCACAAAGGATACCGGATGAACGGGAGGAAGAAACCTTTGCACAAGAACTAACCTGGAAAAGTGTAGATACGATCTATCTAACCAAACTAGGGTGCCTAGAAAGGGATGGGGCACCTAGGTTGCCCCGGTCCGAGATATGGGTGGCCTAGTCTACTAAAATGACCAGGGAACCTCCTTGACTATGTCACTAATTGATCACTTGTGCTTGCTTCTTGTTGCATGTATGTCTCTGGACCTTTTTGGATGTCAATACATATAAGAGATGGAGGAAACACCTACAAAACCCAAGAAAAGCATCAAAACCCTAAAAAAGATGCATATGAAAGGGTTAGAATGTCCTCAAATGTCAAATGGATGTACTTATCATTGAGCATTGCACTACATCTCATACCTAATGTATTTATAGGTGTGTGTGTGTGTGTGTGTGTGTGTGTGTGTGTGTGTGTGTGTGTGTGTGCGAATCATGCCCTAGGTGTTCTTGTGCCAGTCACACTTTGTGAGTAGTGAGTAATAACTAGATGTATAATGTAAGTAAATGGTTGATGGAATAAAATGAACTCCCCTCCTATGAAGTGTGATGCAGATGAACTAGCCTTTGTCCCTTGTGATGGAGCTAGATCGATGCAAATGGAGTAGTAGAAGCCTATGATGGATGCAACCTTAGGTGGAAATACTAGTGCTTAATATTTGGTCCCTCATTATAGTCACATAACTTTATATTTATATGGTTCTCTTGTTCTAATTTTGTAATTAACCCCAAAAGGTTGACCAACAAAAAGATAGAAAGCTCAAACAGCTAGAAAGTGCCCAAAAGGTGAGAGTAAAGTGTAAAGAGGATCAAGGTGCCCCATAGGGGACCATGGCACCTAGGGCACCCTAGTCCTAGCTAGGTGCCCCAGTCAGAATAGGAAAAATGTAAAATGACAATACAGACTAGGAAAGTGCAAGTGTAAGATTGAAAATATGACAACAAGCAATGTAAAAATGGCCAAAGACATGGGTTAATTATTACTCTTTTCACTTAAGAACCATATGAATAGTAGTATGAGACCAGGACTAAATAATGACTCAAAGTGCATGATTTTTGTCTACAATAATAGATAAAGGTATGAATTTATCAAGATTATGTTGAGATGTTGATAGATTCACTTCAAGGTTTTTCCAGGTTGTAGGATTTTTGTGGTAAGTGAATGTTTGTTTGAAATGTTTTATAATTTTTTATTTTTTTGAAGTTTTTGAAATATATGATTTTTTTGGATTTTTGCAAGTTTTGAAAAAATTGAAATATAGGTGCAAATAAATTCAAACAATCTTGAATACAAAACAAAAAGGAAAACATTCCATGGCTTAGTAAACCAAGAGGAAAAACACAACACGTGCAAGTGAAAAATAGACATAAAACAAGCATTGCAAACAAACCCAATATGAACTGAAATGAATCACACCAAAGTTATATGTGAACTAAAATTCTAAGAATATTCCTCCAATTATTCTACAACAAAGGTAAACAAAGTACAAAAAAATAACAAACTAAAAGAAGTAAAATCATCATCATAATGTTGACAAATTACAACAATACAACATAATTTACAATAACGACGTCTAATGAAACTATGAATGCGTTCCACATTGAAGAACTAGACAATTATGAATTCCCCCAAGTGATAGCTTATAACATGAGAGGATTAGATTGGCCCAAAGAGCAGAGTGGTACTTAGATACTCCAAATCATACTCTTGTCGGATCCTATTGAAGTTTGATCTACATTTGGATTAAAATGTAAAATCTAAATGTGCCCCAAGAAAAGTTATATTGCGAAAAGGTAAATGATTTCCTTGCACATAAATATACACCAGGGGAAAGAAATTTTATTCTCAAAAGATGACTGGAATGATTATGAGCAACAACGTCAAATGGAAAAATCATTGAACTATGTTATCCAATTGTTAAAAGTTGGTCAAACATTATTTGAATGTTTTGATTGTGACAATTTTATATTGTTTTTGTTTTTGTAACAATTTTATATTGTTTTTGTATTTTTGAAAAAAATTGTATTGTTTTTATATTTTGTGAAACATATTTGAATTTTTTTAAGTTTTTAAGAAATTTTTTGAATGTTTTATGTATGTTATAACTCGATAAAATGGATGTACTACTTGAAAGAAGGTGTAAATAATTAGAAGCATTTCATTCCACTGGCAAAAATGTAAATGATAAAATGATAGGGTATTTCAATATGTCCATGACTCGTACACAACTAGAAAGATGCGAGGGATCGTCACCAAGATCCAAGAAGGATGTGAAAATGAGGTGAATAGTGATATGAAATTGAAGATGATGGATGTGAAGACAAAAGGTGTAACAATGATCCATATGAGAAAAAATGTAACTCGTCACTATGCAAGATTATCTAAACCATTCCAAGATGATTCCACTCTATAGATTTTGACTCGACTTATATCCATTGATGGCCTGTTGATTGACAAGATCCAATTGAAGGAATTGTTTTCTCCCTTTAACATAAGCAACTTCTTGGGATATTTTTGATTAAGCATTTTTTATTAAGATTCCTAAAGGATTTATTGGTTAACTATTTTTATTATTTTTTTGAAAAGGGACCCCTACATGTTTCCCCATGTCACTAGTAAGATACAAGAACTCAACATCAAGATAAAACATAGGTGAGTAAGGAATTCCTCTGTTCTCAATATCATACTACTAGTGAGAATTATGGGCTTATCACCGAAGACTGTAAAGGATGAAAGGTGTAATGATTTTATATTTTTGTATTTTTAGATTGATTTAATTTTCCTTGTATGTCGTTAATGTGCTTGTTTGGAAGGAACATTCTGCCCCCAAGTCTCAGCCTCATGTGACTAGTAGGACACAAGGTTTCAACATAATAGATTGAGATGGGTGGTCAAAAAGAACCAGGTAAAGAAGTTTAAGTTTTATGTTAAAGAGAGATCTTATTTTAAAAGGAGGAGTTGCCATCAGTAAGCTTCAAGACAAAACCATAGGTAAAAAGATCTAAAATGGTAAGAATCATAACAAGGATGGGACACACATTTCCTAAGAGGGACAAGGTTAACTTTGTCGGTGAAGAATGCAAATATATGTAATGACATGATTAAGGTATCTTCCAATATATGGAATTTTTAAAATTATTTTTACTCACTTTTCCATTTCGATTTGCAAATAGTGATTTAAGGAACAATTTAATACGAGTTTTATTTTCCTTTTTATACTTTTGAAGTTTTTTGAATGTTCGAGGATTTGAAATGGAATCAACAAGAAAGAGGTCCATGTTTATTAAAGTTTAATGGTCTTGAAATATGATACTTGGGCAGATAAAATCCAAGTCAAGAGAGGGAATCAAAAGATCGATAAGTATAGAAATACGAGACTTCGGGAGACAAAGTCCAAGTCAAAGATGGAAATCTGAAGATTTGATAAGCCCTTATTTACAAGACTTGGGCATACAAGGTCTAAGTCAAAGGGGTGAATCAAATGATTCAATTAATCCTAAATTACAAGACTTGGGCAGACAAGATCCAAGTCAAAGGGAAGAATCGAAAGATTCAATAAGTGATTATATAAATCTTTGATGATATCAAAAGATCTATGTGATGTTAGATAAGGATTATTGAGGTGGAGAACATGTTGAGACTCGTATTCATCCGCAACTAAAGAGTGTGATGAGAGAAGGATTGATATCTAGATGTATATCCATGGTTATTTAGATGTCACAGAGAATAAATATTCAATGTTGTTCCTTTTAGGTTGTAAATTAGTTGAGACAATGAAATATTTACAATTTAAGTGTGAAAAGGTTGTATAAGGATATTCCTGGGTATACAAACCTCGTGAAGTGTATACATATAGATGTCTTGACAGTAAGAAGCATTGTTAATGAAATTCCTGCAAGATTGATCACGTGAGGTGTAATGGACACAAAAGACTGTATTGTTACAAGTGTCCATGCTTGTTGTGGTCATTTTTCAATAACAAGACTAGAGATGTACAGTGTAGGAGCTTTAATGAAAAGAATACAATCAAGAACAATGGTGCTTGATGATGTACCCTTTTTTATTGTCTATAGTTATATCAAGGGTTGAAAGGGAGTATTAAAACAAGTTCAAGCTCTCATTTGGTGTTAGAAGGTTGTTGTCTAAAACAAGTTCAATGTCTGTTTGGATGAACGAAAGAAAATATGGAGAAGAAATAGATTGGTTTAGAGGGAGAGATACTTGACCTTCATCGTGATCTCATTGAATGTCAGTATGTATAGAAGTGGGGACAATAATCAACTCTTCATTTGAATTTTTGGAAGTTGATGTGTCATCGATCACGAGAGCTTCATCATCAAGCTCTATGGAAATGGTTTCATTGTCAATTAAGTATTTAAAATAACGATAATAAGGTGTAAAATTATTAGTAGAATTGTCATCCATGTAATTGTATTCACAATATTCAAATGCATTGTCATACAATGTAGTATTGGGTTCCCCATTAGAAAAGGGTCTTGTAGTTGGATATTCAATCATGTTAGCCTTTGCTAATTGTTGAAAGGCACTAGATAGACTTTCTCCAAGAGGTGTAAACTGACATTCAATGGTGCACGAAGTAGTGTCGATAATATAGGATATGATGGATTTATAATCAATGTTGTTCAAGGATTCACCATGTTCATGAGATTTTCCCTTTATATCATGGTTAGGTGGTAGGTCTCCAACCACTATGTCTCCATTTTCAATGAGGTCTTAGATGTAATTGCATTTTTTTGCATTTTTCCATTTAATGACCATTTATGCGATGAAAATCACAATATGTGTTAGGTCTATACCAACCTAGCTTAGGTTCACCTTCAAGGAAGGGTTGTGTAATAGGATAAGTGACCATATTGACACTTGCCAATTGTTTCAAGACACTTGAAATAGATTATCACAAAGACATATATTGTCTTCGTATATAGTCACAAGGAGGAGGAAAAGTTTCTCTTTTTGGAATGGTGACAAATGGTTTAGAATTAATCTATTTTAATTGGTTGTTCTATAAGTTGTACACATTGTGATTATCCATGACACCATCATTGACAACGTTACAGTTGTGGTTGATGTACCTAGGTTTATCTTGAAAATTGTTAGAATTGTTGTTATTATTATTGTGATGATCATGCCCATTGTCTTTATAATGAGGCTTAATCAAGCCTTTAGAAATGAGGGATTTTTCAATTTGAGTTCCCTTTTCGATAACTTCCTCAAAACTATTGAGGCAGTGCATTTGTATGTGAAAGGATAACTTTTCATTAAGGTTTGGGATGAATATGCTAACCATCTATTTTTCAGGGATTGAACATGGGAATCGAATTGTGATTCCTCACCGTTATTGTAAAAATTATGCAAAGCTCTTGTTTTTCCATTACTTGGCATTGCAAAAATCCATCATCGTGACTTCATAGTCAAGATTGAAAGAAAAATGTATAACTAAATTCTCTGAGAGGTCTACAAAGGTATAGATAGATCCCTTTGGAAGGTGTAAGAACCAGTCCAAAGATTGTCCTCCTAGACTCTTAAAAAGAGGTGCAAGAGAAAGATATCATTATAAGCCACCTCTTGGCATGCCATGAAAAATTCATTGACATACTCTCTAGGACCAGTTTTTCCCTTGTATTTGTCAAACTTGGGTGTCTCAAAAGAGAATGGGAAGGGTATGCGTAATATGTCCATGTCGAAAGGGTATGGACACAATTCATTAAAATTAATTTTTTGCGTTGTTTTTGTATACTTGAAATGGTGTCTTTCATCATTTTCAACTCTTGATAAAATGGTGAATTGATTTGTGGGATAAATGACGAGTAATCATTTACAAGATTTTTGTCTCTTTATTGGTCTAGAATTATTTTTGAAGGTGTCATCACTTTTCTTCGTGTGTTTGATACCTTTGGTATCATTGTTAGTGATTATAGAGGATAGGAGATCCAATTGTTTTGCCATTGTTTTGATATTATCAAGCAAGGCTTGGTTAGGATTAGAAGATGAAGCATTAGATATGCCTTTATTATTGGCATTTGTTTTACTTGGTCCTTTTTATTCATGTTTTTTTGACTCGAGTGGTGGACCCTTAAGGTATTTAGGTTTTCTTTTAAGGATTTCAATTCATCCTCATCAAATTCTCGAGGGAAATATTTCTCCCATTGCGAGGAGATGAAGAAGGAATTGGTCTTTGTTTTTTTGCAAAGTGGCATCTATGGAAATATTTTTAAGTTGGTTTTCATCCTCTTCATTAGAGATGATATGAAAGGATTTATTTCCTTCCATCGAAAGGGACTATAATCACGATGTCGTCTTCCCACCATTATTTGAAAGAGGGGAGGAATGAGAATAAGTGCGATATAAAACTCAACCCTTAGCAAATTAAATGCTAAGATGGAAGAGGGGAAGAGATGAAAATATTTGACCCTAGAAAAATGAGTGCTAAGAGGGAGGAGGTGAAAAGGGTTAGTTGATTTCCCGACTCTTAAAAAAATGAGAGTTGAGAGACTAAAATGGGTTAGATACGCTCTAATTTTTAATTGAAGAGAGACGTACCAAATTGAACACGACCAAATATTAAAAAAATGAGTGACAAGAGTGATGAAGAGATGTGAAAAGGTTAACTCTTAACAAAATGAGTGTTAAGGGGATAGAACAAAGGGGGAACTTTGCAACACTTAAATTTTTTAATGATGTTAAGGTGTAAGGGGGATTGAAATGTTATTTTACAAGAATCTTAGCAAAATGAGTGCTAAGAAATATGAAGTGAAATTGAAATATTTCATGACCCTTTACAAAAGTCAATGTAAAGATGGAAGAGACAAAAGAAGTTAGTTTACTCAACTTGCAAAAAATGAGTGTGACAAGAGGAGACTTAAAACATGATGAGAGATCCTCAAATCTTAACAAAGTTTTTTAAGGGAAGAGACTTAGGAAATGTGATGAATTTTCTCATATTTTAACAAGGTATGTGTTAAAAGAGGAGACTTAAGAAGATGATGAAAGTTGTATACTCTTAACAAAAGTGTGTTGAAAGAGGAGACACAACAACAAAAATGGGAGTGCTTAAAGTATGAAAAAGTGAATGTTTTCACAATAAGTGAGGAAATGATGATGAGAAGGTTTGAATCTCACAAAAGTGGAGAAAAGATACAAATATAATGTGATTGATTAATGATCTCAAATTAAAGTGAAGTGAATGGTTTAAAGAGAGAAGTGAAGAAATGATGAGGATTTCAACAATGCAACAAAGTGAATGCAAAGTATGATGACATAATATGATGGAAGAAGAGAGATATAGAAGATTTTGTCAATTCAATAAAGTTAAAGTGAATTATGATGATGTAAGAGTATGGAATGCTCAAAGTTCAACAAGATAATGTTAAACTTAAGACTTACGAAAATGAAAGATCAAGGTGATCAAGGGTGTTTGACCATGATAAAGTGAGTATCACAAAACCAAGACTTAGATGAAGAAGGATGAAAGTTCTCAAGTTGGATATGGATGTCTACAACCCAAGACTTAGACACGTTTACAAAACGACAAGGTGGATGAGAGAGAAAACATGAATGACAAGAGTGAAACACAAGTGTGTAACATGTGATAAAAATGAAAAATGATGTAGTGAAAGTTGGCCTCTACCTTAGATTGGCTTGGACAAGGCATGGCTTCCTAGGTGGTTCACTCAACTAGGTGTCATCGAGAAACTTGAGTGACCATGGTCCTATTACTAGTTTTTGGCTTTACTTTACCCCCTTTGAAATAATGAGAAAATATCTTGCTCAAATGAATCACACTGGGGTCACCACTAAGGATATTTGTGACTCTAATCTCACAAGGTGTACTAGTCATTAGGATGGGGGTACCCGCTTTTTTGTCGACCCCTCCTCATTTTTTGCTACTTTGGGGTTCCTATGGTACTCCTTAAGTGATTTTTATGGCTTATGTCAAAGAACTTCCCATAGTTATAATAGTTGGGAAACAACATTATCAACTTGAGACTGTAAATATAGTGTGTATTATTAATTTTATCTTCATTAAAAAGGTTCCCGCACACAATGTATTAGTAGTTTTCTTGATCTCACAATCGAGGCAACCCACAATTAGTATTTTAATTGGTCTTCGTAATGCAATCCTGCAAACAAGTGTTAGTAGTTTTCTGAGGTAGACAAAGAGAAAACAATGAAAAATAACACAATCACATTTCTGATTCTCAATAAAGCTTGTAACAAGCGCAAGAGAAGAGCATATGTGCGAAGTGTTACGATTGAATTCACAAAAATGAAAAAAACTACACAATATGCATGCAAAAACTTCTAAAAAGCGTTAGTTGATGTACAAAAATGAGCAAACATTTGTCAAAAATAGCTAAAAGGGGACACATTTTGGACAAAAACATCTAATAACCCTGTAAAGACAAGTTTCACAGATTATCCTATTTAAGAAAATTGACGGAAAATAATAAATAAAATACCTAAGCTAGTTTTTAAAAGTCCTAATTAAATTAAGGAAACTAATTTAAAAAATAATAATATTGAATTGAACTAATTAAAAAATCTAACTAAAGAAGTGGTAAAATAAAAGAGAATAAATTAATGGATAAATTAAACTAATATAAAGTGGAAATTTTGAAGAAATATATTTTAAATAACCATAAAAGAAAAAAAAACAAATCTTAAAGTAAATTTGAAGTCTAAATGTGAAAGCCTATTGTAAAGAAAACAAACCTAAACCTAAAAATAAATAAAACCGGGGCTTGGGCTTATTGGTTATGGTTTGTGTTAGTGTGGTGTATTATTGTATTACAGGTGTATAGGCTATGAAGATGGTGGAACAACTAGGTGGAGGAGGTTTACATGAGTAGTGAGAAGGGGATCGAGTGAGGATTGAGGCTCAAGAGGAGGGAGCGGTGGTGGCGGGGAAGGGGGAGTGGCGAGTATCTCGTTAGGGTTGGGGTAGTTAGGTTATCGGGATTGTGTGGCAAGGGGAGTCCATTAGGTGAGGGGGAGGGGGAGTCCACGGGGCTTGAGCTAGCTTAGTGAGCCAACTCGTTGGGACATGTAACAAGAGAGGTAGGTGGGGAAAGGAACCAACTCGACCGAGTTGGGGAGGTAGGCCTAACCAAAAAAAAATTTTTTTTTGGTTTTTAATTTATTTTGTGGTTAAAAAAGGTTTTTTTAAGTGCAAGAATTTTTGGTTTTGTTGAAAAAAACAACAAAAAAATGTTCTTGTTTTGTTAAAATCAAACAATAACACAAATAATAGAATGGCCAAATTTGCCAATAAAAACAACAAAACTATACCAAAGTTAGGAAAAAAGTACTAATGAATTTTTAATTTTTTTATATCAATCTGATTTCTGCTCCCTAAAACACCCGCAAATACTATTAGACTATTACAAGAACAATAAAATAGCTCAAAACATTAAAAATTATGATTTGAGGGCAATGTGATTTTGTTGCTCTCCCAAAATCCTACAAACACAACTTCATGTACAAAAAAAGCACACTAAGAACAAAGTTAATCATATAAATGAAAATATTAGTGAAATGTGAAGCAAAAATGGAGGAAAATGGGTGTGATTCCCACTAGGTGTGCCAAAATGAAGGTCATTTAAAAAATAGTAAATGGAAGATAAACAATAACAAGCGTGAACCTTCTTGTAGCTTTCCAATGCAACCTCGATGTAAGATTGTAGAAGCTTAGCTTGTGGAATCTTATGGAAGAATGTGGGTCCTCTTGAATGACCTCTTAAGTGGGGATGCAATTTCTATGAACACAACTTTTTGGAGCTTCCAATATGCAGATGTTGGAACGTAAATTGATAAAGTAATTGTGTTGTAAATCCAAGAGGATTTTAATAGAGTTATTGTATATAAATCCAAGACGATTTGTAAAAGGATGAGCCTACAATTTATATAGGCTAAGTTTGGTTGGAAGTTAGTAACAAATAGCTGAATTCACATGTTATTTTTAGCATTTGAGGGGACAAAATAGTTATAGGAAGAATAAATGCCATTTAGGGGCGAGTAAATGAGTTAAATTTTAGAATTTGCATCCAAAAAGGTGGTTGTATGTGTAATTGAATTTCCCCCACCTTTCTAGAATTGACTATATTGGTGAAGTGGAGTCCATGTGGAGTTGATTGGGATGAGGAAGTAGAGTCCAAGTGGTTGTTATAATGTGCACATTAATTAATTAATCATTTGTTTAATAAATGATAATTAACTTAGCTAAAGGGGTACTAAGGATTAATTTAATTAATCCAAAGGGGTACAATCCACATGATTAATCAATTTAATTAATAAAAATGAAAAGGGTGAATAACAGGATGTCTTTGGGACAATACTAGGAATAGGTATGCAATTTAGGGGTGTGTATAGTCTAAGACACAATAATAACATCCAACTTTAATCCAGTTTAAAGCAATGCAATCAACCTTAAATAATGCAATGCGGTCTATGATTGATTCAACAATACCATAAACAATGCAAAGAAAACTTAACAATTGCAACATTGTTAATTAATGTAAATATCATTATCTACAACAAACAAGTGATGAAGTCTTACCAACCAAACCAACATACAAGAATGCAAATGAAAAGTGATCATCACTTAAATTAAACAAATGTTAGAAGGTAAATGAATATATACCGTTATGTATATTTCTATATTTATGTATGTATATGTTTTCATACATACATACATACATACATACATACATACATACATACATACATACATACATACATACATATATATATATATATATATATATATATATATATATATATTATGTATATATGTATATCTATATATACTTAACAAATAGCATTCATCATTAATTTAGTCGTTATCTAACATTTGTTGTGACAGACTTGCATCAAATGTGGTGTGTGACAACTATACACTATACATGTGCATTTGTTTCATTATAGTATTACTTGCTTATGTCACCTACTTTACTACTTATTATATATGGCCCGAGGGATTCACTTTCCAATGACATCGTGGGTGTCCCATGTTTGTGGTTTTATGCCCAAATTTCTATGTATACACTTTCTTATTTTTATATGACATGAGTACCATGATTGTTTCATGAAATTTTAGGTGTTCCATGTTTGTTACTTTATGCATATATTATGTGTATATATTTGTTTCTTTATATAAGGCCTCGGTTCCTTCTATGTGATTGCCTTGTGACATCATGGGTGTCGCATGTTTGTAACTTTATGCCTTCATGTGACTATTTTATATGTGTTTTCTTATGTTGGCTTGATTTATTATCTCTTCATTATTGTGCTTACTTTATTATATACTCATGTATCACTACTCTTGCTTATGTTCACCGATTGACTATTATTTCTTTGTTGAGCTCAAATTTGCACCCTACCTTGAGTGACAGACAACCCAAAGTATTTTGAGGAAACATGGGACTGTCTCCAAGTTGTGGGACTTGCATTGAGACAAACCTCCGGAGAAGGCCAAATTCCTCTACTTATTCCTACTACTAAAACTACTCCTAAGAAGGAAATACATCTATCTAACTCTACTCTATGATTCCAAGAGACCAGGGTGAGAAGGAGATGCATAAAACTAAAATCCTAAACTAAGGGGAGGTGATAACACCAGAAAAAGGGAAAGACACTCTCAAATGAGGGAAAATGAGATAGAATGAAGGAGGAGAGGGCATATTTGAGAGCCACAATCCAGAGAAACATTCAAACTTCCATTTTCACACAATGCACAATAGAAATAAACCATGCAAAGTGAATAAACATACACAACATACCTACAAGTAGATGAAAAGGAAAGGAAATGCAATAAAACACTAGCTAGAGCATAATAATAGCCACAAAACAAGTATTTTATTGCCTTAGGAAGATGCAAAAATAATTAAAATGGAGGAAGAAGGCATAAACACATTACAAAATCCAAATATGAGGCATGCAACTCAAGAACACTTGTGCAACACTTTGAAATGATGCTCTTGCATTATAAGAGTATCCAACATTACAAATGAGCATCATTTTACAATTTATAGAAAATGGGAGAGAGAGAGAGAGAGAGAGAGAGAGGAAAAAATATAGGGAACTCAGATTTTCACTTTCAACCACAAATAAGATACATTAAATGACCGAGAATAAGTATGGGAACTCTTACAACACCATTTCCCCATGATAATTTACTCGTAGGAGAAAGAATGGGCATCATACATCATCAGATGTGGTGGTTTAGCTACGTAGAACTATGTGTTTAATGATGGAGTTTATTTCTCCTATTTTACCCATATAACCTTACTAAAAATAATAAATTCAGTTTTTGTGGTGTAGAGGATGATGATACCTTTGTAATGGTACCAATTTTGTAAAATTTGGAGCTATTGGGTGAAATTTATGGCCATCGGATTTCTAGATCTTGGGAGGAACATGAGGTTCCATGCACGACTCCATAGCCCACAATAAATCATTTTGTTCTTGGTGCGGATGGATTGGGCAGTCAGAGAACCAAGGAAAGAGAGGAATTGTTCCCATTGTTCATGTGAGGCCCATTTTTCTCACATTGGTAATTGTTTTATGTGTTGGATAGAGATTCATGTTTGGGGTGGAACTATGACACGCTTCCACCCAAACCGTTGGTTACCACATTATCCATTTCCCAGAAAAATTTCACCCAACCTCCACCTCATCATTCCATTATCCACCTACATCTTTTCCTTACTATACCCTGCTCTAATCACTTCCCTTCGGCTTGAAAGAAAATGCGAGGAATTTAAGGCCCCAGGAATCATTCCATCCACAATATTGGTTCCCAAAACTCCTCCTCCGCCCGCATCACACTATATCTCGCTTCGTTTTGGCTCAAACACCTATACAGAGAACTACTAACTCCAAGGAATTATTCCTCCAGGTTCCAAAGAAACCCAATTCACCCATAATACACTACCCCCTTTGTCTTGCAGCCCGAGATCACTAATGTGGAGAAATTCTCGCCCAGTGGAAATTATTTTGTCCATTCCTCCCAGGCATGAAAAACCCGCAATACACTATAAAAGACCCATTTTTTTAGTTTTTGGCCAATTATGGAAATGGGGGCTAGGACAGGAGGAAAGTAATGTCCAAATCATCAATTTTCTTCATTTTTACTAGTTATACTTGCCCAAGTCCAAAATAAAATTGCAAGTTACTAGAATAATTGGGGTGATTCGGATAACATTTACCTTTTTCTTATTTTGTTATCCAACACATGATTATTATTAATACTCTTTCTTATTGCATGTTACATGTTACTTTGCATGTCATGGTCTCCACCATACACAACCCCTTTCATAGGAATAGAATCCCAATAGTGGCCACCATTATAGTATTCATGTGATTTAAAGTAGATTATAAAACTTGTCTAACATGGGTACACATCTTTTATTTTGATCCACGAGCCAAATAATTTATCACACATGCCTCAAAAGAAGGGTCATTCATCAAGATGTTTTCTACATTTACAGTGCATACAAGTATATTACATGACACTTACACACGTTTTTATAGGGTACCAAACCTAAGAAAAGGGACAGATATAGAAAAATTATAGAAATACACATTTTTCAAAGCCACACGCTTGTGTCAAGACTATAGTGTGGTCTAAACCTTATTGTACTTTCCCAACCTAAGGAAAAATTCTCAAAAATTCCAATAATTTCAAATTCTTAAAACTATTTATAGACTTCAAATACACATTCGACATAGATGACACAATTTAGAGCATTATACAGGGGAATGAGTACTTATCTCCTTCTCCACCGGATATTATTATGTTTTGATGTAGTATGATGTATCAGGGATTATTATGGACATCATTATGTTTTGCTTAGTATGATGGTTAGATGTTAGACTATGGATTAATATTGACCACCGATTCACTATTTGGTCATTTTTGGATTTATTATGTTTGATGATATATTGAGACATTATTATTATTATGAGGATGATGACATACTGAGGACATGGATGTCATATTGCTTTTGATTTTAGACATGTGACATTGATATTATGAATAGCTATAGTATAGAGATCTATTGGATGATGATATAGTTGCAATTGAATTTAAATAATAAATGTTAAATTCTTGATATTGTTGTGATTTGGATTTAATAATTATATGTTGATTTTATATCTCTTGGATGTTCTGATATGGCCACGAGGCCGAAGGAGGTATTGTTATTTTGTAGGTTAAAAATCACAACAATGTCGGGGGACTGGAGACTAACCATATTGGAATTCAGTGTGAAATCAACAAGGTCACCATGGCAACTATGTTTGAGTTGTATGTTGTGTTTTGTTAGGATTTCCCATGGGGGATTTCCATTATTGTGACCATGGGACATGTATGTGTTTTGATTATGTGTTCCCTTTTAATTATTGTTGTGTGTATTTTATTTGTAATGTGCTCTTTATTTTAATTATTCTAATGTGATAGTTAAATGTGTGAAGTCATATAGTTAAATTTTAATTAAATTAATTGGGAGGTGGAATGTAAGGAAATAATATTATTGTCTTGATTAATAATTAAATTTGATTTATATTATGTATAACCATATGATAGATAAATAAATCTTTATGTCAAAACATGTAATAAATAGAGTCATAGACATTAATGCATGTGTAAGAGGATGTAAGAGTTGTGTAAGTGAAATGATGGATTGTTTAAATCAGATTTTTGGGGTATAGAACACTCCATCCTCCTTGAAACTCGGATTTGGTCTTGGGAGCCTAAATTGGAGGCTTGTGGGACAAGTTAAACTTGTCCCACACCTCTCAAAAACCTCCACCAACCATGATTATTATTTAGGAGTCAAAATCAATCTATTTTATTGTATTTTGACATAAATTTGGGCAAGTATTGATTGCACTTGTCTTACAAATTTTAAATGCATTCCTTTTGGGGTATGGGCTATATTGTGTGTGTAAGTAATTTTGTCATATTTCTTTTATGGTGATTTAATTTCCTTGATGTTGATTGCATTTTGGGATGAGGAAAAATGATGTGGCATCCCACTTGGAATCCACATCATCCTCTTCCACCTTCTCCTTTAAAAATTTGATTTGCCTCCTCATTTGAGGTTGTTGAAAGTTTGTGATTTCACTCTTGGGGGAAAATTCCTCTTGGATTTTGGAGCTTACTTTGTGGAAGAAGTGGATTTGCTTGTGCATACATTTACCTTGCTGATTTGGGACTGGTTTTTGGTGAAATAAAGACTGTTGTTTTGGAAACAAGTCTCCATTATGGAGAGGTAGGCTCTCACTCTTTTAAAATTGTTGTTTTTCCCTCTTTTAGCATGAATTTTGAATGTGTTTGTGTTTTCAATTCTTAGAGGGATGGGTAGAATGCTTAGGGCATGGTGTGGAGAGAAGACTATGAGGTTTATCAGAGGAGGGATAAGGGATTTTCCATTGTTATTTGTTCTTGGGAGGGAATGTTGGTTTGGGATCCACCTAGGAAAGGAAATTGCTTGCATTTCCTACTTTGGGGAGGTATAAGGGATAAATTTGGAGGAGGGATAAGGAGGGGTTGAGGAGGGATAAGGTTTATGGGATTGCTATGATTTTGGTGGTTTTCTTTTGGTGGATGCCCAAAATTCAACTTGGGAGGCATAAGGAGACCTCCATAGTTCTTGCTCTTGCTTGGCTTGCTTGCTTGGAGAAGGAGCCTTTGTTTTGTTTGAAATTGATTGTTGTAGTTGAGAACTACATCTTCTTGCTTTGTGTTTCTTTGTGATTGTGAAATATGCTTGTATGTGAAGAAGCCATGTTGCCATGTGTTGTATCATCATGCTCCATTTCAATATGGTTGGGGCTCGGGGGCCAATGGGGAAATATGGCTTCTCTTTTCCCATTGGGTATCTTGGTTGGGTGGAGAGCGTTGCCTTTCCCCTTCCTTGTTGTGATCAAAAGATGAAAGATGAAGAAATCAGCATGTTGTTGTTTGGAGAGTTGTCACAGTTGGACAATCATCCTTTTTGTAAATTTCAAATGTAATCCTTCCCACTTCAAGTGGATGATTGTAATTGATATTGAAATGTGAAGTGTTCACCTTGTAGTTGGAAGATGAAATTGATTTGAGAAATGTAAAGAAGAATTATACTTCTCTGTTTTATTTGGAAAAGAAAATGTGAATGATACTCTGTTTTGAAAGAGATTAAGAAATAACATTGCCAGTAAATGTACTGTGTTTGAAATCAAATAGAAGGAGTTAAATTGTATATTGTTATTGGAAATCAAAGAAAGAATAGTGTTCTTGCTCAATTGCATTGTTGTATTAGAAAATGAATGATTGTTATATCTTAGGAAATTCTTGTTTTGGAAAAGAGAAACAGTTAAAGGAAATGATAGAAAATTGATCTTTTGAAATGAGCTATAAAAAAAAAAATTAGAAATTAACATTGCATATCTGTATATATGTGTTGTTGGATCAATGGAGTGTTTGAGAAAGGAATTTGGCATGTTTTCCATACTTGAATGTTGCACATTAATTATGCAACTCGTGAAAGGAAGAATTCTGTTATTTGTATAACTCTGACATTTGAAAATAATGCAATTAATGTACAGTTCAGATTTATGAATAAAATTAATAAGGGAGACAAATTATTTTAGATGTATTGGGTCCTATTGAACCCACATTGAACTTCACATTTAAGAAAATATCTCTAAAACTCTATCAAACCCAATTTAAACTTCTCAACCCAACTCCTTCATAGGACTGTAAAGTTATATCAATTCCAACTTAATCTCCCAATTGGACCTTTAAAATATACTTAAACTTACCCAAGACCATTTCTCCATGCTCAATTTACATGCTCAAAAGAAGAAATATCAAAATTGAATTAAATCTTATAAGTTGAAAATTGCCAGTTTTAAAATTATAAACCCTGCAGATTTATTTCTTAAAATTGACCCTTGAAAATTCACCAAATTCCAAAATTGATGATTTTTGTGCAAAGAGGACTCAAGATCTTTCTGGAAAGTCCTCGTTTTCCTAAAATGGAGCTTCCTATCAAAAGTTATGGCCATTTGAAGTTTTACTTCAAAATGGCCATCCCAAACCAAAAATGAAATAATTCGACCTTAGAAAAATTTAAATTTTGAACTTTAGAAAAATTTCTTAAAAAGTTCCACAGCCCCACCACCCTCTCATCCTATCGAAGTCACCACATGGCACCTTGGAGGGGCACCCTTAATAAAACTTAACATTTTGAAAATTTTGCCTTGGGAAAATTTTCCCAATTTTCCCCGCAACCCCGCGGCCCCCAACCAATCACGTGCTGACACGTGGCGGGGGTGCACGGATCAAAATGGAAAACTTAACCATTTTTTCCTTTGGAAAATTTTCACTTTTCTCCCCGCAACCCCGTGGCCCCGCACCAATCACATGCTGACACGTGGCAGGGAGGGCCCGTGATTTAGAAATGAAAACTTAACATTTTGCACTTTTGGAAAAAATTCACTTTTTCCTCCATGAACCCGCATCCCCACAGCCAATAGGGTTTTGACATGTGTCCCCATGGGTGCATGGGTCCACACAATTCTTTTAACCTTTTAACCCCTTGGGAAAAAATCAAAATTTTCTCCACCGCCCACGGCCAATCACAAAGCGCCACGTGGCCATTTGGGCAAGCGCGGAGGCACAGAGGAAAATTTTCCTTCGGAAAATTGAAAACTTGGTTTTGGGAAAAATTTCATGTTTTTCCCCATGACCCGCCATCCCAAACCAATCACATGATGACACGTGGCATTTGGGGCGTCGGCGGGGGCGAAGGCATTTTCTCCCTAACCCCGCGGACCTCCAAGGGAAAATTTTCCCCTAAAACTCCGCCCAGCCATAACTTGAGTTTTACAAGGAGTTAGGAGGACTTCTTTATATGGTTGGAAAGGTGAGGAAATTTCCTATCCAATGAGCCTAGTTTAGGAAAGTTTTGATAACTCTAAGTGTGTGAAAAATCTAGTTGAAGTTCAGGGCTTGATAGAGAGCAGGCTTGGGATAAATTTCTCCCTGAACCTTAGTAAAACTTGTAACCTCCAAATTGGAACCTTGTAAACTTGTTATAAGATAAAAATGGAAATCTTGTGTTTGGTTAATCAAAATATTCTGAACCTATTTAGTTTCAAACTAGTGTCTTGCTACTTGTTTGTAGACCCTTCTTATCAAAAAAATTATTCCATAATTTTCCTAGTTTGTTTCTTGGTCTCAAGTGGTAGTTGAAGCGGGCATTACACTTGGTATCAGAGCGATGGTTCAAAATCTTGGACCATTGGGCACACTAGAAACATTGAGACTTGAAACCTAAAACTAGCAAATTGATAATCTAGAAAACAAAACTGTTTGAAAATTGTTCATGTTAGTAAACTTAGAAAACTGAAGGAAACTCAAGGTAATGAACTAACTCCCACTCTGGTCTGTGCAGGGAGCTCAGACGGAGCAGGAGGAACATTCACAGAGACTCAGAGTCACCACCACCACCACCTCCACCCCCACCACCACCACCACCACTGGACTAGGTTTAGTAGCTATCCTACCACAGATTTTGTAGACCCTCTAGGATGTTAATGCTGCCCTACGTGGAGGATCAGTAGGAGGGCACTCGGCAGAGGAGGAAAGAGTTACTTCCATAGAGGGACATGCACCTCCTCCACCCAGTGAGGAGGATGGAGGAGAGAATTTTCATGGAGAGTTCGGCTAGAGTAGAGTCTCCCTTGAGGGGACATGGTGACCATATTTCGGACAGAGAGAGAGGTCTCGAGCCCTAGGCTCGGGGATAGGCAGGTGGAGAGGCCCAGAGGCCGTCAGACCACAGCATGGATCACATCAGGAGATCCTGAAGCTTAGGCCCTCACATTATTTAGGTGACACATAGGGGATTCCAGGTAGAGGCTTGGCTAGTTAGCTTGAGCGGTTGCTTCAAGCTTTGTCCTTGTTCTAGCAACACAAAAGCTCATGTTGCGATCCATCTACTGAAAGACGGAGCTGGAGTATGGTGGAGGATAGAGGAGAAAAAGCTCCATATAGACTCAGAGACAGTCACTTGGGAGCTGTTTGAGGAGAGATTCAGGAGTAGATACTTGCCACGGAGATTCATACAACAGAGGATCGATGAGTTCCATGACCTTCGACAGGCTTCCCTTATAGTGGCCGAGTATGAGAGTAGGTTCTTGGACCTGCTTCAGTACATTGATTACATGCAGGATGAGTAGGTGTGGATCCACAGGTTCATCTGGGGCCTTAATATAGACATTGGAGGTGTAGTTCGGATCCACTACCCACAGACATTAGCAGAGGCCATTGAGAAGGCCTACATTGTAGAGGAGACTCGGGTAAAACCCAACAGGCTAGAGACCGGTCAGGAGCCGTATTCAACAGTTGCAGGATAGTAGATCGAGGGGGTCAGCTCCTCCTCCTCGTGGTGGTCAGCATTCTTCATAGTCATCTTTTAGGCCATAGCAGCAATAGCAGTCCCACCCACCTTTAGGCCTCCTCAGAGAGCTGATGCACAGAGAGGTCGGAGCATGGGGCCTCCTAGGGGTCCCACCAGGACACAAGGTGGAGCTAGAGCTCATCGGCAAGAGAGCTCGACCACACAGAGGCCACAATAGACTATGGCTAGATCATCAGGGTCCATAACACCTACCTCTAGGGCACCTTCTAGTGGTGCTGTAGTTTGGAGGACTTCAGGTGGTTGTTTTGGGTGTGGAGCAGTGGGACACTTTTGGAGAGATTTCCCCCAGAACCCTAATAAGGGTAAGGCACCCATCTCAGAGCCTACAGTCGAGACATGGGACAGAGTCACAGATCTACGTAGTGGTTGAGAACCACCAGCCGAGCACCAGAGCACATGGTCATTGAGACCACAGGTAGTATTGGAGGTGTTCCTACCTCCATATTGTTTGACTCTAGTTCTTCTGATTCATTTATTACACCATCCTTAGTAGAGTGATGCAGGCTGGTGGCTGTTAGATAGGGTCATAGTTGGGATGTTGAGATGGCTTCAGGAGCCAAGGTCTCTATAGACTCCTTAGTAAAGGAGTGTGTTGTTAACTTGGGACCTTTCACCACCACTTCAGATCTCCGCATACTTCCTTTGGGCTCGTATGGAGTCATTTTAGGCATGGATTGGTTGTCTGCACATAGGGCTAGGATGGATTGCTATCATAAGACTATATCTTGTGCAGATGATCTTGGAGTTGAGTCGGTGATTTCTGGGGTCAGGAGACCTGTTTCTATTCACACTATCTCCGCTATGCAGCTCAAGCGGTGTGTGTGACGGGGTTGTCAGATGTATGTAGTCACAGTCAGTGACCGACAGAGGATGGGTCTAGTGGGCCATCACTAGATGACCATCCCATTTTGAGAGAGTATGCAGATGTTTTCCTAGGGGAGCTACCGGGATGCCACCCCCACGTGAGATTGATTTCCATATTGATCTAGTTCCAGGAGCAGAGCCTATCTCACGAGCTCCTTATCGGATGACCACCCTAGAGCTCTGTGAGCTCAAGTTACAGCTGGAGGGCCTTCTAGAGAAAGGCCTTATCCATCCTAGTGTATCCCCTTGGGGTGCACCAGTTATATTTTTAAGAAGAAGGATGGATCCTTGCGGTTGTGCATAGACTACCACCAGCTGAATAAGGTAATGATCAAGAATCGTTATCCCCTGCCTCACATTGATGACTTGTTTGATCAAATGAAGGGGGCCATGGTGTTCTCTAAGATTGATCTCAAGTCAGGGTACCATCAGTTGAGGATTACGGAGGTAGACATTCATAAGACTACTTTTCGTACGAGGTATGGGCACTATGAGTTCACAGTGGTGCCTTTTGGTTTGACAAATGCCCCGTAGTATTCATGAGTTTGATGAATGGGGTATTTAGGACCTTTTAGATCACTTCATGCTCATCTTTCTTGATGACATTCTGATTTACTCACATACGCGTGAGGAGCACGAGGGGCACCTTCGTCAGGTTCTTCAGTGTCTTCGTGAGCAGCAACTTTACGGGAACTTGGAGAAGTGTGCTTTCTTTCAGTCAGAGATTCAATACTTGGGTCATATCATCTCAGGTGAAGGTATCACAGTTGATCCTTCCAAGATTAGAGCCATTATGGATTGGCCAGTACCCACTACAGTGACAGAGGTGCGCAACTTCATGGGGTTAGCAGGTATTATAGGAGATTTGTTTAGGATTTCTCTCGAATAGCACACCCCATCACTTCCCTTCAGTGGAAAGGGAAGAAGTTTTTTGGTCAGACAGGTGTGAGTAGGCCTTCAAGACACTAAAGGAGTATCTCACTACAACACCCATTCTTGCAGTGCGATCCACAGGGTGAGTTCTTTGTTTGCACAGATGCTTCTTTAGTAGGGCTTGGAGGTGTGTTGATGCAGGATGGCAGGGTTGTAGCTTTTGAGTCTCGTAAACTCAAGGATCATGAGCTTAATTATCCTACCCATGATCTTGAGCTTGCAGCAGTTGTGCATGCTTTGGTTAGATGGAGACATTTTCTTCTTGGATGGAGATTCACACTCAGGACAAACCATTTGAGTCTTCGCCACCTCTTCACACAGCCCAATCTAAACGCTCATCAGAGGCATTGGATGGAGTTGCTTTGTGAGTACGACATGGAGATAGAGCATGTGAAGGGGAAGGAGAATGTGGTTGTAGACACTCTCAGCAGATGGAGGCATTTGAGCATGGCTACTTTAGTGAGCATAGATTTACGGAGCAGGATTCTTCAGCAGCTTCCTCTTGACAGTTTTTACATTGCAACTCGAGCAGAGATTGAGTCCCAGAGCCCCTTGAGGGAAATTTGATGGTTTCTCTCTAGAGGCAGATGGTCTTCTCAGCACAGAGGTTGGATATATGTTCCTAGAGATGGAGGCTTGAGGTAGGACATCTTGACAGAGGCACATCGTGCACCCTATTCAACCCATCTTGGGGTGAAGAAGATGCACGCCACTTTGAGACAGTTATATCACTGAGAGAGGACTTCGCAGGGACGTGGCTCAGTTTGTGTCACGTTGTTTAGAGTGCCAAAAAGTGAAGGCCAAGCATCAACATCCAGCTGGCCTTCTCTATCCTCATGCTATACCGAGTGGAAATGGGACACCATTTCCATGGATTTCATTGTTGGGTTACCGATGTCGAGATATCACCATGACGCCATCATGGTCACGGTTGATAAATTGAAAAAAGTAGCTCACTTTTCACTGGTAAAGACCACGTATACAACTAGTGTAGTGGCATGAGTCTACTTGGATGAGATTGTTAGGTTGCACGGGATTCCATGGAAGATCATTTGTGACCGCGATCCTTTGTACACTTCCCATTTCTGGACTACCATGCAGTATGTTCTCGGGATGAAGATTAACTTCAGCACAACTTATCACCCTGAGATAGATGGATAGACTGAGAGGGTGAATCATATTTTGGAGGACATGCTCAGGATGTATGTGATGGATCACTAGTCTAAGATGGGAGGAGTATCTATATCTTGTGGAGTTTTCCTACAATAATAGCTTTTAGAGTTCTATAGGCATGGCTCCTTTTCAGGCCTTGTATGGTAGGGAGTGCAGGACACCCCTTAGCTGGGACAGAGTTGGAGGATAGAGTATCCCTAGGACCAGCTCTTTTGTAGGACATGGAGCAGCAGGTAGTGTTGATCAGCAGAGATTGCAGGAGGCACAAGATAGGCAGAAGAAGTACGTTGATCAACATAGAACCGAGCATAATTTTGATGTGGGCATGAAGGTATTCCTTCATGTTAGGCCACATAAGAGCCCGATCCATTATGGAAAAGGTTCTAAGTTAGCTCCTCGGTTTGTTGGACCTTTTGAGATCCTGGAGCGTATCGGCCCATTGGCTTACCATCTAGCATTGCCACCCAGCTTGTCTCACGTACATGATGTGTTTCATGTTTCTATTCTTAGGAGATACATCACAGATCCTTCTCATGTGCTGGATTGGACATCATTGCAGGTACAGGATCAGGGTAGGTGATGGTGGAGCCCATTCATATCATAGATCGCAGGACCCTGGGCCTTCGAGGTAGAGAGATTGATCAGGTATGGGTGCAGTGGGACATATATGATGAGATTACAGCCTTGCGAGGACATGGATTTCATATTTCTTTTGACTTGGGAGGATGCTACTACTTTACGAGTGTAGTTTCCACATTTGTTCCAATGACTTCTAGGAGGAAGTCAAGTCTAAGGGGAGGGGGATGTAGTGCCCACTTCCTTGGACACTATTCAGATACTGACCCTGACACTATTTGATCATATTTTGGATATTATTATGTTTTGATGTAGTATGATGTATCATGGATTATTATGGACATCATTATGTTTTGCTTAGTATGATGGTTAGATGTTAGACTATGGATTAATATTGACCTGGATTCAGTTATTATACTTGATGATTATTGAGACATTATTATTATTATGAGGATGATGACATACTGAGGACATGGATGTCATATTGCTTTTGATTTTAGACATGTGACATTGATATTATGAATAGCTATAGTATAGAGATCTATTGGATGATGATATAGTTGTAATTGAATTTAAATAATAAATGTTAAATCTTTGATATTGTTGGGATTTGGATTTATAATTATATGTTGATTTTATATCTCTTGGATGTTCGATATGGCCATGAGGCCAAGGAGGTATTGTTATTTTGCAGGTTAAAAATCACAACAATGTCGGGGACCTGGACTAACCATATTGGAATTCAGTGTGAAATCAACAAGGTCACCATGGCAACTTGTGTTTGATTTGTATGTTGTGTTTTGTTAGGATTTCCCATGGGGGGATTTCCATTATTGTGACCATGGGACATGTATGTGTTTTGATTATGTGTTCCTTTTAATTATTGTTGTGTGTATTTTATTTGTAATGTGCTCTTTATTTTAATTATTCTAATGAGATAGTTAAATGTGTGAAGTCATATAGTTAAATTTTAATTAAATTAATTGGGAGGTGGAATGTAAGGAAATAATATTATTGTCTTGATTAATAATTAAATTTGATTTATATTATGTATAACC
Organism: Taxus wallichiana var. yunnanensis; assembly: GCA_018340775.1. Classification (NCBI taxonomy): domain Eukaryota; kingdom Viridiplantae; phylum Streptophyta; class Pinopsida; order Cupressales; family Taxaceae; genus Taxus; species Taxus wallichiana. The sequence goes on from CM031238.1 coordinate 447,545,803, forward strand.
ATATGATAGATAAATAAATCTTTATGTCAAAACATGTAATAAATAGAGTCATAGACATTAATGCATGTGTAAGAGGATGTAAGAGTTGTGTAAGTGAAATGATGGATTGTTTAAATCAGATTTTTGGGGTATAGAACACTCCATCCTCCTTGAAACTCGGATTTGGTCTTGGGAGCCTAAATTAGGGGCTTGTGGGACAAGTTAAACTTGTCCCACACCTCTCAAAAACCTCCACCAACCATGATTATTATTTAGGAGTCAAAATCAATCTATTTTATTGTATTTTGACATAAATTTGGGCAAGTATTGATTGCACTTGTCTTACAAATTTTAAATGCATTCCTTTTGGGGTATGGGCTATATTGTGTATGTAAGTAATTTTGTCATATTTCTTTTATGGTGATTTAATTGCCTTGATGTTGATTGCATTTTGGGATGAGGAAAAATGATGTGGCATCCCACTTGGAATCCACATCATCCTCTTCCACCTTCTCCTTTAAAATTTGATTTGCCTCCTCATTTGAGGTTGTTGAAAGTTTGTGATTTCACTCTTGGGGCTAAATTCCTCTTGGATTTTGGAGCTTACTTTGTGGAAGAAGTGGATTTTCTTGTGCATACATTTACCTTGCTGATTTGGGACTGGTTTTTGGTGAAATAAAGACTGTTGTTTTGGAAACAAGTCTCCATTATGGAGAGGTAGGCTCTCACTCTTTTAAAATTTTGTTTTTCCCTCTTTTAGCATGAATTTTGAATGTGTTTGTGTTTTCAATTCTTAGAGGGATGGGTAGAATGCTTAGGGCATGGTGTGGAGAGAAGACTATGAGGTTTATCAGAGGAGGGATAAGGGATTTTCCATTGTTATTTGTTCTTGGGAGGGAATGTTGGTTTGGGATCCACCTAGGAAAGGAAATTGCTTGCATTTCCTACTTTGGGGAGGTATAAGGGATAAATTTGGAGGAGGGATAAGGAGATGGTTGAGGAGGGATAAGGTTTATGGGATTGCTATGATTTTGGCGGTTTTTACTTTTGGTGGATGCCCAAAATTCAACTTGGGAGGCATAAGGAGACCTCCATAGTTCTTGCTCTTGCTTGGCTTGCTTGCTTGGAGAAGGAGCCTTTTTTTTGTTTGAAATTGATTGTTGTAGTTGAGAACTACATCTTCTTGCTTTGTGTTTCTTTGTGATTGTGAAATATGCTTATATGTGAAGAAGCCATGTTGCCATGTGTTGTATCATCATGCTCCATTTCAATATGGTTGGGGCTCGGGGGCCAATGGGGAAAGATGGATTCTCTTTTCCCATTGGGTATCTTGGTTGGGTGGAGAGCATTGCCTTTCCCCCTTCCTTGTTGTGATCAAAAGATGAAAGATGAAGAAATCAGCATGTTGTTGTTTGGAGAGTTGTCACAGTTGGACAGTCATCCTTTTTAAATTTCAAATGTAATCCTTCCCACTTCAAGTGGATGATTGTAATTGATATTGAAATGTGAAGTGTTCACCTTGTAGTTGGAAGATGAAATTGATTTGAGAAATGTAAAGAAGAATTATACTTCTCTGTTTTATTTGGAAAAGAAAATGTGAATGATACTCTATTTTGAAAGAGATTAAGAAATAGCATTTCCAGTAAATGTACCATGTTTGAAATCAAATAGAAGGAGTTAAATTGTATATTGTTATTGGAAATAAAAGAAAGAATAGTGTTCTTGCTCAATTGCATTGTTGTATTAGAAAATGAATGATTGTTATATCTTAGGAAATTTTGTTTTGGAAAAGAGAAACAGTTAAAGGAAATGACAGAAAAATGATCTTTTGAAATGAGCTAAAAAAAAAAAAATAAAAAAATATTAGAAATTAACATTGCATACTATATATATGTGTTTTTGGATCAATGGAGTGTTTGAGAAAGGAATTTTGCATGTTTTCCATACTTGAATGTTGCACATTAATTATGCAACTCGTGAAAGGAAGAATTATGTTATTTGTATAACTCTGACATTTGAAAATAATGCAATTAATGTATAGTTCAGATTTATGAATAAAATTAATAAGGGAGACAAATTATTTTAGATGTATTGGGTCCTATTGAACCCACATTGAACTTCACATTTAAGAAAATATCTCTAAAACTCTATCAAACCCAATTTAAACTTCTCAACCCAACTCCCTGTCATAGGACTATAAAGTTATATCAATTCCAACTTAATCTCCCAATTGGACCTTTAAAATATACTTAAAATTACCCAAGACCATTTCTCCATGCTCAATTTACATGCTTAGAAGAAGAAATATCAAAATTGAATTAAATCTTATAAGTTGAAAATTGCCAGTTTAAAATTATAAACCCTGCAGATTGATTTCTTAAAATTGACCCTTAAACTTCACCAAATTCCAAAATTGATGATTTTTGTGCAAAGAGGACTCCGAGAGCTTTCTAGAAAGTCCTCGTTTGCCTAAAATGGAGCTTCCTATCAAAAGTTATGGCCATTTGAAGTTTTACTTCAAAATGGCCATCCCAAACCAAAAATGAAATAATTCGACCTTAGAAAAATTTAAATTTTAACTTTAGAAAAATTTCTTAAAATTTCCGTGGCCCCCCACCCCCTCTCATCCTATCAGAAGTCACCACATGGCACCTTGGAGGGGCGGACCCTTAATAAAACTTAACATTTTGAAAATTTTGCCTTGGGAAAATTTTCCCAATTTCCCCAACCCCCATGTGGCACCCCACCAATCAATCACGTGCTAACACGTGGCCCCACGGATCAAAATGGAAAACTTAACCATTTTTTACTTTGGAAATTTTTTAATTTTCTCCCCATGACCCCACTGACCACGCACCAATCACATGTTGATACACATGGCAGGAGGACTCAGGATTTAGAATTGAAAACTTAACATTTTGCACTTTTGGAAAAATTTCACTTTTTCCTCCACCGACCCGCATCCCCGTAGCCAATAGGGTTTTGACACATGTCCCCATGGGTGCACGGGTCATGCAATTCTTTTTAACCTTTTAACCCCTTGGGTGAAAAATCAAAATTTTCTCCACCGGCCCGCAGCCAATCACAAAGTGCCACGTGGCCATTTGGGCAAGCGCGGAGGCACGGAGGAAAATTTTCCTTTGAAAAATTGAAAACTTGGTTTTGGGAAAATTTCATGTTTTTCCCCGTGACCTGCCAGCCCAGACCAATCACGTGATGACACATGGCATTTGGGGCGTCGGCGGGGGGCGCGAAGGCATTTTCTCCCTAACCCCACGGACCTCCAAGGGAAAATTTTCCCCTAAAACTCCACCCGGCCATAACTTGAGTTTTACAAGGAGTTAGGAGGACTTCTTTATATGGTTGGAAAGGTGAGAAAATTTCCTATCCAATGAGCCTAGTTTAGGAAAGTTTTGATAAATCTAAGTATGTGAAAAATCTAGTTGAAGTTCAGGGCTTGATAGAGAGCAAGCCTTGGGATAAATTTCTCCCTGAACCTTAGTAAAACTTGTAACCTCCAAATTGGAACCTTGTAAACTTGTTATAAGATAAAAACTGAAATATTGTGTTTGGTTAATCAGAATCTATTCCAGAACCTATTTAGTTTTGAAATAGTGTGCTACATGTTTGTAGACCCTTCTTATAAAAAAATTATTCCATAATTTTCCTAGTTTGTTTCTTGGTCTCAAGTGTTAGTTGAAGCAGGCATTACAAAAATGACCTCCCCCTCCATAAAATGAATATATGTATTCATTTCATGTTTTTCATCTCTTTTACTTTACTTTGCGTAAGTTCAATTTTATAAAAGCTACAAACATTTATTTACATTTGAGTTAAAGTTTGATTTATATTATAGGCATTGACTACACTCTATGTTATAGTTTCACCATGAAACACCTCAACACCAACACATCGAAGATAACTATCAAGTGTTAGAGTCTATTCCCCTACCCTATACACATAACATTCCCTAACTAGCACGTATAATTATTCCTCACCACCGCGCTGTCATATCATGCTTAGTCAAACTAAGTTGTGTTCACCCGAAGCGCAAGAGGTTGTCAGGTCCCATCGTAGGTTAGTGGAGATAAAATGAATTTAACAGATAATTAATGTAGCATTCAATTTAGGCTGATATTTCTACTATGTTAACACAAAATCATGCACATTCCATAAATTATTTATCTTCCATATAAGTTATTGCTCCATTAAAAATCATAATCCATACACATTCATTACAGACCTCTCACACATAACTATTGTGTCTCACTATCTCCATTTTCAATGTATATCTCTCTAAGTCTATCTATCCTAGACCCTTACATAGGTATTTATACTGGTGGGGACTTTCCCGTCACTAGTCTTACAAAGTCTAAGAATATCCCTTGAGTTCACAACTCCTAGTTAACTACCCCATTAATTCAGTTTACCAAAAATATCTCATGTTGTTATACACCCGTGTTGCATGTCGGTCATTTTTATAACATGTGACTATTATTACCATCATTCATCCCCTCTATCCTTTACATGTAGTCACCAAAAATTGGAGTCTAAGTCCACTTTCGAACTTATGTTTATCCCTATTTCCTTGCTACCCTGCATGTCCTTCTCTGTATTCTTTCCCTTTTCTTCATATTCTAGTTCTTGATGTCTCCCATGCATCCCCACTATTTCTCTTATTTGCATGTTCCTTCTCCTTGCCTTCTACGCATACTTCATGCATTTCCCCTAGTATTGTTTTGCACACATCCTTAGTATCTTCCGCACGCCTCCAAAGAATAATCAATGAATACATATTACAAATAATAAAGAATATAATAGATAGGGGCCCAAAATCACTCCGTACTACACCAGCTTATCCATCTTCGAGAAACATTTATTAGACTTTCTCAAATAATTCAAGGATTTCTATATGCAACAATCCTTCATGTTTATTCCACTTTTGTATGACATGTGAAATTTGTTGATGTACCTTATCTAACTGTGAAGAAAGTTGATTAAAATTTGATGTACCTTTTACTCCTATGGTAACCGTGACCCGCATTTGGTCAACTTTTTGCTTTAAATCTCTGCATGCTAATCCTAACTCTACTTCCTCTGTGTTGGTGATCTTCCTTAACTCGGTTAGGAATTTTTATTTTCTCTTTTTTTGGCGATCTCCTCTCCGAATGACTTTGGTTCTTCCATTATCTTATTTCGGGAAGCTATATCTAGGGATAGTCATCCAAATTGGCTTTATATGCCTACAATTTTTCTTTTAGCTCTTTTTTCAAACTTGGATTATTCACGGTTGTTTATACAATCTCTTAAGTAGTTTTCCAAACTTATCTGTTGTGGCCTTCAATTTCTGTGCACTTTCTTTGCATGATACATGATTCGTGTTACATATGGTGCATATGTTTTCCTTATCACCTCCTTGTCATTTTGCCTTCTAACATTATGTCTCTATTTCTTTGAATAATAGACTTACGAGATGGTCAACCTCATCTATTTTCTTATCTTTTATAAGTGAGTCATCTTGCAATACTTTGGGCTCATTTCACAATATTTTCTCAAGAAGGGATTCCACTTTTGTCTCTACGTGTGAATACTTGTCCCTTATGCCTTTATTCTCATGTTGGGTTTCTGAAATGGTTTCTTTATTTCTCGTAGTTCTTCCTCCAAAATTCTTTCCTTTGATTTATATGCTTGAGCCTCACTATTGTTTTATAGATTTTTTTACACTACTTCTCTTACAATCTTGAGTAATGCTTCTCCAAATTGGGTTTCAAATAGATTATATGTTGTCACAAGGAAAATTGGGTCTCCTTCCTTTGATGGCATAGTAAGAATATTATCGTTAGGAAACTCAATGAGTGGTTCCTTTGTGCAAGCATCCAAGGAAAAGGATAAGGCCTTATTTGAGCACCTATATGCCATTTTATTTTTAAGAGTGCTCCATTGGAATGACTTGTAATCATTTTTCCCTTCTTGGAAAGTGGGGCACATTGATCTCTTGTTTATGGGTTGGTAGCCCAAGATCTCTTCATCCTCATCATGGCCCTATTCTTACTCTTGAATTTTCTCCTTACCCTTACTCGGTGAACTTCTTCTTTATAGTCACTTTTTTATCTATGGCTTGCTTTGTCACTTGTAGATACAAAATCTATGCACTTGGGTACATTTATAGGTCTTAAAACATACTAATATATACATGATTCATAATCAAGAAAGATAGTGATTGACAACGTATTTTAGGGCTTTTGCTTTGCTTCTTATACTTTTATTAACCTTTTGCTTTGCTTCTTATACTTTTATTAACCTTACACACCCTACAATTATTTCGATATTTGACTGATTTATCTTTTGTGGCCTCAGACAATAGCACCCATTTAGGACAAAAGTGATCAGGTGCTCTTATCCCTTTTGGGTACTCTTGACCTTCTTTTCTTCCTTCTTACTCTTTTGGGTCTCTTTTACTTTTGAGTCTGTAGACACCAAATTTGGGTCACACTCCCCTTGGTCCCCTTTAATTAATTAATGTAACGTGCTCACCTAACCATGACCCCTTACTCCACATTCATATTAATTTAATAACTTACAATTTAATTAATGTTTATCTTCACATTATTAATTAATTTAATTACTTTAATTAAGTTAATTTACACCTCACCTAGCCACATCACCTAGACACCTCACCATGGACTTATTATTAGTCTATTAATTAACTAAGACTGAGTCTCTACTTATCTTAACTAACTAGGAATCTTTCAAACCCTAAAATTAAAGTCTTATTCCTTCTCCAATAACACTTCCACTTATCTAAATGTTAACCCTCACTCAAGACCCAGATTGACAATCGAGCATGCCAAAAAAGAAAATATTTTTCCTATTTTTGGAAAACCTAGGATTTCCCACCTTAACCGACATCGGTTATCCCTCAACCAACACCACTCACCTTGACCATCATCGGTCACCTTATATACCCTTTGGTAACATTTTATTGAGGTTGGTCATTTTGAGATCTCGAGAGGTCTATTGTATTCAATCACGAACTAGAGACTTCTTAACATCCGTAAAAATGGAATAAACTCAACCAAAGGCCTAAATAAGCATTTGATACTCATCCAAAGGCATTAGAATATTCACGAGAGCACTTCGGGAGTATTGCCACAACACTGACCAAAAATTTCTTCATGGATCAATCACTACCTTCCTTCACCTACCAAACCTGCAAATACAAGTAAGTGTATTTGATTTTCATCATTTTGTACTTGCTTAAAGTATAAGTTCATTATCTTTCATTATTGGATATTATTCTTTCCTACATTCCTCCATTCGCATGTTCTTAAAAATCTACCCATCCAACTAGTCACGACCTTCTAGCTCTCCAAACTTTACCTCTATGCATTCATGAGTCTTCCTAACATTATTACAAACCCAACCATCCTCCCTTCATCCTCTGTGCAATCACAGAGAATTCCAAATCTACCATTTATTTAATTACCACCAAATTTCCCCTACCAATGTCAGTTACTATGTCTTCTATCAACTTTCACCATAACCTCCTAAAACCTCACAAAACCTCACCCAAACCTGATACCCCACCTACAACCTCACAATAGACCTTCCCAACTCTTTGTGTAGACACAGAGAGAGCCTAGACACCCATTTTGACATTCTTCCATTTCCCACAATAACCGATATCGGTTATACCATAACCGACATCAATCATACCTATACCGACATTGCTCACCCTAATTGGCATCGGTCTCTCTATGCCCGTAAAACTACCTTACACCGACAAGTTTACTAATCACCCAAAACCAACTCAAAATTCACCAAATCTTATCTAGACCTTATCTATGACCCTCAGACCACTTTCCCAGCCTACAACCTGACCCGGACCTTCACAAGTTTAGTTATCAATAATTTAATTGGATTGACATTGATAGTAGTCTGAGACACCTAAATCGAACACTAGCATTAGATTCTTTTATTTGCATGTTCAATTATTTTATATTGAGTTATATATCAGTGGATTGAAAACCATCGAGGAAGTATCACACTTCCTAGATCTATCTCACGTTAGGCACTTTGCTAACTTTTTCTATTAACTGTATCTTGTGGTCTTACTTTGTATTACAAGTAGTTCCTCCTAGCCAAAAGGAATCTCACACAATCAGCCTAGATTAGAAATCAGAAACGCACACACTCAACCTTCGACCAACATAATAATAACAGTATTCCTCCATGACCTATTTACCTTATCTTGCTTTATCATATAACAATTCGGTGAAATAGAGCCATCTTTTATAGTTTTGGGTCAACCTTTTAGTTGTCAATTATGAAATTCAAATAAGGGAATCGTATAAATACATAGTTATAGCTCTCGTATAAATACTAAGAATTATATACTATTATTATGAAATAAGGGATAAAATATGTTGAACAACCCCACACAAAATCGCAATAGTAGAAACTAATATGTAGAAAGATATTACGTATTTGAAATAAAAGTGCATAAAATAAAAGAACAAAACACAAAGACAAGATTTAACGCAGCTTCACCCTATTTGGGTTATGTCCACTACGAATCACTTTCTCATATTTTATTACAAGCCCTCTTTCTCTCAATACAATACCCTTATTTTTGGAGTTATGCTCAACAAACTCTCCCTAAATTCACACTCGAATCACACACATCTACAATGATATGTCTTCCTATCAAAAGCACATCAATAGGCAACTGCTTAAGCAATTTTACAATACCGTGGGTAACAAAACCATGGGCCAAAAATACCCCATAAATCTATGAGTCAAAAAACCTTCCCGTATGAGAATAAGACATTTCCCAAGATATTTGACACATTTTTCAAGCCAAAAATTTCCAAGAAAACTATGGAGAGTGTACAAGATTTTTAGTGTACAGCTTTTCAACATTTCTACACATGAAAATAGGCTCCACAACATAATAACTATCACCTAAGCTTCCATTCAAAGGCATAATGGCACTTCAAACACATTCATCTAGCACATTCATGCAAGGGATAAGGGCCGCATCACTTTGCATACACAACATAGGAGGGGGAAGTTCATTTTATTCCATCACAAATATTCTATACATTGGTACATTCTATATCTATCTCGTTATCACTGTGAAAGTTGCACAAGGGTATGTTAGGGAATCATTACATACACATTCACACAAAACTACATGGAGTCTAAAATGTAGTGTAGTGCTTGGTACTAAGTTTTCTCTTCAGGTGACCACTGGGGTCAGTCTAACTCCACATTTTGCATATATTTATTTCTAGATTTGATGTGGTTTTGGGGCATGTGCATCTAGGAGTATATCTTTACAGTTATAGGTACAATTAGTGATAGTATTTCAAAACTATATCGATAAAAAGAAGCTAACAATGAAGCTCCTCATACACAAAAATGACATAACTTGATCACTTGACTAGACACTAGTGCCCAAATCAATCACTAGAGCCTAGGTGCTCTTGTCCTCCCGTGGGGACTTATGTTTTGCACATTTATAAGTTCCATAATCCTCACCGATCCTTTATGACACTACTTACAATCTATTTCAATAGTTCCTCTACCCAAATGACTCAAAAATTAGCTAAGTTACCCTATATCTCTTCATTTCTTAGGGTTTCACATTATTGCTTGCTTATTTCTTGTCCATTATTGTACATTTATCATTTGTATATCATTAGTTATAGAAGTTACTCTGAAATTAAATATTTAATTCAATTTATATTAAATCATCTGGTGAACCCCCACTCTTGATGGAGCACTGGATCCTTATTTTACATATCCTACCAATTTTGTTATTCTCCAAACCCAAACCCTAGTTCTAACATGGTCCCTAAATCTCCTCAAGTACCCTTGTATTAATTACTTCACATGTACCCACCTTACAAAGATGTTCTCCAAAATCCATTAACATTATGTACCTCCCTCATAATATGTCACTCCGCACAAGTAAGTGCCATTTTTATTGTCACTCGATGACCCTATCAATATTGATACCACAACCAATCAACCCATATAGAGTATATTCATGATTTTTAATATAAATTTCAAGGTATGGAGACTATGATTACATCCCTCAAATCTGAAATCCAACATCTTAAGGATTCTTCTCATGCCCATGCTATTTTTTCTTCTACACTCTCATACTGATCCCATGTCTACTACATGCATTTATATAAGTGAAGTCAAATTCTTACCACTACTAGCACCTCTCAAGTTTGATATAAATGTTAAATAGCATGATATTATTCCCGATCTCCTCAATCACCAGGTTGATCAACTTACCACTTACTAATTACTACCCTCCTTATCGGCTTACTAAATAAAAATGTCACCCATTTTGTAAATATCATAGAATTAATGGACATCATGACAATGCTTGCTATGCTTTAAAATGAAGAATTGGGCATCTTGATAATCAGGGTTTTATTTCATTTTCTACACAACATTATGCTACAGGATCATCTTTAATTTCTAAATCCCTTAGGCTCCCAAATTTTTCCCTCTATGTCTAATGAGCATCATGCCATAATTTCTAATTTTCCTTCTCCAAAGAATGATTCACCTATCCAACCCAATGTCATACTACCTTTAAAAATACTTACCCAATTACATCCTCATATCAAGTAATCTACAACGTTACCAATTATGAATAAACAACCACATTAAAAAATAATTACCCCTTACCTCATCCTACCAAGTCATCTACAACATTATCAATCCCAAATAATAAAATATCATCCAAGGAAGCACAACTAGTTCACTCGACACAAGTTGTGATCCAGAAGATACTTACATTTCCTTCGGTAAGCCCAAAATATGATGGTAGTCATAATCTTGCTCCTACCTACCATTGTGATGACCATATGTTTTCTTATGACACATTTCAAACTCTATCACCTTGGCATGTTCCTTCTCACATGATCCAATAAATTTCCATTCCTGGCACACTTAGGGGGCATTAGACCTCCCCCTATATCACTCTTGGTTATCTCTAGTATCCACTTATAATTTATCTACCGCACTTCACGCTTAGTTCTTCATGATACATATTTTGTAGCATCTAACCTCACTCACATACAATACATTCATTACCTGATGATACACTCTAGTTTTGTGGTTCATAATTGATTGTTGAGGGGATATTCTTAAATGAACCTCACATAATTTACTCCTAAGATTCTTTGTTATATGTTATGTGCTCCACGATGAATCTTTTCATGAATTCTCAAATCACTTCTGGTATATATATTATATCGTCATCCCCGATGACGCACTCTTGTTCTATTGTTCATTATTGACTGTTGAGGGAGAAATTCTAAATGAACCTCATCTCACACAAATCTACTAGGGGAAACACTGCTCCCACCATCTATGAATCTTATATATCACACCACACCATCACACTCATGTAGCATTTGCATATCTTGTTTGTGTTTACCCTTATTAGCTTATATTACTTACATGTCACAATTTGATTACTATGTTAGTTGGATTCTTAGTATGTCATTATATTTTCTATACACACACATGCGTTCAATTGATATCTTGAGGTGTATGTAATACTTTTTCATAGTTCATACACAATGCATGATGCTCAACAATACTCTTTACCGGTGCCATCATGCGGATCCCGAGAGCATCTACCTTTACACTCTTATACTCTACACATCACAAGTTATATTGCTACATTATTTACTACTTCTCATCACTATCACTTTAATTTTTCATTGATATATACATGCTTTGACATATTACTTATCTTTCTAACATGCTAATGGATGTTTCATGTGTAACATTTGCATTGCAAGATCTATACAACCATGGTTATCTATTACCTTTTGTTTGCTACTATTTTCTACTATTTTATATGGTTTATGGGTTATGCCTTATGTCTTATTTGATCATTGTTTTCTTTTGGATGCTTCAGCCCTGATTGTCTTGTGACATTTTGAGTAATGTCCCATGTATGAAACCCATTTTTCGCAATCCATCTTGTCTTCATAGTTACTTGTTACATTGTTTTCTATTGCATGTTAGCTATTATTACACTAACACTTGTTCCTAGTCCATCTTGTTTGCATGTGCCTTGGTTTCCACCATGCACATCCCCTACCCTTATAGGTATCCACTATCATATATTCATATCAATATCCAGTCCTCTTGTTTGGGTCATCTACTCCTACTTTCATCGCATGTACCCCAAATGAGGGGGAATCATTCGGGTGAGCAAATCACCCTTACAGTAAGCACATATTTACATATCATATTAGAATAATACAGATTTGGTAACATAAAATAGTCACAAAATGGCCCAGAACCATACTTGGGTCACAAATACAAAGCATACACTAGCGCCCATATATCAAATAAAGTGGCGGTTGGTGCTTGTGTCTCAGCCAAGCGCTTGTGTCCAGGGGGTGAAAATCGACAATTTCTCGCTCACCACGCTTCAGTAGTTCAAAACACAATTCTACAAAGAGAAGTCACTTTACTCCAAGCTCATAATTTAGTTTACATTCATTTGTAAATAGGTACATGCAGTGATGTGCCATCTATAGTGGCATTTATTTGGGAATCATCATCATGGAAGGAGAGTAAAATAGACCTCTCTCCCCAACATTCTTCTCTTGACGTGAGATCGCCCAAAATCTCATTTTTGGCATGAGATCACCTAAAAACTCCACCCATTTGGTAACAAATCCAACAACATCTCCAAGAAAATTAGGACAAATTTTCTATCTTTTACTCTCTTATACATCAAGTGCACACTTTCCTTTACACAATTTTACATTGTTACTTATACACATGTTACTTTGATTTTTCATATACAAAAATTTTGACTACTCTCTTTTGTTCTTCTTTTACAGGTCTATCCTTATATGCAATAAAAATTAGTTCACATCAACAAACACAAGCTCTAACACATACGCTCCACCCCTAGGGTCTACCTCCCTTTCCTAGTTCCACGCTTCGATTTATGATCAGTTCATGCTTCACTTATCCACACGGCATGCTATCGGGTACACTCTTCTCTACATGATCAAAAGGTACACATATTTTATCTAATTTATACTATCAAGTATTCACTCAACAATATAAAGTGGGGGGAAAATATAGATACAAAATCTATGCACTTAGGTACATTTCTAGGTCCTAGAGCATACTAATATATATATGATTCCTCAGTAAGAAAACTAGTGATTAACAATGTCTTTTGGGACTTTTCCTTTAATTCTTATAATTTTATTGACCTTACACGCCCTACAACCCTGTCGTCAATGATTTGACCGATTTATCTTTTTGGCCTCGACACTAGTGCCCATTTACGACAAAAGCACTTAGGTGCTCCTATCCCTTCACAGGTGCTCTTGGCCTTCTTTTCTTCATTCTTACTCTTTTGGATCTCTTTTAATTTTGGGTCATCTTTTACAAATTTGAATTGGCCTTTTAGCTATCAATTATGAAATTCAAATAAGGGAATCATATATATACATAGTTATAGCTTTTAAATAGGTGACCAAACACTAAATATTATCTATTATCACCTAAGATTGCATTCAAAGGCACAAGGGTACTTCAAAGGAATTCATATAGCACATTCACACAAGGGATAAGGGCTGCATCACTCTACATACACAACATAGGAGGGGGAAGTTCATTTTATTCCATCACACACATTATATACATTGTTACATTCTATATTTAGCTTGCTATCACTATGTAACTTACACAAGGGCATCCTAGGGCATCATTACACACACATTCACATAGAACTACATGGAGTCTAAAATGTAGTGCAGTGCTCGAGTACTAAGTTCACTCTTCGGTGACCACTGAGGTCAGCTAGACTCCACATTTTGCATCTTTATTTTTAGATTTGATGTGGTTTGTGGGAATATGTAGTAAGGTATCACTTTTATAGGTTATAGATACATTCAAAGTGAAAATATATCAAAACCAAAGTGATAAAAGGAAGCTAACAAAAAATCTCCTCCTTCTCGAAAATGGATAGAACATGATCACTTGACTGGACACTAGCACCCAAATCAGTCACTAGCATCTAGACACTCCTGTCCTCCCATGGGCACTTTTTTTCGCACGCTTATGAGTTCCAGAATCCTCATTGATCCTCAAGACAACACAACTTACAATCTATTTCAACAGTTCCTCTCACAAGATCACTCGAAATTAGCTAAGTCTCCCTCTCTCTCTATTGCTTAGGGTTTCACATTATTTCTTGCTTATTACTTATCCATTAATATACATTTTCATTTGTACATCATTAGTTATATAAGGTACTCTAAAATTAAATATTTAATTCAATTTATATTAAATCGTCATGGCCTTGTTATTAATCTTGTATTTTTTCCTTACCCTTACTTTGGTTAACTTCTTCTTCATAACCACTTTTTTGTCTACGACTTACTTTTTCAATGTTTTTTTGCAAGCTCGTTTATTTTTCTTTGAGGTATCTTCGACCTCCACCACTTTTGGAGGTGACTTGAACCATAAGGTTGTTTTAATAGGGCTAGAGTATTCTACATTGAAGTTTGTACCTACATCATGTGGGGATTGTTGTACTTGTACATCCACATTTTCTTGTTTCGGTGTGGTTCTTTTGAAGGAGTTGCACCTAGAGTTTTCCCAAGTGTTTTTGTTGGTTTTTAGATTCTTCCTTTCTTGGTGCATGTTTTGGGCTTAATTTCTACTTTTTAGTAGGCTAGGCTGATGGTGCATATGTCATTTTCCTCTCTTTTGAGGCATTTACATCACATTCTACATGTTCTTGGGCTCCTCGACACTTGTGTTTAGGCATAACCAATTATTCGTTGGGATCCTCATTTGTTGTATCCTCCTAGTTAGACCTCTTTTTCATGCACATATTAAAAATAAATTATGTGCCTAATTCCTAATATGGCAATCTCTCAATCTCTCATTTTGTGAGATGACATTTATTTGTGACCTAGGATCCTTTATACATATCTTAGTCTGAATGTTTGTATGTTTTTTCGTAGCACATGAACATCCTCGTCTATTATTTGTGTATCTATGTTAAACTTTTTGGTCCCGTTAACCCTTTTCATAAAATGGAGAAAATGATCTGTTGTAAAAGCATATGAAATATTAGCCAATGGTGCACAATTCTCATTGTCCGTCTTTATTCTTGCCACCAATTAATCCAATGACACCAAATTCTACTTCTCTAGCCAACTCTTGAGGTAACAGCACAAAAACCTCCAGTCTTACTATAAGACATTCATAAGTGTTTGAACCAGTTGGTAAACCTTTCTTTATAAGCATTGTTAAGAGATAGGGGCACCATGAATCTCTTATACATAAATGTTGGTGACAGGTTTTCACTTGGAAATGACCATGTTGGTTCATTATCCCCTTCTGGTACATCGATCTCTTTGAAGATGATCAACAACAAAATTACACCCCATCATAATTTAATCCCTTTGGTTTCTTGGGCTAGGTCAACGTTCGCTACTATATTTTGTGAAAAATATTGGGAGTATTTAAAATAGTCCCATGCACTACTTGGTGCACAATACATAGAAACCTCTTATTGATTTGTGTTCATCTTTCTACTCCTAAAATTCTGCCAACAATGATTCGACAATGACTCTTTTCATAGGGTCCTGTACTTCCTCTATGGACATGAATTTTCCTATGTTCTTATACTTGAGGAGGTCATCAATAGTGACAACTAAGGCATCATCTTCTAATTCTTGTGCTAAGTATTCTCTAGTGTTGTTAAGCCTTGTCACCTTGTCAATCAAATGATGGGAAATATTCATTCATCATCTTGAAAAGTAAAAGTATCCTTCCCTGACACATAAAATGAGGTATTGATACATTTCTCTAGGTTTTTGAAGTATAGTAGTTGTAGTAGCTTAAGAAATCCCATTCTTTCTAATGTCTTTTATATGTTATTTTCATAGACATCATTACTTTGAGCATATTTTTGACTTTGTTGGGTGCAACATTTCTTTCACAATAGTTCCATCAAGTCTCGGGAACAAGATGATTGCATTCTAAAATTTTAGTAAAGGTCACATTATTGTTCCAATCCCCAATGGTTTTAGCTTCCATTAGGTCTGCATCTAAATGTTTAATGTTATAAAGCACCGGAGGTTTGGGATTTCTGAGTAATTTCATTGTGGTTATAATGACCTTGCCTTTTTAACCTTTGAAGTGCTTATGGACCCCTTGATGTTGTTTCCTCGATAATGGTGGTCTCTTCATCAACATTCCTAGCTTCTTTAATCAACATGGTTTTGGAGTCACTTGAAGATGTAGTAGTTGACATACTCGTTGAACTTGTGTTATTTTATTTACCACCTTCTCCTTGCACCTTTTCTTCCTATTTTTCATATTTCTGGTTGGTTTCAAACCACTTTGTTTTACCCTTGGGCTATTTGTTGCCCGAAAATTCATCATTTTCCCAAGCTCTACAACCACCGATAATGGTGGTCGGGATTGGTTTGTATTTGTATGGATTGACTTGTTTCACCCTCTTGTGTGCATTTTCGACAAAATATTTTTGATTTGTGTTAATTACGATTGATTTCTTGGTAAACTTTTGGCATGGAATCATTTTTAAAAATATCTTCACTATTTTCACTTCGAGATCTGATTTTCACTGCAAGGTAAATAAAATGAATTACCTCCCTACCTATTTATACCCTTAGAAGAGGGGTAATAAATGTTCTTTCCATTTATTGTTTGCATGCGTGAGCTATCAACTCCTCGTACCTACCATTAATACCCGGTTGCGCTTATCTCTTGTTGCCATTAATACCAAGTGATTGTTATGTGTGCGGAATGTGCCTCTTCTTCAAATCTTTTACATCACGCCTTTAGTTGTGTTTCCCCATGATTTTGATGTAGGTCACATGTCCCTGTTTCATATCTCACGCACCTCCTCATACTAGCTCCATATTTAAGATTTTATTCCCTTGGAATAACTTTTCTTTCTCCATTCACTACATTCCATCCTTGTTCCATTCCATTGTTACTCATTTATGCCTCGTGCATGTGTCACTGTAGGTGTTTTTCTTTTATCATGCTCCTTTGATTTATTTAACCCTTTTTTCACCAATCTCTTCACCCATTTGAAAATGTTGCGCAGTCCTCTGAGAAAAATGATATTTAAGTATGGTTTGCAATGTTAGTTTGAGCAACATAAATGTGTATTTTGTGCACTTATTATAATATTGAAAGAAAACTACTCTAAAAAAATAAATAACCACTAATCTAATGGCATACGCCTTATTTATGACATTGTAATCCAACTTAGAAATACGGTTTCAACTTACTCCTGTTGAAGTAGCTTGGAAGTAGCCTACCACTAAAATATTTCAATTTACATGCCCCATTAGAAGTATTTCAACAATATCATGTGGTCCAAGCTAATGAGTTTTATTTATCCTAGATGTTGCACAAACTTAAAGTCATAAAATGTTACACCCTTAGTCTTATTGATCATATTCAATATGTAGTGTTGAATTGTGGCTTACGTAATCTCTCTTCTTGTCATATGTTATTCATTTATACTTCCATATGTTTATTAGGTTGGCCTTGGTGTTTTCCATAGCATAAGAATGGTTTATATATGTGGTAGTAAGTAGTATTTAATCATCATATTGAATACTTGAGTCTTATTATATGGTTTGGAGGTTTCCCCCTTGAAGTGGATAAGCTATTATACTTTCATATTGTGATAATTTATCTAAAATTTGGTGTTCATTTCTATTATATTGTTGTTTATATTTATATTTATCCAAGTAATTTCATTACAAGTGGTATCAAAGCTTGATCTCAGCTAGAACTATGTGAAAACCCTAATTGCAAAGACTTGGCTATATATCAAAATCAGCAGTGAATTTTGTACAATTTTTTGGGTGGTTGTGAAATAATTCAAGTAAGATCCTCTCCAAATTTCAAGATATTTTGACTTGTTTTGCAAAATTTATATCAATTTTAGGGTTTTTGATAAATTTGCTCTATCGATTACAAATTGTGGAATTTTTCCAAGTTCTTTACATTTTTAGAAATAGGATAAAAATTAGTTTGAGTTTTTTTAAAAAGTTTTTTCATATTTGGCCAAATTCCTATCAAAATCCCAAACCCTAAATTTTGACCTTGATCCCTAAATCCTACTATTTTGGGGCATCATGGCGGGGCCTTCCACAAGAGGCAAAAAGAATCTCATCACTCTGGGTAAAACTCCAGAAAAGGATGAGATAATAGTTGAGGAGTTGGAGTCAGAAGGGGTAACTATGAATTCCTCAAGGCTAGGGTTTACTCCGATGAACCATAGGGTAAGCCAACTTGAGTATGATCTACGAATCTTACAATCTAAGAAGGAAAATAAAGAAGATGTAAAAAAGATTGGACACAAATTAGATGATTTTATACAAAAACTTAGTATAAATATGAAGGGTCATCTTCTCCTTCCAAATTAGCCACAAATAAATAATATTCATATCAATTAAGGTGGATCTTCAGGTCAAAGTAATGGAAAAACTAACCAATGTGGATCTTCGAGCATGCCCAATCCAAATACAAACATTCTGCATGCCCGTAACATGATACCAAAAGTGGAAATGCATAAGTTTGATGGAAAGGATCCACTCAATTAGATTAACCAAATGGATAATTTCTTTTATATACATCATATCTCATTGGGACAAAAGGTGACCATGACATCCTTATATCTTGAACCTTACCAATTCATCTAGTATCAATGGTTATGTACTTAAAGGTAGAATAATGGTTTCAGTGTCACTTGGATAATTTTTAGCAGAGAGATGTAATTGCACTATAGTTCTAGAGTGTCAAAGAATTACTTCATCTAATTAGAAAACTTAGGAATAACAGGATCACCAAGTATTATGTTCATTAGTTCCAAAACCTATCCTTATGTATGGAGAATATTACGGAAGGGAATTTAATTGACCTATTTCTTGGGGATCCTAAGGACAATATTGAGCATGAGGTGCGTATGTTTAATCCAATTAAGGTTTATGATTTTATTATCACGAAATGTATGGAAAAGGAAAATTTTATCTCCAGGACAAGGTAAACTTTTACTGACATAAAAAACTGTGTAGACACAAAAACACGCACATATTACTATTTTACTATGCCACAAAGTATATTGTTATATGCATGGATCTTAAGAAATAAAATTATTCATTGGTGATATAATCCCTTTTCCATCCACTTGTTATTATTGACTTATATTGTATTTCTCTTCTACATCTATCACTTCGCACTTGTTTATGTTCAGTCACAATGATCCTGTTTTCATTCTTTTCACATCGGTCATCATTTGATGCAGGAACATCACTTCCATTAGTCAAATTTTGGTTAACATGTAATTTTTGACTTGGTTAATATTTAGGGAGTTCCAACATTCTATTATGGGTCATTTCAAGTAGTAAGTTGTGTTTAATCCTTCTTAGAATTTGAATTTGGCATTTTCCCACCAAACTATAATTTGAAATTTAAAGGCTAATTTTGGCTTGGGCTAGGAGTTTAAGGCATTCTATAGGTCATTTATGGTATGTCTAGTATGAAATAAGACCTATGGAGGTTTAGGGACTTAATGGGTGTTTGGTGATAGGTTTTGGGGTTTTAACTCAAAAGTTTCAATGTTGTAATATGAGCCAACCATGTGATCTTGGAGGATTCTTGATTAAAAATTATCTTAGAGGATTATTTATATTGTTTTCTAACTAATTTTTTCTAATTCCATTTGAATGAGGATCAATAAGTCTCAAGAATTGAGGAAGTTTTGATAAAAATATCTAGTATTTCTAGAAAAATAGTGATGGTTTGAATATGTGTTATATCCTTGATTGCAATAGGTAGACAAAGATTGGTGTGAGTGGAATTTACATCTTTTTGTGTTAAAGGTATTCTTAATATATGATTTAAGTTTTTGGTTAATGAGCATTGAGATAATTGTAGTTGAATTTTCCTTGCACATAACAATCTAGTATTATTGAGTTTGGAGGTGAGTTTCAAATTCTGAAATTTTGCATGCATTCTAAGATATATATTATAGTGGCATGAGTCTATATATTAAGTGTTATCTTTAAATCTATGTGATTTTCATGATTGTGTGATTAGAAAAATAGTTGAGAGTAGAGGAAAAACATTGATAATCAATATAAAACTTCAAGAGTAAGTAGTGAATACTTGGTAAAGGAATCTTGTGTAGTGAATTGTTGGATAAAGTGAAGGGGAAAATAGTGAACGCATTAGAGCCTTTGAATTCTAATTAAACCATTTTAAATCAAGTTGAGGGCTGACACTCATAGAATATTTCTAAAATAGTAAACTCTATCACCAAGGGTAGAGTAGGGAGGTTCACATCCATTTTTGAATTTAGAGTCATATTTAAGCCTGATGGTAAATAAAACTTTTGGAGGAGGCTAATCTAAACTAGTATTAAGAGTTTCAATCCTTGGGGAATGAGATAGTTCTATTGGTGACCAAATTACACCTTCCCGGGTTTTTTTTGTTAATACTCTTTAGGGTTTGGGAAAAGAAGTCTTTTGTAAGTGTTTTAGAAATGGATAATCTCTTCACTTTGGTAGGAAGTAATGGAGAATCTTGGAGTGATAAAATATAGAGAGAACGAGCTCTGAAACCATATTAAGGATAGGGAAAAACATGACAATCATATTGAGACTTGTAGGTGCTCATTGAGTCGTCGGGTTATAACTTGGAAGTAATAAATAAGGAGTCTCGGTGATAAAGAATAGTTGTAATCCCTAGGAAGTATTTTAAATAATTTTTAAAACGTGCTTTGAGAGATTGGAAGGAACAAAGACCACAAATTTTTGACTGTTAGGTAACAATGATGAGTTTTAAGGTGAATGAGACAACACAATTTGCATATGTGTGAGGGAAAGATTACAAGTTAGTGAATATAAGTGTTTTCAAACCTTCATTTTGGAAAAAATAACACAATATAAGAGGGGATTCATATTTTAGAAGAGAATTGGTAAGATATAGTCACAAGGAAAAGTTAACGATGGACAGTTCTATTCCTTACCCGTAACAAGAAATTAAGTTCGATTTCTAGCTTTGATTTATTGAAGGAAGTGAGAACTAGGTGAAATAATCCATAGAAAGACTTGGTAAAGTATAAAAATACCCAAATGGGTACCCAAAAATGGGATTATACTTTTGCTAAGAGAGTGAGTAAATTGGGAGTTACTGCAAGAAGAATAAGTAGTCGTAGCTAGTAGGAAATAAGTAAGTGCAAGGGTGTGTAGAAAGGAAAAGACGCCTAGGGAGAGAGTAACAATTTCAAAATTAGAACAATATCAAGTCAGATAAAGGGTGATAGGAAATGTTTTTATTTTATGATGTGCATATATAAAACTCTCCAACCATGGTCTTAGCAAAGGCAATTACTTAAGAAACCATGTAAGGCAATTTTGCATTAAGGTGAGTTATTGAACATCTTGTTGATTTGAATGAATTGGGTAGGATTAAATAACATTTAAATTGATCTATAAACATTTTGAAAGCTCCAATTAGGTAAAATAAGGTGTAAGGTTAAAAAATTACTTAATTTTGGAGGTTTGTGTACAAAAACAAGTAGATTGTTTAAGGTCTTAAAGAGAAAAATTTGAGGTTTACATCATTTCTAAAATAGTGTGTTGATTGAAATATACTTTTGACTACATCATAGTGTATTGGAGAAGGAATCTAATTCTTGAAAGGAAAAATATATTATTTGAAAGTGATTACAGGTAGATAAGACAAAATGATACAACTAAGAGAGATGAGATAGTCAATTTGGGAAATAAGAATGGAAATAATGATGGAGATTGTGATGAGCATGTTAGAGAGCATGGAAGAGACTCGAGAGGAAAATTGGGACAGATTTGAGTTATATGCAGAGAGATTGAACAAGAAGTAGAGTGCTATTTACTGAGTAAATGTTATAAGTCTCAATGGTATGCATCACATAAAGCATATGAGTGTTATGGGATGAATACATAGATAATAAAGTATGACAAATTTGTTGATTGGATGGTACAAGAAAAAGGTAAGTCATTTTTGTGTAGAAGAGTACTTTTGAAACCAAGTAAAACAATGAATGAGGTAACTCAAATAAGGTTTTTTTAGAACTGCATGTAAGGCTAAAGGAAAAGTTTGTAAAGTGGTTATTGATAGTGGAAGCACTGAAAATCTTGTTTCATTTGAAATGGTAGAGAAGCTAGGACTAAAAACTACAATGCACCCTAACCCCTATCAGGTATCATGGATGCAAAAAGGACATCACATTTTTGTTAGGGAATAATGTCAGGTTGAGTTTTAGATTGGGAGATATAAGGATAAGGTATTGTGTGACTTAGTTCATATGGATGTTTGTCATGTTTTATTAGGTAGAACCTAACAATATGATAGGAAAGAAGTTCATAATGGTAAGAAGAACACCTATACTATTTTAGCAAATGGAGTTATTCATACTCTTCTACCTATCAAAGGTGAACAAGAAACACAAGTAGGACTAGTGATGATGATGGAAGCCAAGAAGTTCTTAACAGAGACTAAAGAAGCATGTGAAAAGATAATGTGCAAGGTTATTAAGCCACATAAATCATATTTGAGTGATATATCTCAAATGGATGAAGAGATAGAGATGGTTAAAATACAAGAAGAGGTGAAATATGAAGATGATGATGAGAGACAGGAAAGAGATGATAGAGTGAGAAGAGAAGCACATGTTAAGGTGCTTAAGGACCAGAAAAGAGGTCTAATGGATAGAGAAATAGTTAATGAAGTTGAGAAATATGACAAGAAAATGCTATGATAAGAAGTCAAGGATGGAAAATAAGTAAAAGAGACCATGAAGGAAATGAATGAGGCATGCAAGCCTCTTGTTTTTATTCTAATACGACATTGAGCTTTAACTTTGCAGGTAAAAGTGAAAGGAATGAAGGTGAAGAACAACTGGTGAGCAACATGGTGAAGTTAGAATGTGAAAATCAAGAGCAAGTGAACAAGGTAGGTAAAAGAAGTGAAGATTTCATGAGAAATAGAGAACCAAAAGAGATCATGGAAGCATCTAAAATGAATGAACCAGTACAAATTTCAGTGTATGAAAAGGACATGAAGTAATCAAGCCTTACAAGAACAAAAAATAGATCGGAAAGAGAAAGAATAAGATATCAAGAAGCTAACAAAGAACAAGAACAAGATGAAAGTGACAAGAGCACGGTTCAGCAGTTGAGGTACATTCAAGAAAAGAGGAAAATCTTGAGCCAAGGCTAATATATTATCATTTTGAAGAAAAGATTATTCAAGAAATACAAAAGGGGATGTGAGAGACACTTTCATAGCCATGAGTGATGAAGATACATCATATATGACCATAAATCAAGGGTATATGCTCAAACTTAAGGAGCAAGACACTAAATATAGTCCTAGAGTCATCATTGCGATCAAGAAAAAGAGAATATCAAGGAAGAAATAGTATATGAATTACAAAGGACAATTGATAGAGGTGTAAGAGATTTTTATCCATATAAGAGTCATTTCTAGAGAGTCATCTTTAATTGGAAGAAGAGGAAGAAAGAACAAGAGCAAACAAGCACAATGCATGGGAAAGCTTCTCTTTTCCCCTTGGAAGTATATGATGTATGAACATCACTTCCATTAGTCAAAAAAAAAAATTCATGTCGATGTTTAGCTTAGTTAAGATTTAGGAAGGTCTAAGAGTATATTAGGGGTCACTTCAAGTAGTATGTTGTGTCTAATCCTTCTTAAAATTAGAATTTGGCATTTTCCCTGCCAAAACTATGATTTGAAAATTTTAGGATAATTTTGGCTTGGGATAGGAGTATAAGGCATTATAAAAGTTTTTTAGGGTATGTTTAGTATGATATAAGACCTATGGAGCTCTAGGGACTTAATTGGTGTTAGGTGATAGGTTTTAAGGCTCTAGCTCAAAATTTTCAATGTTGTAATATGAGCCAACCATGTGATCTTGGAGGCTTCTTGATTAAAAATTGTCTTAGAGGAGTATTTATAATTTTTTGTAAATAATCTTCCCTCACTCCATTCGAATGAGGATCAAGAAGTCTCAAGAATTGAGGAAGTTTTGATAAAATCTCTAGTTTTGCTAGCAAAATAGTGATGGTTTGAATCTGTGTTGGATCCTTGATTGTAATCGGTAGATAGTGTGAGTGTAATTTGGATCTTTTTGTATTGAAGGTATTCTTCATATATGATTTAAGTCTATGGTTAATGAGCATTGAGATAATTGTAGTTGAATTTTCCTTGCATAGTTAGATTCTAACAATCTAGTAATATTGAGTTTGGAGGCAAGTTTTGAATTCTAAGAGTTTGCATGCATTCTAAGATATAGATTATAGTGGCAAGAGTCTATATATTAAGTGTTATCTTGAAATCTATGTGGTTTTCATGATTGTGTGATTAGAAACAAACTTGAGCACAGAGGACAAATATCAAGAGCAAGTAGTGAATATTGGTAAAGGAATCTTGTGTAGTGAATTGTTGGATAAAGTGAAGGGGATAATAGTGAAGTCATCAGAGCCTTTCCATTCTAATTAAACCATTTCAAAGTAAGTTGAGGGTTGACACTCATAGAAGATTGCTAAAATAGTGAACTTTGTCACCAAGGGCATAATAGGGAGGTTTGCATCCATTTTTGAGTTTGAAGTCATATTTAAGCCTCCTGGTAAATAAAACTTGTGGAGGAGGTTAATATAAACCGGTACTAAGAGTTTCAAGCCTTGGAGAATGAGATAGTTCTATTGGTGATCAAAGTACACCTTCTCGGGTTTGTTCGTAACACTCCTTAGGGTTTGGGAAAAGAAGTCTTTTGTAGGAGTCTTAGAAATGGAGAATCTCTTCACTTTGGTAGGAAGTAAGGGAGAATCTTGGAGTGATAAACTATATAGATAAAGAGCTTCAAAACCATCTTAAGGATAGAGTAAAAATGACAGTCATATTGAGACTTGTAGGTGCTCATGGGAGTCAAGGTTAGAACTTTGAAGTAATAAAGAAGGACTCGTGGTGATAAAGAACAATTATAATCCCTAAGAAGTGTTTGAAATCACTTTCAAACGTGTTTTGAGATATTGGAAGGAAAAAATACCACAATTACTTGACTGGTAGATAACAAAGACAAGTTTTAAGGTGACCGAGACAACATAGTTTGCATATGTGTGAGGGAAAGATTAAAAGTTAGTGAATATAAGTGTTTTCAAACATTCATTTTGGGAAAAAGAACATAATAAAAGAGGGAAGTCATATTTTAGAAGAAAATTGGTAAGATATAGTCACAAGGAAAAGTTAAGCGGTGACAATTTTAGTCCTTACTGTAATAAGACATTAAGTCCCGATTTCTAGCTTGAGTTATTGAAGGAAGTGGGAACTAGGTGAAAGAAACCATAAAAAGACTTGGTACAGTACAACAAGACCCAAATGAGTACCCAAAAATGG
This sequence comes from Taxus wallichiana var. yunnanensis, assembly GCA_018340775.1. Classification (NCBI taxonomy): domain Eukaryota; kingdom Viridiplantae; phylum Streptophyta; class Pinopsida; order Cupressales; family Taxaceae; genus Taxus; species Taxus wallichiana. The sequence continues at coordinate 447,571,315 of CM031238.1, forward strand.
TATTATACTACCAAGAGAGTGAGGAAATTGGGATTTATTACAATAATAATAAGCATTCAAGGCTAGTAGGAAGCATCTAAGTGTAAGGAGGGTGTAGAAAGGAAAAGACACCTAGGGAGAGAGTTACAATATGAAACTTGGCACACATATCAAGTCAAATAAAGGGTGATAGGAATTTATTTTATTTTATGATTGGCATCTATAAAAATCTCCAACCATGGTCTTAGCATATGTAATTACTTAAGAAACCATGTAAGATAGTTTTGCATTAAGGTGAGTTATTAAACATCTTATTGATTTGGGTAGGATGAAATAACACTGAAATTGATCTAGAAATAGTGTGTAAGCTCTAACTAGGTAACACAAGGTGGAAGGTTAAGATATTACTTAATTTTGGAGGTTTGTTTATAAGAACAAGTAACTTGTTTGAGGTCTTAAAGAGCAAAATTTGAGTTTTACGGTATTTCTAACACGTGTCTTTGATTAAAATAGACTTTTGACTACATCATCATTTATCTTAGGACACTAATGCCTAGTATAGACACTAGATCCTAGGTTCTTGTGTCCACCTTGAGCGCTCCTGCCCTCTTTATTCTTTCTTCTTATTTTGAAGTTTGTGGTCGGTATTTCTATATTTCTAATCCTTATGCCAAGCTCATAGTCGACCTTTTTGTCACTAATGTCAAAATTCAAACAAGAGATCCATATATACACAACATACATACCACTTAGGGGCTGGAAATTCTAAAGGGAAATCACATCTACATACTATCACTATCATCAAAGGGACTACATTTTTGGGCTGCATACACTGCATAAGAAGGGGAAGTGTTGAATTCCATATCACACATTTGCATTAAAACTAGTTACATCCCATTATCTTGGTGTCATTAGCACAAGGTAAACCTAAGGACATTATTTCACACACAAGCATAAAGAACTGCATGGATTCTGGAATAAAGTGCGGTGCTCAGTCATAAGTTCACTCTTCGAGTGATCATCATGGCCATTCGACTTCACATATTGCATATTTCATTCAGATTTGATGTGTTTGTGAGCTTGTGCAGGTAGCTAGGTTTTGTTTTGTAGTTTATAAGTACCCTCAGCAATCAAAGTGTGAATTTTAGGTGATAAACATTGAATAAGGGCAAAACCCTAGTGATGCGAAGAAAGTAGAATCGAGCATTTGCGCAGATCACTAATTCCCGTAGTGGTCTCTTGTGCCCGGCACCCTCGCCTCGGCTCGGATCCCTTGTCCGGCTATGTCCATAAGTTGTAGAATCAATACTAAAAATTTACAACACTCTTCCTATCTTGTTCATCGGTTATTCAATCTATATTTGTTCTAGGATAAGCATAAATCGCTTAAGTCTTCTATCTCTCCTATTTATTTACAAGGTTGCATCATTAGAGTGCTTAGTATATTTATTCTATTATATTTTACCATATTAGTGACTCTGAAATTAGATTTAATTCTATTTTTATTAAATCATTTGGTGAACCCATATTTTGTTTGAAATCCTTTCCCTAGATCTGATGCGACCTAGAATTTACTGAAATAGCCTAGGTGCGTTGACACATCACCCAACCTAGACTAAGCACTCACCCAAAATGCGCAAAGGTATCAAGCCCCTCTTTAGGGTTGCTTCTATAGGATGTTAGCAAGATGAAGAGTTGATGCATTCAGATCCATAAATAGTATAAAAATTCTACGAGCAAATTCTAGATCTAGATCCAAAGAGTAATGGATTTAAACAATAGCCATAATGAATTTAACCATGCAAGAACTAGTTACGATCATTTTTAACACCTTGAATCATTCAATACACCCCATTATGTTAAACACAGTAAATATACAAAAGCTTCTTATAATAATTAAAACCATAAGTTCATGCACACATCGAGATCGACATAAAGATAACTTCACAATAGCTCATACATAGTCCTCCCTTAACCTACACAAATTACTACATATTTATAAGGGTGGGGACTTTCCCTTCACCACTTACATAATTCCCAAAATAGGCCGCATGCTGAAAATAGCCATGCACCTTTACAATAATAGACAAACATGTAATTGTGCTAATAATATATCTCTTTTGGTTAACTGGCAGTATTAATTCTATTATTAACTCTAACCCATGTGAAGTGCTTGGTATACACTCTTCCGAGAAATGGTCTATGCTTGTTAAACAAGTCTTTATCTGGTTTGTGTGCTTTGCAAACTATCTCCAAAGATAGTCTGTAACCATGAAAATGGCTAAGTCCCGAATACATCCTTGTCTTTCACGCGTGTTTCCTTCCCTATCCTTCCGCACCTTTGAACGCATCATGTTCCCACGCGTGAACCTTTTGTGTGCCTTCTACTAAGTGTCATACTTTTTCTGCTCAACATTACCCCACACTAAACTACATTGTCACCCTAGAAATGGTTGCCTCTTGATACTTTAAAGAATAAAGAATGGGAATGAAAGGAAATTAAAGAATTACTATACAAATAATGAACTTTCACCTACCGATGTTTGATGAGGCCATAAATTGGCCATAAATTACCATTATTTTGTCCTTCCAAGTTACCTTTGAAAGTGGATTTAAATGTAATCTAGGAACTTATAGTTTTCTTAAGATAGAATATAGGATATATATCTTGTTCATTCTTTAGAAATATTTTGTTATCTATTTTGTTGACTAATCCTATTGATTATTTGGGAAAATATGCAATGTCTTATGTATGCAGGCCATAAAGGAAAGATAATGCTAGTATTGAGAAAAGTGGAATTGATCATGGATGGTATATCTAAACTCAAATCTGATTTCATATTCAGATTCCTCTCAAAAAATTATGCAAGTTTAAAAAATAATCATCTCAATCCGAGATCGTATGCAAAAGTTATAGTTGTTTTAAGTTCACTCTGGAACTCACATACTTAGTTCGAAACTCGCAGGCTTAGTTCCAGAACTAGCATGTTTAGTTCTGGAACTAAGAAAATTTTGAAAATATTTGAGGAATTGTGAAAGATCATAGAATCTAATGGAAAATATGAGAGACGTTTTTGTTTATAGAAATGTGATTAACAAAAACCTCATTCAGATTTGCTACAAGTATTACCAATAAAGAGATATCTAACTTTTAGTGAGCCGAGTCTAAAGACGAGCACAAAAATTTCCATAAACAGAAACATAAAATTCAAATGGAAAATATGAGAGATTTTTTTGTTCATAGAAATGTGTTTAACAAAAACCTCATTCAGATTTGCTATAGGTTTTACCAATGAAGAGAGATCTAACTTTTAGTGAGTTGTAGTCAGGAAAAGTGTATCAAACGAGCGCTAAAAGTTCCATAAATAGAAATAAAAAGTCAAATGGAAAATATGAGAGATTTTTTTGTTCATAGAAATGTGTTTAACAAAAACCTCATTCATATTTGCAACAGGTTTTACCAATGAAGATAAATATAACTTTTAGTGAACTGCAGTCCAGGAAAAAGTGTATCAGACAAGCGTCAAAAGTTCCACAGTCAAAAACAACAAAGTCAAATGGAAAATCTGAGAAAGTTATTTGGTCAAAATCATATTTTGAGAAAAATCCTCCTTCCAATAATGTAGAATAATAAAATCATTATGATTCTTGTTACCAAAAATAAGGAGAAGATTTGGGAGCAAATCTTCCTAAAATAAGTAAGATAAGATTTGACCCCAATAATATATCTCTCTCCATATTTTGTGGAGATGGAGATCTTAGTTGTTAGGATTGGAATAAAGATAAGATCATATTATATTTCCTAAAATAAGGAGTTGGTTGGATGCATGAATTATAAATGCAACCTTCCACACTTAGATATGTAATGTTTTTCTCCCAAGAAATAAAGATATGTTCTTTCCTCTCAAATATTCTGTAGTTTTAAGATCTCATAAGTATGATTTAAATCCTCTTCCAAGGAATGAGTTGGCCACTCATTCCAAGGAATATGGATCTATTTATTTATGTTTATGTTTATTCATTTGTCTGTAATTCATTCTGTTGTATTGTTTTTATCCTTGTATTGTGAAAATGCAATCTGTTGTGAACCTGTAGGTGTTTTGTTCAATTATGTTTATTTCTAATTCAAAAATTTCAATTTATGCAAGTGTGCCTTTCAATTCATGCAAGTGTGTTTCTTTCATGCAAACTTTATTTCTGCAAGTGTGCCTTTCAATTTCCGCAAGTGTGATTTATTTTATGCAATTTTGGTTTGTGTTTAAAGGAGCTTATTTCCAATATCTTCTTCTCTTAATGCATACGGCCTTAGGACACCAACCCGGATTCAAATTATTAATGGTAAGGATTAACGACCCTCATCAACGTCCTCTGTTTTAACCGAAGAACTAACTCTGGATATTCTTCTTTAATTTCAGCCTCTAAAGTTTGCCAATCACTTAGCATGGCTTCTGCCTTTTCTTGAATATCCGATGTAATAGAATCTAACTCCTCTTGCATAATATTGTCCTTATCATTCTACAATACTATAACAATGTTGGACATTGCAATTACCCTTCCTTCTAGAAGATCCATCTTCTATGTTATAAGCTTCCCAATTTCATCTAGCCTTTCTTTGTGTGGGTCTTGGGCTGTTGTAAGTGCCTCATGATTTTGCTTTACCAGTGCCAATCATTCCACACACCCCAATGTCTCATCTTTCATCACCTTTAGGACTTCATTGTCTTCTACCATTTTCCATATTCTGATTATTGCTTTCTAGAGCTACACAAATATTCAATTCTGGTCTACTTTCTTCAGCTCTTCCTACAAATTCTGGAGCAAGGCTTCATAAGATGAAATATTTCTAACTATTGAGGCCCTTTCTCTCTGCTTCCTGTTCAGGGTCCTTTGGTTCTGGAATCTGAATCAGTTCATCTACAAGCACCAAATCAACTAATGTACATACATAATGCATAGCTGAAGGGAACCTCTTAGGTACCTTGGACTCCAGGTGCGGTCTTGCTTTCAGGACATGATCATCGATATCCTCTGCCATGCTGATGAGAACCCCATTCTTCTTTCGTTATAGGTCCTCTCCTTTTATACACACTATTTTGACATCTTTAGCTTTGATATCTTCTCTTAGCACTCTAATAGTTGCATCCTTATCTACATTCCACCATGCCACCTCTGTAGATACCTTCACCAAGGCATTACTCACATGTTCATCAGACATAACAATGGGCTTGATAGTTATGTGCATGTTTTGTGGTGCCTTCCTCATTCTTCTTGACACACAGGACTCTTCACATACATCAAAATCAGGCTCATCCATGTGAGTTTTCATGGACTAGGACTATTTTTTTCTCATGCGCATGTATGAACCTTATCTGGGTCCATCAACTCCCATCCAAAAATCCTTGAGGCCTACTTGTATTCGGAATCATACATGAACAATTTTACTTGTGTCCTCATCATATCCCATGATCGGTGCAGCATACTCCCCACTTGCCCTCTTTGTTCTTGGCCCCTTAGGAACTTGAGTACCAAGGTTTGGAGTTGGATCTTCTATGTTCTAAGCGATCTTTATTCTATTTCTCCTACCTCCTTTACTCCTTCATCTTTGGGTTCCTCTCATCATCTTTTGGTCATACAGAGTTTCGGGCATGCTCTCTATAGACTCCTTTTCCTCCTCATTTAGCTTTAGCTTCCTCCTTTTCTCTCTAAGTTGTCTCTTTTTTAGGGGAGGGTCATGGAGACCTCTTAACAGATTGAGGAGTTCCCATGCCTTGTGTTCTTGTTCTTTTGAACACCCTCTTGAAATGGTGCTCTCCTTGGACTGCTTCCAAGTCCTCTTCTTCCTCTTGTACCTAAGGTGGGGTACTTGCACTCTTAGTCTCCATTCTATATGTGGGTTGTCTCCGGCCTCTATGTTCTAAACCTCCACTATCTTCATGCTCTTTTTCCTCGTCATCTACCTCTATAGGTTCTATGGGCTTTGGAGATGGTACGTTCTCCATTGTATATTTTCCCTTAGGTGGCCCTGGGAGTGTGAACTCATTCTCCACATATTTTTATTCTCCAACTTGGGCTTAAGTTGAAGGTATACGAGCGTTACTCCAATGTCCCTAATTTCCAAGCTTACAAGCTTCATGTTTATAATGTCTAAAATGAGTCTCTCAACATAGCCATTCCAACCTGGAAATACATATGTCTTCCTCAGAGTGTGGTAGTCACAGTCTACATTGTCTGTAATAAAATTCAAGTGGCGCACATCCATAAAATAGTGGATTGATGCCTGGAAGTAGTGCGCTATGAAGGCATACAAAATTTTACACCATGGGCTCCAAGTCCCATCCCTCATAGAAAATCATGTGATGTAGAAGTGCTAGTACACCATGAATTGTACTACATTTCCCACCATTGAAAGTAACTCCTTAAGAATGTACCACTCCTCTTCAAATGCCACGTGGAGCCTATCATACCACATCTTCGCCCTCTGTTTGAATGGACCACTCATCGACCCTTCACATAAATATTTGTCAAACCTTTCTACAAGTGATTTTTTCTTCATGAGATACTCCCATATCTTGTCTTTTGGCCCATCAGGCACTCCAATCTCTATAAATACTAAAGAAAGTAAAATAGTGCCAAAACTGATTTTATCACATGCGCGCACTTCCTTGATAATGTTCTCTATTGTGTAGCCTGTTATGTTGTAGATCACTCCTATGACATTCTCCTCATGATATGTAGCCACATTGTACTCACTTATGACCACCTCTCTTGGTCATTCAACTTTGTTACAAGATGTGCAACTGCCTGAAACATTGGGTACTTCTTCAAATTTTCAATGTCCATCCCACATAGACCCTTTATATATCCTAACTCTTTCCATGTTTCCATGATTATTGCTTTATCAGTTAGGTCACTAGCCAGGTCTACCCCTGTGCCTTTTAATCCTGTCAATGTTGCAATCAAGGTGGCTGTGATTTTGACCCTTCGTCCGAGATATAGAAGAATTCCTCATGGAATCTTCTCGTTAACCACTGGTATAATGGTTCATACTTTCCAAAATAAGGGATCTCGTATAACTGATAGAATCCAACATGCTTTAATAACTTCTCCCTAGCATCATCATATATAGGCATGTTCTCCAATGTGCACTTTTTGATCTTTGTGCTCAACAAAGCATCTAACTCCTTATTATCTGATGTGTGGTGGTTGTAATTACTTATTTTACACTTATGGATATGGGATTCCCATTCTTTCCAAACTATAACACCTTACGGGTATTCTATATCTAAAAATTACTCTCATGTGCAACTTAAACTTTTGCCTCCACTTTCTTCTTTCCTTTGGCTCCTACGGTAGGTACTTTCTTTGGTGTCATCTGAAAATCTCACCTTTCTATCCTTTATAATGTGCAAATGCTTCACTTTCTATTTTCTATAGTGAGCAGGTCCAAACCCTAGCTTGAATATGCATGCCCTAGTTTGAAATCACATGCCCTAGCTCTTTTGCAACACATCTACTTCACTCAAACCCTTCACCAATGGGGATGCAAGCTTCTTCTACGCACAAATTTTCTCTCCACGTCTAGTTTTCACTCTTCGCACCTCAATATACGTCACTCATCTCATTTGCACTTAGCTCTTTCAAATAATTATGATTATAATGGTAAAAATGAACTCGCATCTCATCCTTATATAGATTTTCAAAAATTTAGTGCATTTATTTCTCCTTCACCTACCAACAATTCTCTCATTAATTGACCATTTTCACAATTTCCGCACAACAGTACACCTTCACACCTCAGATATAACCTTCTAGCATGCCTTCCTACCTTCTAGATACTGAGACTTGTCTTCAGCACGCTTCCATGCGCCTAAGTACCTCACCATTACACCTTCTCCTGGTAGTCTCCACGGTCATTGCTTACCTTGTGTTATATTGTTCCTTCATTTATCCCCATCTATGGTCATCATTTAGAATAAATCTCTCTTCTAACAAACTCCTTTCCAAACTCAAATAACACCTGTAATAGTTTATTCCTTGATTTGTACCCAGTTGTAAACATCCACCCCACACCAATGGTATGTGTAGTCCTCTGCGCATAAAAATATTACAAATGGTAATTAGCTTCTGGCGCAAATGCACTTATTTATACAAAACACCAACTAAATTGACAAATCATAGCAATGAAGAAGGAAATACATTAAGGGAATACATAAATGAAAACCTAATCTAAATGGAAACACTACCTTATTACAAACACCAAGAAGACTTATTTATAGTAGGGCTTCAGCCTACTCCCGTTGAAATAACCGGTAACCATATTCCATCAAGTGCCTCTAACTGACAAGTGCATGTTTCAAGTATGTGAGTGATAACATATGGTCCTAACCAATGTACTTTAAGTTTTCCTGGATGGCACAAAAACTTAGAATCATAAAGAAGCACCATTTGTCCAATCTCAAACTTTTTGTCCCTGATGTGTTAATCATGCCATGTTTTCTACCTAGCCTTTTCTTGCTTCTGACTCCAACATGGTATTTTTCATCACTCATCTAATTTGGTCAACTTTTAAATTCTTTCTTCTAACTATTTCTCATCAGCTAGACCTCCAACACACACAATATGTAAAGAAGGTAACATGAATTCCATAAGAAGAATTCTTTCTACGCCAAACACCAATTGAAATGGTGTGGCCTTGTTTAACTATTTTTATGTTGTTCTATACACCCAAAGCATGGAAAAAAATTTATCATCCCAATCTTTCCTTCCAACATCATAAATTTTTGTCAATGTCTGGCTCAAAATCTTGTTGAAAGCTTTAGCAATCCCATTTTCCTAAGGATGATATGGTGTAGTTTTATGGTGTGTAATCATGAACTCATCCAATAGAATTCTAATTGTCTCATTCAAAAAGTGTGTGCCCCTATCATTGGTCAAACTCAACGGGCATCCATACCTTGTAAGAACATTTTCCCATAGGAACCTGACTGTTGTATTTGTTTAATAATCCTTGGTAGGTGTTTCTTCTGCCCACCTCATAAGATAATCTCTGTAAGTGATGATGTAGTGTGATTCATTTCTACATGTGGCTGGTTAAATAGGACCCAAAAAATCTATATCCCATTTTCCAAACAATTCTACACTAGGAATAGGTTGTAAAGGCATTTCATCTCTTTGCCCTGGTTTGCCACTTGACAAGATCGCCTTGAGGACTTGCAATACACCTTAAAATCCTTATACAAGGTCTCCCATCATAATCCACTAAGTAGAATTTTACGCGTAGTGACATCACCTATATAGTGCCCACCTGCAATACCACTATAAGCCTCTTCCATAATATATGTGTGCTCATGCTCCAATACACATCGACACAGTACTTCATCTCGACCTCACTTGTACGAGTCACCGCTAATCAACATAAACGGTGTTGTGTGAATTGCAAGTTACTTCTTCTATAAGGATTTTAGTCCCTATGACGCCACACATGTGCATAGAAAAATAGCAATATCCTCCAAGTATGAAGGTGCATGATGTAACCTTTGTATAACTATGCATCTGGCATTGTATCTTCAATTGCTTACGCGTATTCTCCTAATTGTATCCTTGATAAATGGTTTGGGCTAGAATTAATTTTCCTTGGTTTTACCATAACTATAAAATCAAATTCTTGGAATAAGAGCACCCATCGACATATGCACCCCTATAAAATAGGATTTTTACCAAATACTTCAATGTCATGTGATCGGTATAGAATACAAATGGTTTTGCTAATGTGTACTGTCTGAATTTATGTAGCACATAGATCATTGACAAAGCTTCACACTCTATAGTTGTATAATTCTACTCTACATGAGTCAACTTTCTACTAGAAAAATAGATAGGATGATCTATAATACCTTCTCTAGGATGAGCCAACACCATGCCAATGGTCATGTTAGAAGCATCCACATATACATGAAACGGTTGGTCCCATGAGGGAAAGCGCAGAATAGGCGTTGTAGTAAGTTTCTCCTTCAATGTCTTGAATGCACATTGTTGGGATTACCCCCAATAAAATGTCCTTTTTCCTTTTAGCAAATCCTCTAAGGGTGTGGTAACCTTATCATATCCTTTGCTAAATTTTCTATAATACCCAGTGTGACACAAAAATCCATGTACTTCACTTTGACTGGTAGGTTCTTTTAGGCCGACAATAATTGTAATTTTAGCTATATCTACAAACAAACCTTCCTTATAGATAATATGCCCTAACAGAGTGCCAAAAGGTGTAGCAAACACACACTTTTTGATGTTCAAAGAGATGTTTAATTGTCTACATATTTCAAAAATTAAGCGCAAATTGTCACAATGATCCTTAACAATCCCATACACCGTCCAATCATCCATGTAAACTTGTAAAAAAAGATGAATAAAATCCTAGAATGCTTGAACAACTATTCACGAAAATACAACAAGCACATTTTTTCGGTCAAATGGCATTACATTATATGTAAAACTTCCTCATTCGGTGGTGAAAGTATTCTTTTCCTGATCCTCCTATGCAATCCTAACCTAATGATACCCAAAGAATCCATCTATAAAGGAATAGATATCGCGCCTGTAATGCCTTCTAAGATTTCCTCTATGAATGGCGTAGGGAAAGGATCAGTCACACACGTAACATTTAGCTCCCTGTAGTCCACACAAATCCTAATCTAACCATCTTTCTTTATACTGATCACCATTGGGCTAACCCATTCTAACTCATCTAGGGGTTTGATGATTCCAGACTTCAACATTTTGTCAATTTATTCCTTGACCTTTTCGCACAAGTTGGGGTTCATCCTATAGGGTCTCTTCCTGACTGGGTGTGCACCTTCCTTAAGCTTTATCTTCATTTCTCCTAATGATACATGCACTCCTTTCAATTCATGGTAGCCCCTAGGAAATAAATCCTAAAATCATGGAGCAACTCCAATATTTTTGTTACTTCAAATTCAAACCAATAATCTCCAATTATTGCCTCTTTAGGCTTAGCATCTATACCAATATTCACTTTCTTGGTCCTCATAGGTTCATGATAGGCATGTGTGTTGTTATCTGCACTATCCAAGACCTCACGCACACTTGTTGAATGATATATATCTAGTTCTTCTACTTCTTCATCATCCACTATGTAGACCATCTTCCCTTTTTCTTTCTCAAAGAAAGCACACTTAAGTAGTGTGGCATCTATCTCTATTTCTATAGAAAAAAATGCACTCCTGAGTCATTTCCATCAAATAACTCCTGAATGAGTTATTCCACCTTTGCATTGTCTCCCATAGTTAATTACTTTATAACCCTTAATGCCTCTTCTACTGGAGGGTTAGTAGAGAAGTAGTCAAAATTTTGGACCATACCTATAATCAAATCCTACCAATTTCCAATTTCTCTATGTAGCTTTGCATATACATACCAAGCACATGTGTAGCCTTATAAAGTGGAATAAAGTTTGTGCACCCATAAAGAAAGGTGGTAAAGATTCCTACCCATCTATCTGGAGCCTCTCACACTATTAGATGTGGTGGTGAATAGGTTGATTACCATGATAGGTACATATTCAAGTTGGTGAATTGCTCCTAAAAACCGAGTCATAAGAGAAATCCTAACTTCATTCCATTCTAAAAGGTTATCCCTATGAACCACCCACCGGCCGCGCTTTTGTCCTATGTAGGGTATATGCTAGCATACTTCTTCTCTCTAATGGGTTTATCCATTGTTTCTCCATGGTGCGCATTAATACCATAGGGTCTCCTTCCCCAGTGTGTACCAAGGTTCGTTACCTATTATCCTAACGCAACGAGGTTTACTATTCAACGCAAACGTGCTCTTTACTTCACGCCCTACCAAATCATAAGTACCATGATCCCAATTATCAAATGAAATACTTGTAGTATCAGTAATAGACTGTGTATCTTCCCACTAAAGGATTCCCTCCTTATATGGCTCAAGGACCTCTGGGTCCCGAATGACACGTATATAGATCTGGTTCAAATATTCTTCACTCAAAGGCTCAACATAGGGCATAGATTTCCCATCGATTAAAGGGATAATAACCCTTTCCTCCTTGTTCTCAAAATTTATATATCCCTTGTTGAACCGAAGATCAACATTATTTGTATAACACCAAGGGTGTCCAAGCAAAGATGGGAAACTATCTACTTCTACAAGTGCTAAAACCTCAAAATCCCCAGTGAACTTGGCCCCTCTGTATAGTAATGGATGCATCTTTTAAAACTCGATAGGAGTGGCCTTAGTTCGATTAGCCATAAATAATACATTAGAAGATGGTTACAATGTAGGTCTCCCCATCTATACCCATGCATCTAAAGTAAGCACATTGACTTCCGTGCCTATATCAATCAATATATTGCTCAAAATCCATCCATCCACAACAACATTAAGAGTGATTTCATTTTCGTAGTCTAAGCTATGGGGGAAGATTTACATGTAGGATTTGTCACCCATTCTCAGTATTAGCATGCACGGTGTTTCCTTTAGCCAACTCCTAGTAATGGAATATTATTCTCATGGCACAAGATTCTCGCATACCTCCTTTAAGTTAGCAATATCTGATTAGACTGTCTCTCTATCTCCTTTAGTTTCATCTTTCGTGATTACTCCTTTAAACATTGTATTTCACAATGAATATTTCTCGAGTACCTCCATAGTTTACTTGATAAACCTCCTTCGATGGGTAGGATTTGGGTACCGTGCATTTAAAACCTCCTCCTTAGTGATGGTAGGCTTTTGTTGCAATGCTTATTTAGCATGTGCCACTTTAGCACAGTTAGTGATCTATACAGGAAATACCTCAGATTTTGGTTCCAACTTTGGCATCCACTGATTTTCCACAATGTGATCTATCCTAACCATCCATGTGCCTTTGTTTTCTTGTTTATGCTACTTACTAAGATGCTCATATAAGTCTAGGCATTCCTCATAGCTATGATTCTTTCCATAAAAAGAACATGTAATATTCTGAGGACATTCGCACTGTAGTGGTTAGGTGATCTGTATGTAAAGAATGTTTCATGAGGGAATCCGCCATAGTATCCTCGACCTTTTCCATGAACTCCATCATAACACCCGTCGTTTCGATCATAGTGCGCTTGATTGTGATCTCAATCTTGGTGCTCATTCTTTCCTTTAGAGTTATCTGATACTCTTGTCTGTCGTACACCAATATCTATAGCATCATGGATCTAGACCAATCAATCTATAGCCCTCTATATCGTGAGTCGTGGACCAAAAATCTTATAATAACAAGATACATTCTTCCTTATCGCACATTGTAATAATGGGCAGTGGCTAGCATCATGGTTTAAATGACATATCTCATAGTCTAGCAGTAATGAATGTACTAATTTGTGGGGACAACTATCCTTGGTGTGACCTTCCACTTCACAATTTATACACCAAATCCCCATGCATGTCTCATGTGATAAATTTTTCGATAGTTTCTCTAACTGCTTCACCATAGCTGCAATATGTACCTCCAAGAATGGAATTACTCCAATGTCTATACTCCCAACTTCCTCAGTGCACAAAGCTGCTTCAAGTGCTTTGTGTGGATTAGTGTATGTCTTATGTGACAAAGCCCTTCTAAAAGGTGTGATCAGACCTCCAATGAACCATTGTGCATGTTGAATTGTGTGAATATCATAAGAGAGCTTAGATAAAAGTTTTTTTAAGAAGGCATTATACTCCTGAACACTCTTAGTAGTGCCTTGTTTGATATCCTTGAGCATGCTTATACTCTTCTGCTTGAACTCAGGGATGTTAAACTCCTTAAGGAAAGCATCTTTTAATGTTGCATAGTCTACACAAGTCTAATCAGGGTCAAACTTTTTGTACCAGTTGTGTGTGCATCCTTGTAACGTAGTGGTAAATTGAATTTCCATTCACTCAAAAGTTGTGATCCCTTTCACACGCCATTGTATCCCACACATGTGCATGTGTTCAATAGTATCCTCTATGCCCCTATACTCTGGAAGATGAAGAGATATATCTATGTAAATATTCTAGGGTTGGTGCGCACCTTGCCTACCTGATCCAGAACCTCCTGTGTTACCTATGCCTCTAGAACCACCAAATCCATCGGAACTAGAACCACCTATACCTCCTGATCATCCACCTATAGCCAAAAGTAGACCAGAAGATGTACTTCCCTATGTCCCAATAGTAGTATTGTACTAAACTCCCATGGTCTGTGAAGTGGTACCACTCCCAGAAGTGAGCCCCAAATTTTGCATGCTCACATTTTGTGTAGATGATGCTCCTGAAAAGGTACCTCCAAACAATAATGAAGACATTTTCCCTACCATTGATGTACTTTCTATGTGACTTACTCTTACTTCCCTACTACCCAACTTAGCTTGTTGACTATTTTTCGTACTAGATACTAGAAAACCAAGCGCAAGGGCTAGGTTGCTAGGTAGATTCAGATGTGCACCCTCCACCCAGTCAGTCTCTGCTTAGCACGCTTCCATGTGAGGCTAAGGGGGTTCCCTGTCATGCTTTCCCAAATGGAGGATTTCCTGATGCTCTGGCTCCATGCCTTCTGTGTGAGCTCTAAATCCTTCACGATCCATCTCTCTCCTCAATGTCATTCACTTTGTAACATCCCGTTGCTTCTTTATCTCCCTCTCGCACACCTCATTATACTTAAGCCACCTTTCTTCTCTTTTCCTTTCTACCGCTAGGTTTTCCATCTTTCACCAAACCTACTCCTACCCCCACGTGTGGTGGGGTTTAGCTAGTCATAGGTTTTTCTTCCAAGTTCAGAGTTACCATCAAGATTTTGATCGGTAGTGGAATGCCTTGCAAGTAAGTTCTCTTGGGATATCGTAAAAACTAAAACTCAGCTACCTCTAGGAAAGAATAAGTGGAAATCAAATACTCCAAGATATAACTATTAAGAACACCATGTTACCAAGTATCCACCGCGTGCGTGTCTAAATCGATCAGCATCATAGAGGGCCTAAAATTCTTCCCGCATCCGTAAAGTGTGCGATACCTCCAGTTCCGTTTAGATGCATAAGCAACCAACCACTCATACATCTCAACCAGAAAATATAACAAAGAAGATCTCATACAAAAATCATACGAATTTGGTTCCACCCATGCATTTGTGTTAAACTCGATCCGGGCTGAACCTCTATGCGTACTTTCTTCTAGATATTTTATCCACTCCTCAACACTTACTAAGGTCAACCGGTATGTCTTCATCGTGAACCATTCTCAAAACAATTGAAAAGAGGTCTCGGCAATAACCAATGATATCACCTATAATTTACTGTAAATAACCTGAGCACACTAGCACATCACCTGACCTAGATCGAGTGCTCACCAAAGTGTGCAAAGGTACCAGGCCCCTCTTTAGGGTTGCTTGTGCATGCAGGATGTTAGCAAGATGAAGAGTTGATGCATTCAAATCCATAAATAGTATAAACATTCTACAGAGCATATTCCAGATCTAGATCTAAAGAGTAATGGATTTAAACAATAGCCATAATGAATTCAACCATGCAAGAACTAGTTACGATCATGTTTAACACCTTGAATCAGTTAATGCACTCAATTATGTTAAACATAGTAAATATACGTGTTTTCTTACAATAAGTTCATTTGCACATAATATTTGGTAGCATAACTTCATAATAGCTCATACATAGTCCTCCCTTAACCTACACAGATTACTACATATTTATAAGGGTGGGGACTTTCCCTTCACAACTTACGTAATTCCCAAAATAGGAGAAATGCTAAAAATAGCTACGCGCATTTACAATAATAGACACACATGCAAGTGTGCTAATAATAGATCTCTTCTAGTTAACTAGCAGTAGTAATGTTATTATTAACTTGAACCCATGCGAAGCGCTTAATAGATAATCTTCCAAAAATATCCTATGTGTGTCACGCAAGTCTTTATCTGGTTTCGTGCTTTGTACACTATCTTTAAAAATAGCCCGTAACCGTGAAAATGGCTAGGTCCAAACTTTGTCCTTTTCTTTCACGTGCATTTCCTTCCCTATCCTTCTGCACCTTTGAATGTGCCTTGTTCCCACACGTGAACCCTTTGTGTGCCTTCTGCTAAGTGTCATACTTTTTATACTCAACAGATCCCGAAAACCCTCATGGCTTAAAATAGATCCTTTTTTCCCTAGCGACTATGGAACATATTAGTGTGTAACTTGTCCTTGAAGATGTGGCTATATAAGATAAACTTAGTGATCTTTATTGCCATGCTAAGTGTGATTCCAAACTCCTACAAAAGCTTCTTACTTTCCAAGAGTGTGATTCCAAACTCCTACAAAAGCTTCTTACTTTCCAAGACACCATTCCTCTTGACACTGATAACCCTCATATTTTCATGCTCTCTCATGACCAAAGTTATGCTTCATGTTCTCCATCATCATCCATAGTCACTCATGTTGTTATACCTTCTTCTCCTCCTCTTGTTGTACATGATAATGTTATTATAGATCCTTTGTTTGGTGACATTTTTTCTTGTATAGATTCTAATAAATCTACTTATAAGGTTACAAATGTACATGTGCATGATGATGTTTCCATTAATAGTCAAAATGAATGTAAAGCTATATATCCTAATTCTTCTATTTTTGAAAATGTTTCCAATGATTGCAATGATAAATATCATGTTACTTCTCCTACTACTTCTTTATATGTTGATGATACTCTTGATGAACTACTTTCTTGTGAAAATTTGACTGATAGTGATGTGGATTATACTTCTAATCATGAACATGTTAGTGATGATGTTACTTCTCTTAAGACTTTTGAATGTGAATTTACCACTCCTCTTTCTTCTACTTCTAAGGTTGTTTCTAATATTATCCATGATGATTCTTCTCCTTCCATTAGTGCACCTCTTATTGAGCTATGTCCCCTACTTATTCTATTTTTTCAAATGTTTCCAATGATTGCAATGATAAATCTCATGTTACTTCTCCTACTACTTCTCTATATGTTTTGATACTCTTGATGAACTACTTGCTTGTGAAATAATTAATGAAAGTGATGTGGATTATAATTCGATCATGAACATGTAAGTAAGGATGTTACTTTTCTTAAGACTATTGAATTTTAATTTAACACTCCTCTTTCTTCTATTTCTGAGGTCATTTCTAATATCATTCATGATGATTCTTCTCCTTCCATTAGTACACCTCTTATTGTGACTCATAGAGTCTCCATGTTCTTCATCTCCTCCCATACCTCCTCCTCCTTCCACATCCACTCCTCCTTCTTGGGACCCCATGATCACAAATAATGGTAAACCTAAACCTCTTAATGTCCCTCTAACTTCTTCTACCATCCCCTCACATGATATTTTATCTCTCATGCATGTTCTCAGTAACTTGCAAGCTCAATTTCATTCTCTCACTCTTGAAAGCAAAGCCTATTATGCTTCCATTGATCATAATTATCTTCCAGGAAATCCAATCCTTAAAAATTCACAATTCATCTTTCCCTAAGGATTTCATCATGCCTACCTTTACATGTTTTATGGAAATGACAACCCTTACTTACATCTCAAGCATTACTTTTTAGTAATGGATTCTTATTTTAATGCCCGCTTGCTCCTCAAATATTTTCATAATAATCTTGTTGATCATTCTCTTCAGTTGTATACTCATTTGCCTTATGGATCTAATAAACTTACTATGAAATGGAGGATGTTTTTCTTAGGTGTTTTATGGTTAAAAATGGTTGTAGATTACATATGATCACTTTCCTACTTAGCATTTGTTAACTTTGTAAGTTACCCTTGCTGGGAGGGCCATTAAATTTTTTTGTAAAATCCTTGCCCTTCTTGTTCCTTATTTTTTGAAAATTTTGTCTTGAAAAATGCCTTTACCATCAAGTTTCGGATTTCATATTTCTACTAACATTTTGCATACAAAATGAAGGAGAATTTCAAGTCCGAATTCCGATCCAATCGAATTTAGAGTTGTTATTATGTTTTGCACAAAAATATCCTCCCAAATTCCGAAGTCTGAAGTTTAAAATTCAGAACTTCAGAGTTTCAAATTTTGGGTTATGGGAGGCGTTTTTCATGAAAGTTGAATGATGAAGTCTCAAGTCTAAATTCTGAATTTTATAACTTCAGGGTTTTAGAATTCAAAGGTTTGGTTGCATGGGCATATGGTTTGTGCGGGAAAATTTGGAGTCCAATATCCAAAGGAATTTAATGCCCAACTACCTAACGCATGTTGGCTTGGGGTAATTAATTTTGATCTCCTTATAAATACTGAGCTTTTTACAAATCATTTTACCAGATCAAAAGTACGCGACACCCTGACGTTTACAGCAACCTTTCACCAAACCACTAATGTGATTTTGAGGAAATATTTTTGTGTTTTCTTGCTATTTGGGTAAGTCTTGCTTAAGTTTTCATTTTTATTCATCCTTTGAGGTCTGGTTTCATTTTTTCTTTTATTCTTTGGTCTTCATCTTGTTCCAATCCCAAGTATGGCTCCCGTTGTTGTCATGTTGTTTTTTTAAGTCTAAAAATGTAGAGTTGTGTGCCAACAGGAAGAGGAAGTTTCTTTGGCTTAAGAAACAACAACATTTCTAGAGTGTTATTTCACGACTTCCGGAGTCAAAGTTTCACATACTTTGGAGCCTTATAAGATCATCACCATTTCAACGTTTTCAGATTTTAGAGTTCGGACTTTTTAGTTTTGGAAGTCGGAGAACAAAGGATTTCGGAAATGCTAGGCTTCAAACTTTGGAGATTGATCATTTTGGAGGTTAGAAGGTTTTCGGAGTTCGGGCTTTGGGTTTCAAAAGTCTTTGACTTAAAAATTTGGAGATAGGAATTTCAGAATTTTTGCACATCGAAACTTTGGGTTTCGAGTTTCTGAATCGCAATGTTTTCGAGATATTACTAAGCTACTTTCGGGCGTAAAGTTCCGGTTTCGGAGTTTCAAACATTGGATTTTTGAAAGTCCAAGTGGATTTTATAGGTTATTTCCTAGGCATACACTCAAGTTCCAAAGTCCAAATTTTTGAATTCTCCAATAGGAAGATGTCTGGTTCCTCATCAAAAGGAAAAGATAAAATGAAGTATAGATATCTAGGGGTATTTCCCCAGCATACTAATTTTGGACATATAGATATGGCTGAATTACGGCAGAGGGTTAACACCCTAAATAAGAAGCCTTGGATGCAAGAAATATATGACAATGGGCTTATTCTTGTTGTTGTTTTTCCATCATCCATGCAATGCCCCAAGTTTTTGTTAGCTGCAGTGTCACATTTCAATAAGGATGCCGGCACTATAAAAGATGATGATGGTAAAGTTGTGATCAAGCTAGAAAGTGATTTCTTTGAATATCTCTTAAAGCTCCCTGATGTAGAAGAATATGCCAAAATCTCCCTAGATTCTGCAATTGAGCATTGGTGGAAGAAAATGAAGTTTGCATGAAGATCATTTCCAAGAGCTACTTGGCCAAGACTAAAGGTACAATGTCAAGGTTTCCTAAGACAATTCCCTGCTCAGACTTTATTCAAGAGGTCAATGATATAATCATGCTATTGAGTAGGGTTGTGGGTCTTTCTTCGACCAAATAATTTCATGAGTGGATGTTCCTTTATATAGCTACAATTAAGAAGAACAAATATTTTATTTGGTGGGGTGAGCACATAAGTAATTCAATATGTTTCCAATTGGGAGATGTGCTAACTTCGAGAAACTTATTTATGACTTCTTATCTTGTTTATGTGGTGGCCGGAATGAGATAATATCTAGGTTTGAATACAAAAAGAAGTTAGAAGCACCGCTCAAATATATGATTACTACCCACAACTTACTATGGCGGAAGGTCCTAATCACTTTCGAGAGTAAGTGATGCTTTCTTCACTGAATCTATTGTATTATTTTGACAAGGATTTGTATAATCGAAGGATCTCGGATGAAGCCTAGCAAGAAGTGTGGGAGTGGGGAGGCATTTACCTACAGTTTCCAACATTTACTTACATCGAGTATTAGGGTTTGTAGGTGCTCCATATAAATTTCCAAGATGCCCAACTGACAAGTGGGTATTGATGGAGTTAGTTCGACAATTACTTCAGTATCACAAAATCCAAAGCATGATCAACATAAGTCAGGAGCTCAATTTCCCATTACCATAGGGAAATATACATGTGCAAGTATATATAAAGCCAAAAATGTGGAAGGAGAGATGTCCTAGGTAACTCTAAAGACATTCCATCCATGGACCAATTTTGATTATTGGGATAAGTTTGGCAGAACGGAGTCATTTGGTGTGCACATACCCCAATTAGAGGATATTTGGATTCACTGTCATGATGAAGCTACTTTGTAAGGGAAAGGGAATTCAAGAGACTGACCTTGAAGGAATTAATTCACTACGGGATTACAGTCATTCCTGAAGGTTTAAAGGATGATGAGAAAGTGTTGGATCCTTCTTATAAAAGAGATAATATTACAAATAAATCATTTCCCTAGATAAATTTGTTAATTGAAGAATACAAAAACATAAAGGATGGAGTGGCCCCATTTTTGAGAAGGACCTATGAATGGTTGGAAACTTTAGGAATCACACCCAAAGTGTTAGATCAATTATTTACAAAATCAGTACAAGCCCAGTCAACAATAGGTCAACCTACTCCCTCTAAAGGTAAAAGGTCAACTCTCAAGCCTATTGCTAAGCCACGCAAGATCTCTTTTGTTCTCGAGGTTCGAGGTATTTTGTTGAGGTTCCTACTACCAAAGCTACATCTCCAAAGTTGTAGTCAACTGAAGTTATAGATCTAAGTATCTCACCAAGTGTTTCTCAGGTATCACAGTCACCTCTCTCTTCTTCTCTCCCATCTTCACCACCTTTAGTTCCACTTTCCCCTCCATCTCTCACCCTTCCTCTCCCCTTGTCTTCTATTTCTTCCATCCCCATTTCTCCTCTATCTCTCGCCACATCTCCCTCCATGGCTTAGGTGTTTTCTTCCCTCCCTACACTCTCATTTGGAGAGATTCTAGGGATAGGTTTGCCACTTTCAACTTCCCTTCTCTAAAGAATGTATTTTCATTTCTACTTCGGTTTTACTCACAATAGAGGCCATTATTTCCACTCCACCTTCCACTTTCACAATGTCACTATCACCTTCGTGACTAAGTCCAGATACCTTAGTGTTATCGGTTGCTCTAAGTACCATTGTAACTATGATAATAACATCTTCGCATCATTTTCTTCTATACTTGAATGGTTGCATAGGAAAACCCCTAAGTAAAAGAAGAAAATACCCATTATCGATGTTGTTGACTTAAGTTTCCTAGATCTGACTCCTAAAAAATAGGCCAAGTGATCAAGGATTGTCTCAAATCTATCGGTTGATCAATCAGGAGAAATTTTTATAGAAATAACTACTCCTACTGCAGGAAAAACATGAGAGACTATTATGACAACATACTATCAATTCTCCAGCTTTGCTCTAGGGAAAGCCACCCATGAAGGAGCTAAGAAAGATGTTCAAGTGGCCCTAGGAAATTTGATAGAAAATTATGACAAGGAAAAGGCAACTAAAGATTAGCTTAAGGGGAAATTTAAGCATCTCATAGCTCTACTAACCAAGATCACACAACTTGTACAAGCTACAACAACTCTAACTATTCCTTCAAGTTTTGATGATACATCTTTCCATGTAGTGGAAAAATTTGGGTAGAAAGGAAGAGTGGTCAAAACATGGATGGAGTGCTTGATTCAGGATGTGGATCCATTAATCAAAGTTGCTATGGATTTTTATAATGAGTTAGATGTGGATAAAGTTGTCGGTATGAAGCTCAATGAACTTCTTATCGAAGAAAGTGATAACTTACACCTTGCTCTGAAAACCTAGAAAGAAATATGACATGTCGATTTGGATTTGATTCTAAGGGAAGGTTTGATCAATGATGATTCAAAGTTATTCAAGTTTTAGAAGGCTATGGAATTTAGAGCTCAGGTGTTACAAGATCTCATGGAAAAGCTTGAGGAAAAATGAGTTGAAGTGGTAGATGGACTAAATGATATTACGAGAGGAGTTTGAAAAAATCCACCAAAGTTTCTAAATTAGACTATTGATGTTCTTCTTGTTGATCAAGTCATTGAAAATTTTAAGATTTTGGTGAATGAAGATGAATATGTTACAAAATATTTTAGCATTGATTCTATTTACAAGTTGGTTTCTTATCAAAACTTCATGAATCAGCTTAAGAAGGTTGTCAACAGGATTAGGAAATTCTCAGCCAAGGTTTTCAAAGAGACTAAGTGTGCAAATGTGATAAATCGATATGCATGTGGACCTAAAGAAGAAGAGATCCAAGGGATCATTAAGTGTTTTTTATTACAAGTACAATCTATCTCACAGAGACAAGCGGAAGAAGAACCAAAGGAGGATAAAGGAGCGGCCATCACTAGCTAGGATTTACAGACATTGTTGAGTAGTTTCCAAGCTCTAGGACCAGTGGAAGTTGTAGGGTTGACTTGGTCAACCTGTGCAACTAATTTTTCTATTTTCATGGGAGGTTGTTCCCTATTTATTAATGCACTCTATTTTTAGTAAATTTAGTTAAAGGGTGGAGCTATAATCACTCAACCCTCTTGGTTATAAATAGGTAGATGCATTATGGATTAATAACTTTTAGATCTTTTGTGAAGGGGCTCTATTATTTTGAGAAATTCAAGAAACAAGCTTCAAGCCTTTTATATATATTCGAACACTATTTTTCCTTCGAATATCTAGTATATTGTGCAATTCTATGATTTGTTAAGTACTTGTGAATGTTTAATTCCTTGTATGTGGTGAATTAAATTTCCTTTAAATCAGTTATCTTATTTCAATTATTGGTGAAGTTGTGATATAAATCTTTGTATTTCAGTTGTGGAAAATCTTAAATCCCTTCTGTTGTTTAGAGTTTTATGTTGCATCGGTTCAGTGATTGAGAATATTTTTAGGAGATGTGCATGTCATGTATTGTTCCGCAATATTAATTGTGCAAACGAAGTAGATATTTTTGTTCCATTGATTCTTGGTACATCACCATTTTATATGTTATGTGATAATCCCTCTATCCCTATTCTCAAAGAACAAAGTAGATTAGTTTTATTTCAAGTGTTATAGCCTTACATCTTGATCTTAAATCAAATGCACCAAGTTTGGAAGGAAGTTAACCTTCTCTAGAGGTTCATCCCAAGGTGACAAGGTCCCACACCTTGGGGATGTTCCCATGTTACACATGATCAATTAAATATTCAGCGGGTGTAAGATCCCCATGAAAACAAAATCAAGGCGAAAGATCCAATTATACATTACATTTTACGTTTCAATTCTCACATGCATCGCTTATTATTTCATTCCATTGATCTAGAAAAATAATTTATCTTTTTCATGGTTTAATTCTTGCATTGAAAGATAAATTATTATATGATACATGTGAAACTTGTACACTTTTGTGTTATAAATTTATTGATCTAAAACAATATTTAATCGCAGAATCTATTATTCCATCTCCTTCTACTACTCCATTTCCCACAACTTCTTCTCCTCTTCCATCCATTGAGCATCCTCCATGGTCCCCATTTCCTCCTCCGCATCAAAGCATCATCCTTTACCTCCACCGAGTTTGTCTACACCTAAGTCTTCTTCACCTCCACCTCATGAACCATTGCACTTTCAAGATGCTACTAAGCTTATGATGTCTTGTGTAATTTTCTTAATAAGCACCTAATCTATTTTCCTTCTAATCGAATCATCCTCCTCATCATCGCTTGTATTACCAGATGATCACCCTTATTGCAATTTCCATCGTATTAATGGCCACCATGACAATGATTTTTATGCTCTACATGATAAATTACAAAAATTATAAGACAAAGGTGTCATTTCCTTTGGTTATCACTCTCGTGAGTAGTCCCTTTCTTGCATTTCACATAAATGTGCTTCCACAATGGTTAACTTATCTCCTCCACCCACTTCTAATATTTTCATTCATCCACCTCCTAAGATCATTATACATCCATTCCCTTCATCTATCTCATCCATTGCTACATAATCTCACCCTCCTCAAAGTATTACTGCATCCCATTAGTTTTCTAAGCCATTGACATCTATATTTCCCATTCTACACCTCTCATGATTGACACCATTTCATATGGCATTCAGTTCACCTCTTAAATTTATGTTGTTGTTGCTTCACATACTTCCACCATCCCTCATAGGTCTCTCCATCTTTGGTAGATAACCTCCATATGATCACATCATTATGTGATGACACACTCGTGTTTTCTAAGGTTATTACATGAATAATGAGGGAACTATTACAAAAATTGAACCTCATTATCACACAAGGGGCATCGATCTTCTCCCCACCTTTCATCATTCATCACACGATATTATAAACATGGTCTTAAATCTTCTCATTATACACATATCAACGTATCATTATTCTAATCTCTTATACAATCTACATCACGTTCCTATTTTTACTACTCTATACACACATTATTATCATCATATCACCATACTACTCATTCATATACAAATCATCTACAATTCATTACTTACCTATTATTTCCACACCATGATATGTTTCTACTATTCAACAATCAAGACAACCATTTCAACAATGCATACAACATCTAGAAAATCAAAGTACATATGACAACCATCACATCAATACAATTGTATAACACATATGATATCCAACACATGTCAAGATATATATATATATATATATATATATATCATTAAAAATCATAAGTTATAAAACTAAAACCACTGGGTGTGAGCCCCATGTATCAATAAAACCATAGACATCATATATCATCCTCATTATCATTATATACCATCGTGGGAGCTCTAGAATTATATGTTTCACCACTCAATCTATGTCATTGGTCATAACCTTTATATCTCTCTAGTTTTTTTGTAGTATAGCCACCTCGGTCATCTACTCCATTAATCGGTCATGTAGCTCCACATATCTCACGAATACATCCTAAGTTAGGTCTACTCCTCCTATGACCTATCTATCTCACTCTATCTCTGCATGAGCCTCATCACGCTCACTTAATAACATGACACATGTGGTTGCTTGCTATAGTCACCAACTCAAATAAATGGACATGCTCACCCCTAATATCATCCACTCGCTCTATCATATCACCTCCCATAAGTAAATATGGAGGCACGTTATGCGTTAGCGTGTGTATCGATGAATCAACAATCAATGACCAATAGGCATCACCAACCATATAACAACACATTAGTTACTACACACATTTACAATATACAACAACAAGGCAACAAGTGATAATTCACAAATACCAATGACTAATAATTATGCTCCACTAGCCCCACTGCTAGGCCATCTCCATCAAGCGTAGGAACCTTCCCCTCTACTCCTCCTATTTTTGGCTCACCCACTGCATCTACAACAAATGAAAATAATAACATCCATATGTGTGTTTCCCACCCCTCACTATAGGCATGGGTGCACCCCACATCATCAATGTGTATTGTATCTATGGCCACATCTACCTAATCTTGACAAGGATGCACTAGCTTTGCTCTTGTAGGACCCGACCTCACTCCTGGCCACCTCAATGACTCTAGTAGATCTCACCCATACATATGGCTCTGGGGCACATCCCGAGCCATACCAAACTAGTTAGATACACGCTCCACCTAGAATAACTATGTCATCCCTGAAATCATTCCTCCAACCACATGGTGCACCGAATGCACTACAACTCTACTTCATCCTCCACCCAACCACCATAGTCTTTATATGGCCTCCATATGATGATCCATGAACCCATCTCGATCAATAATCAACCTGCGCAGTGGTCATTTCCAGTCTCTGTTATTATGGGTGCCTACTAACCTCATTGCTGCAAATATCTCATTCCTCATCTAATCAGCTCGTGGCCCACTGAGTGGCCTCAATATAACAATGTGCTCATATGCCCATACATGTAACAAAGTGGTGGCTCCTAGTCCACCCCCATGATCCTCCTGTGTGAATCTATACAAATATCTGTACAAGTGGGCCAACACACATCGCGCCCATGCATATCTCATCCCATACTCCTCTATACAATGATAAATATCATGTATATTATACAATATACCAACTCTACCACCCTCTATTGCCATATATGATGCTATAACCACTATGATGAAATTCCACAACCACAAAATACTAGATTTCAATATAGCATCCAAACTAATATGAGTCTTTTCATGTACTCGAGTACCAGCAAAGTACCTCCTTATAGCCCTCATTTGACTACTGGCATCCATTACACCCATCACCTGTACTCTCTCCCTACAATTGGCAGTCGTAATATCTAATATAATCCTCCATGGTCACATTCATCTCACCAGTAGGCAACCAAAACGTACATGTATCAACAAACCATCTCTCACATAATGCAGTAAACATAGGCAGATTATGGGGAATCTCCCCCAATCTAACAATATGTCATATACTAACACAATCCATTATATTCCACTTTGCATCTGCTAACCCCAACGTAAGAAAAGTACTTAAATGACAACCCTCACGAAACTCTCTCAAGTGTATATCCCTCTGCATAACACAAACACCAACAAAAATCTTACATTGGTACCTCATATATACAATCGGCTAATCATAGTACATAAATTTACCAAAATAAAAATATTTTGCATTGAACTACCAAATCGCAAACATGGGATACCACCACCCAAGAGCAGGTCATAGGCACCTCGACACAAGTCACCAAGACCTAGAACTAGGCTTTGGTGTCTCGGTGGACAAAAATGCCCTGTCCACTTCACTCAAGTT
Source organism: Taxus wallichiana var. yunnanensis (assembly GCA_018340775.1). NCBI lineage: Eukaryota > Viridiplantae > Streptophyta > Pinopsida > Cupressales > Taxaceae > Taxus > Taxus wallichiana. The sequence goes on from CM031238.1 coordinate 447,598,172, forward strand.
AGAAACACAAAAAAACAACACAAAATTTTCAAACATTGGAAAAAATAGGCATATTTCACAAATTTTTCTAAAAGTACTCATACATACCAACTCATCCGTCATCTATGAAACCATGTCCGCCACTACTCTCTCTCAAATCTCGACAAACTCGTTGCTCTAACACGCAACATCCTTAGAGATCAAAGCTCCAAATTTCACTCAAACACGGTACAAATGAAATCACTATTCACTTTTCATTATTACTATATATAGTAATTCTTATTTTCCACATACTATAGTTTATATTACTACAAACTAATACATGGCACATGGTTTCACTCATATCTTGAGCCTCGTTACTCTATTTTCTTCCATGTTTACGCCATTCGGATCAAATATCATTCTAGAACTATATTGTACACATTACACAATGCTATATTCAAATATGGAACATGTACTTATCAACTTAGATGTAATATTTCAATCTCTTCTATACTACCTCTCATTCACTATTGCATACAGCTTATAACCTTTCTTTTGACTCAAGGTACTCATCTCTTCACCCCTCACTCTTTCGCCAAAAGGGGGCATATAATTGAGATCACGTTATGATCCCTCTAAGGCTACAATACAATCAATCAATACTCTCAATACATCACTATTACAATTTTTCTCTGATTCTATTCAAACAAAGGAACAAATCACTCTATACAACATTTCAAATACTTGTAGTTCTTTCAAATATATTCCCCCTAATGACCTAATCTAGGGGCAAAAGCAAAAATATCTTCGTGAGTAATCTACTAGATACATATTACTTCAAATAAATCTTCTATCACTCAATTCAAATCAATCAATTGGTACAATAAGCACATTCTACTATTTCTCCCATATTACCTAACTTGGGAGTTACACTATATTACTATCTCTCCCAGATGACCTAACTTGGGAGTTGTATTACATTATTATCACTTCTAAATGACCTAGCTTGAAATCCATTCAATACTATTTAAATTGAAACTAAATATGAACTAATTCAGAGCTAAATCAAGACTAAATTTGGTCTCTATCCATGTACAATGGTTGGACCTTTTGAGGATGTATTCATAGATGGAGAGAAAAACTAGACCTCTCTCCCTAACACTCTTCCTCTAGCGGAAGGATGCCCAAATCCTTCCATTTTCAAATATACAAAATTGGGTTGGGAATCAATCACTCCCTACCTCTTTAATCTCCATTGACAACAATAAAAATCTCTAAATTCTACAAATCATTTCAATGTTTCTCCAAGTGCTCTTTACAATGGTTTTCTATCTCTATTTATGCCACATGGGTTTAACACACTTATCCATGGTTTTCCATACTATAGCTTCTTACATTCTACGTGCACTTTTGCAATTCTACTTCTTCGACTTCTCAGGGTATGTTATTTTATTTCATTTACACTACTTGAATTTCATTCAAATAGCATAAAGGGGGGAAAATGTAGACACAAAATCATGCACATATTATTATAGTATTCCATCGAGTATGTTGTTATATGCATGGATCTTAAGCAAGAAAAAATATTCTTTGGTAACATAATCCCTTGTCCATCCACTTGTTCTTATTGACTTTTATTGTATTGTTCTTCTATATATGTCACTTGACCTTTTTGGTCAGTCATGAGGATCCTGGTTTGTTAGCATTTTCACATCAATTGTCATTTATATTAGGACATCGATGCCAAATTTGGACACTAGCACCCAGGCACTTGTGTCCACCCTGGGCACTCTTGCCCTCTTTATTATTTCTTCTTATCTTTCCATTGGTGGTCAACCTTTATAGATTTCTAATCCTTATCCCGAGCTCATATTTGGCATTTTTTGTCACTAATATCGAAATTGAAACAAGATATCCATATATATACACAACATACATACCATTAGAGGGGCTGGCAATTTTAAAGGGAAATCACATCTACATACTATCACTATCATCAAAGGGATTACATTTTTGGGCTGCATACACTTTGCATAGGAAGGGGAAGTGTTGAATTCCATCTCACACATTTGCATTGAATCTAGATATAACCCATTATCTTCACGTCATTGGTGCGATGGCAACCTAAGGACATTATTTCACACACAAGAACAAATAACTACATGGAGTATGGAATGTAGTGCAACGCTTGGTCATAAGTTCACTCTTCGGGTGATCATCGAGATTAGTTCGACTCCACACGTTGCATATTTCAATCCAATTTTATGTTTTTGTGAGCTTGTGCAGTAGATAGGGGTTTTTTTCAGTTACAGGTACTCTCGGTGATTAAAGTGCAAATATTAGGTGATCAAGAGTGAATAAGTGTGAAACCCTAGCGACACATAAGAAAGTATATTTTAAGAATTTACGTAGTCACCGGTGTCCAAAAGTGGTCTATGACACCTGGTTCCTCGCCCACCCCAAGGGCCCATTTCTCGCTATGTATGTGAGTTAAAAATTAATATTGAGCATTTACGACACTCGTCCCATCCTATTCATCAATTGTTCCAATCCATATATGTTCCAAGATAAATGTAAATTAGCTAAGTCTTTTATCTCTCTTATTTTCTTATAAGGTTACATCATTAGAGTGCTTAGCATTTATATTTTACTATATTTTATCATATTAGTGACTCTAAAATTAGATTTAATTCCATTTTTATTAAATTAGACTATAGCACCTTGCCACCATTGTACCCTCGGCCGTTTAACGACACCTCAACAAATTGAAGAAAAAAGAGAAAATGGTTATGTTTTAACTATGACAACAAATATGGAACAGATTAAAATGTGTTGAGAATAAATTGTTTTACATTGAAGGGACCAGTGAGGAGGAAGAATATAAGGAAACATCAAGTGATGAAGTCAATAAATTAGAGGAAGACACTAGAGAACCCAAACTAGCTATATCATGTCATGCTCTATCTGGTATTAGCACTCCACAAACCCTTCAAGTCATGGGTTACCTTAAGAAGCAGAAGGTGATAATATTGATTAATTTATGGAGCACATATAATTTCATCAATAATAAGCTAGTAGCAAGGATAAATTGTTTCATCTACCCAGCACTTTAATTTTAAGTAATGATTATAGATGGTGGCACAATCTAATGTTCATGGAAATGCCATAAAATTAGACTTATGATGGGTGACTACACAATGGAATCCACTATGTTTGTTATTCCCATGGGTGGAGCTGATATTGTCTTAGGTGTTTAGTGGCTCACAACTTTGGGCACCATAGAGATAAATTTCCAGGAGTTGTTCATGCGCTTTCATTCTAAGGGAAGACAGTTTGAACTTTGAGGACTATAGGAAAAACTCCTCAGGTGGTTAGTTCTCACCAAATGCAAAAGATTCTTAAAAAAGGGGTTGAAGGATTTTTAGCATGATTGTTCTCCATGAAATCTCAACCAAACATTATGGTAGCACATCCTGATCTTTAGAAGGTTATTGATAAACATGCATTTGTCTTCAAGGATCCTAGAGGATTACCTCCTAAAAGAGATCATGATCATGTCATTCAGTTAATTCCAGGAAGCCAACCCCCAACATCATGCCTTATAGATACCCATATGTGCAAAAGAGTGAGATTGAGAAGATGGTTGAGGAAATATTAGAAATGGGTATTATTCATCATATTCAAAGTGTTTATTCTACTCCAGTGGTGATGGTGTGTCACAAGGATGGAAGGTGGTGCATGTGTCCAAACTACAGAGAACTTAACAAATACACTATCAAAGATAAGTTTTATATTCTTTTCATTAATGATTTGTTAGATGAGTTGCATGGTGCGTTTATTTTACAAAACTAGATCTTCATTCTAGGTATCACCAAATTAGAGTAAAGAAAGAGGATATTCATAAGATAACCTTCAAAACTCATCAAGGGCATTATGAATTTATAGTGATGCATTTTGGTCTTACTAATGCACCATCCACATTTCAGAGTTTGATGAATTCTATATTTCAACCATTCCTATATAATTTTATATTGTTGTTCTTTGATGATATCCTCATCTAAAAAAATCATGGGAGAAACATTTACATCATGTAAATATAGTCTTGGAAGCCCTAGAGAAACATCAACTATATGCCAATCCTTGAAGTTTTCTTTTGGGGTACATGAATTAGAATAATTGGGCCATATTATCTCTTATGAAGGTATTAAGATGAACCCTTGTAAGATTAAGGCCATAGTGGAATGGGAAGTTCAAAGAACCATCAAGAAATTATGAGGTTTCTTAGGTCTCACAGGGTACCATCACAAATTTGTAAACAAATATGGAAGTATAGTAACACCACTCACAATATTATTAAAGAAATAATCCTTTCATTAGAATGAGGAATATTCTAGGGAATTTGAAAAATTGAAGGCGGCGATGTGCACCACCCCAGTATTAGGAACCCCATATTTCTCCAAGACCTTCATAGTTGAATGTGGTACTTCAAGAAATGGGATCGGGGAAGTACTCATGCAAGAAGGACATCTCATATCATTTGAGAGTAGGCAACTAAAAGGAAAGCATTTTTGAAGCCCACATATGAGAAGGAAATGATGGCAATCAAACAATGGAGACCATACTTGAGGGTAGACACTTCAAGGTAAAAATACTCATGATAGTTTTAAATACTTCTTGGAACAACAACTATCTTCATAAGAGCAAAAAAATGGGTCTCAAATATGGTGGGTTGTGACTTTGATATTATTTATAAGAAAAGGAAGAAAAATTTGTTCATTGATGCACTATCTAGGAAGGAGGAGACCACAGAAGCTTTTTTATGTGCCATCTTTATACTAAAGGTAGATTGGGTGGATCAAGCAAGGGAATAATGGTAGAAATATGTAGAGACCCATACTCTCATTCAGAATCTACAAAAAGATCCAACCATATCTAAAAAAATTATATGGAAGGATGATACATTGTGGTACAAGGACAAGTTGTATTTGTGTAAGAACTCTACACTTAAACACCATGTTCTTTTAGAGCTCCATTCTTCTCCACTAGGTGGTCATTCTGGGTTCTTGAAAACTTATCATAAAGTTAAATAAGATTTCTTATGGGCAGGGTTGAAAGAAGATGTTAAAAAAATATGGTAAAATGTTTGGAATTTCAATGTAATAAGGATGAGAATATTAAGACACCGTCTCTCCTACAACCCTTGTCTATTCCTAGAAAGAGATGGGAATATATATCTATGGATTTTATGGCAGGATTACCTAAATTAAAAGGGAAAAGTGTCATCATGGTTATACGAGATATACTTACCAAGTATGCTCATTTTTGTGTCATGTCTCATCCTTTCACAAATATTACAGATTGCCATCTCTTTTATGGACATAGTTCAAAATATCCATGGCACGCCAAAAATTATAGTAAGTGATCACAATCCAATATTTATGAGTAATTTTTGGATTGATTTGTTCTCTTGTTTGGGTACCCAATTGGCCTAGAGTTCATCTTATCATCCCCAATCATATGGGAAAACTGAGGTGGTAAATAAATGTTTGGAGGGGTATCTTTGATGTTTTACTTTGGATAAACAATAATGTTGGGTGCAATGGTTTCCACTTACATAATGGTGGTATAATACTTCATTTCATACTTCATCCAAAATGTCTCTATTTCTAGCACTTTATGGGTACCATCCTTCATCACTCATCTCTAGCTTGAAGGTGAAACCCAAGGTGAGAGAAATCAAAGATCACATTAAGCACTAGCATGAGGTACTCTATAGCCTTAGAGATAATTTGGATATGGCATAAACCCACATGAAACAACAAGTTGATCAACACCATAGTGAGTAAAAATTTGAATTGGGAGACTTTTTTTTGTATGATTACATCCATATAAGTATTTTTCCTTAAAAGAACAGAAGAAGGATGATAATATTTAACCTAAATATTATGGTCCTTACCAAATGTTGCGGAAAATTGGTAGTGTGGCATATAAGTTGGAGCTCCCTCAAGGAAGTAAAATACATCCAGTCTTCCATGTTTATTTCTCAAATAAATTCATTTTGCAACACATTTCAACCCAGTCAGTTCTTCCTGAACTAGATGAGGAAGGAAGGATCATATTAGAACTCTGAAGGTATTCTTTAGACACACACCAAAATATTGAGGACCAAAGTCATTATCGAGTATCTAATCAAGTGGAAGAATATGAATATTGAGGATGTAAAATGGGAATATGAAGCATTCAACAACAACATACAGGGTTGGCCAACATTGAGGACAATGTTTCTTCGAAGGGGAGGGGCATGTTACACCCTTAGTCTTATAGCTTATATTGGATATGTAGTGTTGACTTGTGGCTTACATAATCTCTCTTCTTGTCATATGTTTAATAGGCCAGCCTTGGTATTGGCCATAAATAGGAATGATATATATAGGTGGTATTAAGGAGTATTCAATCATCATATTGAACCCTTAAGTATTATTGTATAGTTTGAAGTTTTCCCCTCAAAGTGGCTAAGTTGTTCTACTTGCATATTGTGATCGTTTATCTACAATTTGGTGTTCTTTGGTGTTATATTGTTTTTGATATTCATATTTTTCCAAGTAATTTCATTACATAGAGTAAAAATTCAACACCCTCCTGAAGAGTTTTCTTTTTTAGACTTTTTCAAACCATGCTTTTTGTCACGCTTTTTCAATGTTATGTGACCATCTCACTTCTAAGCGTGTTTTTCGAGTTGTACCAATCTTGTCAATCATTTCGGATGGATTTTGCATCATCCAAGTTTGTTATGTGTGTAATCCATAGTGATGGTCCTAAAAATCTAGTGGCAACACGACCTTTATCCCATACACTAGTTGAAAGGGAGTTAATTTAATTAGTTGTTTGTAGGTTGTTTGATATACCCATTGATTTAATATAAATTGAAATTAAATATAATTGCATAGTAACTACTATAACAAATGATGTACAAATGCTAATATACAGTAAGACATAAGAAAACAAGCATGTAAATGTGAAACCCTAAGAAAGAGAGGGAGATAGAGAGACTTAGCTGATTCTTGAGCAATTTGGAAGTGATATGGGCAGGTGAATAGCTGAAACAGACTAAGTGGATTGTCTTCAATGCTTATTGGAAGTTATAGACTCTAAAAATGTACAGAAAAAAGCATTTGAGAGAGGATAGGAGCACTGGCACTAGTTCCTAGATCTAGGCACTGGTGTCTTGGTAGATGTTGTGGATCTAGTTCTTTCAGGGTCGGATGATGTTCATAGTCCTTCTTTGTTTGTCTCTCTGGATTCCCTGTCTGATTTGTGAATGTAGATTTAACCTACAAGAAAGGATTTCACTTGCACATACCCACAAATTACATCAAACCTAAAAATAAAAATTCAAAATAGGGAGTTAGGTAACCACGCCGGTCACCTAAGGAGTGAACTTATGACTAAGAGTTTCACTACATATCAAAATCCATGTAGTTACGCTTGAGAGTGTGTGTAATTATGCCTTAGGATGCCCTTTTACAAGTTGTACCAATGATAGCGGGATAAATTTGGAATATAACATATGTATCGAATGTTTGGGATGAAATAGAATAAGCTTCCCCTCCTATGTTGTGTTTGCAGAAGAATGCAACCCTTGTCGCTTGACCGAGTGTGCAAGATGGATGTATTGAACTATTTTTGTGCCTTTGGATCCAATCTTAAGTGATAGTATGTAATGCTTAGTACTTGGTCCCTTATTTTGAAAACATAATTATGTATTTATATGATTCCCTTGTTTAAATTTTGTAATTGACAACTAAAAGGCTTACCCAAAGTAGTAAAAAGTAATTAAGAATCGAAAGGGATTAAAAAGGATAAGAAAAAGGTAAAGAGGGACAAGATCGTTTGGCATTAGATTCCTAATCGTGTGCTAGTATCGATGTTATAGAAAGATAAAATAATCAAATGTTGATAAGAGTGCAATATGTATGAAGCCAATAAAAATGCATAAGGCAAAGACAAAGGCTAAAGGGATTTATCAATTACTAGTTTTCTTGCTTAGGAATCATGTAAATGCTAGCATGCTTTTAAGACCTAGAAATGTACCCAAGTGCATAGATTTTGTGTTTACATTTTGCCCCCACTTTATGTTGTTGAGTGAATACTCGATAGCATAAAGTAGATAGAATATGTGTACCTTGTGATCCTGTAGAGAAGAGTGTAGCCGATAGCATGCCGAGTGGACAAGTGAAGTTGAAGTGATCACAAAGTGAAGCGTGGAGACTAGGAGAGGAAAGTGGACCCTAGGGGTGAAGTGTCTATATAGTAGTGTATTGTGTTCATTGATGTGAGTTACTCATTGTTGCATATTAAGGACGAACCTATAAAATAAGAGATAAATACTTGTCAAAGTTTTGTATATGAGAAATCAAAGTAACATGTGTATAAGTAAGTAAAAGTGTGAAAGTATGTAAAAGGAAAGTGTGCACCTAATATGTAAGAGAGTATGAGATAGAAATTTGTCCTAATTTGCTTTGAGTTGCTAGATTTGTTGCCAAATAGTGAGTTTCTTTAGCGATCTCACACTAAGAGTGATTTGTTTGGGATATCTCACACCGAAAGTGACTTTTTTTGGGAAATCTCATGTTAAGAGAAGAGTGTTGAGAAGAGAGGTCTAGTTTTTCTCTCTTTCCATAACACTTCCTAAATAAGCACCACTACAAATGGTACTATAGACACCAATTTTTGGTATCCCCTACACCTCACCCCATGTATGTTCCATTTTATCATCATTATTCACATACATACCTCTCTTCCCATTCAAATTTCCCCTTTCCCTCCTAAATCCCATTTATTCGAATTTCCCACTTTTCTATCTTACCCCATCATTTGTTTTATTTCCTCTAAATCCCATTTAATTAATCCCTAATAACCATTTACCCTCCCTAAATTCCATTTTTGTCCTCTCTAGGCCTTCATTTAATAATTTTACCTCCCTTTTGCCTTTATTTAATATTTTCCTACCTCTCACCTATTTTTTATCTTCCCAAGACATACCTCACCCATATTTACCACCCAAAACCCTAATCCCGCCTCACAAGGGCTCATTGTCTCAAGCTAGTCACATTTCCACCGCCAAAATCAATGGACCTCCGTAATCATCGTGACCCTATAAATACAACTATACCCCTCCTCTCTTTAGGATGCAATTTTTAGACTTCAAGATTTCTTGGGATCTTGCCATCGTTTCTTGCTCTTCTTTACAGATTGTTATCATCATCTTAGAGCTAATTTGGATATGTTTTGCATCACCTTTAGATATTTGAAGTCCTCTTTTTACTTGGTGTCTTTTTTTCCATTCTTGAGCCTTCATTTCCATCCATTCATTATTGTGCATCGAGTCTTTCGGGTTCGTCATTGTTAGAGTAGGTATTTACCTTAGCTCATGTTCAACTAGGTACATTATTTACCTTTATTGTATATATCCTCACCCACTTATGTGTGTGGATATTTATTTTTATTTATTTAGATATTTGGAGATATTATCTAGTTATTAGGTATAGTTATTTCCTTGATCTATGGTATTGACTAGTTCTTTCCTAGATCTATGATATTGACTTGATCCTTGATGTCTAGTTCTCTCATAAATATATGGAATTCACTAGTTCTTTCCATGATTTATGGCTTGATCTACGACCTTGACTGGTTCTTAGATTTTTATTCCTTTCCTATATAAGCAAGGTCCATTCTCATTGTATTTCATTGAGTTCGATAATAATATATGATATTGCTGCTCATTTTTTTGCAAAGGTTTTATGTAAATTTATTCTGGTAAATTGCTTTCATCTTATTGATCTTGGTGTTTGATTAGCATCTGTGTTCTTAGCTTGGTATGATCTGGTTATCATTCCTTTTATGGTATCAGAGCAGGAGATTGCTATTGACATCCATTTGTAAGTTTCATTTTGTAAGCATTTTATAAAATATTCATATATTCGGGATTTGTCTGTATTTTGTTGTTGCGTGTGTTTTTATGCAAAACAGAGGCTTTCATTGGATCCGAAGGCAGAAAAACCCTAAGATCAATTGTAAGCTTGACCATTTTGGGAGGCAGTCGGTTTTTGGTTTTTTGTTGTGTAGAGAAACATACTTGGATTCGCCTCGGGATTCATGTCATATGGAAAAGGAAAGCAAGGAAAATTTCGGGTTTTGCTAGGTTTCTAGAGATCTGATATGGGTATTTTTTGTTGTGGTATAGCATTTTCAATTTGCTCGCAAGAGATATTTTTTTGAAATGTTTCTTTCCTCTTTTGGCCCCTGGTCATAGCCCACGGTCATATGGTCTCAGTCATACAAGGGCTTAAAGCTTGTGATTCCTACTAGTCGGTACTTAACTCCACCCCATTTTATTTTATTTGTGTGGTGAAGGAAAGAGTTTTTTTTTGTATTTTATTGGAAACTAAAATAAATAGTAGAGCATAATATTGAAAAACTTGTATCTTTTGATTGGTAACTTGGTTTTGAGTGCCATTTTTTACAAAAGTGCGTAGTTTTTTATGCTCTTTCCATTGAAATATTTATTTTGAGAATTGCACTATAATTATAAAGTGCCATATTGTAACACGCACTCATTATAAAGTGCCAAAATCTAGGGGCTCTTGTTGCATTGTTTGGGGGTCTTGTTGCATTGCTTGGTTCTTGCATTTCTTTTGGTGATTTTTTTAGGATGACATCTTTATCTACTTTTGCATTAGATCATGTTGAGCCATTAACAACACATAATTACCACACATGGAAACCAAGAATGGAAACAATAATTAAGCGGAAAGGATTATGGGCTTTAACTTCTTCAGAACAACTAGTGTTCACTAGAGAATATGAGAAATTTCAGTACCAATGCAAATTTGATGAGTGTATGGGTTTGATAGGAACTTATGTAAGTGACAATATTTTATTTCATTTGGAAAAGTGTGACTCTCCTTTCAAAATATGGGAGAAATTGGAGGATTTATTTGGTAAGGTGGATCATATGAGAGCCATGCAACTTGAAATTGAGATCACCTCTCTTAATACTGAAGATTTTCCAACAATTATAGACTATCTTACCAAGTTCAAGCATTTGTTGACACAGTTGAAGGGGAGTGGAAGAGATAAGAAAGATGAAGAGTGTGTTTACTTGATTCTATCCAAGTTGAGAGGACCATTCCAAATTTTTACTTCTACCTTTTTCTCTAGCATGGATGCCTTAGGTGACACCTTCAAAATGCCTAACTTAGAAACATTTTGTGAAAGACTTACTAGGGAAGAATCCAAATTATCTCACCTTGAGTCTTCCACATCTCAAAAGGCATTAGTTGCATCTAATCCTAAGGGCAAGGGAAAAACAAATAGTAAAACTAAATCCACACCTTCTCCATCTCAAAATGCTCCTAAACTCAAAGAAAACAACTCAAAACCCAAGGATTCTTCTAAATCCAAGAATAATTCTAGCCGTTCATGCTCTTTTTGTGGGGGTAGTAATCATGAAGAAAATAGGTGTTATAAGTGAATGCAAGCCTTAGAGGATGCAGTCAAGAAACACAAAATTTCTATCTCCACTCCACCTCCTTCTAATCAGCATGGAAAAGCACTTAATGTTGTTGGAAGATCTCAGTCACCACTTGCAGACAATTGGGTTATAGATTCTGGTGCTTCTCATCACATGACTTCTTCCAAGGAGTCTTTTGTTTCTCTAGGTTTGAGTTCTACTTCCAAAATTGAGGTTGGAGATTCTTCCTTTCTTTTTGTTGAGGGAAAAGGTGATATACAACTTGATGGTGGAAATATCCAAGATGCACTATATGTTCCTAACATCACTACAAATTTGTTTTCTGTATATCAAATTTGTCATTCTGGTCAAGGGAAAACAATGACTTTTACACCACATGGGGCAGAAGTAAGAACTTTGTTGGAGCCTTATTCACTTGTTGCTCAGGGTATTATTGATCATAGTTCAAGACTATATCACTTTGAGGGTTTTGATGACACTTCTTCTATAGGGACAGGATTGGTTTCTCATTCATTCGAGAGTAAGCTTTGACATGAAAGATTTGGACATCTCAATTATAGATATTTGAAGGAGTTGAGCACTCATGGTATGGTAGATGGTCTTCCTAGAGTTTCTTGTCTTGAGGGAGTTTTTCCTGGTTGTGCATTAGGGAAATAACACCAAGATCCTTTTCCTAAGAATTTTTCTAAGAGAGCTTCTTCACCACTTGAGCTTGTGCATAGTGACTTGATGGTTTTTCCTACCCCATCTTTCAATGGAGCTAAGTATGCACTTACATTTATTGATAATTTCTCGAGGCATACTTGGGTTTATTTTCTCAAGTAAAAAAGTGATGTTTTTTCACACTTCAAAGTCTTCAAGGCTTTGGTCAAGAAACAATCTTCTAGTAGCATAAAGAACCTTCGCACTGATAATGGGGGGAGTACTTCAGCAATGAGTTTTCTAAATTTTTGGCAACTCAAGGCATTATTCACCAAAGATTTTTGTTCCTCATACTCCACAACAGAATGAATTGGCATAAAGGAAGAATAGAACTTTGAAGGAAATGGCTAATTGTATGATGCATTCTAGAGATATACCTCCTATCTATTGGGCGAAGGCTAATTGTGCTAACTATATTCGACTCTCGCACACCACACAGAGCACTTGAGCATTTGACTCCAGAGGAAGCTTGGTCCAACACTAAGCCAGATGTCTCATTTTTTTTAGTCTTTGGGAGTCATGCTTGGGCCTTTGTGCCAAAGAAGAAAAGGAAAGCTTTGGATAAGAAGAGTAAACCCTTGATTTTTGTAGGGTATTGTGAGGACATGAGAGTTTATCATCTTTTAGATCCTAATACACATGATGTTCTTTTTCGAACACATGTTTAGTTTGATGAGCATTTCACTCCTCATGATTCTTCATCTTCTTCCATTCCTTCTTCTTCTTCATCTCATCTTGAGGATCATTTCTTTGAGGATAGTGATGAGGAGGTTATAGATGCCATTGATAATCCTATTCCCAATGATTTTGTCACTATGCCTAAGTGGGCTCGTACTACAGTTTCTGAGGCAAAGCACCTTTCATAGAGGATCTTCCACCCACTAGGCATCATCACGCACATTCTACTGGTTCTGAATTTTATGTCAAGCAATTTCTAAGGATCCACAAACCTTTTCAAAGGCTCATGGGATACAAGAGTGGGATGATGCAATGACAGCTTGAGTATTCTTCTTTGATGAAGAATCATACTTGGGATTTGGTATCTCTTCCTAAAGGAAGAAAGATGGTTAGGTGTAAGTGGGTATACCGAACCAAATACACAGCTTGATGGGTCCATTGACAAGTATAAGGCTCGTCTTGTTGCAAATGGTTTTTCACAAGTTGAAGGTATTGATTACTCTGAGACTTTTGCACCCATTGCCAAGATGGATTTTGTACACCTTGTACTTGCTATTTCTGCATCACAGGGTGGCCTGTATAACAGATGGACGTGAAGAGTGCCTTCTTACATGGAGATCTATAAGAGGAAATATATATGGAGCAGCCGGTTGGATTTGTTCAGGATTCTTCTCTTGTTTTTGGCTCCGAAGGTCTCTCTACAGTCTCAAACAAGCCCCTCGGATTGGTATGATAAGATGGATTCTTTTCTTCTATCTACTAGTTTTGTTCATTTCCACTCCGATCATATAGTGTATCTCCAAGCATGTCGGTGAGGATATTGTGATACTTGTCTTGTATGTTGATGATCTATTACTTACTAGTAGCTCTTCTTCCCACATTCAAAGTATTCAGAGGGATCTTTCTACATAGTTTGACATGACAGATCTTGGGCTATTGCATTATTTCCTTGGTTTGCAGATTTCTTAGACAGATTCAGGGATTCATTTGAGTCAGAAAAAGTACACCCATGATCTTCTTAGGTGCTTTGATATGGCTAATTACAAGCCAATTCCATCTCCTTTTCAGTCTGGGGTTACTCTTACATCCACATGTACCACACCACTTTGTGATCCTACATTATATAGGCAGTTGGTTGGGAGTCTCATGTACTTGACCCATACTTGCCCTAATATTTCATTTGCAGTAGGGATTGTATCTCGGTTTGCACATTCTCCTCATAGTAGTCATTGGCAGGCTACTAAAAGGATTTTGCACTATTTACATGGCACTTCCCACTTTGGCCTACACTACACTAGGGGCTCTACTCAGTTGGTTGGGTATACAGATTCAAATTGGGCAGGTTCTATTGATGACATGCGTTCCACTTCTGGCTATATTTTCTGTCTTGGTTCTTCTCCAGTTGCTTGGGCATGCAAAAAGCAACAAGCTATTGCACTTTCATCTTCAGAGGCAGAGTATAGGCAGCAGTTACAGCGAGTCAGCAGATTCTTTGGCTTCACCAGTTATTGACAGAGTTTAGATTCCCATAGGATTCACTAACTGTACTTTGGTGTGACAACCAAAGTGTAATTCACATTTCTCGCAACCCAGTTGAGCACCAGCAGACCAAGCATATCGAGATACACATCCACTTCATTCGGCAGCACATTCAGGATGGAGTTCTTTTCTTAGAGTACCTTCCGACTCAACAGCAAGTTGCAAACATATTTACGAAGCCTTTTGCATCACCTCGCTACCTTGAGTTGCGTGGAATGCTTGGGGTTTCGGAAGTTGTTCTTGGGGGTGTTCATGAGAACATCTTCCTTATTCTTCTTCTTTCTCTTTCCTTATAGCAGGATTCTTTCCTTCTTTTGGTTCAAGATTTCTTCATGGATATATTGTACATGAGTACCTCATCAGGCCTAGTTACCGGGACTCATACTGTGGACATGCCACTTCTATTTTGGCCCCTAGCTTCACTTGAGGGGGTGTTAGAGTAGGTATTTACCTTAGCTCATGTTCACCTAGGTACATTATTTACCTTTATTGTATTTATCCTCACCCACTTATGTGTGTGGATGTTTCTTTTATTTATTTAGATATTAGGAGATATTATCTAGTTGTTAGGTATAGTTCTTTCCTTGATCTATGGTATTGACTAGATCCTTGATGTCTAGTTCTCTCATAAATCTATGGACTTGACTAGTTCTTTCCATGATTTATGGCTTGATCTACGACCTTGACTAGTTCTTAGATTGTTATTCCTTGCCTATATAAGCAAGGTCCATTCTCATTGTATTTCATTGAGTTCCATAATAATATATGATATTTCTACTCATTTGTTTGCAAAGGATTTGCGTAAAGTTATTCTAGTGAATTACTTTCATCTTATTGATCATGGTGTTTGATTAGCATCTGTGTTCTTGGCTTGGTACGATTCTGTTATCGTTCCTTTTAGTCATCCTTCTTAAAGCTCTACCCCTGCATTTTCCATCATCAATCTCTCTTTATAATTCATCATTTCCATCTATTTTCATCCATCAAACCATAGATCCATTGTCAATTTTTGTCGACCCAACCCATTCTTTGTCAACCCGATTCACTTTTGTTTGATCTTCTGCCATCTACCTTGCCAGATCTACTTTTTGACCCCACAGTCTCTCAGATCTTTCAATCTTTCCATTATGCACACATGTTGCTTCAAATATCATTTACATCACATCCAGATTGTCAACCGGATCGGTAGTTATCACTTCATCATCATATTTATCAATTTTCTTGCATCCTTTCTGTTTCCATCATATTTAATCTCCCTGCATCTTCTTGGGACCATCTTCAATCTCAAATCATCTTCGAATAGTGCCTTTAGATATGCCTTTTTGCATCTCTTTTTGGTCATCTTTATCCCATTCACCGTCAATCGTGCCTAACCATCTTGGGTTATCGTCGACCCACTCGTGTTTGATTTAGTTTAGAATTTTCTAAAATCATATATCCATCTTATCTTATCTAATTCATTTTAGATTCTTTATTTCAGTTCATATTTTGTTGCATCTTAGCATTTATCCATTATCATATTTTATCTATCTTTTATCAAAAAGTGGGCTGACATCCATCCTAGGAATTTTTCATTTCTTGAGACCAGCATTGTTGGGTAACCCACCATCATATCTACTAATCCCTTTTCATGTTGAGTTTCTCTTTGTTGTATAGGTAATCAAGCTCACTACACAACCTTTCAACAATCTTCCCCCTTATCACCCACCTCCTCAAACACCTACTTATCTACAACAATATCAATCTCATCCATAACCTCACCCATCCACTTCTTATATCCCAAAATATCATCCATCTTCTTCTAATCCTCACACATCTAATGACCCTCTTCATGCTTTGCTAAGTAGAATGGCCAATCTTGAAGCCATTGCTTTAGGGTTAAAACCACCTTCTCTTATGAACATATTTGCAATGATACCATCATCCATCATTCCCTATAAAACCCTATCCACCATACTAGGATCTCACAACATTTTTCAAGTTTAATAATAAGGAGGACCCACAACAACATCTTCATGCCTTTAGGCACGCATGTTACCTTATTTCTCATGACCAAGATCTTATGCTTCATACCTTCCCTATGTTGTTGGTCAACCCCGCTTTAGACTGGTATAATGGCATTCCTCAACATTCTCTATTCTCCTTCACCCAACTCGTGCAACTATTCCTATAGCACTTTTCTATTAACATTGCATGTAAAATCACCATTACAGATCTCTACGCCATTAGACAATTTGATGAAAATATATCATAGATTTTGTCACTAGATGGTGTGGCATAATCAATCAATTATCTTTCTCCCATTCACAGACCAAACTAATTGAACTATTTTCATGGTCTTCTTCGAATCATATTTCCTCTACTCTTCATATCCAATCCTTACAAAATTTTAAAGAGGCATTCACTATGGCTTGTAAACTTGAACTTCACACCCTCGAACAAGGCCATGTCAAACTCTAATCTAATAAACCAAAACCCAAATTCACTAAGCCATCTAATCATAGTGACAACTCTAAAATTCGGCTACTACTATCGTAGTCGAATCATCTTCCATGTCTACATCCCACACTAAGCCTTCACAAAGGGATCCTAGACTAACCCCTAACTATACCCTTCTCGTGGAATCCTATAGTACTATTTTTGACAAATTGATGGTCATACATCTCAAACAACTTCCCCTATCTAATATCTTGACGACTTGTGACCCAAGCCTGTGTTGTATCATAAGGATCATTATTGTAAATATCACCAAGTTTGTGGTCATGACATTGAAAAGTTTCACACCTTTAAAGATCTTGTACATCAGCTCATAGACTATGGTGACCTTCAATTAGATAACCCCAATGCACCTCCTAATCAGCCTCCTAATGTCTTCAAGCAACCCTTCCCCAACCATCCACCAAATAATCAGACTCCTCCTCCTACATCTCAGGCACCCAATGCCCACATAATCAATACTTTGAGCCAGGAGTTAACATCATCACCTACATCTCTTCATCCGTTACATCCATGAATATTTAAGATTATTCTACAATCTTACCTACATCCATACCCATCTCTACATCCATTATATCTACATCAACTATACCCATGACTATTCCACCCACATCCACTCCAATCATGTCTACTTCTTCATCCATATCTACACCTACCACACCAACACCCATTACATCTAGCTCCCCACCCATACCTATCCCAACATCTATCACAACATCCTCCTCACATAGCCCTTTATCTATGTCCTCTTCCATTCCTTTACCCATCACCACATCTATGGCTATAACCACTCCCATATCAACATATGAACTTACTAAGCAGACATCTTCCCCTCATTTAATCATGAATGATCTCCCTATTTCATCCGCACCTTTAACAAGTCCCACTATAACACTTGTAAAACCTATGTAATTGGTGGCCTCTCCTAATTTTAATGAGCCTCTCATCCAAACATCCCCTTTACCCTCAACTTCCACAAAATCTACACCCAAATCATCCAGCCCTATTCCTAAGGACCATCCCCTGTAGAGACCATTTTCATTCCCGCTAAGGGAAAAACTTCATCACAAAAACCTAAAATCATCTCCATTCTTCTCAAAATTATCTCACTCCCCCACACAAAATGTTGGACCTACCTCCTTCCAAGCCCCATCTCTCTAAGCCATCCAATGTTTCAGCATTAATCCTAAGAGCGCCTCCATCTATTTTGGGGTCGGCCCCTTCATCTAAAATCCCTATCATCACTAAATCAGAATCAAATCCATCCATTTTCCCTCCAAAATCTAAATCATAATCACATCCATCCATATCCTCTTCTCCTAAGACCAAATTAGAATCAAAAGCACTTATAAAAACTCACAAAAGAAAAACACCACTCTTACCTTCATCTATCGCTTCTGAATCCAATTCATCTACAAACCGCATGACCCCCTCATCAAAATTTCCCATCAAATCCTATTCATAAATTATTTAATGAATTATTCTATCATCTACCATCACTCTTCCTCCCATCAAATATTTCAATTCACGTGGACAAAAACCCACATGGTTCTATTCTAATGTCATTTGCGCTTATCATCATACCCTAGACATGATACTAAACATTATAGGGCTCTCTAAACCCTCATCCACAATCTTATAGAGGAGGATGACCTTCTCATTGAATAATACCATCCCCTCCCATCTACTAACGCATCCACAACAAATTGCAATCCTTCAATCAAATATTCATCATCTAATGCTTCTAAATCATCTTTGTCATCTAAAACCTTTTTCGTGGTTCCTCCTTCAACCAATAATTCTCTCGAAAGAAGGTCCCCTCTATTTATCAATGTCATTCATATCACCACGCATTCTTTCCTCGTGATTATCAATTATCTAATCAATCTAAGACCAAATTCATCATCACTACCCCATCTAGTGACCCCACTCCATCATCTTCTTCAAAATCTAAGGTATCCATCTTAGGTTCCCCACATACTCGAAACTTGCTACCATCGAAGAAAATATTGTGAAACAGATCCATCAAGCTCTTGTTAAGATGTCACTTTATGAGATCATCCAAAGCTCTCCCAATCACCGTAAATCATGCATCGATGCTTTACAATGCACCCCTATCACTAGCTATGAGACTCAACCTTTGGGACCTTTTCGAACACTCATAGCCTCGCTGCCACCATTTCTTTTTATGGCATTGAAATTCCCGATATCTCAATTGAATACCATGACCTCCCCCTTTTCATCATTATTCACATCAATGATACATTCATCCCATGTTCAATGATAGACAATGGAGCTAGCATCAACATCATCTCGTCCCATACCTTTGACCAATTGAATCTTCCCAACTCCATTTTCACTTGATCACCCATGGTCTTTTATGCTTTCAATTATGTTATGAAACCCCATCTTGGGCACATTTATCCTTCCCATCCGTGTCGCTGAAAAACTCCTCAATAATTATATCTTAGAATGGAGTTTAAATATTATGACTTGCTTGGGCAACCATGGATATGCATCATGCATTGTTTCCCTTCCACTCTCTATAGTTGCATCAAATATGAGCATGAGAAGAAGATCCTAACCCTCCCTAAAGACATTCTGCCCTTCAAAGCATCTCACATGACTTATCGACCAAATGATGTGCTTGCCCCTAAACAAGATTCATCTAAAGCATCTACTAGCTCATATGTCCCTACAAATTAATAGTCTTCAAGGATGGCACCAATCAGTTTGCCACTTCATATTGAAACTCTCTAACCATTGCCAAACTTTTCATCATATTCTTTAGAAATACATCGACTTTAGTTGGGACGAAAATTTCCAAAATTCCTTTGATAACCCTAAGCAATATCTTCTATTCCCACCTTTTCTTACACCTCCATCCGAGGGGGAACCTTTCTATTTGTACATCTTTGCCACTGATCATGCTTTGGGTGCCATGTTGGCACATCAAAATGATTAGGGAAGGGAGAAGGTCATCTACTACATCATTCATACCCTTCACAAGTATGATAATCACTACACTAAAGCTGGAAAAAATTTTGTGCTCTCTTCTTCGCTGCTCTAAACTTCATCACTATCTCCTTAATCACAAAACCTATGTCATCACCAACTTCCATCCTCTCAAAACCATGCATTCTAATCCTTATCATAATGACTGAATCACTCGATGGCTCGTGCTCATGACCAAGTTTTA
This sequence comes from Taxus wallichiana var. yunnanensis, assembly GCA_018340775.1. NCBI lineage: Eukaryota > Viridiplantae > Streptophyta > Pinopsida > Cupressales > Taxaceae > Taxus > Taxus wallichiana. The sequence continues at coordinate 447,618,280 of CM031238.1, forward strand.
CCTAGAATTTCTCTCTGAAAAATATATCAAGGACCAGGTTATTGTTGATCAACTACTCGAAGCCCCTCTTTCTTACAAATAGATTCCTCATGAACAATTTATAGATAATTTTATCTTCACCATCGATCATGAATTTACTCCCCTCCGCATGACACTTTTCTTTAATGGATCTAAATGTCAGCAAGGGGGAGGTATCGGTGTTATCATCATTCCTCCTTGGGATACTCATAACCCCATTGCATATAAACTCAATTTTAAATGTACCAATAATATGGTCAAGTATTAAACCCTCAACTTGGGTCTTAAAACCGTTGTCATGTTTGGTGTCCAAATCCTCAATATTGATGGTGACTCTCACTTATCATCAATCAATTCAAAGAAACTTATTAATGTAAAAACAAATTCCTTCAAAAATATAATGACATTGTTGATTTCCTCCTTGAGGCTATCTAGAGACAACTAATGGTGATAAAAAGGGGGAAAAATTGTAACACCCCCAAGTATGTGAGTGATGGAGATTTATGTGATGATGCAAGAGAGACCATGCCATTGTGGGAGAGTTTGAGATGTGTCATGAGAAGAGATAGATTCATCACAATGGTAGGTAGAAGAAAGAGTAGGACCAAGGTTGGATTTTGGGTTCACAGAAGGAGGTTTAAATAGGTTAGTTATCACATGGAGAATCGGTTGGTCTTGTTTGGTTGGTGGTTGCTGATTTGGTAACATTTTAGTGGATATGAGAGGAGGGAGTGATGGGGTGTGGATTTTGAGAGGTGGTTTCTAATTTAAAATTGGTAACGTTATATAAGACTTGATATGAGGAGGTGATGGGGTATGGATTTTGAGAGGTGGTATGACATTGGGTTAGATGGGTGGCTCTAGACTGACTAGAGAAGGAACATTAGTAATGATGGAATGATTCTCACTAGAGAGGTAAGGATATAATTTGGGATCCCATTGGGATTTAGAAATTGAGATGAGCATGTAGCATAATGTTGTGTAGAAAATGAAATAAAACCATGATGCTCAAGGTGCTTAATTCTTCATTTTAAAGCATAGAAATCATTGTCATGATGTCCATTAAGTCTGTGATAATTGCAAAATGAGATACCTATGTATTTGGCAAGCCGATAAGGAGGGTAGCAATGAGTAGTTAGAAAATTGATCAATTGGTGATTGAGGAGATCAAGAAGAATATCATGTTGCTTAACATTTAGATTAAACTTGAGAGGTGTGGTAGCGGTAAGACTTGGGGTTCACTTATATGAGCACATGTAGAAGAAATAGGAGTAAGATGAGGTGTAGAAGAAGAAATAACATGGGTCTGAGAAGCATCCTTAATATATTGGATTTCAGTTGTGAGAGCTATAATCGTGGTTTCCATAGCTTGAATTTTATCTTGAAATAAATAATGTAAATATTAAATTGACTTGTAAATATATTGATTGGTTGTGGTATCAGGACCAATAGGGTCATCAGAGAGACAACTAAATATGGAACTTACTTGTACGAGCAACATATCACAAGGGAGGTATATAGTGTTTAGGGATTTTTGGAGAACATATTTTCAAGGTGGGTGCATTTGAAGTAATTGAGATAAGGAAACTTTAGGAACCATGAAAGAAGATGGAAAATAATAGGTAAAATAAGGATACAAGTGTTTGATCATGAGTGGGTTTCACCAAATGATTTAATAAAAATTGAAATTAAATCTAATTACAAAGTAAATATTGTAATAAATGATGTACAAATGTTAATATACAATAAGACATAAGCAAACAAGCATGTAAATGTGAAACCCTAAGCAAGAGAGGGAGATAGAGAGAATTAGTTGATTCCCAAGCAATTTGGAAGTGATCTGGGTAGGTGAATAGTCTGAAACAAAATATACATAGTGTTTTCAATGCTCACCGGAGGTTATGGACTCGAAAATGTACATGACATGAAGCACTAGAGAGGACACGATTGCACAGTGCTAGTGTCAATATGTAGGCATTGGTGTCCCAAGTAGATTTTTTAGATCTGGTTCTTTTAGGGTTAGATGATGTCTATTGTCCCGCTCTATATGTAGCTCTGGATTCACTTTCGATATGTGAATATACCTTTAACTGGAAGAAAGGAGTTCACCTGCACATACCCACAAACTGTATTAACCCAAAAAAGGGAAATACATAATAGGGATTCAGACCGACCCTCGCAATCTGGGATGCCCTTGTTCAATTTGCATCAATTATAGTGGACTAGATCTAGAATATAACAGATGTATAGAATGTTTGGGATGAAATAGAATAGACTTCCCCTCCTATGTTGTGTATGCAAAAGAATGCATCCCTTGTCCCTTGAGTGAGTGTGTTAGATGGGCCTTGAAGTGGTTGTATGCCTTTAGATGTAATCTTAAGTGATAGTATGTAGTGCTTAGTGCTTGATCCATTATTTCGAAAACATAACTGTGTATTTATATTATTCCCTTGCTTGAATTTCATAATTGAAAACTGAAAGGCCGGCCCAAAATAGTAAAAATTAACCGAGAAGCGAAAGGGGTTCAAAAGTATAAGAAAATGTAAAGAGTGACAAGAACGCCCAAGAGGACAAGAGTGCTCGCACCAAAGGTGTCACAACCGGGCGCTAGTGTCCGAATCCATAGAAAGATAAAACAATTAAATTTCAGCAAGAGTGCAAGATGTATGAAGCTAATAAATGTGTAGAATGCAAAGCAAAAGGCTAAAGGGAGTTATCAATTACTAGTTTTCTTTCATAGGAATCATGTAAATGATAATATGCTTTTAGGACCTAGAAATGTGCCCGAGTCCATCTATTTTGTGTCTACACCCACAATACCACCGATATTTTATCATCTCACTCTTTTCTTCAAACATTTTAGATCTTGGTCAACGTATGGCTCAATATTTTTTTTGAAAGTTTCTAGGGTGATACAGGGTTTTTATGGTGTACAACCATAAATTTGCACAACAAAATATGGATCGTGTCATTTAAGCAATCGCTCGTTCCATGGACACTTGTCGACTTACAGAAAGCCAAGCTTGCTAATAATATTTTCCCATATAAATCATGTCATTGTTGTCATATAATCTTTAGTTGGGGAAACTTCCGCTCAATGGGTAAGATAGTCTATAGTTGTGATAATATACCATGCACTGTCTATGCACTACCGGATTAATTGGTCCAAAAAAATCAATTGCCCACTTCTTAAATGGTTCTAGTGTAGTGATTGGGATGAGAGGCATATTTTCATGCTTCCGTGATTTTCTAAGTCTTTGGCATTAGTCACATGACTTTACATATTCTTTCGCATCCTTAAACAAACTTTACCGCCATAGCCCCGTGTTAAGTAGTCACTTCCCCTATGTAGTGAACACCAATAATTCCCTCATGTGCTTCACTTGGTATATCATATTATTCATGAGGTAAAACACATCATTGTAAAAATTTGTCACACCCTATTTTATACATTTGATTAGCAATGAGTTGATAAGGTGTGGCTTTGACAGCTAATTATTTGGCTCGTTGACTTTATAATGTTCAGGAGCCATTCGAGTTCATAGAAAGGAAAGTACATCCTACAACTCACCTTGTTCACTCTAGATGCTAAGTATTTGAGCATCTTATATATTATCTTTTATGGGTTGCACTTGTTCACCACTATCAATACATGATAAATGATCAAGCCCGACATTATTTTTCCTGGTTTGACTATCACTGTAAACTAAAATTATTGAAATAGTATTATCCATAGGTAAATGTACCCATGCAACACTACCTTCTTGACCAAGCCTTTAAGATCCATATGATTAGTGAAGATCATAAATGGTGTATCCAAGAGATAATGTCAAAATTTGTGTAGCGTATAAACCATATATAGTCCCTCATGTTCGGTTATGGTATAATTTCTTTCCATGTACGTCAACTTTCGAATAGAAAAAAATTGAATGATTAAGGGTCTCCTCCTGGTTATGCCAATATTTCGCTCACAAAAATTATTGACACGTTTACATGTATGCATGCAAACAAAGTTTTTCTATTAGGAAATTATAAGATAAGCGCTTGTGTTAGCCTCTCCTTAAGCTTGTCAAAATCACTTTACTTGATCTACTCCCTACTTAAATTATTTTGTTTTTTGTATGATATTTTCCAATGGTGTTACAAGATTTGCAAAATCTTTAATAGATTTGCAATAGTGTTTACAATGTCCCAAAAATGCATGAACCTCCTTCTGTGTTCGTGGATGTGAAAGATTTACTATCCATCAATAATCCATCCTTACAGATAATGTGGCCTAATAAAGAGCCAAATGGAGTAGCAAACAAACACTTGTTTAAATATATTTGCAACCGTCACTACGCTCAAACATTAAGTGCAAGTTGTCACAATGGTATTATTCTAAACCATATATTATCTAATTGTCAAGGTAGACTTGAAGAATCTTAAGTATAAAGTCCTCAAAAGTTGTCACAATAATGCAAGAAAAAAACAACGAGCACATTTTTCAGTCAAACAACATGATGGTTGATTAAGCTAAAATGTGAAATAAGATCCTAATATGATGTTATTGTAGTAGTAAAATAAATATGTAATTAGGTACAGAAATGATACTCAAGCAACTAAGCAATAAATTCTAAAACCCTAATTACAAAAGGTGTTTATCTGATTCGCAATGAAATTTGGACTATGTCGAGTGGTAACTAGGTGAACATAATGATAGAAGCATTGCAAAAAGACCCGAAAAGTGTAGATTCGGAAATATTAGATAGATCGGGGTGCACGGAGAGGGACAGGGCACCTAGGCTTGTTTCTAGGTGTTTGGAGTCTCAGAAAATATCATAAAACCTCCTCTAAGGTGTCATCAGTGTTCACCTTTAGTCTTCTTTGGTCACTCTGAGGTCATACCAAGATCGTTGAGGTCTATGTAAATTTGTAATGAAATATGAACCTACAAAACCCTCAAATAAATATCAAATCCAAAAAAGAAAGATGAAAAATGAGGTGTCTCTGTTATCCTTAGTTGTCACAATGGTGAAATTATGACTAAACATTGTACTACATCTCACACCTAATGTAGTTCTATGTGTGGGGGGGGAATCATTCCCTAGGTGGCTCTTGCGTGAGTCGCACTTGATAGCGAGCAAATAAGATAGATGTAAAGAAATTTAATAGATGTGTGAATGGAATAGAATGAACTTCCCTCCTATGAAGTGTATGCATAATAACCATCCCTTGTGTCCCTTGTGATGGTGTTAGATGGATGCAATGAAGCTCTTAGATGCTTGATGGATACAACCTTAGGTGGTGATAGCTAATTCTTAGTGCTTGGTCCCTTATTATGATCACATAAATTTATATTTATATGATTCCTTTTCTTGAATTTACTAATTAACCCCAAAAGTTCGAATACCAAAAAGATAAGATGCTCAAACGGCTAGAAAGGACCCAAAAATTATGAGTAAAGTACAAAGGGGTCAAGGGTTCCCAGAGGGGACAAGGGCACCTGGCGTTGGCATCCTAGTTGGGCTATGGTGTCTAGGATGATAAAATTCAAAGTATAATAAGGCAAACTGAGAAAGTAAAGGTGCAAGACTGAAAGGAGCAACAAAAGACAAAGAAAGGTGGCCAAAGACATGGGTTGATTAGTACTTTTATTTATTAGGAATCGTATGAACAATAGTATGTAATTAGGACTAGATAATTGCCCAAAGTGTGTTATTTTGTGTCTACATTTTCCCCCACTTTATGTTAGTGAGTGGAAAGCTCAATAACATAAAGTAGATAGAGATGTGTACTTGATAACCATGTAGATTGATTTTGAAAGCATGCTAAGGGACCAAAAAAAGCGTGGAGTGATAAAAATGTGAAGCATGGATACTAAAGAGGAGAAAGTGAAAAAAGTGATGATAAAAATGAACCTAGGGTGGAAACGCATGTGTAGATGTTGTGATGTACTTTTTGTTGATGTTGATGTTGTTGTTGTTGATATTGATGATGTGAAATGATGTTGACTACCCCTTCCCATACGGATGGACCTACAAAAGAGAATAATGAACAAGTAGTCAAATACGTATGTATATGTGTAAAAATTATGTAAAGAAGTATGTAAAAATGTTGAAAATGTGAAAAAGGAACATGTGCACTGATCTCGTGATGAGAAAAGAGTGTATAAAGGATCGTGAAGATGTTAATGAAGGGAAATTTATTTGAGTGATCCTACGCCATGACAGAAATAGTATAGGGAGGAAATTCTAGTGTCATCCTCCAACCTTTAATTGCTTCCCAAAGTTGTAGAGTGCTCTAAAATGTTGGTTTTTTGGGCAATCCTATGCCACGACAGAAGTAGTGTAGAGAGGAAAGTCTGGTGTCATCCTCTAACCTTTAACTACTCCTGAATGAAAACACCACTACATATGGTGTGTAATTTTCCTCAATGTAAATGTCTCAGTGTTAAAGGACTCTCTTCCTATCAAAAGTCTTTATGAAATGTCGAAAAATGTGCTAAACCTAAAAATGTTGAAGATCTGCCCCCTGGTTACTGACATCTAGGAAGGACATTGTTGTGCTAAGGACCCAAGTCTATTATGAGACTTGTCCAAAGCTGAAAAATTTGTTGTACCGATACCATGTTGTGTTTTTATAATGATGCATGGGATGATTGATTCACCCATATGATTCCCCCTCATTTGGGGTGCATGTGACGTCGTTAAAGGAGTATGCGGCCCAAAAGAGGACCGATTATGATTGTGTTGAAATTGTTCCCTATATGGGGAAGGGAATGTTCTTGGTAGAAACCAAGGCACATGTAAACAAAATGGATGGGAGACAAGTGTTAGTACAAGCAAATACAAACACACATGTATAAAATGAAATGTAAGCTAAGCAGACAATGTATAAGCTAAGACACAAGTAAACACACAAGAAGAAAATGTAGACCGTGAAAAGTGGGTTACAAACATGGGACATCACTCATGATGTCACAAGGAAATTAAGTCCAAAGTGTTCATAAGCAAACAAGTGTACATACAAGACAAAGGGAAAATCCCACAAATAAGAGCATATAAATATCAAGCAATGAAAAATAATGTAACGGACAACCATGGAAACAGATAATTTTTCATTAAAAATGTTGCACATGAAGCACACGTTAGCATGTTAGAAAGATAAAAAGTATTTCAATGCATGTATAATCTGATAAATTAATGTGCTATGAAACAAAATGAAATAATAGCACCTGTAGTGTATGAAATTGGATTCCCCCAGGAGCCTTGGGATTGGTAATAAGTATTGCGCCAAGCATCCATGTTGTGTGTAATAGATCTGTAGAATCTATAATCATAACTAGAAAGTAAGTGAATATGCATGTGTGTATGATAAAATAATGACATACAAGATATTTATCTAGCATGTGTAATAAAGTGAGCATGTAAGTAGAAGTAAGCAAGAGTAAATGTAACCAATATATGCAGTATGGTGTGGATGAGGCGGAATGGAATGTAGTGTGAATGATAAGAATAGTGTGCCCCAGTGTGATGTGTATGTATGTGATGAGGTTCATTTATTTATGCCCCCTCAACATTCAAGTAAGCAAGAGTGTGTCATCATTGGAAATGGTTTTTAACTGTGTACTAAAAATATGTGATCGTCAAAGCACAAGGTGTAGAGTGTGTGAGTGAATGAATGAGTGATTAAACGTGTGAGTGAGTTGAGGTCCATTTGAAAAAGTATACCCTCAACAGATGATTATGGACCGTGGAACTAGAGTGCGTCATAGGGTAATGATCGTAACATGTGGAAGTAGATGTAAGATAGATGTAATGTGAATGTGTATAGTGAGTAATGTACCTAGTGTCTGATAGAAGTTGCGAGAATAATATGTCGTGTGTGTAAAACGTCTATTTTGGGAGATGTTGGATGTGCAGTGTGACTAATTATTGTTAAGGATATGTGTGGTGAATGTGTCAAGTGTAAAATGTGTGATATGGTCAAGTGTGTGAGAATGTATGGTGTGTATAATGTGCAGTGTGTGAGGTTCATGTGTATAGTATGCCCTCAACAGTCAAGTGTGAACCGTAGCACAAGAGTGCGTCATCGAAATGATGATGCAAATGTATCGAGATGTGTATGATGAATGTAAAAGACTAGATGTGATGTGTGTAAGATGTATGACAATTGATAATGCTAAAATGGGTGGGGGAGTAAGTGTGATGCCCCCTAAGTGTGTGATGATGAGTGTGTTATTCAATGAATGATGTTTGGAATAGACAGATAGGTGAGGTGTGAAGATGATGAAGTGTAATTGATAGTGTATAATTGACGTGATAGTTGATGAAATATTGTGTTGTATGCGAGACTAGCAATAGATAATAATAGATGTATGTATGTATGAGTGATTATGTAATAGATAGAGATGTTAATGAAGCATGTAATGTGAAGATGAAACGAGGTTCTTATTGTAAGATATCCCTCAATAGTCATGTAAGAACCATAAGAATACGAGTGTTTCATCAAGAAATAACAATATTGGTGTGTATGTTATGTGTAAAGATCTAGGTGTGATGTGATGAGAGTATAAGACACGTGTTGATGCTTAGAGGGGGAGATAACAAACGTGATGTCCCCAAGCATGCAATGGTGAAAGCACTATCCAATAAAAGTGAAATATGAAGGCCCTCTAGCTAATGTTGATGGGGATGATGATGTGTGATCATGCTTGAAGACTAGTGGTGTATGAGATAGGCCATGTGGGTGAATAAAGCCTATATTCATGCGACCGATGAACATATAGTGGGAATATTTTTGTAACAAATTGTGAAGGTGATGGAGACCTATGTGGAGTAAATGCAAAGGTGATGAACACCCATGTGGGGTGAAATATGGTGGTGAAGTATGCATAGATATAGGAGTTATCTGTGTGATGGACCTAGACTGATGTACTGGACTAATAGAATGATCAGATTACACATTTTGTTAGGTTATGAAGTTGAATTTCTTCACAAAGGCATGCATTTGAGGTTTATTGGTTTACATAGTAACTAGTGTCGGTAGGCTAACTGGCATAGGTCACCTGGGAGGAACTAACATCAGTCAAGTAATGCGCACTTTGTCAGCATCGGAATGAGCACCTGGTCAAAATCAAGGAACCGACACCGGTTACCTATGCGTTTATGTTTTTATTTTAGACGTGGGATTTGACTCAAAGGTTTATTGTAAAGTTGATCTAAAGGTTGTAAATGCATAGCTAAGGTGCCCTAAGTTTGTGTATGCTTATATAAGCATGAAAGCTAGGGTTAGAAGGTTAATTAGAGTAATCCTTGGTTGAGAGGATGAAGAAGAAGAAAAAGAAAGAACAGGTTACATGAAGATAGAGCTTCCATGGAGAGAAGTGGGATAGAAGGAAATAATAGGTGTATCTGAATGGTGAGAAGAGGTTTCTTCTATTGTATTTCCTATTTATAATTATTGTATAATTATAATGGCTTGCATAGTATGCAAAGCACATAGAGTTTCTTCTCGTAGATCCACATGTTGGTGAGATCTTGCATTGTAGATCCATGAGATCATATTGTGTTGTTGATCCATGTAGATCTAGGCTTATATTGTTAGATCCACATGTTATTGTGAGATCTTGTATTCATAGATCCATGAGATCATGTTGTATTGTTGATCCATGTAGATCTAGATAGAGTAGAGGAGGTTGTCTTCTTGTATGCACAGGTTGATGTAGTGAGATGGAGGAGAGACTTACTTCTTGGTGCACATATATGGTTACACATTTGTAGACCCTTACGAGAGGTCTTGTATGTAGACTCATAGTCAGAGCTTGTTTGCACAGATGGCAATGCAGAGTAGTTCCTGGTTATGTAAGATTTTTTGGTGGTTTAGAGGCATGGTTGTATTGCACTTATAGAGATCCGTTTAGAGATCTGGTAGAGGATATACTCTTGGAGAGATGCATTATACTCTTGTGGGAAGAGTTAGTTTGTACTCTTGTTCTATTATATATATGAGATCTCTATCTTTGGTGGACATAGCCCACGTTGGGTGAACCATGGTACATGTTGTGTTATGTGTGTGTACTTTGTTTTGATTTGGATTATTCTAGTTTATACTTCCACTTCTTTGTAGATTTTGAGGAATTATTTAGATCCTGTGTGCATGATTTTTCTTGTTATATTAAATCATAGCACTATTCCACGATCTGAATTCCTAACACAAGTCATGTGTGAACAAGCGAGATAAGAGTAGATTGTGTTAGGAATGGATTGTGCTTTAGGTTCAATAGGTTGTGAGTAGCTAGATGGGCTAGATGATGCGATGGTAACCTTAAGAGGATGTTCTGACCATAGATTATATGGAGGCACACCATTGATAGAGATGACTTGATTGTTGTGAACAAACCTGAGACACAAGTGATTCATGGAGATGAGACCGATGAATCCAATTAAGACCTAAGAATATGTCACACTCTTCAATTGATTGTGATATAAGGAAGGGAGATGCATGGTGAGAGGACCGACAGTAACTTGAAGCTTGATGACCCCATATGAGTTATTCATTGGGTATGAAATTTGTGAGAGTGGATAGGCAATAAAGCAACAAGAAGTGGAATAGAACATGTGTTGATAGGCCATGATGGAAGGATTTTGGTGTTTTTGATAGCGATGGATCCAATAGAGGTGTTAATGTGTAAGTTATGAAAAGAGAATGTAGCATGATGATCATGATCAAAGAAAGAAATGATTGGTGGAGAAATGTCAGTATGAGCAACTAGAAAATCAAGATCCCCTAATGTGGGAGGAGGTACTATGCAATATGTTTGATTAGCTAAGGAGTTAGTCATTTTCTTGTAATGTTTTGGAAGCGGATTATTGAATATTTTGAGCTTATGATTTTCATTGGTAGTGCGCAGAGGTCGTAGGCTCTGGAAGCTCAAGTTTGTTATCATCGATAAGATCTTGGATGATATTACGAAGCTTGAAGCACCTATTTGTAGAATGTCCAACACATTGATGATAGTTACATCGAAAGTTCTCATTGTAATTTTGACCTTTTGGATGAGATGGGTCTAAGTCAAGCGAGGGGGAAGTGTAATAATATTGCTCTCAAGAAGTTGTTGTAATATAATTCATGGAACAATAGTCAACTTTTTATATGTATGTTTGGGCTGCTGCCATTGTAGTTCTTTTGTGTTGGAGACAACGTTGACAGTGACCTTAGCGTCAGTAGGTTTTGTAGTTGGTTTAAAAGGTGTTTTACTCTGAAAGCATGTAGAGGATGAAGCTTGCTCTTGATACTTAAGCTTGCCTATAGATAAGAGTTTAGTCTCACGTAGCTTGAGAGTGTGACACAAGTGATCAAATGAGGGAGATGTCTCAAATATAACACTCTCCTAAAGAGGTGGCAATAAACTTTGAATGAATAAGTCTTGAATCTCTGAGCCCACAGGCACATTATACATCTTAGCAAGGTTGTTTTTGTATCATAAGACATAGTCTGCTAGATGTTCATTATCCCCTTGTTTAAGTTGTGCAAGTTACGCATATATGAGATCTTAGAGCCGATATTGATAGAAAAATGAGTAAGAAAAGCATCGGCTAGATGCGTAAAAGATGTTACCAAGTGAACATGTAGGTCATAGAACCAACACATTGCATAATCATGGAGACTATGAGGAAAAATCTTAGCTAAAATAATGTGATCATCCACAAAATCTAGACAGGCCACATGGAATGCTCGGAGATGCTCTTGTGGGTCACCATGGCCATTAAAAATGGGCAGCTTAGGGGTGATGAAATTAGGTGGAAGTGAGTAAGTGGATATGGTGGGTGCGAATGGAGTGTGTAATAAGAGATTGGAATCCAAATATGGAGATGCATGAGAAGTATACTTTGTTATAATTGGCGGATTTCCACGTTGAGGTCTTTATAGAGAGAGGTTAAATCTTGAGTACCAATAGAAGGTATTTACCATGTGTGAGAAACAAGGGGTGGGGTAAAGTGATTGATGGGAGTATAAATTGTGTTATCACTAATTTTGAATTTGCAAAATTAATAAATAAGAAAAAAATTTAAAAATCAAAGGTGTTCTTTTGCGTGATTTATCACCCTCACCACAATCATCCTATCCGGTTTTCATTTCATCCATTTCGGGTGAGAACTCCTCCAACCAGTCACTGAATCACGTTAATTATTAATTAATTAATATTTAATTAATTTATTACTCTTTATTTAATAAAATTAATTTTATTAATTTTTGGGGTTTTTAATTAAATAAATATTTATTTAATATTTATTAAAAATCAATCGACAAGTTGGTTTTGCCACTGGCCACGGAAATATAGTTTCCGCCTCCAATTGTCGGGATGCCAAATTGGCTTTCACTCCCGAATTTCCCTTTCCTAGCAAAATCTTCTTTTTTCCCCACTTGTGGAATTTCTCCTGCTAATTGCCAACCCGACCGGATGGAAAAATGGCAAAAGATCTCCCAATTTCCCACATGGGGAAATAAATGGGAATTGTCACTGCTTTGTCATTTCCATGGGAAAATGATTAAGATATTTCCCATACTTCCTGACAATTAATGCCCACTACCCGAAGAAAGGGAAATTGGTTATTTTAATGGAAATAAAGAAATGGTTATGGGGAAGCTTCTTTAATCCTCTTAATTTTTCCTCCATGAAAGATTGTTGGAAAAATTCATGCAAAGAAGCTTTGAAGATATTTTATTTCCAATTTCTTCTTATTTCCCTGTAGAAGCATTTTCGAGAAATTTTTTTTTGCAAGATTTCATAGCACATTCTTCACAGACATGATTGATTCTCCACTCATTCCAAGAAAGGTATTGAAGCAGTTGTTCACGCATTTTCCAAGAGGAATAAGAGTAATTCTCACGCATTTTTCTATGCATACGACCCAAGAGAAGAGATAACTCCTACGCATTATTAGAAGGAGTGGCTATGTGTGAAAAGAAATAAGAATAGAAACCAACACATTTATTCAAAGAAATTTCATGCGAGTGTTCACGTGGGAGAATAAGAAAGAGATTTCAAGTTAGGGAGAGATCCAACGTGGAAGTAAACAATTCAAAGTTGAGGTAGCGAAGAGATCCATGCATTGCGGGAAATGTGTAAAGTTGTAGTCAAAGAAAGTGTAACGTTGTAGTCATAGCTCCATGTTCTAGCAATAAAAAAATCCTCGCCAAGACCATGAAAGGAATTCATGCAAAGGAAAAGAAAGGAATCCACACAAGTTTTGAGGCAAAGAGTTAAACATTCTGCAGTTATAAATACACACAAAGCAAGGATATCACGCTCGAGCAAATACAAATCTTCATGCCTAGTTTGAAAACAATTTCCAACACAGTTAGAGAAAAGAAAGATTTTTAATGCCATATCTAAGCAAAAATCACGCATTTCAGAAAGCAAAAGTGTCACGTTTCAGCTGAGAAGGGTTCCACGTAAGGAAAAAGGAAGAAAATCCAACACAGGGATTAAATACAAAAATCCCACTCACTGTAGCAGTGTTTTCCATGCACCACCAGTAGCAGGGAGAATTCAACGTTGAGGAGTAGTCCATGCCAGGGAAAGAGAAATAATTTCCATGCAGTTGTCTTGAGAAGGGTCCCACGCAGGCTGAGGAAGGAATAAATCCAAAAGTTAGAAATAATTATCCAACCCATTCAAATGCCAATGAAAATAAAAATTACAATTTCAAAGTATTACGGGAAAATAAAAGCAATTCTTCACGTTGAAGTAACTTGAATCAGGCAAGACGAAGAAATAGTGAATTAAAAAGATTAAAGTTGATCCTACGTGAATTCATTATAATCGGGAGAATTTAATAAAAAATATATATATTATTATTGTTGCCCGATCTGTAACTCAAGCTTAGTCTCGATATTTTGCTTGTTTTAATATTTTAAAAATTTGTAATTCAAGATCAATTATTATTATTATTTTTAAAATAATAATAATAATTAAAATTAAACAAGCCTTATTTCTCTTGTGTTGATGGTGGTTTGGAGACTAAGACCCGACACCATTTACATCATTTTGTGTGCCTAAGTCATTCTTCTGTAAAATTCATAATGTCCAAAAATCAAATAAATCAGAGGGAAAATTGAGGAAGCCAATGGAGAAATCAAATAAGTCCACGTTCATGTGTGAAATTCCAAGGAATCATTCCTCCCACTTCCATCCAAATGCATGTATATGACAATATCACCGACAAAAATCTTGGCCACATCAACGTGCAACAATTTTGTGATCGGGTGAAAGTTTAAGGCAAAACCATATTCTTGTATAGGCTCTACCATAGCATCTACCCCAAGTAGCGGAATTTCCTATCTCGGTGCAATGCCCGGGCGGTCATCGCCTACGTAGAACATTATGATCCGAAAGGCAAGGAATTTACAAATATAATTGTGATTTTCTCCTCTTAATCACACCAGAGCATATTAAATAATTGCTCAAAGATACGACTTCCTTGAGAATGTTGACATTCCTAGAAATTAGCACAAGATTTTTAGGATGGAGAACCCCTCATGTGGAGCAAGAAGGTAAATAACAATGGTTAGTGACCAATAGGCCTTGTGTTGACCGAATTCCCAAATAATTGTACTATGTTGAGTTCATGGAGGAAATTGGTGACATGATCACTCTCCCGATCCAAGTCTTGGTCTACCCTCTGCTAGGATTTTCCACCCATGGATGTATCTCATTTATCTATATCATCCTTTCCAAGAGAGATTTTGAGGATTGGGCCACTATCATCGCGACACTATTCACAAATAATTGATTGAAGTGAATATGATGGGGTGCTTCTATATGACATCATACTTGACTTATGCAGTGGCCAGGAGGAAGCTCTTTTTAGGGTTTGAAATGAAAGGAGTCATAGGACCAAAAATAATGTCTTCCATCATTATCCACAGTGAGTTTCAAAAATACCTCTCATCATTTCAGGAGGGTTAATGATGCATTCACCTTCCACGTGATTTGAAACTTAAATCAGAATACAAAGGAAAGATTCTCTAAGGAGGTCATGGATGTCATTTCTAAGTGGGGAACATGGTTTATTCAATTTCTATCCTTTTCCTACATTTGTGTGAGCTGCTTCACGGTACTCCATGGAAGCTTCTTAAGTTTGTCAGTGACAAGTGGGCATTGATGGAGCTTGCACAAAAAACTATTCCAAGTTCACTGTCTTCTTAGTGACAAGCATCGTTCAGGCATTCATTTCCCAATCCAAATTGGGGAATACCAATGTCCAAATCTCTTCAGTGCACAACTCATGGAGAAAGAGTTTTCCCTCATCACTATTCATCCATATGTGAAGAGATTCCAGTTTGATATCAACGGATATATGTAGAAGATTCTTGGAGCAAAGTATCAACACAATCCTACCATGGAAGATTTTTGGGCTGCCTATTCAAATGAACATGAAGTGAGAAGGCAAGAGTTTTCCCACCTAACCCATGCTCAAATCAAGGCATTTCCCATCAGAAACCCTCCATATTCATTGGTAGATGATGATGAAGATGTTATTGATCCCTCATATGATGTTGTTGCTTTCACTCCCTTGCCTTGAATTGATTGGACTAAAAGAGATGAATTTTCTCTTGATAACAAGAATCAACCAATTCTCAAAAGAAGCATATCCTGGTATGAAAGATAACTTGCCAAGTTACCATCAATTCAAGTTCATACCCCAGAGTACAAAAATTTCCAACTCGAGGAGGTCTCTATTCAACCAAAGATTCTTCTCAGTCAACCTCTGTGTCATCTAGCCATATGCATCAAGCAAGAAAGGAGTGGTTGCCAAAATTCACTTCACCAAAAAGGTTTCATGAGGTGAAACATCTAAGGGTCCTAGCCCTGGTGAAGGAAGAGAGCGTGTATCAGGAATTTCCACCTCACATAGAGATTATTTTACTCACATTGTTGATAGTTCAAAGAATCTCATAACAAACACTCCTCAGTCATGCCTTGCACAAGAGTCCACTCAAGTGCAATTAGTCCAGATATCAAATGAATCAAACCTACAGGTTCACGAATATATTTCTTAAATTCTCCCTGATGTTAAATAGGTTGATATCGAGGTTATTTCTCCAAATATTGAGATTGTGGAAAGGATTATTATAGAATCTAATGATGTTGAGAACAATGGGAATGTTGCTTCCGACTCCATGCTTCTATATGAAAAAGTGGTGAAGGATAATCCTTTTAGGTTGATTGTGAGTTCAAGAAAAGCAAGAGGGTTGTCAAGAAAATTGGCATTGACTTGATGCCTTTTCAATCTTTTAAGTGATGTGATTACCAATAAGCCTAAAGTGATCTACGGATAATGATGGATGATGATGGAAAAATATTTGCGGATCTTGACATCCCACAAGTTGACAAGGAATGTGATGTCATGAAATCTACGATTATTAAGTTTCCAGGACTTGGACTTGGGTAGTCCATGTTGGAAAGTGACATGGTGATGGCCCGAGATTCAATGGATATTGTACCAAAGAGCCTTGAGAAATATAAATCTCAAAAATCTCAGCTTGAGGACGAAAAAGAATCAATTGGTGGATTATGTTTAACATCTAATAAATCCCATGTCATCCACTTTCCCAATGACGATGCGGTGGTTGCCTCGATGAAGAAACTCTCAATTTTTCAAAAGAATTAAACACATTGGGCCATGTAACTAAATCTTGGCTCTCGGATATTCTCATTTTGGTGGAGAGATGATCAAAGCGGTCATTAAGCTCTATGAGGATATTAGTGCATATCTGGATCCAATCCTTTCTTTTAAGGAAGCTTTTGTTTCTAACATATCAAATTTGGATGAGATATTTCCTTGTCTACAGAGATGACAAGCATGGAATCCTCAACTCTAACCATTGAAGGAATCCTTGAATTCGAATGCTGAGGGACACACTTTCTTTGGTGTCTACATCTCAAGTCAAGGAAGACACTTCTCAAGGATTCTATGATCCATTACGAGAGCGTATGCAATGAAGCCTTCACCTCACTTGCCTCGATTCAGGAGTTCATAGTTGAGATCCCTTGTGATCTTGTAAATGAGAAAAATCAGAGGCATTCATCAGAACATGTCAAGGAGCAATTCTCACAATTATTCAAAGACATGTACATTCCTACCATCAATTTATCTTCAGCTTCAATGGAACATTGCATCAAATTAAGGAAATTGTTTGAAAATTTTCAATCAAAGATGGTCAATCTGAATGATACACTAGGTAGGATCTTGGAATTTCAGGTGTTTTGTGAGAGTGTGCTTCAACCGAGAAAACTTCCTAAGAATGAAAAGATGTTCGAAACATTGGCAAGGTTCATATCCTTTCAATTGGCGAAGGAAACGGATCCTAATTTCACTTGATGGGATGAGGAGATAGTTTTTTTGGTATCTAACAAAGAGGGAGAGTCCATTTCTCATACATTTGAGATAGGTAGACCCCACTTTAATGGATAAGGAACTGGATTTTATTATATGTTAAATGGTATTTTAAGTGGGTTATTGTTAAACTCACTTTTGGAAAACTTTGGATAACTTAAGTGATTTCTATTTTTAGTTGTTTTTTATAAAGTTGGTTGAAAAGTCAAAGTCACTTAAGATGCCCTATTTAATGTGCATGTAAATCCTAACTACTTTGTAACCAACTTTTGGGTTATAAAAGGAAGTTAGGGGCTCATTTGTAAGGGTGACTTTGAGAGAGGAGAAGAAATAATTTTGTGTGCAAGCTTTGTTTCAAGAAATAAAATTTGTGTTCTTTTGTGAAGACATTTTGGAGTTAATGAAATATGAACTTTGTGTCCCATTCATTATCTCTTGTAGCATTTGATGTTCTTATGTTCATTAGATGTTAATGTTTAAATCTTGCATGCGAATATTGTCTTGGATCTTATTGTCAACGTTATTAATTTGTTTTCTTCTTCTTCGCAATGATCAAGCTATGTTATTTACTTGCTCATGTGTCACTTTGTGTGTTCCCTTTTACCTATTCTTCTTTAGCTAATTAAAACTCTACTTTATTTGAGTTAGTTATTCATTGTTTTCCTCTATGCAATATTAGGCTCTTATTTTACCTAACTATTGCACGTTCCTTCCATTCATTCCTTTCCATTTCTTTCCTTCATTCCATTCCACCTCCCTCATTCACATTTCTTTCCATTTGATGTTCCAAAACGCCCCCACATACAATTTTGAATGTACAAATGTAATTATCATTTTGGTTTTCAATAAAGGTAAGCTCACCTACATTGCGGAGGAATTCATTCCCTTATTGTTGCATGTCATTTACATGGGTGAAAATCCATATGCTAATAGTTTTTGGCGACTCTCTTTGGGGATGCGGGAATCGTTAACCAAAGGCTTGGTTAAATATTTTTGACTATCCCCTTTGCACAAGCTCTAGTTATTCAACTGAGTCTTGTGCCCAATGAATATTTTCAAGGAGACATTGTTGTCATCCTTTGGATGGTATCTTGGGAAAAGCAAAAAATCTTGCAACAATTTGTTGTTGTTGATAAAGTCATTAACGAGAGAAATCTACATTCAATATCTTTGATTAAGAACACTTGCACTTGTGGTTAGAAGACCTCCTGGACATGTGTTGATCATTGTTCACCGACGTGGCCCTCTTCCACTAAGGCAATAATTTGTATGACTATTACAGGTAACTCACCTATCTTGCAACCAAATCTTCTTTTTACATATACTCAAGAAGACATATCATCATATTTGAGGCAAGCTATTTGGGAAAAGCACATGAACGATTATCATTTTCATCTCGTCACATTAGTATTGGATAACGAATAAAATCAAGCTACGAGAGTTGTTAGAGTCATTCATGCACAAAGATCAAGAAAGAGAGCAAAGAGAAAAGGCTAGAGCTGATCAAAACGTGTCGTTGATCCTTTCACAATAAATATTTTAGGCTGGCTGGAAAGAGGTTTACACGAGGAGAAAAAGATAAAGGTCGATCTGATCCCATTTTTTATTTTCAAGGAAATTTTGGTTTCAAGTTATCTCCTCCAAGGAGGAACACTCCTCGTAAATTTGTAAGCCTTGCATCAAGTCCTAAAAGAGAAAGTAAGGGAGGAATCACTACAAGTCAAGCACTTGTTCTTGCTCATGTTGTTTTACCTTTGCATACTACCTTTCCCAAGATGGAAGTTAATGTACCATGGGGAAATTCCATAGGCCCATTGGCATTACTAGCTCAACATGACCTCCCACGAGGGTCAAGGAAGATTCTTCCCAAGTTTGATGGAGATGGGAAGACATCATTGTTAGTGCAAAATCATAGCACCCCTAAATGAGTCATCAGATCCACTTTTCTAAGGCATATTCATTTGGTGTGATTGCTCAACATTGAGCTTTTCCCAAAGTGTGGAACTTTACATAATTGGAAAAGCTCTCCAAATTAAGGTTGGTTCCTACCCCTCTATTTAGGTGTATACATGAATTCGCAGAGGATATGTCCTAAATCCTACTCTAATTTGTCAAGGAGATGGAGTTAAAGAAGGGATGCAAAGAAAATAAAACTTAAGCTACACGGTGATAACCCAAAGGAGTGATGGACAATTGTTTCTTTGTGAAACACAAACCGAGAAGAATGCAACACAAAGACATGCACAAATAACCAAAGTTGTAATGAAGGATTAGAAGACAACAAGTAACACATAAAGGGATGAAGATCACCCACAGAACATGTATTATTTCTCTCATGGCTTGATACGATGCATTACAAGAGTACTAGGGAAGGTTTGTGTTTATAGTCTATATGGGAGGTCTGAAACTCCATGAATTCACTTGCCAAGGGGAAGAGGGGAGCCTTGCAAAATGGAAGAATGTCCAACCCTTTACAATGAGTCTTGACCCTATATTTATATATTCATTTAGAGAGAAGAGGGAAAAGCACATCAAAGATCAACCACTTGTTTATTAATGCCTCTATACAAAATCTGCCCCCAAATTTTCCTTGACTACATCAACCACTAGTTCAGCGCCTTGAAGGAGAAGGAAACAATGGAGTAGATTGAATCGATCACGGGTGTTGAGGTAGATAGATCCCGCATTATTGGCCCCAAGAAGTTTTCTCTATTTTCCTTTATCTAACCTCCCCAAACTTAAAGTTTCAAATCTCATGGCATGGACAAAGCTGAGATCTTTCCAATGTTGTCATATTTACAATATTTTAAGCCCTAAGTTGAAAGATATGCCCCTTTGAAGTTTGTATTGGGTCCGTCTGAAGAGCAGAAAACCAATTTGAAAAAATGGACCCCCTCTTCAATATGGGACACATGGTTAGTTGGTGCTTATCGAGGGCAGCCTTTGTATTCTATTTTTGGAATAGCACGGGGCTGACATGTGGCTTTCTCTGCTAGCCTACTCAATTTCTTTGTTTCTCGGCTAAGTTCTTTGCTCTCGGTGGGTCATATCCTTTACTGAGGACACACGCAGCGGTCGCTTGTCCGAGAACCCTCTCTTTATTCACCCTCGAGTTAGCGTCATGTGGACACTTGGAACTCTCTGTCGGCTGCTACTATGCATTGACTATTCAACGCGACTTTGTCCCCTTCGAAGAGATTGAACATGTGGAGGCTATGTGCTTGTTGAAACTCCTAATCAAGATTTTTCCTTTAAAGGAGCATTGGGTTGACACTTGGAAGCCTCTGCGGGTCTTTGGAATTTTCAATGACCTTTACTCTACCTTTTTGGACCCTACTCTATGTGGCGAGTGACGCTTGTTTGAGTCTTCCACTTGGGATCTCATTTTGAATTTGCGTTGAGTCGACACCTATAACCTTCATGTCTAGCCAAAGACTTATCAATGGCTACACAACTTTTGGGGTACTAGATGCATGGGAGCCTGGCACTCGTTTGAACTCCCTTTTTTGGATTCAACTTTGGAGAAGAGCCGTTTGAAAATGTGGCTCTCTTTGCTACCTTTTCCATACTTAGCCAATTTTGGACTCGTTCTGAACTGTTTTGAGCCCGAAGACTACAGATCTTCACCATTTCTTCATTTTCTTGCTCTTGGCTTCTCTAAGACACTGCTCCTTCTACTTCGACCCTACTATTCTATTTTCAAGCCCTTCCTTAACTTTGTAGAATGGATTTAAGCCCCGGATCCGCTCGACGAGCCATTTTTCTAAATTTCTCCTATACGGGGTTATTTGATCTTCGTAGGTCCCACTGAGTTCCATTAAAGAGTTCCCCTATAATCTGTTTGTAGGATCCAAATGTGAACTCTTAGGTTCTTTCAGTGCATGGTCGTGGCTGATCAAATATTTTACCCAAGGGGGAAATATGGATAACAATTTAGCGACTCACAAGGGTATATGCCTACTAGATGAAAAAGACCAATTTCCTTGTCATATCCATTGGGCATGGATTCCGAACAATGGTCTAATACTAGTCCACCTCCGATTCAATCTTCATAAGAAATCTCGAAATGATACTTTCTGAGAGTAGAAAATTGCTTTGACCCGGCACTTTGTCTGTCTTTTTGATGGGTTACGCAAGAGCAACAAAATAGCACCACAATTTTATACAAAAGTGAAATCATACATGCTCCAAGTAGAACATGCAGAGTGTGTAAAGCACTTAGGAGAAAAGCAACCTAAACTACAACAAGACAATGTGCACAAGCACTTAGAGGAATGAGAAACTAAACTAATATATACAAGGTGAGAACTTCCCTTTTAGTAGCAGTGTTTAAGATAGATTCCATTCACTAGAATCTGTAACTCTTCACCATCCAAGGTAGACAATTGGAAAGCATTGCTACTTTTACATCCTGTGACCATGTAAGGGCCACTCCAAATGGCATCAAACTTGGAATGTCTTCTGGGTTTTCCCGATCTGCATCCCATTTCAAAACTAGGTCTCCCTCCTGGAAGGTCCTTGCTCTTGCCTTCTTGTCAAAGCATCTCTTGATTGAAGCTTGATCCTTCTCTATTGTTTGAAGTGCATGTTCTCTAGTCTCTTCCAATTCCATCAGCTCTGCATACCTAGCCTCCATTGGTTCAAACTCGACACCTCCAGTTGCTTCATGAGTTCCAATGTTGGCAATTCAAGTGATATAGGCAACACTTGCCTCTTTCCCATAGACAAGTTTGAATGGAGAGTTACCTATAGACCTCTTGGGTGTTGTCTTATCAGCCCATAAGGATGATTTGAGTTTCATGTGCCAGGTTCTCTGATTTTCATCTAGAGTTCTTCTGATAATCTTCAGTAGGTTCTTGTTTGTAGACTCTACTTGGCCATTACCCTGAGGGTAATAATTTGATGAAGTGCTTAGGTAAATTTCATTCCTCATAGCCCATCCTGTGATTTTGGAACCTATGAATGCCAATGCATTTTCTGATATAATGGTGGTTAGCACTCCAAATCTGGTCACTATCCCTTCATAAAAATCTAGTATACTAGACTCATTAGCTTCTTTGAGTGTCATTGCCTCGGTCCACTTGGTGAAATAGTTGGTTCTTTGTCAGGATCCATTTGTGGCCTTGGCTCGAATTTGGATTGATGACCCCGATGAAGTCCAATCCCCATTGCATGAATGGCTAATCTACTGAAATTGGATGCAATGGTAGTGTTGCTAGCTTTTCCTTGCCTCTGAAGAACGCATAGTTCTTGCACTTTTTGATATCCACATAGCAATCACTAAACACTCTGGGCCAATAATAACCCACCTTCATGATCTTAAGCATTGTCACTCATGGAGAAAAATGGCCTCCAGCTGCTTTGTCATGGAACTCTTGTAACACTCTCTCAACTTGATTCATCCCAATGCACCTTAATAGAATGCCATTGATGTCCCTTTTGAACAAGACATTGTCAATAAGTACATATGGGATGGCCTGTAGTCTAAAGTGTCTCCTCTTTTTTTTATTCATTTCTGAAGGACACAAGCTTTGTTTGAAGGAAGTGCACCATGTTCTAAGTCCAACAAGGAGCGGGCACATCCTCATTTTCTTTGTCTTGACTATCCTGTAGGGACCAAATCAACTTATTTTTCATCACTTGCTTCTTCTTGTTGACTTGAGGCCAGTTGCTCACACAATCCCTTCCCATGGACCAGCTTAATGACCTTGATCTCAATGTCATACTCCATGACACGAGTGATCCATCCTACACACTTTTCATTCAAGTCCTTGCTGAGAAGGAAGTCTTTAACTCCTGCATGGGAGACTAACAGTTGGATTTTATTGTTTGAGACCAAATGCTTAAACTTCTTCAATCCTCTGATCACTGTCAGGACCTTCAATGAAAGAGTATTTCACTTCATAATCTTCTAGAGCTTGGTTGAAGAAAGTAATTGGTTGTTATGTGTCCTCTTTGTTCTGTTGTACTAGGATTGCGAAATTGTGTCATTGCCTCCAAAGGCATATAGTATGAATTCCTTAGAAAAATATGGATTCACGAGAGTTGGGGCCTGTGATATAGCTTCTTTTATGGCCTCAAAACTTGCCTTTCCTTCAACTGTCCACCTAAATGCCAAGCTCTTTTTCAACATCAACATGATTGGCTTGACAAGGGTAAAAAGTTTGGTACAAACCTGCGGACAAAATTGATTTTTCCTAATAATATTTGAAGATCCTTCTTATGGCTTGGCAATGGCAATGCTCTTATAGCTTCAACTCTTTCTGGGTCAATTGCCAAACCTTCCTTTGACACAATGTGGCCTAGAATCCTGCCCTCATGGGCTAAGAATATGCATTTTTTGGGGTTCAATGATACCCCAAATATCCTACACCTTTGGAACACCTACCTTAGGTGAAAAATATGGTCTGTTGCATTTCGGAGAATACAGTAATGTCATCCAGGTAGATCAACACTATTTTGTTGATCATCCCTTTGAATGCCATATCCATTGCCCTTTGGAAAGTGGCTCCGACATCAGACAATCCAAATGGCATTTTATGTAGGAATAGGTGCCCATTTGGTGGTGAAAGTTGTTTTGAACTGATCATCTTCTTTCACCATGATCTGGTTGTACCCTGAGTATCCATCTAGGAGAGAGAATCTCTCTGAGCCAGACACTACCTAGAAGATTTACTCCATCGAGGGGAGTGGATAGTGGTCCTTGAGGGACACTCTATTCAAGTCATGAAATTCAACACACAACCTAATCTCTCCACTCTTCTTCCTGACTAGGACCAAATTTGTGACCCAGCTTGAGTGTTTGATTGGAAATATGATACTTGCCTCTATCAACTTGTTCAGCTCTTTCTTCATCAGAGGCTCAATATGTGGATTGACTGGTCTTTGCTTTTGCCTAATGGCCTTAGTAGCTGGATCTAATTTAATTGTGTGTTGTGCTAACTTTGGATTGAACCCTTTGAGGTCCTCATAGCTCCAAGAAAATACATCTAGAAACTCTTGGAAAAGTTACATGAATTCATACCTTTCTTGCTCGGTGGCCACTTTGCCAATTTGAAGCATTTTTCCTTCTCCAACTAGAATTGACTCTGAATCTTCTCCTTTGATCTGTATATTAGCCTTTTCTTTTCGAAACTGATCATTGGGATTGAAGATAGACTCTAATGTCACTAAGCCTTTAGGAAGCTTGTTTGTATGCAATTGCACTACTTGATCTCCATATTGCTGCTCTAGTCTGCTTTGATTTCTAGCCGAGAATTTAGCTTCCTCTTGTAAAAAATTGATGATCTGCTGATCATTTTCGAACACTTGCCAACATGTGTTATTATCTGGCACTGCTGGCCTCACAATCACATGGATATGTGGTTGTTCTTTGTCCCTCTTGATGTTGTCAACCACATCAAACGTTTCTCCAACTGCCGCAAGCCTATCAGTAGCTTCGTTCTCCTTTCAGGTATGGACATAATGTTGAAGGCTTCGAAATCCTCCATGAGATCCCATACCCTACTCTTGTAGCTTTTGAGTAGGTTGTTCTTGTGATGTTTTTTCCTTTGACTTGATTAGCAACCAGCTCACTATCACCAAACATTTGCAAGTTCTTGATTCCTTGTCTTCTGGCCCAATGCAATCCATGGACCAAAGCCTCATATTCTGTAGTGTTATTTAAGCAAGTAAACTGAAATATGAAGGCCGAATAATACTTCATACCTTGGGGGACACAATCATAGCTCCTCCTCTGGCTCCTTTTCTACTCATCAAGCCATCAAAGAACAACTATCATACTTCATTGTCATCTTTGTGTTTTGGCTTGAAGATGTCAGGAAGAGGATGATTCTCCTCATGTAGGTAGTAGAATCCTAGTTCGATTCTTCCATCTCCTTATATGGATCAAAAACATGCCTTTTGACCACCCATTTGTCAAGATTCAGGTCTGGGATATACCCTACTTTGGTATCTACCTCAAAAGTATTTAGGAGGTCCTCCTGATCAAAAGCCGAACAATTTGCATTGATTGGGATAGGCACATAGGACTTAATGTGATAATACTATGAGCTCAAATTTGATTATGGCCTTCACCCCATACCTTGTTCTAAAGAGCATATGCAACCAGTCAGCAGACAAATATCCTCCAATTTTGGTAGTGAAGTCCTGGACAAACACAATGCAAAATGTGGTGGCAAGTCTATGGCCCGATCGATTACGCTGCAATAGAGTCATGTTAGGGTAGGCATGCAAAGCGAGACTTAGATCCTTAATGACTCCAATAGTTTTCACTTTATTGTCCCATCCAATTATACTACACCTCTAAAGATGACTTCATCTTTGGAGACCCAGTTGATTAGCTATTTGTTTGGGCATCATAGAACTACTTGCCCCTGAATCAATCATGCAATTATGCACCAATTTTTTTCCAATGATTAATGAAACATAAAATGGAGGAGGCTTCAGATTCCTACCTCATTGTTCTCCATGGTTTCTCTCATGTTGAGCTGTATTGGTAAGCACTTTCTCTTGCTAGCTAGGGGTTGATTTGAGCTTGACCAATTTTACATGGTAGTTTGCAATAGATCCCTCTGCCCTAGAATGGCCAGTGACTCCCATAGTGAAATGTTTACACTTGTCCTCTTCATTTTCTCAATGATATTAAATGAACTATCCTTCTGTTGCCCCTTCCCTGGTACATTTTTCTCTTGCACATGGGTTGTTACAATCGGTGCCTGAGTAGGTCTGGAAGGTGGCTTGGATTGACTCTACACATTGGGAGTTGTATTTTGAATGCCAATACCTTGTGGAGTAATGGAGGGTTGAGGATCACCTGAGCTTGGTGAATGTCCTTCTCTAATATTTCTCTTCTTGGACCGTGTATTGGTAGCTATACTTTGAGAAGGGGTCTGATTCATTCCACATAAGTCTTCACCTACCAATTGACAAGCATAGTTTCACTTGGGGTCCCTCTTCTTTGAGCTTCTTCTTTCTACCGATTTTCTTCTGCTCGGTTCTTGTCACACACCAACGGTTTGCACCATCGAGCTCGATTTAGAGCAACATTGAAACACATTGATTGATTATGTGGCTGATTGCATGGGAAACACCAATCATATTCTTGTGCCATGTTATTTTGCACTGGAACCAATGCTCTTAATGTTGAAGCTATGTTTGGATCATATGACCTAAAGGTCTAGCGGTTTGAGGTTGCCCTTAGTGTTGACTCTATTTGACTGAGTTGGCTTTCTATTTTACTTGATATGGGGGTCTAGCATGATATTGAGCCTAGGGCTGTTATGGCCTAGAATTCGAGCATGTTGTCTTTTTCTGTTACTAGCTCATTTCCCGGAGTTTTGCGGTTGTTTCATAACTTCCTAAAGCTCTTTCGAGGTGTTAGATGATGAAGTGGAAGCTTCAATAAACTTTGACTCCTGGGGGTGGGTATGGGAGCTAATGTGGATGTTTGGCCGATACCTGGGTTTCCTAACTCGGGGTATAGAGGCATGGATGGCATAGGAGAAAGTTTTCCAACTTGAATCAAATGATTCTCAGCTCCTATGGAAAGGCTATAGGCTGCAGGCAAGGTTGTGCCCCCCATTGACTAAATCATCAAAGAAATATCAGAATTTAAAGCTCTAAGGAAGTATAAGAAGGCACCTTCATTAGTGGGATTTACTACTATTGGAATCTTGTCCTAGGTCTATTGAAATCTAAGGTTGAAATCTATCAATTTCTAGTTTGGGGATCTCTTGATTGTTGTCAGTTGCTCCATCAAGGATAGGTTATCCCCTTTTTCTCCAAACTGGTTGTGAAGAGTTGTGCATAGCTGGTCCCAATTTTGAATAGATCCTGCTTCAGGCTCCTGAACCATTGTGAAGATTTTCCTTTGAGTGAAGAGGCTAGCAACTTGACTACAATATCCATCTCATTGATCTCATGGATCGTACAGACATTTGTAATATCTTGGACATGGTCACCAGGAGAAGTTTGGTTTTCCCCAGTGAAATATGGGATGCTCTTTAATGTTGCTATCGGGATTGGATTTTGTGCATTCAGAGCGAGTGGGTTCTTTGCTAGTGAAATTGACATAAGGATTTGGTTGAGCCATCTGATCGGCCTGAGAACCCTTCTTGATTGAAAGAATGGCCTACTAGGAGGAGGTGTTGATAAGGCTTTGTTTGGTGGAGATAGAGACCTCTGGGCTCTTCTTCCTCTTCTCCTTCTATCTAGAGACAAGTGTAGGTGTACAAATTGTCCCTCTTCTCTTGTTCTTGACCTTGTTTGTATCCTTCTCATGAACTTGGGGAACTTGGACTACTGAAACCAGTGGATTTTTTCCCTTTTGGAGTTACCAGATGTGTAGTTCTTAAAAGCTTCTTAAAATCTAGAATCACAGCAAGTGCACATCAATCTTACTGTAATAAAGATGGAGACTTCTTTGTCCCATCGGGCATGCCAAAACTGTTAGTGAAAAATCACAGCACCCCCAAATGAGTCGTCAGATCCACTTTTCTAAGGTAGATTCATTTGGTGTGATTACACAACATTGAGATTTTCCCAAAGTGTGGGACTTTGTAGAATAGAAAAGATCTCCAGATTAAGGCTGGTTCCTACCCCTCTGTTTAGGTGTATGCATGAACTTGTAGAGGATCTGTCCTAAATCCTACTCTAATTTGCCAAGGAGATAGAGTTAAAGAAGGGATGCAAAGAAAATAAAACTTAAGCTACATGGTGATACACCAAAGGAGTGATGAAAGATGCAACATCCCCATTTTAAGATACTAGAACAAGGGAAAAAAAAATTAACAACGTTCTCATTACAATTATGTAATTCAAACACACGTTCAAGTTTTAATAATTGTTCTTTGTCCAATTAATGTAATTTGGATCACACAATTTCTTTTTAAAACCAATGTTCTCTGTTCGCATATTTACAATATGGAACACACATTCAATGCCATTCAATCATATAATAGATACCATATGTTGTTGTAAATGACTCGAAGAACTACCGATCTCCCACTTTATGGCTCGGAGTTTCAACAATCTCTCATTTCATGACTCGGCGACTTACCGATCCTTCATGTTAATCCACGCATTGTATACTAAGTATACAGGGTTCTCTTACCATTTCCGGTTATCGAAGTAATCCATTTAAGAGGCCTATCTGAATATTTGTTACTGATATTCATCTGATATCCTGCTTCTTAAACTAGGTGATTAGGACACCGCAACCAGCAACTTGTGATACTTTGGCCAAAGATTTTCACATACTTTGCATGATCATATTCCTAGATGTTATACACATCAATGGAATACATCCTTCACCTCACTTTGTCTGTTATCTAGAATGGTCTTTCCTGATCTCTTTCAGTCCTTCCATCTAAGGTCAAGCTCTAACCCCAACTAGCAATATGATCGAGTATAGGAAGGCACTCATGGTAACTAAAGGTACGCAGACATACTATGTCATCCCTAGGTGACTCCGTGTGTCTAGTTACCTTTAGTCCTCCATAGTCACTCCATATACGCGATCACATTCCTATCCTCGTCAAAGTAACTTAGTCCCAGCTTATGTAAACTTGATGATTTGATTTGGGAGGGCGTTGTAACATGTCAGCTACAACATTGTGTCGTCATGAAGGCCTCGCCTTCATAAAGACACCATATTGCAGATGACGTGTGTCAAGGTCCTATGGAATCCTCTCCTCAAAGAATACACATCCAGCTTGAGTGATTTGATTCTTATCTTTAGTATTTTAAGAATAGGTTTCAGCGACTCGTGTTGATCCTCTAATCTCACTGTTCATTACAGTGGTGCAGCTAAGAGAGACTTAAATTGTCTTATAGCTTAATATAAGTTTACTCCTCCATACTGAAGGATCGCATATTTCCATCTTGGTTCTTTACTACAAGCTTTGGACTAACAGTCCACTACAGTTGAACATAGTAAGTTCAACCTATTAAACTTAACCAAGTCTTATCCACAACTGTATTTAAATTCAGAATTCCATCTTATTAGACATCATTTATACGAGGTCTATTCTTAAAGAAGGTATTCAATTATTCACCTTAACCTTACTTCAGTTAAGGTTTGTTACGAATAGATATGTTTCCTCATATCTAATATCCTCTGAATTTAAACACTACGAGGATATTAACGAAGTCCGAATACAAGGTTCAGCTACTCCTTTGTTATTTGATATTCCTTAGCTTATAAACTAATCCTGAATATCATTCAATTAAGAGTTCATATTCATTTAATTCCTTTTCAATGTCAATCCAAATTTCATATTAACCCAAGTATGAATTAATTGCACATTCCAACTTAAAAGTTGTATTTCAGTAAAGAATAGATATTATGTCCTTTTAAAATCTATTCACTATCATTTGATTAATTCCAAATCAAAGAATAATATTATATTCTCAATCTTATTCAAACAGTTTCAAGTGATACAGCCATTAAAACATCACACCTTTCCTTGTATTCAATCCATAAGATTTACAATCTATATAATTACCAGTCCAAACAACTGGACTTTACTTATATCAAACAACATTACAACACATAAGGAAAGAAGAATGTAACTCCTTCTTTTCCCATTTCCTCGCAGAGGAATAATAGCTATCAAATACGATCCATCCTTAGCTATTCAGAAGAAGTATCAGAAAACAACCATATCTTCGTTTTTACTCAAGAACCATCTGCAAAATTTACTTGCACGGGTCAGTTCATTGAACTGAGCATATTAAGCACTTATCATTAAAATGAGGTGCTCTTAATTAACTATCTCAATAAAAGAACCCTAATTTTATGAAACGTTAAAAAAAAAAAAAACATCATCCAAGAATTAAGTGCCAATAAGGATGAACAGCTTAACAACCCAATCATCTAATTACCATCCCAATCAGACAAAAGGATTACTACCCTTTTTCCCAAATAATTACTACAAGAAGTAATTTCCTTCAAACAGTTCCAGATTAAAACATCTGTAAGAACTAATACACCTATGTATATACTTGTTGTTCTAATGTAAATGCTATCAATTCCATTCCCTTACAATAGTTAAAGAAAAGATTCACGAGATAGATTTTAAATAAGACTTCCAACGGGCTACTTTCCTTTCCTTTCATACTACTCATCTAATTTCAAACAATCAAATGCTGAAGAGAAAAGTAGTCATTCACCATGAACTCATTGGTGTCAATTCTCAAAATTTAACAACAGCATAATACTTCTTCCAAATCAGAAAGAAAATAGACAGCAATTAGATACAAATGCTTATGCCTATGGCGGTAAGAAATTCCTTCAACATCAAATATAGAATGTCCACTGTATATGAGAAGAATAATCACTACTTCAAGTTATCCATTTAATATTCTCTTTCTTTTCTTCCTAGCTGTACTGAATAGTTTAAACAAGAATGATATCAATCAAAGATAACAGCCAAAAGAAAAAGCTACTGAAGTTAATAATCGAGTGAAAGGAAAGAGCATCCTATTACCTCTTCTCCTTGCTCAGCTGAATATCAACTTATTCAGTGCCAGCCTATTCCCCCTAGGGTGATTTCCTTTAACAGTTAGAATTTAGTAATTAAAAACTTACTAACTACTATTCCAAGGGCTTACCAGCATTCAATTGCATCTGGTCCATGTAAGTTTCAATATCAACGGCCCCTCTAAATAAATTCATTTCCTTTAGTTTTTCACCCAACAAACATTTTCAATCCAGAAACAACAAGTAAAAATGTACAACAGATAACAATTCATGTTTTCATCGTAATAATAATAAAAGGACTCATTTCCCAAACACCAAGGAAAAATTCCAATTCCGATTCAGTTTTAATGCAACAACAAGAAGTTTTTAGACTGCAATCTGGATATATATACATTTATATAAAAACATACTTGTTTGCTAGAAACAGTCATACCCAGCTTAATCTGAAACGAGTAAAAGTACAACAAATATATTACCATCATTTCATTGTAAGAAGTAAGAAACCCCTTCTTTTTTTTTTTTTTACAAGAACAAGAATCTATTCAAGTTCAGTTCTTAAACAATTTATTTTCTCCAAAAACCCAGTCACGGCCTTCATTCCACAAGAAAATATCGACACGTTTTTAACCAGCAAGGGTAAGACAATGAAATGAATTCTCTGTCCCAGGTAAAAATCATATTCTATGCAATGTAAAGCAACTAGGAGAAATAACTCACACAACAGTTCATCAACATTATCACGAATTTGTTTTTCCCAATCATTTTCATGCACAGAACTCAGAAAACAATACACACATCGCTAATACATTTATCAACTCAAACCCATATAGGGTAATAGAAGCGAATGCTAAACACAGTCAAAACAAACTCATACGGCAAATTTCTTCGTGTTCATTTTTATAATGACAGTTCAAACCAGGGGCATACAGAATCATCTCATCCTTCCATTTTTACAAGAATGCACAGAACTCTAAAAACAATACACACATCGCTAATACATTTATCAACTCAAATCATAATGGGTAGTAGAACGATTACACAATACTATCAAAGCAAACTCATACAACAGGCACATATTCATTTATTTATCCATTTGCAAAGAATCACTCAAGTCGTATTCAGCAAAAGAAAAATGACTCAACCCAGACATTACCTCAACATATCAACAACATTATTTAACTAAACACCCATCATAAGAGCAGGGTTGTTTTAATGAGACGTTTAAACAAAAGCAAACGGTTTAAGGAGAAGGGCTCAACATGCCTGTTAATTTTTCTTGTGGCTCGAAGAAAACCATGCCCACAGGAGCTATTCTTTTCCACACAGCAGTAAAGCTTTCCAAACAATCCTCTAACTTCCTCAGGCTCAAAAATAGTCGTGGCTACTCCAAACAACAGCAACAATAACCAAAAATAACAGCAGGTTCGACAGAACCATGGAAGAAATGCAGAGCAACTAAAAACCCGAATGAACACAATGACCAACAAATTTTCCTCTATCCTCTTTCCAAGGTGAGCTGGTCGCTAAGGCCAAGATCATTAATGCATTGAATGCATTTCTTTTCCTAAATTTTCACACCACCACCGACTCGGGTTTGGCGAGTTTCTTTTTCAAATTTTGCATGCAATTCCTCCTTAGCTACTTAGCTAGTTGGATGCCCTCCAACTTTTCCTATTCCCGCCAAACTTGGTGCTGAAACTGTAAGGACTTCATTTATTGTCCTAATAAATCTCTAACCTCTCCATCTTATCTACTTTCCATCCACATGGGTCCATAAGTCCCCTTCCATAGGTTAGTAATAGTTTAGGATTTTATAGTCCATAGCTAGGTTTTTCACCTAGTTCTTAAGTTATTAGGATTTGCATCAATTTTCATCCCATGCAATTTAAAATCCACGTAGGGTAGTAGTTAGGTTATAGGATAAAACTTAGTTGTAGGTTAGGGTTTAATCCCCATACTATTTATTTAATAGTTTCCAACAAGTCTTACCGACTGGCGTTCACATTCAACACAATGCAGGACGTTTCATCCTATGTTCAACACATACCTGTGTCACTTGCATCCAGGCTCTTATTGTCTTACGCTGTCTAGCGTTACAACTTGTATGTGGTTCAGGAATCGAACCTTTTCCATTGGCATCTATGTACCGGATATTTATACCTGAAATCAGGTGCTGCAACATTTATATCAACCTTCAGTCTGGTTTCAGACTTCATTCCGGTTTAGAAGTAAATCGACAAAGTGATCACAAGAAGGCCACAGCATACCTTGGATCAATGGAATTGATTCAAGGTGTGCTGTCAATCAGCAACAAGAATTCATCAACATACAAACAAGTCTGATTGTCTCTCTCTTGCAAAACACAAGTTATAATAACCTTCGTCCCAAGTAAACAAATTACAGTAAACAAGGGTCCAGATCAGTAACACATTCTTTTTAAGATTAAAGATATATCTTAACATAATTATCTTCATTTCAGCAGTTACAACATCATGAAAAGAGATTACCATGATAGCTTATAAAAATCAAGATGTTACAAATAATTTTTTTTCGGTAGACACAAACCAAAAGAATGCAACACAAAAACATGCACAAATAACCAAAGTTGTAATGAAGGATCAGAAGACAACAATTAACATAGAAAGGGATGAAGATCACCCACAGAACATGTATTATTGCTCTCACGGCTTGATACGATGCATTAAAATAGTAATAGTACGTATTTGCATTTAAAGTCTATATGGGAGGCCTAAAACTCTATGAATTCACTTGCTTAATGGGAAGAGGGTAGCCTGTAAAACGAAATAATTCCCAACCCTTTACAATGAGTCCTGACCCTATATTTATAGATTCATTCAGAGAGAAGAAAGAAGGAGAGAGTAGCGCGAAAAATAGGTCAAAGCTCAACCACTGTTATTAATGCCTCTTACAAAATTTTCCCCCTAAATTTTCCTTGACTACATCAACCACTGGTTCGGCACCTTGAAGGAGAAGGAAATGGCGGAGTAGATTGAATCCGATCTGGTTGTTGAGGCAAATAGATCCTGCATTAATGGCCTTGAAGATGTTTTCTCTATTTTCCTTCACCTAAGCTCCCCAAACTTAAATTTTTAGATCTCCATGGTGTGGGCGAAGCTAATATTTTGCCAACGGTGTCAAATTTGCAATATTTCAATCCCTAAGTTGAAAGATATGCCCCTTCGAATTTTGTATCAAGTCCGTACAGAAGAGTGGGAAAACCAATTTGAAAAAATGGGCCCCCTCTTCAATATGGGACACGTAGTTTTCTGGTGCTTATCCAAGGGCAGCCTCTATATTTTGTTTTTGGAATAGCACGGGGCTGAGATGTGGCTTTCTCCGCCAGCCTGCTCAATTTCTTTGTTTCTCGGCTAAGTTCTTTGCTTGGCGGGGTCATATTCCTTGACCGGGGACACGCAGCGGTCTGGTGCTTATTCGAGAACCCTCTCTTTATTCACCCTTTGAGTTAGTGTCATGTGGACACTTAACACTCTCCACCGGCCTGCTATTATACATTGACTATTCAACCCGACTCTATCCAATTCAAAGAGATTAGATGTGTGGAGGCTCTATGCTCATTGAAACTAACAAGATTTTTCCTTTGAAGGAGCATCGGGTTGACACTTGGAAGCCTCCGCAGGTCTTTGGAATTTTCAACGACCTTTACCCTACCTTTTCGGACCACAGGGCTACATGGCGAGTTACTACTTGTTTAAGTCTTCCCCTTGGGCTCTCATTTTGGATTTGTGTTGAGCCAACACCTATAACCTTCCTATCTAGCTGAAGACATTTCAATGGCCACACAACTTTTGGGGCACTAGATGCATGGAAGCTTGGCACTCATTTGAACTCCCTTTTTAGATTCAACTTTGGAGAAGTGTCATTTAGACACGTAGCTCTCTCCATTACCTTTTCCATACTTAGTTGATTTTGGACTCGTTCTGAACTATTTTGAGCCCAAAGACTTCGGATCTTCACCATTTCTTCTTTTTCTTGCTCCTGGCTTCTCTAAGACACTTTGCTCCTTCTACTTCGACCTTGCTTTATTCTATTTTCGAACCCATCTATAACTTTGTAGAATGGATTTAAGGCCCGAATCCGCTCGACAGAGCCATTTCTGAATTTCTCCGCACATGGTTGTTTGATATTCGTAGGTCCCACTGGTTCCATTATAGATTCCCCCTGCATCATGCTTACAAGATCCGAACATGATCTCTCAAGTTCTTTTAGTGCAGTGTCGTGGCTGATCTAATATTTTGCCTGGGGGGTAAAATATGGATAGCAATCACCTTATGACCACATTTCCACCTTCTTTGCTACATGTGTAGTTTTTTCAATAGAATATGAAGATTATGTTGTTTTCCTCTTCATCGAAACATTGTAAGACATTGTTGCAGATTGGTTTCATCATCTCCCGAATGGATGCATTACAAATTGGGATGATATGAAAACTAAGTTTGAAGACCATTTCAAAATGGCAGAAGATGAACATGCCCTTCTTTCCCAACTATCTCAGGTGAAGAAAGAGCCAACAGAGCCCATGAGGAATTTCGTGGCTAAGTTTAACAAAATGGTGAACAAATTTCTGTCAAATTCATGCAAACCCTGATGGACAAAAATGTTTCTTCATTAATGCACAACAACCAAAAGTGTGCTATCAGCTAAGAAGAGCTAAAGTGGCTACTTTGGAAATTACTCAATCCTTGGCCATATAAATTGAGGATGACTTAATCATGGCATAAAATTCAATAAAACTTCCCTCAAGGAAAGAGTAATGAAACCGCCAATGCTTTTGAGGCCATACTCACTAAGTTGGCTAATGATGTTTCAGATTTGAAAAAGAAAGTTTCTCAAAGTAGTAAACCTGCTCCTTACAAAGACATCCCAAGAAAAGGCTACGTTCTCAACAAGGCGTGTTATTGAAGTGGCTCCTACAACTAACTCAAAGTGTGATATTGTTGAAGAAAGTGATGATGAAGTTGAGGTCGTAGAAGTTGACAAAGAAGAGCCAAACTCTGGGAAATCTAAACCTGAAGTCGAAGAGCTTGAAGGAGAAAGTAATAATCATTTCTTTGAGTACTGTTCATAAGAAGAAGATGAATATGAAGAAATTATAAAAGATATGAATAGTCAATCCTTCGTTGTCTTCACACACTCTCAGAAGAAGGAGCAAAGTACCACTAAGGTGGAAGATAAAAAGAGCTCCAAGGAAGTTCCTAAAGAATCTAAAACTAAAGACACTTCCAAAGAATCCAAGACAAATGAGACTCCTAAAGAGTCCAAGGTACTGAGGTTCCCAAGGTCAAAACTATCTTAAAGAAAGGAGGATCTTTGTCAAGTCAATCAGTTGATAAATCAGCTACGAAGAAATTTTCTTCTTCCACAGTAGTATCAACTAAGCCCGAATCAAAGGTCAAAAGTGAGCCATCATCAAGTTTGAAAGAACTAGTATCTAAGACATCAAGTATGGTCATTTTGCCCAAATTTGATATCATTGATCATATCAATAAAACAAAAATTTCCATGTCACGGAGGAGTACTTGAAGTCCAATAAGGATCAACTCGAGAAATTGGTCCAGTTTATCAAAGGTGACTCTATTGTTCATTCCTCTAAAGGAATTTTGAAAAATCCCAAAGATGGGAAGACTCAAAACATTGTGGCAGCCACTACACCTTCAAATGAAAATATTGAGTCTTTCTTTGTGTCTTTTTTTATAAACAGATGCAAGTTAAGTAATTACATTATAGATTTTGGAGCTTCTGATAATGTGATGCATGTAAAAGTAGCACATACTCTTGGTTTGAATTATATGAAAACATTCGGATCTTGTTATTCCATGGAGACAAGACAAGTTCCTCTGATTGGGCAGATTAAAGACACTCAAATGGTTTTAGCTCAATTTCCTCAAAAGAGAGTCTAGGTAGTTATTCTAGTTTCTGGCCTTACCACTTCATATGGTATGTTGTTGAGTAGGAAATTTTTCAGAGATCTGGGTGGTGAGATTCAAATGGACTAGTCTCATGCTATGATCCCTATCAGTGGAGAAATGAAGAAGCTAATGCCGAAAACTCAAGAAAATTTCACCGTAACGAAAACCGATGATCCCGCACACACAAGTCCTATTTCAAAACTCAAGTATGGGTAATTATATGATGACTACAGAGGTTCATGCACCTGAGGTCACTTGCCAAGATCCTAATGAGATCTAGACTCTTGAGTTCGATGGAATTTGTTGCTCAACAAGTTCCAGTGTAGGAGTGGTGCTTATATCTCCAAATGGTAAAATATTTCCTTTTTCTTACAAACTCCAATTTTCAAATACTAATAACACTATAGAATATGAGGCATTAATCCTTGGCCTCCAAGTTGTAGAAGAGAAAGGGATCAAAAATTTGAAAGTCTTTGGAGATGTAAAATTGATCGTGAAGCAAGTTAAAAATCAGTTTTAGGTAAAGAATGATCATTTGAGACACTATAGAAATAAAGTGTGGGACGCGATAGAAATCTTCGATGCTTTTTCCATAGAATCCATCCCTCATGAAAAGAATGAAAAATCAGATTCCCTAGCAGTCTCAGCTTCATTGATGATCCCTCATTCAGATTTTGATCAAGACAAATACACCATTGAAATGGTTTTTAGGCCAAGTGTTCCTGACAATGCAAAAAATTGGCAAGTCTTCAATGATGATCAAAAAATTATTTCCTTCTTAGAAAAGAGAGATAATTTTGAACAATTATACTTTGAAGGAAATGATTATACATTTCTTAAATCGATGACCTCTCCCATTCAAGAAGGAGTTGAGAGCGAGGATCTTGGTGATGGCATCATTCAACTCAAAGGAAATAAAATTCCAAAAGGATTGGTTTCACTTGAAAAACTTTTTGATAAACATGACAGGTTTATCAAAGAGAAAGAGCAAGAAAGACCTACAAATTCTATTGACTATGAGCAAGTTAACTTTGGTACCAAGGACAAACCTCGCATGGTCAACATTAGTAAGTGTTGCTCATCTGAGGAGCGCAAGAAATTTGTAAGCCTCCTTGCCAAATATTATGATGTCTTGCCTTACTCATATGAAGACTTAAAGTCTTTCTGACCTAGGGAAATGGAGCACACCATACCTTTTAAACCTAGTGCAACTCCATTCAGATAGAAGCAAAGACAGTATAATCGCCAGATGTCAAGTATGTTCCATGAGGTTCAAAATATGTTAGAAGCATAAATAGTGTTTCCTATTTGACATTCAACTTGGATAGATAATATTGTCCCGGTTTGCAAGAAAAATGGATAAATTAGGATTTGCGTGGATTTCCACAATCTTAATCAAGATTCCTTAAAGGATAACTATCCACTACTAGTTATGGACCATATTCTACAAGCAGTAACTAGATCGGAAATTTTATCCATGCTAGATGGTTTCTCTGGTTATAATCAGATCGAAGTGGCTAGAGAAGACCAACTAAGACCGTGTTCACCACCCCCAGGGTATGTTCAAATATAGAATAATACATTTTGGTTTGATCAATGCCGGCGTAATTTTTCAAAGGTCTATGGATATGGGATTCACAGATTATAAAGACAAGATCATCGTAATATGCCTAGATGACTTGATAGTTTTCTCAAAGAAGCAAGAAGATCGCCTAAGAGATTTGGAGAAAATATTGAAAAGGTGTAGACTTCATAGAATCTCCCTAAATCCAAAGAAGTCAGTGTTTGGAGTTATCGAAGGGAAACTCCTAGGTCATATTATTTCTAAAGATGGAACTAAGATCAATCCTGAGCACGTTCAAGCTATCAAGAATCTTTCCTTACTCACAAGTAAGCTTGGAGTTCACTCACTCTTTGGAAAGGTGAAATTTTTGAGAAGGTTTGTGCCATATTTTTCCGAGCTAACAAAAGAAATTGTTGACATGATTAAAGGAAAATAATCCTTCAAATGGTTGAAGGAAGGTAGAGAATCATTTGAACAAATCAAGGGTGTTATAGTAAAAGCTACTAAATTAGTATGTCCTGATTTTAAGAAGGATTTCATAATATATTGCTACGCTTCCTCACACGTGATCTCCACCATCCTAACTCAATATAATCAAGAGGGAATTGAATATCCTATTGCATTCATGAGTTCCAGATTCAAGAAACATGAACTAAATTACACTCCCCTTGAGAGGCATGCGTATGTAGTGGTTAGAGCCTTGAAACATTTCAAGTATTATGTATTGAACTCTCACACCAAAGTATTAGTGTCGAAACCATAGTTAAATCAATGATTCCACAATAGGAACCAAGATCTAAAAGAGGTAACCGGGTATCGAGATCCAGGAATATGACTTCGACATCGAGACTATCAAGTTAGTTTGAGGAAGGGGACTCTGCAAACTCATCACAAAGAACGAGCCACGAGATGACTCTGAAGAAGAACCAATTGAAGAAAGTTTTCCACTGGTAGTTTTTTTAGTACCACAGATGAATGGTATTTAGATATAGCCTACTTTCTCACATATGGCGAATGTCACGAGAATCGACATCTAAAGAAAAAAGAGCTATAAAATTAAGAGTTGTTAGGTACATCATTTGGGACAACACATTATTCAAGAAAGGTATTGATGGCATGTTTCTCAGATGTGTTAATAAGGAACAACAACCCAGGTTGCTTGAAGCATTTCATGACCATGCTTACGGTGATCATTTCTCTTGATCCGTAAACTTCTACTTTGAAACTCTACAAAATCACACAATTATGTTGTTCTACTTTCAACTTTGGAAAATGACAGATTGATTGAAGATTAGAGCTTTAGTGGTTGGTTATCTAGTGTTATGGAGAGAAAATTATAGAGAATATAAAAGAATTCAAACTCAGAACACCAATAATTTTATCCTTGAAACCTCCAATGGAGGAAAACCAGATCGAGAACAGCTAAACGCTCTTTCTTCCCACTTTTATTGGTCGATTATAGACAATTACAAATTACAAGAAGTAGAAAATGGAGACAACAATGTAGCCCTCTCCCTTCCCATGTTTTCTTGCTCTAGGAAACCAAATAGTCTAACACAGGATTAAATCAAATAACACTGGAATAATAATCTTATTATTATTCAATTCATCCAGGATATCCATTCACAATATATTAGCCATATATATAGGCTTTTAGATAGGCATAACAACTCTAACAATGCATACCTATATTCTCTCAACCACTCACTAATTACGTAAATTGTTATAACACTAATAAAAATTTACTCAACCACATTATCATAATATATTCTCACATATATATTATGCAAACCCCTATGAGCACTAATAGGATTATTCCTAACATTCCCCCTTAGTGCGAACATGGTAGAAAAAACATTCACACACTTCTCTGCAGTATGCTCACCCCTGTGGCATGTCCATCTCTGTGACTCATGACCTTGATCCAAAAGAAAGGCTCTCTCCTTCCATGGTTTTAAATAGGTTTACCACAAACCTTGACATGAACAGGAACCCATCAACTATCCACCTCGTGTGGTTTTCTGGATCTCCCACAAACCTTTTCAAGATCCATGAACTGACTTACTCTGGTGCTTTTGTTCGCCACTATGCTTGTACATCAGGGAAGTATATAGGAAATAGCTCATACTGGAATATATTTCACACATAATGGAAATGGAATATTGTGTTCTATTCCCCCCCACAATGTGAAATTTCCATTATTCTACAAAACTGTAAAACAGGAACTCTGAAATGAATCAACACACTAGAAATGTTGAAAAACAAACACACACACGTCACCAAATCTGTTGCGCGGCCCCATCGTTGATGACTAACGAGAGGATGTTAGTTGTCCTCCTTCCTCCATTGCCTCCATCCTCTGATACGACAATTTAGGTTTTCACAAAAAGTTGCAAATGCTTTCTATATTCATGTGTCGTTAATCGTCAACATTTATGGGGATAGGCTTTTCAGGTTCATTGTCTGCCTCATATCCTGCCGCAAGATTATCTCGATTCTTTTTTCTTGTTTTTGTATTTCTAGGACGTCGCATTCTAGCGATAATGCATCCCTTACAACTCTAAATTTCATTTTTTTGACTTTATGACGGTGACTACGACTACACAAATACGACACTTTGGATTTGACTTAACAACATAATACAACAACTTGTGACACTTGACTCAACAAATAGACTGACGAACGAAATATTTAATTATGACCAACTATATACTAGACTCAAAACACGTCATTAGACATAAAATTGATAAAACAAAATTTAATTTTTAATATAGCCGAAAGCTATTAATTAAAAATTATAATACTTATTTTATTTGATGACATACAAACTTAAGACGGACTCAAGATGACTTTCACTTTTAACTCTAACTATGAGACTTCTTGTGGACAAAAGGCATACCATACTTGACTCACAAATAAATCTTAAAAATGACAAACTTATGCCATATAAAGTTAAACGTACAACTTTAAAATGACATAAAACACGACTTAAAATAAAACTTTGACTTGTATGTGAATGTCAAGTAGGTTGTGTTGATTACAGCTATGCAACGCAATGCCAATGCAATACCCAACTTAGCTCATTGCCCAATGTGATTCAGACTTGATCTTACCCGTGGATGGTGGAATGAACTATCGATCCAGAAGGTTGATTTTTTACTGAACTCAAATGAATTCCAATGCAAATGTAGTGAAGATATAATGTACCGAATGCAGCATGCAAACTAGATTCGATGGTGGGTGCACAAGTGCCAAGTCCAATGTAATGTCATATATGAAGTGATGATTCCGACAGAGATCTTGGTCCACCATGGAGGAAAGCAGATCTGCAAGATGGAAGGGTGCCTACAAGCTTCGAAAGATGAACAACAGCGTGGGTCTTCTGATCAATACGTAGGAGCTAATAGAGAACAAATCCAAACCAGTATGTTGAATGCTCTTTAAAAAAGTCATATTTCTGAAATTGACTGCTCACACCCAAAAAAATTTTCCAAAACAATTTCTGGGTTTTATTCCCTTCATTTCAATATTTTCGGAACATTTTGAAATTCTCAATTTCGTTGAGAAATGAGAAAGTTATGTTGGTTTTACTCAGATGGAAATTTTAAGCAATATAAAATTAGTACTGAGGACGTCAAGTACGAGGTAGGAAAATTCTATAATGATAGAGATACCTGATTGTCCTGGATCTTTGATACCACTCTGAATGCAACCGATAATATCTGTAATTCCACTCCACCTAATGAAGAACAATTTCAACAATACACGGTGATGGCTACTGCACATGTTAATCTATTTCATAAAACAAGAAATCATTCCTCAGGTCAATTCCAATGATCAATATAGCTGCTCCTATAAAATCATTAGACCTCCATCACATGTATTAGACACCACTCTGATACCAAATCTAGAAAACCAAATAGTCTAACACAAGATTAAATCAAATAACACCGGAATAATAATCTTATTATTATTCAATTCATCCAGGATATCCATTCACAATATATTAGCCATATATATAGGCTTTTAGATAGGCATAACAACTCTAACAATGCATACCTATATTCTCTCAACCACTCACTAATTACGTAAATTGTTATAACACTAATAACAATTTACTCAACCACATTATCATAATATATTCTCACATATATATTATGCAAACCCCTATGAGCACTAATAGGATTATTCCTAACACTTGCTCTATTTCTACACCTTGCTCCTACAATTCCACTCCAAAGCACTAAAGATATTGCTCACTTACTCTCATATAATTAATACTTTGCTTCTTGACCTCTCTGGATCTTTGAATGATCAATTCTCTTTCTCTTCCTTGTATTTAAAGCCCTATCCCATGTCATCTCATGCACTTTGGAGAATGGGAATGGTCAGGAGGAAGAGACACGGTCAGTACTTCAAATTTGCATCCATTCGTGCTCCATTTCTCTTTTACATTCAAAAATTCAAGACCGCCATCCACAGAGTAGGCCAGCGGTTTAGGACTGTCACCCTGTCACCACCTGGTGGTGGCGATTCTGGACTGTCTCCTACAGAGTGATAGTTTTGTCCAAAACCTCTGTTTACCTCATTTTTCTTCATTTTCTTCAATTATCATTCTTGGTGTTGATGGAATTGATTAAGTGGTGTGTTTTTATGGATCCCTATGGATCATACCTCCCCTACTTAGGAGGCTTTTGGTCCCACAAAAGCTTAGTGCGGGAGTGGTAGAGGAATCAACTCCCTCTCTTGCTCCTTTGAGTACCATTGGGTCTGCCTTGGTGTCTTCTCTCATCCAACCTGCCAAGGCTCCTGTGGATATCTAGTTTCTACTCCAGTGCTACATCCTCCTTCAGGTTGCATAGATGGTGTTAGTAGGTGCAAGCTCTTGCAACTTGTTATCGCATGCATCTACATGAAGTGTGGCCTAAAGGTTTCTTTTCTAACCTACTCAAGTATGGCGAAGGTCCCATACTATAGTGGTTTATTCCTTCTTGCTTTTCTTTATCTCTTGAGATGGATTGGTTGAATCCTCTCCATGTATGTTCTGCTATAGTCACCACTATTCCTTATATCTCCTCTTCTCCTTGCTTCCCCATGGTCAAGTCTAGTGAATTCGTAGGTAGATACAGTGATGCATAGTGGAAGTTTTTTTGCTCCTTGAATAAGTTGTTCTTATGGTGTCTTCTTCTACAAAAACTGACAAGCACTATCCAAAATCTCCATCCTTTGGTCAAAAATATTCGTGCTCTCACATCCATTTTGCTTTTATTCCAATGAAAGTAAACAAAACTAATGATTTTCCTAAATAAGTCATAGTGCTTACTTAGCACTTATCATAACCTCCTTTTATTTTCTCTGGTGTGCCGGATGTTGAAACTAACCCCATCCTTAACCCATCTATATTAGTTCTCCCTCCTTGTGAACACAACATCCCTAACTTATAAGTAAGGACTTCAAGATAATGTCAAATGCATCAAATGGAATGATATCGACCTCTAATACATCAATATATTGGGTATT
The DNA here is from genome assembly GCA_018340775.1 of Taxus wallichiana var. yunnanensis. NCBI lineage: Eukaryota > Viridiplantae > Streptophyta > Pinopsida > Cupressales > Taxaceae > Taxus > Taxus wallichiana. The sequence continues at coordinate 447,662,200 of CM031238.1, forward strand.
TATCCCAAACCGAAACTTACACTTTCTTGTAACTTGTATTTCTACACCCCTCTTCAACCATCCCAATGAGTATGGATTTGGATGTACGTAAGTCTCTAGACCAATATGTTCTACAATCGTATAAGAAATCAAATTTGACTAAGAACCGAGAATCTACTAAAGTGTTTACCTTAGTCTTCTTGATTTGGATTCTAATTTGAAATCGCTTACAAAAATCTTCTTACAGCCCCACTTACATGTTAGTGGTCATGCATCCCGACCTCTCGTCTATATCTTGATCATCCTCAATCTCCACCTCTCCTTTTGTTTTCACGGTGGCCATGGATTTATTGAAATCCTTGGTTTGGTGTTTTGGTTGTAATTTCATATGCAACTTCCAATATGTGGCATCGAATGTCTATTTATATCACAATTCTTAGAGAAATTCTTAGGATCTTTACAAGTATGCAAAGCGATGAGCGGAATTTTTACCTTTCTATTTACCTCTACTACTTTTCTTCCCTTGTTCTTTTCCCGCTTTGATCTTTTGATTGGTCTCCTTTTGGATATGTTTCTCCTTGTTTCTGCTCATCATCAATGTAGTATGCTTCTATACAATCTTCATTGAGATCCTTTTTCTTCGTGGAGATTACCTTCCTCACGAAGGTGAGTGTGAATTCCTCCCAAATACTTGGTCAAAATGCCCTCATCCTCCAAGTCCATATTTACCAACATGGCTTGTCTCTAAAACTCTGTAGTGTAGTTTTTTCATGCTTTGACCACTACCCTACCTAAAGTACTTCCACTTAATCATTATGTCAATCTTATGGCCAATGTGATAGAAGTTATCTCTAAGTAATTCTTTAAAACCTTTCCAAGTACTAACAATAGGATGTTTCTTCTTCTCACAAGTGGCTAGATGGGTTTCCCACCAAACCGAGCATGACCTTCCAATCCTAGATAATCCTTTGTGCCTCAATAACATTATGCACACTAAAATAGACTTCCAACTATTTTATCCACTTATCAAGCAATTTTGCATCTACTTGTCCTTCAAAGTTCTTTATTTCCTCTTTCGTTTCAACTTTAAAAGGTGTATGAGAAGATTTTACCTTCTCACTTATAATTGACGTCTCTTCTTCACGTTCTTCCCATTATTCCTCCTTATGGCTCTTTCGATACCGATTTTTTTGGCTAGTGCTCGAACCACTTGTCCATGGAATCTTGCTTAACCAAAGCTATCTTCTACAAATCTGAAATCTCTTCTTGTTTTCTATGCAACCTATCCATAATGATCTCTAGCATCTCGACTCTACGGACCAAGTTAGCTTCCTCCATTTGAGCTTGAATTCTCTGTTTCCACTTCTTCGTAGAAATATCTAGCTCATAAGGTAAAAATTCTTCACCTTTAGACCTTTTCATGGTCATATAAATCACAAGAAAGAATTGAATACCACAGCCCTAGATATAAAATTAGATTTTATACCAAAATGATCCGTAAACTTCTACTTTGGAACTCTACGAAATCACACAATTATGTTGTTCTACTTTCAACTTTGTAAAATGACAGATTGATTGAAGATTAGAGCTTTAGTGACTAACTATCTAGTGCTATGGAGAGAAAATTGCAAAACATAGGAAAGAATTCAAACTCCAAACACCAACAATTTTATCCTAGAAACCTCCAATGGAGGAAAACCAATCAGAAGGGAAAAACACTCTTTCTTCCCACTTTTATTGGTCAATTATAGAAAATTACAAATTACAAGAAGAAAAAAATGGAGACAACAATGTAAACCTCTCCCTTTTTATGCTTGTTTGCTCTATTTCTACACCTTTCTCCTACAATTCCACTCCAGCACTGAAGATCTTGCTCACTTGCTCTCATATAATTAATATTTTTCTTCTTGATCTCTCTGGATCTTCGAATGATCAATTCTCTTACTCCTCCTTGTATTTATAGCCTTCTCCCATGTCCTCCCATGCACTAGAGAATGGGAAAGGTCAAGGAGGGAAGAGACACATTCGGAGTGCTTCAAATTCGTGTCCATTCATGCTCCATTTCTCTTTTCTATTTGAAAGTGTCAGGACCGCCACCCTGAGAAGACCGGTGGTTTCAGGACCACCGCTCTGGTTGGGTGGCGGTTATAGGACTGCCACCCTACGGGTGGCGGTTACCAACCGCCACTCTATGCAAAGTGATCATTACATCTAGAACCTCCATTTACCTCATTTTTCTTCATTTTATTCAATTCTCCTTCTTGGTGCTGATGGAACTAATGAAGTGGTGTGTTTTATGGATCCTATGGATCATCTCTCAACTTGACAACTCATAAGATTTTGTGAGCACATTATTACTATCCCACTATGTTTTCCGATGCCAAAAATGGGTAGCCAAATGCAAAGCTTGTCAACAATTTGTTGGAAGACCTAAATTGGTAGCTTTGCCTTTAAAGCCAATTGTCATTGAAGAACCCTTTCAACAATGGGGGTTGGATTTCATTGGGGTCTTGAACCCAAATTCTAGTGTTGGTCATACTCACGTGCTCACTGCAACTGACTACTTTATGAAGTGGGTAGAAGCTATTTCGGTGAAACAAATGTCTACTACGGTAATATGTAACTTCATCAAAGAGAATATATTGGTTCGTTACGGAATTTGACACAAGATTATGATGGACAATGCCTCCAGTTTTTATTCTGCATAGATGATAGGTTTTTGTTATGGATATGGGATATCTTTATCTCATTCATCAAATTACTACCACGGGGAAACGACTGGTAGAATCCATGAACAAAAACATCATTCTCTATCATGTGCAAGTTATTCAAGAAAATCAAAGAACTTGACACAAAAATTTATATGATGCATTATGGGTGACCGCATAACTCCCAAAAGGGCAATCAATATGTCTCCATTCCAACTCTTGTATGGAATCGATGCTCAAATTTCCATCACATTGGAGTTATCAGAATTACGATTGGCTCAAGTAATTGATGTTGAATGCTTTACCAATGCATTGGATAAAAGGATCATGTTCCTAAGCAAGCTTGAAGAATAAACAATTAAAGCGGCAAACGAGGATCGAGGAACACCAATCTAAGGTAACGAAATTATTTGATAGGAAAACGAGAGACTATTTCAAATTAATGACTTAGTTCTTCTCTGGGACAAGAGACGTGAATCGAAAGGAAAGCACGAGAATTTTGATTCACTGTGGTTGGGCCCTTTCAAAATCAAGCATTTCTGTGGAGATAACACATATTACTTGGCATATCCTGATGGAACTCATTTTCCTTTTCCCTACAACGAGAAATATCTCAAGCACTATCAAAATTGAAAATGGGTTGTTCCCCGTATGTACATAGGTAATTAGGTTTTTGGTTTGTTTTGTTTCCCTGTTTTTCAGTTTCCTCTCTTTTTTCATCCTATTTTTGTGCACCGTCATTTTTGGGATCATGTTCATTAAATTTTTGGAGTGCAGTGCATTCTTTGTGTCCGTGAAGTCCTTGTCCCCAATTAGAGCTAGTTGTTATTAGCTAATTTTGACTTTGCAAAATTAATAAACATGAAATTTTTTTAAAAAAATCAAAAGTGTTATTTTGCGTGATTTATCACCCTCGTCGCGATCGTCTTATTCTCGTGATCATTTTGGTTTTTGTTTCATCCATTTTGGGTGAGAACTCCTCCCACCAGGTCGTGAAATGTGTTAATTATTAATTAATTAATATTTAATTAATTTATTACTCTTTATTTAATAATATTAATTTTATTAATTTTTGAGGTTTTGAATTGAATAAATATTAATTCAATATTTATTAAAAATCAATCAACAAGTTGGTTTTTCCAACGCGAAAGGAAATTTAGTTTTTGTCTCCATTATCGAGGATGCCAAATTGGCTTTCCACTCCCGGATTTCCCTTTCTGGCAAAATCTTATTTTCCCCGCTTGTGGAATTTCTCCTGTTGATTGCCAACCCGACTAGATGGAAAAATGGAAAAAGATCTCCCAATTTCCCACATGGGGAAATAAATGGGATTTGTCCCTACTTTATTGTTGTCACGGGTGAATGATTAAGATATTTCCCATACTTCCTGGCAATTAATGCCCACTACCCAAAGAAAGGGAAATTGGTTATTTCAACGGAAACAAAGAAATGGTTACGGGGAAGCTTCTTTAATCCTCTTAATTTTTCCTCCATGAAATACTTTGTTGGAAAAAGTCATGCGAAGAAGCTCCGAAGATATTTTATTTCCAATTTCTTCTTATTTCCCCTATAGAAGAATTTTTAAAGAAATATTTTGTTTGCAAGATTTCATAACACATTCTTCACAGATGATTGATTCTCCACTAATTCAAAGAAAGGTATTGAAGAAGTATTTCATGCATTTTCCAAGAGGAATAAAAGTAGTTCTCACGCATTTTTCTACACATATAACCAAGGATAAGAGATAACTTCCTACACATTATTGGAAGGAGTGGCTACGTGCGAAAAGCAATAAGAATAGAAACCCAACACATTTATTCAAAGAAATTTAATGTGGTTGTTCACGTGGGAGAATAAGAAAGAGATTCCAAGTTAGGGAGAGATCCAATGTGGAAGCAAACAATTCAACGTTGAGGCAGCAAGAGATCCACGCATTGCAAGGAAAAGTGTAATGTTGCGGTCAAAAGAAAGTGTAATGTTGTAGTCAAAGCTCCACGTTCCAGCAAGAAAAAAATCCTCACCAAGGCCAAGAAAGGAATCCACGCAAGTTTTGAGGCAAATATTTTAACGTTCCAATAGTTATAAATCCACATAGGCCAAGGATTAGCAATATCCACGCTCAGGCAAATACAAATCTTCACGCTTGGTTTGAAAACAATTTCCAACGTAGTCAGAGAAGAGAAGGATTTTTAATGCCATAGCTAAGCAAAAATCATGCATTACAGAAGGCAGAAGTGCCACGTTTCAGTTGAGAAGGGTTCCACGCAAGGAAAAGGAAGAAAATGCAACGCATGGATTGAAGACAAAATCCCATGCACTGCACTATAGCGGTGTTTTCTACGCCACCAGGCAAGGAGAATTCAACGTTGAGGAGTAGTCCACGCTAGGGAAAGAGAAATAATTTCCATGCGGTTTTCTTGAGAAGGATCCCATGCAGTGAGGAAGGAATAAATCCAAAATTCATAAATAATTATCTAATGCATTCAAATGCCAATGAAAATAAAAATTACAAGTTCAAAGTTTTGTCGGAAAATTAAATTGATTCTTCATATGAACAACTTGAATCACGAAAGCCGAGAGAAATAGTGAATTAAAAAGATTAAAGTTGATCCTACGTGAATTCATTATAATAGAAAGAATTTAATTAAAAATATATATATTATTGTTGTTTCTCGATCTATAACTCAAGCTTAGTCTCGCTATTTTTCTTGTTTTAATATTTTAAAAAATTGTAATTCAGGATCAATTATTATTATTATTTTTAAAATAATAATAATAATTAAAATTAAACGAGCCTTATTTTTCTTATGTTGACGGTGGTTCGAGAGACTAAGACCCGACATTGTTTACATTGTTTTACGTGCCTAAGTCATTTTTCTGTAAAATTCATAATGGCTGAAAAATCTAATAAATCTGTAGGAAAATCGAGGAAGCCAGTGGAGAAATCAAATAAGTCCGCGCTCAAGTACGAATTCCAAGGAATCATTCCTCCCACTTCCATCCAGTCTGCATATGACAATATCACTGATACAAATCTTGGCCACATCAACGTGCAACAATTTTGTGATCGGGTGAAAGTTGAAGGAAAAACCATATTCTTGGATAGGCTCTACCATAGTGGTCTACCCCAAGCAACGGAATTTCTTGTCTCAATGCAATGCTCGAACATGGTCATCGCCTACGTAGAGCATTATGATCTTGAGAGGTGAGGAATTTATAAAGATAATCGTGAGTCGTTCCTCTTGATCACACCAGAGCATATTGAAGAATTGCTCATACATACCTGACTTCCCTGAGAATGTTGACATCACTAGAAGTCAGCACAAGATTTTTGGGATGAAGAACCCCTTAGGTGGAGCAAGATGGTCAATAACAACTAGTTAGTGACCAAGAGGCCTCATGTTGACTGACTTCCCAAAGAATTGTACCATGTTGAGTTCATGGAGGAAATCGGTGACATGATCACTCTCCTGAGCCGAGTCTTCGGTCTACCCTCGATAGGATTTTCCACCCATGGATGTATCATTTTATCTGTATCATCCTTTCTAAGAGAGAGTTTGTGGATTGGGCCACTATAATCAATAATACTCTTCACAAACAATTGATTGAAGTGAAGATGATGGGGTGCTTCTACATGACATCATACTTGACTTATGCAGTGGTCAGGAGGAAGCTATATTCATGGTTAGAAATGAAAGGGGTCATAGGACCATCAAATAATGTCTTCCATCATTATCCATGACTGAGTTTCAAAAATAGATTTAATCATTTTAGGAGGGTTAACTATGCATTCACCTTCCATGTCATTCAAAACTTAAATCGGAATACAGAGGAAACATTCTCCAAGGAGTCCGTGGATCTCATTTCTAAGTGGGGAACATGGTTTATTTAATTTTTGTCCTTTTCGTACATTTGCATGAGCGGATTTATGGGTACTCCATGGAAGCTTCCTAAGTATGTCAGTGATAAGTGGGCATTGATGGAGCTTGCGTGACAACTATTCTAAGTTCACTATCTTCTTAGTGACAAGCATCGTTTAGGCATTCATTTCCTAATCCAAATTGGGGAATACCAATGTCCAAATCTCTTCAATGTACAACTCATAGAGAAAGAGTTTTCCCTCATCACTATTCATCCATATGTGAAGAGATTCTAGTTTGATATCAACAGATATATGTAGAAGATTCTTGGAGCAAAGTATCAACACAATCCTACCATGGAAGATTTCTGGTTTCCTATTTAGATGAACATGAAGTGAGAAGGTGAGAGTTTTCCCGCCTAACCCTTGCTCAGATCAAGGCCTTTCACATCAGAAACCCTCTAGATTCATTGGTGGATGATGATGAAGATGTTATTGATCCCTCATATGATGTCATTTCTTTCACTCCCTTTCCTCGAATTGATTGGACTAAAAGATATGAATTTTCTCTTGATAACAAGAATCAACCGATTCTCGAAAGAAGCATATCCTAGTATGAAAGAGAACTTTCCAAGTTACCATAAATTCAAGTTCATACCCCAAGAGTACAAAATTTTCCAACTTGAGGAGGTCTCTAATCAACCAAAGCTTCTTCTCAATCAACCTCCATGCCATCTAGTCATACACATCAAGTAAGAAAGGAGTGGTTTCCAAAATCCACTTCACCAAAGAAGGTGTCGCGAGGTGAAACATCTAAGGGTCCTAGCCCTAGTGAAGGAAGAGAGCGTGTATCGGGAATTTCCACTTCAATTAGAGATTCTTCTACTCACATTGTTGATAGTTTGAAGAAGCTCATAACAAACACTCCTCAGTTGTGCCTTGCACAAGATTCCACTCAAGTGCAAGTAGTCCAGATATCGAACGCTTCTAAACCTACAGTTCATGAAGAGATTTCTCAAAGTCTCCCTGATGTTCAAGAGGTAGATATCAAGGTTATTTCTCTAGAGATTGAGGTCGTGGAAAGGATTCTTGTAGAATCTAATGATGTTGAGAACAATGGGAATGTTGCTTGAATCCAGGCTTTTGTATGCGAAGTGGTGAAGGATACTCCTTTTTGGGTTGATTGTGAGATCAAGAAAAGGAAGAGGGTTGTCAAGGCAATTGACATTGACTTCGATGCCCTTTTCAAGCTTTTGAATGATGTCATTCCCAAAAAGTCTTAAGTCTTCTCAAACATAATGATGTTTGATGACGGAAATAGATTTATGGATCTTTCCATCCCACAAGTTGACAAGGAATGTGATGCCATGACATCTGCTGATTATGAAGTTTCCAAACTTGGACTTGGGAAGTCCACATTGGAAAGTGACATGGCAATGGCCCAAGATTCAATGGATATTATGCTAAAGAGGCTTGAGAAATATAAATCTCATAACTCTCATCTCAAGGCCAAAAGAATCAATTGGTGGATTATGTTCAACATTTGATAAATCCCATATCATCCACTTTCCTAGTACCCAATGTAGTGGCTGCCCCTGATGAAGAAACTCTCAATTTGTCAAAAGAAATAAACACATTGGGCCATGTCACTAAATCTTGGCTTTCAGAGATTCTCATTTTTGGTGGAGAGATGATCAAAGCAGTCATTAAGCTCCATGAGGATATTAGTGCATATCTGGATCCAATCCTTTCTTTTAAGGAAGCTTTTGTTTCTAACATATCAAATTTGGATGAGATATTTCCTAGTCTACAGGAGATGACAAGTATGGAATCTTCAACTTTAGCCATTGAAGGAATCCTTGAATTCAAATGTCGAGGGACATGATTTCTTTGGTGTCTACATCTCAAGTCAAGGAAGACACTTCTCAAGTATTCTATGATCCATTATGAGAGCATATGCCATGAATCCTTCACCTCAATTACCTCAATTCGGAGTTCATAAATGAGATCCCTTATGATTGTTTCACTTGATTCTTAGAGCGTTTCTTTGAATGTGACAAAATAGATAAGGGTAAAAGGGCTAAGAGAGATACTGTTGAAGATGGTTGAAGTTTATTGTGTGCGTATGACTTCTTGATCTACAACTTATCGTGAGAGATTCCTTTTGGCTAGGAGGAACTACCTGAAATGAACAATAAGACCACCAAAAGATATTAAATAGCATATGACAGTGGACTACCTAGCATATGCTAGTTTCGGGAAGTGTGATACTCCCTAGAAGGTTGTTAATCCACTATTTAAACAATTCAATATTAATAGTAAATGAAATCCTCACCGTAGTTAAAATGATTTAGGTATCTCATTCGATTACAATAAGCAAATTCTTTCATAATAGGCTAAGCTTCGATTGAATCTTAAGGGCAAGGTCTCTGTCAAAATCTTTGATGCTTGGTGAGTCAGGTTTTAGGTTGTTTTGGTTATTTGGTGGGAATTTAGGCTTTGTTCTTGGTCTGAGGGTAAAACACAGAGACCGATGTTGGTCTAGTATTAAGTGAAACTGGTGATAGTTATGGGTAACTGACATCGGTATGGTTGAGGTAAAGGAAACTCAAAAGAAAATGATTAGAGGGCTTGATCTGGGATTTGATGTAGGTGGTGGGGTAGGTTTGAGGGTTACAGAGGTCTCAAATGTGGTCAGGATGAACAACAAGTGAGGATGGGTAATCTAATGATGTAAATAATAGAAAAGGCCGAGTTACAAACTGATAAGAAATGAAGAAATGGAGATGCAACAACTTAATCTGATAACAGAAATAATAAAAGCTATTATAGTGTATTAGACCAAGTTGGTGGAGGTATACTTACTATTATATGAGCTTGATGGCTGGATGGCAATGGTAGTTGATTAGATGGATGGAGTTTTGTGTGGTGATGGCACTTCCCAGGATGCTCCCGTGAATGTAAAATGGCTTTGTGGTCACTTCTGATGTTGGCTGTGGATGTTCGGATGCGTGTGTGAATGTTGGTTCTACTTGCATGCAGCTCTGGTCTCGTTTCTTGCTCTCTGAATGTGCCAACCTTGAAATAAGGTTACCAAAGGGAATAAAGGTAACCGACAATGGTTCCGGGTTGACCGGTGTCGGTTTAGGGGTGACCGGCGTTGGTTAGGGCGGGATTTCCTAGGTTTACTAAAATGGGTAGATCTGCTTGATTTCTTGGATCCAGTTAGTTTCTTTTCACGGATTAGAATGGAAGATTCTTTTCTAACGGGTGGGAATGTGGTTAGAGGGAATGTAGGCTTTGATTTTTAGGATTTAGTTAGGTCTTAGTTAGTTATGGCAACATACTAAGAATAGATTTGGGGTGAGGTGGCTAGGTGAGGTGGTGGTGTGAGAATTATCTTAATTAGGATATTTAAATAATAAATATTATGAGATCATGGATTAATTTAATTAAATTAATATTAGTGTGGGGTGTAAGGGGCCATGGTTAGGTGAGTGTGTTCAAGGTGATTATTTGACGAGGGACCAAGGGGAGTGTGACCCAATTTTGGTGTCTACATTTTTCCCCTTTTGTTGCGTAGCTTGTATTGGTAAGCGACGCTGACAAAAATAAGATGTGGTTGCCCCATGTGTGGGTGAAGGTGATCCCCCTCAAACTAAGAACGATGAGGCGAAAGATAGAATCGATGAGTGGTTTGAAAAAGGTGAATGTGATGAAGAGGAAGGTGGACAACAAGGGTAAAAGGGTTAGAGAGTGGCCGAGCAAGGTAAAGCTATACATGATGTATCCTATTACAGGCGATTACTAGAGGGGTTGTCCGGCGTGGACATCATTTGGAGGCCATATGTGGGCTTCCCTTCATACAAGCAGATGGTGGTAGACCTAGATGGGTTACATATTTACAGGTGGATAGAGGGTAGCGGGCTAGGAGCATGATATGATACCCATGTAGACTGGGTCAGATGACAATTTGGGTTGCCACATGATATACCCCCACCCTTCCCTCAGTATAGGAGAGATGGCGTGGAGAGGTCTATGTCTCCACCATGACCTACAAAGTGTCACCTAGCGGGAGGAGCAATGGTCAATCAATTGTGAGATAGATGATGTTAGGGTGACAAATAGGTATAGAAAGTGGTAGGTTGCATAGCCATGAGCGACTGGGTGAGGTGAGGGCAGCGATTTAGCCACCATCGCGGTTCAAAGAGATGCCCTACAAGGGTAGGTGGCTACCCTGGTGACCCAATTGGGCATAGTACAGGGACATCTAACAGGGGTCGAGGCACATGTTGTGACTCTGCAGGCATAGGTGGCCGTTTTTTAGGCACAGGGAGTACATAGACCAGTACCTGCACCGAGGGGGAGAGGAAGAGGGTGGAGATGGAGATGGGAGTGCAGTAGCTACCCTACGGGCGCGCAGTGACAGTTTGCGGGGCTATCAGCCACGCCAGCGCGAGGACAAGTTACAGTTTACATGGCCAATTGACCACCGCTGCAAAAGGCATAAATAGCGTCCCTTTAGGCCCGACAGTGCAGTGCAGAGCTCGGGGCCGATGGCACCACCATAGGGGGCGAGGAACAGGGTCTCGTTATTCAAGAAGGAGAAGGGTATGGTTAGAGGCCAATGGGACCACCACGGATAGTACCTACAGCTAGATTGAGGGATGCCATGGGTAAGGTGAGTTACTACACGGATCACTTAATGGCATTAGGGATAAATGTCTTATCATATGCCAACCACAAAGCACAAAGAGGCCTTGAGTGAGAGGATTAGATCCCGCACAAATAGTGTGGAGAGTACAGGGGGCCAGTGAGCCTAGCGGTTGGGTCAGGGTGAGGCCACTAGTGCATGGAGACCAACTCTAGAGGCATGACAATCGGGAGCCGGACCAAGGCGAAGTGGAGCGAGGTCAACCGGACGTCGGGCTAGAGGAGCAAAAGGAGGAGATAGATGAGACAGGCTTGGATATTAGATGGGGAGATGATTGAGCTCCATGTATGATTAGTTTATTTTTGACATCATATTTTTGACATATATACTGGCCTACGTGCCGAAGATAGTGAGGATGTACATGAGAGTTTTTAAGATTTTGTTATATACATCGGCCTGCGTGCCAAAGCTATTTGAGAGTCATGTATATGGATACACATGTTTGGATGATTTATTTATAGAGATGATGGTGATTATGGCATGATGTATATATGGTTGTGTGTAACTTGCTATTTTGATTTGTATATGTGATGGAAACCAAGTATTGTAGGCATGATAGAGCCAGGTCATAGGCATGGATCGAGTTAGGTTTTTGGTTTAGGCATGGATTGAGTTAGGTTTTTGGTTTAGGCATGGATGGAGTCAGGTTAGGCATGGATTGAGTTAGGTCATAGGCATGGATTGAGTTAGGTCATAGGCATGGATTGAGTTAGGTTGATTTAGGTATGATGAAGTCAGGTTGACTTAGGTATGATGAAGTTTAGGTTGGTTTAGGTATGGTTAAGTTGAGGTTGGTTGAGGTATGTAATTCATTAATTTGTGTAATTAATGATGATATGGGTCACGTTGAGATGTTTTGTAGTAAAATGCATGATAATGGTAAAGAAATGGTAGAAATAGTGAATGCATGAGTGATGATGGTAAAGAAGTGAAATAATTGTTGTTTGTTTGGTTTAAATTCCAATTATTGATATAAAAAGGAAACTAACTAGGGTAGAATGTGACTAGGAAATGGGGAGAGGGAATTGGTTATGGTAGAGAGTGGTTGAGCTAACCTCATAGCCGGCCGATATGTGTGCACCAAAGCATTTTTAAGGCCAAAAGGCATGACTCGATAGCGAAGGTGCCCCAAGGGGTGATGAATGCGGTTTGTGTTGATCCTCTCAGGGTAAGCAAGATTTGGTTATATCCTAAGAACCCGTCCATGAGTGATAGCATCTCGTGACCAGCAATAAGGTCAACTAGCTGGTCAATACCGGGTAGAGGAAATTCATCTCTTTTACAAGCTAGGTCGAGGTCATGAAGATCTGTGCAAATGCAAAGTCCCCCTGTCGCCTTAGTGATAAGGACAATGTTAGAAATCCATCGGGGATAATCAATGGGTAAGATGAAGGAAACGAAAGAAGGCATTGAAGTTCTTCTTTGACCAGAAGAGCAATGTGAGGGTGCGTTTTCCTCAAATTTTGTTTAACAAGTTTGGCATCAGGAATGGTTACGATATTGTGGACCACTATGGTGGGGTCAATATCGGGCATTTCAGTGTAAGACCAAGCGAAAGCATGGTTATGATTTTTGAGAAAAGAAGTGAGGGCTTCCTATTCAGTAGTATCTAAAAATTGGCGATCTTTAGAATGTGTGGGTCATCCTCAGTATGGATGTTGATTTCGATAGTCGATTCATTCAACATGGTTTGCATCTCGAGATGGTAATGATTAATGAATATAAGAGTCTTACGCACCAAAATAGTTGAGCATAGATTCATCATCCCGACATTGAATGACATTAACGAAGGTGTATTGTCATCGATCATTTCGGGATACGGGAAGGGAAGAGAAGAGGGGCCTTGCCCTCACATTGATAAGTCGAGTCCCAAAGGAAATGATGTTTATGAAAAAAAAAAGTTAGGAAGAATGGATTATGGATCCATCGACTCACAGCCGATGAAGGTGGTGAAGAAGGTGGATCGGGTGAAGAAGGTGGACAAGGGTCGATATCCTCAATGAGTTCAATACGATCCTTCTTAGTAGGTAGTTCAGCAAAGCCAATACCACTACGGTCATTATGTTTGTGGGTAGTACATGGAATAATAGTGTGATGGCCTTGTTCGTAAAAGACAAAACCAAAACCTTTCCACGCACATTGGTACGAGGAAGGTGTGGGCAAAATGGCAATTGGTGAGTGACTAGAGGTTGGCGAGAAAAGGGGTGGGTTTGTGATGGTGGTTCGGATGTATAAGTGGAAGTATCAAGTCCCCCATAGGTGAGATTGGAGTGAAGATGGGAGTATCGTAAAGGAGACGCTCTCTGTGCGCAAAGTGATCATAGTGAGGGTGTTGGTGAAGGCTTCCATACTCTTGTGGAGTAAGGAATGTGTTGACATTATATAAGAAATATTCCCCAGTGAGGCATTGAAAAATGCCTTCTAAGGAATCGGTGGTCGATATGTGGGTAGGCTGGAATAGATTACGTGTTAAATCTTGGATCGAAGGTGGATTCAACTGATTAGGAGGTGACAGTGTCGTCTGTGTAGGTTGTGGCAGCGGTAGGAATGGAGGATTTAGGTGTGGTTGAGGTAGTGGTGGCACTGGTGAGTGGAGGTGTAGGTGAAGAGGAAGTGGTCATGGATGTAGACGCCTTAATGGGTACAAGCACATCATTGGGTTGGTAAAGCATGTTGTAGGTTTTGAAAGGTGATGGGTCAGTCGGAATGGTATAGGTGTGTCCTTCATGCTCAAACTTCACACAACAATGCAAAGTAGAAGGAACACAACCCATGACATGAATCCAAGGTCTACCAAGAAACAAGTTATATTGAAATTCCCCCTCCAAGATGTAAAATAACTCTGGAATAGTACGGGGCCCACACGAACATGGAGGATGACGAGTGCAAGTGTAGAAGTGATAGCGTCATTAAATGAACGCAACATGACAGGATGTTTATGCATGTAATTTTTGGGTATGTGCATTTGGTCGAATGCATGGGAGGAGATGATGTTAATGTTAGCACCCCCATCAATCATAACATGTTGTACATGTATATTATCAATATGGATGGAGATGAAAAGGGCTGGATTAGGGTCATCGATTTGGTGTGGTGCGATCTCTTCATCTAAGAAGCTGAGGGTGGCTACTTGGTGAGTAGGTGGAGGTGTAGAAGAAGGTGGTAATTTGGTGAGAGAGGCTACATGATAAGGTGTAATAATGGAGGCTATGGGTGTAGGGTCATTGGGTAAAACCTCAATAGACTAAAGAAACTCCATGATAGCTTGGTGATGGGATTCAGAGGTTTGGATGAGGTCATATAGGGACATTTTGAGGGAGGATTGGTGTAATTGTTTGAGCATCACGTGATGTGTAACCCCTTTAGAAATAGGATATGTGGGGGCATGGATAGTGACTTGGGTGTGGCTACGATGGTATGTTGGGTATAGGATTGGTTGCGGGTCGGTTGCCTTTTACTTGCCTTTGTCCTTCTGAGCACGGGTAGTGACGTGGATCATGTTGATTTGAGGTGGGGAGGTAGATGAAGTAGGTGAGCCATGAAAGGTGTAACGAAAAGAAGGGTAGAAGCCAAGCGGTGGGAAGGAACCTTGTGAAATGAGTTGGGCACACTGACATTTGGATGGGGGTTTGGTAAGTTCTCTGATACAAACCATGTTAATTTTGAATCTCGGGGATGGCTCTAAGAGTTGTGGGGGTGGAGATTTTGGTCACTGAGTAGGCAATGAGGGAAGAACTGTGGAAATTGGTGCTGGTGAAATGGGGTCCTCATCAAGAAGATCATCATCGTCAAAGTTTTATTCAAGAGGACATAACTGGACAAGAACGGTTTTCAAAGCCTTATAGTTCTCTACATCGTGCCCTGGCACATGATGGTAGGCGTAAATTTTGGTTTTGTCAAACCCTTTTGGTTTGGGTTTTAGTGGGTCATAAGGTCTAAGAGGTGGTAATGTGATGACAGAAGTTTCAAGGAGATTGGTTAAGATTTTGGCATAGGATCCCGCTAGTGGATCACAATGGGAGGTGAATGTGGGTTTTGATGTAGGTGCACTGATTGTAGAGGAAGTGTCTTTGCAAGAGGGTGAGTGGGTTGGGCTACTAACTTGGTGTGTGATGTAGTCTTAGGTGTTGGTCATGTCTTCTTGGGTAAGGTACTTGATAGATGAACCGGCAATCGAGTGTGTGGTTGGTCTAACTACCTTATTGGAGGGTAGCGTATTTTTGCCTTTAGGTTGCACCTTCTTGGGTAAAGGTGGTATGGGCATATGAGATGTAGAGGGAAAAGTGGATGGTGGAAGAGGGCGGGTTACCCATGGGGGTAACCGAGGTGTTGTGGAGGTAGATGGCGTAGGTTGGGAAGGAGGTGTGAGGGAAAGAGAAGGAAGTGTCGCAAGTAGTTAAGAAGTTATTGATGGTATTGGAGGTATGGGTGGTAAAAATGTTACAAGTGTGGGTGGAGGTTGTGTCGAAGGCTTGGGTATATTAGAGGTTACCGATGGGGAAATGGGTTGTTGCGTTCTAGATTTACCGGTGGATGGGGTTTCTTAGCCGGGGTCAAGGGTGGGGTCCTAGGATGGACGGAAGAGGTGAAGGTGATAAAGGTGTGGTTGGGAGTTTGAGGTATGAGGTTTAGGAGATTGGTTCTTGTGTTTAGGGGTCAGGTTAAGTTTGGTGTTAGTTTTGGAAGACGTAGCTAAATCTAATTTGATGGGTGGATGAGTAAGGCTAGCCGTTGGTATGACCCCTAAAGTAGTAATAGGTTTAGGAAAGGAAGATGATGTAGGTGTGGATTTGGATGTAGATGCATGTTGGGTTATCGATGCAGGATGTGAGTTGAGCCATCGGTGGTATCGTGCGAGAATTTGTGATAGTTGGGGTTGTGTTTGGTTTGATCACTAAAACACTTTTGGATAGATAGTGGAGGTGTCGGCCCGAGTGACATCTGCATTTGTGTTGAGATAAGAAGTAGAAGACACCCCCAAAGTAAGGCTCTATCAACATAATCCAAGCAATCGACTAAGCATGAGAATGACACTATTGTGGGTGAGGTCGATGTGGATCCAATGGCAATTCCTGTAAAATGTGTTTTAGAAACAAGGAAATCGCTAGCTTCATCCTCTATGGGTAAGAGAGCTGAAAGTATGTCACGGGATCTTGGGTGGCTAATGGAGAATGGTCACCAGAGAGTAACGCCATTTCTCTTGGATCTCCGATAGGTGGAGGAGATGAAGGGTGCTCCTCTGTGGGTGGAGGAGATGAACAAAGCGTCTCCCATGGGTCGGAGAGGCTGCTAATGTGCATTCTCTAGGTGGAGAAGCCAAAGGTGAAGTGGTCTCGATGTTAATACAAGGCTCCTTCACGAGGTAAGGGAGGAGATGAAGGGTGTTCCTCTCGTGGGTGGAGGAATAGGTGAAGTGGGTTCATGTGTAGGTGGAGGAATTTAGGCTAGGATTTCTTCTATGGAATGAATATGAGGCAATTGAGAAGCAACCAATGTATCACTGAAAATAGCATGGACTTCACAGGTGTGTGCTATCATTAGTTGAGGTCACCCCAATTTGGTCGGAAGAAGGGTGTGATTAGGAAATGGTTTCTTGAAAATGTGCGGGTTTTGTTAGCGAGTGCGTTTTGATTATCTAAGACTAACTCACCATTCTCGAGCATTTCCTAGACAATGCTCTTGAAAGTGATGCAATTTTGTCATTATGACCTTTTACCTGATGATAGTTGTAGAAGTTGGGCTCTTTGTACCATGCAGGTGTGGGGCGAGCAGGATCAAAACTAGTGTGTGGTTTTATATGAGGAAGGGTGATGGCCCCAGCTTTAATGAGATTTTCTAAAACAGAAGAATAAGGCTCCTAATTGGGGTGTATATAAATTGTTCTCGTCTAAATTGAAAAGTCTAGACAGGGGAAAGATTAGATGAGGGCTTAGCCTTGATTTGATGGATGAGTTGGGCCAGCCTTGAGTACCAATGCGTTAGTGGTTCCCTTGGCTTTTGAATAATTATTCTATGGTTTTGAAGAAGAAGAAGTATCATTTGACTTAAATTCCACATTTTTATTTCGTAGTTGGATTTTATTTTCTTTGATGGCCTGAATCTCTAGCTTTTGTGCCATGGTGAATGCCTCATCGAAGGTTCGAAAGTTTACACCTGTAGGGTCGGTGAAATATGTCTAGCACAAGCCCACGTGAAGAGCTCTATGAGTTCGGTTTGTGGTAATTGGAATGTGAGTTAATTGATCAGGGTACGCCAACGAGTGAAAAAATCTATGATAGACTCATCATCATATTGACATGTAGAGTAGAGGTCAGTCATGGTAACCTTCTTAACAACGTTGATGGAGAAGTGATCCAAGAAGGCTTGGGCTACCTAATTAAATGAGTAGATAGAATGTCTAGGTAATCCACTATACCAGTCTAATGCGGGCCCAGTCAGAGACATGGGAAAGGTCCTCAGAAGAAAAGTGTCATCATGGGCGATCAGATAACACCCATGTTTGAAAGACTAAAAATGCTATTACGGGTCCTCTTTGTTGTTGAAGTGGTTAAATTTAGGCATCTCCCAATGTACGAGATATGGATGAATAGGAATGGATGGGTGTATACGCTCATTACAAATTTCATTATAGGTGAGAGAGTTACGTGAGTCGAAATCGATGCCTCCAAAGGTGCTGCGCATCTTGTCCATCATTAAGTTGATAAGGTCATTGGTAGGTGGTGATAGATGGGTACCTCTGTAGCAGCATAAGAGGGTTGGTGTTGGGCATATAACGGAGGTGGCATCCCAAAGATATGGCGATACTAAACAAGTAGGTTGAGAATGTGGAAATGAGATAGGGGATACGTACCCATAATGAATGATAGATGAAACAAGAGGTTGATGATAATATGTATATGGAGGTGGAAGGGTCAAGGTGACTCTAGTAGCGATGGGGGCTAAGGACTGTGGAATAGAAAGGACAATGTTTTGAAAAGGGGTAGGGGTCATTGACACTAGGGGTGGTTGTGTTGTTATGGGTATATGTGAGACAATAGGCATGGATGAGGTTACATTTTGGGTGGTTGAGGAAGGTATAGTGGATGTTGCGGGTGCAATAGATGTGGCAGATGTGGCGGTCATAGCAGGTATAGGGCCTAGCTATGAAATGACTAGGGGAAAGGCAGGTGCGGGTAGTGTGGAGCTAGAAGGGGCTGATGCAGAAGTAGGAATGAGTGTCGGGGGATAGATATGGGCATGTCGTATATCAACTAACCCGAGGCATCTCAAGTGGATGAGTGGGAAAGATAGAACTGTAAGGCGGGGTTCTAGTCAAGGATTCATGTGAACTCCTCATCACCTGTGGCAATGGTGATAGGTTGGGTAGGATCCATGGGTAATAGAATGGAAGATGGTGAAGGACTAGGTGGGAGTGGTTGAAAACTAGCGTGGAATATTAGGGTGTTTGCTTGGCATAGTGAGTCGACACCCATGTGAATAAGTGCTGATTTGAGTACGACGCTTTACGTAAATGACACAAAAATACAACAAAAATGGGAAAAACAGGCAGTGGTAGGTGGATTGGGTAAAAATGTCAGCTGGAAAATTACACAGGCTAACCAATGTCGGTTAGGGTAAACTGATGTCGGTCAGAGGTAACCACGGTCAATCACTATGGAAAAATAACAGTTTTGCCAAACAAGGCAAAAGACTGATAATCTACCAGGTAGAGAAGTTGTAGATGGATTTTATCAGGAAAGAGAAGATACTGAGAGTTATAGAGACTCTGAACAACAAATAAGATGAAACAGGTGTCCTTTTGGGTAGGTTAACCAAAAGAACAGTAAACTGATATCGGTTGGATATCACCGGTGACGGTCGAGGGTAGCAGACGGCGGTCACTAGACACTCTTGTTCTTGTGAAATTGAAACAGAGATGAAGAAAAAGGTGGTTGTGATTAAAAATCAAATTGGAATCAAACCTAGAACTTTGAGAATGATAAAAATGGAGTCCAGGCACACTCAGACGAAGTTGGAATACACCAACTATGATGAGTGTGTAAGGAGAAATAAAAAGATGAAGAACGTGTCCTCTCACCTCAAAACACAAGCCAAGCAGAAACACCAAGAAAAATACAATCCTAAGAGTGCTCTTTCCTTTATGTTTCTTCACTTATGATATTTAGAAGACTGATTCATGAACTTTAGCATAGAGTTTTTGGTGAAGAAGGCTTCCTACGAAGAAGGAGATCTACAAGGAGAGGTTTCAGGTTATGTTATGGCGGGGCGGGCCGTCCCGTGAGATAATGACTCGACGAAATAACGAGCGGGGTGCCTCTTTGTACCATGATCATGTGATCACCTACAGCTTCTTCCAAATGAGATGTTGTTTAAGAATGTGTGTATTTTTCAATTTTGTGATGTTTGGTAAGATTCAGAGAGAGAAAGAAAAAGAAAGTGATTTTCTACGATTCGTTTGTTAACCATCAGCTGGGCATGACTTCCAGTGTATAGGTTGCCCTCATTTAATGTGAGCTAATTTAGTAAAGCAAATGAAATGTAGTTGATTTTAAGCCCAAATCAAAATATTGAATTCGATGACACAAAAGATGAACAGGAGAGAATATGATCTTTCACTAATGCAATACAAATGAAAGAGAAGAAGAGTTCTTTTTATAGCACCAAAACACGATTGCTTTGAGACAATAGAAAGAAGAGAAGATTCCAGGGAGAAATTTAATGTGAGAACCTTTCGAAAGGAAACAAACATACAACTTTTCACCTAGAAATGAAGAAATGTAAGGAACCCCAAATGGGTCCCACCGGGCATGCCAAAATGTTTCACCTAATTCTTAGAGCATTTCTTTGAATGTGATAAAACAGATAAGGGTAAAAGGGCTAGGAGGAATACTTGTTGAAGCTGGTTGAAGGTTGTTGCACGCATATGACTTCTTGATCCACAATTGATCATGAGAGCTTCCTTTTGGCTAGGAGGAACTACCTGAAATGAACAACAAGACCACCAAAAGAGATTAAATAACATATGACAGTGGACTACCTAGCGTATGCTAGTTCAGGAAGTGTGATACTCCTTAGAAGGCTATCAATCCACTGTTTAAAACAATTTAATATTAACAATAAATGAAATCCTACTGTAGTTAAAATGATTTAGGTATCTCATTCGATTACAATAAGCAAATTCATTCACAACAGGCTAAGCTATGATTGAATCTAAAGGGTGAGGTCTCTGTCAAAGTACTAGTCTTGGTCGAGTCAGTTTTAGGCTGTTTTGGTATTGGGTGGGGAATTTAGGCTCTGTTCTTGGTCTGAGGGTAAAACACAGAGACCGACATCGGTCTGAGTATGACCAATGTCGGTTTAAGTGAAACCGGCGATGGTTATGGGTAACCGGCGTCGGTATGGTCAAGGTAAAGGAAACTCAAAAGAAAATGATTAGAGGGCTTGATCTGGGATTTGATGTAGGTGGTGGGGTAGGTTTGAGGGTTGTAGAGGTCTCAAATGTGGTCAGGGATGAACAACAAGTGAGGATGGGTAATCTAATGATGTAAATAACAGAAAAGGCCCAGTTACAAACTGATAAGAAATGAAGAAATGGAGATGCAACAACTTAATTTGATAATAGAGATAATAAAGCTATTATAGTGTATTAGACCAAGTTGGTGGAGGTATACTTACTATTATATGAGCTTGATGGTTGGATGGCAATGGCAGTTGATCAAATGGATGGAGTTTGGTGTGGTGATGGCGCTTCCCAAGATGCTCCTATGAATGCAAAATGGCTCTGTGGTCGTTTATAATGTTGGCTGTGGATGTTCGGATGCGTGTGCGAATGCTGGTTCTACTTGCATGCAACTCTGGTCTCATTTCTTGTTCTCTAAATGTGCCAACCTTGAAATAAGGTTACCAAAGGGAATAAAAGGTAACCGACGATGGTTTTGGGTTGACCGGCATCGGTTTAGGGGTGACCAGCGTCGGTTAGGGCGGGATTTCCTAGGTTTACTAAAGCGAGCGATCTTCTTGATTTATATGATCTAGTTAGTTTCTTTTCGCGGATTAGAACAGAAGCTTCTTTTCTAACGGGTGGGAATGTGGTTAGAGGGAATGTAGGCTTTGATTTTTAGGATTTAGTTAGGTCTTAGTTAGTTATGGCAACATACTAAGAATAGATTTGGGGTGAGGTGGCTAGGTGAGGTGTATAGGTGAGGTGGTGGTGTGGGAATTATCTTAATTAGGATATTTAAATAATAAATATTATGAGATCATCGATTAATTAAATTAATATTAGTGTGGGGTGTAAGGGGCCATGGTTAGGCGAGTGTGTTGAAGGTGATTATTTGACGAGGAACCAAAGGGAGTGTGACCCAATTTTGGTGTCTACATTGATCTTATAAATGAACAAAATCGAGGCATTCATCACAACATGTCAAGGAGCAATTCTAACAATTATTCAAATACATGTACATTCCTGCCATCAATTTCTCTTCAGCTTCAATGGAACGTTGCATCAAATTAAGGAACTTGTTTGAAAGTGTTCAATCAAATATGGTTAATCTGAATAATATGCCAAGTAGGATCTTGGAATTGCAGGTGTTTTGTGAGGATGTGCTTTGACCAAGCGAATCGCACGAGGAAGAAAATATGTTTGAAACATTGGGAAGGTTCAGATCCTTTCAATTGCAAGGTGATGGATCCTAATTTCACTGATGGGATGAGGAGATAGCTTTTCTAGTATCTAATGAAGAGGGGGAGTCCATTTTTCATATGTTTGAGATAAATGAGACCCCACTTCTTTGGATAAGGCATTGGTTTTTATCATATGTTAAATGGTATTTTAAGTGGGTTATTGTTAAACTCACTTTTGGAAAATTTTGGATAACTTAAGTTATTTCTATTTTAAGTTTCTTTTTATAAAGTTGGTTTAAAAATTCAAAGTCACTTAAGATGCCTTATTTAATGTGCATGTAAATACTAACTACTTTATAACCAAATTTTGGGTTATAAAAGGAAGTTAGGGGCTCATTTTTAAGGGTAACTTTGAGAGAGGAGAAGAAAATAATTTTGTGTGCAAGATTTTTTTCAAGAAATAAACTTTGTGTTCTTTTGTGAAGACATTTTGGAGTTAATGAAATATGAACTTTGTGTCCCATTCATTATCTCTTGTAGCATTTGATGTTCTTATGTTCATTAGATGTTAATGTTTAAATCTTGCATGTGAATATTGTCTTGGATCTTATTGTCAATGTTATTAATCTATTGTTCTTGTTCACAGTGATCAAGCTTTGATATTTACTTGCTCATGTGTGTTCCCTTTTACTGTTCTTATTTAAGCCGATTTGAACTCTACTTTATTTGAGTTAGTTATTCATTGTTTTCCTCTATGTAATATTAGGCTCTAATTTTACCTAACTATTTCATGTTCTTTCCATTCATTCCTTTCCATTTCTTTCCTTCATTCCATTCCATCTCCCTCATTCACATTTCTTTCCATTTGATGTTCCAAAACACCCCCACATATAATTTTGAATGTACAGATGTAAATACTATTTTGGTTTTCAATAAAGGTAGCCTCACCTTCATTGAGGAGGGACTTCATTCCCTTACTATTGCATGTCATTTACATGCGTGCAAATCCATATGCTAAAAAATGAAATAGGAATAGTGTATGTAGGTGGAAGTGTGGAAACAAGCGGTTGAGTAGCGATAGAGATGGGGATGGCGAGAAAAAGGAGTATGCCCATGAAGATTGGTGGCCTCCTCGTGAGCAATATATAAAAGGAAGTCTAGATATCGAGGATGTTCAACAATATGATCATTAAGGGATTTAAGATGGTTTTCGAGAAATTCTTTAGAATATTAAGCCATAGTGATTCTCTAAATGGAAGGTTGTTTTGAAGATCGGAGTTCACCAAAATGATTAAGCTAAAATATGAAATAAGAGCCTAATCGATGTTATTGTAGCGAGTAAAAAATAAATATGCAATTAATTACAAAAATGACACTCAAACAACTAAGCAATAAATTATAAAACCCTAATTACGAGGAGAAAAAGGTACTTAGTTGATTCGCAATGACATGTGGATTGTGTCGGAGTGGTAACCAGTGAACAAAAAGGAAGAAGCATCTCACAGAGACCCAGAAAAATGTAGATTTGGAAAGATTGGCTAGATTGGGGTGCTTAGAGAGGGACAGGGGGTGCCACTGGGCTTGTTTATGGGTGTTTGAGTTTGCAGAGAATCTCATAAAACCTCCTCTCGAAGTGTCATGGTGTTCACCTTTAATCACCTTTGGTCGCTCTTAGGTTGTACCAATTTTGTTAAGGTCATTATAAACCTTGAATGAAATATAAACCTGTAAAACCCTCAAATAAGCATCAAATCCTAAAAAAGAAAGATGTAGAATAAGGGGTGGAGTTTCCTCAGTTGTCACAATGGTGAACTTATTCTCAATTGTGTACTACATCTTAGACCCAATGTAGTTTTTGTGTGTGTGTGAAATTGTTCCCTAGGTGGCTCTTATGTGAGGCGCACTTGATAGCGAGTAAATAAGATAGATGTAAAGAAATGTAATAGATGTGTGCATGGAATATAATGAACTTCCCTCCTATGAAGTGTATGCAGAATAACCAGCCCTTGTGTCTCTTGTAATGGTGCTTCAGGTGGATGCAATGAAGATCTTAGATGCTTGATGCATGAAACCTTAGGTGGTGATAACTAGTACTTAGTGCATGTTCCCTTATTATGATCACATAATTTTATATTTATATGATTCCTTTGCTTGAATTTTGTAATTAACCTCAAAAAGGCCGACTACCAAAAAGATAAGATGCTCAAATGGCTAGAAAGGACCCAAAAGTGTGAGTAAAGTATAAAGGGGTCGGGGCGCCCAAAGGGGATAAGGGCGTCTAGCATTGGCGTCCCATTTGGCGTTGATGTCTAGGATGATAAAGACAAATTATAATAAGGCAAGCTAAGCAAGTAAACATGCAAGACTAAAAGGAGCAATAGAAGACAAAGAAATGTGGCCAAAGACATGGGTTAATTAGCACTTTTCTTACTTAGGAATCATATGAATAGTACTATGTAATCAGAACTAGATAATTACCTAAAATGTTTCATTTTGTCTCTATAACATATAATCATAAGATCCCCATTCGGTTGCAAAATTTATTTTTGAGTGGTCTGCCTCTACGATTTTGACTTTGGTGATAGCCTGAAAAATCTATCTGTGAACATATAGATCTCCTATCGGCGACTTCTTCCAAAATCTCTTCTACAAAAGGGGTAGGGAATGGATCTATTATACAAACAACATTCAAATCATGATAATCCACATACATTATAATGTTCCCATCCTTCTTTATGTTAATCACCACATGGCTAACCCACTCATACTCTTTGATTGGTATTATAACCCCTACGGCTAGCATATTATCAATCTCTTATTTTACCTTAGCACGTAATTTTGGGTTCATCTGGTATGGCCTCTTGCTAATTGGTCTAGCCCTTGGTACTAATTTAATCTACATAGTCCCCAAGGATGGGTGTAAACCCTTCATGTCATGGTAACTGCAAGGAAATATGTCTTCATATTCACATAATAACTCAAAAATTAGCGATTTCTGATTCACCTTAGGAGTTACCAATTATCATTGTCTTTGGTTCTTCCACATTTCTAATGTTAATCGAATGGAATTAAAAGTTGTATCTTGTTGTCAATCTATGGGTTTCTTTGTATCTATGACCCCCTCATTCCATAGGAAACATCCACATGTAAATGGTAGTTATCCTCCTCATTTGTTACATGTAGTACCATCTTTTCTTTTCCCTTATGTGTACCAATCGGTTGGTTGACTGGTACTTCTTCCTCATCACTGATGATGTTGTCCTCGGTATCTTTGACAAAAAAAAATTCAGCGTGAAATCTTTATTATTGTGCATCACTAAAACTCGATATTTTATGATCACATTATCTCCAAAAATTATATCCTTTATATTGTGAAGGGCGGTATTCAAGCAAGGTATTGAGGATACATAAGAAAAATTCTCTAAAAATCCTTACGTCAACCCTTCCCAGAACTTGTTTCTCATTAAAACACATATCCAACATACCATCTACGAGCCTAGACATAGAGTGTATGATAGAATAAATGTGCCCATAATGTGGTGTTAATCTTCTCTACACTCCATATCTCCACACATTTATTAACATGTATTTCTGGAATTGTAATCCTATTATAACAAGGATATCTCGTGTGTTCTATTATTTCACCTAAATCTAGACTTCATGGCCTCCTTTAAATTTTCCCATGATAACGATTGTAGGATGATGCATTTCCCATTGTATTATCATGGTACCTTTTAATAGATAAGTCAAACCGTTTACTTGTGCTTCGTTGGTTGTCATATAAGTGCTCATTACATCACAAAATTTATGGATGTCTTCACTCCCACTGAAACTCAATGGATGCTAAGGATTACCTATATTTATACATCGAATACCTTTACAAATATATGTAGGTGCTTGGAGGACATAGTTATGTGATGTGCACTTTATAATACCACATTCTCGTTCGAGTAATTCATATGAGCCATGTGCCCAATTTTCATATGCCATACTAGTGGTATTTGACATTGATTGGTTATCTCCCCATTTCAATTCTCCCTCACTTTTGGGTTCAAAATATTTGATCCTTGTAGCTTGGATGCTATATATATGTTCTAAATCCTCATGTTCCTTTACAAGCTCTACATACGGTACATTCTATTTAGGATCCATTAGCAAAATGATGTGTTTCCCATCACTTTCAAAACTCACATAACGTTTCTTGAATCTTAGGTATGCATTATTTGCGTAACACCGGTCACCCAAGTAGTGTCGAAAAAGTTATTTACCTCTTCAAGTGGTATGTCTTCAAATTCGCCATGCAACTTGACCCCCATGATATTGATTATGCCATTCTTTTGGACTCTTATTGGTACTACCCGCGTATTTTTAGCCATAAACAAGACGTGTGGTGATGGGTGCAATGTTGGATGCCCCATCTTATTCCATGCATCCACCATAAGAATATTAACTTCTTCCCTAGTATCAACCAATATGTTGTTTATATTCCAGCCATTGATATAAGCATTGATGAGTATCTCTCGATCAAAATTTTCAATTTTCATAGTTTTAGCATCCAGTTGTTGTGTCATACCCAGATGTGTCTAGAGCGCTATTTTTCTTAACTTATGGGATAATCATTGTCCTAATAATGATATTACACCTTACTGTGCACAACAACCTACACACCTTCAAAATTTTGTTTTTGTTAATCTACATCTTCAAAATCTGCAAACTTCTCCTTTTGCAACTTCACCTCATCTCTAAGGAACATAATTTCCCCTAGAATTCTCTTATTAAATATTTTAATTCTTGGAGAACCTCCTTTTTTTGCTTACCATTAGGATACAACCTTGCTAGATTGAATTTCACAGGCTAGAATTTATTGAAAGGCATTTCTTACACACGTCTTTGTAGCACGTGTTATTACCCATACCTTAACACTTGGTTGATTCGTGGGTATGGCTTATATATTATTTTTATTCCTGAAAATTTAAGCGATATTAATCATTCTAACCCCCTTCTTACCTTTTTAATTCATTAATTTAAATAGGTTAGGGTGATCTTCCACCTTATGTGATTTCCAACAAAGTGTGCAAAAGGGAAGGTTGGGCAATCACGTTGATAATGATTTGGTGAGCCACATTTATAGCAAGTCCTAGGTGGGTATCGGCCACATCCACATCCTCCTAAGCCATGTCCATTTCTTCTACACTCTATCCACCTCACTCTCCATTTATACCTTCTACGATAGCTTGTCGAAGTCCCAAGGATCTTGCTTTATGAATTTGATCGATGATGCAACACTCTGATGTATCATGAGTGTGTGCATCACATATCTTACAATATGTGGCTACCTTTTCTTGTTTGGCGTGGTGGAGTAAGGGGAAATTTTGAGCATCGTGGTTTCCTCCAAAAAAATTCATGTTAGAAGTAGGGCCTTGAAACTATGGCATGAGCACATGTTTTTAGCATGGCCCTCTACCTCGAGTCGGTGCACCAAATTCCAATGTGTGTTCTATGGGTGATTTTGTAAATTTTTCTATTTGTGTTATCATAGATGTGATTTGTGCTTCATGAATGGGCTCACACCGATATCACTACTTCCTACCACCTCAACACGTAAAGTTGGTTCCAATGCTTTCTATGGATTTATGAAAGTATTATGTGGCAACACACACCAAAGGGTAGTAAGATCCCCCTACAAACCATTTCACGTGTTGTGTAGGATGTATCTCATATGACATCTTAGAGATTAGGGTTTTAAATCATGTTTCATAAGTTTGTACACTCTCATTAAGTTCTTTATTTATTTCCTTGAGCTCTGAAATACTCTATTTCTTGAACTCTGGGATGTCAAATTTAGTTAATAATATCACCTTGAGTTACTCATAATCTACTACTACTTGTGACGGGTCACATTTCTGATCCAAAGTGTATGCGTGACCAAATGGTGTGGTCGTAAACTATGTTGCCTTTCATTTAGATGAGGTTATACCCTTCGCTCACTATATAAGCTCACATTTGAGCACATGCTCTTGCATTTTCAACCCCATGATATTATGGTAGGTGTAATGACATCTCATAAAATATATTTGGTGTGGTTACATGTTGTATGTTAATTACAACACTTCCATATACTAGGGTAGTGTTCGTAGGTGCGACGTTCCCACTTCCACTTGTTGACAAAGGGTTAGTCCCAATAACTAACTATGTTGGTATATTCCCTTGTGCACCAGTGGTAACATGTGTTATTGGTTTCATGTTTATATTTTGAACCATTGTGCTTTGGGTATATTATATTTTAATGGGTGCCTCTTTAGTGTGGGTTGCAATGACTATATCACATATGGTAGCCAACTATCTACAGTTTTCTTTGCATTGGATTGTTTAACTTCTTCATCACTTTCAATTTCTATTAGGACTTGTTTTGTATTCATAGATCCATTCACGTGGGCAAGCGTAAAATGTTGGATCGTATTTTCCCTCATCGTCCTCTGGATTTTCAATAAATTCTTTTACACCACTATTCCTTCCTGGAGCTCCTTCTCCTTACCACTTTCTCCCATCCTTAACAAATTTTGTTAGTCATCTCTCACAGTTCCTAGAGTTGAGTCATGTAATCTTACGAGATCATGTTCTAAAGACTTACGCCTTTTGTCTTTAAATCATTATTTTCTAAGATTGCACTCATCTGAGGAATCCATAACGTGTTCTTGGTATCAGCCTGTCCTTCTCATGCCTTGCGTCACCCACATTGTAAAACATTGAGCCTTCCATTGGGAAAATTTCTATCCTCGTATTAATCACCATTTTCTTAATCTCCATTGGTAGATGTTTTAAGTATGATCCACATAGTTCCTAAAAAAATTATATTATGCTTCATCCGCACAAGAGAACCTCAAGGATAAGTATTTAAGGATATAACTTTGGAGCATTCCTTTCCACCGAAATCTACCACACATGTCCAAGTAGTTTCGTATTGTGCTAGTTTCTTTGTGCACTTAGAGGTCCAAGGATACTTCCGACCTAGAATCCTATTTTCTTCAAGAAATAACTTGTTAGCCATGCATATAGTTGTACTAGAAATTCCACTGAAAAAATGTTTTTATATAACACTTCATACAGATTGTCTTCAACCCACTTTCTTGGTGAGCAACCCTTACAACTTGGATTTAGTTTTATGAAAGTGTCCTCAACAATGTGTAACCAAGCTTCAATGTTCTCCTTAGTTAAGCATTACATATATTGTCTATTTCATCTTCGCATATTAATGAGGACCTCAAAACAAATCCAAAATGTTGGAGTCTAGTCCTCTACCCTATGTGTGTGGAATTCCCTAACTAACACGCACAATTATTCCTCACCGCCACACCTTTGGCATATCACTCTTAGTCGACTAAGGTGCGTTCATCCGAAGTGCTAGAGGTTTCAAGTCCTATCATAGGTTAGTGAAAATAAACTAGCTTTAACGGATAATTAATCTAGCATTCAATTCAAACTAAGATTTCTACTATGTTAACACAAAACCAAAGCACATTCCACAAATTTTCATCTTCCATATAAGTTATTGCTCTATTACAAATCATAGTCCATATACATTCATTACAAAGTTCTCACACATAACTATCTCTTCATATCTCAAGTATCTTTGTTCTCTCTCTATATCTCTCTCACTATATTTATCCAACATCCTTACTAGTGGGAACTTTCCCTTCACTAGTCTTACAAAGGATAAGAATAGCCCTTGAGTTCACAACTCCTAGTTAATTACCCGTAGACACAAAATCACACACTTGAGTACATTTTGGGTCCATAAATATATACTTACATTCATATGTTTCCTAAACAAGAAAACTAGTAAGTAATTGATTGTTGTCTTTTACCTCTTTTCTATTTTTCTTGTTCTCTCTTTGATCTTAAACACCCTGCATCTCGGTGGATACTTCACTTGTTTATCTTTTATGACTTTGAACACCAATGCCTAGGTGCCTTCATCCCCTCTGAGTTCCCCCGACCTCTTTCTATCTTACTCACCTCTTTTGGGCCTCTTTTATCTTTTGGGCATCTTATTTTCTTATGGGTCGGGCTTAGTGTCAATTACGAAATTCAACCAAGGGAATCATATAAATACAAAGATATGTGACCAAAATAAAATACCAAGCTCTAAGAATATATTAGAATCACCTAAGGTTGCATCCAAAGGCATCTAAGAGCATCAAAGGCATTCATCTCGCACTCATATAAGGGACAAAGGATTGCATTTTTGCATACACGCATAGGAGGGGAAGTTCATTTTTCCATCCACACATCTACTTACATTGGTACATCTAATTATCACCCGTTATCACGTGTACTTGCACAAGGGAATCCTAGGGCATGATTTTTACACACACACAAAAGAACTACATGGAGTCTGAGATATAGTACAACGTTTGGTTGTAAGTTCACTATGTCGAGTGACCACCAGTCGATCCAACTTCCCATGTTACATCTTTTCTTTCTAGAATTTCATATAGTTTGAGGGCTTTACAGGTCATATTCTCTTTGTAAGTTATAGGTGAATTCAATGATCATTCAATGACATACATGTGACCAAAAGTGAAGGTTAGTAACACTTGTGTGACATAAGAAAAACTAGTTTCCAAGCTCGTTCGCATCATAGGCACCTAGGAGAGGTATGTAGTACCTTGATGTCGTCGCCCTAGTATAGGCACCCTAGTCCCATCTCATCTGGAAGTTTAAGGATTTTGTGCTCGATTCCGATAGTATTCTCTTTTTGTTCATCATCTATTCAGTCCAGAATACTTCAAGATCAAGTGTGAAATAAACTAAGTATTCTTCCATCTCTCTTGAACTTAGGGTTTAATTTTTATCTAGTATATTACTTATGTCAGATATGTACTTTAACATCTATTTATCATACCTAACTATGCAATCAGGTGTTTTACAAATTCCATATATGTTAAATAATTTGGTGAGCCCCACTTATGATCAGTCATTTGAATCCCTATTTTATAAGTCCTTCTTGCATGGCTCCTTAGGTTCCTAAAGTCTCCTTGAATCAATTACTTCAAATGCACCCACCTTGCAAAGATGTTCTTCAAAAATCCTTAGACATTATCTATCTACCTCAAAATATACCGCCTACTCAAGTAAGTTCCATCTTTGATCATCTCTTCGACAACCCTATCCCGTGTGATCCTCCATCCAATCAACCCATCTTAGAGTCCATTCAAGCTTTACATTCTTTGTTTCAAGATAAAATTCAAGCTATGGAATCAACAATTACATCTCTTAAATCTGAAATTCAACATCTCAAGGATGCTTCTCAAGCTCATGCTAGTTCTCCTTCTACATCTCATTCTCCTCATCCTAATTCTATGTCTTCTACATGTGCTCATATCAGTGCGCCTAAAGATTCACCATTACTGACACCTCTCAAATTTGACTTAAATGCTAAGCAACATGACATTCTTCCTGAGCTTCTTAAGCATCAATTGATCAACTTTCCATCTACTCATTGTTATCCTCCTTATCGGCTTGCAAAATATTAAGGACATCCATATTGTAATTATCATCAAATTAATAGACATAATGACAATGATTGTTATGCTCTAAAACAACAAATAAGAGACCTTAAGCATTATGGTCTTATTTCATTTGCTACAAAAAATGTTATTACATGTTCATATCCAATTTCTAAATCTCATTGGGTTCCTAAATTTGATTCATTTATGTCTCATGAGCATCATACCATTGTTACTAATGTAAGTCAAAAGCCTCTAAGCAACCGCCTCCCAAAATCAGTCCACCCTCTTCTCCTATCAAGTCTTTTGTAGCATTACCAATCCCAAATAAGAAACCACTCACTAAGAAATACCAAAAACTCTAGAAGGCCTCTTTCGACTTCCACCATTCAAAATCCCTTCATAACCTCCACTTTAGCATGCAATCATTTTTGTCAAGGAAATTACTCCTTACATCGATCCCCTTAGCAACATCAACTAGATCTACACACCTGAGGGCATCATGCTTACTTCCCCCCCTCCTAACATCATCGGTGTCTCTCACTTCTACTATTTTGATTTGTGTTTCATACTTCCTAATTTTAAGCATCAATATTATAAAACTTGATACGCCACTTGTATCATCATCACCCTATGACACACTCTAGTTCCACGGTTCATACTTGACTACCGAGGTTCTAAATTTGAAATGAACCTCATTATCATTCACACTATTTATGCTCTATGCTTCGTTGATCTATGTATCTAGCGCATATTATCAAACCATTTCTCAATGACACACTCTTGTTGTATAGTTCATTCTTGATTGTTGAGGGGTCTTTTATAAATGAACCTCGTCTCATACACATCCACTCGGGAGGCATGTTGCTCTTATCATATTCACATTATATATCATTCTATCTCACTCATTCACAACATGTTGCATATCTTGGTTACACTTACTCTTGTTTGTTTATACTCTTATGTTACACTTTGCTTATATTTTCGCCACATACTTAGTATGTCATTATCTTTCTATATATACGCATGCACGTTTTCTTATTCTCTAGTTGTGAATGTAGACTTTATTCATATCTTTGCATGCAACATGGATGATTGACATTATACCTCTTACCGGTCCCACTATGGCTCCTGAGGGGGCATCTTGTAGACACTAAATCACACACTTTGGGTACATTTCTAGGTCTTAGTCACATACTACTATTCATATGATTCCTAAGCAAGAAAAGTACTAATTGACCATTGTCTTTGGCCTCTTTGCTTGCTTTCGGTTTTCTTTTTGGTCTTACACACCTTCTTGCCCAGTCTGACCTTCAACACTTCAATTTTTTTGAGTCTGGACACCAGTGCCCAGGCACCCTCGTCCCCTCTGGGTGCCCCCAACCTCTTTGTATCTTGCTCACATCTTTTGGGTCCTTTCTAGCCGTTTGGGCATCTTATTTTCTTGGTGGTCGGCATTTTAGTGTTTAATTACGAAATTCAAGCAAGGGAATCATATAAATATAAAGTTATGTGACCATAATAAAAGACCAAACACTAAGCATTATCTATCACCACCTAAGGTTGCATTTAAGAGAATTTAAACATCCATCTAGCTCCACACAAGGGACAATAGGTATTATTTCTACATACACGAATAGGAAGGGAAGTTCATTTTTCCATGCACACATCTATCTAAATCTTCTACATCTAGCTATTTCTCACTATCAAGTATGACTTGCACAAGAGCCAATTGGGGCACAATTACACACACACACACACACACACACACACACACACACACACACACACACACACACACACACACACACACACACGTGCACGCACGAACTACATGGAGTTTGAAATGTAGTGCGGCAAGACCGGATCATAAGTTTGCTCGGTTGGGTGACTATGAGGGTTATTATAACTCCCCATTTGCATATTTTTATTTTTAGGATTTAATATGTTTTGGGGTTTTCAGTGTGCTCTTTCTTCTTTTAGGTTTCGATTTAATAACAACGACATACGGTGATTAAAGGTGAACATTAACAAACATTTTGTGACCACAGGAAGATCATTTTCTGGGGTTCTGAGTAGTCACATGTGCCCAGAGAAGGTCTACAATGCCCCATGTGCCCCAGGACCTAGTCTAAGAACATCTTGTAGTCGCACAAATTTTACGAGCTCGGGTGTGACACATCCCTCCTCCTTTTTATTAGTTCGTCAACTAAACAGTCCATGATTATTAGTGAATGAGCTAAGTGTTCTATCCTTTTATTTGTAACTTGTGTTTCATATTTTCTAGATAACTTGTTTTGGTCATATCTCGTATTTTTTATTACATATCTATTTATTACGATGTTACATGTTTAGATTAGCATTTATTTATTTTCAATATTTGCTTAATCATTTTGGTGAACCCCGCTCATGATCAGTCATTCAAATCCTTATTTGACACGTCATCTTTTCTATCATGGATCCTAAAGTTCCTCAAATTTATTTGTATGATTTAATTTAAATACATCCTAATTGCCAAGTTGATCTAAAAATAGCTAGACGCCATGTATCTCCCTAGAGATACGTCGCCGCATCAAATAAGTGTTATTTTTTATCGTCTATCTAACGACCCTAGTCTTCGTGATCCTCCATCTAATCAACCCATGTTAGAGTCAATTCAAACTTTGCATTCTTTATTTCAAGACAAATTTCAGGCTATGGAATCCACGATTACATCTCTTAAATATGAAATCCAAAATCTTAATGAATCTTCTTCGTCAATCACGCTAGTTCTTCCTCGCATCCTCATTCTATGACTTCTACATGTGGTCATATTAGTGAACCCCAAGTCTTACCACTCCTCACGCCTCTAAAGTTTGATTTAAATACTAAGCAACAATATATTCTTCTACAACTCATAGCTCATCAATTGATTAGTTTTCCAAATACTCATTATTATCCTCCTTATCAACTGATAAAATATCAAGGTCTCCCATTTTGTGCTTATCATCGAATTAATGGACATAATGAAAATGGTTTCTATGCTTTACAACAAATAATCAAGCATCTTGAGCATCAAGGTTTTATCTCATTCACTACACAACATTTTGTTACATGGTCCTCTCCACTTGTTACATCTCAATGGGTTCCTAAATCTGATTTGTCTATGTCTAATGAGCATCATGTCATCACTTATAATGTTTCTTCTTTCATCACTCAAGAACTACCTATGCAATCCACTCAAACTAAGAAACCACCTCTCAAAATTAGTCTCACTCCACCTCCTCTCAAGTCATCTACAACGCTATCAAGTCAACCTAAGCAACCTCCTCTAAAAATTAGTTCAACACCTCCTCCTCTATGAGTCTGCTACATTGTTACCCAATAATCCACCACTTCAGCAGCCAATCATTTTTTTCAAAGAAACTATTCCTTATTTTGATCCTCAAGACCCATTTCAAACTCTGCCACCATGTGATGGTCCTACTATTGCTTCTGCCTACCATTGTGTTGGCCCTCTCTCTTATCATGATACAAATGACGCTCTCCCATAATGGCATGGTACCTATCGCGTCACCGGATAGATCATTATCATCATACACTTGGGGAGCATCATGCCTACTCTTCCCCCTTCTAACATCATCACGTGTCTCACACTTCTACCATTTTTCTTCTTACTTTGCATCTAGTCTTTCACCCGTATCGTGCACATCTTGATACATTTGTATCATAATTACATGATGACGCACTCTCATGCTTTGGTTCACACTTGACTGTTGAGGGCAAACTAGATACATGAACCTCACACACTACACACTTTGCTCATGCTCAACATCTTTTTTCTCTCAGCTTCTATCACACATTATATGCATTATTCACTCTACACATTTACGATGTATCATTTTTGTATCTACTTTTACACGCTAAGCTCATTACCCTATAACACACTCTAGTTCCACAGTTCATACTCGAATGCTGAGAATCTAAATCTGTAATGAACCTCACCAAACTCACACACTTTCTACGCTCTACACTTTGACGATCATATCTTTCTAGCACATAAATCAAACCATTTCCCGATGACGCAATCCTATTCAATGATTCATTATAATCCTGCTTTGAGGGGGCATGTATAAATGAACTTCATCACATGCATACTTATTCGTATTCACTCGAAGGGCACGCTGCTCCTATCATTCACTCTACATTCCATTCCATCTCACTCATCCACAACATATTGCATATCTTGGTCACATTTACTCTTGCTTTCTTATGCTTACATGTACACTTTGTTTCCATTGTGTATGTCATAAATTTTCTATATACACATGTGTGTTCACTTGCCTTCTAGTTGTGATCATAGGATTTACATAGATCTTTACACGCAATGTGGATGCTTTCATAATACCTCATACCACAGTCCCATATAAGCTCTTAGGGGCATCCAATTTCGTAATCATTACAGGTGTTATTATTTCGATTTATACTATTTATCATTTCACACTAGTACTATATTATATTAGATTATACATGTTTTGACATGCATTTTATCTTCCTAACATGTTAATGGGGGCTTCATGTGTAGTGTTTGTCTTGTAGGAATTATTTTATACCATGGTTGTTTGATACATTACTTGTTACTATTTGCTCTTATCTTTCATTGTTTGTCATTATTTGTGGGCTTTGCCATATGTCTTATTTGTTCACTTCTTGTATGCTTTTGGCCACTTCGGCCTTGATTGTCTTATGACATCGTGAGTGATGTCCCATTTTTGTAACCCATTTTTCATGGTCTACATTATCTTCTTGCATGTTAGCTTATACATTATATTCTTATGTATTAGCTTACACATTTTCTACATGCGTGTTTGACTTGTTTACACTAACACTTGTTTCCAACCACTTTATTTGTGTGTGCCTTAGTTTCTACTAAGCACATTCCTTCCCCCTCCAGGGGCATCAATTTCATTTGGTGGTCGGTCCTCCTTTGGGCCACACACTCCTCACCCACGTCGCATATACCCAAAACAATGGGAGAATCATTGGGTGAATTAAACACTCCATTAAACAGATTTGGCATAGTTCAAAGCGGTTTTACACAATAGAATTTATAGGACATACACAGTCCTTTAGCACTCGGTATGCATACATTACACCTTCTTTTATACTTTCGTGTTGGATTGAAATGGATCAGATTTGTACACACTATGTGCAATTTTGTTCTTACCTCGGGAAATAGTCAAAGGTTAGAGAATAACACTAGAATTTTCTCACTACACTTCTTAGTCACATGGTTCAGCTCGTGCAAGATCGCCCAAAAAACTCACACTTGGTGCACACTTGGTGTGAGATCACCCAAAAAACTTGCACTTGGCGCAACTAGCATGAGATCACCCAAAAACTCATTCTTCTACAACATCTTCAGGATCCTTTCTATATCTTTCACTCATCACGGATCAGTGCACATGTTCCTTTTCACATTTCCACATACTTTTTAGACACTTTTTACTCGTTTTGATAAGAATTTTTCGAGATACATGTATTTGAATAATCATTTGTTCTTCTCTTTTGCAGGTATGTTCTTATGAGAAGTAGTAGTCACATCAATCATACATCAAGCAACATCAACAATAGGTACAATGTGACATCTATACACATTCTTTCACCCCTAGGGTCATCATCATTTTTCACTTCCTCTTCTCTAACAAACACGCTTCATATTTTTATCACTCCAAGCTTTTTCTTGTCTCCTTGACACACTTTTCACCACCGATTTACATTGTTATAAGGTACGCATCTCTTATCTACTTTATGTTATCGAGCATTCACTCAACAACATAAAGTGGGGAAAATGTAGACACTAAATCACACACTTTGGGTATATTTCTAGGTCCTAGTCACATACTACTATTCATATGATTCCTAAGTGAGAAAAGTACTAATTGACCACTATATTTGGAAGTCTTGCTTGCTTTTAGTTTTCCTTTTTGGTCTTACACACCTTCTTTCCCAGTCTGTCCTTTGATATAAACACTTCAGTTTTCTAAGCTTGGACACTAGCACCCACCCAGGGATGTCAACTCCCGGGCACCCCCATCCCCTCTGGGTGCCCCGACCTCTTTGTATTTTGTTTACATATTTTAGGTCCTTTCTATCCATTTGTGTATCTTATTTTCTTAGTGTTTGACTTTTTAGTGGGTAATTACGAAATTCAAGCAAGGTGTTTCACCGAATAGTACACGTATGTAATAGCAAAACAGAGATAAAGTAAGGGTGAGGAGGAATACCTGTGAATGAAGGTGGAAGGTAGAGTGTGCACGTTCTGATTTTCGATCCAATGTTGATTGTGAGAAATTCCTTTTTGCTAGGAGGAACTACCTATGAATACAAAACAAGACCACAAGAGGAATATTAAACAATATATGTCAGTGGATTGCTAGCGTATGCTAGATCTGGGAAGTGTGATACTTCCTAGATGGTTTTCAATCTATTGTTTAAAATAACTTAATGCAATAAATGATGTGAACCAATAATTTCCTATTGTAGTTAATATTATTTAGGTGTCTCATTTAAGTACAACAAGCAAATCTAATCTAACATGTTAGGTTAAGATCAAATCTGGAAGTGAGACAGGTAAATAAGGTGGTTGGGACAGGAGTCAAGATCAAGCTTTAGGTGAAGTTAGACACGAGAGGCTGACATCGGTTTGGTATGACCAATGTCGGTTGAGGATAGACCGGCAAGCGATAGTTTAGGTTAACCAACATCGGTAGGGTTGGGCTGATAGAAACTTAATGAAGTTTGGTTTTGGTGATTCTCTATGATTACACAAAGAATGGACAGAGAATGGTGAGGTTGATGACAGTGTTGGGAATACTCAGAGATGTCTGGAGGTGGGTATGGAGGGTTGAGAGGTTGTAGGTGATTAGGTGGAGGGATTGGTAGGAGGGTGAGAGATGATGGGATGCAAGGGAGACTAGAACTCCCAAACAAAGATAAAGAAATTGATCTAAGTATGGAAAGATACAGATCTAAAGGTACTTACTTGTCTTGACATACCTGGTGGTTGGATGGAGGTGATGGTTGATCCGTGGAACAGATGGTCACTTCCATGATGTGTATTCTTGAAATGTTATCGTGAATGCTTTCCTTTTAGATCAGTGCTTGGTTGTTGGTTCAGGATGTTTGGATGTGCAGGAGTGCTCTAGTGCGTGCTTGCATGCAAATATCTCTTCTCAAAAACTTGAATAATTCTTCCAACCTCTCAAACAAGGTTACCAAATTTAATATATGGTAACCAACGATGGTTTAGGTTACCAAAGATCGGTTTTGGGTTGATCGACGTCGGTTAAGGTGAGAAATCCTAGGTTTACTAAATATAGATCTTGCAATCTTTTTGGCTAGCTCTATCCATTGTTTGGATCAAAATGGAATGTTGCACTTAGATAAGTGGGCATGCGGTTAGAGGAAGAATAGGCATGTGATTTTAGGGTTGAACTAAGTCTTAGTTAGTTATGGTAAGTAGGACTAAGTCTTAGTAAAAAGGAAACATGCTAAGAATAGGTTTATGATGAGGTGTCTAGGTGATGTGGTGGGGTGAGGTGGAAATTAGTTTAATTAAGGTAATTAAATAATGAATATTGTGATAATGTGCATTAATTTAATTATAGGTAATTAAATTAATATACATGTGGGGTAAAGGGGGAGTGTGACCCAAATTTGGTGTCTACACAAGGGA
This sequence comes from Taxus wallichiana var. yunnanensis, assembly GCA_018340775.1. NCBI lineage: Eukaryota > Viridiplantae > Streptophyta > Pinopsida > Cupressales > Taxaceae > Taxus > Taxus wallichiana. Next base: position 447,701,309 of record CM031238.1, read on the forward strand.
ATCATATAAATATAAAGTTATGCGACCATAATAAAGGACCAAGCACTAAGTATTATCTATCACCACCTAAGATTACATCCAACAACATTCAAGCATCCATCTAGCTCCACATAAGGGATAAGGGGTTGTTATTTTTGCATACATGCATAGGAGGGGAAGTTCATTTTTCCATGCACACATCTATATACATCTTCTAAATCTAGCTATTGTTCGATATCAAGTGCAACTTGCACAAGAGCCACCCATGACATGATTCTTCACACACACACACACACACACACACACACACACACACACACACACACACAACACACACACAATAACTATGGAGTCTGAAATGTAGTGCAACACCCATATCATAAGTTCACTTAGTTGGGTGACCATCGGGTCAATCGATTCCCCATTTGCATATTTTTGTTTTTAGGATTTGACATGTTTTAGGGATTTACATGTGCTCTTTCTTCTTGCATGTTTCAGGTGAATAACAACAAAGCACATCGACATACATGCAATTAAATGCAAACATTAGCAAACATCTCGTGACCCTACAAAGATCATTTTCTAAAGTTATGAGAAGTCACAAGTGCCCAGAGAAGGTTTGCGAATGCCCTAGGCACCCCCGATCCATTCTAAGCACCCTAGTCCAGGGTAGATCCTACATTTGCACAATTTTTTGAGCTTAGGTGCAACACTTCCCTCCTCCTCCTCATTCATCGGTTCATCATTTCGATATATAGTCTAGGATTATTTGTGAATCGGCTAAGTGTTCTATCCTTTTATTTACAACTTGGGTTTCAAATTTTCTAGCTTACTTGTTGTGGTCATATATGTATTTTTTTGCATATCTATTTATTACATTGTTACATATTTAGATTAGCATTTATTTATTTTCAATATTTGTTTAATCACATCTACTTTCCTACACACTACAAGTGTATTGTTTCATTTATTACTACTTTCATTCTTACTAAGCACACTACTTTCTATTGTTTTATACACACTTTGACATAATTTTTATCTCTCTAACATGCTAATGGGTGCTTAATGTACAACATTTTCTTTGTAGGACCATTTTCCACTATGTTTGTCTACTACTTTGTTTTTATTGTCTTCCACCGTTTGCCATTATATGCCATTGTTTGCAGTATGCCTTATTTCTTATTTAATAATTGCTTGTATGTTTTGGCCACTTCGCCCCGATTGTCTTCTTGCGACATTGTGAGTGATGTCCCATGTTTGAAACCCACTTTTTGCGGTCTACTTTGTCTGCATTATTGCTTGTTTACATTGTCTTCTATAACATGCTTGTCACTTTTCTACTAACACAACCACTTTGTTTACATGTGCCTTGGTTTTTACCATGCACATCCCCTCCCCCTATAGGGTATTAGGTTCAGATCAACATTAGGTCCTCTCCTTTGGGTCACATTCTCCTAGTGATGTTGCATGCACCCCAAATGAGGGGGCATACATTAGGTGAATTAGTCACCCCATACAATGTACTCGAGCTTTAGTACAAGCCTACATAACACAGGAAAAAAATAGAGTTATAGTCACAGAAAGACCTAGATTCTGACTTGGGTCCTTAGTTTAACACATACACCAGTGCTTAGATACAAACATTAGTGCCTGGGAACTCTTGACCTTTCCTAGGTACCTATGACCGGCTGCATGATTATAGTTACTTTCTAAGATCAACACGGTTTGCAGCGAGCTTGACAAAGTAGTTTTCATAGTTTAGGGATAGTCCTCCAACAATCAAAATCCATTATATCTCTTTTTCTACTTGGATTAAACTGGAACAACATAGAACTAAACATGGATCACACCATCTACAGTGGTGTATACATTCGGGAAGAAGTCATGGAAGGAGAATAAAATTAGACCTTTCTCCTCAACACTCTTCTATTGTGGCATGAGATTGCCCAAAAACAAGCTCTTGATGTGAGATCATTAAAAAAATCACTCTTCTATGATAGTTCAAGACATTTTCTATCCCTTTCACTCTTCATGGATTAGGTGCACACTTCCCTTTACTACTTTTTCAAATTTGTATATACTTTTACATGTTTTTAAAGAGTCTTCATAACTCATGAATTTTAAAAGGAATGATAACTAGATCGTATTACCAAGCCAAGAACACATATGTTAATCAAACACCACAATCAATAAGATGAAATTAATTCACTAGAATAACTTTACATAAACCTTTGCAAACAAATGAGTAGCAATATCATATATTATTATGGAACTCAATGAAATACAATAAGAATGGGCCTTGCTTATATAGGTAAGGAATAAAAATCTAAGAACCAGTCAAGTCAAGCTCGTAGATCAAGCCATAAATCATGGAAAGAACTAGTCAAGACCACGATTTAGGAAAGAACTAGACATCAAAATCTAGTCAATACCATAGATCAAGGAAAGAACTATACCTAACAACTAAATAATATCTACCTAATATCTAAATAAATAAAAACAAATATCCACACACATAAGTGGGTGAGGATAAATACAATAAAGGTAAATAAAGTACGTAGGTGAACATGAGCTAAGGTAAATCCATACTCTAACACCCCCTCAAGTGAAGCTAGGGGCTAAAATAGAATGGCATGTCCACGGTATGAGTCCCGAAAACTAGGCTTGATGAGGTACTCATGTACAATACATCCATGAATAAATCTCAACCAAAAGAAGGAAATAATCTTGCTATAAGGAAAAATCCTACTAGAAGGAAAGAGAAGGAAGAGGATGAGAAGATGTTCTCACGAACACCCCCAAGAACAAATTCAAAACCCCAAGCATTCCATGCAACTCAAGGTAGTGAGGTGATGCAAAAGGCTTCGTAAAGATGTTTGAAACTGTTGTTGAGTCAAATGTACTCCAAGTAAAGAAATCCATCCTGAATGTGCTTTGACAAATGAAGTGGATGTGTATCTCAATATGCTTGGTCCGTTGGTGCTCAACTGGGTTGCAGAAATGTGAATTGCACTTTGGTTGTCACACCAAAGTATATTTAGTGAATCCTATGGGAATCCAAACTTTGTCAATAACTGTCGAAGCCAAAGAATCTTGCCGACTCACTATAATTGTTTCCCTGTACTTTGCCTCTAAAGATGAAAGTGCAATATCCTATTACTTTTTGCATGCCCTAAAGAATGAGAAGAACCAAGACAAAAATATAGCTAGAAGTAGAACACCTGTCATCAATAGAACCTTCCCAATCTGAATCTATATACCCAACCAACTGAGTAGAACCCCTAGTGTAGTGTAGGCAAAAGTGGGAAGTGTCGTGCAAATAGCACAAAATCCTTTTAGCAACCTATTAGTGACTACTATGAGGAGAATGTGCAAACTGAGATACAAGCCCTACTGCAAATGAAATATTAGGGTGAGTATGGGTCAAGTACATGAGACTTCTAACCAACTGCCTATACAAAGTAGGATCACAAAGTGGAGTGGTACATGTGGAAGTAAGAGTAACCCTGACTGAAAAGGAGATGGACTTGGCTTGCAATCAGCCATATCAAAGCATTGAAGAAGATCATGGGTGTACTTTTGTTGACTCAAATGAATCCCTGAATCTATCTGAGAAATCTGCAAACCAAGGAAATAATGCAATAACCCAAGATCTGTCATGTCAAACTGTAGAAATATCCCTCTGAATAGTCTGAATGTGGGAAGAAGATCTTCCAGTAAGTAACATATCATCAACATACAAGACAAGTATCACAATATCCTCACCAACATGTTGGAGATACACTATATGATTGAGTGGCAATGAACAAAACCAATAGATAGAAGAAAAGAATCCATCTTCTCATACCAAGCCCGAGGGGCTTGTTTGAGACCATAGAGAGACCTTCGGAGCCTACAAACAAGAGAAGAATCATGAACAAATCCAGTTGGCTACTCCATGTATATTTCCTCTTGTAAATATCCATGTAAGAAGGCACTCTTCACATCCATCTTGATATATAGGCCACCCCTGTGATGTAGTAATAACAAGTACAAGGCATACAAAATCCATCTTGCAATGGGTGTAAAATTCTTAGAGTAATCAATACCTTCAACTTGTGAAAAACCCTTTGTAACAAGATGAGCCTTATACTTGTCAATGGACCCATCAGCTACGTATTTGGTTTGGTATACCCACTTACACCTAACCATATTTCTTCCTTTAGGAAGAGATACCAAATCCTAAGTATGATTCTTCATCAAAGAAGAATACTTAACTTCCATCACATCATCCCACTCCTGTATCCCATGAGCCTTTGAAAAGACTGTGGATCCTCGAAACTACCTAACACAAAAGTCCAGAACTTGTAGAATGTGTGTGATGATGCCTAGTGGGTGGAAGATCTTGTATGAAAGGTGTTTCCTCAAAAATTGTAGTACAAGCCCACTTAGGCATAGTGACAACATCAGTGGGAATATGATCCTCAACGAAATCTATAACCTCCTCATCAACCTCCTCAAAGAAAGGATCCTCAAGATGAGATGAAGAAGAAGAAGAAGGAGGCATGGAAGAAGATGAAGAATCATGAGGAGTGAAGCGCTCATCAAACTAAACATGTGTTCGAAAAATAATGTCATGAGTATCAAGATCTAAAAGTCGATAAGCTCTCATGTCCTCACAATACCCTATAAAGATCAAGGGTTTTCTCTTCTTATCCAAAGCTTTCCTTTTCTTCTTTGGCACAAAGGCCCAAGCATGGCTCCCAAAGACTCGAAAAAATGAGACATCGGCTTAGTGTTGGACCAAGATTCCTCTAGAGTCAAATGCTCAAGTGCTTTGTGTGGTGTGTGATTCTGAATGTAGTTAGCACAATTAATTGCTTCTACCCAATAGATAGGAGGTAAATATCTAGAATACATCATACAATTAGCCATTTCCTTCAAAGTTATATTCTTCCGTTCTGCTAAGCCATTACATTTTTTGGAGTATGAGGAACAGAATGCTAGTGAATAATGCCTTGAGATTCCAAAAAATCAAAAACTCATTGCTGAAGTACTCCCCCCATTATAAGTGTGAAGGTTCTTTATGCAACTCGAAGATTGTTTCTAGACCAAATCCTTGAAGACTTTGAAGTGTGAAAAAAAACATCACTTTTGTACTTCAAAAATAAACCCAAATACGCATCAAGAAATTATTAATAAAGGTAAGTGCATACTTAGCTTCATTAAAAGAGGGGTAGGAAAAACCATCAAGTCACTATGCACAAACTCAAGCGGTGAAGAAGATCTCTTAGAGAAGTTCTTAGGAAATGGATCTTGGTGTTATTTCCTATAACACGATACAAAGCAAACTCCATCAAGACAAGAAACTATAGGAAGACCATCTACCATACCATGAGTGCTCAACTCCTTAAAATATCTGTAATTAAGATGTCCAAATATTTCATGCTAAATCTTACTCTCTGAATCTGCATGAGAAACCAATCCTGTCCCTATAGAAGAAGTGTCATCAAAACCCTCAAAGTGATATAGTCTAGAACTATGATCAACAATACCCTGAGCAACAAGTGAATAAGGCTCCAACAAAGTTCTTACTTCTACTCCATGTGGTGTAAAAGTCATTGTTTTCCCTTGACCAAAATGACAAATTTGATATACATAAAGCAAATTTGTAGTGATGTTAGGAACATATAGTGCATCTTGGATACTACCACCATCAAGTTATAAATCACCTTTTCCCTCAATAGAAAGAAAAGAATAATATCCAACCTTAATGTGAACTCAAACCTAGAGAAACAAAGACTCCTTGGAAGAAGTCATGTGATGAGAAGCACCAAAATCTATAACCCAGATGTCTACAAGTGGTGGTTGAGATCTCCCAACAACATTAAGTGTTTTGCCATGCTAATTAGAAGGATGTGGAGTGGAGATAGAAATTTTTGTTTCTTGACTACATCCTCTAAGGCTTGCATTCACTTATAACACCTATGTTCTTCATGACCACTACCCCCACAAAAAGAGCATGAAAGGCTAGACTTATTCTTGGATTTAGAAGACTCCTTGGGTTTAGAGTTGTTTTCTTTAGGTTTAGGAGCATTTTGAGATGGAGAAGGGGTGGATTTGGTTTTACTTTTTGGTTTTCCCTTGCCCTTAGGATTAGATGTAACTAATTCCTTTTGAGAGGTGGAAGACTCAAGGTGAGACAATTTGGATTCTTCCCTAGTAATTCTTTCACAAAATGTTTCTAAGTCAGGCATTTTAAATTTGTCACCTAAGGCATCTATGCTAGAGAAAAAGGTAGAAGAAAATATTTGAAATGGTCCTCTCAACTTGGATAGAATCAAGTAAACACACTCTTCATCTTTATTATCTCTTCCACTCCCTTCAAATGTGTCAACAAATTCTTGAACTTGGTAAGATAGTCTATAATTGTTGGAAAATCTTCAGGACTAAGAGAGGTGATCTCAATTTCAAGTTGTATGGCTCTCATATGATCCACCTTACTAAATAAATCCTCTAATTTCTCCCATATTTTGAAAGGAGAGTCACATTTTTCCAAATGAAACAAAATATTGTCACTTACATAAGTTCCTATCAAACCCATACACTCATCAAATTTGCACTGGTACTAAAATTTCTCATATTCTCTAGTGAACACTGGTTGTTCTGAATAAGTTAAAGTCCATAATCATTTCCACTTAATTATTTTTTTCCATTATTGGTTTCCATGTGTGGTAATTATGTGTTGTTAATGGCTCAACATGATCTAATGTAGAAATAGATAAAGATGTCATCCTAAAAAATCACAAAAATAAATGCAAGAACCAAATAATGCAACAAGAGCCCACCTCGATTTTGACACTTTGTAATGAGTGCATGTTACAATGTGGTACTTTATAATTATAGTGTGAATCTCAAAATAAATATTTTAAATGGAAAGAGCACAAAAAACAAGCACTTTTGCAAAAAAATGACACTTAAAACTGAGTTATTGATCAAAATATACAAGTTTTTCAATATTATGCTTTACTATTTATTTTAGTTGCCACTAAAACATAGTAAAATGCTCTTTCCTTCACCACAAAAAAAATGAAAGGGGGTTGGAGTTAAGCACCTACTAGTAGGAATCACAAGCTTTAAGCCCTACAATGACCATACTATATGACTAGGGGCTAAGGATTTCAATGAGTCCACACACATAAGTGGGTGAGGATAAATACAATAAACGTAAATAAAGTACAGCGAACATGACCTAAGGTAAATACCTAAAAAAGTACCTAGGTGAACATGACCTAAGGTAAATACCTAACAACAAGAAGCCCTTCATCAAGTAACAAAAACAACAGGGACAACTCATATGTTTCACCCCTAGGGTCACTTCCTCTTTCTTAGCTTCCATGCTTCATTTTTATCACTCCACGCTTTCACTTGTCTTGTAAAAATCGGCACACTATTGCCATCTTACTCTACATGGTTATCATGTATGCATCTCTTATCTACTTTATGTTATCGAGTATTCACTCAAAAACATAAATTGGGGGAAAATGTAGACACAAAATCATGCACTTGGGTACATTTCTAGGTCCATAAACACATACTTGCATTCATATGATTCCTAAGTGAGAAAACAGGTAATTTATTGTTGTTTTTGGTCTCTTTTCTATTTTTCTCGTTTTCTCTTTGGTCTTACACACCCACCGCCTGCATGACCTAGTCGATACTCCACGTGTTTATCTCTTATGACTCACGGACACCAAAGCCCAACTAGGATGCTAGCGCATAAGCACCACGACCTCTTTCTAACTTACTCACCTCTTTTGGGCCTCTTTTATCTTTTGGGTAACTTATTTTCTTATGGGTTAGCCTTCCAGTTTTTATTTACAAAATTCATCCAAGGGAATCATATAAATACAAATCTATGTGACAAAATAAAGGACCAAGCTCTAAACATCTACTATCATCACCAAAGGTTACATCCAAAGGCATCTAAGAGCATCAAAGGCATTCATCTAACACTCATGTAAGGGACAAGGGATTGCATTTTTTGCATACATAGCATAGGAGGGGACGTTCATTTTTCCATCCACACGTCTCCACGTACATTGGTAGATCTAATTATCACTCGATATAACATGCACTTGCACAAGGATTCCTAGGGCACAATTTCTACACACATACATAAAAACTATATGGAGTCTCGAGATGTAGTGCATCAATCAGTCGTAAGTTCACTCTATCGAGTGACCACCGCGGTCGATCTGAAGCCCCATATTACATCTTTTATTTTTAGGATTTGATGTAGTTTAAGGGTTTTGTAGATCGTCTTCTCTTTGCAGCTACACGTGAATTCAATGATCATCTAACGATATACAAGTGACAAAGAGCGAAGGTTAATGACATTTGTGTGACATAAGAAAAACTAGTCTCTCGAGTTCTTGTGCGGTCACATACACCTAACAAAGGTATTTGGCACCTAGGCATCCTCACCCTAGTCTAGAGCCCTCACCCCATTCTAGGTGCCCTAGTCCTGCTCATCCGGTAGTTCCAAGATTTGTTATGTGCGATTGTGATAGTATGCTCCTCCTGTTCACCATTTTTTCAAGCTAGAATACTTCGGGATCAAGTGTGAAATCAGCTAAGTATTCTTCCCTCTCTCTTACACTTAGGGTTTCATTTTTATCTAGCTTATTTCTTATGTGATATATGTACTTTAACATCTATTTATCATACTTGACTCTACAAATAGTATTTTACAAATTCCATATTTGTTAAATCACTACCCCGTTAAGTCAGTTTACCAGAAATAGCTCATGCCACCATAAACTTCAATTACATGTCGATCCTTTGTCTAACATATGGCTATTTTTATCCTCATCCATCCCCTCTTCCTTTACATGCAGCTTCCTAGAGCTAAAGTTTAAGTCCACTTTCAGACTTATGTTTATCCCTATTTCCTTGCTACCCTACATGTCCTACTCTATATGCTTTCCCTTTTTCCATATTCTAGTTCTTGACGTCTCTCGCCCATCCCCATTGTTTCTCTTGGGCACATGTTCCTTCTCCTTCCCTTGCATGCATACTTCTCGTGCACTCCCCTAGTCTTGATCTATACATGTCCTTAGTATATTCCATGCACCTTCAAAGAATGATCAATGAATAAAGAATATAATAGACATGATAGGGGCCCAACATCAAGTAAAGACAAAGTGTGTGTGCACACTCAGATATGTTTTTCCTTTATGCATGTAATTTTCAATTACACACTTAAAAGGGGGAAATGTAGACACTCAAATTCGAAACTTATCCTTTAAGAATAACAAGTTTGGCAATGTTCTCTTCTTTAAGACACATGCTCAAATTCTAAGTCCAATCATCACATTTCTCTAGATATCTCTTGATTTTATCATCTATGCACTCGCTATGTCATTCGCTAAGGAGTATTAACTAAGAAAATAAGTAATTCAACTCCATACATCATTCCTAAACTTTTGATTTTACATCACTACATGCATACAAAAAATATTACCATTTGGGACCATAATGGACTACGTGCATGCCCCCTTTCATCTCGACTACCTTTTTTTAATTAGATTATCTTTTATGTGTCATTTATTTCTTCCTAGCGTTGGACTTAATGTGATATTTCACCTACTAAAGGCTATATAAGCAAGTTAATATCACTTCATAACTCATCTGACACTTTCATAAGCTCCTATTACAAATATCATATAAAAGCACTCAAAGCTCTCCTAAATCATCCAAAAGTAGTTAAAAATTAGTTAGATCAATCATTACTACTGTCCGAAACACTCAACTAGGACAACGTGTACACACTAAATCACGTACTTGGGTACATTTCTAGGTCCTAATCACACACCATTATTCATATTATTCCTAAGTGAGAAAAATGGTAATTGACATCTATCTTTGGCCTCTTTCTTTGCTTTCTTATTTTTTCGTGGTCTTGCACACCCCACTTGCCTAGTCCGACTTTCACCGTTGTATCTTTCTTAGCTCGGGACATAAACACCCGAGCCATGATGCTAGCACCTAGGTGCCCTCATGCCCTCTGGGTGACCTTGACCTCTTTGTATATTGCTCACCCTTTTTGGGCCTCTTTTATCTTTTAGGAATATTTTTTTCTTGTTGGTCGGCCTTTTAGATGTTAATTATGAAATTCAAACAAGGGAATCATATAAATATAAATCTATGTGATCATAATAAGGGACCAAATTCTAAGCATTTACTACCATCACCTAAGGTTACATCCAAAGGCATTCTAAGAACATTAAAGCATCCATCTAGTTGTTTCACTATTTTATTTAAATTTTTAGACGAAACAGATAAGGGTGTGGGCCAAGGAGGAATACCTATTGTGACGATCGGTTTGAAGGTCGTTGTGCACGTTCTGACTTCTTGATCTAATGTTGACTGTGAGAGCTTCCTTTTGGCTAGGAGGAACTACCTAAAATACACAATAAGACCACAAAAAGAGGATTAAATAATATATGTCAGTGGGCTACCTAGTGTGTGCTAGATCTAGGAAGTGTGATACTTCCTCGGTGGTAATCAACCCACTGTTTAATACAATTTAATGTAAGAAATAACGTAAGTAAATATAATCCTATTATAGTTGATATGATTTAGGTATCTCATCCAAATACAATAAGAAAATCTAACATAATAGGCTAGGCTATGATCAGATCTGGAAATAAGGTAAATAACTAAGGTGTTGGAATAGGTCAGGGTCAAATTCTAGGTCACTTGAATCACTTGAAAAGGGTTATTGGGATCTGGTATTAGTAGGACTACCAAATACAAAGACCGACGTCGGTCTGGTATGACTTACGACGAGTTCATCGGGGGTAATAACTCAATAGTTCATGGTTTTGGGATTTGTCTGAGACTAGATCAGAGATGGTGAGGAGTTGGTTTAGGTCTGGGGAGATGTTGGGAATATTCAGAGGTACTTAAGAGTAGACAGAGGTGATTAAAAGGGTTATGAGTGATGGGAATGGTCGGGTTCATAGGAAGGCAATAGTGGTGGGGTGAAAATATAATTGATGGTTGATAAACAAAGGTGAAGAACTCTTATAAACTGAATAAAAATGAAGTGATGCAGGTTAGAGACACACTTACTATTGTGTAGGTTCAATGGTTGGGTGGTGGTGATGGTTGATTGGTGAAATGGTGATCAGTGTCATGGCAGTGCTTCCCAGAGTGCTCCTGTGAATGCAAATACCTTCTGATCAATGGTTGTGTTGGCTATAGCTACTTGGATGTGTGAAGGAGCTCTGGTTCTTACTTTGCATGCGCAGATCTCCTTTTTCTCCAAAACTTGACAATGTATCTAACCTCTCAAACAAGTTTACCAAAAATGGTTATATGGTAACCGATTTATGGTTTAGGGTGACCGGTGTCGGTTTCGGGTTGACTGGCATCGGTGAAGGCGGGATATCCTAGGTTTCCTAAAATAGTTGATCTTGGAGATCTTTTCTCAGCTTTGCTAGTTGGTGTCGGTCCTAAATGGAATGTTGTGCTTAGATACGCGGGAATATGGTTAGAGGAAGAATAGGCATGTGCTTTTAGGGTTATACTAAGTCTTAGTTTATTAAGGTAAGCAGGGCTAAGTCTTGGTTAGTTATGGAGACATGCTATGAATAGGTCTATGGTGAGGTGGCTAGGTGAGGTGTGCATCCATTTAATTAAAGTAATTAAATTAATAAATGGAGTGAAGGTGAGTATTAATTTAATTATAAATAATTAAATTAATATTAATGTGGGGTATAAGGGTCATGGTTAGGTGAATGTGTTTAAGTTGGTTATTCGAAAGGGGACCAAGGGGAGTGTGACCCAATTTTGGTGTTTACACTAGCTTCACACAAGGGACAAAAGGACTGTTATTTCTTCATACATGCATAGGAGGGGAAGTTCATTTTTCCATACACACATCTATTTACATTGTTACATCTATCTATTGTTTGCTATCAAGTGCATATTGCACAAAAGCTTCATAGGGCATGATTTCACAAGGCACTTGCACGCGCACACACACACACACACACACACACGAGAACTACATGGAGTCTGAAATGTAGTGCAACGCCTAGATCGTAAGTTCACCTAGCGAGGGATTTGATGTGTTTTGGGGTTTTGCAGATATCTTTCTCTTTGCAGGAGTTACAGTGAATTTCATGGGCATAATGTGACACACAAGCGATCAACAACGATGGTTAGCGAACATATCATGCGACCCGTGAAAACTAGTTCATGAGGTTTTAAGCAAGAAGCTCCCAAAGAGGGTCTCTGGTGCCCAAGCACCCGGGAAGAACCTTGGTGTAGCATATTCCGACACTCCTGTAATTTTCTAGGTTTAGTTACTTACAGCCTGCACTCATGTTTCATAAGTTTTCCAGCTCTATACACTTTGGAATTTATCATGAATCGATAAGTTTTTTTATCCCTCTCTTGCACTTAGTGTTTTGAGTTTACTTTGCTTATTTCTTGCATCATATATACACTTTAATGTTATATCATTGTATGTGACTCTGAAATAGACTTCTAGGGTTTAACATTAATTTCAATATTTGTTAAATCATTTGGTGAATGTCTTATTCGAATACTCTTGGATCTACATCTTTCTTCTCTCATGGCTTGTAAAATTCCTCAAATTTCTTTGTATGATTTAATTCAAATGCATAATAATTGCAAGATTGTTCTAAAAATCCTAGACACCATGTATCTCCTGGAGATACGCCATCACATCAAGTGTTATTTTCGATCGCTTTATCGGATGACCACTAGCCTCCGTGATCCTCCATTCAATCAACCCATGTTGGAATCAATTCAAGCTTTGTATATTTTATTTCAAGATCATTATATCAGCTATTTTTGACTTTGCAAAAATAGTAAACATGAAAAATTTTAATTTTTTTCAAAAGTGTTATCTTGCACGATTTTTCTCCTCCATCGCAATCGTCTTATTCTCACGGTCATTCTGGTTTTCGTTTCATTCTTTTTGAATAAGCCCTCCTCCCACTACACCACAAACCATATTTTAATTATTTAATTAATATTTACCTTGTTATTTAATAAAATTAATATTTATTAAATTTTAGGGTTTTTAATTAATAAATATTAATTTTAATATTGAATAGAAGTTGTTCGACAAACTTGGGAGAATTTTTCTTCTTTTTATTAATTTTCGTAACTGTCGTGAGCAAGTGTCGGGGGGGGGGCAATCTTTCTTCCACTTCCAATTTCCGTAGACAATTTTGATTTTGCTTCTATCATCCGGGAATTGATGAAGAGACAGTTACAAGAGGTTGCAGGAGCAGAGGAGATTGGGAAGGAGGAACAAGGAGATATTGCAGATATCCAGAGCCTGGAGAAGGAAAAACTTATTCTACAGACACTATTCGGCTTTCACACGGAAACTTGGCACAGGCATTAGCTAGAGCCAGAAACCTTGAGAGTTCCAGGTAGTTGTTTCCATCCTTCATGCATTCACGTGCTAGCAGTTTGTCAGAGTTCCACATTCCAGCAGAGGAAAATCCAGCTGTTAGAAGGAATCAAGGAAATAAATAAACACAGTCCATGCATATTTGTTTTTGTTTGTTGTTTTGTAGCAGTGCCACCCAGAAGGAGAAGAATGTCCACGCAGCCCAGGGAGGAGACTGTCCATGCAGGGAAGAAGAATAATAGTCCACGTGCTGAGATTGGAGAAAAGAGTTTCCACACACATGCATTTTCCAAAAAGGAGCTTTCCATTGTTCAACGCAGGAAGAATAAAAGCAAGGAGTTTTCCATTTTTCAACGCCTAAGGAGGAAAGAAGGAACAATTTGGAGATCCCATGCATGCATTCAGGAAAAAGTAGAAAAATCCAAAGCCCATGTAGCCCAAGGAGAACAGTCCAAAAAGGGGAATTTTTGTTTTGTTTTTGATGAGTCAAATCACCACGCAGAGCAGCTTGGAGATCTTCACGTGGGAGCAGGAAAGGAATTATTTTTGTTGTTGTTTTGTTTTGTTTTGGTGCAGCAATCTCCATGCCTGAGCAAGAAAGGAACAACAACAAATGAAGATTTCCAATGCATTGTTTTATGCCTCTGAGAAAAGCTAATACCAAAGTCCATGTGGGAGGAGAGAAAGACATAACAAATATAAAAATCAGAGCATAGCAGCCAAACAATCTCCACGCAGGGTTTGGAAGGAAGAGTGAGTTTTGTTTTTATCCATGCACAACCTGCAAAAGGAAACAAAACAACAGTTTAAGCCAAATTCCATGCATACTTTTGAAGTAAGGAATAAGATTAGAATATAATCAAAAATAGGAATCCACGCATGTGTAATTAATTGAAATTCAACACTAATTTCTTATTATTATTTATTATTAAAAAAATACATTCATGATGCTACGCATGCTGAGAAGACAATGAATTTCCCATGTCGAGGGTCGATGGAGATACTCACGCACACAGTGAATATTTAAAAAAAATAAATAATAATAAGGAGCTTCGAAGATTCGACGCATCGCTAGGAGTGTAAAAATGATCCAAAATTGTATTATTTTTTTATGATGATTTGAGCTTCGCCTCAATATTGTTGTATGGTCATTTTGAATTCGGCATCCGCTGAATCTCTTTTTATTTAAAAATAAATAAATAAATAATAGAAAGAGTCATATTATTCTTGCAACAATGGTGGTCCTGGAGACTTAGACCCGACACCTTCTCAGTGTCTTGGTTTTCTTTTCGTTCTCTGTGTTATTTTAATAAAAAAATCATAATGGGTGAACGTTCTAATAAGTCGGCACTGAAATATGCATACCAAGGATTAGTTCCAGCATCGCCTTTAAATTCAGCATATGACAACATTTTGGATACCGATATGGGTCACGTAGATATGGTTCAGTTCTGTGACAGGGTAAGACGGGAAGGGGGAACTATTTTCTCAAAAAGGCTTTATCGTTGCGGTTTACCTCAAGTGGCAGCATTTCCGTTTCCATACAATGCCCTAAATTTTTCCTGGCTTGTGTTGAACATTATGATCCTGAGCATCGGGAATTTTTAATGACAGAAATGAACCTTTTCTGCTCAATTCTCCAGATCATATGGAAGATTTTTTAAGAGTGCCACTCCATGAAGAAAATGTTGACATCACACAAGAATCGACACAATAGTTCTGGGATGAAAATCCTCTGAGATGGTCAAAGATGGTTGATAAAAATTGGTTGGTCAAACCAAAGACTCACACTTCAAGAATTCCCAAAGAGTTGTTTTGGGTAGAATTTCATGAAGAAATAGGAGATATGATTACTCTCCTCAGTAGGGTTTTTGGTCTTCCTTCTGCCAAAAATTTCACCCTTGGATGTATCCTTGATGTAAAGATGTTCATTGATTGGGCAAGTATCATTAGCAATACTTTACATAAGCAATTGATTGAGGTAAGGATGACAGTCATTTTTACATGACTTCATATTTGATTTATGTTGTAGCGAGAAGGAGGATATTTTCAGGGCTAACAACTAGAGGTGCAATGGGTCCTGACAAGAATAGTGTGTTTCATTTTTACCCACAACTGGAGTTCAAGAATGGTTCTCATCATTTCCGGAGGGTAAATGATGCTTTCTTGTTCTATATAATCCAGTCATTGAGAAGAAACCCGGAGGAAATATTTTCAGAAGATGCCAAGGTGGTGATAAAACAATGGGGAACTTGGTTTATCCAGTTTCCCTCTTACTCCTATATACGAGTTGATGGATTTGTGGGAGCTCCTTATAGGCTTCCTAAATATGTCAGCGAAAAAATAGCATTGATGGAACTCTCACGTCAGCTTTTCAAAATCCATTGCTATTGGTGGACAAATGCAAAGAAGGCATTCGTTTCCCAATTCAGATTGGGGAATACAAATGTCCAAATTCTCATAGTGCAGAACTTATGGAAAAAGAATTTTCTCTCATAACTATACATCCTTTCACAAGCAGGGCTCAATTCGATATTAAAGGATCTATGGAAAAAGCTCTAGGGCAAGATATAAGCACAAGGCAAACATAGAAGACTATTGGGCGGAATGTGCGGATGATAGGGAGGTAAGACGACGACAATTTTCTCATCTCACATTGGCTCAAATAGAGAATTACGGATTGAGGGATCCTCCCTTAACCCTTTCGATAGTGGAATTGATCTTATGGATCCTGCCTATGATCAGATAGTTTTCACTCCGCTCCCTGGTATTGATTGGAGTAGAGGAGATGAAACTTCTCTAGATGTTATAAATCAACTTGTGTTAAAAGGACTATGAAGTGGTATGAGAATCAGATAGCCAATCCTCTCCCATTTTAGGCACATATGTCAGAAATATAGAGGTTTCCAACGGAAAGGAGGAGTGACACAGAAAAAGGGGGTGTAAACTTCTTCACACCAGTCCACCACCAACATCATCACATGCATCTCAGAGGCAAAGTTGGTGGTTACCCAAATCTATCCCTAATAAAGAAGTAGTGTCTCAAGGATCGGTAAAGAGTGTGCATCTTCGGGAAGGAAAAGAATGTGTTTCTGGTATTTCTACCCCAAACTCATCTATTCACATCACTGAGAGTTCCAATAGACCTACCAAAGATCCAAATCATCAATGTCATACACCTAATCCAAGCAAATCCCAGTAGTACATATATCTAATTCTTCTGAACATCTAGGTGTTAAGGATATTACACAAGAACATGAGGATAATCAAGAATGTGTTGCAGATGCTACTTCACCAAGGATTGAGACCACAGAACCACTACCTACTTGGTTTTAGTCATGAAAAAGGCAAAGAGGATTTTTCTTCCAGTTCTCGACATTTTTGTGTCGAATTAATGAATGAAACACCGACCTGGGTTGACTCTGAAATAAAAAAGAGAAAGAGATTGGTCAAAGTGGCCAACATTGATTTGGAATCACTTTTTCCCTCTCCAATAAAGTGGTTCCCAAAAAGCCTAAGGTTTTCTCTAGAGTAGTGATTGATGATAGCGGAGATAAGTTTGTAGAAATTGCAGTTCCTACTACTGAGAAGGATCGTGGAGACATGACAATCACCGATTATGAAGTATCCAAGATAGCCCTTGGTAAGACCACTTTTGAAAGTGATGTTGCTATGGAAAAAGATTCAATGAATAGTGTGCTTAAAAGGTTGGAGAGATACAAATCTCAAATTTCCCAACTCAAGGAAGAAAATAATTAGTTGATTTCATATGTTCAACATTTGATCAACCCAATTGAGTCTTCTTTTCCTGTTCCAGAAATGATGGCTATCCCGGATCAAGAAATTCTCAATCAATCAAAAGATGTGATCACTCTAGGACACACTCTAAGGTCATGGGTTTCTGAGATAGAAAGTGGTGGTTTGAAAACAATTGCTGAAGTGATAAAAATATCTGAGAATATTTATGCTTACCTCGATCCAGTGTTCCCATTCAAGGAGTGCCTCATTACAGAATTAATCACACTGGATCAGATTTTTCCAACTCTTCAGGATCTCACCCACATGGAATCTACTTTCTTGGCTTTAGAGGGAATACTTGAGTTTGATCATCGCATGACACAAATTCTATGGTTAAATCATGCTAAGTCCAGGAAAATGATCCTAGAAGATTTGGTAATTTAGTTTGATGGTTTGTACAATGAAGCCTATACCGCACTCTCTTCCATTCAGGTCTTCATCGAAGAGATTCCATGCACCTTCATCAATGAACACAACCAAAGGAATTCAAGATACAACACCGGGAAGCAGCGGTTTACAAAATTGATACATGAAATGTATACTCCTGTTGATGTTTTTTCACTTCTTTTATGGATCAATGTTTCATAATTAAACATCTTTGTGAAGAAATCCAATCTAAATTTACGAATCGCATACCATACCAAGTAAGATTCTTGAAATGCAGGTACTTTGTGAGGCTAGTCTTCTCCCAAGTTGTTTTCCAGAAGAAGAGAAGATGCATCAGACACTGCAAAAGCTCAAGTCTTATGAAATGGCAAAGAATCAGGATCCTTGTTTTGCCAACAACATGGTAGGATGATTTTTTATATTTCCTCAAGGGTGGGAGAGTCCATTTCTCATACAATTGAGATAGGCGGACCCCATGCCCAATGGATAAGGCATTGGTTTTTGGCGAATGTTTTGAAAGTGGTATTTTAAATAATGTTATTGTTGATTTCACGTTTGAAGAAACTTAAGTGGTTTCTATTTTTAGTTGCTTTTAATAAAGTTGGTTGAAAAAGTCAAAGTCACTTAAGTGCCCTATTTAATGTGCATTTAAAACCCTAACTACTTTGTAACCAACTTTTGGGTTATAAAAGGAAGTCAGGGGCTCATTTGTAAAGGGTGACTTTGAGAGAGGAGAAGAAAATAATTTTGTGTGCAAGCTTTGTTTCAGAAGAAACTTTGTGTTCTTTTGTGAAAACATTTTGGAGTTAATGAAATACGAACTTTGTGTCTCATTCATTGTCTCTTGTAACATTTGATGTTCTTATGTTCATTAGATGTTAGATGTTTGAATCTTGCATGCAAATATTGTCTTTGATCTTATTATCAACATTATTAAGTTGTTGTTCTTGTTCACAGTGATCAAGCTCTATTATTTACTTGCTCATGTGTGTTCCCTTTTACATATTCTTGTTTAACTAACTCAAACTCTGTTTTATTTGTGTTAGTTATTCATCTTTCCTCTTCGTGCAATATTAGGCTTTGTTTTTACCTAACTCTTGCATATTCTTTCAATTCATTCCATTCCACTCTTTTCCTTCATTCCATTCCATCTCCCTCATTCACTTTTCTTTCCATTGATGTTCCAAAACACCCCCCACATACATTTTTTAATATACAAATGTAAATAAAATTTTGTTTTTCAATAAAGGCAACCTCACCTTCATTAAGGAGGGACTTCATTCCCATAGTGTTATATGTCATTTGCATGCGTGAAAATCCATATGCTAACAAAGACAAATTTCAGTTATGGAATCCATGATTGCATCTCTTAAATTTGAAATCCAACAACTTAAGGATGCTTCTCGGGCTCATGCTAGTTATTCTACTACATATTATCCCATTTCTATAACTTCTACATGTGCTCATATCAGTGACACTCAAGTCTTGCCATTACAGCCTCTCATGTTTGACCGCAATGCTAAGCAACATGATATTCTTATTGAGATCCTTAGTCATCAATTGATAATTTTACCATATACTCATGGCTATCCTCATTGTCATCTTACAAAATATTAAGGTCATCCATATTGTAATTACCATCGAATCAATGGACATAATGACAATGAATGCTATGATTTACAATGAAGAATCAAACATCTTGAGCGTCAAGGATTTATCTCATTCACTACACAACATTCTGTTGCATGCCCATCTACAAATGCTACATCCAAATGGGCTCCTAAATCTTCTCCTTCTATGTCCAATGAGCATCATGCCATCACTTCTAATGTGCCTTCTTCAATCAGTCAATCACGTATATTCAACTCATTCCAACTAAGCAATCATCTCTCAAGGTTCATCTTCCATCACCTCCTCCTACTAAGTCATCTACAACATTACCAAGTCAAACCAAGAAACCTCCTCTAAATATCGGTACAACTCCTCCACCTCTCAAGTATTCTACAACGTTACCAATCCCAAATAAGCAACCACCCACTATGCAAGACCAACAAAATCTAGCAAGCCTCTTTCAAATTCTACCACTCAAGGTCCCTTCACCATCTCCACTTTAGTGTCTAATAACTTTTGTCAAGAAAACTAATCCTTTCTTGATCCTCAAGACCCATTTCAAACACTATCATAGATCATCATCTCTTGCACACTTGGGGGCATCACGCCTATTCTCCCCCTTGCATTGTTATTAAATGTTTCTATCATCTCATGCACTTGACGCTTTGTGCTTGATGACTACTCTCCTCTAAGCATCATTATACAATGTGATGCACAATGGGTATCGTCACTACCCAATGATGCACTTGTGTGCTACGATTCACACTTGACTGTTGAGGGCATACTACATCCATGAACCTCACACACTAAATATTTCACACTTGGCACATTCACGACACATCTTTCTAGCGCACATTGATCATGACACACTACCCTATGATGCACTCTAGTTCCATGGTTCATACTCGATTGTTGAGGGTCTAAATTTGAAATGGACCTCACCGCATTCACACTCTTCACGCTTTACACTTCATTGATCGATCTATCTAGTGCGCATATTTAAACCATTTCCCTACGACGCACTCTTATTCTATGGTTCATTCTTGATAGCTAAGGGGGAATTTATAAATGAAACTCATCTCATGCATATTCATTCACATTCGATCGGGAGCACGCTACTCCTATTACACTCACTTTGCATTCCATTCTATTCTCACTCATAGTATATTGCATATCTTGGTTGCACATTGTTCTTGTTTACTTATGCTCGCATGTTACACTTTTCTTACTATGTTAGGCAAATATTTCATACGTCCTTATCATTTCTATATACACATGAGCATTCACTTATCTTCTAGTTGTGAATGCAAACTTTACACGTATCCTTACATACAACATAGATGCTACGCATTTGTACCTCTTACCAGTCCCACAATGGCTCCTGGGGAATCTAATTTCGTACACACACTACGGGGGATATTGTTTTGTATTATAATACTTCTTATTCTTGCTACTACACTACTCTATCGATATATACGCGTCTTGACATACTAATTATCTTTCTAACATGCTAACGGGTGCTTCATGTGCAACATTTATCTTACAGGAACTATTTTCCACCATGGTTTTATGATAATTTGTTATTTTTATCACTCGCTTGCCATTGTATGCCATTGTTTGCAGGCTATGCTCTTTTTTATGTGCACACTATATGATTTTGGTTTTTCGGCCTAATTGTCTTGTGACATTGTGAGCGATGTCCCATGCTTGAAACATGTTTTCATGGTCTACATTGTCTTCTTGCTTGTTAGATTACACTTTATCTTATATATGTGTATTTGTCTTGATTGCACTAACACATGTTTCCAACCACTTTGTTTGTGTGTGCCTTGGTTTTCACCAAGCACATTCCCTCCCCTGTAGGGTTGCAATTTCAGCTCAACATTGGTCCTCTCCTTTGGGTTGCACTCTCTTGTCACATGCACCCCAAACAAGGTAGGGCATCCATTAGGTGAATAAAACACACCATTCAAAGCAGATACACAGTCCATGAGCTCGGACCTCCACAAGACATGGAAAAGAACATACATAGTCACAATAGGGACCAAATTCTAACTTCTGGGTCTTTAGTTCAAGACGGACACTAGCACCCATATATAAACATGGGAACCTAGGCACTTCTAACCTTTCCTAGGCGCCTAGTTTTTTTATTTATTTATAGTTAGACTCACTATTTAATTTTTCCTAAGCGCATATGACCAAGGGGAAGTTACAAAGTTTTTTTCAGATCAACACAATTTTTAGCAGTTTACACAATGGTTTTCACAGTAAGTACACAATCCTCCAACAATCGAATGTATGTTATCTCTTTTTTTCTATTTGTGTTGGATCTAACTAGATTGAACTTGATCAAACTAGAACAAAGCAGATCACACCATATGCGGTGGTGTATAAAATTTAGGAAGTAGTTAGGGTCGAGAATAACATTAGACATTTCTCCCCACACTTCTTTTTCCATGACGCGAGATCACCAAAAAAACTCACACTTGGCGTGAAATCACTTGAAAAACTCACTCTTAACGCGAGATCACCCAAAAAACTCGTTCTTCTACAATGTTGCAGGACACTTTCTATCCTTTTTCACTCGTCATAGATCATGTGCATAGGTTCCTTTTACTACTTTTGCATATTTTTACACACTTTCTACATATTTGGATTGAATTTTTCATATACACATATTTGAATTCTCTTTTTCTCTTCTCTCTTGTAGGTCTGTCCTTATGGGAAGCAACAATCATGTCATCAAACACATCAAGTGACGACGACAACAAGTATAATGCGACATATACACATACGCTTTCACCCTTAGGGTAACTTCCTCTTCTTTAGCTTACACACTTCATCTTACCACTCCACGTTTTTCTTATCTCTTGGCATGCTTTTGCCATCGATCTACATGGTTATTAGGTATGCATCTCTTATTTACTTTATGTTATCAAGTATTCACTCAACAACATAAAGTGGGGAAAATGTAGACACTAAATCACACACTTGGGTACATTTCTAGGTCCTAATCACATACCACTATTCATATGATTCATAAGTGAGAAAACTAGTAATTGACATCTATCTTTGGCCTCTTTATTTGCTTTCTTGCTTTCTCTGTGGTCTTGCACACCCCACTACCCAGTCTGACTTTCATTGCTTTATCTTTCTTAGCTTTGGACACTAGTGCCCAGCCTAGGATGTCGCCATTTCAGTGCCCTTGTCCCCTTTGGGTGCCCCCAACCTCTTTGTATCTTGCTCACCCCTTTTAGGCCTCTTTTATCTTTTAGGCATCTTGTTTTCTTGGTGGTCACCTTTTAGATGTTAATTACAAAATTCAAATAAGGGAATCATATAAATACAAAGCTATATGATCACAATAAGGGACTAAGCTCTAAACATCTACTCCCATCACCTAAGATTGCATCCAAAGGCATTCTAAGATCATCAAATCATCCATTTAGCTTCACACAAGGGACAAGGGATTATTATTTCTACATACACACATAGGAAGGGAATTTCATTATTCCATACACACATCTATTTACATTGTTACATCTATCTATTACTCACTACCGAGTGCATCTTGCACAAAAGCCTTTTAGGGCACGATTCTTGCACACACACAAGAACTACATGGAGTCTGAAATGTATTGCAGTGCCCATATCGTAAGTTCACTCAGTCAGGTGACCGATGGGGTAAGTTTGAATCCCTAATTACATCTTTTTTTGGGGATTTGATTTGTTTTCAGGTTTTACAGATATCTTTCTCTTTCCAGGTTATTAGTGAATTTTGTGGGCATAGTGCGACACACACGTGCAATCAACAACGAGGTTAGCGACCATCTTGCGACCTTGTGAAAACTAGTTTTTGAGGTTTTAAGTGCTCATCGGCACCCATAGAGGGTCTCGGCACCTAGGCGCCCTAGCACTAATACAGACACCCTGGCCAACATATTCGACACTCCTATAATTTTTTGGGTTCGGTTGCGATAGTCTGCACTCATGTTTCATCAATTTTCTAGCTCTTTACACTATGGGATTTATCAGCAAATCAACTACGTTTTTATCCCTCTCTTGCACTCGGGGTTTTAAGATTACTTTGCTTGTTGTGTGCATCATATATGCACTTTAAAATTATATCATTACGTGACTCTAAAATAGCTTTTTAGGGTTTAACATTAATTTCAATATTTGTTAAATCACAATGATTCCAACTTCCTACATTTACAAGCATGCAAAAGTCCTAGAATCATGTCTTAGTAAGAGAAAAGTAACTCCAAGCATTGTAAAATGTCCTCATAGTACAAAAGGGTTTCGTTTAACAATAAAATCACAAGACATCACACTATTATTGTGTTGGGTACATTATCTACTCTATAGTTATTTCATTGTCTTTGTGTCATGAGATATAAGGGAACACATAAGGGGTTGGCTTAGATCACATTCATGTTTACTACCATACATAACAAAACTACATGAAGTTTGATCCTGCTGAGGGCATGTAGTGTAGCACTTGTATTGGTTTAGCAATATTTGACCACCAAGGGTAGTCTAGCCTCACCCACACATTGATTTATCCTTTTGTAATCTAATGCTTTGATGAAGGGTATTATAAGTATCTAGGGTTTTCACTTGTTGTAGGTCATTATAGGTTATGTTGAGAGTGTGCAAGTTAAAGTGACATACAATAAAAAAGGTTTATAGAAAAATAAAGGACACAAAGTTTAAAAACCTCACTTATAGTAGGTCCAATACCCTACAAATGAGGCCATGACCATGCAAAATAAAGGAAAAACTATATGGTATTTGACAAAAACACTTTCCAAATACAATATCATAAATAAAACATCTTTAGGTTCATACCGCTTAGCTTAGTTACCAAGTTTACACATCATGATCTTCTATGTTCCATTATGTATAACTAATTCTTCATCTCCTCTTGTGTTTTGAGTTATCGTTATATCGTTTATCATTGTTACAAGTATTAATGTGTTATTTGCATTATGCATGATTAATTACAAATTAATTAATGCGAATGACCCCTTATTACAAACCCTCACATCCTATATTGTCATTGCATACATATAATTTTTATCATGTAAACAATAACATGGTGAAACTTGAAACATCTATTAACGAGAGGGTTTAATACATATGTGGAAGTCACAATAAGTATTATAATCAAAATTTTTACCACAAGACTTCCTTATATCAACCTCAATAGGGGGAGATACAAGGTTACACTTTAACAACTTTTGTAAGATCACTTATGGTGATGAAGGAAACCGTGTGAATTTCCTTTGAGGAGTAGCTTGTAGTTGAAGCTTTGTAGGTTAAGATATAACACTAACAGACACTTTAGCATTAACCTTGTTATCATTGGGTTTTCCTTGTACTTAGTTTTCCTTGAAATTTATACATAGATTCATTAAGAGCGATAAACATGTATTTAAGTTTGTGCATATAATTAGCTTAACCTCTCTTCTTTTAAAGTGTGACGTAGCTCATCCATTTTTTCTAAACATAACTGATTCTTGTAAAGGATATATAATACTTCAAGTGAATAAATCTTGAAGCTCATTGTTCACAAGGATATTATTAATCTTAGTAATCATCATCTTATATCAAAACACATAGTCATCGATGGTTCATTAAAGCCTTATTGTATTTATCCATTTGAGCACATGAAATCTTACTATTAGTATTGATAGAAAAGTGTGTAAGAAATTGATTAGCCAATGGATTGAAAACCCTTATACAATGAATAGGTAGATCATAGAACAATTGCAAAATATAATTTTTAGGCTTGTAAGGAAAAACTTAGTAAACAATATATCATTATAGGCATAGCCTAAGGAAACAACATGAAAGGAGTGAATATGTTGCTCATGATAACCTTTACCCTCATAGATAAGAAGCTTAAGAGACATAAATCCTATGGGAAAAGTATAAGATGCCACTTTAAGTACAAGTGGATCATGAATCCAAATATATAACATTAGAAGGTTTGGATGCACTTGCTATAATTGTAAAACTTTATGTTGTATATCATGAACAAGAAGATCAACGACGTGTATAGTAAAAGAAAAGTGGGAAGCCTCGTAGGTGTGCACAAGAGATGTAGGGATATCAATAGACATATGAATATACATTTTAACATTATGAAGAGGAATATGGGATTCCACGTGGATATATGCATAATAGATGTGACAATAGTGGATGTAGTAGTGGGGGAAGAAACAATAGTAGATTTGGTAATATCGGATACAAAGTTTTTAGATGTAGCCAAATTTTTTTGTTTCTTTCTAACTATATAGAGAAGTGAATCACTATGTTGAGGATTTTATATAGAAATTCTATAAATTTGTGTTTATTCTCCTTAGTAAAGGGCGAGGCATTAGGATTAGATTCATCACGAGAAACTTCCCCTTGTGAAGGATCAATAAAAACAACCATAACAATATCACTAAAAAAATTAACCAAAAATGAATAAGACATGTGTGTACTTATTTAAACTTTGAATTATGGTTATAAACAAGAGATATATTCAAGTTAATTAATTTAATACAAATTCACAAATCAAAATATACATGTATTAGCAATTTGTAAGATAAATCAATCAAAACAAGTGTTAAGTGAAAGAAGACAAAAAAGTGACATGTACTTATCTATTATGCTATTTTGGAAGTTGATTTGGATGTGGTATAAGGATGAACGGAATAAAACACATCTTCATATGCTTTGTTTTTGGTTTTGAATGTGCAAGACAGTAGGGAAATTTTTTTATTTATGTACGAAATCATATAGTGGTTCCATACTTATTTGACGGTTTCGTATAACAAGCTTTTGACATTAGATAACTCTTCGTGCCTACGCAATCAACTCGGAATACAAATTCTTATGAAACCCCGTGTCTTGCGAAATGTATTAAACCCTACATATAGCCCAAAATAACTTAAAACCCTAACCATGGGTAAGAGACCTTGTAAAAAGGTTAGTGGCTGGGTTGAAGTGCAATCTGTACACCACTTATATTAACACTACTCTGAAGAAGCCTCGAACCACACATACTTCTCCACCTAGAGATGTGATATCTATATGGATGCAACTATCTTTGATAACTTGTTCACTTGATAATGCTTTGTAAATGGCTTGTCATGTTTGTGATTGAATTAAATTGAAGGGATTTTAACTTGGGAAGTTAGACTCTTAAACCTAGCTCGGAGTGCTTCAAAATAGTGTGGGGGCTACTCCTAATGTGTGATGTTACTTTAAGGGAATTTAGGAGAACTTTGAGTGCTTTTGGAATGAAATTTGCAAGTAGTGATCTTAAAAGTGTTACGTGAGTAAATGAGTGCATTTAACTTGCTTATATAGGCTTTCATATGTTTAATTTTGTATTAAGGTTGACCTATATGAAAAGTATGGACACATAAAGATATAAATTGAGAAATGACCATTGGGTGGCTTGGGATGAAACTACTTGTTTCTAAAAATTGTTTGGCATTTGGTCTTGGTTTCTGCGAGTCTCATATGGGAAATGAGTGAGGTGCTTAAATGTTTTGGGCATGATACTTTGGAGTGATAGACTAATGTAGACCGATAAAAATAATTATGAGTGATTGAGTAGTGTAATGAGAAAATCAAGTTATGCAATAGGGCTAAGGATAGGCATTTGAGCTCGAACGTGTGCACAAGTTATGATCAAGGATTACGCCAATATTGACATTATCGGTGATAAATTACAAAAAGTTAGGTGTTTATAGACACAAAATGTATATTTAGATTATTAATTTAGCATTAGCATCCCGTTAAACATACATATAGAGTAATTGAAATATAGATAAATTAGAACACACGCTTGATACGAATAGAACAAAAGAAGATGAGTGCACTTATCTCTTTGACTTATTTGGAGATTGATTTGGATGTGACATAGTGATGAACTGGTTAGAAATGTCTTGCAAATGCTTCATCTCTAATTTTGGCTTTGCACTATATGCTTGGATAAAACCATTCATTTTTAGGCTAAACTATTTGGCGGTTTCATTTTATATGAATGTATGTTTTGGGAAGAAAATGAGACTCTACAACTTTGGGCACCTTTGTGAATGACTATAATATGATTCACTACGAAATATTAGGTCTCAAAGAATGTGTGAAATTATCTAAACCAACTTATTTGACCTAAAACCCTAACCTAGGGTAAAACCTTGCAAAGGTTAGTGTTTGGGTTGAAGTGAAATCCATACATTGCCAACATTGACACTACTTAGAAGAGACCTCAAACCACATGTAATTCTCCACCTAGATATGCAACATAATATTGCATGTATGTAACTATATTCGATAGTTTGAACCCTTGATAATGCTTTGTATTGACTTGACTTGCATGTGATTGAATTTATGGCTTGTGATTTGGGAATCTTGACTCTCGTACCTAAGTTGGAGTGCTTCAAACATGTGCGGGGGATGCTCCTAATGTTTTTCATTGCTTTAAGGATGTGTAGGAGAGCTTTGTATGCCTTTAGAGTGATTTGTGTAAGGTGAGTGCCAAAATTGTCAGGTGAGCAAATGAGGGTTTTAGACTTGCTTATATAGGGTTTTATGGATATGATTTTGAATTAAGGCCAACCCATAGTGAAAGTACGGACCTATAAAAGATGTTCAAATATTGTTATTTTAAAACCAAACTGTTGGATGGTTTGATCATAGTTAACACTTTGGTCGAGGAGGGAAGTGCAACACTGTAAAAATTTATGCATGATAATTATGAGTAATGTATTGCTTGTATGACTATTGTGATCATTTTTGTAAGTTGTCAAGCGAGTGTAACAAGGAGAGAAAGTCTTGCAATATGATTAAGGATATGCTATGATATAATAATTAAACTTAAAATAGGCATGATTAAAGGGATTAAGCCAATACTAACATTATCAAGTGATAAATTACCAAATTTAGGTGTCTACATAATTAATATTACTTTTTTAACTCTCATTTTAATGATTTAAATATTTTTAGATCCAAATTGCAATGTTATAGCTAATTGTAGTGTCTTATACCACATTGGTTGGTTGACTTGGTATGCGATAGTATATAAACACAGCCATACCACGATCCTTATAAAAATGGGGTGATGCCACAACGAAACATTCCCTCTTACTAATATAATGGTTAATTGGTTGTGGATTAATATAATAATTTACTTGCCCTTCACCTCTCCTCCTTTATAACTTTATAATACCAAAAAAACTCCGATCGATTACCTTGAAATGGTTTTAATTACATTCATAAGACCGAATGGTTTATGTGACCATTGAAACACCAATTACTTAAAGATTTGCGTAGCTTAGTGGTATCTTTTAGAACGCTGTTCATCCTCTTGTTGTTTTGAGTTAAAATCTCCCCCAAACCTTTTATTTTGCTTTCCTCGAATAACTCTATGATGGAAGCAACTCTTACAATTTCCTCATGTTTGGCTCAAATGTCCATGCACCTTTGACATTCAAAGACAAAATGTTCTTTTGTTTCGACTATCCTTGTAAAGCATAAAGCACATGCCATCTCTTCCCATGATTCCTTAAGTGTTGTCCATCATCCTATCTCACATCTAAGCAAGTGGCAACTAATCTTTAATCGAGCAACGATCATATATTGGGTTGATTTCAACTGCTATATATGTTTTTTCACAATATTCACATATTGGGTTGAACTTTGCAATATAATGTTGACGCTACCTACTTATTTTCTTCCTCCACATTACTACCTATTCTAAACTTTTTATTCACATAATTTTTATATCTTTGTTAAGATTTGGACATTATCCCATCAATTATCTCATCCTACCCAACACAAAATGTGCATACTGAGTGCACCATTCAAAATCCACATCGAGGATGTAAAAACAGCTTCCCATGAAACCCATAGGTCGTGCGGGGTTCCCATAAAACACAAGTGCCCTAGGGTTCGAAAGGAAAACCCCTAGCGCTTGCATTTGATCCCATAAACCCCTCACTTAACTTTTCCTATAAATCGCCGGTGAAGGGACCATGTTTTGTACTTTCAGCCAGATTAAGAAAAATCCAGGGTAAAAAATAGGCAAAGTTAAAAAATTGGTAGCAGCAATACAAGGATGATTTTGGGTTGACTATATTTGGTGGCTCAATTGCAGAGGAGAGGAGAGGGAATGGCACGAATGCAATGCCTCAACATGCATACCCGAGCTCTCATGATTTTAAAAGGGTCCTCCTATAAAAATTTGAATGCCAGCTGCATTTGTTTTAGAACCTTCACTTCAACTGTCACACTCTGCATTCCAGGTAATCAATCTTCTATTACATTTGCCTGTATATTTTTAAATTAATCTCCAATTTCTTTCTTCTGGGTGTGGCATTTTACCTAATTCAAACACCTTACCATGTCTCCTGGGGTTTGAATTTGGCCTCCATTTGAAAGCCCATTCGTTTTTACCTCTTGAGCTCATCCCTATCCACATTGCATTTGTCTGTATTGCTTTTAAGAATATTTAAAAGTATATTTGTGCGTGCGTGCATTTGTGTGTTTGTTATTTATAGTGCTGCCAGAGTATTTTAACACTAAGAAATAGCCACCTGCTGACATGGAAGAACGAGCTACATATTTGGCTTAATCCTCAATTGAAGGAGTTCTGAATTCCAGAGACAGCAAAAACGAATACAATTTTTGGATTCTAATGAATGGTTGCTTACTTGGGTGTATGTAGCAGGCAATGGAGACAGCAGCAACGTATACAATCAATTGGATTCTTTGCAAATGAAGTTAAGAATGTTCAATATAATTCCTCAATCATATGAGCTTGGTCAGTATCAGAGATGTCTTTGCCCAAAGGTGCACAACAATTTGCCCCTTTTACTACTTTAAAGTTTTTCATGACTAACCTGTGGATCTATTAGCTAAGTTATTGATAAAATTACAACTAGGAGACAATAGGGCTGCAAGTCTGACCATATCCTTAAAGGTCAACATAATCCTTACTTGTAACATCCCTTGAAGATGGTTCCTTACTTGCTACAGACTATGAATCTATGAGATATGGTTCCTAGCTGAGAGAAGATGGCAGTGCACGGCGAACAATGAAGAAAGCAAACCAGGGAAACCCAGTAAAGAGTTAATGTTAAGACCTTGATCCATTTTCCTCAGTCAACGTGTATACTAATAAGCGCATAGCTCTCCATTGATTTTTTTAGAGTTAGAATGCTTAATACAGTTCATTTGTGTAGCATGATGCTTTTTCATCCAAGCAAAATATTTGATTCAAGAGGAAATCCTAATCAACAACGCTCCAATTCACATCGAGCATAGGCTAATAGCCCAATACCCTCAAACTAGATACCATGTTGGGGTTAGCGATACAAACAAGGTTTAGACAAAAACCCTCCTTGGACATGTATTTTAATTTAGTGTATTATCATACACACTCATAAATTATTCCTCTCACTTACACATGATTGTTGACATGGGGGATCTGCATTCTATATCCTTTGAGGAATTGAACTCGAGTCTCTTCCAAGTGAGTGAACCCTCTTTACCATTTGAACCCTTCCCCCCCCCCTTGACACATGTATACATGTGTATATACATATGCATGTGTATCTCGTAGAGATACACACACACATACATACATACATCGATGTGCATGTTCATATGTATCTATGATAATACATATGCGTATATTCACACAAACACATATATATGTACATATACTTGTTTGTGTAGGGTGCAATCCTTATCAACAATGCTCCTATTCACATAAAGCATAGGCTAATACCCTCAAACTAGATATTATGTTGGGGTTAGCGATATAAACAAAGTTCAAGCAAAACCCTCCATGGACACGTATTTCATTCTAGTGTATCATCATACACACTCATAAATGATTCCTCTCGCTTACATATGTTGTCAACATGACAGATCTGCATTCCATATCCTTCAAGGTATTGAACTTGAGTCTCTTCCAAGAGAATGAATCCTCTTTACAATTTGAACTCTCTTCCCCATGCCCCAAACACATGCATACATATGTATATGTGTATATACATATATATGTATATGCTCATGTAGAGATATACTCACATGTACGTACATTGATGTGCATGTGCACATGTATCTATGACAATAATATAGATATGTATATACACAATATGCTATATATGTAACTATGCAATCATAAGTGTGTGTATAGGTACATGTACGTACACACATTTATATGTATGTACATATTTGTGTGTGTGGGGTATTCTCGAACTTGGGCATGTGATCAAAACCCAAAGGTACAAATTTGAACTATGTATGCATGAATATGTATATCTATGTATGCAAATGTGGAAATATACACATGTATATAACCTCAACGACCCTAATGGTGAATGCATGTGCGTTGCATAGAGGAGGCACATGTTCGAATCAAGAAGCAAGTAGGGCTGTATGCCTCATTGAATAATGTACATCGTAAATGGAAATATATCCTCTTGTAGGTTGTGGGTTTCCACAAGGGTGTCGCATACATCAAATTCGTGTCTCGTTTAGCGATGACCTAAAAAATGACCTTTACGTTTTTTTAATGTTTGCCTATATATAAAATGATTCATTTTACCATCGAAAAACACTATTATTAGTTATTGTAGCTTGAGCTCCTAGTTTGAGTAAAGGTCATCGCCAGTGCCTCGCCTTTTAATCATTGCTTTGGTATGAACAATTCTTTATCTACATTATTGAGTTCCTAGACCTAGTATAAACAGAGCTATGATTCGTGCCAAATGTGGCTTGAAACATGGTGGCATGCTTCGGTATGTTTGGGCTCAACGGTGAGGAATTCGAGCATACCCAGTGAATTCGGGGTGTTTCGGGTAGTACATAGGGCAAACCTAATGCCAAATGTTGTTTAAAAACAACAAACATAATAAAACACATTTTTGTGATTAAAGAAACAAAAAGTAAAACATAGTAAAACAAAATTACAACAAAATGCAAAATTGACCAACCCAACAAAACCGCTTGATTTTCATTTGTGGCGATATTCCTTTTAATGTAATTTTTGTACAAACTATCCAAGTCGTGTGGAATTCGGGGTTTCTAAATTTAGAGAAACCCCCATGCTCGAACCGGTAATGTAGTTCGTATCTTTGATCTATTCCTATGCATGTGCGGGTCTTCACGCCCAAAACTTTCATGAAGCATATACATAAGGTGAATTGAAAACACTCGTATCTAAAGGGGGTCTCATAAGCCAAGTTGGTGTGCTAGGTTAGGTCATTTTGAGATTGTTTTAGGCTTGTCGCTTACTTCCATAGTGTAACTTTGATGACAAAATCTGGTTTAGGGTATGATGGATACTTTGTTTTGGCTCTCTTATCTTCTAAGAGATTGGTGCCCTTGTGCTGCATGAAAAAATGTGCACAAGGAAGAAATGAAGAGAAAGCAGAATGCACACATGTTCATTGTGTGTCCGTCATTTTATTATGTGAGATATAGTTACAAAATGGTTGAACATGTCACAACCGCTTTATTAATTAACACTTAAATAATATTAACATAACACTAATATATAAGCCTTATATTTTCAGAAGCTTTTGTTTTGAATAATAGTTCTTGGACTCGATAAAATTCCATCAAGGTGCCTCCCTAACCCTTGCAAATATGTAGTTCTTGAGCTGAATTCCCAAGTTCTCGGACTTCCCCTCCTTGAACTCCCGAAGTATAGAATTTCCCAAATTGTTGGACAACCCTCCATGTTGAGCTACTCTCATATTGCTCCATCAAATTGTCTCGTGACCCTCGTAAGAGTAAATTCTCAAGATCCACAGACTCCCAAACTATTTGGACAACCATCCATACCGAGTTTTACCTACGTTGGATCCCTTATTGTCTTCAAAACACTAACTTTTTAGAGTACGTATTCATCTTCTTCTTCATCAATAAAATCTTTAGCGTTTGGTGGATTGTCAACAAAGGCCACATTTGCTTCTTTTGGATTATCTTTGAGTTTGCCTTTGAGAACATCATTAGCTTGAATGCAACAATTCTAGGTTGTATGACATCTTTTCTCGCAATAATAACTCTCAATTTGCTTGGTGTCGTTATCTTATTTTCTATGATTATTTCTCATGCGGGAGCATAGTGCACTTTCATGTGACGAATTACCTTCTATATCGTCCACATTTGTTTGTTCTCTTTTCTTGAACCAAGAGAGCTGAAATCATATCTTCCAGGCTTTGTGAAGGCATTTGACTGAGAGTAAAAATTACATTGTTATGCGAAGAAGGAAAATTGTTTAACAAAATGGTTTTTGTAGTCTATTATTACCTAATACTTAGCTATGTGTGCTGCCACTTCATCTAGATAAGTCCGAAGCTCACCCAAGAAGCGTGCGCGACCACCAGTCCCTCCTTTGTATGCTTAACAAGATGTTAGCATACATGTTCATAATCATAACCATAACACCATTCACACAAGAAGATACATCATGGCATATCAATATAACAACACATATGATAAGGAAATTAATCTTCATACGAAATTACCAACATGATTGAACTCCCATTAAACCATACTCGGATACGGTAATCTTAGCAATCCATAAGCAATTATCCATGATGAACATAATTCATTGCCTAGACTATTTCGGTATGGGTACGAGATGCCGATGATACGACACAAATTTTTAAAAACTTCGGGTATAGTTTGCTTTTGGGTACATTATATATATATATATAAATTTATATATATTATATATAATATATATATATATATATATATATGTATGTATGTATATATAAAATTATAAATTTAAATAGGCATTTACATACTTATTGAAATTTAATACTCATTTAATACTTTTTATTTCTTTATCTGTAAATTATATTTTAAATTTAAACTTTACTAAATTTTAGAAATATAAAATTAAACAATAAATAGTTAACACTAGTCAAATTATAAATAATAACTAAAATCTAGTTTTTAATAAAGTATAATCTTATAATTTAAAAAATAGTCTAAAGCTTAAAAAACTAACCGTATGTCTAAACTCTAATAAATTAATAAAGTTCATCAAAATAAATAAGCACATAAAAATAGAAACCTAATACAAAATTATACACAAAAATTAAAAAGTTAAAGTCTTTGAATCTAATAATAAATATAAATGTAGCCTAATAAATATAAACGTAGCTAAAGTTAATATAGACATTGACTTAGTGTTTTAATTTTAGGTTTTAATAGTTCGTAAGTTTAACCTAAAATGTGAACCCGTGAATATTCAGTCCTCCAACAGGCAGCGGCGGTGAAGGAACATGGTTCAAAGAACTGCAACACAGGTCGGATTGCAACACAGGTCGGGACTGCAACACAAGCCCAAAGGATAACTTGTAAGTGTAACAAAATTTGCGAACCCAACCATTAATAGTAAATTTGCGAACCTGGGCCATTGTTTTAAATTTAAAAACAATTTTTACAACTTGTATCTTTGCCGGGGTCCGTAGCCGCAGGCCCCAGATATGTCACGGGTACAAAAATCTATACAGGACTGCGCAGTGCACGT
This sequence comes from Taxus wallichiana var. yunnanensis, assembly GCA_018340775.1. Taxonomy (NCBI): domain Eukaryota; kingdom Viridiplantae; phylum Streptophyta; class Pinopsida; order Cupressales; family Taxaceae; genus Taxus; species Taxus wallichiana. The sequence goes on from CM031238.1 coordinate 447,736,087, forward strand.
ATCGCAGCATACCATACCCGTACATATACCCGTACAGGTGGGTATCGGGCTTGATACGAGAGGGTCTAAGGCGTTTCGAGGCGCCTAGTTCATTACATAACAAGAGTTAGATTACATCACCACCGATATAACCATGCGTTGGACCATGCGCGCTCACATAGTGCTTACATACAGATCCAAAGGCTACAAAACCAATACTCAAAGACCCACTAAGCACTAACACACTCTAGCAATACAGGGGATGCCTCACCTATATATATATATATATATATATATATATATATATATATAGTGGGACTTGCCCTTCACCGTTTACATGCTTTTCTTTCCTAAATATAGGTGTGTCGTTTTAGGCCGCATGCTTTTACAACCGATGTTAACAATAGATTGAGCTATAAATAGCTCCATGCTTTTATCCGCGTTAAACCTATTCTTACTCCGCTTTCATGCACCGTCCTTTTCTTTTTCGCATGTGATTTTCCCTAATTATAGCCTTTTCTTGGCCGCTAAGTCATCCTACTTTAGTCTATTCCTGGATCTTCCTTGAGTGGCACTCCATCTTCTACTTTTCAATTTTTAGCCCTGTCATGCGGAAAATTGACTAAGTCTGAATAATGCATGTATGCGCTCGAACCTTGTTCTACCATGATGCGCGCGCACCTCCGCGCACTATCCTGTTCTTACTTTCCCTTCTTCCGCGCATGCCCTCGCACGTAACTTCCAACTCCCGTGCATGGCTAGTACTTAACCATTTCCTCAGATCAACATTACCCCACACCTTGGGGATATTATGCGTAAATCGGCAATACTTGTATCAAGGATTGTCCTTCAAAGAATGAGTGAAGAATGAAAGAATAAAGAATCTTAAGAACAAAGAATGGCGTGGACATATGCCCAAAGGATCAAAGAATATCTATTAAAGGTGTGCACTCCAACTAGGCTTGAGGGGGTTGGAGGAGTTCCGGAAATTCCGTGCTCAAAGTACTCTTTAGCTCTTTCCACCCTTCAAGCTCTTTATTAGCTTTGTTTGGGACCGACCCAACAATGTTCGATATTTGTTTTGGCGTCAACTCTTCATCTTTCTCCTTCAACTCCTTGACTATTCCATCAAGGTCTGATTTTATTCCCTCCAAAGCATCCATTCTTCGCGCAACTAATGGACAAAGTTCCTTGAGCCTTATCTCATGTGTAACTCTTGCGACCTTGAGTAAATCCCTCTTCTACGTGACCTCAACCATGATCTCCTCCGGTCCGACCTTCTGTCTTTCCCGGTAGCCCGAGCTTTCTTTAGTTACGCCTTGTGTTGAGTGGTGTGCACCTTAAGAATGGGGTCAAGGTCTTGACTATCATCAAATGTGCACCCTACTTTCTTCATGGCTTCCTTGATCTCTCGTGATCAATACCCCATATTCTCATATTTTTGCGCACAACCTTGCTTCCTTATTCTTCTCTTGTTGTGCGAAAGCTCTTCTTCCAATGGCCCCGGCCCATACTTCTTCTCACATAACAACATTTGCATCAAGTCTTCTAAGTAGTGTAACTCTGATGGATACTCATCTTGGGCGCTCTCCACTAGGTCGGGCGCGCAAGTGATTGCGATGCCATTTATTATTTGGGTGACCTTTTTATATGCATATTTTGTGCGCTTTTCAACTTTTTTGCGAGCTGCTGAACATCATGCTCTTTATCCTTCTTGTCTTCCAACAAGACTCTTATTATGGCCCCTTTATCCAAGTTTCGGTGCGCGACTTCAATCTTATCTTATTGGCGCATTCTTTGTCACCGCTCGTCGAGTTAGCTCGTGGGATTGATTGTAGTGAGGATTGTACCCGGATCCTTCATTTTTTTCTTGGCATATGCCTCGTTATTTATTTCAAATTCGGGCTCCTCCATGTGTGTTTGCATGCTCCACGATAGCATTTTTCTAGTGCGCATCTTCGCCCCTTTTGGATCAATTACCTCATAGCCATAAAGATCCTTACTTGGCACTGTGCTCTAGAACCTTGCTCATGAACACCTTTGTTTGATCATTGATGTAACCCATTTGAGGTGGTTGTAGAATCTCCTCCTTCCTTCTTCCATTGTTGCGCTTTCCCTCGGGCACCTCCTCGGTATTTAGTTGCGCGCTGCCCCATCTCCACCTGCAGCTCCCAAGCCTTCCCCAGATGGTTCCCCATCGCCTTTCTCCTTTTCTTCTCCCTTGGGGCCTCCATCATGCACGATGTGTATTTCCACATCATGTTGCACGGTCTCGTCCTTAGTTTCCTCCTCGTCATGGGTCAGCTCTTCATTCCGTGTGACCTCCTTCGCTGACTTCTCTTCCTCGCTCTCCTCATTGGTAACCAATTGTCGCCTCTTGTTCTTTTCCTTCTCCGGGCTTGGTTTGGTTGGGGTGACTGTAGGTGTCCCCTTATGTGCTTATGAGGTTTTTGCTCTTTGTGTTTGTCCTCTGCGCCTCCTCTGCAATTTCCTTCTGTGGCTGTGGTCTAGCACAGTGTCGTCTTCTTCTCGCTTCTACTCTCCTCGTCATCTTTCTCTTTGCTTTATCTTCTTCTTCTCGTCGAGGAGGGGTCTCCTCGTGCATTCTCTTTGAGGTCCCTACCGTCTGCTTTCCCTTTGGCGGCTTTGGGAGATGAAGGTCCCTTGCATCAATATACTTCCCATTCTTCATTCTTGGCCTAAGTTATATGTATACCCCAATGCGCCTGTCCCACTACAATAGTTGCATGAGTTATGTCCATATTGTCCGATTCCATCGTCTCCACGTATGTTGACTTGGATGGATAGACAAAGGTTTTGCGCAAGGTATGGCAATCCGAATCAACCTTATTTGCATAAAAAATCAACTTCCGCACATCTTTGATTCTATTAATAGATGCACGAAAGTACTTGGCAGTGAAAGCGAAGGGCAATTTGCACCAAGGGCCCATCGTGCCTTTACTCGGTAAAAGCCTTCCCGCACACAAGTGCTTGATGCACTACAAACTCTGCCTTTCCAACTAGAATTGAGGCGGTTCCTCGACATGCACCACTCATTCTCGAATGCCTCGCGCATTAAATGCAGCCATTTATCCACTTGCTGAACTTGTATGGGTTCGAGATTGCCCCATCACATGAAAATTCAACAAACTTTACTGCGAGAGACTTGTTATCTATTGGGTAAATCCATACCTTGTCCTTAGGTCCATCTAGTACCCCTATCTCCCAGAAGACTATCAATAATAAAATTGTGCCCAAGTTATTTTCTTACCTTTCACTACCTAAACCTTTGCCTCCTCAATAATTCCTTTAGTAATGAAAGCGACAACGTTGTATAGGGTCTTTTGCGCCATCTTGTGTGCTATGTGCAGCCATTTCTTGTTTACACCGAGCCCATCTCTTAGACATGCCTAACTTATAACTTACCAAAGTGCGTTCAGACTCTTGTGCCAGGTCATTGATGCTCGTGACATCCATTGCGCGATTCCCCGTCGATAATTGAATTTCTTGGCTATGGCCTCTACTCCCTCATCATCATCTAAGTCTTGCTCAATTTCAATGCTTGAACTGGACAAACTCATTACCCTTCCAATCAGCCGCACGGTGATGCACATTCTTCTCCATGCGAAAGTAGAAAAGTCTTCGTGGACGCGTGACATGAGCCACTTTGGTATAGTCGCTTAGGCTTGTCAAGAAAGATAATTCATAGAGTTGGAGGACCCTAGTGCTCTCCAAGTCCTTCACTGTATCATCATAAATCGGTTGCCACTGCCTCCGTCCTCTAGATCAATCATGCGTCATTACGTCCTTGTTTATTTCTGCTTCGTGTGTTTATGAGTGATGGTTATAATCGCTAATTTTGCACTTTGTTAGATCGACTCCCATGGCTGCCTTACTAGCACCTTTGGGGGTATTGCATCTCCAAAACCCATTTTCCTAAGGTCGTCCTCTACTACAGGCTTCTTGTTTTTGCCCTTACCCTTGCCCTTGGGTGATTGTGTGACAGTGGCTGCCTTTTTGTTGCCATTGCTTCGATTCTTATCATATTCAACTTCACAAATTTCTTAGACATTAAAATTTCAGAAAGCATGTGCCCTAGGTGTTGAATAACTTACCCAATTGCTTGTGTCTATATGCCGAGTGTTCAACTCTTCAACTCCCCTTTTCACTTGCTCCAAACCTAGCTTTTGTCCTCCTCAATTCGGTGCCCAAACTTTAATGTGTGCCCTAATTTGAACTTTGTGAACTTATACTTCACAAACCCTAGCTCGAGCCTTCGCTTCTAAATATCCTTGTCGACGCCTTTCCTCCACGCTCCTACTTCCTCCAATGGGGTTATCTCATTCAAGGCTGCTCTAGCTTACTTCGGGTTTGATCTTGTACTAGTTTGTCACACACAATCATAGTTTCACACTTAATGGTTCAAGACGCACAAGTTCTTTGATAGTCAGGTAAGAATGAACTCTACCCGCACCCCTTTTTTTATAGATTTCCAAATTTGTATCGCATTTATTGCTCCTCACCTACCATTGCTCCAAAGCCTTAAATGTGATTTTTGTTTTTCCCGCGCTTTTTCCCGCTTTCTTACGTGCGTGGCGATTGTAACCTATTGGCGTGCTACTTACTCCCCATGATGCGGTCATCCTTGCATGCACCTCCTGTGCCGCACACAATCTTCCTTTGCTCCGCTTACCAAGTAGTCAATCCTTGTGTTGCCTCCCTCGCGTTACAGCATGCGGCCCTCATGTGGTCTTCCAACATTTGAGCAATTCCTTTCGAGCACCATCATCCTAAAGCACGTGCGACACTTCCCTTTGCTTTTCACCATCCTCAATACATGATACATGCACACGACTCTAATATCCTTGTTACGACAAAGGGTCCCAACCAATGAACTTTCAACTTTCCGGATGACGCGCTTGACTTGGAGTCATACAAAAGTACCATCGTTCTTACAACAAAGGACTTGTTTGTGATGTGTCTGTCATGCCAAGCCTTCTCGACTTGCCTTCTTTGTCTTCTCGACTCCAACACGCAATGATGCGCCACTCATCCAATTGCATTAATTTATCAATGCACTCATCAATTGCTTGTTCATCATCCATCCTCCTGCGCGCACAATGCGCGGGGATGGTAACATTTATTCTACTCCTAACACTACCTCTGCACCAAACACCACCTGAAAGGGTGTGGCTTTGTTCAATCGTTCATATGTTGTCTTGTATGCCCAAAGTACGACTGATACTTTATCATCACAATCTTTCCTTCCAACATGACATTCTTCGTTAGTGTGTGACCCAAGATCTTGTTGAAAGTTTCAGCGGTGCCATTAGCTTTGTGGGTGATAGGGGGTAGTTTTATGGTGTGCCACCATAAACTCGCCAATAGAATTCTAATAGTCTCATTCGAAATTGAGTCCCTCGATCACTTGTTAAACTCAATGGACAACCGTACTGCTTAATAATGTTTTCCCAAAGGAACCTCGTTGTTGTTGTTTCTTTGTGTAATCTTTTGTAGAAGGCGCCTCTCTGCTAACCTTGTCAAATAATCAGTACATGTTATGATGTAATGCGCACTTGTCTGGCGGGTGGGGCAATATGTCCTACAAAATCAATTGCCCACTTCTTAAAAGGCTCCGCGCTCACTATGGGCCTTAATGACATCTCATCTCTATTCCCAGGCTTTCCAATTCTTTGACAGTGATCACATGCTTTGATAAAAGCCTTAGTGTCCTTGTATAATGTCTCCCACCATAGACCAGCCAACAAGTCGCATCCTGCGCATCTCCATGCGTAGCGTCCTCTCGTTATTCCTCCATGAGCTTCTTCCATGATGGTTTAGTGCTCATGCTCTAACACACCTACGCAAGACCTCATCTCTTCCTATTTTATACAAATCTCCCCAATGCGTTGGTATGGTGCCGCGCGAATAACAAGTGTTTCTTTTCTAGAGTCTTCATTCCCTCCGATGTCTAGCTGCCTGTGCATGCGAACACTCTGATGTCCTCTAAATCAGCAGGCACGCGGTTCAATTGAAACAATTGTGCATCGACATAGTGTATTCTATGCATTGTGCTTCCTCACTAGAATTTATCCTTGATGAATGATCGGGACCCAAGTTGCTCTTTCCAGGGCTTCACTATGACTGTGAAGTCAAATTCTTAAAAAGAAGTATTTATTGACGATGCACCTCTGTAAGACCGGTTTATTGATGGTACTTCAAGGCCATATGATATGTATAAAAGCCGAATGGCATGGCCAATAAGTCTTGTTTGAACTTGTGAAGCGCTTAAATCATGGACAATGCCTCACGCTCTATAGTGGTATGGTTTTGCTCCACTTTGTGTTTTTTGCTTGCAGCGAGATGGGATGATCCACATTGCCCTCTCTGGCCGCGCTAAGACTACGCCAATGGCCATGCCGAGGCATACACATGTACATGAAATGGTTTGTTTCAAGAAGAAAGCGCGAAATGGGCACGGTGGTTAGCTTCTCCTTGAGGTCTCAAATGCCTATTGCATTGCGCATCCCCTAATAAAATTTTCCTTTGGCCTTCAACAACTCTTCCAGGGCGCGACAATCTTGTCATAACCCTTAATGAACTTTCGATAGTAACTGGTGTGCCCCAAGAAATTGCACACTTGACTCGATTGGTTGGTTCTTCTAGATCACTACAATCTTAGATGGATCTACCAACAATGCATCCTTGCAAATAATGTGGCGAAGGAGAGTGCCAAAGGAGGTGGCAAATATACACTTCTTAATGTTTAGTGAGATGCTAAGTTGCACTGCATCTTTAAAATATCAGCCTCAGGTTGTTACAATGATCCTTTACTAGCCCATAGACGGTCTAATCGTCCGCAGTTAAGCTGCAAAAACTTATGAATGAAGTCCTGGAATTCCTGAACAACGATGCGTGAGAACACCGCCGATACATTCTTCAAGCTAAAGGGCATGATAGTATATGCAAAAATTCCCCATTCAGTTGTGAAGGTGGTCTTCTCTTGATCCTCGCGCAATGCATACCTAATGGTACCCTGAGAATCCATTAGTGAATGAATAGATGTCACGCCTACTGAACGCCTTCCGAGGAACATTTTCGGTGAAAGGTGTAGGAAAAGGATCTATTACACATGAAGCATTGAGTACCTTGTAGTCAACATAGATCCTGATCCGGCCATCCTTCTTTATACTAATCACCATGGGGCTGATCCATTCAAATTCCTTAATAGGTTCAATGATTCCTAACTTAAGCATCTTGTCAATCTCCTCTTTTACCTTCACGTGCAAGTTCGGGTTCATCCTATAAGGCCTCTTGAAACCAGAGACACGCCTTCTTTCAACTTAATCTTCATGTCCCCTAATGATGGATGTACACCTTTTAACTCATGATATCCCCTTGGGAATAAGTCCGGAAGTCGCACAACAGTTCAATGATCTTCGCAACCTCCGGTTCTAACCAATAATCTCCAATAATAGCCTCCTTAGGCGCATCCTCAGTGCCAATTTTCACCTTCTTAGTCTTCATAGGCACATGGTATGCGTGCGCTGGTCATTCATAGAATCCATAACCCGCGCGCACTTTTGTGTGCTTGATGTCCAAATCTTCAACGTCCTTATCATTAATGAGGTAGACCATCTTCTCTTTTTCTTTCTCGTTCCATCGCACCCTAACAGTGTTTCTTTTGTTTCCAGAATATCCTTGTGCGCCTCAGTCTCAGGTTCTCCTAAGAGCTGAACCATAAGTTTCTCTGCCTTCGCGCTATCTACCAACGTTATGTGCCTCATAATTTGTAAAGCTTCATGTACTGATGGTTTAGTGGAAAAATAGTCAAAAGTGTGAGCAATACCTTAAGTCATGTCACGCCAACTTGCAGTTTCTTGCTTTAGCTCAGCGTTCACATACCAAACACGCGCGCATCCGCGTAGAGTAAAACAGAACCTGTGTACCCAAAGGGAGGCGGTATAGCTTCTTGCCCTTGCGCCCATCGTCTCTCATAGTTGTGGATGTGTACCAAAGCAGGAGTCTTCCCATCATAGTCATGTACAAGGGAGGGAACATTGCTCAGAGTGAACCTTGTTAAAAAGGCCACCACGACCTCACGGCAGCCCAATAGATTGTCTCTGTGTGTCACCCACTAGCGCGCTTCTATACCACCTGATGTGTAGATCATCATGTTCCATCTATCTCCCTCATTTCGCCATTGGTCCTCCATTGCAAGCGAAAAAGAGTCAGAGTTTCTCTTCTCTAGTGTATCGGGTAATTGAGTTCTGCCGCAGCGCCTAATCATTCGCAGCCTAATCATCCTAGTGACTCTTCCTTTGACCTCGCGACCGACCATTTCATCATTGCCATGGGCCCAATTATCACAACAACATTGGTAGTGTCACTGACAGATTGCACGTCTTCCCAGTGAAGTACGCCTTCCTTTGATGTTTCCGCGTATTCGGATTGCGCACTATATGTGCATATATTCACATTAAGCTCTTTTTCGTTGATAGGCTCTGTATAAGGTGCAACCTTCACATCATCCAAGGGTATGACAACATGCTCTTCCTTGTTCTCAAAACTGATATATCTTTTGTTGAAGCGCAGATCTGCATTATTAGCATAACACCAAGGACGTCCAAGAAGGGTAGGGAAATTATTTGCCTCAACAAGCTCTAATGCTTCAAATTCACTTGTAAATTTACCCCTTGAATAGTGATTGAAGCATCCTTTAACACTCCAATGGGCATGACCCTTGTTTTATTTGCCATATACAACACATTAGAAGATGGCTGCAATGGTGGCCTCCCCATTTGGTTCCAAGCATCCAATGTCAGGACATTGACCTCTGCACATGTGTCAATAAGAATGTTACTCACCAACCATCTATCACTGCATCCAGTGTAATCTCCTTGTCATATTCATGGTTCTGTGGTGGTAAATTTGCATGAAGGATCTGCGCTCTCGCTCTTACAGTGCGCGAGTACTTTCTCTAGCAACCATTCTCCCAACAAAGGGATGATGTTCTCATGTCGTGGCATCTTGTATACTTCCTTCAAATCATCCACATCCTGTTGAGGAAGTTCGACGCTCTCTTGCGCGCTTTGCTCCTTCAAGTATCGGATCTCGCCTGTAGCTCACAAATGACTCCCATGGTTTCTTGATGAACCTCCTTCTGATGAGCTGCATCTAGATATTTAACATGTATAACCTCCTCTCTCATGATAAGGGGTTTTACTTTAATAGGCTTCTTGCGCGCTTGCTGCTGCTTTTGTGTGCGTAGTAACTAACACAGGTTGGAGCTCTGGATCGAGTCATTTTCTTAGGTGCCCATTGTTCATGCTTTGCATGCTCCACCTTAATCATCCCCGCGCCTTTGTCCTTTTTGTTGTTCTTACACATGTGGGCATAGAGATCAGGGCAATCTTCGACCTTATGTGGCTTCCCACAATACACACATACCTGATTGTTTGGACATTCGTGCTAGTAATGATCTGGTGACACACAAGTTTAACATGTATCACGAGCGACCCGTCCTCTACCACCACGGCCTCTGCTCTGATATCTGCCTCGAATTCCATCATTTACATTGTTGTGCCTTTCATTGTCCTACCCTTCTTGCGCCTGAGAACTACTGGCCACGGTGGTTTGTCGTAATCTAGTCTCACATGTCTCATGAATATGGTCGATTAAATGACATTCAGTTGTATCATGGGTATGTGTGTCACAAATCTTGCGATGTACATTGAGATGTTCTTCTCGTGTTGCGTGTTGCGAGAGGGGGCAATTTCGGACATCATGATTCTTGTGGCAAATCTCACAAGAGGTTAACAAGCGCGCGCACGCGTTTCTGCGTTGACAACTATCCTTCGAATGTTCTTCCACTTTGTAATCGGTGCACCATAACCCACTGCGCGTCTCATGCGTCGAATTGGTAGACAACTTCTCCAATTGTGTAGCCATAGCTGCTTATTTGTGCCTCGAGAAAAGGGCTTACCCCTGTATTTGGACTCCCAATCGCTTCAGTATACGGAGCTGCTTCTAAGGCCTCATGTGGATTAGTAAATGTTTTATGTGATAAAGCCCTTCGAAAAGGAGTCAACAAGCCTCCAACAAACCATTGCGCATGTTGACTCTGATGAATATCATAGGATAACTTGACAACAAAGTCTTAAACCACGCGTCACACTCCTTCACACTTTCAGACATGCCCTACTTGATGTCCTTTAGTGCGCTAATTTTTATTGCTCAAACTCGGGGATGTGAACTTAAGCTAAAAGGCGATACACAACGCATCTTAATCCACCACGGTCTTACGTGGATCATATTTTCTATACCCAGGTGTGTGCGCGCCCTTAAGTGTGGTGGCGGCGACTTGCCTTTCTATCAGAAGCTGTTATGCCCTTGGCTCTCCAAAATAACTCACACTTATGCACATGCTCGGTTGCATTGTTTACACCCTATCTTTGTGGTAAGTGGAGAGACATCTCAAAGAAGATATGAGGTGTCTGTTCTTTGTGGTTGTTGTTGTGGTTGTTGGGGACCTTGTCTTGGAGTGGGACCGGATCTTGAACTGATCCTCCACCAGGGATTTCCTCCGCGTGGTGACCGACTCTGAACCTCCGGAGCCTCCCATCACGACTTGTGGCCTTGTATATGAACTTCCTTGCGTCTTAGTTGTTGTGCTTCAAACTAGACACCAACCATTCGTGCTATAGCCGTACCTATAGGTTTGCTTCCAATGGGCCGTGTGCCAACGCTCGCCTGTTGACGAGCCTGTGAAATTACCCCCAAAAATACTCATTTCAAACACTAGCGCATGCCACGTGCTGCCATGTGTGCGTCCTTAATCTCTGCGCCTCTTGAGAGGAAACTAAAATATGCCTACCTGTATCTCCTACCCAACATGGAGATCCTTCTCGCTCGTCTTCACTATGATGCTCTTGATAATAATGGTATAGCTACGATACCAAATGATAATAATGGTATAGCTCGATACCAAATGATAGAATAGAATAAGATTGCAATGACCAAAGAGGGATGGAAGCCTCACAAATATTATTGATCATTAAATCAGATTACATAACAATGCACGGGAGGCTGTAATATTTATAGATATTAGACAACCTCATATGGATAGACATGACACCTATCGGAACCAACTATGAGATGATAAGACCCATCTCACATGTACATGTAATTATTACTAATACCAATATTGAATGTCATCCAACATAACAATATTGAATGCAAGTCACTAGACTAGAGTGCACATGTTGCACATTATTAAATAAAAGACAATGCAATAAAATGTAATAAATATTCCTATGCTAAATTATGCTAACATTCCCCCTTAATTTTGCATAGTTTCGATGAAGTGGAGAGGAACTCTCAATAGCAGTGTGAATTTGTCACGTCAAGTGACTTAGTGAAAACATCTCGCTTACTGCTCACTGTAGGGACGTAATCGAGGTGTATGTTGTGCTTGAAGACATGCTCGCGTATGAAATGAACTTGTACTTGATATGCTTGGTTCTCTCATGAAATCTTTGGATTGCGAACAAGCTTGAACTCCTTCATTATCAACATATCTTGGAGTAGATTTTTGTTGTGGTAGACCAATTCCTTCCAGGTATTCGGCGTAGCCATATTGCTTCACAAACAACTTCACTGCACTCGATACTGCCTTACAGTAGAAGAGTGAGAAACAAAGTTCTGCTTTCTTGCTTCCCATGATATCGGTCCGGATCCCATAAAGAAGACGAAGCTTGATGTTGACTTCCTATCATCCATGTTTCTGCATGATCCGAATCGAATATCTGTCGAGAAGAAGTTGTCGTTTTCTTGTACTCTAGACCAAGGTCAATTATACCCTTTAGATATCTCGGTATTCTCTTTCTTTGCTTTCCAATGACATATTTTCGGTTCTTGCATGAGCGTGATAAATAGTTATTTGCAAAGTGATATCTCAGGTCTAGTATATGTCGAGTAAATTAGACTCCCGATCAACTGTCGATAGAGAGTTGCATTCACCGGTGGTGATGGATCGGAACGAGATAATCGAAGTCTCGCTTCCATGGTGTAAAGATAGGAGTGCGAGTCCATCATCCTGGATTTCTCGAGCGTTGAATTGGTGTATTGCTGTTGTGACACAAAGATATGATTCTCTTTTTGCCATATTTCCAACCCAAGACAATAGTGCATGAGCCCGAGATCTGTCATGTCGAACGATCGATTAAAATCCTTCTTTGTTGCATCGATCATCTTCACAGAACTGCCTGTAATGACTAGATCGTCGACATAAACAACCACAATGACAATCTCCTCCCCTTTCTTTTTGAGTTAGAGATTGGGGTCATAAGGATTCCTTTCGAATCCATGACTTATGAGATGCTCATCAATTTTGATGTACCATGCCCGGGTGCTTGTTTTAGGCCATATAGAGATTTTATGAGTCTGCATACCATCATCTCTTTTCCTGGTATTACATAACCCTTTGGCTGAGTCATATAGACTTCTTCTTGCAAATCTCCATTAAGAAAGGCACTTTTCACATCCATTTGGTGGACTTTCCAACCAAATTGTGCAACTAGAGCAAAGATTATCCTGATTGTCTTGATCTTGGCTGTGGGAGCAAATGTCTCCTCATAATCAATGCCTTCTTGTTGTGCATACCCCTTTCTTACAAGCCTTGCTTTATACTTGTCATAGTCCCATCTGATTTGTACTTAGTCTTGAATATCCATCTCGCATCCAATGGGTTTCTTCCCTGGTGGAAGATCGACAAGTTGCCATGTGTTGTTCATCATCACCGATGATACTCGAATCCATGGCATCTTTCCAAGCTTTTGATTGTAGGGCTTCCTGAACTGTAGATGGCTCAACTGTTTCAACAACTCTGCTCATTAGGGCATAATTGACCTCTTCACGAGCTTATTTGCGAGTTTTAGGTCCAAGATTGGATGATGTGCTAGGTGCTTCATCCAAATTTGCATTTCTTATTACTTGAGTATACCATTTAGGTAACTTCTTAGGTACATTCCATTGGCTTGTAGTGGATCCAAGTTTTCACCATCATCCAATTCATCACTGTCATCTTTAGTGGGAACATCAAATTCTGTCTTCACAAGAGGTGTATTCTGCATGTTTGTTGAGTCGTTGAGTGGAGCATCTGCTTGTTTCTTCTCAAAGAACTCAACATCCCTACTTGTGTATACTTTCTTTGCTTTCAGATCCCATAATGTACCCAAGTGCTTCTTCACTGTATCCAATGAATATCGGTTTCTCGGCTTTCATATACGAACTTGTTCTGTTCTTCTTGGGTATGTGCATGCTAGCTTTACACCCAAATACTCTTAGGTGTGCAATTGATGGTTTCCGATTTGACCATGCTTCTTGAGGTGTCACTCCTTCAAGAGCTACTGTGGGCACTCTGTTCAACAAATAGATGCAGGTTCTTGCGACACCTTCCCCAAAAATGTCTTTGTTAAACTGAGTCGTCAATCATACATCGCACCATTTCCATGATAAGTATTTATTCCTTTCTCAACTATACCATTTCTTTGTGGTGTGTGAGTAGGAGACATTTGTCGGCGAATCCCATGAGCTTCAGGTAAGCCTTGAACTCATTGCTTGTGAATTCCCCCTCGATCTCGAGCGAAGAGTTTTGATCTTGCGACCAACTTCATTCTCAACAAGTGCTTTGAACTTCTGAAATGTCTCAAAGGCTTGACTCTTGTTTCTTAGACAATATATCCACATCTTTCTCGAGTAGTCATCAACACAAAGCATGAAGTATTGACATACAAAATGACTTGGTTACATGGGCCCATGAAAGATCGGTGTGCACCAAATCAAGCTTTCCCTTAGCTCTATATGTGTTCTTACGGAAGGGTACTCTTCTGTGTTGCTTTCAAATAGGCAATTGTGACACTTGTCAGTGTTGTGCTTGAGTGTAGGCAATCCTTTCACTATGTTGCCCTTTTGAAGTGTTTGGAGATAGCCAAAACTGATGTGACCATATCTGCGATGCCATAGTTCTGCAGATTGTGTCTTTGGCCACTAGAGCTTGATCATCCTTGTGGACAAAATCAAGTTGGAACATGCATCCCACATTGGAGGCTCTTGCGACAATCTTGGAACCTCTTGACTTATCTCTTATCAAGCACACTTTTTCTCCATTATTCTTTGTCAAAATCCAACTTCAAGTTGTGATCGAGAGTTGACTAACGATAGCAAATTCTTGGTCAACCTGTACATATAATACATCTGTAATTTTGCGGTTATGCTTTCGAAGAGGTAGTGAAATGTTTCCAATCCCTTGACACTTTGTATGATGAGTCATCACCTAATGACACATGGTTTTGTTAGGTGAGTCACGTAGTGTGTAGAACCAATCCTTGCGTCCAGTCATGTGTCGAGTTGCACCCGAGTCAACATACCAAATATCTTGTGTGGACTTGGTTTCTTCATCAAATTGAAGCGAGAATACATGTGGTGTCCTTCATCTGAATCATCCTTATGTTTGTGATGTACCCTTGTTTGGGTTTTCTTTGCCAATTACCATTTTTCTGCCCTTGATTGTTGTTGTTGGACTTCCCTTGATTTGAATTGTTGTTACCCTGTTGGTTATTGGGTTTTGAATTGCTTGATGAACCTTTTTGTAGGAATTGTACCAACAATCTTTGATGTCATGTCCCCTTCTATTGCAAATGGGACACTTCTTGGTGTTGTCTCATTGACTTTGGTCCCTTTGTTGACTTTGATTTTGTTGGGACTTCTTGTGATTGGATTGAAATTTCCCCTTTCCTTTATGATTGGAAGATAGTACTTGCTCATCTTCATGATCTTTGTTGTTCATTGCCTCTTCTTGTTGGAGTAGATTGACCAACTTCTCAAAGGTGACTGTGTGTTCACTCATATTAATAGTTGTCACAAAGATTCTGTAGGAAGGAGGAAGTGCTTGCAACACAATTGGTACGAGGTCTTTATCACTTATCTCTTTTCCCAATGAAAATAGAGATGCCCTCAAAGTAGACTTGTCTCAAAAAAACTTCAACCTTCTCATTGTGCTTGAACTTGAGAGTGTGTAGTTGTGATAGTAGGTTGAGGATGACATTCTTGTTCTTTGCCTCATAGACTGTGCTCAACTTATCCCATGCATCCTTGGCCGATGTGGCATCTCTAATGTGGGGTTGCACATTGTCTGTTACGCTAAACAAGATGATCAACTTGGCCTTTTGATTGGCCCTGTCAAATTGAACTTGTCTTCCATCATCAAGTGATCTTGTTGTTTTTCCATCTATAACTGTCCATAGGTCTTCAAACTCAAGTAACATCTTGATCTTTGGTTTCTATGCGGCATAGTTGTATCCTCTGCAGATTGTGAATCGCGCGAAGAAGAACTTTGGTGCTTGTGCACCCATTTCTGCAATTTGAATTTTTGAAACTCTAAATTTCGACAAAGGGTAAGGCTCTTATCACTCCGGTTTATGGTCTCCTTTCAATATACCGTCAGGCCGATATACCAAACCTTTCGATATACGCTCCCTTCCGATATACCCGTCGGTACGTGGAAGAAGATCACCCTTTCAATATACTCGTCAGTACGGAAAAATGTGTTAACGCACGTGAAAGAATTTAGTACGTGGTACGTAGATAAGTACGGAGAGGGGTTTGTGCAAGCACAAACGGATGGGAGGGCTCAAATGTGTGTGTATTGTGTCCTTATTACTCCTCGTCGATTTTATAGGGTTGATGCCCAGGGCGACGTTTAGCAAACCGTGTGTTAGGTGTTAAGTGCGGTAGTAATCGCGACGGCATCACCGGTAAGCGCTTCCCAGAGGCACCGTATATACCGAACGCTGCTATGAGATCAAAGATCTCGTGTGATAGAACCAAACATAAAATAAAAAATTTGCACTTTTTTTTTTTCCACTTTATGCACCAAGATTAGTACAAAATGCTCCAAAAGTACATCAAAATGAAGTTTTTGTGTCCCCCCTCTTTACAAAAAAGGGTCTAGAATCACAAAATACACAATTTAGGCCAAAAATATTTTTACCCCCAATAGGTGTTTTTCCGCTAAATTTAGTGGTGGCTCTAAATGTGTTTGGTGAGCTTCTAAATTTGGAAATCTCCCAAAATTTAGTAATTTCTCCAAATTTTCCAAAAAAATAATTTAATAAAAAATATGGAGAGAGTGGGAATTGAACCGCTGACCTGTTTGTTCCCAAGATCCAAACAAACAACCTAAATATTGTTTTCACCTTTTTCACAAACCGTGATCGGGTTTTTCTAAAATTTTGATAGCGGCATCATCTGATATTTTTCTTGAAACCTACAAAATTTCGGAAGAATCAGAATCTTAGTTTTTGAGATCTTACCAATTTACCAGCTAGATCTGATTTTTTTTTCAGAAAAAATGATCCAACTTGTATAGACTTTTCATTACATGTAGAGGCTGAATCAAAGATGATAAACTGCAAAGTTGTGCACCTCCTTATCTTTCCAAAGAAAAAAACGGCACATCAATCCGACATTGTATGAAAAAGTTACGTCCTTTTTCTAAGAGCTATCTGCTTTGGAATTTTGATGACGGACTGCTTTCAACCTTTGCTCCTGAATTCTTCACACCTCCACTTTCAGATCTGATTTTTTTAATTAGATCATGTAATTTTTTTCAAGATCTTTCTCTTTTTTAAAAGATTTTTTTTTTTTTTTCACAATTTTTTTTTTTTTTTAAAGATTTTTTTAAAGATCTCCAAATATGAAATATTTTGTCAATATATTAGATCAATTGGCTATACCCGAATGACTAATAAAAAAATTTACCTTCCAAATAAGTGGATATGTCAAATTTTAGTTGAGGGATGCTTGAAGGAATGGAGGTCATGGGATGCTTGATGGCTCTCATTTGATGCGAGATCTTCTTCTCCAATGGATCCTCTCCATAGTGCTCCTCTTGAACCTTGCTTGGATAGAACCTTGCTCGATACCAATGATAATAATGGTATAATAATGATAATAATGGTATAGCTCGATACCAAATGATAGAATAGAATAAAATTGCAATGACCAAAGAGGGATGGAAGCCTCATAAATATTATTGATCATTAAATCGATTACATAACAATGCGGGAGTCAGTAATATTTATAGATATTAGACAACCTCATATGGATAGACATGACACCCTATCGAGGAACCAACTACCGAGATGATAAGACCCATCTCACATGCACATGTAATTACTTACTAATACCAATATTGAATGTTATCCAACATAACAATATTGAATGCAAGTCACTAGACTAGAGTGCATATGTTGCACATTATTAAATAAAAGACAATGCAATAAATATGCCTATGCTAAATTATGCTATGACTCTTGTCAGACAACATCCTTTGGATTACGTACACCTTGCTTGCAGTAGGCTAGGTGGTCAGCATGTCGAGATGTGCACCCACGCTTCTCATTCTCTCCTTAGACTCACTCTCATCGAGATCTTTGAAGGGGTCTCTCTACTGCGCTTTCCCAATGTCGGAGGACATGATCCTGCGGTCCCTCGCCTTTTGCGGGGCTCTCATCACTTTCGCCAGTCATCATTCTTCTCGATCTCAGTGCCTCATCAACTGCCCTCTGTTGCGCATCGTTATACTTGAGCCGTCTTTCCTCTCTCTTTTTCCTTTCTTTGAGGTTTTGCCATCCTTCCCAAACTTGCTCCTCCCTTGCTTGCGCGGTGGGGTTTTAGCTCGCCATTAGTAGGTTCTCCATTCCCAGTTCAACCATCAAGATCTTGATAGCTAAAGGTGTCGTGTGTAAATAGGATCCTCTTGGCTCACGTAAAAACCATAACTCTACTTCCTCTGGGCAAGAGTATGTCGAAATTGTGTACTCCAAGGTATAAGCTGTAACACACCTTCCCACCAACGATCCACAACTTTTCTCCACGGCTCGTCTAAATCAGAGAGTGCCTGATAGTCTTCCTGTCTCCAAGCTTGCTTCCTTCCTATCCGGACACCTCGGTTAGCCGCGTAAGTGATAACCATTCTTTATAATTCTCTTGGGAAAAAGGCAAGAACGTCGCATACATGCGATTATAGAGGTTGTCTTCCACCCACTTGCGCACATTAAAATCAAGTCTAGTGTTATACCTCTGAGCAAATGCGTCCTGATTGTCATATATCCAATTCTCAATATTCTCAAGAGACAGTCGGAACGCCATCTGCATGCATCATCCTGGCAGACAGATTCAAAAGAGTTCCCAACGACGGAACCAAAATGTAGTCTATTTTACTTAATACTCAGCTATGCGCTGGCGGCACTTCATCCAGACAAGTTTGAAAGCTCACCCAAAACGTGCGCAACCACCAGGTCCCTTCTTTATTTGCTTAACAAGATGTTAGCATGCATGTTCATAATCATAACTATAACAACCATTCATGCAAGAAGATACATCATGGCATATCAATTTAGCAACACATATAATAAGGAAATTAATCTTCATACAAAATTACCAATAGTATTTGAACTCCCATTAAACCATACTCAGATACAATAATCTTAGCAATCCATAAGCAATTATCCATGATGAACATAATTCATTACATAACAAGAGTTTTGATTACATCACCACTGATTACAGCGATGCAACTTTGGACCATGCGCACTCACATAATGCTTATATACTGACCCAAAGGCTACATAACCGGTGATTACTCAAAGACTCACTAGCACTAACACACACTAGCAAATACGGGATGCCTCACAGTATATATATATATATATATATATATATATATATATACACGTGGGGACTTGCCCTTCACCGTTTACATGTTTTCTTTTCTAAACATAGGCGTGCCGTTTTTAGCTTTGCATGCTTTTTACAACTAGTGTTAACAATAGATTGAGCTATAAATAGCTCCATGCTTTTATCCGCTTTTATCCTATTCTTAGTCCACTTTCATGCACTTTGTCCTTGTCTTTTTCGCACGTGCTTTTCCCTAATTATAGCCTTTGTTTGGCCACTAAATCATCTTGCTCTAGTCTATTCCCGGATCTTGCACGAGCGGCACTCCATCTTCTACTTTTTATATTTTAGCCCTGTTTGGAAAATCGACCAAGTCCTCAATGATGCATGTATGTGCACAGTTTTGTGCGCTGCCTTGTTCTACCACGAGGTGCGCGCACCTCCGCGCACTATCCTGTTCTTACTTTACCTTCTTGCGCGCATGCCCTTGCACAACTCCCAACTCCCGTGCATGGCTAGTACTTAGCTATTTCCTTAGACCAACAATTTTAGAATCTTTGTCATCTATTGGAGCTTTAACCTTTGCTAATTGTCTAAGAAGAGATCTCAAATTATTTATATGACGGACATAATAGCATCATCAACCATCTTAATTTGAAGGAGTTGAAGCTTTAAAGAAAATTTAGTGTTCATTGCTTCTGCCCTAGACAACCTATTTAGGTTAGCCCATATATCCTTTGATGATTTGTCTAAATCTATACGATGGAGTTCATAATTAGAAAGAGCAAGCCCGATTATAGCTTTCGCTTTATCATCACGGCTTTCCCACTCTAACAATTTGGTAGCATCAGTGGGTTGTGTTTCTTTTCCATTAACAATACCCCACAAATTTTTGTTCATTAATTGCATTTGTATTTTAACTTTTCAAGTGTGAAAGTTAAAGCCAAAATATTTCTCCATTGCGATTTACATTATGAAATATGTATTTAGATGAAAACAGTAAGCGAATGACAATTAAGTATGAATACATGGAAAATGTCCTCCAATCTGACTGATATAACCTATTTAAGCGTTTGAGATAATGAAACCCTTCTGCAACTGGCGTAATTATGCCCTTTTGAAGTAGTCTGATCGAAGCAGTCTGAAATCTTTATTTTGTGCCCTAGGCAGCTTGCAGACTGGCGGAAATCCCCATTTTCTCCTCTTTAAACTTTGAAAAATACAACACCAACGTTGCTGTAAATCGCGATAGAACTTGCGTTTTTGTTGTTGTTTTGAAGAGGGTCATTTGGCGTCTGCGACATGTGTATAATAATGGTGTTCGATTTTGCCCTCCGCGATTTGTTTGGTAGTGTTTTTCTTTCATTACCATATATGTGCATTGAAAACCCTATATTCATGATTTTCGGGACTGTATATATGCTTGATTGACAGGGTTTCCTTTGGTAACTATAAACTCGAACTGCACCCTCATTTTTTTGGTATTTCACGTCCTAACGGACTGACCTCCCTTCTCTTTCTCCTCGCTTGTTTGGCTCGATACCAATTTTAGAAAATGTGCACACAAAAGAAACGAAGAGAAAGTGGAATGCACACATGTTCATTGTGTCTCCGTCATTATATTATATGAGAGATAGTTGCAAAATGGTTGAACAAGTTACAACTGTTTATTAGTTAACACTAAACTAATATTAAGTTAACACTAATATATAAGCCTTATATTTTAATAGTGCCCCTCTAATCAAGGACATTGCTCATAGGTCGTGGTGTCTTTGTTATTACATACAACGGGGGTTTCTATTGATTTCCTTTCGTAATCAAAGTACCACAAAAATCATTCCCATATTCTTCCTATTATGGAACTTGGAAGGTTTAATGCTAAACTTAGAAATGGTATCTTCAAGAGCTTTGTTCAAGTCCTAGACGATCGAGTTCTAATTCGATGTTCTACTCGGAACAGTTTGATGTTGGACGAATGTTTTTATATACCAAAGCTATCTCTATAGTCATTGGTACATAGGTTGAGGTTCCCCCTTGGCGATGTTTGGGTTGTTCTCCGTAGTTGAGGATGGAGGTGGGCCATAGGCATATAATATAAAATTGGGGTTTTGTTCCTAATATAATATGTTGTGCAATAATGATAATTAAGAAGAAAAATAAACAATCCAAACAGTTTTAAAATCTGCCACTCTTGCATTTGCCAACAAATTTGCCAATGATGATCAATGAAGGTCAATAAGAGTTTAGGGTTAGAGAGAGGAACCAAACTTTTGCAATCAGATGGTGTGATAGAGTGCTTAGAATGTACACGGAAGTGGATTAGGGTGTTGTCAAGATGTCTGTAAAATATCGGGTGTGAAACTCAACATAACATGGTTTCGTGGGTGCTTGGATACCTTTGTGGCTGAACGTGCTCCTTAGGGCGACAATTGTACGTCCACACTAGATTTGGATTCTACGATCTTGTTCGCATGTCTCTAGAGGTCTGATTCTTGGGTTTGTTTCTGTGTGATCACTTTGCAATGTTGAGATATAGCTTCTCCTTGCTTGAATTCCTAATAAGGGGTTAATAACGAATGGGATGGACTGCCTCACCACACCCCCACTGATGTAATGAGCGTTGAGCTACATATCACTACTCCAAAGAGGGATCAAGCCACATGTAGTTCTCCCAACCCTATGATGAGACACATGTGATATAGAATAAAACAATAGAAGATGGAGCCCTTGATTTGACCCTCACACTTGGCAACACACACTCTTTTTGAACTGAGTAACTCTAATTTGACCTATGTGAAATGACCCCAATCTGTATACTTTTGGCTGATTTTTTTATGAACTTTTGAATAAGCCCATAGTATGCCCCCTTGAGATGAGGGATGCCCATATCTGCCAACTCAAAGAGAAAAGTGGTTAATTTTATCATGTGCAACAAACATATAGAGAATGCATACTAAACATGGTAGCATAAATCAACGTGCATAGGATATGATCATTATAGAATAAGCATGATATGTGTGATCTCACGGGTGAGCATATAGTGAACATCATTAGAAATCCATACAAATCAGTAGCTAAAGTGTAACAATGTAAATTAAAGAGGTATGTTAGCGTACACTCAACTTGACACCAAAGAATCCTTTGGGATTCATGATTTGACATGACAGGCCCACCACAAGACTTTTGACACCAAGATTGACACGACATTATGATGACATGACAACTCGACGAATAGTAATGTTAGCAAACAATCACACAATATGAATAGAACTAAGCTTGTGTTAAACAAGTATGTGCCAAATAAGTATGCACGATAAAGAAAATAAGTCATGAAGAATATACAATAGCCTAAGGCCTCAATGATCATATAATTACATGTGATAAATCAACAAAGAACATAGTATAAACAACAAAAATAGGGATGGAGTATACGAATGCCGATAGATATAAACAAGCAATGTAGTCATTTAGTGTAGCACAATATAATATATAGTATGAAACACATGTCACAAAGCACAATATATCTAGTAAATAACACCGTATCACTAATGGACAAGGGTGCAAAAGATATAACCTAACAATGTTCTATGTAAGATGTCCCTAGTATATGTATGCCTCCAATGTGGAAGGTTGCCCCAGGTGTAGGACTCAGAGTAGTCGCGAAGCATATACTTATGCATCCATCGAAAAGGTCTATCCTACAGTTAACTCATGTATACCATTAAAGTCCAATGCATAGAGAAATAGATAAGTAAAGTGCTAAAGCATGATAACATCAGTGTTTGAATCTATATAATAACAAAAAAAGTCACATAAAATTCTTGCTTTTGTATTTTTAGAATATTTGAATGTTTTTGTATTTGCTTGAATATTTGAACATATGAATAAAGCGAAACATGCTAAGGGCCTTGGGCCATACATGCGTAAACAATAGAAGAATGGGGATGGGATTTTGGGCAATTATGATTCCCTCACGATCACATCAAACCCATGAAATGTTTTGCATCATCGAGTTTATTGGTTGGTATCAATCTCAAGAGAAAGTGTCGGGAGTAGTGTTAAGTCAAGGAGGAGAGGGGAAGAATGAGCAATTGGAGTCATCCTTGAACCATTCAACCATTATGTTAGTAAGATGGCCACTTCCATTATGACATGACCCGATTTGCATAAGGATCATGATATATTGGGGTTTATATGTTATTCTGGACCTAGGCAACCTACCAATGTGGGATTAATTTTTCGATTGAATGAGAATTTTTAGAGTTGTAGAAGCAATTCCAAGATGCATTGAAGAGACATATCTGACTTGGGGTAGTAAGACATGTATTTAGAGGCATTTATATGAGATTTTATTTATTTATAAATAATATTATGAAGCCATAAAGGAGGAGAGAGGAAGCTCAAGCAAGCAATCATACTCATCTTGCAACCAATCAACCATTATTTTAGTAAGAGGGCCACTTCCATTGTGGTGTCACCCTTATTGGGATGGGGATCATAATATATCGGGGTTTATATGTTAATCCGACCAAGCCAACCAACCAAATATGGATTTTTTTTTCGATTGAATGCGAAGCTTTAGAGGCGTAGGAGCAAATTCCATGATGCATTGAAACGCATATCCGACTTGGGGTAGTAAGGCATGCATTTAGAGGCAATTATTAAAGATTTTTTAAAACATTATGAAGCCATGGAGGAAGAAAGGGGAAGGCTAAGCAAGTAGACATATTCATCCTGCAAGTAATCAACCATAATGTTAGTAAGAGGTCCACTTCCATCGTGGCGTCACCCCAATTGGCATAAGGATCACGGTATTGAGGTTTATATGTTCTTTGTGGACCAATCTAACCAGCCAATACGGGATTAGTTTTTGATTTAATGAGGATTTTTAGAGTTGTCGAAGAAATTCCAAAGTGCATTGAAGATGCATATTTGACTTAGGGGTAGTTAGTCTTGTATTTAGAGGAAATTGTAAGGGATTTTTAAAAATATTATGAAGTCATAGAGGAGAGGGGAAGGCTGAGCAAGCAAACATACTCGACCCACATCAAATCAACCATTTTATTAGCAATAGGGCCACTTACATTATTGGTATAAAACCCATGATATATTAGGGTTTATTTGTTATAAGGACCAATCCAATCAACCAATGTGGGATTAATTTTTTGATTGAATGAGGATTTTTAGAGCCGTACAAGCAATTCCAAGATGCACGAAAGAGTCGTATCTCATTGGGGTAGTAATTCACTACCAACCAAAGTTATAATCTTAAGTATTACCACAAATTAGCCATTGATCTAACTAAGGAATTTGCATCCTTTAGTATAGAATCATTCCAAAGAGAAGAAAATGCCGTTGCAAGTCTCTTTCTTTGTGGCCTCATTATTTAATCCACACAAAGGCTTACAGTACAATGAATTCCTCATCAAAAAATGCAAATCACCTTGCACTACATTAGCTAAAAATGATTCTCTTATTTGCCACATAGAAGCCATCACCATATAATAGTTCTTGGTACAAATACATTATCTAGATCATTGGAAAAACAAACTTACCCTCCTGAAGTTGATTATAGAGAAAAGACACAAATCTGAAAACAAGATTTCAAATATGTATGTCATGAATGACAATTTTTATTACTTTAGCTTCTATAGGCACCCTTGTCTGACGTGTTACTGAAGATGAGGTTTTGGTGTCCCCAAGATTTTACCCTGAAATCTGGGACTACCCCTTTTTAAATTTTTCGTCTTTCGTTCTTTTTAAGTGACGGGTCATGTTCTTGTGTTTTGTTTGACCTGCTGTTGTTCGCATTGCTCAAAGGTATCTTCACGAAGTCATAAAGCCACATTCGTCAAATACCCATATGTAAAAGCTCACTCAATTCCCTTCCCAGACTCACTTTGGTTATATAAAAGTGTTTTATTTATTTTTATATCAAATAAATAAAGCTCTTTTAAAAATAGATTGAGCTAAAATTGGAGAATTTAGGTTATATAAAGCACTTCACCCCATCATTATTACCACACTAGTATTACTTTCACCTCAAAGTGGAGCATTCACCCGGGGAAGAGTTTTTACAGACTAACTAATTGGAGAATTCTTTTCGAGCAATTGCCCACAACTTCTTTCAGGTTTTTGTTTTATTTATTTCTTTTGTGTTTTGGTTTTGGTCTTTCTTTGTGTTCCATCTGACAAATCCCCATAGCCTTTTCTTTCTTCCTGCTTGGATCTTTCTCGGCCTAGGGTTTTGAAAGAGCCATCCAGTGTTTTTAATTGCAAATCAATTTGTCTCGTCATAGCTTGTTTTTGAAGGTAACCTGGATCAACCAAGAGGAAAGCTCAGGATTTTTGCCTTGTCTGAGGTTTAATCCAAGTTAAAAGATCAAGCAAATTGTGGATCTAGAAAAGTTTGTCTTCCTTTTGCAGAGCAGCCATGGCCAAGGAAGAAAACGCAGCATTCTGGAAGATCATTAAAGGGGCAAAGTCACTCAGTTGTTCTTTCAAAGCATCCACGCAATTCTTCTAAGGCAAATCATGGTTTTTTAGAAGTCTTGTCTTCCTTTGCAAAAGCAGCCATCCTTCATGCAAATCCATGCTGTCTTTTGGAAGGAAAGAACATTTAAGTGAAATCGTGGATTTCTATGAGCTTGTCTTATTTCAAAAAGCATCCACTTCATCCCAAAATCCACGCAATTTCAAAAGAAAGTCTTCCCAAAATTCACGCAATTTCAAAAGAAGGAAATCACTTAAGTGGTGTCGTGAATATTCATGGTCTAGGCTTCTAATTTCAACACAACTTTTAGAAGAGAGAAATCACTAAAAGGAAATCGTGAATTTTAAAATCTGTCTTCTAATTTGCAAAGCTGCCTTTCCACTTGAAAATCCACACAAGTCGTCAAAAGCTCACTTAAGTGAAATTGTGAATTTTCATAGTCTTGTCTTCTAATTTGCAAAGTTGCCTTTCCACTTGAAAATCCACACAGGTCTTTAAAAGCTCACTTAAGTGAAATCGTGAATTTTCATAGTCTTGTCTTCTAATTTGCAAAGCTGCCTTTCCACTTGAAAATCCACGCAGGTCTTTAAAAGCTCACTTAAGTGAAATCGTGAATTTTCATAGTCTTGTCCTCTAATTTGCAAAGCTGCCTTTCCACTTGAAAATCCACACAGGTCTTTAAAAGCTCACTTAAGTGAAATCATGAATTTTCATAGTCTTGTCTTCTAATTTGCAAAGCTGCCTTTCCACTTGAAAATTCACACAGGTCTTTAAAGCTCACTTAAGTGAAATCGTGAATTTTCAGAGTCTTGTCTTCCTTTTGCAAAGAATCCTCCCTCCTCAGCATTCACGAAGCTTTATGGAATCAACGCAGCCTTTGTAAAGAAAAGCAAAGCCAAATCAAGGAATTGCGTGGATATTTAGGCTATTGTCTTCTAAATTGAGAGCAGACTTCCCTTCTAAAATTCACACCATCCACTCATCCTAGCATTCACGCAGATTTGCAAGAAGGAAAGCATTTAAAGTTGTGTGGATTCGAGCAGCTTGTCTTCTAAATTCAACGCAGCTATTTCCCTCTCCAAGCATGCAAACATCCTTGCATCCCCTCTAAGAGCCCAAACACAGCCCATGTAAATGCATGCAATCTCCCAGTTGAGCCCACTTCTCTTTGCTTGCATCCGGAGTAATTCCTAGAATTTACGGCTGCCCATATATATAAATAAGGAGGTGATGAGTTGCATATTTGTCTGAATTGTTTACAGGAATATTTCACTTGTGCACATACTTGTGAGAAGAAAGCTGAGGCCAATGTTAGATACATTAAATATATCCTCAGAATTAGGAGAAGCAATTGCAATTTCTACACACAGAGATCCAGATTTCACAACTGCAAAAGCTTCAGGAAAAGGTGGAAAAGGGAAGTCTCAGACAAAAGCAGATTCAGGCGGATGAAGTGTGATTACAAAGGTTATCCGACAGAATCATGCATAGTGTCCAAGCTCACTGAAGTGAGTGATACAGACATGGGGCACGTGTCTATCAACAAATTAATTGACAGATCAAGGGCAAGAATGAAGTATTGCAGCTGGAATGACTTCTTTCTTCTCCTCTTTCTTCTTCTCCTTATTTTCTCGGACAAAAATTGTAAAACTAAAGTAATTGGTTAAAAGCCATTACTTCAAGTTGTTTGAAAAGGTCCTTTAATTAAGAATAGGTGGCAGACATGCAAGACATTGATTTAGTCTTCAGTTGTAAATCATGCATGTCATGCAAAGAGGAATTCTAGGAGAAAGATTGCCAATTGTTTCCTTTTTATAGCTTCCACATGCATGAGTTCATTGAAAGTTTCCTATTTGTATTTTCCCTCTATGCACTATAAATAGAGGAAGAGCCTACGAGCTAAGGGATCACAACTTGTTTATCATAACTTGTTTTAGCAAAGGCTTTTGTAACTGGAGCATTTTTAAGATTTCAGACTTTGTGTTGGAACCCTTGATGTGATTTCTGTAAAAGTTGGGATTGAATAAAAGGTGGATTTCTGGAGAACTTTGTGTCTACAGTGCTTTGTTGAGTACTTCTATTCAAAGGTTTTAAATAAACTTTGTGTTATCTTAGATCTAGGTTAGAAGTTATTTCTTTCCCTCTTTCTTGAATGTTGTGATTTATCTATTTATTTAATTTGTGTGGATGAGACCAACTCTGATAACTATTGGTTGAGTCAGCACATCTTCCTTTCTTCTTTCCCTACTATTTTTCTCCCTTCTGCAAATATTCCCATCACAGCTGCTTACTTGCTGCCAAATTACCCACTGTGGTTCACGAGTTGAGGGAATTAAAGTAAAACCCCTTAAAGTAGTTATTAGGATTCACCCTTGCAAAATAAATAAACATCTTACATGGGAGCTTCACCATTAAACGAGGGAGATTTATCTCATGACTGCCTAGGTTTTACGCTGTGCATAAAATTTAGCCAACAATTTTCCCCTCTTTTTGAGCAAGCGCATGGGGGCATTGCTGGAGGACATTGTAGTGGATATTCTTTAGCCTGCAAATTGTTTCAGATTAGATGCTATTGGCCTGCCCTGGGACAAGACACTCATTTGTCTAGAAGTGTAAACCTTGCCAAATCCATGATGATCTCATTCATTCTCCTATTGCAGAGCTCCAACCACTTGAAGCTCCATGGTCCCTTCTCCATGTGGGGTTTCTATCTTATCTACAAGCTACCTAGTTTACAAGATGGTCATGCATCCATTATCATCAATATCTCATCAAATGGGTGGAAGCATCTTGCATACCATAGTTTATGACAACGGAAAGAACTTCTTAAACAAAATCATGAAAGACTTAAATGCCATATTCAAGATTTAATAACCATAAAAAATGGACTAGATTGTTTTGCTTAAACATACATATTCATAACAACTCCAAGGGTTACATAACTTACCGTGAAGGGAATGTGCTACAACAAAACTAGCAACAACAATATGCACTTTAGTCAATCAACTTATGGTTATAATAACATGCACTAGACATCTGTGCTTAACTACTCAACCAGCTTTCTTAATCTACTAGCCAGGTGATTCCAAGGTTTCACAGATCCTAGGTTTTTGTACACAACCCTTGATATTTAGAAAGCAAATCAAAGAACCCTTAGGGCATAGACTTAATCTTACAGGCAATATCTGCTCTCAACATCATAATGTACAGAGTCTCAACCATGAGGAACTGTAGGTTGGGAACATTCTAGACTATAATGAACTCAAGAGAAGAACCTTTATCTCAACACACATCTTAACACACATCCCTTACTCCATTATTGTCTTCAGTTCGAGCAAGGATTCTCTTGAGGGTTAGAAGCACAATGATTAGAATTCATTCTACAATTAAGGTTTCTCAGCTCCAATTAGTACAGAACAGAGCTACAGTAACAAGATACTAAAAGATCATATTGATCACACAATAAAGTCATCGTACTATGTTCAAAAGTCCCTTGGGAGAACTCTATTTTATTCTGAGGCACGCTGAATAGCTTACCATAAAACATGTAGGTATAAGGTCATAAAGGTTTGAAACCTTGAGCATCGAAGACTGAGAGAAATCTTATATTAACAGCAAGACATAATACCATCCTATCAGCTCAAACTGCCTCTTATCACATTTCATTGTTATCAATAAAGGATACAGGTCTGTTGTTTAGATAGGTAAAAATTCAGAGAATTGGTGTCTTGCTGCCCTTAACCGTTAAAAACACATTCATATTGTAAAGGTGAAGAGAGAGATCATTTCTACCAAATGGTGACACTGAGTTAAGATCAATACACTGCTTAAGCCAATGCAAGTACATCTCTTCTTCCAAGACTGACATTGATTCATTTGAGGGCCAGTGCCAAGGATACACAGCGCATGAGCATACATTTATATTTTATAACAATGACATGCATTAGCAATAGAGCTGTTAAATACCATCATGAAGATCAGAACTCAGGCCATGGCATTATCTCCTATCATAGTCATTCCTTGCAACTAACAATGGGACATTCAAAGATCAGTTCACAACATTTACTATTACCTCTTCCACTGCTTGCTTATTGAAGTGTATGTCCATTAGGAATCAGACAGCAGTTTGAGACATAAGAACACACATAAAATTTCTCAAGAAGAGAGGTCTCAACACATGTATGGAAGACTGTACGCCATCTGCAGATACTGAGACAAAGATGCCCTTGGTTACAGGCCCTGATGGCTTCATTCCTTCTGCAGAAATCTTGTTCTAAGATACCAAGCTACAGTCATGCAACTCACATGACTTAACCCAAAACAAAGGACTTCAGACTGCATGAATAAATAACTATCTTTCAGAGGGAGATCCCTTTAGAACATGGGTAGAAGGGGAGATAACACAAGCCTCTCAAAACCTAACAGGACAATGTCAACTCTCATGGCAACTGAGCAACCCAAAACAATTGAAGGGGTCAGATATAAATGCAATAAATACATGAATTTTTATCAAGTTGCCCTTCTCTCTTGCTACAGGTCTGCATGGGTTTCTTTAGACTGAAATTAATATATGCTACAGAGCATACATCAAGCAGCAAAACAAGATTTCAGACTTATACCAAAGACAGCTGTGTACAGCATACAGTCTAACTATCAATGATGTACACGATGCACCACTCTCCTAGAGAGGAACAACCAAGATTCAGAGCTTGAATGGGGTTCACACATAACAGTCATGATACTCTTGTCTTTCTCAAACCAAATTTACAATACAGTCCAAGTTTGATCCAACATTAATACAAAGGCATAGTCCTTATCATAGCAGTTACGACATCTATTGGCAATTAATATGAGATACAGATGCTGGCGTATACAGGAGGAAGTAGTTCATGAAGGAGACCCATGTCAGTATCCTCTAAATCCTAAACCAAGCTATGAGAATGCTAGCTTGGCATGAAGTACAAGTTCAATAGCACAGAGAAATATGTCTGTGACAAGTGTCAAGTCAAGAGAAGAGGTGTGTCTGTATGCCTAACAATCAACACGTGATTTTAGACGCACTTGACTTCTCGAGGTCGTGCCGAGACAGCCGGAATGTGAGAGATTGGATGGATAATTTATAGGAAACTAAAGGAAGTTTAGGGGCTATGAATTAGTAGCGTGAAATCCTAATAGTTGAGTTGAAAAGAGGGGAAATAAAGGCTATGAATGGGTAGCGTAAATTCCCTACGGTTTGATTGCTTTGATTTTGATTTGAATACTAAACTATATTGAAACTTCGTTTTAAATAAATAAAGGAAGTGAATTTAGTTTTAATAAAAGACAAGTGTGTTTAATCTTTTAATTCGCTAGATTCATTCCCATTTAACTAAATAAAACAAAGTAAATCATCTATTCTATTTGTCTGAGCAAGAAATGAATTGAAAGAAACTAATTAAACAACTAAAATCTTTTTTTATTTTTCAGAAGTTAAATAAAATAAATAAATAAGTTATTGTACGAACACGTAAATTAATTAAAAATAAAATACAATTACTTCTAATAAAATAAACTAAAACAGGAATAGCCGGATGTGGCTATTCCTTTGTTGCAAGGTTGTTTGACAATGCTATTCTAAAAGAATGTATTCGAAAGTTATTAATCTAAATAAAATAAAATAAACCTCTTCTAGCAAAACTTCTGCCTCAAGTTTTCTGGAAAGGGAAAAGCTTCTTAGAAGCAATTTCCTCTTTGCCGTATGAACTTTCCCGCAAAAGTAAATCTAAACTAATTAAAAGAAATAAATGATGTGCAAGGATTTCTTCACTTCTTCCTCCAACTAATTTCTCGAGCAGATCCATAGGGATAAGCTAGGAAGAAGTTATCAAGGGAAGATATAAGAAATGTTTTGAAAAGAAATACTAGAAATAAAATAAATACATTTGGGAAGTGATGAAATCTTCCGCTTCTATAATTCTACCAACTTAAAACAATGCATTCTTTCTATTCTAACAAATATAAATTAATTAAAGCTTCAAAGAATTTAAGTACAACCCCAACTCTAGTTACTATTGTACTTTGTGGTAGCTTCCCAAAGGTGAGATGTGCTTGTTGTCTCCTCAGCTTTGTATCCTCTTCCAAAGATGAAGTCCAATTGATCCAGGAATGTATAGATGTTGGCTAGTAACAAAGAAAAAAAAGAACTGGCTATGGCTGGCTTGGTGCAAGAAATGACTGAAAGCAAATGGTAGGAAAGAACAAAGCAATGAGCTGGTTGTCTGTGTGGTTCCTCTCAAAAATTCAGCAACATAACTTTACCTCAAGAATGTGAAATATCCAACCCATCATATGGGTAAAAGTTTGGCTTTTATAAAAATCTAGGAAAGAAGAAGTCAATTACATGTGTCGATCAAGAAGTGACAAATCATCAAAAGGAGAGGTAGTCAACATTCTAAACATAGCCAAACAAGAAGAGAAAATCAATACGATTCCAATGAGTCCAAAAATAGGCAAAATGGTTGAGAAATGAGTGAGAAAATCACTCTCGAAATCTAAACACGCGTTGAAAAACATGTGTTTTAACTCTTTGATTTAAGGTGACAGGACCACCGGTGTAGACAAATCGGCGGTCACGCAATCGCCACCTGTGATGATTACGCAACCACCATGTGACTATTACGTAACCACCACCGTGGCGATTACGCAACCGCCGCTAAAAACAATGCCAAAAGTTAAAAAGCGGTCTTGTAAGAAAAATTAAAGTTTGGAGATAAAACAAAAGGGTTGATTTTAGTCAAAGGAGGGATGCAAAAGAGAGGGAAGGATCTGGACCTCATTTTTACCTTGGAAGAAGTTTTTATCATCATTGGAGACATTGCGTTTTTGTGTCGCACCATGTAATTTTTGGGTGCATACGGTGTCATGCAGTCACAAACACCCTGAAGACCACTATCCCAAGCATCTATGGATGCTATACATGTACAACTATTAATGGCAAAACTAGAACAATCTTAAGGTTAGAGCCAAAGCATTTCACAATATCACCAAATATACAGGATTTGTCATAGAGCCCATTCTTCTCCTGAAAAACAATGCAGGTGTACAATTCTTTCTCAGATTTCAACAGTAATATGCGGATTAAAAGTATTTACATTGAACCATGTCTTTTATTCAAACTACTGGCTAAAAGTCACGATTGGAGATTTAGACTAACTCATCTATATTGGATCACGACATCAAGTATTCTCAGACACTCATCTCAATAAAGTCATTAAGAATCTCATTTGAACAAGAATAAACCAACCTGATACTGCTGAATCTCATCCCACAGTTTCATTTCCTTCAAGATCGTATCCACTAGAATACAAGTCAAATGTACCCCTAGG
Organism: Taxus wallichiana var. yunnanensis; assembly: GCA_018340775.1. NCBI lineage: Eukaryota > Viridiplantae > Streptophyta > Pinopsida > Cupressales > Taxaceae > Taxus > Taxus wallichiana. The sequence continues at coordinate 447,768,664 of CM031238.1, forward strand.
GAAATACTTCATTCAAAGTTTCAATACTAGACATTCTAATTTAGTAACCACAATCATATATGTTTTGCTTGAATTAACAAGATATGTAATACAATGACAGTCAGTCCCTAATTCCATCCAACACAGAGATATGGAGCAGACTTTCTTGGAAGTCGAGAGTTCCCGAATGTGTACTAAGTCAAAAACAACATGCACAAGAGGGTCAGCAAAAGCTGGCGAAACTGATCCCCCATGAGCTAAGCAGCAGTCATTTCTAAGCATCAGGCTTTACCACTAACAGATTACCAATGCAAATAATCACGAGAAATAACCATAGAAAAGCATAATCATCCGTGAACTTCTTGATAAGATATAATAAGCTGATGTGCCCAATTAGTGCTCACATCAAAGAAGTCAACAGAGTTTTGTAAGAAGGAATAATCTCCTTTATCAATGCATATTTTCCCCAGAGGTGCGCATAGACACCAAATAACGGATATGATAACAGGGAACGAAATGAAATCAAGACATCCATAAAATAAACCTGGGTTGAATACCAAAGAATAATCATTCCAGAATCATATATTCACTTAAAGAACTGCCATAGTACAGACTTGTGCGTGGAGATAACCCTGATTACATAAAGAAAACATTTTAAGGAACATATAGGTGTATATATTAATATACATATGCATGTATATATGTAGTGCGTCGAGGTCAACCACGTTTGGTCCATGAAACAAACCAAACTATACTAGTTACATTTCCAAATATTAACATTATGGTTTTAGAGGAAGAGTAAAGCAAATCTCATGCTCACAACTGTTCAGAACTCAAGGGAGAGATGTTGTGCTTATAAATCAAAATTGCGAACCTAAAGAAGAGTCCAAGCCCTTTCGCGCCTCATCTATATGAGCTTCTTCTCTTTTGTCCTTTGAACCTCATTGTGCCCTTCCCTCCTTTTATCTTATTATGCAAGCATGCATGTGCAACAATATTTTAATGATAGAACACGTTGTTGTGTCCACAACAAGCACCAAATTACACAAGTAAAATCATGGAACCTCTTGGCCTTTCTCAAGGAGGTTGGACTTTGTGCTCCAATTTTGATACAACTTGCACACAAATCTCTTTGTTATAAGCATTTGGCATGCCTTGGTTATATTTGCTTTGGGTCACTTCCATTCTTCCTGTCATTTGTACTTTGCAAATATGCCCCTTGACGTTGTGCGGAAGCCTTTTGCTACAAGCCGCGTGAATCATCGCACGCTTCCCACATATCTTTGTTTGGTAAAGTGGGCCCTTTGGCTCGCCTCGGTGCATCGCTTTGTAGAGCACTTCAATTTTTACTGGAGCCTTACACTTCTTATTTGGTGCGTTACGCAAAATCATTTAGCCGAACTATTGCACAATGTTCTTTGGTTTCCCTATTTAGCCTCACAACATTCACATATTCGTTGTCTCGTGATGCTAATATATTTGATATAATCCATCATCCATTTGGGCAATCGACACCTAACACTTAGTTTCCGTAAGTTTTTGATTGCGCGAGTGATGCACACACATTTGTGAAAGGCTAAAAATTGTGCAAAGAGTAGTGTTAGAAGGTTTTTTACTAAGTATGAATTTGCACTCCCTTTGGTGCGTAATTGAGCACGCAAATATATTGCGAGAGTGAACAAAGAGTGGCATCACGTGTCCCTCACTGTAGAAGGCAAAATTTGCCACATACATAGATAAAAGGACACATGCGCGCAATACCGGGCACACACTTGTAAATATTCTTCCCCTTCCCTAATATAGCCACTTGCTGCACTCGATGATTGGTTTTTCTGCTTGTGTGTGTTGAAGGAAGAACACACATTTGCAACATTTTTCAAGCCACACGAGGATGGACGAGTGAGTAGTGAAACATGCAAAGGCATAAGAATACGATGCAAACACGTTGCACACCGAAAAGGAGAGGACGCTCTCATAAAAAGAGGTCATCATAGTGCAAGACCAAGGGCGCGCCATGTGTGCGTAACTATGAAGCCGGTGTGCCAACCAAACCTGAAGATACACAAAATAACAAAATGTCGAGTCTATTGGAGGATAAATCGGAACGTCTTGGAATCACGATGCCGAATCCTAGTTTATTTGTCAGAAGATCAAAGATTTAGCTGAATAAACCCTCCTGAGCACTACATGTCAGGGAAGGATGACAAACTTGAATGAAAATCTTGACTTACGTGTACAAGTCAGCCATGCAAACCATCCTACATTAATATGCGAGAGTCCGATCAGATTTCATCGAGGCTTGATTTGGGCCTTAGCTGCGTTTAATGAAGATCTCTTGCCTTGAAAGAATATTTTGACATGTTAGGCACTTTTAGAAGGCCAACTTGGCATTCCATTCGATTATACTATGCATATACCATTTAATTGATTCACAAATCGTGGCTATGATATAGCTTACTAGCATTAATGCTTGTAACATTGGTCATTGCCTAGGTTTTTCCTAAAAAAATCCAAATCGAACACTTTCAAAAGGTCTTGGAATTTGGAATAGAAAAGCTTATGAGGTTTTTCTTGCACTTGCCTTGTCTTATTGTTGGTGAAATAATTTGTCATGTTGCAAATTATGTGTTTCCACCAACGGTCACGGGGCTAAGCCCTTCCTTCTTGGGTATGGGGAGGTTCCCATTATTGAATGTAAACTGCCGAAGTATGTGGGGTGGCCAATAGGCCGAGGATCACACAGAACTCTCCACTTAACCAGTGACAAAGTGCTTGTATGGAGTACATGGGAGGAATTTACAGCGAAGGGATGTAAAGGGGAGTTGGAGAAACAAAGAGAGGGGGTTAATGTTATGAGTAGGCACTATTAGATTCTCACCAACAATAACCAGAGTAGGTCCACATTCAATTAGAAGAATCTAACTTATGCAAACAACAATGAGATCAACAAACTAAAGACACAAAGTTCCATTAATCTATTCCTCAAAAGTACAAAGCCTTTTCTTGGTTGTTCAAGATCACTATGCTTGCAAAGCTAGGAAATAGAGAGAGAATAAAGGAAAGCATAAGCAAAGAAATGGAAGAAATACAACTCTTATTTCTTGTGTAGTGGTGATACAAAGCTCAACAACATACAACAATCCATAATTGCTAGCCAAAACTAAAACTTCAAAACTTCCTTGGAATGGAGAAGCCATTCCAATTTATAACATTAGCAAATTGTCTTCTCATCTACCCCCACATGACCTTTCAAGTTCTTATTCCACTTGTGACTCTTCATCTTCCTTAGAAGTGAGGAAATAAGTCCCTTTTTTATAAATCAAAAGGGACTTTTACAATGCAACATTAGAGAGTCACTTAAGTGAATAAGACAAAATACCATGATTACATACAATGAAGAATTAAAAGGGGAGAGAAGAGGAGAAAGAATGAAGAGAGGAGAGAAAAGAGATGCTCCAAAGCATGGATGAAGGTGCCTCCGCCCTTGATGGAGATCAACTCCGATGATGATGAAGATGCATATCTATGATGACCCTCCACTATGATGCACCGGTGAAGAGCTCCGATGAAGATCCTTTGAAAACTTTGCCCCCTTTGAAAACTCTTGAAATGATGAACCTCTGCAACATTGTTTGGACACACTTGAGAAGAGGAGTGATGAACACTTGATAGGTAGACCACCGAGAGTATTGAAAGATGACTTCCCTCATTGAGACAATCCTTTTGCTTCTTGAGACACTTTGCCATATCTTTATGAACAATCATTCTCATGGGGAGAATTTGGTGCATTTTGCTCACACAACCATGATCATGATTTTGTCACCGTGAGAGCACTTGATGGTGAATGAAGAATGAAACCAAATCCTTTTGATACTGGAGTAAGGGAAGGAGAAAGGGACCAAAATCAATGCCATCCATATTATGATCATGCACTCCATGTGAGATGAAGTGAAATGGTTCTCGGGACAAAACTGGTAGTTTCCCATTTAGGCACTTTATGCTCACCACATCGGGAATGCAGGAATTTACTTGAGAATTAAGAGAAAAGACTCCTGTGAGTGTCGGGATCATTAGAAAATGCATGAAGGAATGATATGTGATCATTTTGAGCTCATTTCATCCATTTACTATTTTTAGCATGTTCATCATGATTGTCTAGTTTTTGCTAGTTTCACCAATCTGCCTCTTTTTGAGTGTCTCGAACATGGGGGAATGAAATGAGGTATCCGGATTCACATTTTTCTTGGACTTACTATTATTAGTAAGTTCTCCAATGGAGACTTACTAAAAATAGAAAGTGGTCTTCCTAGTGTCGGATTCGAACGAAACCAATTGTAGAAGTTTCTATTTTGCATTCTCGGGCCTTTGCTCCAATTTTCGGAGGATTCCAATCGCCAGGTTTGTGTAGATATGAAAAATGGATATTTTTAGCTGAAAATTTCATATGGCTGTAGAAAATGGAAGGGAGCATTAATGGAGGCATGTAGATACTCCCCTTAAAGGCGTTTTTGCAAGGATTTTACAGTCCAAATTTCATGGCAATCGGAGCAAGGGTTTGGGAGTAATGAGCAAATTTGTGTTTTGGAGCATGAGGGTTTTTGGTGAAATTTTGGCAGCATAACAGCAAGGGAGCATGTGAAGAGAGTTTTAAAATGACCAACAATGGATGAAAAATGACTAAGGACAACCTTTATACCATCCTTCATTTCCCCTCTTGAAACCTAGTTAACTCACCTTAAACCCAACCCGGTCAACCCAACCCAAGTGGAACCACACACTATGGTTTTCCCTAAAAATAGGGGACAAAGGGACATGGGGACACCAACCTCTCCAAAATAGCCAAGGGTGAGGGCAACATGAGAGGGGGACATGGAAAACTAAGTTTGTGAGGGTGAAAACAACATGCCTAACCACCAAGGTTGCCATTTAAGTGACGCAAGTTGAACTTCTCATGTGGTGGCGCATTTTTGTCCCCCATGTCCCCTTGGACGTGGGACAAAGGGACATGAGCATGCCAAAAGTGTGCCAAGGGTCAAAGCATCATGGAGAGGGGGTAGGTGGGGTTAGGTGAGAGGAAGACTTCTTTCTAACCACCAAGTTCTTTAAGTGATGTAACTTATTTTTTTCATCCATCGGCACCCATACGTGTCCCCCATGTCCCCTGTCAAAAAAAGGGACATCAGGGGTGAAAAGTTGCGCTTTTACCCAAAATAGATGTTTGCCTTCATTGAACACTGCCTAAAATAGCCATTTGAGCCCATTTTCTCGCCACCGGAGCTAGGAGTAGACTTCCAAGGGCAAACCTTATATGATTTTGACTCCAAAAGGGTTGATGAGAACATTCCCACCATTTTTAGGAGCCAATTCTGCCTGCAATTTTCCATTTTGGCCCTTTTTCAATTCTGCCCAAGCTTGTGCGCCGGTGAAAGAAACTGCCACCGAAGTTCATGATGATCAAAAGAAGAACCAACACCTTGGATGTGAAGGGGGCCTCACATATGTCACATTGGCCTTTGAATTAGGTCTCAACTCTTCCCGAAGTGTTCAATATCTGCTGACCAATCTCTCCCGAGGAAAAGGGATCTTTCCTTGCCTTGTCGGACAAGTTACCAGTGCTTCTCACTCCCAAAACTTGAAATGAGTTGCTCCATCATAAAGTAGGCCTCATAAGCTTTCCGATGAGTATCTGATTACCTTCCAACTCCTTTCGAGGCTCCTGATATGTCCGGAACAAGCCAACTAGCTTTTTCACCGCTTTCATTTCCTTATACCATGCTAAAAATAGCCCGCTATTACATAACTTTTCCTAGTCTTGATTTTTCTCCCAGAACTTTCCTAAATTGCCTCTAATGATTGTACAGGTCTTGCACACACTTCTTGGGTGCTTTAACTTTTCCCTGTACATTCCCGGAGGGTGTTTCCCAGGCGTAAAATGGCAAAAAATAGCCCTTTTTGGAGCCTCTGGAGGCATTTATCTCCTCCTGTTTCTAGATATCTTCATGAATCAGATTGAACAAGATCCCCTGCACATGAAACAAACTTGAAAATCATATTAGCACATTCCTCTTGGCCATTATGAGGGTAACACAATAATTGAGTTGGCTGGAGGATAGGTTTACATTGATGGGAGAGGGATTTTCAAATGAGGGCTAGGTTGTCATGACAATTTTTTTGAATTTTTCATGCTAAACATTTAGCTTGGCAACACTTACTTAGCTTTCCTTATTATTGGCCTAAGTCATCTACTGTATATGCTTTGTTTCAATCCAATTTATTGTTAAAAAGATCTACCTTGTTTATTGATTGCAATATCATCTGCTTCAGTGACTAGAGAAGTTAGAGCGCACTTCCTGTGCATCCAACAACGTTGTGCTTACCTCTTGGCCACTTAGTCTTTTCTCTCAGACTCTTGCACTTGCATGTGTCTTGATCAGGTGCATATTGGCCCAAGCACGGGCATGGTTTAATTAATCTTGGCGTTTGAATGAACTGGAGCTTACTCTGCAGATTTGCTACTTATTTCACTTTTCTCCCGACCCTACTCTTTTGCACATTTATATAAACTCTGTTAGAAGTAGATTAGAGTAGGATTTAAAGATTGTAATCCACGCATAAACTTCATTTTGTCGACTACAAGTGATTCTTATAGCTGAACATTCGAGTTAATGGCTTTTGCACATTTTTTATGCTATGAATGAATGTTAGTCAATTGTTCTTTGCTCGCATCACCCATCAAACTTATTCCTTGTGAATGATCCTTAAGCCCTAGTTTTCTTTGCATGTTTATACGAACCAGCAAACACCCTTAAAACATTAATAGACCCTGCCAGGCTCCTTGAACTATTCTCAGTAAAATACCTAGCCATCAAGACCTAGTGAGAGATAACCTTGGGGAGGTGCCTCTGTGCTTTGCACTATGCATGCCTTCCTTCAATAAAGGCAGAGCCTCTCCTGTTTGTGCGGGACCTTGCCTATTGTTGCATGCACTCGCGTGCCGCCCATTTTCTTGTGGGGACCAACATCTCTGACATTAGGAGAGAGGTCTGCAACTTTTGCAGAACAACAAAACCTTCATAATGGTTGTACAGTATTCCAGGGAGACATAAGTGGCCTCCCATAACAATTTGTAGGTTTCTATGATTTCCAAAACCCTATTCTCCATTTTTCCAGTTCGTGCTTGAGTTCCACAGTCGTGCTTCCCACTTAAGAAGTCAACCTTCCCTTTTTTATGATCATTACCTTTTTAAATATTACATTGGATCGTCCTATTTCAAAGCCATGATTTCACGACCTCGTTCAATGTCTGCATAAATATTTTGCAACATTAATAGTTATTGTCTATCATGCCAAGGTCCACAATTGACATTTAATGTTCGAATACGTGCTTTTTCCCTAAGGTGCGGTCCAAGCCAAGGTTAGACCCCAACTATAAAGTTTGTACAATAAACAAAGCCTGCAATATACACCAAGCTTCAACACATAAATACACAAACTTGGCTCAAATGCAAAGCAAGGAGGATGAACATTGTGACAGAAATCAAGCCATGGGATCAAAGACATTTAAGAAAACATGCTTATAGACAACCAAAATCATCAGGTAAACATATGTGATTAATGATTGCATAAAACTTAATTATCCATTGCTCAAAACAGTTTAGCTCCACAGACCTGTCACAACCTGGTACCAAAAATGGGGTCGCAACATCCTCCCCTCCTTATTAAGGGACTGTGTAGGTGCCTACTTATGGTAAAATAAGAAAACTTAGCCATGGACAACACCTGCAGTTTTTTTACTCCACTTGATGGTTGTATTGGGCCGATACCTGTGGTACAATTCATAGTTTAATGCTGTGCTGATGTAGATTAAGGGCTGTGCTCTGCAGCATACATTTGGTGCTCAGACTGAACAGGACCTTCCCGGGTTGAAGGAAAGGTTTTGCGATTGTTTTATAAATGATGAAAATCGGAATTTGCAAAACACAGAACCACCCTGGGACTGCCTTAGTCTTGGAAACTTATGAATTTCCAAGGGAGAGCGATAACGAACCCAAGGATAACTTAGAGGCATTTCATGCTTGCTAGCAATACCAAAGAAGGAACAATTATACCATTCGAAGTATAACTTGGGACCCTTCAACCACCTCTACTCTCAATTTTTCACGTGTCGCCCGATATGCATTCCTTGAACAATCTGCCTCCGCCTATAGGGCCCATCAATGTGCGACCTGCAAAAGACAACACAAGTCTCTTGTGGCCTGTAGAACAAAGCCTTATAGAATGTAACATTGTTGATGACTTGTGCAAAACCAAGGCCGATATCTCTATGCTCGAACTCCTCCAGATCAACAATCAAAATCATATTTGCTCCCCCTGAAAAGCCCACTGGCAAAGCGACTGATGTGTATGTAGCTACGTACAAAGAAAAATTAGAGTCTTCTCCTTTCTTGCTTACAATTAGAATTTTTGGTAAAACTGTTTGGTTGATTCAAGAGCTTTTGGAAAAGTCATGCCATTTTCCATTTGCCAGTACTTGGGACTATCTCCCACAAAATCTAGTTCAGAATGGTGCAGCTGGACCAAACGTAGGTGAATGTGGTTGGAGAACTCTTGCACATCCATATGCAGCTCGCCATAGATCTAAGAGTCCAACAATTTATTGATATTCTAGTGGTGGAAATTCTTGAGGCATATGACATACTTCTAAGTAGAGATTCGTAGCACACTGTTAATGGCTATATGGCGATGGGCTTTTCACACATGTGGTTGCCTTGGCTCGGTGTTGCAAATCAGACAAGGATTGATCGGGAACCTCACATGAAATTCATGATCACTTAATACAACAAGATCAATCAAGTCTTATATGCTGAGAGCGAGGTGGGAGTTTATAAGATGAGAAAGGCACTTTGCGGAAGTCAAAAGTCTTATTTCTTGATTGCGCATGACCTTGTGCACAATCCCGCTCCATAGAGTCACTAAGTGAAGAACCATGGAATTAGAGCATAAGAGAAGAACGAGACTTGATTGGCGCTAACTCGTAAAATTTGGAGCCCCAGAGACATTATATATGCAAAAATTAAGAGCGAAGAAAGCCCTAAGGATGAGGAAGCGAGCACACAAAAGGAGTGTTTTGAGAGGGTATTGCGCACAATGATAGAAGTTTGCGTAGTCTCGACTACGCAATGAGTTGGATTGGATTGCCTTGCCCGATTGGTGTCGAGTGCATTCAAAAGATCATGATGAGTGCCACTGCGCAACCTTCTTATCTATCTTTCAACGCCGCAATGAAGAATGTACAATGCAACGGAGCTTGCACGTAAGATGAGACAACATTTTGAAATTTGCATCAATCCGCGACCCCCATGATGTCTCGACTAGAGATAGGAAGTTTTGCACAAACCTTTTTGGATATTCCTAGCGATGCTTTGCGCATAGAACAATTTGTATCTGCAAGGGAGGAAATTCTTGTGATACACCCCAACTCGCAAACTCGCGCGCATTGAAAAGGAGAAGATGCTCTTGCAAAGAAGAGGTCATCGTAGTGCAAGACCAAGCATGTGCCTTATCTGTAGAACTATGAGGCCAATGTGCCATGCAAACCTGAAGATGCACCAAACAACAAAATGTCAAGTCCACTAGAGAATAAATCGAAATGCCCTGCAATCATGATGCCGCAATCCCAGTTTGTTTGTTAGAAGATCGGAGGATTTAGTTGAATATACTCTTCAAACTCCATGTCAAGGAAGTACGAAAAAAATCAAATGAAATCTCGACTTATGCGTCCTAGTTAGCCATGCACGCTATTCTGCATTGAAATCGGAGAGTCCGATTAGATTTCATCCAGGCTTGATTTGGGCCTTAGCTGCATTTAATGAAGTTTTGTAGAGAATATCCTGACATGTCAGGTACTTTTAGAAGGCCAACTTGGCCCTGATGGTTTCGTTCCTGCTACAACAATCTTGTTCTAAGATACCAAGCGACAGTCATGCAACTGACATGACTTAACCTAAAACAAAGGACTTCAGACTGTATAAATAAGTAACCATATTTCAGAAGGAAATCCCTTTAGAACATGGGTAGAAGGGGAGATAACACAATCCCCGCAAAACCTAACAGGACTATCTCAACTCTCATGGCAACTGAACAACCCAAAACAATTGAAGGGGTGATCTATAAATACAATAGATACATGAATTTTATCAAGTAGCCCTTCTCTCTTGCTACAGTTCCGCATGGGTTTATTTAGACTGAAATTAATACATGCTACAGAGCATACATCAAACAGCTAAACAAGATTTCAGACTTATACCAAAGACGGTTGTGTACAACATATAGTCTAACTATCAATTATGTACACAATGCACCACTCTCCTGGAGAGGAACAACCGAGATTTAGAGCTTGAATGGGGTCCACACATCCGTTTCTGCAACCATAACAGTCATGATACTCCTGTTTTTCTCAAACCAAATTTACAATACAGTCCAAGTTTGATCCAACATTAATACAAAGACACAGTCCTTATCATAGTATTTACAACATCTTTTGGCAATTAATATGAGATACAGATACTGATGTATACAGTGAGGAAGAAGTTCATGAAGGAGGCACATGTCAGTATCCTCAGAATCCTAAACCAAGTGATGAGAATGCTAGCCTAGCATGAAGTACAAGTTCAATAGCACAGAGAAATAAGTCCGCAACAAGTGTCAAGTCAAGAGAAGAGGTGTGTCATGCAGTCACAAACGCCCTGAAGACCACTTTTGATGCAGAGAAAATACAATCGTTGTCCATTCCAACAACTTTAATAAGTTTCAATCAACAACTCTCACCTAAACTCTGCAATTGAGGATCCTTAACCAAGCCTTTAAAGGCTAAAACTTGCAAGAACTGACAAAATATCACTTAAATGGCTTTCTCATCCTCCTAACCTGTCTACTATCTTCATTCACTCCAAATGCACTCATAAAACTCATCCCATGTCATGCAAACTATCTTTACACTTACCTTCCTTGATTTGCTCTCCTTCTTAGTTCACTAGCCCTTAGTCCCAACATGCAAGTCTGGCTCATTGGCTTCTTCAATGCTTCCTATCTCCTTCACCCCAGAAAAAGTTATGAACTTCATCAGGATCCTTTCACCAACCCCATGGTGTGTACAAAATTTTAGAACCCTACTCCTTCATCTTCTCTCTCTATCTCACTTTTACTTTTTCTTCTTCTCAAAGGTCTAACTAGCCCTGCCCTCACTGGTTTTTAGCTATAACTTTTAATAGGAAAAGGCCCAAGCTACAACTCTCACATTTCTGGCCACCCATTTAGCCCTTTTTCAAGCATGCAAGGTTTCAAGATTGGACTCAACATAGAAATACAACTTCTTTTACAAACTAGCCTTCCAAGTTAGGCTTCTACACTGTGCACACTGTCCTTTTGAGGAGTGGTAAGAATAACTTCAAAAGTAGCCAATGAATTTGCAAAATTCCGTTTGAATCCTTTTAAGGACTATTCCAACATTACTCCTTCCCATTTTCAGGATTTTATACATTGATTTAGACATTCCAACCTCAAACCCCAGCAAGACCCTGAGTCAAGCTTCCTAGGAACCCGGTAGGTGTTATTTGGTCATAACTTTCTCAAATATTCGATTTGAAGCCCAAAAATTTGATCAGGGGTCTGTCTAAACTTGGTGCACGTGAGAAATTTACCAGTGGAGTTTAAAAGTTCGAAAATAACCTCCTTACACTTACTTTCCTACTTCCCGGTCTGTAACTGCACAGTTCACAGTCAAGAATGTATCTTTTTACTAATACAAAGAAATCAATATTTCCTTGCCAAGATATAGACTTCTTCTCAACATAGTTCACCCAATATAATCACTAATCAACTCTTCATTATGCCATTGCAAGGTCTCTTAGTTACATCATGTCAAACACAGTCACAGTTAGGTTTTATTCATGCATGCACTGATTGAACCAAGTTATTTAACCCCCAAGTATAGTTCATCACTTCCCTTACGTAGCTATGGTTACAAGAACTTCACTAGTATTATGAGCATGATTATAATCAAAACCTCCACTTGGCACTAACTAAGCTATTCACCACTGTTAAACATAGTCAGAACTCTAACCTTAAACAGAGCATTCCATACTGTATTTTCGTTTACTGTTCAAACATCCTTTAAATCAATCTTAAATGCTTTGAGAATGAGTCATTAAGGGTTTAGAACTCAGACATTCCTTACTAAGCAGTTGAGGAAGAAGCACAACACAGATTCTTGTCACAAACAAAGTTTCTCAGTATATATAGATTATATTTACAAAATGTTGCTTCTTACAGTCATTCTTCCTCTTCACCATGAGGAAATCCTCTCCCTCCTTCCTTCTTGCTCCTCTACATTCATGAATGCCCTCACTCACTCATATACTCGAATTTCATCTTTGCATGTAACTTCTTGAATTGTAACTGCTTTTCCAAGAACCATGATGACTCATTATGTGCCTTTTATCTCCTTTTAGGCATTTTACATTGTTTTCACACATTTCACGACTCATCTCCACTCTTAGGACTCTTTTACACATGTAGCAACAACTATCCACTTTACAAGCTTAGAACTCACTTTTACAAGTCTGAGATTTTGAATTACATTTTTGGAGGGAAACTCCAATTTTGAAATTTCAATCTCTCTCACACCTAAGTCTCTCTCTCTCTCATGACTCCACATACCCTAGAATACTCCCATTGACCTCATAGCTAGGAAAATTTGTATTTGAATGGCTTCTTGATGATGCTCCTGCATCAACTATCCCAAGCACATGTGGATGCTATACAGGTACAACTATTAATGGCAAAATTAGAACGGTGTTAAGGTAAGAGCGAAAGCATTATACAATATCACCAAATATACAGGTTTTTTCATAAAGCCTATTCTTCTCCTGAAAAACAATGCAGGTGTACAACTCTTTCTCAGATTACAACAGTAATATGAGGATAAAATGTATTTACATTGAACCATGTTCTTTTATTGAAACTGCTGGCTAAAAGCCCTGATTGGAGATTGAGAGTAATACATCTATATTGGGTCATGACATCAAGTATTCTCAGACATTCATCATAATAAAGTCATTAAGAATCTCATTTGAACAAGAATAAACCAACCTGATACTCCTGAATCTCATCCCACAGTTTCATTTTCTTTCAAGATCATATCCACAAGAATACATGTCAAATGTACCCCTAGGGCAATACTTCATTTACAGTTTCAATAATAGACATTCTAATTTAGTAACCACAATCATATATGTTTTGCTTGAAATAACAAGATATGCAATACAATGACAGTCAGTCCCAAATTCCATCCAACATAGAGATATGCAGCAGACTTTCTTGGAAGTCGAGAGTTCCCCAAATGTGTACTAAGTCAAAACAACATGCACAAGAGGGTCAGCAAAAGCTGGTGATTTTGATCCCCTATGAGCTAAGCAGTAGTCATTTCTAAGCATCAAGCTTTACCACTAACAGATTACCAATGCAAATAAGCACGAGAAATAACCATATAAAAGCATAATCATCCGTGAACTTCTTGATAAGATATAGCAAGCTCATTCACCCAATTAGTGCTCACATCAAAGAAGTCAATGCACTTTTGTAAGAAGGAATAATCCCCTCTAGCAATGCATATTTTCCCCAGACATGCGCATAGACACCAAATAACGGATATGATAACAGAAGCGAAATGAAATCAACATATCCATAAAATAAACCTGGGTTAAATACCAAAGAACAATCATTCCAGAATCATATATTCACATAAAGAACTGACATAACACAGACTTGTGCATTGAAATAATCCTGATTATATAAAGAAAACTTTGTAAGGAACATATAGGTGTATATATTAATATACATATGCATGTATATATGTAGTGCGTCTAGGTCAACCGTGTGTGGTCCATGAAACAAACCAAACTATACTCGTTACATTTCCAAATATTAACATTATGGTTTTAGAGGAAGAGTGAAGCAAATCTCACGCTCACAACTGTTCAGAACTCAAGGGAGAGATGTGCTTATAAATAAAAAATTGTGAACCTAAAGAAGAGTCCAAGCCCTTTCATGCCTCGTCTATATGAGCTTCTCCTCTTTTTTCCTTTACAACCTCATTGTGCCCTTCCCTCCTTTTATCCTATTATGCAAGCATGCATGTGCAACAATATTTTAATTATAGAACCTGTTGTTGTGTCCACAATGCACAACAAATTCTACAAGTGAAATCATAGAACCCCTTGGCCTTGCTTAAGGAGGTCGGACTTTGCGCTCCAACTTTGGTACAACCCTCACACAAATCTATCATTATAAGCATTTGGCATGCCTCGGTTATATTTGCTTTGGGTCACTTCCATTCTTCCTATCATTTGTACTTTGCAAATATACCCCTTGACCTTGTGTGGAAGCCTTTCGCTACAAGCCATGCAAATCATGACATGCTTCCTAGATATCCTTGTTTGGTAAAGTGGTCCCTTTGACTCGCCTCGGCGCATTGCTTTGTAGAGCACTTCAACTTTTGTGAGATCCTTACACTTCTTATTTCTTGCGTTTCGCAAAATCATCTAGCAGAATTATTGCGCAATGTTCTTTGTTTTCCGTATCTGCCTTTACAATATTCAAATGTTCTTTGTCTCGTGATGCAGATATATTTGATATAATCCATCACCCATTTGTTAGGAATATGAATATTTATTAGTGCTTCATGGATTATAATAAGTTTGCATAGTTAGTATTGTTGGTACGGGTAAATTCTAAATGTAATATTAGTGAGTTGTTTTAACAACTCACGTATATAGGAGTTTGTGGAGAGTTTGTAGGATCTTCAAAATAGGATTTCTAATCCTATATATGTGATATGTATTCATCCGAATAATTAATCAAGTTGCTGATTATTGTGTTGACTCTGTCCAAATTTAAGATCATTTGGGCAATCTGACACCTAACACTTAGTTTCCCGAAGTTTTATGATTGCGTAGGTGATGCACACACATTTACAAAAGACTAAAAACTGTGCAAAGAGAAGTGTTAGAAGGTTTTTACTAAGTATGAATTTACACTCCCCTCGGTGCATAATTGCACCATGCAAAGATATTGTGCGAGGTGAACAAAGAGTGGCGTCATGTGCCCCTCGCCTGTAGAAGGCAAAATTCGCCATACGCATAGATAAAAGGAGACACACGCACAATACTGTGCTCACACTATAAATATTCTTCCCCATTCACAATTCTAATGATTGGTGTTTCTCCTTGTGTGCGTAGGAGGAAGAACACACATTTGCGACATCTTTCAACCACATGAGGATGGATGGGTGAGTAGTGAAACATGCAAAGGAATAAAATTACGACGCAAGCTAAGCTGCGCACAGAAAAGGAGAGGACACTCTTGTAAAGAAGAGTTCATCATAGCGCAAGACCAAGCACGTGCCCTGTGTGCATAACTATGAAGCCAGTGTGCAAACCAAACCGGAAGATGCACTAGATAATAAAATGTCAAATTTAGTTGAGGATAAATTGGAACGCCTTGGAATCACGATGCCAGAATCCTATTTTATTTGTCAAAAGATCAAAGGATTTAGCTGAATATACTCTCCTTGACACTACATGTTAGGGAAGGACGAAAAACTCAAATGGAAATCTTGACTTACGCATCCTAGTTAGCCATGCACGCCATTCTGCTTTGAAATCCGAGAATCCGATCAGATTTCATCTAGGCTTGATTTGGGCCTTAGCTGCATTTAATGAAGATCTCTTGCTTTGTAGAGAATGTTCTGACATGTCAGGCACTTTTAGAAGGCCAACTTGACATTCCATCCGATTGTACTATGCATCTACCATATAATTAATTCGTCAAATCTGGGCTATGATAGAGCCTACTGCCTTTCATTGTTGTAACACTGTTCATTGCCTGGGTTTTCCTATAAAAATCGAAATCAAACACTTTGAAAGGGTCGTAGAATTTGGAATAGAAAAGCTTTTGATGTTTTTCTTGCACTTGTTTTGTCTTACTTAGCTATCCTTATTTTTGGCGAAGTCATCTACTGTATATGCTTTGTTTCAATCCAATTGAATGTTTAAAAGATCTACCTTGTTTATTGATCGCAATATCATCTGGTTCAGTGACTAGAGAAGTCAGAGCACACTTCCTGTGCATCCAACAATGTTGTGTTCACCTCTTGGCCACTAGTCTTTTCCCTCAGACTCTTGCATTTGCATGTGTCTTGATCAGTTGTGTTTCTGCTTTAGCGCGAGCATTGTTTAATTGATCTTGGTGTTTGAACAAACTGGAGCATACCCTACGGATTTGCTACTTATTTCACTTTTCTCCCTACCCTACTCCCCTTTTGCACATTTATATAAACTCTGTTAGAAGTAGATTAGAGTAGGATTTAAAGCTTGTAATCCACGCATAAACTTTATTTTATCGATTAGAAGTGATTCTTATAGCTGAACATTCGAGGTAATGGCTTTTACGCATTTTTTTATGCTATGAATGAATGCTAGTCAGTTGTTCTTTGCTCGTATCACCCATCAAACGTATTCCTTGCGAATGATCCTTAAGCCCTAGTTTTCTTTGCATGTTTATACGAACCAGCAAACACCCTTAAAACATTAACAGACCCTGCCAGGCCCCTTGAGCTATTCTCAGCAGAATACCTAGCCACCAAGACCTAGTGAGAGATAACCTTGGGGAGGTGCCTTTGTGCTATGCACTACGCATGCCTCCCTTCAATAATGGAAGAGCCTCTCTTGTTTGTGTGGGACCTTGCCTATTGTTGCACGCACTCACATGCTGCCTCTTTTCTCGTGGAGACCAACATCTTTGGCATTAGGAGAGATGTGTGCAACTTTTGCAGAACAACAAAACCTTCATAATGGTTGTACGGTATTCCAGGCAGACAAAAGTGACGTCCCATAACAATTTGTAGGTTTCTATGATTTTCAAAAGCCTATTCTCCATTTTTCCAGTTCGTGCTTGAGTTCCATATTCATGCTTCCCAATTAAGAAGTCAACCTTCCCCTTTTATGATCATTAGCTTTTTAAATATTGCATTGGATCGTCCTATTTCAAAGCCATGATTTCATGACCTCATTCAATGTTTGCATAACTATTTTGCAACATTAATAGTTATTGTGTATCATGCCAAGGTCCACAATTGACATTTAATGTCTGAATACTTGCTTTTGTCCTAAGGTGCGGTCCAAGCCAAGGGTAGACCCCAACTATAAAATTTGTACAATAAACAAAGCCTGCAATATACACCAAGCTTCAACACATAAATACACAAACTAGGCTCAAATGCAAAGCAAGGAGGATGAACATCGTGCCAGAAATCAAGCCATGGGATCAAAGACATTTAAGAAAACATGCTCATAGACAACCAAAATCATCAGCTAAACATATGTGATTAATGATTGCATAAAACTTAATTATCCATTGCTCAATACAGTTTAGGTCCATGGACCTGTCACAACCTGGTACCAAAAATGGGGTCGCAACATTCTCCCCTCCTTATTAAGGGACCATGTAGGTGCCTACTTATGGTAAAATAAGAAAACTTAGCCATGGACAACACCTGCAGTTTTTACTCCACTTGATGGTTGTATTGGACCGATACCTGTGGTACAATTCATAGTTTAATGCTGTGCTGATGTAGATTAAGGGCTGTGCTCTGCAGCATACATATGGTGCTCAGGCTGAACAGGACCTTCCCTGGGTTGAAGGAAAGGTTTTGCAATTGTTTTATAAAATGATGAAAATCGAAATTTGCACAAGGAATTCCAATTTTTTTTAAGGCAGAATTAATTCCTCAAGATGAACTTACTCAAGTGCAGCTTTAATTTGAATGAAAAGAAAGTTTGACAATCATACCCTTGGCATAACAGGTGCATAAATTGGAAGCAAACATATGTTCACTCACAGTTCAGTGAAATTGTAGATCAAAAATCACTAATCCATGCACTTGAAGTAAACAACACCACCTGAAAAGGATAGCTTCAGAAAATGAATTTTATTGATTGAAATTAGAACGTATTGTTGATATCTTCTGGGAAAAATGAGCATATAAAGAGTACATTTCGTTATTATGTAATTACAGTGTGGTGGAGGAAGCACGAAGGAGAAAAGTCTTTCAGTTTTTATTGGTGCAGAAGGGTGCGTTCTTAACATCCTCTAAAGCTAAGTGCTTGTATTTGCTTAGTGCCTTTGTATGGTGATCACTATACATGTGAACTGCTTGGAGGTGTTTTTGATTGCAATATAATGTATATAATTTGTTTACAGACATCATGCCATGTGGACTTGTCACAGAGCTAAATGTGGTTGGAAGGATAACACAAAGGTGTCTTTCTTGATTTATTTGGAGTCGGTACCATGCTTGATCTGCAATTTAGAAACGACTCTTATTGGCATTTATTTTGAAATTCTCTTACTTTAATACAACTAGAAACTTAAACGGTTTAATTTAATACTCTTCATCGGGGCTGTAGAGCACTCTTGGGCCTGTGTGTTCGACGCATTTGTTAGATACTACAGGTTTGGAGAATGGTGCATCAAATTCTGCAGAAGTTAAGGCTAAAGATAACTTCACTGAGGAGAGTCTGCAGTTGGAGCAAGTTTCTGCAGAGGTTAGTTTATGCAGAAATCATTTTTTTCATGGTAATTGTGGTGTTGGTTGTTGAAAATTGTGGAGTGTAAGGATATTTCGTATTTCTTAATTTATGAGTCTAACGTGTTGTTTTTCATAAGGTTCTTTGGGACTTAAACTAGCTTTATAGATTTCAATAGCTACTTGATATATTGTTTTAAAGATCACAACATGCAAACTTATATTTGTTCGAGAGGCTCTTGAATAACAAGCATAAAAGAAGCTCATGGATACATGTATAACAGCCGAGAGAAAAACAAGTAAACATAGGAAACAAACTCAGGAATAGAGAGCGGAAGGCTTGCTGTGCTATTTTTCATTCAATCAAAAAATGAAATGGGTGAATACACGAAGTGAGAGATATTGTACATTTATTTCCCGTGCCAATACTCTTTTATAATATAAGTACATACAACTTACATTATGACCATTATGCTAAGCATATCAACAACAGCAGGTGCTCGTAAATAATCTCCTGTTATATTGTTATGAATGCAAGTGCTCCTATATCATGTCTTGTTAGATTGTTATGAGTGCAAACTTAAACCTGCTCCAACTTCTGTCAATCTTGCAGAAATCTGAAACTGAAACTGAACAGAAATCTGAAATTGCTGTAAAATCTGAAATCTGAAACCTGCTGTAAGAAAAGGAAGTTTAAATTGATATAAAATTTGTTTTTAAACAGAAATTTGAATTCTTAGCTTCTGTTTTTGATCGAACAATTTTATTTCCAAATACTGGAAAGTCAAAAATTACTGAATGAACTAACACATGCTAAATAATATTCAGATTGCTAAAACTGGAAAGAAAACAGAACATTGGAAATAGGTCTGGCAATACATAGAAGAGCAGAGAGGTTTTATGAGAAGGTATAGTCACTGACTCTGGCCAAAAAGGCTTCTAAGAACAGTATGGTCGTTGTACTTGGACTAAAAGTATAATAACGAACTCTAGGGCCAAAATGCTTATCTATCGCTACTTTCCTTTTAGCACTTGTTCCGTGTGTAGGTGTGGGATGATCACGTTTTATATATAACTCACTTAAATCAGAAAAGTATAAATGCCTATCTATAGGTACTTTCCTTTTACGACTTGTTCCATTTGTAGGTGTGGGATGATTACTTTCTACACAAAACTCACTTAAATAAAAATTACAAATGACTGAGTTTAAAATTTGTTAACTAAGTAAAACTACAGTTGAATGACATTCAACTCCGTTAACTAACAGAATTGTACATCTACTTTATTTAAAACTTTATCAAACAGAATAGTTAAAAGACCAAAAATTATTATAACACGCATAGATCCACAATTAATAGAAGTGAACTATCTTTGGATGTCCTGACAGCCCCCTCCTTTAATTGCTTTCCTCCAAACTCCGAAGCGATTGTAGTGATGTATATTGCGGTTTTTGGGGCCTTTCCATGTTCTGTTTTTAAAATTAAAATAAGTAAATCAAAATAAAGAGAAGATCTTTCTGTTGGATGGGATACTCTGTCAATATCTTAGTCTTTTATGTTTCCAACCAAGGTAGCCGATATGGGTATGGATATGAATATGGTTATGGGGTCCAGTATGTCGGTATGCCAATTTTTTTTTTTGGGCCCGACCTTACAAAAATATATTAAATAGTAAAAAATCTAGCCTAATAAGAAAAAGTAACCATATAATATACACAGAGTAAACAATATACATTGGTCGAACTTAGAACAAGTACATTGTGCAAAATGCCAAATGTTACAATTTGTACACAAAAATCACGATAAATCAGCATGTTCTTTATAATCCATAATCATCTTGACCTCCAATGTCTTCATTGAGAGCATCAACACCATCGTGTGGTACATTTAACTCTTTGATGCAAGTATCAACTCCTTTTCCACACAACCGACCACAATGAACTCCATTGTCCTCCTACAGGGCCATACAGAGGATATTAGAATCAACAATGGGGAAGGGGTGCTCTGCTAAGGGAAGGGAGATACAAGGCGCAAGGAGGATATCAAAGTGACTATTAACAACGGTGAGCAAGACCCAAACCATAGTGCCAATTGATTGTTTGTCACCTTTGTGGGGAAGCAACCTACATTGCTCATAATTGCTCGACAAATCCACAATGGAAAATGTATTGCACATATTGCAGGGTTCTTGTGCAACACAATACAAAAGATTATCCTGCATTGGAGAAATAGAGAGAAATAACAACATTGCAATGCCAAATTGGTGAACGTGGTGCTGAGGGAATCTAGAAATCTCCATGAAGTAACAGAGTTGTAGAGGAAAGAGCAGGGGCTCCATGGAGATGCCAATTGAGTCACAAATAAGGAAAGCACAAGTATCCCGACTTAAGGGAGGATGTTGGTGCAACATACTATATGCACCTAATTAGTTAAGTTTACTTAGGTATTTAGCTTAAGTTGTGTTAGTGTGTGCACATGTCTAGGGTTAGTTAAGCATTTTCTAGACACTCACATGCACCACCACCATCAGTGGAACAAATAAGAAAGAGGGAGATAACTCTTGTTTAAGCTATATAAACCCTCACTTCTATGAAAATTGTAAGCTAGAAAGTCATAAGCTATGTTTACTGTTATATATTGAATAATATACTTGTCATTCCATTTTCCTCTTTTTGACTCTATTCCTCTATGTGAGCCATGTCTTGGTTCGTATTCAATCATGGCTAGTCCAGATCTAAACATGGTATCAAAGCTTTTTCTATATGGCATCAGAGCTAGATCTGCAATCTACATCTCATAATTTTTTCAGATCTAGATTTTTATTCAGAGTTATTTGCATTATTTGTTGTAGATCTGAAATAAAAAGAGTTTTTGAAGAGACATCTACCTTTTTCCATTTTTTCCATTTTTGAGTGTTTTTGGTGGATCTCAAATTCCCTTTGGAGGATTTTCCAGCTGTGGATTTATGCATCTTCATCAGATCTAGAATTACCATGCTTCTTCCCAAGCCCCTAAGATTTTTTTAGCTAATCCAAGTTGTGGGTTTTACCATTTCCCAATGGGTATTTTTTTGTTGGAACCAAAATTGCTTTATAGGGCCATTTTTGAGGTTTTTTCAATTTTTAGAAAAATATAAAAGTTTTGGGTATGATCCAGTATTTTTCTGAATTCTAATATGAAAAATACAAATTAAAAAAAAATCAGTTTCTTTGGAGCATTTGGCGATTTTTATGAATTTTTGAAAGTTTAGATTGACAGGGTAAGCAAGGAGCAGCAGAGAGACAATTGATGTTTTTACATTTTTATGCTAAACCACAAGCTGAAAGTATATTTTTTGGATTTCTCTCTTCAAGAGCTTTCCGGAAAGTATTGATTCGTAAAAAATGGAGCAACAAGGCACCCATCGCGTGCGTTTGAAGTTTCAGCTCATTTTTGGTACATTTTGCATGCTGCGCACAGTTAGCACTTGGTTGCCCGTATGACCATCATCTAGCCCCTTCCACATGTGCTCAACCCCTTGGCCTGCCATATGACCACCTACTTGGCATGTTTTAGCCTCTGACGGCTGACTTTCACCATTGAGTACTTTTTTGGAGTACATTTCTTCCGAGGCTCGTAACTTTTTATCCGTGAAGGTTGGGAAGATGATTTTTTTTTTCACTTTCCCTATTTTTTCATGGTCTACACAATAGTGATGCTAATTTTTTCATTTTGATGGCCAGAATTTCTAGAATTAACAGTTTTTGGCTTGTTTAGCTGACCAGATTATGTATTTTGGACCTTTATGAGGCCATAGCTTTTGAATGGTAACTCAGATTTGCAGGCCATAGTTTTGAATGGTAACTCATATTTGCATGCTATTTTTTTAAAGTACGTATTTTTTACACTTTTCGCAGCTGCAGTATCTTTTTATTCTGATTCTAACTCACATTTGAATTTTTTCAGCTTAATGACCTATTTTATAAACTATAAATCATATTTGGTGGCTTTTTTAGATGTATTTGTACTCACGCTGAGTTAAACTCGCACTTAATTTTTTTTAATGTGGGGTATTCATGATGTTATGGCTATTCTAATGATAGATGTTTTAAGATTAGATATTTGATCCAATATTTGATTGACAACAATGAAATTGAGCTTCTGAGCCTAATGTTTCTATTTCTAAATCTACTAATGACAATGACAAGCTTAAAATTTTCAATGATCCATTACCCAAACATGAAAAAGCAACTCCTGAATCTTCTTCCAATCATGCTTATCATGCGGTTCCACCTCCATCATTTTTGGATCATCCTCTTGGATTTCTTGTTGGTACTACTGATCTTCCTCCACCTGTCATTACTTTTATTGATGTTGATTTTCATGCTTCCTTTTCATCACATAGATTACACATTGATGCTTCTATTGGTACTCATGTTGTTAACAATGTTATGGTGCATCCTCTTTCAGCGTAATGCATTTTCATTATCTTTCTTGCGATCTATTGGCTTTCCATTATCCCAAATGAAACTTAGATCACCTACTTCTCATGGGCATGTGGTTCTCCTAATCACTATTGGGCCTCTTACTATCTCTATGCCTTTCTCTGTTGGATCCAGGTTACGTATTGTGACATGGTCTTAGGACTTCCTTGGCTTAGGTTTGCCAAATCCGTCCCATCCATAGTTCATTTATGCCTTAAGTTCATACATAAGCATCACGTTGTCACTATTTGAGGTATCCCACCACGGGCCCCTTTATCTTTGGCACCTCTCACCATCACATCTTTAGTTGTTACTACCACTAGTGCACCTACTTCTACACCTACTGATGATAGTCACATAGCTTTGGCATATACTACTCAGGAATCTAGAGCTCCTATCACTTCTTGTGCTACTTCCACACCTCCATCTAGCTCTCCTCCACAAGTGACTTTTGCTTTTCACCCATGACGGATACATCGGTCCCATAGCCCACCTCATAGAGATAGGTATACACACAGGATGCATACTACACATGGTACATCTAGGACCACTTCATAGTCTCATTCCTACATGCACAACATAGTATTACTCCACACATCTCGACACATGCACTTTCACATGGCACTAGGTCCTCGGATCATGTTCACATGTGTTCCTCTCTCACATTAGTAGATAGTGGGCCCTCGCCCTATATCCTCATTGGATAGATCCCTATGGCATTCATATTTGGGGGCATACTATTTCCCTCTTCAATCCGATGACACACTTTTGTTCTAGGTTTAAACATGATTTTGAGGGTGCACTTACCTACATGAACCTCGCCTTGCACACATACACTAGGGGGCAACCTTACACCCCTCCCCTAGTCATAGTATTGCATATTCTAATAATTCAAAACATTCGAATATTGGCAAAAATACAAAAACATTAACTTAGATCTTAGTTGCATGTATCCCTTGCTTGCTTGTTTATTCTAATACTATGTAGCATTTTGCCTACCATGTTACTTTGATTCATAGTATGTTCTATCCTTTTACAATACACATGCACATTCACATGGTACTTTGAGGTGAATACAAGCTATCTACAGGTTATTATACGATGCAAGATGTTTGACACTGTTCTCTACTAGTCCCATTGAGTCTCCTGGGGACATCTACCTTCCCTACTTCTCTATATTTAGGTGTTATCATTGCAATATCCACCACTTACATTCCTATTTTCAACTATATACATGTGATATACTATGAATTTTTCTAACATTCTAACGAGAGCTTCATGTGTAACATTTGTCTTGCAGGCCTACTCCCAACCATGGTTATCCTATTCTTGTGTCTTGTTTGTCATTATTTGCGGGCTTTGCCCTATGCTTGATTGCTTGTTTGCTTCCATGGCCTTGAAGGCCTTGAGTGTCTTGTGACATCCTTAGTGGTGTCCCATGTTTGCTACCAGCTACTACGCTGATCTTTTGTTGTATTGCTGCATGTTTTGATTAGTTTCTATTACATATGCCATACTTGTCGTTAACACTTTTTTCTAGCTTATTCCCATTGTTTTGCATGTGCCATGGTGGTTACCATGAACATTCCTTTTTCCCAGGGCCTGCAGAGTTCCTTCTTCGAGATGTGCACATCAATTTTAACTTTCCTCGTTTGAGCCACGCTCACATTGGTTCATCTCACGCACCCCAAACGAGTGGGGGCGATCATTGAGATGATTATTTCACCCTCTCGAGTATTCCATAAACCCGACACAAAAAAATCTGACCAAAAAGAGCTAATAAAATGGTTCAGAATTAGACTTGGGCCAAAAGCATCACAAGGACAGAAGCATCCAATACAGATAGGAACGGTGGGTGCTAGTGTCCCACTTGGTGGTTCTGTCCTAGGGGCAAAAGTATGTACCTTACAAGTTGAACAGTTCTCGGTGACATGTTATATCAAAATCCAAACAAATACTCAACTACAAGTTATTATCCAGTACAACAGGAACAAAATTAGTGACAAGTTTCATACTTTGAGCAAGGGAACTATTTACTCTTCTTTCTCGGTTTACATCTTTTTCTCGTTATAAAATAAGGAATGAGCGCTGGGGCATATGCAGGGACAACAATATGCTTGGAATAATGTGTCATCCATGGCTAGTTTCTATTGGGTTTGTGACCATTTGCAGTGGCACTTATCCATGGGAAGCGTCAATGGATGGAGGGAAAATCCTACAACTCTCCCAACACTCTTCCCTTGGTGACAAGATGCCTAAATCCTCAGTGTGGCGACATGATGCCTAAATCCTCAGTATATTCAAACCAGTTCGGGAATTGATCACTCTTGACTCTTCCAACCATCTCTAAGACAACAAACACACAGGAACAATTCTATCTCTTCTCTCATGACATTTAGGTGTATTCTATCCTTGACTCACTTGTTTTTCATACACACTTCTATGCTGATTTCTCTAAGTTAAAGTTCAATTTCATATACCATGAGCATTGACTACACTTATCTTCTTTTGTAGGTCCATCCTTATCTCGACAAAAGGCAACACAAATGGAACAAGGAGCAATCTCAAGCACAAAGCGCTCAAGTAAAGGCAATATCAAGCTACAAACGCAAGCATCATTTCCACTTTACACACACAAGGTCACCCTTAGGGTTCTCATCCCCTCTTAGATTCCACGATACACATCTTACAATCTCCATTCAACACATTATTGGTTATAATCTTCATTTGACACGTTATTAGTTATAACCTCCTTCGGCTCTCCACAAGGTACGCTCTTTCTATCTACTTTATGCTACTGAATATTCATTCACCAACATAAAGTGGGGGCAAATGTAGACACGAAATCATGCACTTAGTACTATTACATCACGCCTCTAGTATGTCATTATATGCATGATTCCTAAGCAAGAAAACTAGACATTAACAACACTTGTTTTGCTTTGCATTTACATTGATTTATCTTTTTATACTTCTATCCTTTGCTTTTTTGGAACTATCCCTTTACTTTTGGACATTGCACAATATGTGACCCAACTCAGTGTCTTTTGTTTTATCTTCGGAGCCTCTCGGACACTAGTGTCTAGTAGGGACAGAGAGCACTCAAAGCATTACTATCCCTTTTGGGCGCTTTTGGCCTATTTCCTTTTCTCTTATGTTTTAAAATGCCACATCGACCATTATCTTTTCTAAAAATTCTATTATCACTTTGGGTCGGCTTTTTAGTTGTTAATGATGAAATTCAAGCAAGGGAATCATATATATACATGACTTACTATTCTAAGGGGTTGGGCAATTTGGGTTATTACTTCCTATCTACTATTTGGGCAAAGAGCAACTTTCAGGACTGCATTTGGGCTACATCATTCACTGAATAGGAAGGGCAAATTTTAAGTTCCATCACACACATTCATCTTAGGGGCAAAGTAGTTGTAGCTCGCTATCTTGGTGCGACTGACACAAGGGTAACCTAGCTTCAAGGGACACAATTCTATAACACACATCATAACTACATTGAGTTTGAAATGTTGTGCAACACTCGGTGACAATAACATTGGGGTGATCTACGAGGCGAGGTCATCGACTCAAACATATGCATATTTTGTTCCAGCTAATGTGTATTTGAACCTTGTGCAGGTGTAACTATGGTTTGTTTTGCACGTATAAGTGTGACGGTAAAACCCTACACCGAAGTCAGAGTGACAAAGAGCAAAGTGACGACGAGATTATCAAACCTTGAAAAAATCCAATCTAGACTCACTATCGGGACACTAGTGCCTAGTATAGACACTAGCACCACCGATGGTCTGTCCTCTTAAGGGCACTCTGTGCAGGAGAGTTGCAAATATTTGTTTTCCAGACGAAGCATATACAACCCAAATCAACACTATTCCAGCCTAGATCCAACATTGACAATGAGTTATCAACTAAGTCACTCTCATCCTCTCATTACTTGCACTTGTTTGCCATTGCATGTTAGATCTTGTATATTCTTGATATTATCTTTTTGATCTTAGTTTCCTAATAAAAAACTAAATTTTGTTAAATGACCGTGCAAGGATAGACAAAAATAAGTGCTCGAAGGCACAAAGTTAAAGTATAAATGTGAATTAAAAGCATGGTGTGAGTAGATAGGAAGGTACATAAATGAAGTTTGAGATTTGTACTAAGAGTAGAAGAAATAAAGAAGGAATCTATAAAGTTCTCGATGCTTGAGCCATAAGTGCAAAACGAACTAGATTTGTGAGAGAAGTCCGAGAGGCTTGTAAAATTAATCAATTTGGGGAATGTTATGCATCATACAAAGATCTAATATGCTCGAACATACAAAGCAAAGGATAGGTCCCAAAAAGTAAATTGACACGAGATAAAAACGAAATCCAAGAAGGTAACAAGATGAAATATAATGAATTTCAAGGCCCAAAAGTAAAATCAAATGGTTAAGAGTAATTAAGTGGGTATCCGAAAATTTAAATGGCCGGAAAAGAAAAGAAGTCGAGTGGAAAAAAGGGAGTAAACGCTATAAGTAGGCAAGAGGAGATGGAACCAAAACTCTTGTAAAAATTTGAGAAGATAAGTTTATCCTTGCGGTTGTGACCTTTGCTCCCATTGTTAGAAAGAAGACAAAAGCAACAAGAGGGCCGAGCAAGTAGAAAGAATACATAGATCCAAAATAGTCAAGCAAAAGTATTTTCCAAGTCACAAATGATAAATCTATTCTCTAGACCGATAGAAACCAAGCTGCAAGTAATGATGGAAGACCAAGGCCTCACATTCCCCAAGCTTACCCTAGATGAGGAGGAGGATATGGGTATTATCACAAGCATAAGACCAACCAAATGGATTTATCCTAGCCAAGGCATGAGCTCTTGTGATAAGTAGAGAAAATATGGTATGCCCCGAGGACTAAGACATTGAAACAAACAACAGAGCGGAGTTGGTATAGAAAGATCCGTTGTAAGGAATAGGCATAAAAAGGTTGGTGCGATGCCAACATTTGGAGATTATCCAAAACCGATGCAAACCCTTTTGAGTCAATACTTTTTGGATGCTATTTGGTTATGTGCGCAAGATATTGTGTGAATCACAACGAAGACTATAGCAAAAGCCACTAGCCTACCAAACCGAGGAACCTCATTAATGTGTTTAAATATATAGGTCCTTCAATTTAACTGCAAACAAATGCTACATATGTTGTGGAAAGATGAGGTAGAGGTATCCCACTCAGCGATTGTAGACAAGTTAGTGCGCATACTTGCGGAGCTAATATGAGAAAGATACTGGTAAACGTCTCGTCGGAATAAGAAAGTGTCCTTAGGAGCTGTGGATATAGCTCTGCACATGTGGATGAAAGGTGAACAATACAATTTGCTGGAGTTCCTTGCGTGCGATGTTAATGCTAATGCACAAAAGATGGTCTAAGCTGTAGCTAAACCCTACTAGTACTAGTGGTTGGATTCTTGTTGTGTTTTACTCATTGGAGGGGTCTGAAGGTGGTAATAGAAGTAAATGATGGGTATTACTCACATGAGCCATTTATAGAGTTTAATCATATACCACCTGTGATGATCAACATAATTTGGGACCCAGGTTGGAGAGGGTTAGGGAGAAATTTAGCAAAAACCCCAGGGTTCTAAAGGAGGTTTGAGTGTATGTCACACAATGATAGGTTAAGATAACACTAGTGCATAACAAAGTTATTGTCAGGCGATCCGAAAGGGAGAAGGCCAAGCATCTACGAAGCTACCCTTTTTATCAAAATGGAGCTGGTGCGAAACAAAGTTGTGTAGGCATCATGGAATGATTCCAACAAATGACAAGTCATTGGGCACAAAAGCCTCATCAAGTTCTCACAGAGGCGTAAGAGGACTCTTGCAAGCTCAACAAGGCAAAGAGAAGAAGTGTTGGAAGCAAGTCGAGCCTTGAAAGAAACCCAAGAAGGAGAAATTGAAGAAATTGAAACATGTTGCACAAAGCAACAAAGGACAAAGAAGACATACCAAAGGACCCTCTACTCCGAACATGGTTCTATGACTTGGATATCGTGTAAATGAAGATCAAAGAAAAAAAGGTCTAGCAAATTGTTTTGGAGATATGATCTTGAGCATACACTCTGAGGAGGAACGGGAAAGGGTCACATGAAAGACTATAAGCACACTGCAGTGCAAGCTAAAATACGAGCAAGTAAATCAAATTCCCTATACTTTCCCACTTATTAATGTTGAATGTAGAAAGGGAAAACGTAATAGAAGAACTTGCACAAAAGATCCAACAAGCCCTATAAGATGTAGGAGCACAACTATAATTGAAGGAATCAATGTAGAGGATGAATCTCTAGACACCCCACTTCTCTAAAACGAAGATAAACGCCAACAACTAAGCAAGGTAAAACCATGCCCATTCAAATTGGTGTGCTTTCAAATAGGTTTGGAAGGACTACAAGTCTCACCACAATGGGGAGTGTAGACAAGAATGCGCATGTCCATTCTAGACATCATTGACACCGAGAAATTAAAAGTAGAAAAGATCTAGGTGGAGCAGAAAGAAGCCCTGGAATGAGACACTCACACAAAGAGTTGGGAGCAAAAGAAGACTCAAAGAGGTACAAATTCTACCATATCAAAATTAGATGTGTTGTCACCACAACAACTCCATCTCCACCACACACCACACCTTCACCCGCTAGGTAGATAACTCCTTTGCTAACACCTACACCTCAGCCATCGCTAGTTCATCGTGCAGGGATTCAATGTTCACCTCGAGTATAGTCATACATACCGGTCTTGGTATTTGCGTAGTATGAAAATCTAGTAATAATAGGAGAATTTTTGACAACAAAGACTACAAAGAAAGAGGTACCACAAACGAAGGACAACCCATAACAATTTAAGCTCAAAGTAGCGTAGGCAAATAAGAAGCGGGTTGAGGAAGAAAAGGAGGCGAGAACAAGAAGTCAAGGAAGCAAAACAAAAGGCGAGAGGAAGATAAACTTGCACAAGAAACCAAGACAAAAAGACTACAAAAGATGGCCGAGAAACAAAATGAGAAAGAGGCGGAGGAAGAGAAAGCTTAATTGTTTACTGCGAAAAGAAAAGGCAGAGAGAAAAAGAATGTGGAAGAACAAAAGGTTCAAAAGAAAAGACATGAATTGCATGCAAGTAGGAGGCCACAAAGGAAGAGTCCAAGTAGAAAGCAAAGGAAGCATTGGTATGCAAGATGAACAAAAGGGCACAATGAGTGAACCAATCGCTGCAAAGTTGCAAAACCTTGCAAGAGGAAAAATTAAAAAATAGCACATAAACATTTATTAGCTCTACCTCGGAGCCATCTGGATAACACGCCTTTGCCGTGAGAGGAGAGGGAACTTAATCATATTGGTTGTTAGGCACAACCAATTGTGTGTAAGCTTGGAAACACAAGCTTTCTTTTTATAACTCATGTTTGCGCATCTACCCCACCAATTGTGCAACCTTTAGAAGAAACTACAATCACATATATAACGTTGAGTAAAGTGGAAGTAGATGTAGAGCAACTCCCTCTCAAAACATAGATAGAAGGCAAGCCTTTTCCAAGTAAATATAAGTGCAACTTATCAACAACTTGCACAACAAAATTCCACATTGGAGCAAGCAATCTGCCAAATGTAGAGTGAAATAGAGAAATGCTTGTAGATAGTCACAAAAGCTATAGGTGAACAAGTGATGAGAAAACAATTGCAACTAACCACTATGGTTAGCGAGCTCAAAGATAATTGGTTGTAGACAAAGTCTTCAAGAAAATCCAAGTGCAGTGGCAAAGTAGGAGGTAAAGGAATCAATAATGGTATTGCGAGTATTATAAACTGGTTTAGGAGGTTGAGGAGCAAACAAGGAAAGTCACTTTTCTACTCTTATTGGAACACTTGGTTCGAGGAAGTAATGCAAGCAATTCACGAGGATACGCAAAAGGCACAAACTGCCCACACATTCATCATGACCACTCAAGATGACAAAGGAGCTGAAGCAAGATTGTATACATCACTAATGAGTAGGGAAAATGTGGTGGACTCATTGCACTAGTGGGAACGAAACATGCCTTGCAGTACCTTTATAGGAATACAAACACAATGAGAGAACGCATTAAAGGGTTAGTCAAGGAAGTTTCCACTGCTATTTTTCTTCATGGACCAACAATTGAGGCGGTAGCAGATGATGGGCTCTTTGAAGTAATGTAGTCTTTGGTGTAACCTCAAGTTTTCTTCGTGAGGATTGATGGAGCCATTATTGATTGGAACATATACAAGGAAGATCTGGAAAATTTTGTGTTGAGAATCAAAGAGATGTAGGACATGTCAAAGTACATCACTCCAAGAATGATAATGCTTATAATACAAGCAAAGGACACACAAAAGCCACCATCGGGAGTAGCACAACGACAACAAGGCAAGGAAAAGTAAGCACACTCCTTTGCAATTTTGGAAAAAAATTGGAGATCTTGTGCATGTGAGCAAACTAATCTCGAGCAGACCATGTAGGTTGAAAACCCGAAAGGGCGAATTATGGGGATTCCAGCATGTTAAAAAACCAAAAGTGCGTTATATCGAGAGTGTTACTTAATTGAAAGCTTGCAGGGTGGTAAGTAGTGCGTAGGGGATGAAAACTGCGTAAACGACGTTCCCTAAAAACTTGCAAACAAAAACTATATTGCGCAAGCAACAAATGGCTAGAATGAAAGCAAGTAAGGAAGAAGACCACCTACTAGACTTTGATAATGCCTTTTGTCTCGGTATAAGACAACTGTTTAAGATCGAGAAAGTGTTAAGATGGTTATTGAGGCCTAAAACCGACTATTATGCATAGTTAGTAATTTTGTAAGACATGAACGATTAAGCAGATTTAAAAGTTATGTATATGGCAAAAAAAAAAAAAAGATGCGAAGCTCTTAGAGAAAGAGTAGAGGAAATAAAGCAACTAGAAGGCCAAGAGATCCCATAATGTGTATAAAAGATGTAAGAAAATGTGCACGAGAAAGTTGGTTTTCCTAGTTTTAAGAATTCTAAAGATTAATAGAGTAGAAGCATTATATGTGTTATGAGGTCTCTTTCTCTAGCTTGATTGCTTTCATTTCTGGTGTAATTCTTTTCCGTAGTCTGTTGTGTAATTCCAAGATGTGAATTAAGTTTTCTAAAATATTCGTGCCATGCGCATAAATAGAATTACCGTGTTGGAGTTTTGTTGATAATCCTTGTTAAAACATGGACCTTAACAAGTCCAGATGAGGAAAGCCAGGAACCGCTGCTAACAACTTTCTTTGCCAATTTCCAAATATCTGGTGACAAATGGCATCTATCCAACTGCACCATTGTGTTGGGATCAAAACAATCTTTTTGGGAAAAAGGGGCTCCAAATTTTACTATATGGCTAAGATATCAGAATTTTTGATTGACTTTTCAAAGAAAAATGGTATTATTTCGTAGTGATGGTCAAATGAATGCCAAAGTTAATGCTAAAATTGTCTTTAATGGTCAAATGGACATCAAATTTTAGATCAGAATTAATTGTGAAGAACTCATGACATTACTCTCCACCCACCATCCTCTACTGACATTGCTAAATGCTGCCTATCAACATGATTTCTGTTTAACATACCTACCCAATTCCGGCCAAACATCCTATATACAATGCATCGAGACTCGTTGACTAATAAGTGGTTAGTGAACCCACTTCCATTAAGTGCCTTGTTACATAATAAGGTAGGTTGGACCCACTACCTAACATTTCTTATTTGCATAGAAAATAAAAGTTCATAACAGTTCATAAAGGTTCATAGCAATTCTAGTTGCTGAAAAATTTCTAAGCCTTTCCAACTTCTGAAATTCTCCTCTTGGTGAACATTTTTTCCTGGGTTAAATGGCCAAAGACAATAATCTGGTAATGAACATATTGCTTGCTAGAAATAGTCTTTGTCTAACACTGGCTTATTCATAGATACAAATTTAAAACATTTTTGATTTGAGGAGCTAAAATCTTCACTGCAAGAGTGATCTTTTATCAAGAAGACTTCCTCATTGCTGGATTATTTTTTCCCGTTGAATGTCAGAAATCCCTGCTCTTTGTTAGCATGTTTTCAAGTTATACGTCGTTGTTCACACTCTAAAGAAAACTCTTCATAGTTGGAGTAGCTACAAATACAATGCCTATCTTGGAAGTAGAGAAATTGTGTGGAGCCAATATCTGCAATTTTGCACTATTCTTGGGTCATTAGTTTCAGAGATATGATGGAGATCATAACGCCATATCTCAGCAACTACTTTGCATGCATTGGGTTTAAATAGTGCATAGAAAATATGAGAATCATTATCGTGCTGCATAACCTATTTGTTCTTGAAAGTAACTGGATTATACATGCTATTGGTAAATGGTCTCCTCTATAGAAACCTTGAGTTCGAAGAACTACCTTCGTCAATCTTCTTCATATAATTGGACTTATTCTAAAAAACTTTCATCAGGAGATTTTTCATTATGAGGTTCCTGTAAGCTTGGGTATTCATCAACGAGGGCTTAAAGACTCTTTGCTTCTTCCAAAACATCTCCATTATTATGGCTTCAACCGTGAGACCATGAAAGTGCTCTGATACTACTATTATGTGTCCAACAAAAATCTTGATGTAGTTGCTTGCAAACCCTACAAGTACCTGAAGTTGAAACTGAACATAAGCCAGAATTTGAATCTGAATCTGCTGGAAAATATTAGAATGGAATTTGCTGGAAACATCTGTGTACGATTGTAAATATGAAAAAGTTGAGAACACAAACTGAATCTGTATATGCTATATAATTGAATCTGAAACTGCTGGGAACATAAATCTTGAAAGTTTTGAAAATTGAAATCTGTAACTGCTGGAAAATAAACTAAAAAGCTGCAAAAAACGTGATATGAACTGTATTTTTAAAAGTGGAATGTAGAACAAAACTTAATATAACTAAAATATTAGAATATTCCTTAAGAGAGAATTGAACTTTCTTGAGAAGCTATGGTTTCCAATTGAGGGCCACATATCCAAGGCAGTATGAATGCTGCCCTTGGCCTAAAACACAACCTCAGTGGACCTTTGCACAGCTACTATCCAAGGCATAATAATGCTTTGGGGCCTAAGTTCTTATGTTTAAATACTTTCCCCATCATGAGTTGTTCACTTGATGATGAATAATTGATTGAAAGATTTTAATATAATCCATGAGATCAAGTAGTCTATGGGACCAAAAGCAGTAACAAGAGTGTTACTTGCTAAAGAAACAACCGCTTGCCACAAGGGCTGACCGACTTGTCTGGTGAAATGTCCTTCCCCTTTTTGATGTTGATGTTTTCCTATGGATCTCGATCAAAGAATCGTTGTTTTGTCAATCTTGAGAGGGGGTGTTCACCTAGCCAGCCATGTAGTTTGAGAGAACAACAAATAGTTTGAGAGAAGACCTGAAGGCAATATAGCTTTTCTGCCAAGAGGTTGGAATGTGGGTGAATACCAAAAAAACTAGAGTCGTGATCTTTTCATCATAGGGGAAAAAGAAGCAAATTAACATTCACTTCAAAGGAAGCTTGCTGGAAGCAGTGGACGAATATAAGTACCTTGGGCTTGATTTTCACAAGAGTCTTGGTTGAAAGACTTGTAGGGTGGAAGTCTTTATACTCGCCACAAAATAGATGAAGGAATGATGGGATTGAGAAACCTAGAGAGCCTTGTTTTGTTTGTTTGTCACACCAGTGGTCTTATATGAATGTGAAGTTTGGGGCAGCAACGTGTTAGATATAAAATGGAGAATGGGAGAATCCAAAAACATCTAATCACAAGCAACCTCAAAATTAAAACAGTTCCATACAAGATTCTTTTAGCTGAAAGAGGTAATTTTCCATTGGAGGCAGCAATGACTTGAATGTTAAATTATATAAAGACGTAAAATATGGAATCCCATAAGTGGCCTAGAATGGTGGTAGCGGAAAAACATGTGGATAGAACAAAATAACAAATGAATGAGTAAATGGAACATTAGCATGCTAGAATGCCCAAACACTAATGAGGAAATAAAGAAGTATGTGAGAGAGAAATTCAGGACAACCATGTGGACAAAGCAAACTGGTCAGAAGAAAGATACAGTGTCAAAGAATTTAATCCCATAGGAACAATTACAAAAAGGTCTACGTAGGAGAAAAATCAAGTGGAAGGTGAAAATGTTGATGGCTCAGTTAAGGACTAGCTCACATCATCTTAGGTGTGAAACCGGCAGGCGGACAATGCTGAAAGAAGAATGAGAAAAGTGAACATGTCTATTTTGTAACGAGGGGGTGGTGGATATAGAATGACACTACATGATGGAGTGCATAACATTCAAATGAAGTGCAAAAACAACCAGCTTGAGAAAAATTGCTGGGCCCCACCTAGGACCTCTTTATGTGTAACTGTACAATTCCATCTTACCATGAATCCCTATTTCTTGTGTGTCATTTGGTGGCTGATGATGATGATGAATTTTAATGCCGTTTGGTTTGTTGGACCCAACAAAGTGTGTAGAAAATGCAATTTCTCTTTGAATCCTCTTTTCAAAGTTTTTTTGCAGTCGTCTTTGTTGACACCAACCTTTGTGAACTTTAGACTTTTCCCAAGCGAAGAGCCTCACAAATCCTTGAGCCCTTCCACTCAAGGTGGCCATGAAAGCCAATAATGAATTAAAAACATGTCAAGATAATAAATAATTAAACCCAAAATGAGACAAAATTGAGAGAGGAATGATTTTATAGGACCCCAATTGTTGAAAGAAATTTGAACGGTCAACAACCATGTTTACTTGTGTAGACATTTGATTTGATGGGTGTTTAGATTCAAGATAAAATCATTGAGCTTTTTTGGCTGGCTTGATTTAGAAATTCATGGACCAAGTTATGATTGCAGATATCAGCATAAGCATGTCTTATATCATTATATAGTAGGCATGTTAGGAGAAAATAACATTAATCTTCAATTTCATCCGAGTTACATAGCTTACAAATTCATTTTTCCCATGGTGTTTTCTAGAGCATTCATCTATTAGTTTTTACTGTGAAGCTAATGTTAGTTCTTAGTTTTGCTTTCATAAATTTCCTCTTGAAGTTTACAACCTTATATCAATATGATGGATGTACAAGTTTGGGATTTGATGATATCTTTGATATTTTCATCATTCCAAAGGTTTTTAAATACGTTTTTGTCAAATTTGATTTTTAATTTTAGGTAAATATCACATCAAAGGGTTTTTTCATTGTGAACGGCCCAAAATTTTAACCATATATCAATATTTGTTCCAACCCTTTCTGTTATATGGGTAAAGGGTGGGTTTTTGACAGGGACCCTACCCTCTTACAAAAGAAGTGGCTCCAAAATCCAATTTACAACATTAGAGATCAAGATGTAGCAATGAAAACATGTAAACAGACAAAAGCAGTCCAAGCGGAGCCCGAATGCAGCAAAAAGACAAGGGAACAACAAAAGACCAGAACAACCCGCAACCTAGGCCTTAAGGTTGTTGGAGGCCTCCTTGACTTTGTCCATTGCTTTGACCATCTCTATCAACATTTTATTATTTTTATCCCCCTTTTTGCCACTTGTAAGAAGAGTTTTTATCATATTTGCTTGGATGGAGTTGCTTTCCATGAGAAGCATACTGAAGGAGGTAAGGGGATAAACGTTTTGGCAGAGATCATTATGATCTTCTTCCAGTTTGATGATTTTCAATTGAAACTCTTGCCCTTGCTGATTCTCATAGTTGTTAACATCTTTTTAGGCCCTTAAGACCTTTAATGTTCTCTTTCACCACTCTAAGGTATTTTCTCATCCACTTAATCACATCTTTGTGGAGTTCTATCTCATTGTGAAAATAATTATCCTTGCTGCCCTGAGCGATATTTCCCAACTCTTTCCTCGTAGAGAGCAAACTATGGGAAGCTATAGTTCTGTTATTGTTGTTTTAAGGATCTTGCTCAATTGGAACATCCATTTTGCCTTTGCCTTTTTCAATATGGCTTATGAGAACACGGTGAGGAGTGGATTCCTCCCTAGTTTGTTTTTTTACTGATCTTTAAGGACAGGAGGGGTAACGACAATAGGATGTGAAGCATTTCCATTCAAGACATGGTTGTAAATTAATATGATAACATCTTGATAAAGGGGATACACTTTCTTGCCCCATTGAACATCTTTGATGGATTTTTCAAGAGACATCTGAATGAAAAAGGAAAACTCACTAGGGCTTTGTGTCTGAAATGGTTCCAACCTATATTAAAATGAAGATGTGTTATGCATGATTGTTGTGCTTGTTTAACATATTTCGTTTTAAAGGCTTTGTCTTTAATGCCAAACATGCCGACTTAAAGGCTTTTATTGCTTCTAATGTTGATGTTATAAATAACAAATTATTTTTAGATTTGCTCAATTTTGTTCCAAGTTTACCAGATATGCTTCCACCCAAGCATCATAATCATAGAGTATCACAAGTTACATGGCTAGAGAATAGTGCTTTCTGTTTATCTCAATACGATCATTTCTGCAATGGTTTTCCAAATTGTAAAAGGATTTTGGACTCGGATATATATAGTCACACACACACATACATACATACATACATGTATATTTTGTCCTCCAATATGTTTAGTGCTAAGGTTCCAATTTAGTCTATGGTTAAAATTAATACCAAGATATTTAGAATTGTGAATTGTCTCAAGTGGATGATTATTGAAGGAAATTGCAGGGTAAGTTGACTTTTCAAATTCGCTAATCATGATTTTGGTTTTATGCACATTTGCAGTTGAACTAGACTGGTTGCTACATTCATGAATGACAATTTACAGTTTTGCTAGGTCATCAAGGTGTTTGACAAGTAGGATTATGTTGTTTGTTTAAGGTAGAAGTATGATAGTGTAGTGGTGAAGGTTTTTACCTGCGCATCTAACCTATTCCGAGATGTTTTCTAAACTATCTATGTAAATCCCAAAAAGAGCTGTGGGCAAAGGACAACCTTACTTTAATCCAATTTTGTAATTAGTTTCCTTAGAGCAACCTTGACTAGGTTTACGTTTGATGATGACTTGCTAAGAAAATGCATATATCATGATCCTATGTTCGGAGGGAATTCGAATTACTAAGTTTGGCAGACATTTTAAAAGATTTCCATCACGGATATCAAACGCTTTTCTAAAATCAACTAAGCAAGTAAAGAGATCATCTTTATTACTACGCGAATTTTCAAAAATAATTCTAAAAGTGAGAATGTGTAATAATTGTTGAGTGTTTGCTTATGAAGCTAGCTTGGGCTTTAGCTCTAACTTTGTTTTCATCTAGTAAACCATTGATTTTCTTCTCTAGAATGGTGTTAAAAAGCTTAACGAGTAAAGGGAAAATCACATTAGTCCTATAAGCGGAAGGATTGTTTTTATCCCAAATTGGAAGATAGGTCTGATGGAACTTTCCATTCATTGCTTTGGGAATCATTCTCTGAGTGCAGTTTTAAAGAGCGTTTATACATGCGGGGCAAGGATAAAGCTTTACCTAAATTTCAGCGATGGAATTGTTTTTTAGAAATTGTTAGTTTGAAACAAGTCAAAGAGTGTCTATCCTAGCATTTTCTTATTTAGCTCATGAAGAACATGGATGGCTTGTGTAGGGAGGTTGATGTAAACTTGAGAATCATACTTGGATAAAATTAAGAGACTATATCTTTTGGAAACCAAGGGTTTGTACACTATGAAAGTTTTTCTGTCTTGTGATGTTTATGGATGGCTTGTCTAGGGGTATGCTATACAATTGAGCAATTTACTTGCCGGAGTTTAAGATGTTATTTCTGATGAAAGCCAAGAGGTTCTACATGATGTACATGTTATTAAGGCTTGGGTTCAGGGCAAGGAAGTAATCGATCTTGGAGGCATTGCGCCATATTCCCACTTTGATAGTTGATCACCTATATTTTTGTTGGGACTCACCTGGACAAAAGTCCAAAATATTAAAGAAGATGACTTTGCTGCCTGATATGGACAATTTGGCCGTGTCTAAGAGTGCCTGCTGATTAGGAGTTGTTGGAGGACTATGGGGAGCGCCATAGTATTTCCAATTCAGAGACCATAGAGGATGTAGACTTTCCAGAGAACAGTGATGACGAAGGGGATAATCCTTCAAGTGTAATGACTCAGTGACAAAGATGTAGATACGATCCGCACCATGATGCCTAATACCATGTGAGGGGGCAATTCTACAACTAGTTAAGCTAGGCAGACCTCCTTAAGAGGAGTTATAGATAATAGAACATGTAATGGAATCTAATACAAGATGTGGAAATAACCATTACACTTTTAAACACATGGGATTGGCAGATTAATGCTGCTTCTATTCAAATGAAAGAATAGGGAAGAGCGCATATGCATACAATCACAGCAAGGCTGAGAGTGAGAATTCTCATGATTGGAAAAGAGGTAATACTTTCTTTCTGATTTGCCTAGACTATGAGTGTCCAGAAAGATTGAGAATGTGATTTCCTGTGTTAGGTAGGGGGTAACACATCCTAATTGATTTTTCTAGTTTGGGAGATTGGTTCACAATGCTCCACCGTGTTAGATACTCAAGGCATGCTTCTTGTGGGAGTGATGACCATCTGATACATGATAGTCAAAGTGTGCAAGTATTTAGGATACATATCCAAGCATGGTTGATGATTTGATATCAGATGCTTTACATTATATATCATTACAAGAAATTGGCTACAACAAATGACAATTATAGAATAGGATGGTTACGAGAGTGGGTTGTCTTCTACCCAAGTGATGGTTGGGCATCTTGCAAGAGTCAATAGGATGTTGATATGTGGACACAAATCGTAGAGGCCCTTCAAAAAATTGTGAATACACATGGCATGCTAAGAAGCAAGGTGCTGACATGCAAAAGTGCTGCGAATGCAACGAGATGGATTATGCAAGAATGTAGAAGTTGAGTGTGTTGTGCAATGTTGTGAGAAGCTACATGGCAGTATACAACATTATAGAAGTTACGAATGCTGCGATATGCTTGCGTAGGACTATAGAAGCTGCGCGAACTCTTAAGTAGATTGCATCTTGGCACTGTGGAAGTGTGCAAGGTTGTAGAAAGTCTCTATGGATGCTGCGAAGTGTTGATTGTCTTGCGACGATCTAGTGTGATGTACCGCAAGGCAATGCAAAGTGTGTAAGGGTACTAGGAGTCCGTGTTTGCAAGGGTGAGAAGCTACAAATGACAAGTGTTGTTGCGGTGATGCACAAGCTGTGGGGAAGCACACAAACATGTGCGGTATTGTGCTAAATGCACAACGTTTCCTTAGTTCATTTGCTTCAACTCGGGTGTACTAAATCAAGCTTCCTTAGAGAGTCATTGGTGTTGTGTATATCCATGGGATGTGACAATTGAGTGAAGTGTCGACTATGGAAAGTTGTTTGTGTTGTGGTGATCTATGGTTGGCCATTTGAATGGTGTGAAACAACTTGGAATGCATAATACTTTTCTATGTATGCTCCTATATAGACTATAATATGTTTCCAAGTAGCACAACTCATGATCAAGAAGTTCACATAGCTAAAGCTATGTGCCGAGGCTTCTTGAGCTCTGAAAACACTTAGGATGATTCCAAAACTGCCATTTAAGCTTATGAAGTATGTAGGCAACAACATGGAGATGCACAAAGAAAGGGGTGTGTGGCTCTACGTAGTTGGGTATGTATCAAGATGCTTAAGGCTTCACCAAGCATTTCTAGGTACCTCGTGCGGATTAATCCTAGAAAAGGTCATTCCCTTGATTGTTTCTAAATATCCTAATTGTTAAATTTTACATTTTACTCTTATTCTATTCTTGTTCTCTATGTCCCAACCTCTTGTGGCATTTTTTTAGAATCCACAAGGGTTATTATAATTTGGAAATTCTAAGGGAACCTCATTACTTATCATGATCCCGACATAGCTTGGATAGCTAATGTAGATGACGGGACATGCTAATATGTTGGCTTAGAAGGAGAAAATATGAAAATTGGCGGAGATAAACAATGAATATAGAGTTTGCTTGAAGGGATAAGAATTTTTTTCAAGATAAACATGGTATGTTGTAGCTCTTTAGTTGAAGATAGGAAGATTTTCTCAGTGAAGATTATGACTACATCACTTAATCCTTTTAACCATCAATTGATAATATAAATTTTTCGACGAGAGAGCACTATTATATTGAAGAAAACTTGAGTGGATAGGAAGTAGGAAGGTTTCTTTTAGAGAAAAAGGAAATAAAAAAGAAGATACAACAATATGATAAAAAGGTTTAACAATTGGCACAAAGTGTTATATTGGTTAAAAAGGTCATATGTTAAAAGGTTCATCCAAAGTGTTGCACGACTTTGATATAACATCTGCGGATCCTTTACTTCATTCCGTGGCTCAGTTGAAGGTTTAACCAACAATGGCATGTCATCAGGCTCAAAATTTAAAGCCCAATCCTTTAGATTTTGTATGAATTCTTCTCTGTTGGGCTCTTCAACTAGTTTTTGTATTGTTTGTGGTGGAGGGGAACGTGTGGGATCTTCTTGTGAAAGAGATGGAGATTTGGAAGGAAAGAGGGCAGAGAATGAAGGTGGGATGGAAGAGAAGAGGATGGAGAAGGGGAATCCTTAATGGGAGTAGGCAGATAAGAACTAGGAGCATGGGAAACAAGCTGAGATAGTATAGGTTGGGGAGGAGGAATGAGAGAGCTATAAGATGGTGTAGAGTTCCCCATTAACAGGGTTTCCTAACATTGAATTGGTGAGCCTCCATTTCTTCAACCCAGTCTGCAATTCGCGGCATAATTTCCACCAAAAACTGTAGCTTCCGTTGAGGGCCGAACCAATTTGGTGCAAAGCTTGTCCATGGGTAGGGCTCTGAAACCAATCGTGGCCGCCTTCACCGTGCATATAACTTTGGCCTATGCCATGCTCATCTCCATCTCTTCATCTTCCTCAGAAATCGGAAATCTTTCATGGGAATGTGGCCATCATCTGCATAATCTTGTTCTTGATAAACATTTTGGTTACATGAATAACCAAAAGGGTCAGTGGAGGGTGGGTTATGTGCATATTTTTGATTAGAGGGCTCATAAAGCTGATTTAGAGGATTAAGGCTGTGGGGATGGAGGGGAATGGTTTTGTTGTTGCAAATGAGAATCCCAACAAGCGAATGAAACCATGATTGCACAACTTCATGAACAAATGAAAATGGAAAGATATGGAAAGAAAATGGATGAAATGGAAGAAGTGAATGGAATGAAAGGGGAAGGTTTGTAACTCAGAATAATGGGTTACCTGAATCAGTGGAGTCGCCAGATATGCTTGAAAGTGCTTCCAAAGGCTGAAATCTTCACCAAGTGCACATCAAACTGAATGAAGAGAAGTGGTAAGGTGCTTTAAACTTTGTCCCCACCGAGCGTGCCAAAATTGTTGGAGCTCAAAATTGCACCTTGGATATGATCAATCAGGATCATGAATTTTGAGGCAACATGGGACTCTCTTAGTTGTAGGACACCGTGAATTGAGACAGACCTCCGGAGCAATGTTTTAAAAACCGGTCAAACCGGAACCGGAACCGGCCGGTTTGACTAGGTTTAACATTTTAAAGCACAAATCTGCTTTGTAAACCAGATCTTTTGACCGGTTTGGGCTAAAACCGGTCAAACCGGTCTGGTTTCGTCCTAAACCGGCCGGTTTGGGCCTGTTTTGCCTTATACGGCGGCCAGCTAAAAAAACATTTTTAAATTGTTTTATTTTATTTTTTATTGTCTCTAAACCCTAATTTGGTGTTATAAATACACCCCCCCTTTGTTCACTTCACACCTCTCTCATTGAGCATTTGTGAGCAAAAGCATTTGTGAGCATAAGATTGAAGAGTTTATTTTTTGTAGTGAGCTTGGAAGTTGGAGGCTTGGAGCTTGTTTGGCATTGCTTGTGGGCTCTTTGTGGTGATATTGGCATCCATTTGTGAGCACCTCACCTCTATTTGTGAGCACCTCTCTTATTTGCAAGGATTTGGAGGATTGGGGCAGCCTTGAATAGTGTTCATTTGGAGTTGTTTGGCATCAAGTGTGGGCTCTTTGTGGTGGCATTTACATCTACATTTGGAGTGTGGGCTCTTTGTGGTGCCATATACAAGCTTGGAGCATTTCTTCACCTCATTTGTGTGCACATTGAAAGGTATGTTACATTTTAAACTTGCCCCTTATTTGTAAATTTTATTAAAAAAGAAATAGGAAATTTATTTTGTTTTTATTTGCATTTTCAGATTTGTTTGCATTTGCAATGGCCCCCAAATCAAAAGACCCTACATGGGCCCATGCGGAATACATTGATGATCAAGTTTTTTGTAAATATTGTAAGAAACACATCGGGGGATTCATAGGTTGAAACAACACTTGGCTGGTCAAAGAGGCCAAGTTACCCCATGTGAGGCACCTGATATTGATGACATTAGGTTGGAAATGAAAACCATGCTTGAAAAACATAGAGAAGAGAAGGCTAGGCAAAAAGAGATGGAAGCTGAAATAGGGAGGAGGGAACATGCCTTGAGTGTTGAAGGATCTTGCTCTGACCCTTCTGTGACTATTAGAGACCCCTTTCGGTATATGCCTCCCCCATCCACTCATAGTCAAGAAAACCGGCCTCAAAAAAGAAAGACCATTCAAAGTTTTTTTCCATCTTCCACACCTGCTACTGCTAGTGCCTCCATGCCAACACAAAATCAGCCTACCTTGGATAACCATTGGAAGAAGCAATACAAAGAAGCAACTTTTGAGTACATTGCTAGATGGTGGTATGATGCAGATATCCTTTCAATGCTGCCCGCTCACCTTATTACCAACCGATATTTGATTTCATTGTTGTTCTTTGGTAAGGGCTTCAAAGGTCCTAGTATGCATGACTTGAGAGGATCATTTTGAAGAAATAAGTTGCATCCATAGATGAATATTTGAAAGGTTCTGAAAGCTTCATGGGCCAAAACAGGATGTACTATCATGTCGGATGGATGGAGTGATGGCAAGAACCGCAAAATAATAAATTGTAACATCCCCATTTTAAGATACTAGAAACAAGGGAATTTTTTATTTATTTTATAAAACGTTCTCTGTTATGAATTATATAATTCAAACACACGTTCAAGTTTTAATAATTGTTCTCTGCCCAAATAATGCGATTTGGAACACATAATTTCCTTTTAAAACTAATGTTCCCTGTTCACATATTTGAAATATGGAACACACATTGATGCCATTCAATCTTATAACTGATTTCTATATGCTTCTTTGTAAATGACTCGAAGAACTACCGATCTCCCATTTTCATGGCTCGGAGTTTCAACGATCTCTCATTTCATGACTCGCAACTACCGATCCTTCATGTTCATTCATGCATAGTATAATATATATACCAAGGTTCTCTTTACCGTTTCCGGTTATCAAAGTG
Organism: Taxus wallichiana var. yunnanensis; assembly: GCA_018340775.1. Taxonomy (NCBI): domain Eukaryota; kingdom Viridiplantae; phylum Streptophyta; class Pinopsida; order Cupressales; family Taxaceae; genus Taxus; species Taxus wallichiana. Next base: position 447,813,239 of record CM031238.1, read on the forward strand.
ATCCATTTAAGAAGCCTATCTCGAATATCATTGCGATATTCATCTGACATCTGCATCTTAAATTAGGTGATTAGGACAACGCAACCAGCACTTGCGATACTTTGGCCAAAGATTTTCACATGCTTTGCATGATCATATTCCTGGATGTGATACACACCAATGGAATACGTCCTTCACCTCACTTCACCATTATCTAGAACGGTCTTTCTGGTTCTACCCCTCCTTCCAAAATAAGGTCAAATTCTAACTCCAACTAGCAATATGAACGAGTATAGGAAGGCACTCATGGTAACTAAAGATACGCAGACATACGATGTCGTTCCTAAACGACTCCGTGTGTCTAGTTATCTTTAGTCCTCCGGAGTCACTCCGTATACGTGATCATACTCCTATCCCCAACCAAGATCTTAATATTCAGCTTATGTAATCTTGATGATTTAATTCGGGAGGGCATTGTAATATGTCAGCTATAACATTGTGTCGTCATGAAGGCCCCGCCTTCATGAAGACACCTTCTTTATGGCGGCGTATGTCAATGTCCTACTGGAATCCTCCCATCGAGAGTACACATCCAGCTCAAGTGATTTGGATATGATCTTAATATTTAAGATCAACTTTCAGCAACCATGCTGATCCTTTATCCTCGTTCCTGTTACAGTTGTATGGAGCTAAGAGAGACTAAATCCGTCTTCTAGCTTGCTATGCATCTTCTTCTTAAATGTAGAAAGGGTTGCATTTTCTCTACTTGGTTCTTTTCTTAATCATTAGATTAAGCAGCCCATTACCAACAGACGTAATAAGTTTAACCTATTAAACTTAACCAAGTTTTTCACAACTATAACCAAATTCAAAATTCCAGCTTATTAGACGTCATTTAAACGAGGTCTAATTCTCAATAAATGTATTCATTTATTCTCCTTAACCTTACATAGTTAAGGTCTATTAGCCCTGGATATATTGATCCCATATCCTTTCTTTCTGAATTTAACATACGAGGCTATTAACGGAGTCCGAATGCGAAGTTCGGTTGCTCCTAAGTTATTTGATATTCCTTAGCTTTCAAGCTAATCCTGAATACCTATCAGTTATGAGATCATGTTCCACCTAATCCTTTTTAATGTCAATTAAAAATTCATCTTAACCCAAGTATGAACTAATTGCACATTTCAACTTAAAAGTTGCATTTAGGTAAGGATAGAAATCAGTTCCCTTTAAATCCATCCAAGGACAATTGAATAATTCCAAATCAAGAAATAACATTATATTTCCAATTTAATCAACAATATCAAACTGATATAGCCATTAAAATATCACACTTGTAATTGTATTCATCAATCCATTTCATAATCCATACATTTGCGAGTTCAAATGACTGGACTTTGTTTATATTAAACAACGTTACAATTCATAGATAGAAGAATGTACTTTCTTCTTTTCACAATTCCTCGTAGAGGAATAATAACTAACAAATACAATTCATCTTCAGACAATCAAAAGAAGTATCAAAAAACAGCCATGTCTTCATTTTACTCAAGTTCCATCTGCAAAATTTCTTGCACGGGTTGGTTCATTGGTGAGCATATTAAGCACTTGTCATTAAAATAAGGTGCTTCAAATTAAGCTGTCTCGATAAAAGAACCTGCTTTTATGAAACGTTAATAAGAACATCAATAAAAAATTAAGCATAAAAAAGAATGAACAGCATAACAACTGAACCATCTAAATACCATCCCAATCAGTCAAAGGATTTCTGTCCTATTTCCCACATAACCATTACAAGATGCAATTTCCTTTGACAGATCCAGATTACAACATTTGTAAGAACTAGGAATACAAGTAAAAGCATATTGCTGTTATAACATAACTACTATCCCTTCTCTTTCCTTACATTAGTAATAAATGCAAAGGATAAAATCTAACTGAAATGTAAACCAATTACTTTCCTTTCAGTTCATGCATCTCCTTTGATTTCAAGCAATCAAGTACAGATGAGAAAAGCAAACAACAATAAATATAGATGCTTAAACCCAAGCAATACAAAATTCGTTCTTAAACGATTACAGATTTCCAACTGTATGAGAGAAGAAATGATCATTATTCCAAGTTATCCATCCACATTCCTATTCCTTTCCTCATGACTGTACTAAAAAATTGAATCCAAACGAGACATCAAATCAAGATAACAGTTCAGAGTGAAACTTACAAAATCCATTCAGAATTCACTTTCCAGCTTTAAATAAAGACAAGGAAGAATTTATTATCCATATCAATACTCCCTTTCAAGCAAGCACATACGAATACCAAAAACAAGTTGGTAAAACATCGTATCCATCATAGAACAAGCATTATAAAGAATGCATACTATGTACCTACTGTACTAAAAGATTTCATACTTCTTTCACTGTATTCTAACCGAACAAACAGTTATACAATCACTTAATCAATTATCCACATGACTTTCTATATCCATGAACGCATACAGTTCATAATTAACAATTTGCACATTGCTGTTACCTACAACAAGCCCAATCCGGATGTACAGTGAAGCTCTAGTGCTAGTTCCAGTATTCAAACAGCAAGAGAGAAGAAATTCATCCCTGTAACTATTTTAATAAGAAAACATCCATTTTCTTCAAGCATAACAAGAATCACTCAGTCGAATTCATTCTTTTTTTTTTTTTTTTTGAATGACAGTGCAAAATTAGAGATCCCACGAAACATTTCAACCTTCCATTTGTATAGAAGAAAACAACACTCAGAAAAATAATCTAAATACCACTGTCACTTCTATCAAGCTGAACCTATAAAGTTCAATAAATCCCCACTTAACATTTCTTCAAAATTTAAAACAGCAGAGGAAGAAGAACTCGTTTCCTATTAATTTCAGAAAAGAAACGATGCCAAAACCAACTCGCACAGCATGCACAAATTTTATTCAATATACCATATGAAAAGAATGCCCAGTTCGAGTTTCTTCTCGATCAACATTTAAATCCAAAACAACATTCTCCTATGATTTCAATGATGTACAGAACTCAAAATACAATAATCATATATCAATACCTCTATCAAGGCAAACCCGCATAGGGTATTAAATACGTAAGCTTGGTACAGTCAAGACAGACTCAACAACAAGCTAATTCCCATGCATTTCTCCATTTATTTGCACAAAAATACAAAACCAAGTTCTTGTTCACAACTACAGTCCGAACTGGAAGATCAAACCGCATCAATAAGACACAACAAAATCAACTTTCCACCAAGGCAAGAGAAAATACAGTTCATTTATAAGTTCAGAAGGAAAACAGTTACTTTCCTTAACTTTCATGAATACCCAAGTCGTATTCGTTAAATTTTACAAAAGAAAAGCACAGCAATAAGAATATTACTATCACTTCCTTGAACCGAGCTCATAATGCTCAATAAAACCCAATTACCATTTCCTTCCACATCTAAAACAACGAAGAAGAAGAAGAACTCATTTCCTTTAAAAAATTTCATAAAAAACAACTTGAAACACTCGCGATTAAATACGTTCCATCACTCAAGTTCGTATTAGCAAAAGAACGATTGCTTCAATAATGAAAAACAAACTCATACAACATGTACAGTTTCATAACATACCTAACGAATTCCCCATTACTGTCAAACAAACCAACACAACATGGCGGTATTTCCAACTCAAATATATATACAAAGACAGTTCAAATCACAACAAGAAAACGATTCTACCCAATCATTTCCAACATGACAGCAAAATCGACTAAACCCAAATCATCTCAGTCATGACAGCAATCAAATAAACCCAAAACCCCCTTCATCAGAAGAGCAGGGTTGTTTTAATGAGACGTTTAAGCAAAGCAAGAGTTTTAAAGAGAAGGGCTTAACATGCCTGGTATTCTTCCTCGAATGCTCGAAGAAAACCGCGTCTACAGAAGGTATTTCCTTCCACGGCGACAACGACAAGTTTCCCAACAATCACCTTCTGCTACAGGCTCGAAAATAGCCTTCAATTTCCCAAGAAACAGAGATAGCAACCAATCACAACTGGTTCGACTGAACCAAGAAAAACCAAATGCAGAGCAACTTCCCAAAAATCCGAACAACACAATAAACAACCAAAAAAATTCCTCCATACTCTTTCCAAGGCGGGCTGGTCACGATGACCAAGAAAATTGAATGCATTAAAGGCTCTACCTTTTTCTATTTCCTCACGCCACCGCCGACTTGGGTTGGCGAACTTCCAAATTCAAATTTTTGCATGCAAACAGAGTTTAGTTCCATAACTAACTAGATACCTCTAGCTTTTCCCTGTTCCCGCCAAACTGGCGCTGTCCACGTAAGGACCTTCATTCAATGCCATTAAATTTCCTTCCATCCTTATCCTTTCCCATGGGTCTGTGCGTCCCCTTCCTTAGGTTAGGATTAGTTTAGGATTAACAATAGTGTTCAAACCTAGGTCACCACCTAGTTCTTAGGTTAATAGAACTTAGGTCTATTTTCACCATTTAGAATTTAAAAATCCACTTAGGATAGTAGTTTAGGATGTAAGGTAGAACTTAGGAGTAGATTAGGATCTAATTCCCCCTAACACCTAATTAATCAACTTCCAAACAAGTCCTTCCGACTGTCATCAAAATTCAGTGTTGTGCAGGACGTTTCGTCCCACGTTAAACATGCCTGAGCCACCCGCATCCAGGCATTTATCGCCTTACGAGGTCTCATGTTTCAACAGTGCATGGTTCGGGAATCAAACCTTTTCCGTTGGCATCTACGTGCCAGCTATTCATACCTGAAATCAGGTGTTGCACATTTATATCAACCTTCAGTCCGGTTTAAGAGTAAATCGACAAAGCGATTACAAGAAGGCCCGCAACATACCTTGGATCAATGGAATTGATTCAAGGTGTCTTCATCAATCAACAAATAGAGTTCAGCAAGCATGACATCGACAAATTTGTCGTCACATCAACAAACATACAAGCAATAATAATGCCGTCCCATGTAAACAAATTACGGTATGCGAGAATCCAGTTAGCAACACATTCCCTTAAGATAAAAAATATATCTTAACATGTTTGCCTTCATTTCAGCGATTCTGACATTATGAAAAATAATCACCAAGATAACTTACAAAAATCGGGCGTTACATAAATTTTCTTGCCTATTGTCCACAAGGTACAATGTTTTTGAAATCGGTAGATGCATCGATAGGGTGAAAGATGCAAATTTATTGTTTGAGGTTTTGGATCGATTGTTTTAGAGGTGGGGGTGGAAAATGTTGTACAAATCATAACAAATAATACATCTATGTTCTTGCTGGTAAGATGTTAGAGGCTAAACACAAAACAATATTTTGGACTCCATGTCTGCACATTGCATAGACCTCATGCTTGAGGATATAGGGCAAAAAGATTGGATCAAGAACAACTTTGTATAGCATGGCAAGAGCATCACCAAATACATCTATAATCACGCATGGGTATTGAACCTAATGAGGAAGAACACCGAGGGCAGAGAACTTGTTAGGCCAACCATCATGAGATTTGCAACAAACTTCCTCATGTTGCATCTTTTATTTCCCAACAACAAAACTTGAAAATGATGTTTTCAAGTGATGAATGGAATGCATCAAAGTGGAACCGGAAGCAGGATGGGAAAGATACAAAGAAGAAACTTTTTGATAATTTATTTTGGAAAAAAACAACGAGATTGTGAAAGTTACCGAGCCTCTTGTTAAGGTGTTGCGGTTGGTGGATGGGGAAAAATTAGCCATGGGCTATATTTATGAGGCTATGGATCAAGCAAAGGAGCAGATAAGGGCAGCATACAAAGATAGGTTAACTAAGTATGGGCCTATATGGGAGATCATAGATAATAGATGGAACAATCAACTCCATCGGCCTGTACATGCAACTTTGTATTTCTTGAACCGAAATATCATTACAGAGCTCAGATTGGATAAGTAAAAGATGGTTTGTCACGAGTGCACAGAGCGCATGGTCCTTGATGAGATCAATAACCATAGGTTCACCGACAGATCAACTTCTTCAACAGAGCCACAAGTACCTTTGGGAAAAACCTTGCAAAGATTACGAGGAATGTGGACAACCAGGTAAGAAATTCTATGTTTTTGAAGTTCATTTAATTAAAATTTTAATGAATAATCATGAATTTTTAGCATTAGACAATCTTTATCTAATTTGTTGAATTACGCTTTAACCTTTAAGTTATAAGTTTATGTTTTACTTTTAATTTTTAATTGTGTTTTTAACTTTTTATCGTCATTGTTTTCTAATTAAACATTTACATTTTTATCGCAACACATTGGTGGGATTCGTTTGGTAGTTTGCAATTAGGATCCTGAGCCAAACTTGCAGTGCTTCTGGGTGCGAGCGCTTGGTAATCCGTCTTTGAGCGGATTCACACGAAGAAGAGAAACCGTTTGGAATAACAACGGTTGAATGATCTTGTCTTTGTGCGACTGACCTTCGGTTAAGGTGCAACTGTTGTTGAATTGAAGACTGATATTGGTCCCATTGTCTTGGATGATATAGATCCAACCTCGGAATGGGTAGAGGAGAGTGAGCCAACGAGTTTGATTTTGATGACTTGGGGTGGATGGGTTTGGATTAAGAATCGATGAGCCATTAGCAATGCCGCCGCCATCGTCACGAGACACGAGCGAGCACTAGTCGCACTCGTCTTTACTCCCGACCCCGCGGCTCCGGTTGTTGCGAAGTACACGAGGATTTGGATGAGTCAGTCGAGTCGAGCTAGAGGTCGGTGATGATATTGATGAGGATGACCTTGAGGATCCCATTCTAGCGGGTGCGGAGTTTGATGATTGATCATTGATGTCATCTAGTATATTCTAGAGTTTTGTAACTTGGAGTATTTGTAATGTATCAATGATCATATCATGTTGCTTTTTTTGGAGTCTAGAACTATGGAGGCCATTTAGAGCCTCACTTTGTTTATGTATTTTGTTTGAATCTCATCTATGATATATGTATTGTGTATTGGACTTGGAGTTCGTGCCATTTTGCTATAAACACCTTTCTTACATATATATAAGAAAACTTTGCATATTCTGTGTGTAATTGTTGGAATTATGGTTTTAACCTTTCAAATATATTATTTTCATTAAAAATATAAAATTTTATGTTTTTTAAGTAAAGCTGTTCATTAAGTTTGAACCGGTCTGATTTGATCTGGTTCCGATTCGGTTCCGGTCCGGACCTCGGTCGGTTCCAAGTCTGGTTCCGATTTTTAAAACATTGCTCCGGAGAAGGCCGGCTTCCTATTCCTATTTCTAATGCCAACACTACTCCTAAAACTAAAAACAACTCCTAAGCTAAACATGCCAAGGGACCGAGGTTTGAAGGAGACCTTGAAAAAAGGAAAATCCTAAACTAAGAGGGTGATAATATCGGAAGAAGGGTCGATCACTCTCCACAAGGTCAAAAGAAAGATGGAAAATGTGGGTGAGAGAGCGAAACAAACGTGCCACGAAAAGAACCGCATGAGACCATGCGTTCCCACGCCTGAACAACACATGAAATGGAATCCGCAAGCAAGGGGAATGCACAAGCCAAAAAATGTGAATGAAAGGCAAGACGCAATAGAAATGAGAAAAGGGTAGACAAAAGTGCCACAAAACCTGATTTTATTGCTTGAAGGGTGCACAATTGATTACATTCATAACAAGAGGTAGGAATACATTGCAGAGACCACCGTAATGTCCTAAGGCCCTTAAAGGGGACATTACAAGGGACATTTCAAGTACTATATATATGTGTGTCGTAGTTCCACCACCATCCCCAAACTAAGGCCCTTGGTCTGCCTGTCTCGAGACCACTTTGTAATGTTCCCTTTATGGGATCAAGGGGAAAAAGATAACCAACAAACTCTAAATCACTCAAACTCAACTGGAAATAGTAAAATCCAGCCCTAGGTACTTGAACCATTCAAGTAGATGACTAAATAAACCCAAGAAGAGGGGTTTAGTGGCCTATATCAAACATCTCAAGTAATTAATCCTCAGCTGAGACTAATGAAGTCAGAAATCAGATCTAAACTTCTCCTTCCAACTATTGCAACTATTTCCAAAGTAGGTATAAGATTAGTCACTGCAAACCACTGTTATCGAGCATCAAACAAACATGATTCAGCTGTAACAATCACTTGAAATCACTTTCAAATATCTTCATACAAATCTCAGCCAAACATGGTCATCTAGAGCATACAAATCCAGATTTAATCCTCTAATACCTATCGCTGAAACCTACATATAATCTGATCTAATAGATCACAATGATTCAATCAAATAATCATGGGAATCACATCAGACTTCCTTGACCTGGATCGCTGCTATAAAGAAGGCTGAAACACTACTGAATCAAGTATTTATCCCAGTCGCCAACAGTCATTAGGCTGAATATTAAATACATAAAAGTTGCCACCAATTAGAGGAATATTATCACACAAATAAGAGCATTAAATGGAGTCGTGAGCACTAGATTATAACAGCCAACAAAAGTGAGGAGCGATTGTGGTCAATGTATTTATTTTGCATGCAAATCAGTCCCAAAATCCAGTCGCTAAAATCAGTATATCCTCGCTGAGGTTTAGAGTGGTATTTTTAATAAAACATTGCATCAAACAGGCAGCTATAGCTGTCCTTGATGCCCAGGTGAGTTTGCTAACCCTAGACCATTCAAAGCTACAATATTCTAGGCAAATAATTTGAATATCAAGTCGATTAGCTTCAGCTGGGGCAGAATGATCATAGAGCACCAAAGACTCTTCAAAACAGTCACAAGAGCACCATAAGAATTCGCTAGGGCAAGTAGAAATCACACACCACAAGTTGACTTGCAATAGCATCAATAAATCCCTCAAATTGGTATTAACAAACCAAGTACAAAAGGATTGCACATAGATCTTCCATACATGAGAGAACAAGCATTAATGGTGGGCATACAACCCCACTCCAAGCATGGAGTCCAAATTGATTTTATCATAATCATGGCATAAGATCTTACTGATGATTCCAAGACCTCCTTTTATAATCAAGGAGCACAAAATTCGAATTCCCTTTTGGAGGGAAATCGCAATTTAAAAATACTTTATTCTCCCAATGTGTGGTGTCCCCTTTCTAAGGGTATTTTTGACATTTAAAAGCCAATTAATATTATTTAATTAATTCCCTTTTAATTTCAGTATTTTGGGGAATTAAATAAAATAATAAATTACATCAATTGCTCAATAAATATTCTTTTGTGAGCAATACTCCAAGTCGGTGGGAACACCACTCAACATCCATAATTAAATAATTAAATGAATATTACTTTATAATAACAAGTGATTAAAATCACAATCCAGGCAATATCATTTAATTACTTAACATAATTTTTCCTTTGCATCATCCTAAAAGCCCATGGGGAAAGATAGGGTAAGGGTCTTCAAAAACGGGGACATTACAGTCCCCCCTTCCCGGATTGCTTGCCCTCAAGCAATAGCAAACTCATGTGTCCGGGTCCAAGTATGCAACACTCCATAATCCAGGCTCCCATGTTGCTCAAGAGGTGAAGCATTTGTAATATCTTGTGATGCTTCTTTCCCTAAAAATTAGGAGTGTCTTCTGCTGCAATTTCCTTTTCAAATCTGCACATGAAACAAACAAGTTAGAAAAATAAGTGTTGAAGAACACTCTTTCAAGGTGTCTCCATGGTGTGTAAGTCTCCTCCATGTATGGGCTGCCCCCAAACTCTGTTATGTGGGCCCAAATACTGCTGCAATATTCAAAAATCAGAGCTGAGGTGGCTGGTTTCCACCCCCAAATAGTCACCCATGAGCCAAAATCAAGCATCAACAACCATATCATCAAATGCATATAAAAAATCTGAATTATGGAAGTGATAGTGGAGCTGGTCATAATGATATCATCCATGAAAATGATGGGACAACAGCTAACATACTTCAAATTTTTTCCTCCAACATGAATGAACATCAATCTAGTGAATGAAATAGGCCCCCATGTAACTAAAATTTCATTCCCAACCATAACACACTGAAAATTATCCATATGCACATCTGGAAATGAAATTCTTACCATGCCATGTATAGTCCATGTGATCCCTTCTTCATCCTTTGATCCATGTGTGAGAGTACCCATGGAAAAATGTCCCTTATCCCCATGCTTTATGGCTCTACATGCCATAAGAAGACTGCTGAAATAAATTACAGCAGTGTAAACAAAAATATTTGACCTCAAGGCATCCCATCTTACCTTAGGTAAGGCCAACACTTCACTCTCCCAACCCCCAATACATTGTTCCCATGAGAACAAATGCTGAAACTCATTCATACACATGATATAGAGCTGATCCAAAGTGAATTTCATGACAAACTTGGTACCTCTCACTATCATAGTTGAATATTCAACATGCTTACCTTTATTTCCCAAAACATAGCATGACAATTCAACACCATACCTTCCTCTTTGCTGCTCCCAATGTAAAAGAAGTGCTAAATGGCCTAAAAATGAACCTGTAACATGTACCAATGATGCTCCAAACTGAAAATTAGCATACCATGTGACTAAACCCTTTTGTAGGCATGCTAACATGTCCCCAAACAAACTGAAAATGTGCATGACAGCAGTGTGAATGTCCATGGAAACATTAAGCATACACATATTCTTCTTGGTTGCAAACTCAAATATGAGTAGACAATGCTCATACCTTCCTCTTATGATTCCAACAACCAAAAACTGAATTTCATCATGATATAAGATCAATAGAATGTCCATCTTAATCATCTCATGAGCACATGTAAATATAAATAATTTGTTGCTTACTTCTTCATACCATGTAATAGCATGTGCATGATTATACCCCCTTATCTCTACCCCATCATTCACATAAGAAAAAGGAAAATCAGAAATGCAAGGAAACTCATACCATTCATTGTGCCAATGGGTTTCCCTTATGAAGGAAACTAACACATATGAAACAAAATGCTTGGGGCTGCTCATCATACCTTTGTGCCATGAGATACCTTCATACTCTTTGGAATTTTCAAACCAAACATCTCCTTCTATCTTGGAATCATGCAACCTTGCTTGTACTTGGTGTGAGGCTTCCTTAAGCTTCATCTTAGGGTGGATGAAGTCATTTATTTGCTCTCTAATGACTGTTGTTATGTGCAGACCAGCGAGCTGAGAATGGTCTAAAGTGCCCGGAAATGCTTCTTCTTGCTTGTCACTCATCCCATCATCCTTGCATTCATTACCAACCCAAGTATCATTAGTAACAACTAAATAATGATCATTGGTTACCTCTTGGCTGCCCTCATTTTGCTTGTCCATGCAAATTTGTAAATCAGATTTCTCTTCCCTCTTGGACTCATCTTCCATGACTATTTTATCAACATGCATGCAATCATACAAAAGCAAAAAAACCTCTTCAATCCACAATGAATTTTTACCTTGCTTATTTGCATCTAGGGGTTCTTCTTCCTTCTTTTCCCTTTGAGCTAAATCTGATTTTCTGTGCAAGTACCAACTCTCATGCAAATATTAGATACCAAATTGTTATCATCAAACACCAAAGAACTCATACCTTGGAGAATCATAGTCTTCACTTTGCTTGAACATTGCTCTAGAACACCTTGGGCTAGTGTATGAGCAACACATGATGCCTCTTGACTCAATCCTTCCTCAAGCATGGATAACAATTGTGGTGGGGGACTCTCATATTCATTTAATACCAAAGACATAATGGCTTGCATGGAAAACATTACCTCTTGAGTATGATCATTATGTATAACATCAAAGAACACTTCAAACATGTGAGAAATAAGATCATTACATTCTAGATCCATCATAACCACACAAGATCTTACTTTTGCCATAGTGTTCAAAATGCTAACCCTCTTACCAAAGCAAGGGCTAGTGAGGTCCCAAAGGCCTTGGAAACTTCCCACCATGACCTCGAAGATGTCTTCCATGATGGCATCACAATATGGCAATTTTGGGGCTGTAATCCGCATAACCTCACTAATGCAGAAGATGACCATAATTCTTACTTCCCCATCTTCATGATCCAAAATTTCGTGCCTAGCCAACTGCATCACCAAGGAATCTCTTGCAAGAAGCATGGATCCATAATCATCTTGTTCCATTGTTGCCAAACAACTTACCGCTTCTTCCAAAATATTGAGCAACCCATCCTTTGACCGAGGTAGGTGTTTGAGTGCTTTCCCAGTTTCTGAACATTGCTTTCATGTTACCTGCACTAGATAAATCCATGATTCATAGGCAAATTTCAAACCTCATAGGTGCAAAGAACATGCTCGACACCACCTTTGTAATATCCCCTTATAGGATCAATGGGAAAAAGATAACCAACAAACTCTAAATCACTCAAACTCAACTGTAAATAGTAAAATCCAGCCAAGGTACTTGAACCATTCAAGTAGATGACTCAATAAACCCAAGAAGAGGGTTTAATGGCCTCTATCAAACAGCTCAAGTAATTAATTCTCAGCTGAAACTAATGAACTCAGAAATCAGATCTAAACTTCTCATTCCAACTATTGTAACTATTTCCAAAGTAGGTATAAGATTAGTCAATGCAAACCACTGTTATTGAGCATCAAACAAACATGACTCAGCTGTAATGAACACTTGAAATCACTCTCAAATATCTTCATACAAATCTCAGCCAGACATGATCATTTAGAGCATACAAACCCAGATTTAATCCTCTAATACCAGTCGCTGAAACATATATATAATCTGATCTAATAGATCACTATGAGTCAATCAAATAATCATGGGAATCACAGCAGACTTCCTTGGCCTAGATCGCTGCTATAAAGAAGGCTGAAACACTACTGAATCAAGTATTTATCCCAGTCGCCAACAGTCATTAGGCTGAATATTAAATACATAAAAGTTGCCACCAATTAGAGGAATATTATCACACAAATAAGAGCATTAAATGGAGACGTGAGCACTAGATTATAACAGCCAACAAAAGTGAGGAGCGATTGTGGTCAATGTATTTATTTTGCATGCAAATCAGTCCCAAAATCCAGTCGCTAAAATCAGTATATCCTCGCTGAGGTTTAGAGTGGTATTTTTAATAAAACATTGCATCAAACAAGCAGCTATAGCCTTGCTTACCTTGAAGGCTTGATGAATGTGTTGCAAACGTGATACTTAAACGGTTGAGCAATGAAGACTTGGCACTTGCTCTAAGTCTTGCTGCTAGTGCTTATCACTCTTCTTTGGTAATGTTCTTACTCTTGCTTCTTAATGCTATTGCTCTCACTCTTACTTGCTCTCACTCTTGCTTGTTAATGCTTTCACTCTTGCTTTGAATTTTTGATAGTGATTTGGAGTGAGGGTGTAACTCTTATTTATAGTTTTTTTGGGAGTGCTTAGGGGGTGGGTGGGGCCCATTAAGTATTAGGGTTAGTATTAGGGTTAGGGTTGGGGACCTACTTTTAAAAAACAATCTGATTTATACAATAAACAACTTTATGACAACTTATGTTGTTGGGGACATCTGGGAGTCATTGGGATGGGTCGTAAGACTTCTAGAAGTCTCTGGACATCCCAAAGACTCTTAGACATCCCCAAAACTGGGAACGTCTCGAAATGTTCTCTTTGAAGGAAACATTTGGGGGCGTCCTTGTGCACTGGTGGTGTGGTAGGACGATGGGGGGATGACCCCCGACGTCCCCAGTCTTCGAGGCGTCCCAAGTCTCCGAGACCACAGATTTAGGGGGACGCCCCGTGAAAAAGCTGTTATTTTACATGGTTGTATTGTTGTGTATATTTTGAAGAATATCATACATCACATTTGTTATGCATATATATGTTCCTTCATTTATATTTTCTTGGTTGAATGTGCATATTGTTCATTTGTTATATTGTTACATTGTTCATAATGCGGTAAATAAATTTTTTTGTAGGCTATATTTGGTCTCCCCTCCCCAAAAAAATACAATGATAATCATCTCATTGTCATTGATTGGCTTTGTCGTATATTTTTATCATCGCATTTTTAAAATTCCTCTCCTCTCTACATTTGATTCATACTCATACCTTGAACTATGAGTTATGATATTAACTAAAATGACCAATGAATTATCATAATTAGGTTGTTATGATTGGCATTTATTGCATCGATTTGTTGTACACACACACACATGTTTCTCTTGATATTGGAAAGCACTATTATGACTCCCCATATTCATCAGCCTTGAGCCATGGAAAGACATGGAAAGACCTGAATTTAGAGTGTTGGTTAGGTAATGCATTGTGGGCATGAGAAGGCTTGTGTTTATTTGATGCATGAGAAATGAGAGATTAATTATGAGGCTTATATATTGTAAGAGGATAATTTAATTTTGATCATATAAGTTCCCATCATGTTGGAATCTTGGCACCATGTGCTTTTATATGGGCAGCCACCAAGACGATAATGATGCACACTCCCAATATTTGCTTTGTGTTTGTGTTCGTGCCTTTTCTTTAGGGCCATAGTATACAAACTTGTTTGTGATAACTTGCACGTAGCTTGAAGTTCTGGTATGTAGGTACGTATGTTTATCTTGGAGCTGTAAGGAAATTGAATAAGGTTTAATTTGACCTTTGGTAATGAGAAATTTTAACTAAATAGGAGAAAAAGTGTTTCCGTTTTGACATGCACTCTACCATCCATAGGCTTGCACGTTAGTAAAGGAGGTTGAAAAGTACCAATTATATCCATGTTCCCTTGGTTTTAGGATGCTGTACATGGATCTATGTTGTGAGATACGCCCATTTTGTGATAAAGTGGTAATTGGCGATGCTGATAACCTTAAGCGGAACATATTCAATGGACCATTTTATGACGATCTTAACTTGACGGTGTAGATTAGGTTACTTGTCTTCATGGCCTCAACTACACGAGGAACAATTCCTAACGACTAGATTTTATGTGCTTTGTGCTTGGTTCTCTAATAATCGGCGAGGTATTTGTGCCTGTGTAATGTTGTTTCTCTACATATACTCACATTACAAGTTTTTTTTTATTGCTTGAATTTTGTTCGCCCCTTATTGCATTTTCTTTCATTACCAACAATGAGAAGAATTGCGAGACTACAACATCAAAATGTTAGTAGGTATAGTGCAAAGTTCTTGTCCTACGGGTTTTAGATAATATAAGTATCTTTAACCCATGCTCATATTTCAATATCAATCCACAACTAATCTATAAATCTAGATAATGATAAATGTCACTATTGATAAATGATAGTTTTTTGGAGTATAGCTCCAGATAACAAAGTTAGAAGCACAAATTTTGCACTTTTTAATTTATTTTTTCTAATTTGGGAATGGGCGTCTTGAAAGGCGTCATAACCTAAATGGGATCCAATGCTAAAACAATTGGAGTAATTGTTTTAGGTAGATTTCTTTCTTGTACAGTAGTTAGGTATCTTTATAAATAGGCCCAACTCTTGGGGTTGATGTACATTAACATGTTAAAGCATGTCATGTAAGCACATAACATTGTTTTTTAAACTCAAAGAAATTGACGAGACCAAATAGTAGGATGCCCTTAAATCGACTCTTCATGCGATATCATCCGTCCATCCATGACCTTTGTTGTTGTCGATTTCGTGCGATCGAATGTCACATAGTTTCTTCTTTTGTGAATCTATCTTTATTCATAGTGAAGCATTTTGATGTTTTTTTCTTGCTAATGCTAGTCACCTATCACATAATTGGTCCTTTGATTAAACGTATATTCATTGTCTTTCCATGTGCTCTTCGTTTATTGTGAATGTTGATAATAAATTGTAATGTGTTGTCTTGATTTTCAATTTTCATAATATGAAGGTTTTGATATGCCTTTTGCTGTTTTAAGTATAGAGTTTCTATGTGAGGATGACAATATGGCTCTGCCCTTTTCGATCTTACTTCTTGAATCTTGTTTTCAAATTTCTCTTCCATCATTTTTTTGGTCATTGCTCCTCCTTTCTGTCTTACCTTACAATTTTTTTCTCCCTTAATTTTGTGTTCTTTTGTTTTGATTTTGAAGTTTTATGGTGTTTATCTTCTTGAAGCACATTTCTTTGACCTTCATTTATCTTGTTTTGATTTGATTGTCAGCCTGTAGTGCTATGGGTTCCAATATTTTATTTGTTGCTTCTTATGCTTATCTGCATTGGAATTTGATCCCAGCTGAGTTTAAGGCTTCTTCAGCATTGCTCTGGTTAGTAGAGAAGTTTCTTGTTTCTCATTTCAAATGCACGATTTCTTTGATGGGTTTTGTTTGGATTTCCCATTCTGAATAATTTGTCATCTTTCTCTGTTAGTTTCTCAAGCCTTTGTTTCCTTAATGTTGCAAATTTCTTAATGAGGTTTGGCTTTAGAATTTGTGGATTTGATAACTCACCTTTCTTTTTACTTTTTCCTTAGGTGGCTTTTAATCTCCTTTTTATGAGCTCTTATCTGACTCTTTTTATGTTCACTTTTAATTTCTTTGGTTGTTCCTTGTTTTCTTGTAATTTCTTTAATTAGTTCTAGTTATCTTCTTCTGACACCTAAAACTCTTTGGTAAGATATTGATGCTTGTTTTGACGATATAATATCTTGTAATCTTATCTGGGTCTATCCATGATTTGATTCTGTGCGTGGTTCAATTTCTCATCATTATCCTTCATATCCTTAGCTGTTCATGATTCCATAAAAATTGCGTCATGAACTTCAATTATGTGAAAGGGTTTATACCAAAATTGAAGATAAGCTTATATTTAGTGAAACTTAATGATATTCTATGCTGCAAGTGATGCTGAATTTTTCAAATTTGTCAAAGTATTGTGCTTGATGTCAGCTTTAAAATACCTCAAGTTACATCTCAATCGGAGTCTTGTGCTGAATGCTAACTTCACGCTATCTTGTCATTTTCTGTGCTTAACAAAGGGCTTTCAAGAGACTGAAAATATTTTGCTTGTATCCATACAATTGCTAGGCCGATTGAGATGAAATTTTATCTTTATATTCTCCGCTCAATTATCTGGAAAACAATCTCCTAATTTTCTGAATTGGAGGTCTTTGAAGAAAGTTATTCATGTCATAAACTGGGTTACTGGTTTTGCTAGAAAAACAGGGCGGTTCTGGAAGATCAGCTTTAATAACTTGCTCGATAAGGCTTGGAAATTTATTTTCAATAAACCAAATGAAATCTTTCAAAACATTCTTTCCAGTGGCACAAGTCTCACTTGAACATTAGAAATTTTTGAAAAGATACAACCTTAAGAAGTTAAAGCAGTCTATTTCCTTCCAAGATTGATGGTGTGTAATAACGAATGTCATAAAGCTGACTGTCAAATTACAGATAATCTCTAATTGATAATTGAATGATAGTGATAAGAAGATATTTATAGATGTTGATGGAGTACAGCTCCATATAAAAGGGATTATGGGGCACAACTTATAATAGTGAAGATGGAGGCATAACTTTTGCGCAAAAAAAAAATTCCCAAGGAAAGAAAGTCCAGTCTCTAGAATATTAGTTATCCCAAATTGGGATCCAATTATCGAACAATTCAACCTCGATTCTAATTAATGAGATAGCATCCTATGTATTGCAGTTAGATCTCATTATTTGATAGGTTACCATTAGGGTGACATGATTGAGCAAGACCAATCCCGGGGTGATATAATATTATTAGTTTGGTATATTATACTAGATGCATAACATTACGGAAGTTGATTTCATGTAGAATCTAACACCAAAACATTCTTTGTTATTATAATAGCGAAGATGGAGGCGTAACTTTTGACCAAAAAAAAGTTCCCAAGGCAAGAAGTTCAGTCTCTAGAATATTAGTTATCCCAAATTTGGATCCAATAATCGAACAATTCGATCTCCATTCTGGTTAATGAGATAGAACTTCCCATGTATTGCAGTTAGATCTCATTATTTGATAGGTTAACATTAGGGTGACATAATTGATTAAGACCAATCCTGGGGCTGACATACTATTATTGGTTTGATATATAATACAAGATGCATAAAATCATGGAAGTTCTTTTCATTTAGAATCTAAAACTAAAACATTCTTTGTGATTATAATGCATCTCTAGACTATTTACAAGTAAATTGTTAATTTAATTATTAATAATCAATTTGTTGACAAGTTTGTCAATGAGTAACTGGTAGACAGTATAAGTTAACAATTGATAACAAAATGGTTTTCTTGTATAGCTGTCTTTAGAACACTGTTTCGTGAGATTAAACCCATTCCCTCTCACCCCCAAATTGTTTTTTCTTCTTGGCATTTTCACATCACTAACTGGTAGACAGTATAAGTTAACAATTGATAACAACATGGTTTTCTTGTATAACTGTCTTTAGAACACTGTGTCGTGAGGTTAAACACCTTCCCTCCCACCCCCAAATTGTTTTTTCTTCTTGGCATTTTCACATCCAAGACAAATTTCTTAAGCTTGAAAACTGCTAGTCTTCTTAGCAATTAAACATCATTTTCTTATATCTCTTCATTAAAAGTAAAAGGATACTTCTCAACATAACTACTAATGCACCAGTTGCTCCGCTCATGTCTTAGGAAACATTGGTTCATACACAGATTGCATGTTGACTTGCTTAAAACATATCATGTTAGCATATGCAAAGAGAAGAAAGAATACAGAAGGCAAACTGCACTGTTGGAATGACACAGGCAGAGGTTTATTTATATGTGAAGAGGTGGTTGAACAGTTACAAACTGAACAACTACATAACTATTTTACATGCTATATAAAGTGTTATATTTTAACACCCCCTCTTAATGACTAAACCGGAAACAAAACAAAGTTTGTCCCAAAATTTTACAAATTTCCTAAAACCCATATGTTTAGTCATTACATCTACAGATTGTGCCATAAGTTGTACTTTAAAATCAGCAGTCCATGACTGTGTTGCGGTTGTTGAATGAAGAACCGCAAAACAAAAATCTGGTCCCATGAACAAAAGATATGACAAGTGGTCCACTGGTTCTCTATTACGTGATTCATTGACCAATGATGAATCACTAATGGCTGAGAGTGTCAGCCCCATCTCCAGAGTGCTGAAATCAGAACCTCGGAGAAGTGGATTGAAAACTTTGTTCTAGGCTTGTGTAGCCTGCTGGAGTCTATACAAAGACTCAATCATCCTGCAATCGAAGTCACCTTGATCACGTCCTTGCACCACCATGTAGTGCTCATCCAACTTTTTCAAGAAGAGAAATGTGACCATCTGTGCAGTAGGAGTTAGAACCAACTCCGAAATAGTAGGAGAAACAACCATCTCCGTCTTAGCAGTGGTCTCTGTCTCAATAGTGATAGGAGTGAGAATCAACTCATCTATTTGCTCATCTATCCCCCTCTGTTGGGAAAGATTGTTCACAACACAATGAGCAAACTGGTCATGCTCTATTGTCCTTCGAGCAAGGACCTTTGAGTGAGTGGCTGGGCATGCCATCTCACCATGCATCGTTAGTGCATTTGGAATAGTGGAGTCTCCGTCCACAACAAATTGTTCTTCAGAATGAGGAAATCCATCCTCCCAAGGCATGTCCGCCTCCCGTACACCTAGTATAGTGGATATTCCCTCCACAATAGGTGCATGTAGGTTGACTATATCCAAGTCAACAGATTTGTGAGGAATGACTTCCTCCCAAGGCATTGCAGCCTCCTGCACTTCTTGAATGGTGGAGCTGTCCTCCACACGTGCATTCATGTTGATCGCAGCCGGATCAACAAGCCGATACTGACCACCTTCCCCAATACCAAGGGCAATTATTCGTCTCTGTTTGACATCAAAGACAACACACTTCTTTCCACAGAAATCCACGAAATATTGGGATTTTCAGTCAATTGATGAATAGATAGAAGATTCTTTTGTAAAGAAGGTACATATCTAACATTCCGTACCAACAATTTATGAGCATTATTCAATACAATGCATATATCTCCTATCCCTTCTACTGTAAGTGATTCTCCATCAGCTAGTACTACTGATTCAAAATAAATATTTGCAGTAAATGAAACATACTAGTCCTACGACATGAAAAGTGTGTAGACGCACCAGAGTCAATGATCCAACAACTAGTACCACTGTCATTCGAGCATGATGTCGTAAGACAATAAAGAGCATACCCGTCATCCGAATCCCGTTCTTCTGCAAGTGGTGCCACATGTTCCTCATTACATGGCTTTTTGTTCTGTTGCGACAGATCATACTTCCGCTTCCGACAATCCTTCTTTAGGTGCCCAAGCTTGTGACAGTAATAGCATGTGACCTGATACTGAGTGGAAGACTCACCGGACTGACGTCTCCACTTTCCCTTTGATTGAGTGACAAGAGCACTCTCTGAATGGTCACAATTAGATTCTGCCTGAAGTTGTCTCCACTCCTTTTGCAACAGGTAGGAACTCACCTTTTCAAACGTGAGTGTTTAACTTTCAGCCATTAAATGGAGTGCCTCCACAAATGACTCATACGAAGAAGTTAAGCTGTTCAAAACTAGAGCCACCATATCATCGTCGTCCACCTTTTTGTTGATGGAAGATAATTGGTCTCGGAGGTCTTTCATCCGAAATAGGTGCTCAAACAATGATCCACCTTCTTGTAATTTTACGGAAAAGAGCATATTTTTTAGGTATAAAACCTGACTTTTTTCTGACGTCTGATATTTATCCCTCAGACTGGCCCACAACGTGCTTGCCACAGTGGCATTCCGCACTTCCGGTATCAAATCATCCGACATTGATAACTTGAGAAGCAATAACGCTTCCTTATGACGTTTGTCATAATCCTCGAAGTTCGTCGTTGGTCGACTTTCATCACCCTTGATTATTTTATCACAATCACGAAATCCGCAACTATTAAAATCTTATGACTCCAAACATTGAAATTAGTGCCCGTTAATTTTTGTGTCTCCGGCAAAGTCAAGTGTGATATATTTGCCATTTTATTATTCCAAAGTAATGGAAAATAATAAAATAATAATTTTGCCCACACTTAATAAAATACCTTTTTCCAGCAAATATATTTAATTAATTTAATTTCTCCAGCATAATACCTTTGTTGTATGAATTAATTTCTCACATGCAAATTACCCCTCGCAACTCTGCCTCTATATTTGCATATATTAAAAAATATTATTACTTATTCCTCCAAATTTGATTATTCAAAAACAAGGTAAATACCTTTGTTGGAAAAATTTCATCGACTTTTCAGTTTGAAGAAAATAAACCAAATGATGCCCTCGAATCCTTCGAGTCACGACTTTGCTCCAACGATTTGCATGTCACACGACTTCAACAAATTCCAACACAGTATTTCTCCCCACGCAGGCTCAGAAAACTCTTCACGATTGTTCACGTTTTTGCCTTTCTGCGAATTGTGAATTTGCTGTGACTTCTGCTGTGATGACCCACGTATTCTGCTGTGATGACCCACGTATTTCTTTCTCCAGCGACTCTGCCTTCGAACTGCAGCGACTCTGCCTTCGAACTGCCCTCCACGACTTTTATGCACCTTACGACTGTTAAACGATTTGCACCACGATTTCTGTGCCCTCGTTTTTCTTCACCACGATCCACGATTCTGCCCTCCACGATTTTCGGCAACAACAGGAAGGAGAAACCAACAGCGAAGGAGAAACGATTTCCGGACTTTGTAACAGTCGTTCTCGAACCTTTGAGGCTCTGATACCAATGTTAGCATATGCAAAGAGAAGAAAGAATACAGAAGGCAAACTGCACTGTTGGAATGACACAGGCAGAGGTTTATTTATATGTGAAGAGGTGGTTGAACAGTTACAAACCGAACAACTACATAACTATTTTTACATGCTATATAAAGTGTTATATTTTAACATATCAGACCTTGTAGTGCTTGACAAATTATTTTTGCTTCAGAACTTATGCAAATCATTTCTATAGAATTTTCGGATTGTTGAGTTCAATTATTTCAAATGCTACTAAGCTGGACAATTCTTGACAAGTGAATAGTTATGTATTTAGTTAAATAAATGTTACTGATGTTTTCTACCAGTGCATGCTTTATCTCAAAACTGTGTATTGTTTGAGTTTGGAGTAACAGAACATAAGCATTTTCCTTTTCTTTACTGCAGTTTTTCCAGTAAAACATGCCAATAGTATTACCATGTCCGTGCAATTGCTTTATTACCGAGTTACCTATGTTTATTATCTAGATGTAAAATAATTACTTCAAAGACTTATTTTTTGTAGCAGCTCTCTGAATACTTTGCTGAGCGTCTTATATCCAAAGAGACATTACATAGAAATGGGGTGATGCAGACCATAATCGATAATCAGGTTTGTTGAACAGCATTAACAATTGTATGTGCAAACCATTCAAGTTATCTTCTCTCTCAAAATCCACTTATTTTTTTCCATAGGTTGTTATTGCATTTACATATAGAAAGAATGGAAGGATTGTCAATTGTAAGTACCGAAATGATCAGCAGAAGCAGTTTTGGCTGGTAATTTCTGATCTTTTTAACCATGCCACTAGTTTTTACTTAATTCAAATTTGAAATCAGTGTGCTGACTTGCTCCTTGTGTTTAGATGATTCTTATTATTCAACTATGTTATCTCTTGTTATAATGTCAATTTTGTTGTGCTTTTGTAATGCCCATTTCTTAGTCTCTGCATGCCTGCAATAAAATCACCAAAACATAAAAATGAAAAAGGCTTAATTAACCAGAGATTGTGTGTTGTATGTGCAGGAAAAGCCTGGTGAAATGATTCCTTATGGCCTGATCGAGCAGTTACATATACTAGAAGCTAACACGGAAATTATAATTGTACTGATTGAGCTTACTTATATCTTGTTGAAAGTTAGTGTCTTGTTTGAAAGAGTTTAGTTGAAAATGAGGTGCAGGTAAAGGAGAAATTGATAAACTTTCCATTGAGGAAGCTGATGCTACAAAAATTGCATCAGTGTAGCTCCATAGAAAAGGTTTGTGTTGTTCCCATTAAAACCTAATATCAAAATCCATAGGCTTTATGAACAGCTTTGATTTATGATGAAAAAAACATTAAAAATAGAAACTGTGAAGTGTGCTGCTACCGGAAACCCAACTACAGAATTTCATTTAATGAAATTTGATTCTTGTTTTGACTCTCTTACATCTCAAACTGTTGTCAATATGCAATTTTGCACTTATGCGGTTTTTCGCATGAAGATGTGAAACTTCTTACTATCTGGTTTTGTATAATGCTTGTAAGATCGTTATAAATAAAAAGCCTTGAAGACATGAAGGAGAAGACGGTGTAATTTTTTTACACCAGAACATGCTGGGAATCTACACCAACCTCCCATAAATATAATTGCATTTTATCCAAACAACATGTAAAACAATTCTTGGTCCAACATATATTTGTAAAATTAGATTGTTGTAATTATCAAACTGACACGTGCAGTTCCAGAATAAGAATTTGGTATTTTATCATGACTTATTAGGTAGAAAACCATTGTGGTGAAGTTCCTCATGGAGGGCAAATAGTCAAACCATCAGTAACCAAGCCCAAGCTCGTTTAGTTGGCTTGGATGAAAGTTGGAGGCTACTTGCATGGTTAATGTTATGGAACTTTCATTCTTTGATACTTGCACCTGGTATTAAAATACCAGTCATGTTAATGTGTGTTTAACAATACCACAAATCAATACAATTAATATATTCAACCATCACAAGTTTGTCATTAATGAAAGTGGATGAACAAAATTGTAAAAATGGTTATGAATATGATCTATTGAATAGAAGGGAGTTCCTTTCTAAATGGAATGAAATGATTCTCTTTTTCAATTTCCTTGCAACTTATAGAATGAATGGTCATCTAGATACAATCCTGGAGTGAACAAATTTAATATGCTATTAATAAGTTTGAAGTTTCATTGTATATAGTGCTTCTGCATTCAATAGCGATTGAATTATACATTTGTTTGGCTCATTGGGATATTCAGATATTATTGATATTTTGATGGCACATGTGACATATATGAATGTAGCAGCCACTGGACTATGGATAGAATAAACCTTATAAACCCTCAAGATATTAATGGCTAGAATACTGCTCTAGACAGTTTTTCACCAAAGCAGAAAATATAAATATTCTGAATATCTTTCATTTGATCTGGAACTATCAATTAAGAGATATTAATAACCAACATATGTTTATAATTGAAAGAGAAACTTCCACAAGCCAAGGATTAGCAAGATTCAAAATCCTTCCAATTACACCGTTAAATGCCATGCAGAATAAAGCAGCCAAGACCATCCAAGTATGTGCTCCAAGATGAGTGTTATGCTGAAAATAGATGTTTTTGTCTTCTTAATAAGGAATATGTATTTTTGATATTTCTTTTGAGTCATTTCTTTATCTTTTGATTTTTTCAAAATACAACTGAAAATTTGGAATGTCCATATTTGATGCAAATTCCAAAATTACCCACAAATTAATATTTGTCTGATCCGACTAATTACAGATACAAGGAAATACTTAGTGTTGGAAAGGGTGAAAAGTATCCAAAACATAGCCCTATAAAGAAAATCAAGGGCACCATATTGAAAATTGTTTTGTAGCATTTCTAGATCAATTGACTTCTGCAGGTCGAAAGTACTGAACATTTGTAAAAACACCAATCTTGTACGTGGTTACTTTTTCCCCTTTTCCTCTCTAACGGGTAAAATAAAGAGTATTAACAATACTTTCATAGTTCTTACAAAAGAAACTTGGGGCCAAAAGGATTTCAAAGATTTCAGGCCTATCAAGCTATCAAATATGCTTTATAAAATATTCACCAAGACTTTCAGAATTCTCAGTCCTCCATGCATAATCATGATTTCCCAAGCAGCAAGGTGGTTTAATCACAACTGGTAGAAAATTCAAATTGTATTGTGTTGGTACATGAAACTATCCATTCAATGGACAAAAGCAAAAGGCTGAATGATTGTAAGCTGGACATTGTTAGAATATGCGGAGAGAGGAAAAAGAAAGAATAGAATGTACAAGATGGAATGAAGAGAAACCGAATGCACTGCTTGCACAAATGAGTTGTGTGTCCGGGTATTTATTATGCAAAGACAGTTACAAAACTAGTTAGCGGTTACAACCGCATAACCATACAAAACACTTATAAAAAGGGGAAGTCTTATTCATTTATTCCTACACCCCCTCTTAAGACTTACCCTACATAACTCAAAAACAAACAATCTAACAAAACTAGAACAAAATAACTACGCTATCTTCAAACACTTTCACTTTGAAAGCAATGCTATGATAAGGTAGGGCTCCATCAAGCTGCTTCGTAACCTTCGTAAAGGTGTAGTTCCCGAGCTGAATTCCCGAGTTCCCGGATTCCACCTCCCCAAACTCCCGAATCACAGATCTCCCGAATTATTGGACAACCATCCATACTGAGCCATCCACAAGCTCCATCAAGTTGTCTCATGACCCTCGTGAGGGTATAATTCCCAAGATCCACAGTCTCCCGAACTATCTGAGCAACCATCCATACCGAGCTTCATCTACCCTATATCCTTTCTTGCCTTCAAAGTTTAGAGCATCTTTATATTGCGTATTCATCACTGTCCTCACTACCTTCTGCATCCGGTGGGTCTTCAACCATGGCTATATTGGCTGTATTTGATATGACTTTACCCTTGAGCACATCATTGGCTCGAACACGACAATCCCATGCTTTGTGTGACCTCTTTTCTTACAATAATGACATTCAATCTCCGACTTATCTTTATCTTCTTCTACGATATTTTTGGTTCTAGAATAGAATGCACTTTCTTGTTGAGAATGACCTTCTGCATCCTCTGTAGTTCGTTTTTCTTCAGCTAGAAGAGCTACTATCATATCATCCAGAGATTGAGATTGAATTTGACTGAGGGTAAAAACTACATTGCTATATTTTGAAGACAAACTATTTAATAGGATAGCTTTGGCATCTTCGTCCTCAATTACAGCTTTCACTTCTGCTAGTTGTCTGATTAGGGACCTTAGATTATTGATGTGGCTTGACATAGAGACTCCATCCATTTTGAACCTATATAACTGAAGTTTTAGGGAAAATTTGGCATTGACTGCTTTCGCTCCAAATAATTTATTTAGAGTATCCCAAATGTCCTTCGATGATTTGTCTAGGTCTACATGATGAAGTTCAGAGTCAGAGAGAGCAAGGCCAATAATAGCTTTCGCTCTATCATCTCTGCTTTGCCATTCTAACAATTTCGATGCATCGGTAGGTGTTGTCTCTTTCCCGTTTACAATGCCCCACAAATTTTTATTCATAAGTTGCATTTGTATTTTCACTCTCCATGTATGAAAATTTAGACCGGAATATTTTTCTATGGGCATTTCCATTTTAATAGAATAAATACAACTGCGTATTTTGGCAATGAATAAATAAAATAAAATAAAATACCAGTTGCACAGTTCCGTGCCCTAGCGCAGGGAGTCTTTTTGCTTCTGTGTCTTTGAAAAATATTTGTGCCCTAGCAATTCGTGATCAGTAAATGCAGCATATTAGCGCAAATCGCGATCGTATTTTCGTGCTCAAAATACTTGTTAATTTCTTGAAAAAAACGTGCCATTCGCATTTGTATTTTCGTACTTTTTTTTGTTTTTTGTTTTTCGAAAAAAAGCGCGAGTGTATTCTTGATTCGCGATTATGCATACAACGTGATTTTTCGTGCCCTAATGGCGCGCCCTTGATTTCCGATTGCGCAGATTTTTCTATCTTTGTCATTTCTAAAATCCGTTAATGAAAAACCCGTGATTTTTCTTCGATCTTCGTTATGCCCTTGCGCCTCTATTTTATCTTCGATCGGTGGTAATGACAAAGATGAATGCGGAAGTCTATGATTCGTTTTCGAGCTTCACGAAAAGTTTTGATTTCTTTCACGTGCCCTAATGGGACTCATCACGAAAATATCTCACTTCCTCTCTATGCTTGCCCCACGCTCCGATACCACCGTTAGAATATGCGGAGAGAGGAAAAAGAAAGAATAGAATGTACAAAGATGGAATGAAGAGAACCGGAATGCACACTGTACAAATGAGTTGTGTGTCCGGGTATTTATTATGCAAAGATGATACAAAACTAGTTAGCGATTCTGACAACCGCATAACCATACAAAACACTTATAAAAGGGGAAGTCTTATTCATTTATTCCTATAGACATGAATAAGGCCTTTGATAGGGTCTCTTGGAGTTTTTCTGGACGGGTGTTGGAAAAATTTGGTTTTGATATCACATTTAGGAAACTGATCCAAACTTGCATTTCAACCGTTATGTTCTCTATCCTAATAAATGGCACTCCTACAGGTTTTTCGGCAGCAACAGAGGTCCGAGACAGAGGGATCCCCTCTCTCCAATTCTTTTCATCCTCATGGCTGAAAGTCTGAGCAGGACTATTTCTAGAGCTGTTGCTTTGGGTGAGCTAAAAGAGGCTTTAGGACAACTGATAAACTACGATAAAAGCTCTATTTTCTTTCTTCATACTCCTTGGGATAGAGAACAAAAGATGTCCAAAATCCTAGGATGCATAATCAAGCCTCTTCCCACTTCATACCTAGGGATGCCTCTCTTCTATGGCAAGATGCCTATGGATGTTTGGAACTCCCTCCCAAATGGATTCCAAAAGAAACTTGCTGGATGGAAGGGAGCCGTTCTTTGACAAGCGGACAAATGTCTCCTCATTAAGAGTACCTTGCAAAATCTTCCCATCTAGAGTATGTCTCTTTTTAGGACATTGTCCACTATTGTGGATAAGATGAAGAAAATCAAAAAGTGTTTTCTTTGGTTGGGTGGAGGAGCATAGTCACTATCCTCTTGTAGCATGGGATAAAGCTCGTCTCCCTAAATCTATGGGTGGACTGGGAATCAAAAACATTTAGACCATGAACAAAGCCCTCATAGCCAAAATGGGGTGGAGGTTGTCAAAAGAGTCTCATTCTTGGACTGAGGTTATTAGAGCTAAATACTTCGATCATTCTATCTTCAAATTTCTTTCTTGTGATGAGCATCCTTTGGATTTACCTTTTGGAATGCTCTGCTCAAAAGTAGAAACCTGCTTAACAAAGGATGCAGATGGAAGATGGGAAATGGAAGACGAATCTCTTTTTGGAATGATAAATCGATCTCCTCATTGCCTCTAAAGGAATCTGATCTTTGGCAATAATATGATATACCCCTTAGCAGGACATATGGTCAAAAAATAAGGGATTACATCTCTTATAGGAATGATGGTAATTCATGGAAGACCCTTACATGGAAATGAAGGTAAGCGGGAAGACGTTGACAACCTAAATCTTCAAGATTTACTCAAAAAAGTTTTCATATTTGCAAATAAGATAAGCAAGATGAAATCATCTAGGAAGACTCTTTTGATGGATCATATGATGTTAGATCTGGATACTACCTTCTTTCAAGAAATGGCAACTCTGAATTTCCTTGGAGTAAGCTCTAGATCAAAGAATTAACACCTAAAGTTAATTACTTGTTTTGGTTGGCTATATCCTTTGTAACTTCAATGGTTTGGTCTCTAATTTGGACCACTTTATCTTTCCAGTTTTTTGCAAATTCAGTGGATATGTGTGGATCATGGCCACAGAACCGCTCAAGGAAATTAGCAAAACCTCCCATCTGTAGAATGGACTAGAGCTCTTTGTTGTTCTTCCATTTCCCATTTGGCATTGGCTCAATCCTACAAGGTTCAACTCCCATCACAGCCCCCTTCTTAACCTGTTTGCACACCGTGACAAAACAAACAACAGTGTGGATGGTAAGGCAGGGTTTTCCAATGTAACATTCCCACACGATATTAAAATATGATGTGTGTGGAAATCTATTGCTTGTGTATCATTTCGAGTGGCACATGTGAACCTTGGAATTGCCACTAAAAGCTATGATTGATACTTGATCACTTAGTGATTACATTTTTTTATTGTTGTGAGGATCTCCTTGGGTATATCATCTGCCCCCATCCAATGATTAATATAAGGTCTATTCACTCCAATGTTAGCAAATATATCTGCCACTTGATTTCCCTCTCAGTAAGTATGTTGGATTTGAATGCCAATAAAATCACTTGATGTGTTTAAATTCTTCAATGATATTGTTGATGGACCAACTAGGGGTGCTTTTATGCCTTAAACAGTTAACAACGTTTAGGGAATCTCCTTCTACACAGAGCTGTGAGATGCCCAGATCCTTAGCCAGATTGATACCGCATAGGGCAGCTAGAGCTTCCGCACATTGATTGGTTGGATGCCCATGCTACCAGCATAAGCAACAATCAGATTGCCAACATTATCTCTGAGAACATCTCCCCCACCAGCCCTGCCTAGGTTACCTTTAAAGGCCCCATCAAAATTAAGTTTAATCTATCCTATAGAAGGATGTGTTCATTTAATATTATTTCTAGGATTAGTGATATCTTTCATCGAAGGAGCATTTTCATTTATGATATTCCATTTTTTCATAATCCTGGCTTCATTCTCATTTGAGTTCTGCTTCTTAGAAGGTTTGAATATTTCCATACTATCTTTGATTTCAGCAATCAACCTTCGATTATATAGCAAGTAGTATTGATGTGTCCCCCAAAGCTTTATCAAAACACTATGTTTGAAAGGTCTCCATTGTATCTAAAAATCTATTAGAGAGAGAGGAGTAACCCATTTGATCTTGAAATAATTGAATAACTTACCCCATACTTCATCAACAAAAGGGCAGTGCAAAAGCAGATGACTGACATTTTCTTTGTGGGCTTTGCACATAATGCATCTGTTCAAAAGCATTTGATGTGAGAGGAGTCGTCTATGTTAAAGCACACTCTAGATCAGGCAGTCGTGCATAAATCTGTCGTGCAATTATACATTGGTTAGAATGGATAAAAGATAAGGAAATGCATTTTATAATGTATTCCAAAAAGGAATGGTTTAGCGTCATGCTTTTACCATAGTTACTCAATCTTTTTGTCACCTGTGAAAGCATATCAGGTATCCACAATTAGTCATCTTTGAAGAAATTTAATGATCTGCTCTCGCGAGCTGTTTATTTCCTGTTCTCACAATTTACATGCCTAGAAGTTAACTCTAAAGAATGTGCTTTTAAGAAATTGTAAAGGTCAGCTAAATACATGTGACAATGGAATCCCTCCCTTCAGAGACACAAGACAAGTGTTTTACTATTTATATTGACTATTCACGTGGAGCAAACAATGTGGTGTTCATTTCTATTTGCAGTTGTTTCAGAATTTTAAGCAGGAAGAATAGTTGCAACTATGGAATAACATCCAGCCACTGTTTGTGTTTGGTTTCTTAATATATTTGTTGTATGATAGTTTTCTTTTCTTTTTCAATTCAAAACACTGCATTTTTTTAATCACTGACATTATAATTGCAGTTTTTGTTTTGTGAATTACACAGGACACAAAATATGAGTATCTATACAAATTCAAAGAATACTTTGATAAGGTAACTTTGAGGTAGCCTAAATTCAGAACGAGAAAATAATCTTCCTTTTTTATGTTTTAGTGTTTAGTCTGTTGTTTTGTATCTGCAAATATATCAATTTTGGAATGCTTATCTTTTTGACACTAATAATGTTTTGGATTTTAAATACTAATGTATCATTCTTGAAAGTTGTGGAGTGTTCAGAATATGGATTACGCACAACATGCATGTAAATTGAGCCACTATTATACAAGGAATAAGTAATGAATTATTTTTGCCTGCAGGCTACCCATATAATTCTAGCAACAGATGCAGATGAGGCTGGCCAAACCCTTGCGGAAGAACTTGCTCGACGTATTGGGCGTGAAAAGTCTGTTTTTCATTCTTTAACCTGCTTTCATCTGTTTCTACAATTATTTGATTCCTGTATGAAGCTTCATTTTTTTGTTGCTTACATATTCGTTATGTCTTTCTTAGGTGCTCGCGAGTTGTATGGCCTAGGGTAATGGGAGAATTATGCATGGATGCAAATGAGGTCTACTGTTTTATGCAAATAATCCAATTTATGTTTCCTTTAATATGCAATATGTCTTAGAGTGGCGAACAAATGGCCGATTTAAGAGGGATAGCATTGAAAAATACTGATATAATAGCGCTTTCTTTTAGCTGAATTACTATGAATGTGTAGATCCTTTTACATAAAATGTATCTTACTGATCTGATTAATACAGAGACTGATATTTTCACATTTTTGCATGCTACTATTGTTATTAATACATGGATTGATACACGTTTTTACTTTTTTCATGTTTGCTTTCTTTCAAATCAAGTGCGTATGTTATCTTTTGTAATAAATTTATTTGTTTGCACTCGTAATTATTCTTTGAGCTTCTTTTATCTTAAAAATATGGTCCACGGGCAATGTTCAAGTCACTTCTTAATCTATCTGTGACTTCCACTTGTCACTTTTCTTTATCAAATCAAGATGCTGCATTCCTTTATGAAGTTGATTTATTGATTAATGAGAATTATTACTTTTAGAAAGAAAGAAAGATGAAAAGCAGGTCAATGGGATTCAAAATTATAACCAGTTACAATACAGAAGAACTTGGGTAAGAAGACTCTAGGCTATAAAAGTAAAAACACAAACATAAAGTGAAACCAAAGAAACAAAGCAAGAGAAGGTAAACCAAAAACGGTTATAACCGCCGAACCTCAACAACCAAGCACAATTAACTAAGTAAAGGAAGGACACCTCAAATGAAGCATGGAGACGAGGAATTCCAAAATATGTGACCAATAATGAAAAACAACATTGTCACATGGTTGCAGCAAGGCTTGGGCTAGGAGAATCGAAAACATCATTGTTGACCATTGTGAAATTGCCAATGCAAGACTTTCTAACATCTATCTAAGAATGGATAGGGTTGATGGGGCACAACTAGACAATCCTAGGAGGAAGTATTGTACCTCTCTTAAAACCTCTCCTAACATCCAAGGCCAAGGAATCCTTGGGGCAGAGAGGAAATTGGTATTGTTTGTGTATTCTATAGACCTTGATTGTAGGCCAAAGGCTTAGAAAGCCCCCATGCCAAGATGAAGTAGATCCTCGACACCTAGAATGAAAGTAAGAAGACTAGGGTGCCCTATTTATGGTATGCAAGGATGAAAGTTGACTCATTGCTTTGTCTCCTTCTCGTATACAAATCGGCTACATCTAAAGGGCACTAAGTGTCTGGAACAATTGTGATGATGGGTTGAAAGGAAGTAATCAACCAAATAGCTCTAGGCATGCTACACCTAGAGAGAACCATCGAGTGTCTAAACATATAGTTGATCTGTGTGCTTCGCCCATCATGTTGCAAGATTCCCCTTAAAAGCACAGTTCAAAGCATGTACCCGCATTGCTAGGCTTGGAACATATGCTTCAAATTATTCAGAAATTCAGTAAAGTTTTCTTTGCAAAAATACTTATTTTCCCATCCCGCACAAAAACCATGCCCAATGGCCTTGGCCATATTCTCCTTTTTCCGTAATAACCGAGCCAAGATATCCAAATCCCTACTCAATGAGGATGTAGTAGGCCATGTGATTCTTCCATCCGTAGTTGGATCAATGTAGCCTTCAGTTGTTGTTGCCATGTCATATATTCGTGCAATCCCAAAATCGGTAGGGTAATGCATTGATGGAGATTTATATGCATTTGCTACTTGACACCGCAAGCATGAATCTTGGTAGGCCTTCTATCGATCTCATACAGATTGTTCACAACATGTGATTCAATTAACAACTTGTGAAGATTACCCAAGTCTTTCTTAGAGGGCTATAAAGGCTTAAAGCCAAGTAAAATGAAATATTTTGTAAATTGTTAAGAATTAAGGCTTCGCAGTTTTGAAAGTTTATGTAATTGGTAGAGACCTAAATGAAGAGAAGATGCTCTTGATAGAGTAGAAGCAATATAAGTTTTATGAAGTCTCTTTCTCTAGCTTGAGTGGCTGTATTTCTTATGTAAATATGTTTGGTAGTTTGTAGCGTAATCACAATATGTGGATTTAGTTTTTGAAATATATTTTAGGCACATAAGCAAAATACCTATCCATAAATTGCGTCGATAAGCCTCATTCAGCATAAGATTATAACCTTAACAAGCCTTGATGAGGAAAGCTAGGGACTGCTGCTAACAATGGTTTCGTTGCTGATGTAAAAATGTTAAGATGGCTCTTTGGGGCAAAGATATGTAGAGAGATGGCTAGAGGAGAGAAGATGGACTGTTTTGCGGAAGAAGAAACGGTTAGAGCGGGAATCTTTGCAAATAAAATAATTAAAACATGAATAAGGAGATATTTAATGAAGGCTTTTAGTGCGAGCTTCTAGAACTACTAGAGGCTTGGTTGTCGAGGCCGAAAAAGTGTTGCTTTAGGGTCTAAGCCAAGGAATAATGCAATTGGGGCGAAGAGAGGCTCAAAAGCTATGCAAGAAGCTTGATAGTGAATGGACTAGAGCTATAGTGTCATATATTACGCTACAAACAACAATATATGGGTATCTAAATGAGTTTTCCGTTCTAAATTTTATTTCGATTATGAGAAAGACCAATTTATTAGGGGAATCAAGAAGAGGTTTATTGGAAAAATTGCCTATATTTGTGAAGATGATGATAGTGGAAAAGGCCATGGTGCCAATTCCCACCAACTAATCTAATATGGCGATGCGAGTCCTAGAAAAGGGGAGTTGAATGAGAAAGGGAGAAAATAAGACGGACCTTAGAGAGGTTGGAGAAGGATCAAAAGGAGGAAAAAAAGAAGACTGGATAAGTTGCAAAGAAAATTAAGGCAATGAAAAAGATAGGGAGCGACTAGCTCCTCGACGTATGAAGATGGCTGCAAGTAGAGGTGGAGTAGATAGAGTGACCGAAGAGAGAAGCAAGAAACCTCTTGTAGTGATAGAGGAAGGACGAGACTTGATGATAACCAATGTGCGGGAAAGTTTGGACGAAGAAATGGGCATTGAGTGGGAAGAAGGTGAAGAGAATTAGGTGAATGAAGCAAACAAGAAATTTGAAGATTAGGAATTGTGTATAGTATCTTTAGGAAGCAACCGAGTCTACAAGGCATGTTGACCAAAAAAATTAAACTTGATCGGGAATCCAATGTTTGATCCGTATCGTGAAAACCCATGATGTCCCCTTTTCCAAGCTAGTTCTTATGAAGGCCTTGAGTCCATTCCACCTTCCGTGGGCTTGAAGAAAGGAAAGCAAGGAGGTGAACATTGCCATAATTGTAAGTGATTGTATTTTCCTTATTTTTGACTACTAATTATCAATGTTTTAAAAATCGAACCGACTCGGGCATCGCCGAGGTCCTGACTTCTCCACGGAACCGGACCGGTTCAAACTTAATGAACCGGTTTACTAAAAAATACATAAAATTTTATATTTTTAATGAAAATAATATATTTGAAATGTTAAAAACGATAATTCCAACAAGTACACACAGAATATGCAAAGTTTTCTCTTATATATATGCAAGAAAGGTGTTTATAGCAAAATGGCACGAACTCCAAGTCCAATACACAATACATATATCATAGATGAGATTCCGAAACAAAATACATAGACATTGAGGCTCAATGATCAATCTCCATAGTTCAAGACTCCAAAAAAACAACATGATATGATCATTGATACATTACAAATACTACAAGTTACAAAACTCTAGAATAAACTAGATGACTCATGACATCAATGATCAATCATCATGATCAAACTCTGCACCGCTGCTGGAAATGGGATCCTCAAGGTCATCCTCATCAATATGATCACCGGCCTCTGGCTCTGACTCGGACTCATCCAAATCCTCAGGTACATCTGCAACAACTGGAGCTGCACGGGGTTGGGGAGTAGCACGAGTGCGACTAGTGTCTCTTGTGTCTCGTGACGATGGCGGCGGTGCTGCTAATGGCTCATCAGATTCTTGATCCAAACCCATCCACCCCAAGTCATCGGGATCAAACTCTGCTGGCTGACTCTCCTCTACCCATTCTGAAGTTGGATCTATATCATCCAAGACAATGGGATCAGTATCAGGTCTTCGGTTCAACAACTGGTTACGCCTTAACCGAAGGTTGTACTGCACGAAGACAAGATCATTCAACCGTTGTTGTTCCAAACGGTTTCTCTTCTTCGTGTGAATCCGCTCAAAGACAGACCAGTTGCGCTCGCACCCCGAAGCACTGCAAGTTTGGCTCAGGATCCTAATTGCAAACTTTTGCAATTGAGGACACTGACTACCAAATGAATCCCACCAATGTGCTGCGATAAAAAATGTAAATGTTTAATTAGTAAACAATGACAACAGAAAGTTAAAAACACAGTTAAAAATTAAAAGTAAAACATAAACTTATAACTTAAAGGTTAAAGCGTAATTCAACAAATTAGAAAAATATTGTCTTATGCTAAAAATTCATGATTATTCATTAAAATTTTTAATCAAATGAACTTCAAAAAAATTAGAATTTCTTACATGGTTGGTCCACATCCCTTGATCTTTGCAAGGTTTTTCCAAAGGTACTGTGGCTCTGCTTTGAAAAGAAGCGATCTGTCGGTGAACCTCAAGTTGTTGCATCTCATCAGGGACCATGCGCTCTAGGCACTCGTACAAACCATCTTTTACTTCTCCTGTTTGATCTTCTCCAAGCTGAGCTCTGTAATGATATTTTGGGTTCAAGAAATACCCAGTTGCATGTATAGGCCGATGGAGTTGATTGTTCCATCTATTATCTATGATCTCCCATATAGGCCCATACTTAGTTACCCTGTCTTTGTATGCTGCCCTTATCTGCTCCTTTGCCTGATCCATAGCCTCATAAATATAGCCCATGGCTAATTTTTCCCCATCCACCAACATGCAACACCTTAACAAGAGGCTCAAAGACTTTTCACAATCTCTGCTGTTTTTTCCAAAATAAATTATCAAAAAGTTTCTTCTTTGTGTCTTTCCCATCCTGTTTCCGGCTCCATTTTGATGCATTCCATTCATCACTTAAAAACATCCTTTTCAAGTTCTTTTGTTGGGAAATAAGAGATTCTGCAGCGTGAGAAAGTTCGTTGCAAATCTCGTGATGGTTGCTAACCTAACAAGTTCTCTGCCCTCAGTGTTCTTCCTCATTAGGTTCAATACCCATGAGTGATTATAGATGTATTTGGTGATGCTCTTGCCATGCTCTACAGTGTTCTTGATCCAATCTTTTTTCCCTATATCCTCAAGCATGAGGTCTATGCAATGTGCAGCACATGGAGTCCAAAATATTGTTTTGTGTTTGGCCTCCAACATCTTACCAAAGAAGAACATAATTAGATGCATTATCATTTATGATTTGTACAACATTTTCTACCCCCACCTCTAAAACAATCTCATCCAAAAGCTCAAACAATAAATTTGCATCTTTTACCCTATCAGATGCATCTACTGATTTCAAAAACATGGTACCTTGTGGACAAGAGGCAAGAAAATTTATTATTGTGCGGTTCTTGCCATCACTCCACCCATCTGACATGATAGTGCATCCTGTTTTGGCCCATGAAGCTTTGCAACCTTTCAAATATTCATCTATGGATGCAACTTCTTTCTTCAAAAGTGATCCTCTCAAGTCATGCATACTAGGGCCTTTGAAGCCCTTACCAGCAACAACAATGGAATCAAACATCGGCTGGTAATAAGGTGAGCGGGCAGCATTGAAAGGGATATCTGCATCATACCACCATCTAGCAATGTACTCAAAAGTTGCTTCTTTGTATTGCTTCTTCCAATGGTTATCCAAGGTAGGCTGATTTTGTGTTGGCATGGAGGCACTTAAATTGCGGTGGCAGTGTGGAAGATGGAAAAAAGCTTTGAATGGTCTTTCTTTTTTGAGGCCGATTTTCTCACTATGAGTGGATGGGGAGGCATATCATCGAAAGGGGTCTCTAACATGATCCACGAAGGGTCGAGCAAGATCCTTGACACTCAAGGCATGTTCCCTCCTTCTCCCTATTTCAGCTTCCATCTCTTTTTGCCTAGCCTTCTCTTCTCTATGTTTTTCAAGCATGTTTTTCATTTCCAACCTAATGTCATCAATACCAGGTGCCTCACATGGGGTAACTTGGCCTCTTTGACCAGCCAAGTGTTGTTTCAACCTATGAATCCCCCTCGATGCGTTTCTTACAATATTTACAAAAAACTTGGTCATCAATTACGTCTGCATGGGCCCATGTAGGGTCTTTTGATTTGGGGGCCATTGCAAATGCAAACAAAGCTGAAAATGCAAATAAAAAATAAATAAATTTCCTATTTCATTTTTAATAAAATTTACAAATAAGGGGCAAGTTTAAAATGTTACATACCTTTGATGTGCACACAAATGAGGTGAGGAAATGCTCCAAGCTTGTATATAGCACCACAAAGAGCCCACACTCCAAATGTAGATGTAAATGCCACCACAAAGAGCCCACACTTGATACCAAACAACTCCAAATGAACACTATTCAAGGCTGCCCCAATCCTCCAAATCCTTGCAAATAAGAGAGGTGCTCACAAATAGAGGTGAGGTGCTCACAAATGGCTGCCAATATCACCACAAAGAGCCCACAAGCAATGCCAAACAAACTCCAAGCCTCCAACTTCCAAGCTCACTACAAAAAATAAACTCTTCAATCTTATGCTCACAAATGCTTTTGCTCACAAATGCTCACAAATGCTCAATGAGAGAGGTGTGGAGTGATAGAGGGGGGTATTTATCACACTAAATTAGGGTTTAGTCACTTTAGAAACAATTAAAAATAAAAAAAAAACATAAAAAAACGCGTTTTCCTTTAACTGCTTGCCATGCAAAAAAGCGAATTTCCGGGTTTCCAAATTAGCCAGACGAACCGGCCGGTTTGGCCTTAAGTGTTTAGCCCAAACCGCCTAATGTCCGGTTCAAAGGCGGTTTAACTAACTTTAAACCGGTCAAACCGGCCGGTTCGGTTCGGTTTGACCGGTTTTTTAAAACATAATTATGGCTCAAGTGATTAGACTCGAAGGTAATGGAATTTCTATCTTCTCCATATGAGGTTGGTCTTCTTGGAGGCCAAGTGAAGTTTAAAAAGTGCACTTCCCTTCATTAAGAGGTCAGTGATAAAATTGACCTTCTAATTCAAAAAGGTGACTTAAGGAGGTTTGAAAGAAGGATACTAAATCATTCATCATTTGACATTTACTTGGATATGGAGCTAGTGTAACTTCTCTTCTTGCCATTGAAGGATGAAACCCCTTGGTTATCTATTGAGCACGAAAACCTTCAATAAGATTCACACTTGGCACGAAAACCCTCTTGTGTGCATTGGTGGCTTCACCGGAAGTCACAAATGAGCTTTAAGGAGGATTTCATGTTTGTTTCTTTGCTTCTAACCCTAGGCGACTTGTTTGGGTGAAGGATTTGGTATCGAGCATCAATATTCCTAGCCCGAGGGTATTCGTGCAAGGTGGTGACAAAGAATACAGACATGGATTGGTGACCTAGGTTCTTACCAAAGAAAGAAGTCATTCGGAGGCGGAAGCACGATATTTAGTGGATCACAACATTGTGGCTATTTATGAAGAATATAGGGCTCTTCCGAATGAGATCCGTGATGCTTTCTTACTTGTTGAATTCATAGGGGTAAGCAAGGGTGGTCAAGGCGCAAACCTAGACCTCAAATGCCACAAGAGGATCTTCAACATGCCTTGGGGAAGGTGACACTCTCCACATTTTATGGTTCCAATAAGGGGACAATTGGAGCAAGGATGAAGGTGCTAGTGTTAAACCCTGGACCACAAGAAAGCACCAAAGAGCCAAATTTAGAGGGGTTTGTCTTGAAAGAAGAAAAAGAAAAATGAGATCTGCAAGAGGGTTTTGAGGTGGAGTCCTAAGAATACCATGTTAAAGGACGTGGAAAAGTGTTGCTATATGAAGAACCAAAAGAGTTTTGATGAAACAAAATTTCCAAAGAAAGAGGTAGAAGTACCCATCACTCCTTCCAAGGACGAGCCATTGATTGATTTTTAGAACAGTATGAAGGGTCAAGGGTTTGATGCAATCTTGAAGCACGAGCCTAGGGAGGAGAAGGAAATCATTAAGGACGAGTTGGAAGGTAAAAATATTTGATATTTAATGATGATTCATTGATTTCTAATGATGACATGTTATAGAATAATGGAGAAGAAAAATCAGATTTGCATGAAGTATATGAGGATGACATTATGGAAGGGTATGTCCATGAAGGAAGGGCACTTCCGGTTCTTCATGATTACTTTCAATTAAATGGAATTTCCCAAACAACACACTTAATGATAGGCAGATTGAGGGAGTTCATAACCTTTCGAGAGAGTTCCGAAGATGTTCCAAACAAGTACCAACAAAATGAGGGTGAACTCTTTGTTGGTAGTCCAAGGTATGATAGAAATGATTACATTTTGTCTTCTCTATGTCACTGCCATACTTGTGTTATCATGGGTAGCTTGTTGAAAAGAATGTGATCATGTCATGTTTGATGCCCGATAATATAATTGGTGATAATGTGAAGAACTCGTTGAGTAACATAGGGCACATAGATCTTTTCGTGCAAGTTCAAGATTATGTGAACCTAAAAGTTTGGGTTCCGGTTGATTCTTTGAGTTATAAGAAAGAGGAAGTCGTTGTTGAATTCATTATTGCTACTGCATTTATATGGGTAGAAATAAATTTTATGAAGGATCGTGTTATGAATCCTAATAAAGTTGTGAATGGTTTACTTGTAGAGTGTTCCTAGAAGCCAAGTTCTACACTCCAAGGCAAAGTTATCAAGATAATCAGAGTTGCCGCAGCAAGAAGCTTGGTATGGGAAAATGGTAAGATGTTCTTTTTGAATTCATATTTTGGATGGGTAGTACTCTCCTTGGACAGCTGTAGGTTGACATTTATGATGAAGCTCTTTGGGTTTAATATGATGTTTGAAAGGGATTTCAAGTATTGCAGCTGTTGCACCCTTCCTATGTTACTAATATCCAAGATTTTTGAGTTGGAAATGCTATGCTACAGCCATGATGGGCTGTTCTTCCCAAATTTATGCATGGGGTTGTGCATATGTTCCTTGGACAACAATAGATGGGAAGGTTTGAAGACATTCTTTCCACTTAACATGATGTGTAAGAGGGTTCACTCATTGAGATCAAACAAAGCCAACATCCTAACATATTTAGCGTTGTTTGGGAAGAAATTTAGTGCTGTATATTGTTATTACATCCACCCATCCACACTCCTATGGTTCGTTCGAAACTAATTTGTGAAGAAAAGTCAGTGGGGCAGCTTGGAGGCAACAATTGGAACCCAAAATCAGCAAGACAAAAATCAAGAAGAGGTGAGCGTAAATATTGGTATGCGTTGTTTACATCTTATGCTGGAATTCAAGAAGAAGGCAATACTTCAAGGTAGAATGGATGGAGCTCCAAGGATGGCTACCACGAAGAAGGAAGAGGCATATTCTCGGAGGTACTCAATGCATAGAGTCAAACAAGGGTCTATTCTTAGGTACGATACTCCATGGTGATTATTTTTGGTTAATTTCAGGCATACACACTATAACTTCCTTGTGGGGGACACTTGAAGAATTATGTGCAAAATGGAGCTTTCTTGTTGAAAGCCATCTTCTACACCAAGTTGGGGTAAGTGTGGGCTGTAAGAATCTTGAACTAAGGGCCAATGTATTTGCTGTTTTTGATTATAGATCCGCTATTCTTAAAATTTCAGTTCTTGTAAGACAATTTTTAGTTTCTACACTACTCATAAAATTGTCCCTTCCAAAGAAGATTTCAGTTTGATTTTTATCATACCATTGTCATATGACTGAGCATGCAAAAATCAGAGTTGGGACTGCAAGCATGTACTTTTAGAAGGATTCCATCATGGGATGATGTGGAAAGAAGGTTACAACTGAAAGAAAGAAACAAATCAGATTTGGATAAGATTCCATGTGATTTATGGCTGCGGTGAACTGTTTCAAAGTGAATCCACAATCTGATTTGCATGTTGTAATAAGAGGGATAGCTTGTCAAGCTAATTATTCATCCCTTTCTTGCTCTATGATGGAAACTACAACAATTTGGAAGGATTTTGGTATTTCTGTTTTTGAAGTGGAAGATGAAGAGGGCTTCAATGAAGATGGGGACAATAGAGGTTTGAGTTTGTTTGGGTTGAAACTCCTTCATTTGTGAGCATGGGACCTTGATTATGGGAGCACTACAACATGTTCTTTCACCTTGATATGATGATACTTGGG
Source organism: Taxus wallichiana var. yunnanensis (assembly GCA_018340775.1). Classification (NCBI taxonomy): domain Eukaryota; kingdom Viridiplantae; phylum Streptophyta; class Pinopsida; order Cupressales; family Taxaceae; genus Taxus; species Taxus wallichiana. The sequence goes on from CM031238.1 coordinate 447,854,600, forward strand.
CATATGAGTTTGCATTTGCTTGAGGGCAAGCAAATTTGGGAAGGGAGGACTGTAATTTCCCCTTTTCCAAATTAGTTACTATGAAAGCCTTGGGCCCATTCCACCTTCCGTGGGCTTTAAGAAAGGAAAGCAAGGGAGGTGAGTATTGCCATAATTGTAAGTGATTGTATTTTCCTTATTTATTTGACTACTAATTATGGCTTGTAGTGATTCGACTAGGTAATGGAATTTCTATCTTCTCCATATGAGGTCGGTCTTCTAGGAGGCCAAGTGAAGATTAAAAATGCACTTCACCTTCATTAAGAGGTCAGCCATGAGAATTGACCTTCAAATTCAGCCTTGGCACCAAAGAAGAGTACTTAAGGAGGTTTGAATGGAGGAGGATGATCATTGTCATTCATCGTTTGACATTTACTTGGATTTGGGGCTAGTGTAGCTTCTCTTCTTGCCATTGAAGGATGAAACCCCTTCCTTGGTTACCTCTTGAGGACGAAAACCTTCAATAGGATCACACTTGGGGACGGAAACCCTCTTGTGTGCATTGGTGACATCATTCGAGAGTTACAAGTGAACTTCATTGGTAGATTTTTGGAACAAGGTGTTTATTTGTGCATAGGACACTTCTATTCCAGCTAGGGCACTTTCAAAGGTGTTGGCACCCTTCCTTCACTTCATCTACCCACTTGGGAAGTTCGGGGTCACTTTTGGAAGGGTTTCCATGGTTGGAAAATTGTGATTTCACTTTTATTTGATAGCTGGTCTCTTCAAGATCATTTTGAGCATTTGTTTGTGTTGAAACTCCCAAGTATTGACGAAGTTATGAATTTTCGAAGTCTCAGCTGTGATTGTACTTGAATTAAAATTAGAAAATATATATTGCCCCAAATTTCATCTTGCTGGACTTATGGAGTGTTTGGGATATTTCTATAGTGATTTTCAGTCTATATTGCATGAGAATATTGTCTTGAAAGCCCATACAGTTCGCTGCCCTAGGAAATAGAACATCATGTTCATCACTAGGGCTAAGTGGTGATATTGTTGGCTGCCATATTAATTCCCTTGCTGTCATAAATATTCAGATTTCTCTTTGTTGCTAATGCCATTTTCAGTTTGTTCCTCTAAGGTTAAAGTGATTGACCGGTGGCTGTAATAAAAATCAGAAGTTGTCATTTGGGTTTGAGGCAAAACTCTTATTTTCAGTTTCAACCCTAGAAAGGTAAAATCAACTGATTATTTCGCTAGATGGGTAAAATCAACATCGACTAATCCGTAAATTGCCTCTTTTGTACAATAAACAAATCCTATCTTAGTGATAATGAATGATAAGCTAACTAAGATTATTGTTATCAATATATTATGCAAGAAACATTCACACTATACTGAAATTGAGAGATGAAAGACAATGAGACAAGAAATTTATCCTGGAGAAACCCAATTTGGGAAAAACTCCAGCTATGTGAGCAATTGCTCCCTTTCACTATGTAAAACTCCAATACAACACAAGTTTATTGCCAATAGATGGCCTTCAAAAAGGATATAAGTTCCCTTTGCTTGCATGACTTGCTTACAATCCTAAACAATGAAGAACTCAGCTGTCTATGAACAAAATAAGAACAATTCAGAGTTTCTCCTTTGCTCACACTTGAATTCACTTAAAACCACTGCATTTCCTCATCAATATGGAAATATTGAAAATAGAGACGAGTAAGCAACATCAAGTGATTCCAACAAATGTTAAGCCTTTGCGCAGGAAGCTCCACTAGCCATTGCAAAAACTGCAAGAGGACCCTCACAAGCTACAAAAGAGTAGGAAGAAGTTTTGGGAGCAACTGCCAAGCCATCTTTAAAGAAACCCAAGAAAGAGAAGAAGTAGAAGTGCGTTACGCAAGAAACGAAGGAAAGAACAAGACATTCTGAAGTACTGTTACCATATTTTTCAAGCAAAGGATTGTCAAAAATAGCACTTGGCTATTTTTGGGAAAATGGCTATTTTCGGAAAATTGGCTAAAAATAGGGTCTGTTAAAATTAGAAATTGGCTAGAAGTGGAAGATTGGCTAGAAGTGGAAGATTGGCTAATGATAGAGATGCTAAGAATAAGAAGTGCTAAACTAGAGGTTTGGAACCGTCTGGTTCTATTTTTAGGAGCGCAAAAGTTGAAGGGATGAAGTTAGCATGCTGCTGCTCCAAAAATAGAAAAGGAATTTTATTTAATAAAAGCAAACTCCAAGTCCAAAAATAGAGCCCATGCGCCAAGGTGGAGGGAAAGGAGAAAATAGACATCCAAAGTTTAGCTTGCTGACTTCTAGATATGGCGCAGCAGGATGAATAGAAAAATAGATAAAAAGAGAGACAGCAGTCTTACAAAACTGTCCCATGCGCAGCAAGATGAATAAAGGAATAAAATAAATAAAAAGCAAAGACTATGCATGCAGCAGACAGTCTAGATGGTGGCACAGCAGTCCAGCAGAGATAAGAATAAAATAAAAGCAATCAGCATGCTAGTGTTGGCACAGCAGTCCATACAGGTCAAAAACAAAAAATAAAAATAGAAAATTGCATGCAAGGAAAACAGTTCTTGGATGAAGGAGTCCATAAAGACTGATTTTTGATTGTAGAAAAAGAAGATACTTGAGCGCTGATTTGCTCTGGCATCTTCAGCCTTTGTACTTGCACCTCTGAATAAAATAAAGCTTCGTTTTTCCCTCTCATATCACTGTTTTCAGATTGTTCATTGTGTTTGTTATAGGATATTGTATGTGCTTTAGTGTGGAATCCATTCCCTCTACTGCTGTCTTTTCCTAAAACCTTTGAATTTAATTTTGCAAAATAGTTTAGAGTTGTGCAAGTGTGTGAATCTTTAAATTCTTTGTGTGCAGAGTTACATGCAAGTATCAAACTTTTGGCGTATCACCTTTATTTTCCATTTCCCGCATTCCTTTTCCCGTTTCCTTGTCAAGTTTTCGTTTTTTAGGTGATTCACAAGGGAACCAGCCCTCTCTGGAGGTTCACCTTAGACATAGGTTACCCATAGCCTTGAGGTGTTCCAATTTTGTCAACAGGAGAGAGAGTACACACACCATTCTCTATCAGGGTGCAACTTTTGGGTGACAACAGTACCCACGACTCTTATCATGGTTTTATGACTTTGACTATGCTAAAATGAAGATCACCGAATCAAAGGTGAAAGAACTTGCTCAATGAGATGGAATCATGAGCATGCACTCCGAGGAATGGGAATCTCTCACATGGAAGGCTATGCACACAACACTCGTGCAAGGAGAATTCCATGCAAGTTAGTTAATAAAATTTCCTCTACTCCCCCATTCGTTGATGATAAATACCCCTTCAATTGACAATATAACGAAAGAACTTGCAAAAAAGGGTACAAGCCCTATAAGAGGCGGGAGCTAAGCCACAATTGAAGGTAATAAACGTAGAGGATGAACCCTTGGACAACCGAGTCACCTCTCTCAAAAGAACATATAAATTAACCAACAAGGCACAACTGTGTCCCTTCAAACTGCGCATTTAGATAGAATTGGAGGAAGATTTACCAATCATACCTCAATGGGATAGAAACAAAAATTTACATGTCCATTGCGGGTATCACTCAAGCGAGAGAAATCAAAAGCAGAGAAATGCAAGTAGAGAAGAAAGCGACAATGGATATAGAAGCTTGCACAAAAAACCGCGAACGAAATAAAACTCAAATAGGTACAAAGGCTATGGTATCAAAAGCCGATGTATTGCTGGCTACACCATCCTCGCTCCACCGCACCCACCACCCTCATCAACTGCACAATTAACACCACATTCACCAACACCTCATCCATTGCCAATACATTAGTAAGGGCTTCAATGGTCACCTCGAAGGCAATCATACATATTGGAAGTGGTATCTACACAATAAGAGAATCCAGTAATAATAGGGGTGTTTTTGTCAACTAAGGCTACACGGGTAGATGTGCCACAAATAGAGGACAACTAAGAACAAGCTAACCTCGCAGCAAGGGAGGAGAATAAAAATGGGCCGATGAAGAGAAAAGAAGGAAGGACCAAGAAGCCGAGGAAGCAAAACACAAGGTGGAAGAAGATAAAATCGCGTAAGAAGTTGAGGTAGTTATAATTGACAGGACGAGGTTGAGAGACAAAAGCAAAAGGGGCATATGAAGAGAATGAAAAGGTGGACGCTCTGCAAGATAAGGCGAGAGAAGAGGAGATGGAGGAACAAAATGTGGTGGAAGAGAAAGTAAGAATTCAACATGAGAAAGAGGCAACAAAGAAAGAGGCCGGGCAAAAAGTAAGGGAAACATTGGCTGTGCAAATAAAACAAAAAGATTGAATGGGTGAAACATCTTCCACAAAGATGCAAACATCACCGGAGAAAGAAAAAGTAAAAGACAACACCTAAGCAGTCACATGCTCTACCTCAGTGCCTTCTGGATCGCACGCCTTAGTTGGAAAGGAGTGGAAACCCAAACAAACGGGTGGTTAGGCCAAATAGTTGTGCAAAAACAATAACGCAAGTTCTTCCTTCGTGCACCCATTTTCGCACATCCGTAGCACTAGCTGTGCAAGCTTCAACAAAGATTGCAATCACACAAGTACCGATGAGTATAATAGAAGTGGATGTGGAACAACTTGTGGTCAAAACACGGATAAAAGGTGCAAGTATGCTATAGGCCAATATTAGTGAAGTTACTCTACAACTTGTGCAACTAAAATCCATCTTGGAGTTGTGTGTGAAATCTGTGGCAAAATAGTGAAGTGTCCACACATAAGCATTGAGGCTATAGGAGGACAAGCAATAAGAGAGCAAATGTAATTAACCACTCTAGTTAGAAAGCTCATAGACAACTGATATCAGACAAAGATTTCAATAAAAATCCAAGCGCAGGTGGAGAAGCAAAAGCAAGAAATGAAGGAAGCAATAATGGTATTGTAAGAGTACATTAAAATGCTTTAGGAGGTCGAGGAACAAAAAAGAAAACCACCTTTCAATTGCTATATTGGGACGTGTAGGTCCAAGAAGCAATGCAAGCAAGTTTGGAGGATACACAAAAGGAACCAACTGCTCATGTACTCATGATGATCACTCATGATGATAAAGACGCTGAAACAATGTTAGATACATCTCTAAAAGCAGTGACAATGTGGTGGGCTAATTGTGAATGGGAAAAAATATGCCTTGCAATACTTTCGGAGGAGTACAAGTATGAAGGATGAGAGAACACATTGAAGACTTAGTAAAGGAAGTGTCGAGTGCTATTTATCTCCACTGGCCAACAATTGAGGTGGCTGCAGATCGTGAGCTCCTTGAGGTAATACATTCTTTGGTGTAACTCCAAGACTTCTTTGGAAGGATTGATGAAGCCATTACTGATTGAAACATATAAGGAGGATCTTGTGAATGGGAAAAAGTTATACCTTGCAATAATTTCGCAGGAGTACGACAGCAACAGGGCAAGCAAAAGTAAACACACTCCACAAATTTTGGAACAAATTTTGAGAACTTGCACATGGTAGGAAAAATAATTTGTGAGCAGGACCACGTAGGTTGAAAACCTGAAAGGAAGACTATGGGGGATTCCAGCATGTTGAAAATGCAAAAGGGTGGTATGCTGAGATTGCTACTTAATTGAAAACCTGCAAGGTTTGTTAATTTGTGTGCAAGGGATGAAAACCGGTAAATGACATTCCTTGCAAAAACTACAAACAAAAATTCTAGGCGCAAGCAACAAGGGGCTAGAACGAAGAAAGTGGGGATGACGACCACCTACGAGACTTCAACTATGTCTTTTATCTTGGTATAAGACAACAGTTTAAGTCCAATAAAGTGTTAGAGGGGTATAGAGGCCTAAAGCCAACTATAATGTAATATTTGTAATTTGTAAAGCATTAAGGCTCATGAAGCTTTGAAAGTTTATTTAGGTGGTTGAAAAAGACAAAAAGAGAAGATGTAAAGCTCTTATTGCAAGAATAGAGGAAGTGAAGTGGCTAGAAGGCCGAGAGACACCGTAAATTAGATGTAAGAAATTGTGTGCAGAAGGTTGGTTATGAAGATTCTGAAGATTAATAGAGTAGAAGAAAAATTGTTTCTATGAAGTCTTTTTCTCTATCTCGAGTGTTTGCATTTCTTATGTAATTCTGCTGGGTAGTCTGTATCGTTATTGCAATATGTGAATTTAATTTTCTGAAATATCCTGGCCTTGCACATAAGCAGAATAACCATCCTGAAATTGAGTTAATAAGTCCTGTTGAACATAGAATACAACCTTAACAACTTAAGGAAAGCCAGGGACTGCTGCTAACAGTCTTCTTCCTGCATTCTTTGCTGCACAATGGCCTCTACCTTGTACAAATTCTCTTATCCTCCCTCAGTATAAAATACAACCTTTCTTGAGCTTTTCTTTTAGGGATTATGATTATCTCATTCGATTGGTGGGCTTCCTGCAGATGATCAATTGTGTTTATATACATGCAACTAATATACGCTGACTTTTTCCCTATAACCTTTGAATAATGTGTCTTATCCATCTTCATTTGGATCAGCTGAATGTTACCCCATAGTACCAAATCTCCAACTTGGATTTCTACAACCTATATGTATCCGATTGGTTCTAGTTGTCATTAATCAGGAAATGTTAGTGCGACGGGATTTCATTTGAGAGGAGGTTTTCCAATAGCTTCCCAAGTAGAACTTGGCATCATGTTCACCGTGCTTGCAAAATTGAAAATTGCATTAGGGATCTTGTAGCCTTCCAAAATCATATCCATTTGGGCTTTTGGTTCCCAACGCTTCCTTGTTTTGACATACTAGATAGGGTTTTATATGGGTTCATTTCCATTTGTAACACTTTCTAGCAGGGATTGCAACAAATTAGTGATATCGTTAGAAAGAAAGAAATTATATTAATGTCCACAAATGACCAAAAGTAGGTCAATGGGACTGAAGGATACAACCATTAGCAATAGAAAGTTCTAGGAAGAGAGAATCCTAGATACGAACCAAAGAAATAAAGTACAAAAGACAAAATAGAGCAGTGTGCCACTACCACAAGTGGCAAAGAAACCAATACAAATAGCAATGAGGGGCGAACAAAAACCCCAAGAGCATGCGCCAATGAAGACTGGAGGCAAAACTCATTGAATGTCCCTGTCTGTGCATGAAGTGGAGGAATCATCTGAGCCATTATCGATCACTGTGAGGGATCTAATAATGCTGCCAGCGAGTATACAGGGTCGAAGGAGCCAAGTTAGAGATATTCTCATTACGCAGAAAATTCATTAAATTGAGCAGGTAACACATTCTTGCCAGTGTTTTTGCAACCTAGCCATGAATTTGTGCCTCAATTTTGATTTCTTGAGGTGTACCAAATTCATTATCTTTGATTGATTCAAGCAACTCAACATCTTCCGTAATCAGTTATGTCTCCCGTTTGGTATCTGGATTCTAATTATTGTCCATTATTCTTGTGCTTGTTTCTTATGTGATTACTAGTGGTTTAAGATTTGTTCCTTCTGTTGCAATCTGATCACAACGTGCACATATGTATTCTTTTCTCCAGTCTTAAAAGCAATTGTAGCATTAGACTTAGGCCGCATAATCAACATGTTCTCTTTGCACACTTTTATGTCTTGCTGTTGCTTTCCAACACGTGGAAATATTCTATGTTATCCTGTCTAGACCCATGTTAATATGCACTTCCCCTTAAGAGGATTATTTAGACTATTCCTTGCAATGTGATTAGCTCTACCACATGTATGGCATACAATTGGCTGCCTTGTTGCTAGGAATTCTACCTCCCTTTTCGTTGTTGTGGTAGAGGATTCCACCTTCCTTGTTGTAGGTGTGGCTGCCAGTTCTGTTACAATGGCTGTTGAGGCATTGGTACATTACCTTGCTACATAATTTACTGGAGTTTCTGCTTGGATTGCAGGTCAATTCTTTTTGCTAAGAATATATTTCTAAGTCTTGAATGCTCGATAACTGTTGTCATTATGTATTTGTGATTGACCAATACTACAACAGGCACTTTGTGATTTCCTTATGTACCTTTCTAGCAGGTGACAACGTGACATGTGATGTCCCCAAATTGCTCATTTCGGTTGTCTGGAGATGTTGATGGCATATATCCTACTATCTTTAGGGAATCATTTTTGTGATGTCCTCGATCACACTTGACACACCATATACCCAGATTTTACTTCTTGTTATTTGGATCTCATCCATTCTTTTCTGCACAACATCTAGGTTCACATCCCGATCTTCAATCTTTTCTACCCTAATCTCTGCAGCTACAAATTTTATTATTGAGGCTGGGCGATGGAAAAATGAATTTTCATGTGAATGCCCTCTATTAACTGTGCTGCATCCTTATACTTTTCAACAAATTTTAGACCAATACGATTCATGACATCCGAGAACTGTTTATTGTAATTCAATGCAGATTCTCTTGGTCTCTTTTTTATTTCTCTTAGATCTTTTATGTCTCCACTTTCAGACTGATGCTTATCTAAGTCTTGTTTCACCTTATCTTGGAATCCTTTAATGTAAGTTTAACATCTTTAAATGTACATATATACCTGTTAAATATCATATCAATTCCCAGAGTTTCTTGTCATCTTTCTAGACACGTTTCAGTTGTCGCATGCCAAGATAGTATTTTGGATCCATCATATGGTGCCAATGTGATAAAAAAGCCTGGTGGTAAAGAGATTATTGGCAAACTTGAATCACTCCACTTGTCGTCTATGGGTTTTATTCCAAAGACTTGAGTATCCAATACTATACAAAGGTGATTTGCTCCCCTATCTAGTGTTTCTTTCCCTTTTATTACTGTTGTAGTCCACTTTGACCTTCTTGCTACACAATTCCTGCCTAAGCTAGTGCGATCTCTTACTGATTTCAAAAGGGCAAGGGATGTGTCTTCTGTGGTTGCACTCTAGGAGCTTCCCATTTCTTGGTTAGACTTGTCAATTAAGTTATCATTCCATTATTGCACTTATTAGTGTATACTCTTCTCCTTTGTGTCTTGAAGATTCAACTGCCTCCTAAAACTATACCATGGTTGAAGAACTCTTCCACTACCCTTGGGGTCGCAATATCTTCAAGTTGGTGCCCTTCTGGCACACCAATTTTTTTCCTCGTTTGTCATGTCCTGTCCAACAAATGTCTTCTTTCTTTTTGCTTCCTTTTCGAATTGTCCCTCGTCTTTTTATCTACTCTACCTCTACTGACAGCTTTCTACGGCTTCACCATTTCTTGGAGTTGATGCAGCTCTTGATTTTCCCATCTTTGGTAGTTTCTCATTTCTTGATGCATGTTGTACTTTTAATATTTTCTGGTTTTGTAACCTTTTGCATTCCTATTCCAGCCATGACTGTTCAGCTTCCCCTCATTCTCTCACCATGATTTCACATCCCCATCCTAGCCTAGCGAATTACTCTATCTCGGATTAGGATTCTTACCATTTCTTTTTCAATGACCAGCATCCACCAATAGTCAATTGAATATAGTGGTCAATTGCACAAGTCCTCGGTCCATATGAATTGTTCAGCTTGCCTGAGTCAGAAACAATAGTGCTGCAATTGTGACAACGACCATGATAGTTTCTTCGAATTTCACTTCAAAAACTTTATAGATATCACCATATATATGATTATTGAGTTACTTCTTGTGCATTTATCCCTACGTTTTTCACGTCTTGTTCAACAAAATCTTTTATCTTCTCTTTTAGCCATCTTTCCATGTCTCATTGGCCGAACAATCATCTAAGACTGTATATTTAGATACAGATCATCGTATAAACCGGCAAAGAAACCATGGTTAGCCAAATTCTCTTGTGGTTCGTCCAATGCCATGCCAATATTGCAGACTAGGGTCGGAAACTAGCTTTATGCAGTGAACCGAGCTCGTTTGCAGTCTCACACAGTCAGAAAAGTGTATGGTTGAAATATACACAATATATAAATTGTGTTAAAGTCATGAATTTCATTGTGAATTAAGACCTGCAAAACAGAAACTAAAAGGAAAGTACAGTAATCTTCCCACATCCAAAATTAGGAAGACAATGCACATAAATCTTTGTTTCATTAATGGCAATGAAATTTATCATGGTTAAAGAGAGAGATCTGCCTTTATAATTTGTGCTGCATCATTTTATCAGAAGTGTCGTTTCGTCTTTGCTACTTGAACGATTCATATCCTTTCACAGAATTTCCTATTCTACAATCTGATAAACATATTTGCAGCTGATACGCATCAGAAATTCTTCATTTTCCTATTCGCGAACTTTTTCCTGGAAGCCAGCTCATGTCTCTGATGTTTGTCTTTTTTTAATTTTACATACATTTCATTTTCACAAATTTACAGAGCGGCAAAATATATCTCCTAATGTCTGCTTAACACAAGTCTTGTTTGAGCTCCTCCTCGGCTTTACTCTCATTTACAAAATCATTTTAATTTTCATAAATGTTCAGTATTATAGTCATGTAAAACTTGCCTTGATGTAGACCTCTGCAACTTTGCTTCTGCTATGATGTCTCCAACAAATGTGTTGAACATTAACTGGATCATCACTGTTTCTCTCTCTTCGCTCTTACCATCTCTTCTTTTTCATGCCAAATAATGTTTTATTGTCTTTAGGCCGGAACACAAAAGTCATTTAGCATATTTGGCAGGAGTCTTCTATGCACTACTTGTCCTTGTTTCTCATCGTTTTGGTGGTTATTTTCACACACTCTCAACCTGGTTAAATCTCTTTACTAAGAAGTGATGCAGATTTTCCATCAACCGGTTGAAGGTATTGTTCCACACGAAACTGTCAGCCAAATTTTGAGGTGTTTGCTGTATATCTTTGGCTTCTAGTGTGATAAAATTGCTGACTACTATGTTTCACAGGAAACTGAATCTGTTTTAAATAGTTGATGGATCATCCAATCAATTAATAGCTTTTTACCCTTTTGTTTGTTATAATTATTCTATAATGATGAATGCATACTTGAGAAGACAGTGACCATAGGGTTATGAAACTAGATGTGCGACTTGAGAATGAAATGACTGTTGTTCTTGAATATGCAGATGGGTAAATCCACTTCAAAATAATGAAATTATAAGTACTCAGATATTATGAATATATGCAACACTTGCACAGATTATCTCATATACGTGTACACTTCTCTACACAAAAGAGCATTGTACATGGATATGAAGAATTGGAGTGTCTTCATCATACTCAGATAATACATAGATGGTCTACACATATTATTGAGCCTTGATATTCTTGTGGGCTTGTGCAAGGGGGTCTTGCTTGGCAGTGATCTAAAAACTCTTTTTGTTTTATTGGTAAACACAGCCGCCATCATATAACCATCCATAATGCACACAATTAAAAATGAAAAGGGCTTAAGTACAACCCACTTATTAGATCATTCCTTTTATTAGTAATGTAAATTTATTTATCTACAAAACATGTAGATAAGAACAAATAAACACAATGTTCAAGTCTATTGTTTATAGCATATGTATATCTTGATGGGTTATGGTTTATAATTGCTATTTGCTTGAGAAGGTTTCTCAATAGAAATGCATTAGATATATTATAGATACGATGTTTTTGGTCAGTCTTCTCGATAAGGTTTTTGGATAAAGCTGCATTATTTTTTTAATAAGTGCTATTTTCCCCAAAAAAAGGCAGATGATAATTTCAATTATGGAACATTAATTTTTAAAATTTTGGTTTCAATTAAATTAAGAATTCAGTTATTTGTAGTCTTTATCGGACTTCTTTATCTGTAGTTATGATTGTTCAAATTTCATTATCTTTGTTGGATCAGACTAATTGAACACTCATAACTATGACTATTGTCTTTCAGATAATTTAGTCACGTAGTTTGTGTCTCTAGGACTTTTGTAAGTTGCATCTTTCTGTTTCTTTGCATGGTAAGATATATCATTCAGGTTAAATGTTGTTTTACCTTTTATGCAATTTTTTAAGGTTTAAATGTGTGATATTTCAAATGTAATTCGGAAACAGTGGGATACTGATTACTTAGACATCCTATAAATATCTGCTATATTGTTTACCGGTTGAAATGTTGACAAAATCGCTTTTGGGATTTGTTATTCAGGTTTTGCTTCGTTTAGGACCACAAGTTTTGAAGAAAGCAATTATCAGTGCCGAACATTATCCAATTCGAGGATTATATACTTTCAGAGATTACTTTGATGATATCGATGCTTATTATCACTGCCGTTTTGGAAATGAGCTTGGTCTTTCAACTGGATGGGCTGGGCTGGATGAGTTGTATCGAGTAGGTTTTTGCTTTATTTATATGCACTCTTTTAAGTTCTACAGTTAGTATTGATAAAGTGTGAATCGAATACTTTATTACACTTTTTTCTATCATTATAATCTTGAGATTTATTGGTAGAAAATCAGATTTAAACTGTTAACCATTGAAAATGACCAAACTATTAATCACTAACATTGCTATATATAACTAGTCTCATACAATGTGTTAGTGTTGCAGCGCTAGAAGGTTGATCTCAAATGACACAGAAACAAGCGTAGCTGTTTAAAGTGTGTAAATAAAGAGTTTAGAGGCCTTCATTATAGCTCAACCACCCTCAATTGTTTTGTAACCACAGGAGGAATGGGTGAACATGAATCGCTTTCCTACGTTACTATATAGTTTTATCGAGATCTAGCATTCTGTTGACTCTTCTTAATGTTGATTTCAGTTGATCTATTGGAAATGACAATATAAAAAGAAAACCTTATCTCAACTTGTGCAATAATGCTAATAATTATGTAGATGGTAGTCTAGGATATTCTTTTGGGCAACATACTAAGAAATCTAGTACGTCATTAGTATGTTACATTGTCGGGTCGTAGTCTAGGTCCTAGGATATTCTTTTGGGCAACATACTAAGAAATCTAGTACATCATTATTATGTTACATTGTTGGGTCATCTGTCCTAGATTGTTGATCGAAATTGTAAACTGTAATATGCGTTGAAAAGCTTATCAAAAATTAGTTTAGATGCCCTACAAAAATGCCTTTGGTGGCTATGTGATGTATCCAACTAAAGTTCAGGGTCTCAAAATGGTGTGAAGGGCCTCAAAAGTGGAAAATACAAAGGATACCTAAAAATAGTAAAATTATATTTTCATATTTTTTGGGAGTTGCTTGTCATGACAAAACATCTCAACTTCTTGGGAGAACACTTGCCACATGAATCTTCTCATTCAAAGTTGAATCCTTTCATATTCTATTTCTACCATTTAGACTTTTCTTTTGTAGCGAAAAATAGATATAAACACATGCGAACCCGAGTGTAAGGGTGATGAATTGTAAAAAGAAGAACCTTTTAGTTTCTGATCTCAGAGATTGCTATGATTTTTGTAATATACATACCGTAGAGAGGTTGTTCCACATCTCTTCTCAAAGATTGCCATCTTCCATTGTAATGGCACAAGAGAAATAGAACAAATCACTTCTCAGAGATTGCAGCTTGCATCTCTCCATAAAGATAGCAACCCAGGTCTCAGCTCAGAGATAGCCATATATGCCTTCCTTATCAATGAAGCAGTAAGTTGTTTTATTCAAAAGTTGACTGTAAATTTAGTGCCTTTTGCTATTGTTCTGCAATATGATTTAACGCCACAACTCTGAAATGATTTTGCCCTATATGTTGCCAGGAAACAGGTACAGGTATGGGTGTGAAATGTAGAAATGCCAATTTTCAAAAACCTTTGGATACGAAACCGCATAGAAACATCCCTAGAATGTATTATTAAAAAGTAATAAAAATGACTATGGGGATGCTATTCTTGGTCTCATGACTATGGGGAACAAAGGTAAAAGCACCAGGTCGGAGCTTGATCATCAATTGGACCAAATCAGAAATTTGAAAAGCAATATTGAAACAATTGGTGGTGAGAAACTGGATGGCAAGAAATCAGTGACTGATTTACTCATTAGGGTTAATCAAATGGAAAAAGAGGTGGAAGGAATAAAAAACAAACGGTGTGATTTTCTCAGTATGATGCACAAGAGTACTCTTGATTTTCTTAACCTCTTCACTCCACAATTTGACATACTCAACAAGGACAAGAAAAAGAAAAGTACAACCTTCAGGGACATCAACAAGATCCTGGAGAATGTCAAAAAGAGTTTTTAGAATATTTTGAACTAGTTTGGTTGGAGTTGCAGCTTTGCTGTTGGGCTGCTGACTTTGTGCCGATTTCTTGTTGACTTTGTGCTGACTTCCAGCTGCTTTTGATCTGTAATCTGGTTGACTCCATTTTGTTTTGCCCCAGCTGGGGAGTTGCTGTCTTCCCTGATAGTTTGCTCGTTTTGTGATGTTTTGGTCCGGTTTATTTCCCCAGACTTGTTTTGCTATTGATACTTCTCTAAATATGGGCGTTGGCCTTTTTGTACCTGGGTAGGATCCCAGTCAAAAACCTTTACCCTTAATAAAAAATAAGTAATAAAAATATATGAAAATGCATAATACTCATTTTTTGTCCATAAAAGATAAAAAGCTTAAAATACTTTGTATCATGAAAGTTCAAAACATTCAACATGCTTAAATTTTCATATGTACATGATTATAATCTAGATTCTAGAATATATCATCTAGATTTTCCTCAAGTACCGCTGAAACAGAAGTATGTATTGTTTTTTTTTTTTTTTTTTTTTGGCATTTAAAAATAGAAACACTACTGAAACGGTCCAGAAATGTCCTGTCAATGACGGAGCCATTACCAGGATTGTTTTGGAGTTTCGGAACGTTTTAGGTATGTAGCAGGACTAGTACCAGTGCCTGGTAAGTCAGTACGCGGGTACACTGCCCTGGTTGGTATTTTGTGTATTTGAGCTTTTTCCTGTAACACATTAAGTTAATGCAATTTTTATGTTGCCCATAGGATTCCAGATCCGATCAAGATCAGTGGCTTCAAAGTAGGAAACAAAAACAACTTCTTACATTGTGCAAGAATTTTACAATTCATAAGAAAAAAGTTAGGAAAAAAACGGCAAGACAATCCGATTCAAGATATGGATCCATTTTTTGCTCGGTAGATGAAAACAATTCTCTCCTTGAAGAAAATTAATGGTCAAAGGGTGAAAGATCCCCAATAGATCTTTTTGCCCAAAATGATTTTTTCTCCAATCACAAATATCAAAACAGATTTGTTGAAGACTATGGCAATAAAACTAGGGCAAATCTGAATTGAATAGAGGAAATGCGACTAGGGTTTGGATGAGAAACCAATGCAAATCACTCTCAAAAAATTATATTCTTATCACAAACTAATTGCCATATTTTTTGAAGCCCAAATATATTAAAATCAGAATTTTTAGAAGCCACAAATGATCAAAAATCAGATCTGAAATCTGAATATTAAACTGGCTGAAATACCACTGAAAAACCCTCTTAAAAATTATGAAACTTCTTTGCTTTGCTTCCCAAAAATAAGTAGATGATTTGACAATAAAAATCAGATCAAAATACCTCAGAAACAATGCCAAATCTGCCAAAAGACTGGGTCGCTCTACTAGAAGAATTTGTAATAACACTGCTGCAATTTTTATTCAAAACACACTGCTGGAAATGACTGAAAATCTGATTACATTCAATGGGAATTTCTGAGTGAAAAACCCTCACAACTCTTGGGGTTTTCGTCCACAAGAGATAGAATTCCTAAGGGGTTTCGTCCTTGGAATTTTTGCAAAAGCTGAGAGCTCAATGCAAGAGAAAATATCATATAAAATTTTTGGATACAAAAGGGCAGGTCAACCTTTCCTTATAAAGGAAAAAGGTCCCAAAATGACCTCCAAAATAACCAATCATCTTTCTTGCAAACCCCTAGTCCAAGTCGCATTTTTGAGGAGACCATTGACACATTTTTCTAATGTTTTCACTCCTAGAGCTAGTCGCATTTCTTTAGGAGGAATACATAATTAATTAATATTTTTATCCTTCCTAAATGTCATTACTCTCCTTTGGCCCAAGTCGCCATTATCCTTTCTAGGAAGAATAAAATATAATAAATCCCTTTACAATGATATTTGCCCCTCAAGGCAAATCGTATTTACCATAGGGATTATAATTTATTTTTATTAAGCCAAATAAATTAATATAAGTGCTTTAATTATTTTTTTTTTGTTTTTTTAGCACTTTATAATAATTTATTGTGACTTAAGTCACCCTTATATTTTTTATTTGGCCATCAGGTTGACAAAATAGGCCAAAGTTCTTCGATTGGAAAGGAGATATTACAAAAGGGTGAAAACCAATTGTTGCAAACCAACTTTGGCATCATTATGGAGCAAATGATGAACATGCAAATGATTGTCTGAGGGCCCTCCCTTTTAGACACAGATTGGGCTTCTGATGAGAGGATTCAGACTCTCCTCCTTCGCCGCTTCATCAAATGCAAGCAGACGGTCCCCCAACATATTATTTTGGCAGAGTTCGGAGCCCAACCTTTCCGTCTGGAAACTATATTTGACATATCAACCTTTCTTCATCGTATCAGGAGGTTTGGTGATCTCTTCGATGAGCGGGCCAGGTATCCGTATCTCGCTTATTGTTCCTCTGTGAGTATTGCCCAGATGTGAGACGTTGTTGGTTTTCCGAGACTTCTGCCTTGTTGGATTCAGTTGGTATCCAGATTGATCGTCTCCCCCCTTTCCAGTATTCCCTGAATGCTCCTAGTCATCTCTTGCCCACCAAGCAAGTGTTGAAGGTCCATCCGGAAGATATCTACAGGAGCTTCATTCAGACTACTTGGGTGAACCCTCCTGGGGTTTGCGCCCTAAGATGTCCTTTTATGTAGAGCACTTTCTTGAGATCAGAGATGGACTCATCATCCGCCCTCAGTACACCTTTCGTCACTGGGGGCATGCCCTCGTATACCTCTGCCTGGTCGGTTTCGGTCGGCTCCCACAAACTTCGGTGTGAGACTGATCACCACATTGATCAGGGATGACAGACTTTGTAGGCTTCAGAGCCTTCATGAGGTGGAGACCGAGACTCATTTCATCTTCGTTGCCCATATACTATAAGATCGAGAGGACGATTTCACTACCTCTTCGGAGGGATTCGACTCTCGCTTTTCTTCGAGATATATTGACTAGCGGTGTCTTGCCTTCTACATCCGTGAGTCTTTCTTTGCTCCGGACCAGATACTTCATCCTCTCGAGAGTTATCCCCACGAGACGAATTACAACCTTCTTTCCTGGTTCTACCCCCAAGCAGTGGAGGAACTAAATGATAGAGCCTCTCTCGACGCAGACGAGATACGGTGCATCGATCGGTTCGTCCCGGTTGACCTTCACATTTCCCCGATCACCACCAACGAATCGGATGCGCACTCGTACTGCAGGGCAGCCTCGCTTCATTCGTCCCCCGGCCGTCGTTTCGATCGACATCTCGGTAGGGGAGGAGGTTTTCGCCCCCTCTTTGGGTTGCGCCACCCATCGGGAGCTTCTTTTAAATCGGCCTCATGTGAGGAGGGTGTGGCTACCAATCCCGTGTAGATCGCTGGTCCTCGTTTGCCCCCTCCCCCATTCCCTTATTTGCTTATCCTGTCTTTTCCCCACTTGCTCCATTGCCCCTTTGTGGGAGTATTTGGCTTCGTGGTTCCTCTCTACTTCGACTCTTTTTCTTTCTTCTGTTTTTGGGAACTCGTTTGAGTTGTCCCATCGCCGCACTTTGTATATTTTTGGACTGTAGTCCCATTGACCTACTTTTATGGTCATTCGTTGGACATTAATATATTTATCTTATCTTATCTTATCTAGATTTCAAAGTCCCATCATGGAAGGTTTACTTGCGGAGGAAAGGAGCAATGAAGCTATGGAGAAGCTTCAGAAGCAACCAAGAAGCATTTTGTGATGAGTTCAAAAGGATCTAGCCTTTCTACGAGACAAATTCGAAAATAGAGAAAGACACTTTTGCAGATGCATAAACAAAAATAAAGGAGAACTTGGTACTTTTTTTGGTTACTCACATTCTTATTATTCTTCATATTTATTTAATAGTTTCGAAAAACATACAAAAGGTATTGGTTTCTATTAGACACTAAGGTTTGCACAAACATATTATTACATCATGCTTTTGAAAAACTTTATATATGTGGACAATTGAATTAAGTCTTAGTGGCGTAAGTCCTTGTTGTTTTGCTTTTATATCGCTTGATCTTCTTCTCGATTTGGCTTTCTTGATGCTTGCTTATCTTTTTATGTATGTCACAAAGATCTTTGGCGCGTTTCATTCTTTATTTGACTTTTGCTAGTCTTGGTTCAAGACTACAAATTGGTCAAGACCGTAGTACGGTCCCGACCTAGATGTGTGGTGCAAACTCTTCTTAAGTTTTGGGATCTTTTTTTCTTGTTGGGTCTCTTATTTGCTATTTTATCTTTCACATTTTATGTTTATGGTCGTTTTGCGCCACTAAGATTCAAATTTCAAAGTGATAGACTCCTATATATACAAGTTCATCTTGAGCATTTATTATCTAGCAAGCACCTATCTATGTACCATATACTGAGCTAGAAAAGCAAGAATACAATCTTCATACTGCATATCACAACCTAGGAGGGCATTATATTGTTTTGCTTATTTGCACACAAGGGTTTCATGGGAGCAAAGTAGCATAGCCCGCTATCGGTGTGAAAGCACACGGAAAAAGTTAGGTCAAGGGCTTAGATTGTATGCACACTTGCACAACACATTATGAGAACTATATTGAGTTTGAAATGTAGTGTGGTGGTTTTTCGATTCACAAACGGGGTGACCGTCGAGGTCAGTCCGACTCAAGCATTTGCATATTTTATTTTTAGATCTAATGAGTGTTTGAGGCTCTCGCACGAAGCTAGGTTTGTTTTTAGGTTTAAGTGCGAAAGCTAGGGCTACAGTGAATTTGAATATACAAAATGTGATACGATTTATAATGAAGGAACCTAGAAAAAATCAAAACCTTATGAGCTATCGGTCCAAGTTAGTATAAAAGGTTGGTTTGTAAAATTTGGTCTTGACCATTCCTACGGTCTTGCCCTTGCATGAATTTTGCGAAGAATAGTCGATCTAGGTTCACTCAAATTTCTTCATACATCCTATATTTGGAAGTGACACAACCGTAAAGTGATCCGATACAACTAATGCACCTTTCTAACCCTACTTGTGCTTTAAAATACTTTTTCAGTTTGACATGCTTGTAAATAGCCTAGTTTCCATTGCAAATATGTAAATATATATCTTATTCTATGCCCTATAACACATAGTATTCAATCCTGATTAAGTCAATTGATATATTCATTCAAAATTAATTTAGGGTTAATACAGTTTCAAGTTGTTAAACAAAAAGGGATACTGATGGCCAAGGCCTTGGTAAAGATTCAACACAACTATGCACAAACTTCAAAAGCAACTTGTAGAAAAAAAGGATTTTGTGAAGAAGCTCAAAAGCACCTAGCCATCCTACAAGTCAAATTCAAAAATATGAAACAAAAGAAAACACCTTTTGCGAATGCATAAATAGAAACAGAGGAAAACATGTTATGATTTTCTTCGGTTTCGTACACGGTGATCATTCTTCATACGCTTTTTGGCAGTTTTGAGGAACACACAATAGGTATTAGTTTCAAGTTAAATAAAAATAGATAAATGGCCAAGATCTTGGAAAAAATGGTGAAAGAATTGAGAAACCACTCGAAGTAGAAAAAACATAAAAATTTCTATCTTGGGTATACTTTGGAGGGTCGTCTTAACCTACCGGAGGTCCGATTTTCAATAAAGCATGCATGCATTTTGAGCAACATGCTCAACATCGACGTGAACCTTCAACTCGCAAACACGAAAGGTAATTGTTTCATCACGTTATTTACGCTTATTGTGGCATAAGTGGCGCTAATTTTATTTGTTGTTGGGATCTCCATCCTTATGATTTATGTAGGAAGTGCAACTACAATAGCTCTACATATTGGTTTGGTGACATCTCTACACAAAGGTCTTCAAATTTAGTAAACATGAATTTTGGGTGGGCTACCCTCTCAAGTGAAAGGAAATCACTTGTACACTTGGATGTTCATTAGAAATCAAAACTAAGAACAATGGAGCCCATGGCTTCTCAAGAAAGGGCGAATGATCGGGTGGCGATGTGGTACATGCTTTTTGGCATAATATTGAGAAAAATAGTACATCATAGTACATTACCATGTCATCGTCTTATCTCTTATATCATGAACTAGTTTAGATGTGCTACAAACATGCCTTCGACAACTATGTGGGGCATTCGATCAAGTTTAGGGTCTCATAAATGCTGCAAAGGGCTTCAAAAACATAAAATACAAAAAAGTATTAAAATACCCGACAATGGTAAAATTATGTTAGGTTAGCTTTGATATTATCTTAATTATCTTTGGATATTTTTGATATTGGTCCTAGTTGAATGTGTCCTATGTTGTACATATATTGTTTTGTAATCATATTTTCAATATATATATGTATGTATGTATGTAGTTTTGGGAGTTGTAAGTCATTATAAAACCTCTCAACATCTTGGCGGAACCCTTGTCACATGAGTATTCACATTCCAAGTCGAATCCTTTCATACTCTATTTTTATATTGTTCATCTCTTACTAAAAATAATATGAAGGCACAAGATCCTTGATGTAAAGGGGGCAATTTCTAAGAAAACGAAGAGCCTCAGAGCTTCCAATCTCATTGCAGGGGATTGCTACCATTTTTGAATATGCGAACGTAGAGCACTAGCTCCATATATCTTCTTAGAAATCACTACCTTCTATGGAGAAGTATATGGGAGATATAGGTCATCTCTTCTTAGAGATAGTAGCGCACATCTCTCTCAGAGAGATAACAACTCACATCTCATCTTAGAGATGGCCGTACATGTCTTCCATGTCAATGTAGCAATATATTATTTTAATAGAATTGGACTCTCTGTGTATATTGTATTTCCATTCCTTAATGGTTTGCTTTGCTATAGTTCTACAATATTATTTAATGTTATAACTTTGCAATATTATTTTAAGCTAAGATTGTTGTAATTAAAAAACCCTTCCATCAAGACTTACCGATGAGGCCATCTTTGACTAGATGAGCATGCTGCCCGCCTTGAGACGATGTTGAAGAATCTATGGACTCCCCTCCCAACGATTACCAATCTTCGGATGAGGATGAGGAACCTATGGCTTGCCTCCTAGCAATGTCAACAAAGTCGATTAATGTGGTTGTTACCCATGTTGCATACTGTTTTAATCTATATTGTATATATCTATTGGCATAAATGGCCCATGTAATTTTCCCTAGCATCCAGTTGCGGGTCAAGACCATGTGGTAGTTTTGGTTTTGAGAAAATGCAAGCGTTTACATATATATGTATGTACTTAAATATATGTATATACATATGAACTTACATATGTACTTATATATATACATATGAACTTAAATATTTGTACTTTTATATATGTAAGTAAAAATATAAGTACACATATAAATATATATGTACTTAGATGCATATGTACTTAAATATATATACATATGAACTTAAATATATGCATTTTTACAAGCTAAGTTCTTTAGGAAATGGATATGGGTTTGGGTTCAAACGCAAAATCGCCACTTTTAAAAATTCCTTGGGTACGAAACGACATGGAAACATACATTCAATATATTATTATAAAATCATATATATATATATATATATATCCGCATAATACTCATTTTTAGTCCATGAAAGATATAACTTATAAATTACTTGTCTTCATAAAGTTCAAAACTTTCAAATTGTTTCAATTTTTGTAAGTACATGATTACAATTTAGATTCTAGAATATATCATCTAGATTTTCCTCAAAATCAACTCCATGAATGTCACTAGCAACTCCACTCCCACTGGCACTAGCTCACTAGCTCCACTATCCAACCCTTGTGAAGAACTCCTTGGATTTTCATCATCGATACCAAGTAGTGAAAGTTGGGGTAAGTAATGTAAAGCATTAAAGTTAGTAGTCTCAAGATGAATATCCCAAAGCTTGTTAGGACCTTTAGTATAGTCTTCAATCTTGTGCACCGGTAGGGGCGAGTGGAATGTACTTATATCGAATCCTCAACCTTCTTAGATGCCAACTTGTTTCATTTAGTTGAGTGGATGAAGACATATGAACTCCAATTTCGCTCTGTTGAAGAATTACTAGCCACCTTGTTACAAAAACGTTTACTAGCCACCTATTACAAAAAAATGTGTTAATATTATGTAAAAATGTGTGTAAATGTCTTAAATTTTAATTGATAAACAACAAATTTTTCGGGTAAATTCATACCTTTGAGAGAAGTTCAATGGCGTTTGGTCATAGGAACTTAGCATCATGGCCATGTACATACCACCACTTTATTGGAGTCATGTTGTACTTGTCACAAAGAGCCTCTATTTCTCCCATGCTACCTTCTGAAGATACAAACATCCCCATTTCATTACGGACTACAATAGTTATAGATGGATTATGAAATAGCTTTTGAATGCTACCCTAGTTCCATTTGCATCTTCTTGGTCATCATATGGTGGTTGCTTACTAGGTAACCCAACTATTTCATTGCTATAATATTTGGGATTTAGGGCATAGGCAAGGAGATGCAATGGGGTGGTCATTTTATTCCACCTTCTCATGACCACACTCTTAACTTCATTATAGAAGTTTTTAGGGTCTTGCTCTTTGTTTTGTACATAGTTACCTAAGAATGTAGGACAGGTTTCCGAGACAACAATTTTTTCCAAATTTCGAGGACGGTCGGGACGGCTAAACAAAAATATAAAAATTATATATATTACAAATATAACATGCATAATATAATAAACTAAGACTTAAAACTGAAAGTTTGAAGATTGAAACCATTAATCCAATTATTCATCACTTAAGCCAAAAATTAAAATGCTATATTTTATTATTTAATATTAATACAATGTTTCATATTGAGTCATTGACATTAACATAGAAATTAGAACCGAGAATCCAAGATACGTTGATACTTTATACTAGATAGAGATACAATGATACATTAACAATATCAAATAATCAACATGACAATGGAAAACAAGTCTTCATTAATCAACATGAAAAGAGTACAACTACATATGTTATTATGTCATAACTCATATGTTAAAGATCGAGGAAAGTTTTAAACTTTTTAAAGTTTTTATTGTTTTTTTATGATCAAACATTTCAAATATGGAACCTTAGGGGATGTTGGGACATCCCTCGATCGCTCAATTGAGATTTCATGGCATCCCAAGTATTAATTACACCTGGGATTACCCGGTGCATCTCCTAAACTCGGGGGCGTCCCCTTCTTTTGTTTCTGAAAGCTCGGGGCGTGGGGGTGATGTCTCGTCCCGTCCCTAAGTCCGTGGGGCGTCTCGGATGGCTTTAAAAACATGATCTCTCATTATTTTTCATTAGAAGAGTTATATGATCTCTCTTATTTTTCATTAGTTTTGTATGATCTCTCTTATTTTTCAAGTATGATTCAATTCCATCATAAATATATCCCATGCAAGCATTATTTGTGTCTACATATCGATCATAAAAAGAATAGACTTTGTGAAACTAAGCAAATACTCAACCTTGGCCCTTGATCATCGTTAAAGATCAATGATTTTACCTGTATGGGTTCTTTCTTGTTTGTTATGTTGCGATCACCATACTACTTAAGACATGCTTTATCTTCACAAGTTGTTAGTGAAGATGCGTGTGAGGATAAATATTATCTCATGCAATTTTTAAAAAATTGGAGCCGGACTTGAACACTAAAACCAGGGACTTGGATCGCTCGAAAAAGATGGTTTAAAACTTATGATTTGGTTTTTATATAAAATACATAAAATATTACAATTTTAATGAAAATAAAAATGCTAAAGATTCCAAACCTTGATTATAAACAATTAGAGACAAAATATGCAAAGTTTGTTCATAGAATATACCATGTAAGGGTAAATATAACAAAACGACACCAAGTGCAACACATATCCAAAACAAAATACATAAACAATGAGGCTCTAAATGGCCTATAGAGTCCAAAAACTATATGCTACAAGCTCTTTGCATCTTTGATATCAATCATCAAACTCAACACCACCCTAAGAATGGGATCCTCATCCTCATTGATGTCATTATGTTCCTTTGAAATGCCAAAAAGACTTAAAATCAGGATATTCTTCAATAGTTGTAATGGTGCATGAGTGTTTGTTATGTTTGGTGCTACTAAATGAAGGGTTCATCATCCAAAAGCCATCCACCCCAAGTCATTGAGATCAAACTCGTGGTGACTCTCCTCTACCCATTATGAGGTATGGATCAATATCATCCAAGATGCAAATGGGATCTCTCTTTCTTTTTAGGTATCCCATTCGGCCAAAAACTTATTTAGCCAAGGCCGAAGTTTAAATTACAAAAGAAGATGAGATCATTTAACCGTTGTTCCAAAATATATCTATATAGCATCATTTTAGTGTTAGGAATTGAAAAAGTAACTTAAAATCTAAAATGCTAAAAAATTTTAAGGCAAAACCTTCCCTCAACTAGTTCAATCGGGTCTCAAATCTGAGAACAGACATTTGATCCAATTCCTCTGAAAATCAAACGGTTCGATTTTGAATTAAGGTGGCAAGTGTATCGGCAATTTAAATGTCCATACCGGTCATTAACTCGGTTTCTAATGGTTTGTAATTTTTTTTTTGAACTCAAAGATGAACCGAACTTGAGCCAATGGTTTTAAAACACTGTAAACTTAGGAACCTATAAAAAAAAATTAAAAGAATTCAACAAAGTACAAATTCAAAATAAATTCAAATTATTGGAAGTTAGACAACCTAGATTATATAAATTAGAAACTAATGAATTGCTCACTTACCTTGTAGCTCCAATTTAGAATCTCCTAAAATGACTTGAGAGGTGATGATTTCATTCGAAAAACATACGAATTTCGATTCCACCTCTATATGCATTTAATCTATGTGGAATTTCCCCAATCTTTTGCAAATGGTATTAAATTGAGGGAGTGTATTACACAAGGCATCTAAAATATGTGCTTGTATCTCCACACAATCAACCTTGAGTTGCCTTGCAATTTTTGTGCGTTGTCTTTGATGTCTTGGACAATGTTTTTGTAAGCTCAATAGCCTCAATTAAAATGTCAACAATGAATTTTGCATCTTTCACTTCACCATCACAATAAATGGCCTTGTAGAATGTTGCCCCTTTAGGTCTTACTTATAACAACGTTTATTAGTAGTTGTTTATGTTCTTTCCATCCGTCTCTGAAATAATGGGCACTCCCGAATCCTTCAAATCTTTAATTGGCTGCGAAAGAACTGTATATGCTTCTTCTCTTTTTCCAAAAGGGATGTGCGAACATCTATATCCTTTGTATGGTTATAGTGCCTCATTAATTCCTTTTGTCAAAACAAGGTTGCCAATATGGTGACTTAAACACATTAAGGCCAGCCCACATGCATAAATACATCGAGCCACAATTCTGGTGTCCCTCTTCTCCATGCCAAATGCCATGTTTGAGGGGTCCTTTTGTTCTCCTTCTTAAGGTAATCTCTTCATTCAAGGGAGTTTTGAGTGACACTGACAGAGTTTTAGATTGATTTTGAATGAAAGGATGATTGGAGTGTGTGGGTGGTTTTGGTAAACCCCTTCCTTGTAAAGGAATTGTTCTAGAGCTAGCTCTTTTAGATTACAAGTTAGTTTCCTCTTGCTCGTTCATGTATCCAATATTTGGGCCTTTTTGATCTTGTCACGCTTTCTAATCTCCATTTATGTTACCTCAGGAAAATGAGCTTTCAAGCGAGTATTTGGGAACTAAAATGACTTATTGCAAATGGTTGCATATGCATTATCTTATTCCACCACCAACAATGTTCTCCAACTCTTAGACATGTCTCCATAGAGGAGAAGGATAAGAACACCTCCCGATTTTTGTAGCCCTCGTAACATATTTATAGCTTATCACTATTTCTCCTATCTACCATCTATCTATCCTTCTGTTTTTTCCTTTTTTATTCCATATTTGCATGGTTCAAATAAATTTATCTACCCCCTTCTTAATATACTTCTTGATATATAATCCAAGTGGTATCAAATGAAGATGTCACCTGGGTGCTGATTAAAGACAACCTATTCCTGACTAAGTAATGGCCACTAAGAAACTGAGCCACAATTCAGTAATGATAAAATTAAACGATATTGAATTTTGTTCTGTAACAAATGAAGAGGTTTATCATGTGGAATCCATAGAGGATTCAATATGAAATATATTTTAAAATGTGTTGAAGGATTCCACCTCATACCAAGACAGATTTTCACAGTATCTAAGTTATATATTCCCAATAATCATTAGTTATTCAACCTCATTTCATATACATTTATGACATCTAACTATTATATTTGTAAGAGCCATTCCATATTTGAGCTACCTTTTCATAAATTAACTGTTTTATAGTTTATAAATTGAGAAATGTTACATATTATAATAGTTGTTTACATTGTAGGAACTAGGCCCACTACCTTTCCTCCTTTCTTGAAAAACTTTGAATCTGAAGCATCTAAGAAATGTTTAAACTAGAAGCATAATATTCTTTGTTAATCAGACTTCTTTCATGTTTCCATCATGAATAAAAACATCTACAAAAGGCTGATTTTTTCTTCAAAACAAATGAAGATACATCATGATATGAATGCTGAAAATACTTAGATTATCAATCATTTTTAGGATGAATATCCATCAAATGCTAATTGTAAGAGGTAATCAAATTTTGGTATTAATGTAAAAAAATCAACTTAATTGCTTATAATTTCTAGCGATTATTTGTAAGAATATGACACAGATATCTTTTGAGAATGTCAAAGCTTTCCCCACTCAAGATGATGTTGTTGATGGAAAAGCGATAGCCTCAAATGATGACTTGCATGATTAGGATGATGACAAGGTTCAATATTAGAAATTTAAGGAATAGTTTAGAGCATAGTTCGCATACTCGTATTGGCAAATACTTCGCAACCAAAAAAATTGACTCGGAAAAAACTTGCAATACTCGATGAATACTTGGGAATACTCTATAACTTAAAAAATACGCAATTTTCTTTAAAAACATAAATTTTAAGCAACACATACTATAAAATGTATTAAATAAGTCCATAAAATGTTGGAGAAGTGTTTTCTATTAGATTTGTATACAAATACAATACAAAATCGCATCATCATACAAATACAACAACCGATCGATAAGTAATATGAATTTATGATGATTGACATTGAAAATTATCATCATAAATTTCATATCTATCATTCAAGTTACAATATATAATAAGTTACATTTTCCTCTTCCCCGTTCTAGAGAAATATTGGGGAGAGGGTCTAGTGCCTCTACTAGTCCCCACACTTGGTTGCGTCTCCTCGCTCCTCTTAGAAGGCTGTGACTCTGGCTCCAACCTGGAAGTAGATGGTGGTGGCTCCTCTGTTGCATGTTGAGATCACCTCCAAAGATGTCATCCAATCCAATATCTCCTGCTAGTGCTTCTCCCTCCATAGCTTCCCTCTCAAAAGAAGCAATCTCATCCTCTGTGAACACAGGGATTTCCTCTTCTCGTGCCCAATCCACTTGCTGTATGGATCTATCTCATCCAAATCAATAAGCTCCTCTGATGTGGCCTCCACTTTTCTTGTGCGAAGCCGGAGATTGTATTGCACAAAAACCAAGTCGTTGAGCCATTTTTGACTCAACTTGTTGTGCTTCTTCGTGTGAATGGCCTCAAACAAACTCCGTTGCATTCACATCCAGAAGCATTACAAGGTTGAGATAGAATTATGAGGGCTAGCTTTTGAAGATGCGGGGTATTTCCTTCCCAATCCTCCCACCAAAAACCTACAAATAAGATAATCAAAAGTTTATAAGTAATTAATAAAATTAAATCTGTAACTAATAAGTAACTTGGTAAACATTCTATCTTTTATTACTTGGTGTATGTGTGGTTCTCCCTCGAATTACTAACATCGAAGAAAAGAGCCTCCCCTAACATGTTTGTAATTTGCACTTTAAAATGACTGAGGTCCCTCGTTTCAACATCTGGTATCATCCTCTCAATACATGTTGAAAGGCCCTCCATAACCTCTCTGTTCACATCTTTGAAGCTATCGGAGAAGAAATACTTGGGGTTGAGGTAGTACCCCATTTGCGCATGAATAGGTTGGTTGAGTTGATTGTTCTACCTCCGATCAATAATCTCCCAAAAGGGACCATATCTAACGATATCCCTCCTATAATAGTTTTGGATAGACTCTTTGGCCCTATCCATGCCCTCATAAATATACCCCATAGGGTTTTGCTCCCCATCAACCAAACGCAAAACCCTCACCAACAATTCTGACACTTGTATTCAAATTAAAATGTAAGGTTACAAACTTACAAATAAAGTAAAATAGTAAAAACAATAAATTGATAATTTAACAAATTAAAATAAAGGAATGAAATATAAATTGAAGTTTGAAATTACCTTGATGATCTCTATAGCTCTCTTTGCAAAGATATCATCAAAAACTATTTTTGCAACCCTCTCTCCATCCACTTTCTTTGAATATTGTGAGTCTAGCCATGCTTGACTCACAAACATTTGCTTCAAAGATGTCAACAAACTAGAAATACTTTGCAACGTCAAGAAGTTAGTTGCAAACCTTGTGACACCGGCTCGAACAAGCTCTTTCCCTTTGTGTGTTCTCTCATCAAGCTCAAAACCCAAGGGTGATTGTATATGTACTTTGTTATGTTTCTTGCATCTTCTACAACCGGCCTCACCCAATCAATTTTGCTTATGTCATCCAAAATAAGGTCAAGGCAATGCGCTGCACAAGGAGTCCAAAAGAGTGATGGATGTCTCTCCTGCAGTAGTCTCCTAGCCGCCACATATGCTGCTGCATTATCTGTGACAACTTGCACAACATTCCAGTATACCAACCTCCAATACAACCGTCTCGAACATAACACTCAAATTCTCTGCATTTTTACTATGTTAGAGGCATCAACAAACTTCAAAAACACCATCACATTATTTGAAGCCGCTAAAAAATTAATAAGGGTGTGGTTCCTTCCATCCGTCCACCCATCTGAAAGAATGGTGCATCTCGTATTTGTTCCATTGTTTCTTTTGTTCTTGTAGAATTGTAGTAAAGCATCTACACCCCAGAGCAATTTCCCACTCAAATCTTTTGGAGAGGGTGCCTTGTACCTTTTCCTAATTATCACAACGCCGATAGCAAGTATTCCCAGATGGACTCTTTATCCACTTCCTTATGCATATCGTTGTTCCAGGTTGTACCTTGGAATGAAGGTTGTGCTCTAGGTGTGTTCCTTGTCACAAAATAGCTCTGTATGCCTTTGCTCGAACTCGATGAAGATGTGCCTCTTCTAGCTCTTCTTGTTCAAATGTGTGGACCATGAGTAGAGCCCACAATTGTTACCGTATCATCCTCTAAATCTTTTGTCATTGCAGCCCCAAGTCTAATAGCTTGTGCGATGGCTGCCTGCACCCTTTCCCTCTCTAGTTTTTTCTCCACTAGCTCTGCCAGCTCTGCTCTCATCTCTCGCTTTACCTCTTTTGTAACATTGGGGCAAACCACAATGTCTCGGCAAACAATAGATGCAAGGTGATACTTCAAACGATTGATACTTCTAGACATTGTTCTGCCACATAAATTGCAAGTAACTGCTCTTGCAGCTTGCTCCACGTACACCATACTTCCAAGCTTGGGTATGGGCATTTATAGAACGGTTCCTGCTAGTGATGCTGACCTAGATGTTGAGTCTGATGCCATTGTGAAGCTCTAATCTGCAACACAATGCACATTTAAAAATTAAAAAAACGTAAGCTTAATTAAATTAAAAAAAATGTGCTTGAATAACCATATTTCATCGTAATTTAATAAAAATGATATACCTACGGTTGCAAATGAGTATTAAAAATTTAAAATGATTCACAATCACATTGAACGCATTTAAATTTACAGAACATATTCCATGAATCGATTACAATACGCATACATAAAATTTAAATATTTAGAACAATTTGCGTAAAAAAAAAATACATACCTCCTACAAATGACCATAAAAAATAAAAGTATTCGATTATACATAAAATTTAAATATTTAGAACGAATTTGCGTAAAAAAAAAACATACCTCTGGCTACAAATGACCATAAAAAAGAAAAGTATTCGATTTTACATTACATGTATTTAGAATTACAATATGAATCTATAAAACATAAATAATATACACCAAATTTGGAAAAACTTGAAAGAATTAAAAAAACTTACCTCCAAATGCAATTCTCCAAATTCTCTCTTTGAATTTGCTCCAAAATTGCTCAACACAAGCAATGCAAGCTCAAATGGTTGTGTGAATGAAATGAAGTGTTGTAGGGCCTTATAAAGGGAAAAAACGTGTATTGTGAGTGTAAAACCACGTTTCCGTGTCCAGGTCGCGTCAAAGTAGTTTAAGTCACAAACTTGTTGAGTTGTGGCGAGTACACAACTCGGCGAGCCATTTTGGCAAGTTTTAATCGCGAGTATCCGTTTGGTTGACGAATGGCAAGTACTCGCCGAGTTTTCTTACTATGGTTTAGACTCTTAGAGCATGCATGGCACAATCAAACTTCTTAGTTATAGTGACAACTACATTATCGGTAGTGGCATACTTTTTGCATGGTTCAAAAATACATTGCAATGTGGTTTGATGTCTTGATTTTTACTCTTTCATAATTTTTGAAAATCAAAACCATGTAATTTCTTGTGAATTTTACATTTTTGTTGCAAATTTGTTGTGTTTTCAAATCACGACATTTATTCTCGAGTCATAAGATATCATCATCTCTATTTATTAATTTGGCTCTTAATGAGACAATTTCCGATTTAAATTGTCTTCAAATTTTTCTTATGTTATCTGCATAATCAAACCTCCTAGTTGTCTTGTTAACTATAATAATAAGCTGAAAATTGAGGTTACTTCTTTGTATCATCTTTTGAATTAGGTGATCTTTATGTTGTAAATCTACCTTTCTTTTAAATAGTTTACCCCCGGTCTCCATATTTTTGTTCATTGAAAAGACGCATATGAGTACTATCATCAAATTGTAATTATTTTTATGCCCGGATAAGTTAAATAAGTCCTCATATCTCGTACCTTTTACAATTCACACCTTGTATCTCAAGTCTTTTTGAATATCCCTTCTTTTTACATCTCACAACTTTTTGTATATCCCTCCTTGCTATATTTTCCACCTTTTGTATCCCATACACGATGTTTGTCGATGTTGAAAGGGTTTTAGTTTTGAATATACCTCCTAGTAAGTGATCGTCCGATATTTATGTAGCTGTTGATGATTTTGAAAGTAGGAGTAACTAAAAGTTTTCCCAAAAGGGATGGATTGTTCCGCTAGATATTAGAATTGCCCACAAAGCAATGATGCATTAAATTGCCAATTTCTTTAGGACCCTCTTGCTTGTGAATTATTAGAAGGTATTTTGAAACCATCAAGTAGCTCTTTCTGTTGGCAAAATTGTCGGCTCCTTGTGGGATTCATGACATGGACTGACCG
The DNA here is from genome assembly GCA_018340775.1 of Taxus wallichiana var. yunnanensis. Lineage (NCBI taxonomy): Eukaryota > Viridiplantae > Streptophyta > Pinopsida > Cupressales > Taxaceae > Taxus > Taxus wallichiana. Next base: position 447,886,286 of record CM031238.1, read on the forward strand.
CCTCCCGTGGATTCATTAACTCTATTGCTTGATCGAAATTGATGGGTCGACCTTTTTGGTTTATACGGCAATCGCTTCCAACAATTGGTATCAGAGCGAAAGGTCACGGGTTCGAATCCCTTGGGTAACGTTGGGGGAGTTTGTTGGCAAAATTGTCAGTGCTCCCCATGCGATTTGTGACATGGATTAACCGCCTCCTGTGGATTCATTAACTCTAGCGCTTGTATCGAAATTGATGGGTTGACCTTTTGGTTTAACGACAATCGCTTCCAACATTTCCTAGTCTGAATCAAATTGGAATTGACACATATACCAGATTTACACCATATCATTTATTCTTTATCATTTGGGCCGTATGAATTGTAACGAGTAAAATAATATTTGGAGAAAGCTTGGCCATCGCTAGAACCTTAAGACCATTTATTACAATTTTAGTCATATGTCTCATCCATTTTCAAGATTGTACACCCATTGTCATCAACATGTTGGACCTCTTTGGACACAAATTTTTGAGGCTCTTGTCCTAGTATATTCTCCCTAGAATACATGTCTCTTTCCAAATCATTCATGGAAGCCAACACTCTACCCATTCTTTAACTTAAATTTAGACAGGGGGCTAGACAAAATAATCTTGGGTGGGTAATAAGAGTGAGATGTTTGAATATACACTGCCCCCTTGGTCGAGGGAGACATGCTCATCTGCCTAATCTTTACGATGTATCATGACAAAGCCACCAACACCTCTTGTCAATCGGAAGTAATAACTCAAAATATAAGTCAACCTTTGGTACTGCTAATACATTGGCCACCTCTATCTCTCAAGGCTCTAGATTAAGAATTACGACTTAATATTGTAACTTCTAGTAGTTGCATGCAAGATGTCGCATTGAGGCTTAATCCCATCATCCATAACATAAGGCAATTGTTAGAATATTTCACTTCTTGTCATTTATTGCATATCCCAAGAAATTATTGTTGCTTAGCAAGCAAGGCCCAATTATCCTAGAGACATCATTATACCTTATTACGCTTCCAAGATCAGAAATTGTTGACGTGTCTCTAGGAGTGTGACCAAATTTAGGTCTAGCATAGATCTATCACAGAAAGCTATGCCCACCCTTCAACAAATATTACAAATTGTCTTTTCCTCGATCAACAAGATGTGTTGACTGGCAGATGAAAAGATTACACTTGTAATCCTAATCGAGGATGTGTATGGGGCTCTATGCGTGCTGATACTCTCAATTATTGTGCGAATTGGGTAAGATGTTAAGATCACTAGCCAAGCCAATATTAAGGTCAAATTCCTCGACTTCTGCACAAAAATTAAGGTGGTTGAGAAGGAATATGATAGAAAAAGGGCAATGTATACTGAAATATGTAACATTGTATTGATAAATATGATAGGCACAGAAAAGATGATGCATAAAATATGTTAGGGTATTAAATGCGATAAGAGGTACATCTGAAAGGGAACATCCATACAAATAGGTAGTTCGTAAGAAGTCCCCACTGCTTGAGATGCTTTTCCTTAAAGCATAATAGGAGAAGAATGTTTATCCTTAAAAATTGGCTGTCGGAAGAGGCTTTTTCTCTTTGTAGTTTTTTGCCCTTGATTAGAAATTCTGTAAATTCTTTTCGTTGATTACAAATACTGGAGCCCTTTCTTGAATCATTTTCTCTATTCATTGGGACAATACCAGCTTCACTCTCCAAGGTAGAAATCCCCTAAGTGTGTGCTGCCGAGCTTCACTAGTATACCTAAAGAATCAACGTGGAAAATGTTCTCATGTGTAGCAACAAATTGACACGTAAAGCTATATCAACTCCGGACATAGGCAAGGTATTGAATTTTTCAGTAAAATATAATTCTGCATTGTGAATCTATGCTTGTAACATCTCTCTTGACAAGTTTTTGTAGTACCGCAAACTTCCATAACATTGAAATCTTTAGTGGGATGGACAAACAAACCAGGTCTTGTTGTTGATGTCGTGTCAATAAAGCAATGAGGGATAGCAGAACTAATAAATTCACCGTTATTCTATTTTTCTCAACATTGCCCTTGACATTTTTATATTTTAGGGACGAATATTTTCAGTTAGAATGTCTAGTGATACTGTTGTTTGGAATTTATTTTTAAGTCAGCTGATTGCTATGAAATTGGAATGTTTTATCTTACATTATCACTGTTTTCCACATGATTATCGTTTAATACTCTGCTGGATGGAAATTTTTATCTTGTGCCATTTTTGCCAAAATTAGTTTGGCATGGTTGTGGTGCTATAAATCTTTAATTGTCATTATTGTGCTTTTTTTTATATAAGGATGAATTAGAGATTCTTTATTGATACAATGTTCTCAACAATACAAGATTCATGCATTGCATCTTGGAGGGTTGAAATCTTATGTATATTCAATTCATCTCTAATGTTGGATTGTGTTAGAATATGCAAAGAGAAGAAAGAATACAGAAGGCAAACTGCACTGTCCAAATGATACAGGCAGAGGTTTATTTATTGAGAGAGAGGTGGTTGAACAGTTACCAACCAAACAACTACATAACTGTTTTTACATTCTATATAATGTGTTATATTTTAACAGATTGCAGAGCTTTAATGTAAGTTTCCATTATCAAATGCTTAGGAACATTTTTCATAAGCTTGGAGAAAGTCTCCCAATCCAAAGAATATTGACCAACTACTTTGGTATGGCACAGTCACGTCGACATATACAGGAAACTTACAACAAAACCATTTAATATCACTATGAATCCATTCATTTCCAGAGACCACCAATCATGCAACAACGGCAATTGATTATTTGTTTGAGTTACTAGGGTTCAAAGAAATGATGCTTGATCTTATTCATCCGGTTGATAGCCTTGTAAGGATCCTCACCATGGTACTTAGGAAGATCTCTCCATATCGCCTCAAACCAATTAGCATGCTATAAGTGGCTTCTCCTTCACTACAGTTCAAGCTGCTCCTTGTCCATTTCAGTGTAAGTGGGCTCTTCTGCACATGGTCTTAAATGTTTGAATGAGTGAAATAAAATCCTGGGTTATAATTATCTTTCATTGACAATAATTGCTAGTCAAGGAAGGTTTATAAGGCTTTACATGCACCAAAAGCTTTGCCATTCTGGAACAGGATTTTGGGTGAAAGTCCTGGAGTTCATGTGTTACTATCTTCGTTCTCTTTAGTACTAACATTGCTTGGAGGTGCTTGTGTCCTCTGTGGGTTGTCTTGCTTTGTGATTGTTATCAATATGCTAGATGAGAGAGGTCATATAGAAATGTTCACTCATGGAATTTGGTCATCAAAGAGATGGCTTTCTATATACATGGTAAAAATCCCATGAAAACATAACTATCACCAAAAAAATCTTTTAAAAGGATTTTGTTTGCGGCTTTGCTTTTGGTTCTTATGTTCACACATTCTTAGAGAGTCTGATCACGGAAGAAGAGGTCTCAAACTTTACAAGATTTGCACACTTCGATAACAATTTTGTGTTTTGCATTTGTATTAGCCAGGGCATGATGCAGTCAAGGATAAAGGCCCAAGAAAATGGCTACCTTGTCCTTGCAGCTTTATCCTTCACCACCGAAAACCTGCTATTTCTGATTATAGAGGCTTTTGGGCCTCTCTTTGTTAGACAACAGAATTATGTTGAACATGATGAGCCTGACCTTGCAGACAACTGGTATTGTTTGTCATTCAATATGCAACAACATACATCTGAGCATAAGCCAACGCTAATCTGGGACACTTTACAATCATCAAGGATTCAAACAATACTTACACTACATTTACAACGTATTTCATTCACTCTAGTTGCACGACTAACTCACTAAGATGACATGCATCATAGTATTACAATACCACAGATGTCATCCTTAACTTCTAATGTAAAACAACAATATCAACATCCATCTTAATCCTCCTAAGTAAGTAGATAACAAAGAATATGACTTTCGAAATTTACCAACACTTTACTTCAATCCAATACTTGAATCCTTGCCACAGGATTTCCAATTTCTCTCAATCTCATTCAAGTACAATATGGATTGACATCTGTTACAAGTTTGCTGCCAATCCTTTCCTAAACACCTGAAATGTTGTTCTTTCACTCCCTTTGAATCCTGTCCTTCTTTGCAAGCTCTGTCTGCAACTATCACAGGCTCTCCCCTTAAGCTAAGAACAATCCATGAGGTTCCTTCTTGTTAGCTCCCCTCTCCGTCAAAGAGACTAACCATTTTGTCAGCTGCCTTCTTTTTCTTAGATTTCTCTCTCCAAGAGATCCAATTACATCCAAAAAGATTCTTTTATGACTTCTGGAGATGTCTTGAAATGCCCAAGATGAGAAAACAAATCCTTTTGGGCCACTTTCTTTTTGCCATCAATGCAGGTGAAACCGCCGCTTTATGTAGAGTGGCGGTTGCGTTATTGCCCGATGGTTTTGAAATCGCCCTTAATGCAAACCGGCAGTTATGAGAGAGCCGCTTGGTGTTGCATAACTGCCCCAATCTTTTCATCACCATGCAGAGTCTTGAAACATCCAAGGGCTAAAAGTTTTGCATATGAACTTGAAATCCAGTGTCATTTTTTTTGATAATGCACAAGCTTTTGAAAATTTGAGGAGATTCCAAAATTGCAATCATATTCTATTTTGGATGTATTCCTCATGACCTTTTTGTTTTTGCACAAGAACCTATTATTTTCATGTCACCAATGGTCGTAACCTTTCGTTGAATCTTATTAACAATCGATTGACTTAACTGAGTTTGATTTTGTACATGATCCAATTCCATGTTGAAACATTTAAAGAATATTAACAAAGCTAGTCGAACACATTACTAAATGTTTTTTGGGTGATGCAAGTTTTTCAGCACCCCTTGGATGTCTCTCTCTCCCCTCACTCTCTCCCACACCTGAAATTTGGTTTTGAAGGAGTCTTCCTAATGCAGTCTGTTTTTACTGAATAGGTTGTTCCAGGGGAGTTAACCATTGTAACAGGAGTCCCCAATTCAGGAAAGAGCGAATGGATTGATGCCCTCTTGTGTAATTTGAATCGTCTTAATGGTTGGAAGTTTGCTCTTTGTTCCATGGAAAACAAGGTAAATGTTTGAGATCTATTCATTTGTTTTCATTTTTGAGATAACATGACGTTATATTTGTATTTTTCTTCAGTTTTAGTTCAAATTGGATATACCTAACCTATAGGGTGCCTATATGCAGGTTCGTGAGCATGCAAGAAAACTGCTTGAAAAAAATTAAAAACCTTTTTCTCCACTAAGTAAGTATCTTCTTTGTGATTGGTGTTCTATTCAAAGAAAACTTGGAGAGACTTTGTTTATATTTACCAAATATTTTATTTCATAAAACGGAAAATATAATCATTATATATTAATATGTGAGAAAAAGCATATAAGCTATTAAGAATTTTTAGTGATGGCATATAGTCAAATTAGGTAAGTTTTACAGAACAGTTTGGTGATGTTTATGTGAAAATTGACTACCACTTGGCATACCTATTGTTTCCAAGAATGGAAAAATCTAGCCAAATAGTAAAAACTAGCCTAATAAAGATTCACTTGGTGGTATATTTCCTCCAGCCAACTTATAAAATACCATGTAGTTTATTCTAAATTTATCTAGTTGCACTCCTTGTATAAATGTTTTTGTTTTTAGACCATTAGTCATGCTGGAAAATGTCTAGTTATTTTGAATATCTAATTTGTCAATCCTAGCTGTACTAGTATCAAAATTAAAAATAGAGAAAAAAGCTTGTGCATTAATTATATGGAGATTAGAGGTGTGAAAATTAAACTCTTTAAAATACCAAGCATAATCCCAATTTGTTTCGGTATAGTTCCAAATGCTTCTTGTCGAAGAGCATTACATTTTTAATGATGAAGTCAAGTAAGTTTGGAAATTTTTCTGTATCATTTTTTTATATGTGGCATTGATGAATTAATTATCGTAGTATTGTACACAAGAAACTAACAATTTAGCCTCTTTAATAATTTGAAGAAAAATTCCAAAGATTGTTGCCTTTTCTTTGAGGTATTAATTAAAAGCTGTTCTGCTTTCCTAATTAATTTGTTGGGCTGATTCTACCTCGTATGGAGTTAAAATAGCTTTTGGTTTACAGGCCTCTTAAGCAATGTTAGTTTCCAAGAGTAGTGTATTGCTAACATACCTTTGGTTTGAATAGGCATGTGAGGCAATACAAGATAATAAGTGTGCATGTAAAATAGATGTCTTTGCCTCTTGAATATCTTTATTTAGAGCTTCATCCATAATGTTGAAACAAGTGAGTTGAATGAAAATCTTGTTAATCAATTCCTCAAGAAGACTAAAAAGGGGTTAAGAGCATTCAATTAACAATTAATTAGTAGCTTGGGATTGTAATGCAACAAGCAATCGAATCAACTTCTTTAATAATACCAAAATGTGGAAGGATTGTTGGTTGGATTGACAAAACACTTATCTACATGTCTAGCCTTATCAATATTACAAATCAGTTCAGGTGGATGTAGAATGATTGATTTCTTCAGAAATAATTATAAGTTGCAAGGGCTCTTGATACCCAAGCATCCTCTTCAATGCTATGAAAAAAGAGACAAATCTCAGTTCCTTCCTTGAAAAGACCCAACCAATGCCAATGAGGTGTGGTGGCTGAATACAAACGTTTGCACCTCACTAGCATTTGCTATCAACTATTTCACTCGATCAATTTTCTGAATGTCCTTTGATACATTGTCATTGCATGCAAACAAGAAGGCCAATAGGTGTGAATTTAAGTATTCTTAATCGAATTCAATGTTTCTACAAATAAACGACATATGTGACAATCTGCACAACTGGCCAACCTTCTCTATAGCATCTTTCTGTAATTGAAACTGAAATCAATGTCCTTGAACTTTCAAGAGCAATTGATGACTTAGGAAAGAAGGGATTGCTATGTATGTGAAAATGATATTGATGAGTGGGTGGTGCCTTATATCTGTCCCCCCACACATGATAATAGAATACCTATTCTTCAGTCATGCCTCCTTTATCAAGAATGGGGTTTTTCAATCTGGTTTCCCCTTGAGGCACATGAGGTTAACTTGCTTTACATGCCTTGTGGGATTCCTTCTTATAACAAGGGGACCAAACAACGTGTAATAGGATATCATTGGGAAAGAGGATTTTGTATCCAGGTTTGCAGCCATCGTTTGTCCTCTAGATGACCCTTATTATGATTTATCATTAGTAATTGCAGAGCTAAGAGCTACATAATCAACCTTAGAAACATTTATTGAAGTAACCGTAGATTAACAGGGTACTAGATGCAATTGAAGAAGAAAGGTCTCCTTTTGTATTCCACAAGCTTGTCAATTTATTCCTCACCTCAAGTGTAATTTTCCCACAACTTGGTATGTGTAAAAGATGCACATTAAACTTGGTGGATATCTTGTATAGTCATGATTTCAAATTTTGAATTTAATAGACGACTTTCATTTGGTTATCTTAGCTACTTCTAATGAGTCAAACACTTGGAAGGAGTTTGAGGTTGATATATAGTCATGCTCTTCTCTTTTTGCATTTTCCACTTTCTCATGCAAGCTTTTGCTCTACTAGTCACAAAGTTTTATGTCATCCTTTATATATGTTTTGCTTGAGCTATAAGTGCTCAAAAGCACATGCTTTTACCCATTGAATTAGCATCGTTGGATTGCGTAAGTGTGGATGGTTTTGAAGCGGATGCCATGTGGCGACATATTGCAACATGTACCAGTTTGTGCGGAATTTGGTGGAGTGTTGCACATGTGTGATGAACATGATGTGCAATGATGTGAGATCATAACACGAGGTACAATATCATAGCATTGGAAGGAGAGATAATTCATAGTTAGGAGGCCGAATGTGTGCAATGTGTGGGTGAGTGGATAGTGACGCTTGGCATGATATCACAATATAGCATTATGGGGCTCAATGGGTGAGATAGTCTAGCCGTGCAATAGGTTTACGTGGGTATGTGATGTGCGGGGTTGTGAGAATAAGACATGTAGTATAATTCCATGCGGAGAATGGGTTGCAGATTCATAGAATGCGATAAACTAGCGAACAGTGCTTTAAAGGCATGGGTTATGCGCTAGTTCAACATAATGACACATGGTGGCCTCTTGCATGGTACACCACTTGTGGGGAGTACGATAAGACATGGTGTGTGAAGACAATAAAATAACATGTGGGGATATATGACAATAGTGAGCGCTTATCCAGTTTTCTTGAGTAAAATAGAGTGTTGGGAATGTGTGATGATGCAAGATCATGACCCATTGCGTGGGATCACAATATGGGTTTTTAGGTGAGATAGTTGGGTTGCGTGTATATGTGGTGTGCTTGGATGCAAGTTCAAGACATATGGCACCATATTGCATCCGTGAATGGTTCGCGAGGTTCATGCGGTGTGATAGACTATCGCACATGGTGTTGAAGGTATGGGTTGTGCGATGGTGCGAAAGATAATGACCCATGGTGGTCTCTAGGATAGTTAAACATTTGTGGAAGTACAATAAGGTAGCGTGTGATTTTTGTGAGATTGTTGGTGCAGCCAAGGGAAACAAAATAAGAAAGCGAAAAGGGTTGTTAGGCCAAAGAGCTTGTAGGGAGAGTAACTTGTAATATAGAGTTTTCGGAAAAAGGCATGCAAGGGAGAGCCTTAAGGAGGGGCGAGAATAGAAAAGTAGAAGCAAGCTCAATGAAGGATTGAGAATATAGGGTTTTCCGTAGTGTTGTTGATGGCTGTTTTGTTAAAGGTGGAGATGGTCAATTCCTCATTGCCCACTTTGGTTTTAGGACTGTTTTGTTGGATTTATTGTACTTTGCTTGTGTTTTACACGATTTATGTGATTTTTAAATGTGTGGTCATAATGAGTCTTTGTCTTTTGGTTTCAGCTTGTTTCTTGATACAATTTTTGCTGTGTTAGGATCCTCTCCCTAGGTATTTTTAGCAAAACAAACTTTTTAGAAATTGGGAACAATTTTGGAGATTTTGGCTTGAATGGTTTGGAAATCCTAGTGCTGATGCCCACTCTATGGAATGCTGATTTGAGCGACATTGGAGAGATTATTTGTTCATAATGTCTCTTACATAAGGTGGGAAAATGTGTCCTGATTTTTGTAATAGAGGTGAGGACTTCATCTATACTTTGATCGTATACAAATGATTTGTAATGTATAGACTAATGAGATTAAGTCTCAAGAATTGTCTTTTGGTGCTATTTCTACCACCTACATCGTTCCTAGTGGTTCGGCTAATTTTGGCCACTATTGTTGAGGCATGGTGAGATATCCTATTTGTTGCCTTTCTGACATCAACAATTGAGTGTATGGATGTGCTTATTTTTGAGGTGTGATTATTATTGGATTATTGTTGAGCAATACAAATGTGTCTCTCAAATTGGAAGGTTTGGGTGTGGACTTTTTGTGGATTTCCTTGTTATCCTTGGCATGAATGATTTTTGAGTTGATCGGTAGACTTACTTTACTCCGCCATCTAGGACAACTTTCTCATCGGGTTTGCAATGGTCTTGCCCAACTTTCAATGTTTTTAAGGTGGTAGTCCAACACCTCCTTTGCTCATAAGCTTTGTTTTCTACTAATAATCTCAAAGCTATTTGGTCAATTGATAGGCCATTCTTGTACCTCCTAGACATTGAAGAAGACACACCCTATCTACTTCTCCCTGCTTTGTAGGAAGCTCTCGAATTTTCAACTTGTTGCCTCTCACATAGGAAATGCTGCTTATTTTGCTCCTGACTTGAATTTATAATTTTCTTCTCTCAAAATGCCCAAAATTGAGCATGGTCTTTCGTCTTTCCCTCGTAGTCCACTTTGTACCAGTGGTAAGCCAAGCTCTCATACATTGTGGTGTTAGTTTCCCATAGCTGCTCCTACTTTGAGAAAACGAGGAAGGGTCCCTTAACACATGGGTGGATTGTATGCAACTGAATGGATTGGCTTGGGAAAAGGCCCTATTGGTATCAACATCATTCTCAATAGTCCAATGCTCACTATGAATCAATTCGATGGCGGGGCATTTGTGTCGTTGTTTCTTTTGATGTTTGCTTTGTCCTCTCTACAAAAGACAATATGAATGACTTCCTAGATGGGCGTGCGAAGTTGCTCAAACCTTTTGTTGACAAATAGTTAACCGCAATCAACTTCTCGTCTTAGCTGCTCCATAAAATGAATGGAGACATTTCACGTTGCTTTTATCGTCGCTTGCTTTCTATGAAGTTTTTATATATTTTACCATACCATGCTTATTTTGTATAGAACCCTTGAATAAACCAATCAAATTAAAAATTACAAATGTATCTCTTGGCTATTGGTTGCTTTATTTTTATCCATTCTTGTTGAAATGTGGAGACACATCAGATATGCCTTTGTTTACAATTTTAGGAAATAAATGTGTTGTTGACTATGTTGATATAGCGAAGTATGAGGTAAGTTTGCAATGAAAACTAGATATCATTAGGTGTCTATACGATTCAATCAAATAGGGGCTCAAGATGTAGTTAACCAAGAGGATTTGATCGTTCGTGTGGTTCGCAATATCTCATTGTTGCTATTTGGCATGTTCTGGTTTGCACTAGAAACTTAAGCATCATCCCACACACACGTGTGCAAATTGCAAGTCCTATTTCCTCTTTTGCAATGTTGTTTAGGTCCCTCAATATCTCTACCGTACCACAACTTTGAAGAAGTGCCAACAGAGGATGACAAATTGATGATCAGTTATAAAGGAGTTGTTCAACTTGTTTGTATAGTAATACATTCTTATTATTTGTAGGGGACGATGAGATATTGAGATAGATTTGTAGTACGTAGACATTACACATTTGACCTCTCGCACCTTGTACAAAGCTAAGCAAAATAGGACTTTGCAATTACAATTTAATCTGTGTCCATTGTCTTCTTCGTTCTTTCCTTTGTCTTACTAGAGTTTGATACTGTTTACACCCTAATTAGATTTTAGAATGTTTGTATAACAACTAAGAAGGATGTAAGGACTAACAACATGTAGACTATTCTAATCTAATTAACTTCCAACATCAATTATACAAAACCAAAATAATATATTCACACTTGAAATGAACTAAACGATTGATAAATGATAAGTAACTTGCTCAAAACATGAGAGGAGAGATAGAATTAGCTATTTAGGCTGGTTTTGGAGTGATCTCGTATGCAAATAGGCAAGTGGAACAAGAAGATTTGGAGCTGTAATTTTGCACACCTAGGCAGAACTATAAGGTCCTGATAAGGACTTAGTAGTTTCAAAATGGGAGATAGTCATTTTCTTAAACTTTCATGTGTGTTTTGCTTGTCTGGAAATGGTGCTCACTGTGTGTTGCTCTTGCTTGCACAACCTCGGGATGACCTCTGATGACCTGGAACAAGGTAGAAACCCTAACAACATGCATAACCCTTCATTAGAGCATTAAAAACAAAAGGAGAAAAACATGTGTGAGTGTTTGAGTTTAGACCTCATTGGGTGGTCGAATCCCAACTGCTGAACCAATCTCCGTGTTGCACTACACATCCTTGTTGTAGAAATCAAGCATCATCTAGTTCTCCTAAGTGCTTGTGCAAGTGTGTATAGATAACCAAACCCTTAGGGGTACCCTCATGTCTCTTGACACCAAGATAGTGGGCTAACTACGTAGTATAGAATGTACATAGTGTCGTAATGAGATGGGATATGCTTTGCCTCAACTATGGGGGCTAACCTTTTTGTTGTTTGAAACCCTTGTGCCATGCTTGAGTCACTTTGCTTTTGTTTAAGACATGGCTATATGATCTTTGCATGCTTGTAGATGGATGAAGCTAGACTATTTGACTTGGTTGAGTGCTTTCAGATTTGTAGTAGGGACTGCCCTACATGATGTGCTACTAATTTAGGAAGATTTAGGAACCCTTTGAGTGCTCCTGGAATGATATTTGCAAATAGGATATTTTGTAGAATTCTAGGTGAGTTATAAGGTGATAATGAATTTCTTATATAGTCTTCCGTAGGTGAGATATTCTATTAAGGCCGACCCTAAGAAGATGAAATGACCCAAAGAATGATTTAGAATTGAAAATAGAGTTGGTGATTGAAAGAGGGGTTGGATTGTAAAGGTTAGTCAAGATCGAACTCCACATCCCGACCCTTCAATACGGTTTTGGACAAGAGAGAGAAACATCTAAATTGAAAGTTGTGCCATGATGAATATCAAATGTTTTATGCTACTTTGATTGAATAATATTTTCAGAATTGACAACAGAGCATAGTGTAAAGATAAATAAGTGAGTAGTAACAGAGAGATGAAGAGATTGAATTCCAAATGTGAGCATTTGTTTTAACAAGGATACAAGGTCAAACTTGGCATTATATAAGGACAAGTTACCAAATTTTAGTGTCTACATTTGCCCCTCTTTAAGTGTGTAATTAAAAATTGCATGCTTAAAGGAAAAATATACATTTGAGTGTGCACACACACTTTGCCTTCACTCGAAGGGACTTCGTGATGTGTTGGTGTTGGCATGCTCCATGATGAAACTTGCAACAACACAAAGTGTAGTCAATGTCTATGATAGAAATTGAACTTTAACTCAAAATATAAATAATGCTTGTAAATTTGAACATTGCAAAAAGTATGCAAAGGAGATGCAAAACATGGAAATAATACACCTGTTTGTTGTGTAAAGGGAGAAGCTTTTGTTGTTATTGTGCCTTAAAGAGTTGGAATTTTCTTTGGAGATGTCGGAGGATTGGGGGTGATCAGTTCCCAATGTTGTGCCACAGGAGATGGTAGAGAGGAGGAAGGATTAGACTACAAAGAACCCATGTGCTTCGATGTCTTCTCCTTTTGAGAATGTGAAGCGAGGGAGGAAAGATCAGTCTATGAAGCTCGCATTTTTACTTCAACGCTTTCCTTATTTGAGAATCTGGTGAGAGGAGGAAAGGTTAGTCTTTGAAGCTCACAACATTACTTCGACACTTTCCGTTAAACCCACAAATCACACCGCTGCAAATGGATCTAGGCCCAATCTGGTCCAACTTGAAAAAAAAGACCTGGGAAAGGAATGGACATTGCCATGCCCCCAAAGGTGCTACTGTGCTTGAATTGGTTATGTAGAATTTTGAAAATTTTCTAGGGAGGAAGCCCATGCCCCAAACCCATTCTATAACTTGTATTTGAAATAACGTTGTGAAGAAGGAATGAAGTACTCATGCCCCTATAACCTACTTTGAACTATGTCATTTGTATCTATAACTATGTAAAAATCCTGTAAAAAACTTTGATAAAATTTTTGAGAAACTGAAATTTGAGTTAAATTGTCTTGTGTTTGGGAACATATGAAAAGGTCAAGACCGTACCATGATCATGATTATCAGACTATACATGGTTTTGACCTTGTTTGAATTCTACCACATTTCAATATTTGTGACCTTTTCTCGAGGATATGATCTTTGTGAAAATCTATTTTTGTATCCTGTAATCTATCTCTAATCTTAGAAATACCTTTTGAATGCCCCCACTTTTGAGTGTGTGTGATAAAGCATTTGAGCATGCAACTCAAAAGAATAGATGTATACCCATGTACTATATGTGATAATTTGTAAAAATATATCGAAGGTTGTAGTGGTGGCCACTGTAAGAATCTTGCACTTAGTAAAAGGGTTGTGCATGGTGGAAACCATGTTGTGAGAAAGAAAAACATGCAACAAGTAACAAACAAGAATACATGTGTAAAGCAACTAGTACCAACAAGAATAATATCAATCATGTCCTATTCAATAGTAAAACAAGTTCATAATCAACATAGTAATCTTTTTAAAAGCCATAGGAAAAACAATAGTGTAATTATCAATGTTAGCTAAAACAACATTCTACATACAATCAAGTGAATAGTAACATGTGGAAGCATATTCATATGCATGCATGGAGCCACAAACATGGGACACCCACAACGTCACAAGTCAATCGCAGTAGAAGGCACAATGTGCCAAAATCAGAGAAGGAAATTCATATACATAAAGTAGGCATGGAGTCACAATCATGGGACACCCACAATGTCACAAGACAATCAAGGCCCTTGGGCCATATAAAGCAAATAGGCATAACATCATAATTAGAAAAGATAATCAATCAATCCATGCAATGAATCAATCAAGGAATGAACTTGCATAAATAAGTAGTGATAATAACATAGAAATCAAGTGTAACAAGTAGTAATAGTAATAACATACATAGTAATATAAGTTAGCATCGCACAAAACACATGTTAGTTCTATTGATCCAATAGATAGCAATAAACACTATGTATGTAATCAAGCGTGATGAGGAAGGTGTAAAGTAACATATAATGAAACAAAAGCACACCGTAGCGTGGGAGATGCCCCTAAGAGAGTAGTGTAAGGAACCAAGATGGCTCCTATCATCGTGTAACAATCTATGAGTGTCTTGCATCAAGATCAAGATACCTTGTGAACATACATGTGAACACATGCGTAAAGAATAGATATGCTATGTATCAAATCAATGTGACAAACATCATGTATAAAGTAATAGGCTAGCCAAGAAAACTAGAATAGGTCCTGATTTTGTATTTTTGCTCATATTTGAATGTTTTTATATTATGTGATTATTTGAATGTTTTTGAAGTGTTTTGAAAATAGATATGTACAAGAAATGGGATAACAAAAGATCTATTCGATAAAGGCCTCATGAAGAGGCATGTCATGTGTAGTAGGTGGAGGGGATGTAGGCCCTCAAGTAGCAGAAGAGACGAAGGATGCTCATGTATGTTCCGTGTAGAATCCATAATATGTGCCGAAGGTGAGTGAGGGTAAGAAGAGCCCATGGGATGTGTTGAATGTAGAAGATGATTGCATTAAAGGCCAAAGCAAATGTGTTTGCCGACGAGAGTGTGTGTTTTAGGTGGTTGAGAAGGAGACCTATGTATGGGTGTATGATAAGATATATCATGAGTAGTAATAAATGAAATTGTAGTAGATGTATTAACACTAAAAATAGAGACCGTATGAGTCTGGCCATGCCATGATGATGGAGCTGCAAATGGGATTCCCTAATTGTGACCACTTGATTATTCTAAATGAACGTGGCACATTGGTATAATATAGAAGGTATTACCGCAAAATGTGCAAGCCATGTGCAACCTAGACTCATGCTACAGGATGTAAGAGAAGATGCCACCAATAACATAAGAGAAAAGGTAAAGAAGGCCTACTATAAGTGATACTACAAGATGCCAAATGTTTGTGTGAAGATCAACAATGACATAGTGTACCAAGAGAGCATAGTAATTGAAAAGTGCACATATTATGGGGTGTAGTGCTATTAACCAAAAATTTGTGTATGTGTAGAGACAAACCATGCCCGTATATCAATATTATCAAAGACAATAACCGAAAAAGATGCCGTGATGAAAACAGTTTCAATCATGGCACCAAACATGTGATTATAAGATGGGGGAGGTGGGACAACACGATAAGCATTGTGGACTTCTAGGATAGATTTGGTAGTATCATGATCCGAAATGGATCACTAAAGATTTTCATCTTTGGGTTGCCATTAGTAGGTTTGGGTTGAGGTGTATTCTTATATTTAATAGTACTAACATCAAGTAAATCTTAGATAACGTGACGAAGATTAACAAAGTTATTAGTGGAGTGACGTATACATCGGTGGTAATCAAAGTGAGCAATGATATCAAATTTCCTACCATGAGGTGTGCTTGGATCAACCTCAAGTAGTGGAGGGAGAGATAGAAGATTGCACTCAAGTAATTGAAGCACTTTTTGAGGTGAGCAAGGTAGATGAGTTAACGCGCCATTCGATGAGAGGTTTGCAATTGTAGCTTCATAGGTTGTGACACGACATTGACTTTGTTTTAGTGTCGGCTTTATCATCGTAGCTTTGCTCTTAAAAGTAGCCTTGGATTAAAACTTATGAGTAGAAGTGCTAGGAGGATGAACAACATATTTGAGCTTGTTTCATGCTGAGGAGCTTAGCTTTGTGTTCTTTCAAAGTATGACAAAGATGATCGAATGAATGGAACTTGTCAAACACCACAAATTCTTGCACATGAACTAGGAGACTGAGTAAAATGATCTTATAATTCGGTATCGACCAATATATTGTTCATCTTAGAAAGTGTAGTCTTATATTGCATGACACAATCGCTAATGGGCTCATTGGAACCTTGTCGCATTTTAGCCATTTGAGCATAGGGCAATTTGTTACAAATGTAGATAGAAAAATGTGCGAGAAATTGATTAGCTTGAGGAGTTAATGTTCTACTCGAATTTGTAAGGCGAAGTCTTTGAGACTCATGAGGAAAAAGTGTGGTAAGCGATGTATCATTGAAAGAATAGTCCAAGCAAGAAAAATGAAACATGCGAAGGTGCTCTCAAGGTCACCTTTACCATCATATACGGTAGTTTAGGAGGAATGAAACCGATAGGTAAAGGGTATGAAGCTACTTTGGGTGCAAGTGGGTAATGAAGCAATTTGGTAGAATCCTTAAGTACGGGAAAAAGTGGATGAGCGTCATTATCAACATTAGAAATTATATCCGCACAATTAGATGGAGATTGAGTGATGGAGGAGGAGATGTTGGCTCTAGTGGAATGAAATTCTCATCAATCTTGACATCTCGTTGAAACATAATATCATGAGTGATATGACTAATGAAGATGAATGGTCAGCTATTCTTGTCCATGGACTTGCGTTTGTCATCAAGAATAAACACCCAAGCATTACTTCCAAACATCATGAACTCTAAATACATCGGACTTGATACGACCAAGATTCTTCACGTGTTTTGTTTCGCACTACCGTGTGGGGTATGTGATTTTGGATATAAGTCACACACTTCATTGCTTCAACCCATAATTTGGGTGCCATATCCTTGTATTGAATCATGCATGTTATGTGACTAAAACCCCGAATCATTATAAGTAATGAAGAGTTGTCAAATTTCTAAAGACAAGTTCGGTTTGAGGCTTGTTAATACAAGTTTAAGATAAGATTCTTTATAAAGGCATTGTAATAAAGCTATTGGCTAACTAAAGGGATGAATATCCCGAGAATTTGATTAAAGATGCTTAATTTGACTTATGAAAAGGTGTGAGAACCATTGTGTTGGTTTGTAACCACCTGTGATGTATTATAAAAGAGATGTAAATATGAAAAAGAGAGAGAAACAAGTGAATGAATAGAGGAACAAAGGAAGAGAGACAAGGAATTGGGCTTGAATTATGGAGAAAGAGAACAAGCTGTGAAAAGAGTCTTAAGGACTTAGTGAATTTAGTCTGTGGAAGTAATTCTAAGGCTGACTAGGTTACAGGCAAGCAGTGGGCAAGAGAGAGGGGCACCAACGGTGTCCTAATCGGGGGTACAGAGTACAACCCCGGATGGTTCCTGGCCAGGGAAAGGTGAATATACACACAGTGTATAGTATTTTTCCTCTCATAAGCGGCCATAGTCTGGTGTCTGTAATCCTGTGGATGCATTGGAATTTTGGTATTAAGAATTCTTGAATTAGTGTTCTCTCTCTCTGTGTTGGAATTTTGGAATTAGAATTCCTGATCCTTGTCTTCTCTCGACATTGGGATTTCGTATCCATTGATTCAAATAAGTATTCTCTCTGTAAATTGTACAATTATCTCTGTAATTATGTAAATTCTGTTAAAAAGCTAACAATAAGAAGTTTAGTTCTTTTGTTTATTTGAATAAATAAGCAATTGAATGTATTCTGTCTATTTTGCTAGGTATACTGTTAAAAATATGTGATTGTTTATGAAAAAAATAGTGAATTGTAGAAATTAAATTAATGAAATACGTCAATTTAGATTTGAATGTCTGTTAAATTAAAATGAATTGTATGTTTCAATGGAAAATATGAATTAATATATGAAATTGACATTATTTTACAATATATGCCTACAACTTAATGGTGTTTTGGGCTAATTATCTGTATTCTGTATTTTTCAAGTTGTGTTGCTGTGTTTTCTGTCTTGTTACAGTTGAATTTCTTGTTTGTAAGCCGTGGACCCAAAAGTTTCCCTTGGAAATTGTTAATCCTGTGTTCTAAGTCCGCCCGACACAATGCAATATATAATTGCGAACATCGAGCCAATTAAAATGCTCCACGATTCGGAGTTTGCTAAGATACTTTTATGTTTTGGGAAGCTTTAGCCAATCAGAGAAGTCCGTGTGTTATTGTCTTGTCAGATTAACTGACTATTGCGAAGGATTTAGCCAATGAGAATACGACATTTTACTTTGCAATGTCAGGCTTTTGTCAGGCTTTTCTGTGCGTTTGCGAAGTGCGAACCAATGATAACACTCCACATTCTCGCAAATCTTGTTTTTCTGTCAAATGCAAAACCTGAACCAATTAGATTAAGTCACTGAATTAATGGTGTCAGTCTCTTGTCAGGTTTGTTGGATACTATGTTACACATGGATACAATTAGAATAAAATGATGGCTACACTATCTCAAGCATTGCTCCTTTGCGTCCTACAAACACTATATTGACTGATACAAGACATCCACACGATCATATCGCTGACTATTAGAATATAAGGCTTACCTTTAATTATTCAGTCATTATTTGTTATGTATTAGCTAATGTTATGTTGTAAACTCCTTAACCACTTTGTAACTATCTCTTGCATGGTAAAATGGTAGACACAAACTATTGTGTGTGCATTCCATTTCCTCTCATTTTTATCTCTATTCTCATCTTCTCACATTGGTATTAGAGCCATTGGTACCTGAAGGGGCTCGAGAGTACGGATGTCGAGGAGAAGATTGTCAAAGGTCATGTAGACCTGCAAATCAAAGAGAGAGACGGAGAAGATCATAGGAGGTTGTGAGGTTGTTCATGAGGCTTATGAATTTGTTGATGAAATACAAACTCGACGCTATTGACATAGTCTAAAAATTGCGAGTTAGAACAATGAAGGCTACAATCATTTCTTGTGCATGTTTTTGAAGAGTTCGTGCAAAACCCAGTCACAGTCATAGTGAATGAAAAACATGTATTTGAAAATTGAAGTAGAGTTTTTGAGGCTTGCGTGGAGAAGAATTATAGTCGTGACATACTAGTTGTGAATTCTACAATAATTGCAAGTTTCAACTGACAAAAGACAAGATTCCAATGAAATTCTATACGGCCTGCCAAAGCATGAATTAAATAAGAAAAGGTGTGATTTACAGAATGGTAGGGCATGAAATAAAGTTGTGATTTATAGACAACTAGGGCATGCATTAAATTACGAAAGTTGTGATTTTCAAGGTTTTTTTGTTTGAGTTTGAATGATGTCCAAGGCACAAGAAAATTTGTAGATTCTAAGGCAGGCCTGTTTAAAGACTATACCAGACCAAAAGGTAAGGTTTTTAATTTTGTACTTTGATATTTTCTCTGTAGGTAAGAAACAACAGTTAGAAATCATGATATAAAATTTGTATTTCTGCTGTCTAATTTTTGAGTAAAAAATCAGGTTACATTATTGTACTATTACATTTATGTTTGTGCATGAAGTGGGAAATTGAGAATATAGACTATAACTTTTATTGTTTCTGTGTTAACTTATGAATCTATAATCAAATAGTGAGTAAAATGGATAATGAAGTCACTATGTCTAGTTACATAAACAATCTAAGGTCTCTCATTAGACAGCTAGCAAAAGTCAATGTTATGGTAGATGGCGAAGATGCCAAAGCTATTTTTTAAACAATTTACCTTCTAGATAGAGCAAGGGAAAACTCAAAGACAAACCAAAGGGGTGTAAAATTTGTTGATGAAGAATATGTATTTTAAGAAACCCACAATTTTAGGACAGGATGGGATCTAGTGTAGATGAAGCTCAACATGGATGGTTGCCCATTTAGTTTGGGAGTTTGTGACTTTTGGAAATTATACCCTTACGAGATTCGTGAGACAACTTGCTGAAACACTGTGGATGTAGCTTGGCATAGATGGTTGTCCAACAATTTGGGAGGTTCTTAATTCGGGAGTTTGGGGAGATGAAATATGGAAACTCAAGAATTCAGCTTAGGAGCTACACCTTTACAAAGGTTACGGGGTAGCTTGCAGTTTTACTTGGTCAAAGAACTGTTTTCAAAGAGAAAGCTTCGGAGGAATGCATGACTCTATTGTTTAAATTTTTGTGTGTTTTGCTTTGTGTAGTGTAAGCCTTAAGAGGGGGTATTAGAATAAAAGGCTTAGTTTTTTTATAAGTCTCTATTAGTTATGTATTGACTCATGTTCGATTGTAACCTTCTCAACCACTTTGCATCTATCCCTAGTTTTGCCTTCTATTTTTGTTAGAAACTTCTAGTTTTGACATGTGGATTTCATCGGGACACTCCTCGGGTTGGGGCGGTTATTGGATGTCTTGGCCTAGATCATATTGCATATGGATTTCTGGATCTATCGAATCGGTCCAATTTAATTCGGATATTTTTTTCTTTTCTTTTTTGCATTAAATATTCATTTCTATACAATGCCACCTCCCAACCAACTTGTCGTGTTGTCTTGTGTTTTTGTAATGCACACAAATCACAATTTAAACTAGGACATTCTTAAAAAAATCTCTTAGGATCTTACTAAACACAACAATGCTTGAATCGGTTACACAAACCTGAACCCATTCGTGCAATGATTTAACTTTTACTTGGAATTAGGGAGAAGAGGACATTAAACTAAACGTAACAATACAAATCACAAAGCCTAAGCGCGAAGGTTTGCAAAGGGGAGAGACCATCATATGTACTACCCCTTTTCCCTCCACGAAGGAATCATGGCTAGCCTTTGGTTCTTCCAAGATGAAACACACCAAAAATTCATACCCTTTCTCTCCACTTAAATCACCCCTTTTCACTCCACTAAGACTAACCATGAATTCCCTTGGTTCCTCCAATGTAACAACACACAAATCTTTATTCCTCCCTTCAACTAACACCCCCTTTTCCCTCCACTAAACAATGATGTAGTCTCACCCCCACACATACATACACACATGTATAGAAACTTGACAACAATTATTTCAATTCAACATTTGGATAAAGGACCGATTCAAATACAATAGTTAGGCCAATGAGAGAAAGAAGGAAGGATTTTATGCACAATTTACATAGATTATAAATAGCTTACACACCTATTAAAATTAAATTTCTTATTTAATAGTTTGTTTGGCATAACATTTGAAGTGCATAATAAGGCATAGAACATTTGTTTTCAAGTTACAATATTCTATTCTCAGCTAGCATGTTTCCCTCATAGAACCACTTATTTTTATTCTATTCAAGCATACCAAGGTTTCACTAGTAATATTAAACAAAGTGAGCATTCTAAATTACACTTTATAATGGTCTCCTAAAGCGTTTTTACATAACATGCAACAATTTTATACAAGGCCTAAAATGATGTCTTCCCATTCGAGTTCAAGGTACAAATTGCAAAATACGTTGAGAACCATCTTAGTTACAAGCACAAGCGGTTTGAGAAAGGACGACACCCAAGGTGGAGGCTTAATGGCCTAAGACACTCTTGTATATATCTTTCCCTGGGTAGATATAGACAAGCAGAAGAATATAGAAATCAAAGAAGCTCAAATCCCTGACATTTATCCCAAGGCGCAGGAAAGTGGTGCACAGAAATGGATGTCGACAGGGTAAAGGATGCGCCCTTGGCGCACGGAAATGGCGCACGACAATGAGTGTTGACACTAAAATGTATGCGCCAAGGCGCAGGAAAGTGGCGCACAAAAATGGATGTCGACAGGGTAAAGGATGCGCCCTTGCGCACGGAAATGGCGCACGACAATGAGTGTTGACACTAAAATGTATGCGCTAAGGCGCAAGAAAGTGGCGCACAGAAATGGATGTCGACAGGGTAAAGGATGCGCCCTTGGCGCACGGAAATGGCGCATGACAATGAGTGTTGACACTAAAATGTATGCGCCAAGGCGCAGGAAAGTGGCGCACAGAAATGGATGTCGACAGGGTAAAGGATGCGCCCTTGGCGCACGGAAATGGCGCATGACAATGAGTGTTAACAGGGAAAAAGTTGTGCCTTGGCGCACGTAAGAGGATGTCGACACACACACGGATGCGCCTATGGCGCACCTTCAGGAGGCGCAACATTTTGAGCGCTGACAGGAAGCAGACCCTGGCGCAGATATTCAGATGGCCATAACTTTTGACTGGGAGCTCGGATTCATGCAAGGTTGGACTTTTGGAAAGCTTACAAGGTCCTCTATCCAACTATGACTGGATATCTTTAATTGGGTGAGAACAAATTCTTAAAAATGCAAAATACAGTTCGCCACTTTTGGGTTCGCTGGGGTTCTCACCTACCATCATAATGAGATGAATTAAATGCAACCTAGAGGTGGTTGGGGTAGTTTTGGAATTCCTCTCTCTTTTCTCTCTCATTCTTCCTATAAATTGTAAGGAGGGGCTTCTTTCTAAAGGTTGGACATTTTTGTTTTGCCCCTCCCTTCTTCTCTTTGGCAGGTGAATTTGTGGAGTTCAAACCTCCCATTTAAAACTGTAATGCAACCCTGCCTCTTGGCATTTTGCAGTGTGTTGTATCAATCTTTGGAGCAAATTAATGCATGTTTGTGGATGATTCTCAACCCTCTCTGTATTCATTTTTGCGTCCCTACCGATCTTTCCTTTGTGAATTTGGCTATCTGTGCATGATCTTATATTGCATTTTAATGGTCTGTGTTTATTGGCAAGACAGGTGTTTCTTCATTCCTCGGTGCATCACCTTTGTAGTTTAGGTTTTATTTTATGCATCTTCTTACCCTGTCTCCTTGGCAAGTTAGTTTAGGTTTTGAGTAAACCCTCTGCATTTTTACGTGTGCATCTGAACAGAGGAATAGGAACCGGCCTTCATCCGAGAGCTTTTCCATTTCGTGAGGTCCCACACTTGGGAAAAAGCTCCATGTTATGCAATCGCACTGAGAGTCTCAACCCATCGTGTTGCAGACTTTCAGGGGTGTTGTGATTCGCCATCAACAGACACTTGTAGAGGGCTTCCTTAATATGACCCCTTCCTTGCAGCCACACAAGATAAAAAGGGTATCATTTGTTGTTATTTAAGTTAAGCTATGATATCGGGGAATTCAAGGTCTGGAATTCAAGTCCCATCTTACACATATCAAATGGCATACAACAAGTGAGACAACAAGTAATAGTTTCTCACATGACTGGTGAGGGTCTCACCAAACTACTATAGTTCCACCATGATAAGTAGCAAGGTGATGCAAATTAGAAAGCCATTTTTGTTCCAAAAGTACAATGTTCCATTCATTACACCACGTGTGTTTTCCATACTAGAGTCACGTCATAACAAGAGGGTTAACAAGTATAACGGCTTACCATTCATATTGAGTTTGAGTAAGCTTAACAAGAAGCTTAAGAGGGAGAAACCCTAAGCAAGGATTTGTCGGATCAAAACTATAAGAGGGTCACATACGTGCGACCCACTTTGCATGGAGCCTACACATAACTAGAGACGTGATCTACGCATTTGCTACATACATTAAGTAGAGGATTATGCTCATCAAGAGATAGGTTTGCCATAAGCTACATATCCGGAGCTCGAGGTTTCAAGAGAGGAGTTTTATAATCGGTTGTTGTCAAGAATATTTAAATTGATGGAAAATTCATGTTTAAGACTAGTGTGAAGTGTTGCAAAGCCAACACACACTCTTTCACTATTTGTTTTTTTCGTAAGTTCATAATCTCAACGAGTCTTTTATATCGGTTAAATTAGTGTGCAAACATACATCCTAACATGATCCAAGTCAAGATTATATACGCATGATTCAAGTGATTTACATAGCTCAATCAAGATACAAATTCCACAACATTCACTAGTATTATCAAACACGTTATCAAATAATCAACTATTACTTAAGGCAAAAATATCCAATTTTCATTTTGATTACGTTCCTAAATTAAGCTTTACGATTTCTCTTTCAAAATGAATCTATACAATGGTAAGAAGATTAATTGTAAATACAATCTTTGAATAACTCCTAACATTTATGCTTTCGTCACAACGCTTGCCACCTACAACATATGTTACCACAAATGAGAGAGAGAGAGAGAGGGAGAGGAAAGAGAGAGGGAGAGTTGATTTCTCGACACAGTAGGGCAATTTTGTAGTGCGATTCCAAATTAATTTTGTAAAATTAAAAGTTGGGTCACCGCGACTTAATCACACTATAGCTAAAATTAGCTCAAACAACCACAAAATGGCTAGTTGGTATCCAAACAATTTGTAGTTGGACACTTTAAGCCAAAGTGACTCTCGAAATTATCTTGGAAAATGTGCTTCCCAGGGAAATAAGGGGGAATTAATTATAGGTCTCAATTCTCAATCGCGGGAGAGAAGGGGTTTGAGATGGTGGGACTTGATTTCTTGACTTGTAGGCAATTTTGTAGTGCTATTCCAAATTAATTTCGTAAAATTAAAAGTTAGTCGACTTGACTTAATCACACTATAGTTAAAATTAGCTCAAACAACCACAAAATGGCCTATTGGTTTCCAAACAAGAATTCTCACTTCAAACACATTCTTGTATATGAAGAGAATGCATAGAAATTGGCAGGAATAGAATATGAATAAAGATACTCATTTCAAAGGCACCATTATAGAGGAAAGTATCGAAACCCTCAAGTTTAGACTTCCACCCTATAAGCTAAAGTGGCTTTGAAACCCATGTAGAAAGAACACCTTCCAAACAATTATAGTGAAACCAAGTGTGGGATTCTAATCCCACTACCGAAATAAGCACGTTAGAGTTCTAAGTGATAGTTTCTTGGCTCGTGAGCAATTAATATTAGGGATTCCAAACTGAATTTATAACATTAGCAAGGTTGTTGTTTTAAGAGGCTAAGGTTTCTTCTTATGAAACTTTTGTGAACTAATTTCCACTCTAGAGGCTGTGTTATGTCATACCGCTTAAGTGTGCTTCCAAAGTGGTTTGTGTATCCAAAATAATTGTTTTCCAAGGTCGCTTTTCACTAATGAAACATGCATTTCCTACACTATTATAAAGATGAAAATCTATCATTAAACATTCATAGAACTCCAACATATCAAATAAAAACACGATTTCAACGGATTGGAAATAAAAACCCAATGACATTGCTAGCACGAGGGAGAGAGATCCATGCTCGTGTACACGAGGGACGGTGCACGCAGGTGTTGACAACTAGTCCCAACTCACATTCCATGAGTCCACAACAAGAGGTATTTTGTGAGCCAACTCACGTGCGTTGTGTACGCTTCCACATTTTGATAAACATCCACCTTCATAAATTGTTTGAATGCCCATACACTTCTCTCAACCTGTTTTTAGACACATGCTTTGGTGTATGCTTTAGTAAAGGTTGTGGTGTGTTGCTTTAATCCCACCAATGGTGTTTGCTCAAGTGCCGATAAGGCCTTTTCAACAAAATCTTTTTGTGCATTTCTTATTCTTGCGATTAGGCCCTATTTATTTAAGAAGTCATTCTTTCAAAATTGTTCCCTCATTCATTTACTTACACTAAAAAGCACCTTTTCTATTCCCTAGTCTAGTCCACCAATCATCCAAACCTAAACTATACTACAATAGCCATAATCCCACCCACCTCTCTAATAACTGTTGCACCAAAACCTCGAGGCATTAGTAAATCCGCACACTTGGATCGTAACATCCCATCACGGTCCATAACCTTGACCCCATGCTAGATTTGTATCCTTACCACAGGTGGACCATGTCCAACGCTATACGAGCCTCGGGCGAACAATGCAAAACTAGCTTAGGCACCCATGTCGTCTTGAACCCGCGTGGTTGCTTTGATACCAAATGGAATGAATCGTTAAACCAAAACCTCGAGGCATTAGTAAATCCGCACACAAAGGTCATAACATCAATGTAATGAACCGTTACACCAAAACCTTGAGACTTTAGTAGCCTAGACTTTGGGCTAGATTTGCACCCATATAACAAGATCACGCCCAACCCAATACGAGCCCAGGTGAAGATTGCAATGCCGACGTAGCCACCCGTGCTAGGAGTTCAACTTGGGTGGTTGCTCTAAAACCAAATGTAATGAATCACACACCAAAACCTCAAGGCGATAGTAAATTCGCACACCAATATCATAACAATGTCCCACAATGAAAATGACATGTCAAGATGCTAACAAATGAGCAGTTGCGGTGACACTAAGACGATGGCAACTGTTGAGATCCCTTCAGGAAGACGATAGATGAAAAAGGAGTGGGGCATTGCAGTTTCGACATGGATACATTGAGTAAAACCCTCCTGTTTTAGTACAAACTACGAATTCAAACATGATATGGGTTATACATGTAATTGTATAAGGCTAAGCAAGTATGATGGGGTTCACGAACCCACCCATTTTAATGCCTTATCCGTTTAAAACCCTTCCGTTTTAGTACAAATTACAACGCAAACATGATATGGGTTACCTACTGATTGTATAAGGCTAGAAAATATGAAGGGTTCAAGAACCTCCCATTTTAATGCTTTATATGTTAGGCACATATTTCCTACTCTAAATAGGAGTTTGGGAAAATAAAACAAAACGAATTAGAAACAACTTTTCTTTTAGAGATGGGACATGATTCAGGTTTATTAACTTGAAGGAGCTAATGAAATCGATTGCAATAATAGTCCATAGCAAAAGCAACCAAGTTTCAATTCTATTATGGTCCCTTGCCAAATTAAGATTGATTAACTTAGCACCTTGAACAACTAAAGCCTAAACAAAGAGATTGACTTGTTTTAATTCCTCACAAATAACTAATGCTTAAATGTGAAGAAGGCATAGAGACACAAGGTGGACAATTCGGACACGATCTTAAATTATGAAAACATATAAATAAAGAAAGGTCCATATCTTATGCTACTAATCAAGAATAACACGAAATGCTCATGGGATACAATGTTACGCGGGACGCGCCCCCTAGATTTTAGTGACGCCCTGACGCCTCGAATATTTTGGGACTTGGGAACTTCGTGGGGACGCCCCATTTTTTTTAAATCTTTCAAAAGTTTTATGATGTTTTTACATTTAAAAAGATGTTATTTTTACCAAGAACATCAAATGATAATCTTTAAAGTACCTAAAATACACGAAATACAGTTTAAATTTCTAAATGTCATTGGAAAAAATTAAAATATTGAAATAGTAATCTTTATGTATTATTTTAAAAGATGTTCCCTGTTGTCCCCAAAATTTGGGAATATTTTTGCCGTCCCCGAAACCCCGTCCCTCTCCCCCCGTCCTCCCATCCTCGAGACTTAGGTAACTATGATGTGACTATAATGTCATCTACATGATACATAGAATTAGAAAAGGCTCATGTCGATGCCCATAAGAAAAGATATAAAGAAAACATTACAAAGACTGCAGATTCACGAAGCTCCTTTGCATTAAATTCTTAATTGACTTTGTTCCGTTTGCACAAATTTGTCCCTTTCTACAAATTTTGTGTTATACCAAAGATCAGCAGAGTCACAAAACTGCTTTGCATTAAATTCTGAATCCATTTGATCCCTTTCCACAAATTTGTGCCCTTTTACAAATTTTGTGTTATATACCTCACATTCTTTTCTATCTCTTCCATATGTTCAATTCAACATCACATTTTTTAGGATGGAGTACTAACTCGAATAAAGAATGTGAACCAAATGGTCATGTGACCTATTGGTATCCAAATTGATTCTCCTTTGCAAGCTGAGCATCATCATAGATTTAACAAGAAGCCTAGAGACAGATAAATCATCATGTATGTCGTTTTGTAGCCGGGGAGGCGATTCAACTTGGCTCTTTGTCACTCAGATGTTGGAGAAATGGATAGCACCTTCAAAAGGATTTGATCTATCCTCACTACTTTAGGTCATGCCTTTCGACCAGGGTGAGAGGACCCGTTTTGTAACCTCTGTTGGTGAAGGAGAATGAAGATATCCTTCTTTGCACAAATTTGAAAGGAAACCTTGAGAAAATATGATCAATGCACCACAATTTAACTCTCACGAGTTGTCACTTCTAAAGAATGGTGATATTTTCTAAACAAGGTTAAGGTTACTAAAGACATTATGGAATCCTGATTGCTTCTACATATTTTGGCAGTATAATTTATTCATTTGTGGACATACGGGCAAACAGGGGTAGTTCAGGTAGGATTCATTGTTTTTGAATAATTTTGGTGGGAGATTAAGTAGGATAAACCTGATTTTTGCCAGATCTTTGAGAACCTTCACAACAATTGGAAAACTAAATGACAGAATGCTTCAGAATAGCTAAAATATTCCTTCAACTAGAAGGTGTGCATCAATGGAAGCCCGATTTGCACGGTTTCACACAATCTCCAAGAATTTAACACGAAGGCTTGAGTTAAAAGGCTCAATTAAACATTATCAATCTCTGGTTCATCACGTCTAAGATACACTCAAAGGCTTATAGACAATCTTTATCAACAAAATGACAGTAAAGTGATTTTAAATTGTTTATCTCATTATAGGATGAAGGCTCTTCTCATAATGAAATTGATAATGCCACTAAACTATCACAAGGACAAGATCCTATGTGATTCAGAGAGATTATAACATAAGATTGCAATAGGAACAAGAAATACTATTTGTAGACATTTTGAAATAAAGCAGACACATATTTGCCCAAGATTAACACAGATTAATTCGAAGTTGATTAGATTCATCAGCAGGGGAAGGTTTCTTGAACAATCTCAAAACTTGTCAATCGCTATACACTTGCAACCAACTTGACATGATCAAATCTAAAACATAAGAGATTAACAGGTTTCTCAAATGGTCTCTCAGGAAGATGGGATTTCTCAGATTTTCTCACAAAATTTTTACCCCCGACCTTTTGCATGACTAAAGCATGCTTTTTATAACACTCAATTTACATCCAAGCTTTCCCCCCAAGAAAAGAATATTTGAGGAACCTTTGTTACATGTTTGATCATGATTTCCAGAAAATGACGTTTAACAGGTTTGCAACAAAAAGTTGCTAGTTGTTCAAAAAGGTGAATCATTGCAAATATCTCCATCATTGTTTTAACTGGGAGCACGTTTTCATCCTTCGTGCATGCAACCTCCATCATTTCCTTTTTTCCCATTCTTTCCTGCAATTTTGCTTTGCATCCACTTCTTTGGTAATTCACGTTTTTATAGTGCTCGAGCAATTCCAACTTCAAATTATCAACCTTTACATTCCTTGGACTCACAAATTAAGCTCTAAATCCATTCAATTGCACTTTGAGACAAAAGCGACAAGGAATTTCATCAAAAACGATGAAAAACAATGCGTATTCGCATCTCCAGAAGTCTTGGAGCAAAAATGGCGGCAAAATTAGATGCAATGCACAACAACCATTGATTCTGCTCTTTCTCAACTTTAGATTAGAGCCGTCCACGTGGAAAAATTTGATTCAAGCGGCCTGGGTTGCCTTTTGCATTTTATGACTTTTGGAGAAAATGCACAATTTTCACATTTTGCCCTGCCCCTCTCGCCTTTGAAATACACGCTCGACACATGGCTTAAACTAGGCCTTTGATGGAGTCGCGGTTCATTTATGCAATTTTGAACAAAAAGGCAAAATTTCCAATTTTCCTCCGCCAACCTGCCTTCCTGCTTGTAAATTTTGATGTGGGCCCCAACGGAGTTGCGGGTTATTTCATAACTTTGCTCTTTTTCACAAAAAGGCAAAAAACTTCAAAATGTTCCGCTTCCTGCTTCCCCGCTTGTAACTTGAAAAGCTGCCTCGTGT
The DNA here is from genome assembly GCA_018340775.1 of Taxus wallichiana var. yunnanensis. Classification (NCBI taxonomy): domain Eukaryota; kingdom Viridiplantae; phylum Streptophyta; class Pinopsida; order Cupressales; family Taxaceae; genus Taxus; species Taxus wallichiana. Next base: position 447,916,198 of record CM031238.1, read on the forward strand.
GCTTCGGGGTCAAAGTAAGACTTTTTCCCTGCCGCTTCATATCTGTTGAATAACCAATTAGATGCTATCGGGCGCGGGGCCAATTTGATATTTTTACAAATGTGACAAAAGTGGCAAATTTCACCAAAAAGACCCGCCGGGCCGCATCCAATAAAAATGAACACGTATACACCTTCGGGGCAAAAAGAGAAATTCGCTCCGCCTTTATAAATTTGACCGGCCAATCAGAACTCAACGGGGCTTGGGGCCAAATTGATCTTTTTGCAAACATAGCAAAAAGTTACAAGTTATAAAATAGACCCGACGTGCCTCATCCAATCAAAAGAGACCACGTAGCTGAAGATGCTGAGATATAATTTGACGGGAAAACACGCCGTCGAACAGTAAGATGCAGGGGAACTTCACCATTTGCACCCAGAATTGAATCTTTCTTCAAGGACAAAGAATTTGCAAATAATTCATGGCTCGACAACAATCCACGACCATAGAGAAGGATTTACAATAACACCTTGGTAAAGATAAAACTTGTACGCATCCATTCGGGAGATAGAAAATACAACGAACCAGGCAGATTGGGAAATTTTTAGAACAAACGGGCGAGATCAAATCGAGCACCAACATGACCAATCATTCCCTTCAACTTCCAATTGTTTTCTTGGTCATTTTGTCTTGTTGTTTTATGCAAGTGTATCAAATTAATTAAATATTAAATTTGTCGTCGGAGTTTTCTCTGGATATTTCCTACTTTTGTCTTTTCTTTCTCCACTTTTTTTGAGCTCTTAAATTAGCGAAGAACACTTTAGTCCAAGACAAATACTTGTGTTATCTTGCACACAAATATCCCCATTATCCATTTCCTTGGAAAATATCCCTCTAGGCATAATTGATCACCCTAAATTCATAAGTTTCAATGATAAATCTTGACAATCGGGAAATTTTTTATTTTCTTTTAATACTGCTTTTTTCATTTTCTGCATTGTAAAGCTCTGTTGGCTTTGTTGTGCCTTTTGTTTTGTGAAGACCCAACAACTTAGGAAGATATCCATGATCTTGCGAAGGACTCCAAAGATCATGATGCTTTCCTTCTTGTGACGCTCTTCACAACTTGCAAAGTTCCTTAAGAGGTGAAAGAAGAGCACAAAGAAAGAAATTCATATTATTCCTCGATAAAGATTGATGATAAGCACAAACCAACAGAAACTGAAGGGAGCAAAATTTCCAGAAATATTTCTTAAAAGTCCATTATTTGGGGAAATTCATTGATTGATCATTATTTAAGATTTTAAGGAGAACTGGTCCCAATTTTGCAAATTTTGGGTGTGTCGGTGACAACCATCTGGTAGGTCTAGTAATTAAAGTCTTACGTATGTTTATGTAATACGATATTTTTTACACGCTGTGCCCGTGCTGGGGCCTGAAAGTGTCCCTAGGTACCCTTTAAGAAAATCCCCAAGTTGTAGTGCAGCAGTTAAAGTGGAACATTGGTTATGTGCAACCTAGGTTCAATCCCACTTGCAGTCAGGTGATCTATAGTGCGGGATGCCCAAAATTCGCAATGTGTGGACCGGTTGTACTAGTTACTGGTGAAAATTGTACTGGAATGGGGTTTTGGGCTCCTTATTATCGCCCGTGTTAATCCAATAAAAAAGTATAATATTCTTGCACGTGCAGATAGTGCACACACGTGCCTGTACGTGTGTTTGTGTGTGCGTGCGCATGCGTAACCATGGCTAGAATATAAATTCCAACTGAATTTGGGTTGGATTCATTGAATGTGATTGAGATCTAAACTTGGCTGCGAGTTAAATGGAACCACCAACTTTGGTTTGAACTTAAAGCTTTATTGCAGAAGAAATTCCTTCTGCACGTATATCATTTATAGTTGCTCTTTACTGCCCTTAAGTTGCAGTTTTTATTTTTTGCATCTCTTGGAATTTAGTCAAAGCTTTTATATCTCCCGCTGTTATTCATTTATAGATTGCAGCTTCTAGTGTATTTCTGATAGTGGTTTTCCATTATTTGTACTTGTAGTATCTCTTGGAATAAGTCAAAACTTTAATATCTCCTGTGGTTATTCATGTAAAGGTTGTAGCTTCTAGTGTATTTGTGATAGTGGTTTTCTGTTATTCTGTCATCTATGAAAGTATTTTTATATTCTTCCATAGGTAATGTAATGCTGCCATTGAAACCTTGTGAGAGGCTGATTGTTATCCACATCTGATTTGTCATGCGTGTGATAGAATGTAGCTTCTGAGAGAGTTCATTTATTGGTACATGATTTGATGCATATAACATATTCATGCTGTGCCTTGTGTGCCTTACATGACTTCCTATTTACAGGTATGGAGATTCTATATCTCGGATGAGTGTTGATGAACTGGAGTATGGAAAGCAATGGCTAAATGAAACATTTTGTCTAATAAGGCAAGCGATCTATTTATGAAATTTTTGGCCTCATTTTTTAATGCATGGAGCAGGCTGTATTTTACTTTTGAATATGGCATGGTAAATGTGAAAATATCAACATATCTCACCTTCCCACCTCACTCTATCAATGCAAATATATCCATGATTGAACAGTAACAAAATACTTCGAGCAAATAGAAGATTAACAAAGCAATTGTTTGGCGGTGTCGAAAGACACCTAAAGAAGGATAATCCAATTTATAATAGAAATGGAATGAATGAATGATATGTCTGATAAGGTGGCAGGCATTGGCTTTATACAAATGCTTATCATACTAAATCAACATATGCTAAGAGGGTACACCGATGTTTCGTAAGCCACCAGCCCTAGTACATTATAATTACATTTGCAAGTTACACACTACACTAGGAAAGGTGAATGTTAGAAAATACACTTAACCCGAATGTAACACGAATACACTTAACCTTCCTTTAATCTCAGCCTTATCTGTAACACGAATGGGTTCTTTTTGGACATCTCGGATGTGGTTGCAGAACGGGTTTATTCTTCCATGAATAACACCATTCTAGAAAAGATTCTAGGTAGTCGCCCAAAAATTGATGAGTTTCGAAAATGGGAAAGCAGAAAGTGGTAGCCCAAAGGTTCAATGGATATAGTAGCTTATGCTAATTCCTTTTTTGTGGTCTCCCTGTCACTGGAAGAGGATTTCTTAAACATTCTTGTGGGGGCCATGGTTCATGGGTAGAGCTGTGGTGTTGGTTCAAAAGTGGAAATTGGGTTTCAACCCGCTCGAGACCACCATTAAGGAATACCCTCTTTGGGTTAGACTCCTGGTCTCGCCCCATGAATACAAGGCTTTGGACATCCTTCGTGGGATAGTGAAAGCCATTGGGTCTTTGGTTATCATAGACCCTGTTACATGTATGATGTGCGAAGACCTCGACTTCTCTTTGCGACTTTGTGTTAATGTGGCTCCGCACGTAGATCTCGTGATGAGCTCCATTTTTGTCATGTTAAACCCTGTTTAAATATGTTTAAACCCTGTTCAAACTCATACCATTTTTGATATCATGATGCACGATGGACAATGATACTCTTTATATTTAATACTTTACTATGATTATGAAGAAATTATTGTGTATACTTGTGATGTTTTTATCTTGTTGATTTTGTTGCATAAATGGCTTGAATAAGATTGTTGATGAACATTAACTTCATTTCTAGAAAGAAGTATATGTTGAGTTATCACATAAAGCGCATGACTTAATTCATGAAGGAGCATAGGACTCTATTTGGTGTATTAGCGCAGGACTCTCATCCGCTTAACAAGGGTCTCAGCAAGCGCCTCCAGATCATCTAGGTCACCAGTCCAACTTCTTCGGAACTTGGGGGAACTCACGTGTAGCTCGGAACTCTGAAGTCACAGTTTTCAACACTACACCCTGAACAAGAATCATCGCCATTAATTCAACAACCATTCAAGCCACACAAGGAGGAAATATGACCAACAGTTGGAGACACATCTTGATTTAGTTCTCTTCTGTCATTTAACGATTTGAGAATCTTCTAGAGGTGATTGACTCCTTCATGGAGTCAATCATGATTCTCTCTTCAGTTGTCGAGAATATTTCAAGTTCAAGCACTTAATGAACTGCTTTTTCATTAATGTATCTCCCGAATAGGAAGTTTTCACTTCAGTTAGCACTTAATAAGAAGACTTAGTCATTAGAATAGCTACTTCTCTCCTAATGGAACTAGAACATCTCTTGTACAAAAGAGATCATGTACTCAGACTTAGGGTCTCAATTTTTTTCAGTTGTTTCAATTCACTATAATGAGCATTTTAATTCAATAAAGATAACATATTGTGGTAACTTTTGTTGTTTTGATCCAAGTATTAAACCTGATCGAAGGATAGGAACAAGGGCTACTCCTAACCAATGAAAAGGGAGTTTATGTTTATTTCTTTTCAAACTTCGCGAATGCATTTACCGTTCTAACATTTATTTCATTATTTCAATGTGCTTATGTTTCCGAATCGATTAACCTTTCCATTCTGCATTTCATTTTAATGTTATCGTTAAGCATTTCCTTTGTAATCACGATCAGTTCACCATCTTCTTAGGTTTTGTTACTAAAGCACGTCTCTGCAAAAATCGTTCCTACTATTTCCTTTTTTGCAAACAGCCGTGGACACCGCCTAGATTGACTAAATGATATGATTAAAGTACGAGCATCAACCACACTCGTCATCTCGCACAAAGCATAAAGTTGAAATCAAAATGGTGAGTCCATACTCGAGAAAATTGGCTATGCGTTCGCACCTTTCATTTGCTTCTCATGTTTCGAAAGCGTGACACAACGTGAAAATGTGTCTAAAGGCCAAAGAAGATGTTGCTCTCAAAGCCCAGCTCAAAAAGAATAAGGGAAGCACCGGGAAGATTCGAAATGAAAAGGATTCATGAACCAAGATGCTAGTGGACCCTCCAAGATAGTCCCTACTTGGATGCAAATTAATAAATCTACAAAAGTCAAGGGACAATGTAATAAATCTTCAGAGCCCAAGAAGCAAAGTCCTGAAAAGATAGTACCAGGGCTTCTGGAGGAAGTTGAATAGAGATGAAGGTTAGGAAAAAGTCAGCAATGACGTTGTAGAGCAAGAAACAAGAAATAAGGAGTAGTGGTTGTTTTGCAAGAAGATAGTATCATCGGCTCCATCGTGCGGATAATCGTGGTAGCAACGCTTTTAAGCCAAAGACCGATGAATCCTTTTGATAACTAGCAACAAGTTTAATGTGTTGATATCAATCTGGAGGACATCGCTACAGTTGAAGAAGACTTACAACGTATTTTGGAGACAAATAAAAGTCTTGATAGTCTGTTTGATTCACTCTCAGAAGGATCTCAATCAGGTGTACCCAAGGATAAGGAAATCTTGTCAGAAAGCACAAAAGAAAAAGGAAATGACGGTATTACAGAATTGGGCTCCTCTCGCTGGCTTTGATGGAAACAAAGAAAAGTCCTAGAATCTCGCCAAAAAGAAAAGCGACGCTAGGACAAGGGGAGCTAAGGCAGATGTAGGAGCCAACAAAGCCTCATCGGGAGATCGTCCGAGAAGGAAAAAAGGGAGAGAGCCTCTAGGAAGGAAATAATGGAAGGAAAGCAACGACCTCTAGTGGTAGGCCAAAGAAACTTTGCAAGATGATTATTTTGTCTTGGAATATAAGGGGTTTAAATAACCCCAACAAACATAAGATTTTATCGGACATTAGGAGTACCAAGAAACTCTGACATCATGTTAATTCAGGAAACCAAGATGAACCAGTGAGGATGGAAGACTTTCATAAATCTTTTTGGAAAGATGTTGGCTTTCAAAGTTAAGCTTCAAGGGCACCTCTCGAGGATTGCTTTGTCGTGGAATAAGATTCTTCTCGAAGGTAACCCTCTTCTAAACATTCAACATCATATTAATCCTTTTCACCTTAATTAGTAGCAATAAACAGTTTATTCTTTCAAATGTTTATGCACCCAACTCTTCCACTGGGATAAGAGTGCTATGGGAAGATATGTCTACATTCAGAAGGATGTTTAATGAACCAAGCTGGATTATAGGGGAGATTTCAATACTCCCTTAATTCCCTTAGAAAAAAGGGGGTGTTAATATTTATTCGGAGAGCATGGAAGACTTGGCTAATTTCATTAGCTGGAATGGGCTTTATGACCTAGCTCTCAGTGGCTCAAAATACACTTGGACCAATAGGCAAAATGGGTAAAATCCGATTCAAATAAGAGTGGACCGCTTCTTGGTAAATTATCAATGGATCCAGGAGCAACAATATACACTTTCCTCTTTGGCACGCATTGGATCTGACCATAATCTAATCATCCTCAACTACGATGAAATGGGGCAAACCAAAGACAAACCTTTTAGGTTTGAATAAATGTGGACTACCCACCCAGATTTGGAAAAGATGATAGAAGAATGGTGGAATATTGAAGTTAGAGGGAATAACATGTTTCAGGTTTTAGCAACATTAAAAAATGTTAAATCAAATATCAAGAAATGGAATAAAGGAGTATTTGGTAACATTTTTTTTAAAAAAAGCAAAATTTATGAGGAGCTTTGGGAATTGGAAGAAATAATGGAACAAGGGGGATGGAGCATTGAGGATAAAGATAAGGAAAAGGCTCTCCTTGTGGACTATCATAATATGTTAAGCAAAGGAGATCTACTAGAAGCAAAAATCTAGAATAACTTGGCTCAAAGAAGGTGATCAACACTAAATTCTTCCATATTTCAGCCACTATAAAAGATAACAAAGGGAGGATTCAAGAAATAAGAAAAGAAGATGGTGAAATGGCAACCGAGGCCAAAGATATTTGGAACACCATTATCTCATTCTTCCGGAAATGCTATTGTTGAAACTCTCAATCTTTTTGAGCCTATCATGAATATTGAGGAAAATAAAGAACGATAGTTATTCCTTCGGAGGAAGAAGTTAAGGCTATTCTATCTGAAATGGAGGGGGACAAAACCCCTGGACATGACGGTTTCCCTGCATTCTTCTTCCAGATGTATTGGGATATTGTTAAAAAAGAGGTTATTGTGGTCTAGGATTTCTTCCGAATGGGTAGTTTGTTAAAGCAAACCAATCGTACATATATAACCCTCATTCCAAAAAAATCAAGTGCCAAGGATTTGGGGGACTTCACCTATAAGTCTCTGCAATACTATGTACAAACTAATTTCAAAAATTGTGGCTTTTAGGATGAGGGATGTCCTTGGTAATTTTATATCTCCTAATTAGGGAGCATTTGTGCCGCCGTCAGATTCTCTAAAGTATTATATCCATTCATGAGACGATTCACTCAATGGACCAATTTAATAGAGAGGCTATGATGGTCAAGCCCATGCATGCAAAAAGCCTATGACTGTGTTTCATTGAGTTTCATGTTTTCAAAGTTTTCCAAAATGGGGTTTCACCCACATTTCATCAAAATGATTCATGCTTGTACCTTTGCCCCCAGTTTTTCTATTATTATAAATGGTAATCCGAATGGTTTCTTCAACTCGAAAGAGGTCTCAGGAAGGGTGACCCTCTTTCCCCTTTTCTTTACATAATTGTTCTTTGAAGCTTTGAGTAGGTTGTGTTCTAAAGCCCAATCTGATGGAAGATTGGAGGGAATTAAGGTTTCTAATGGGGTTCTAATCAGAGCCTTCAACTATTTGTGGATGACACTGTTCTTCTTGGATAAGCTTTTGTCCAAGAGGCTCGATCTTTCAAACATATCACTAAACTTTATGAAGAAGTAACATGACAACAAGTTAATTTCCGGAAGAGCTTTTGCTTCTTCATAAATGTCAAGGAAGATCAACGAGATCAGGCTAGCTAATATCTTGGGGTGTAACACTAAATCACTTTTGGACAATTATCTTGGCATGCGTCTATGCGGAAAAAAATGGGAGAAGGGGTTTGGAAAGATTCCATAAAAACTTGCCTCTTGGAAAGGTTCCTTGCTTACCCAAGCTGGAAAAGCTCAACTTCTTCAAAGTAGTCTACAGGGAGTTGTTGTTTTCATTATGTCTATCTTCACCATCCCCACGAGAGTGAGGAAAGCTATAGAGAGTATCCAAAAGAGGTTCTTATGGACATGCTCAGAAGATAAGGCTAAAATCCCTCTTGTTGCTTGGGATAAGGTCACTTGGCCTAAAAATAAAGGGGTTTGGGGTTGAAGAATCTTCAGCTTATGAACCAAGCTTTAATAGCTAAAGTTGGACGAAGATTGCATAAAGAGGAAGACACTTAGGTTAACATTTTGAAAGCGAAATATTTGCGGAACTTTTGCAGAACTTTGGGATTATTTTGAACAAAAAGCTCCCTAATGGTTCTATTTTTTGGAACAACCTTTGTCAGGATAGGAAGTTGATGATTAAAGGAATAAATCGAAACCTTGGCGATGGTACTTAGATTAAATTTTGGGATGATCCTTGGATGAGCAACAAGGCTCTAAAAACAGAAGAGTTATGGAGTCAAATAAGTCAATTTTATATCCTTCAATATAGCAAGAGGGTCAGTAACTATTGGAACGAGGAGAGAAATTGGTTTCAGATTCTTCCACCCCAAAACTATTCTGGTCCACTACAACCATTCGAAGAGCTCAATTAGAACCTTAAAGAATGCCATTTACCACATATAAGAGTCCAGTATGATTTGATTTGGAGGGAAACGAATTCTGGAGAATATGAGGTCAAATCCGGCTACCTTCTAAACTTTTAGCAAATTGCTCCTAACAACTACTAGAAGAAGATATGGAATAAAAACCTTATTCCTAAAATTAACTTCTTTTGGGAAGTTGTGCAAAAATGATTCTGACTGTGGATAGGCTTAGAAAGAGAGGTATGGTTATTATAAACAAATGTAGCCTATGTAAACAACAAGATGAAACGATAAATCATCTTTTCTAGGATCTGTAGTTTCACTTTCCAAGTTTTCTCTGCAATCCTTGATTTTTTCAGAATTCAAATGGTTCTCCCTGGAGATGTATCTTCACTACCAGAACAATGGTGTTTCAATTTTCAACATGATCTCACAAAAGAGATTTGGAAATGTGCTTTGCCTCATACTATTTGGGGTATATGGCTGGAGAGAAATAATTGATTCTTCACAAATCAATCTCTGCAGCTTAAAAAAGGTTGCGAAGAGAATCGACGACTCTTTAGGACAATGGTCTGTCTTATTGATTAAGTCTTCCAAGACTTGCCCAACTTCGGAAAGAATCATCCTCCAAAATATGAATCTTTGTCCTACGAGCCTTGATAAGAACAAATATGTGAGCACTAATAGAAATAGAGTCACGTGGGTTGGTCCGCCTGAAGTATGTTTCAAACTTAATTTTGATGGCTCAACAAAATTGGGGGAGGGGAGTTCTGGGGGTGGTGGACTTGTTTGTGATCATTGTAGGAATTGCTTAAGAGCTTTTGCGGGTCCCTTGGGAAACCATTCAAATAATTATGAGGAGGCTCGAGCTATGCTTTGGGGCATTAAACTATGTATTGCCTTGAATATAAAAGCCCTAATTATTGAAGGTGATTCACTATGTGTGATTAATGCCCTTAACAAACAGAGTTACTGTGGTTGGAGATTAAGAAATATAATCAATGAAGCCAAGGAGTTGTTGTCATCATTTGAAAGGGTGGAAATAAATCACATTTACAGGGTAGGGAATAAAACTGCGGATGGTCTCACTAATTATGGTAACAACATGACTGAAATGCCGACGTGGCTTGGGAACTTATTCCTTGACAGAGTATTAAAAACTTGATCAATAATGATAAGATTGTGGAGGCTGCGCCATGATGGGTCATTAGCTTCACATGCTTGGCTCCATATGAAGACCCATCATCTTTTGGGAAAGGCAATGTTTTATGCTCTGCCTTTTAAATTTTTTTGTGTCACTTTTGTCGGTTTCATTTGGACTTTGTAATTGCAGGGCAAGGTGTTGGTAGAAGGATGGGAGGGAGAATGGTTAGAACAAAGCTGACATCCTTCCTATACCTCAAAAATGACACTACCCTCCGGAGATGGCTTTGAGGGATGGATTTTGGAAGTACATCCAATGTTTAAAAGGTAACGACCCTCAACTCTCTATGGATTTTGGGACTGCTTGGGCAGAAGGGAGTTTTAGATTAAGGGGGTCGAAATTACTATTATTGAGGAGTCTATAACAAATGTTACTGGGTTATCTATGAGGGTCTTAAAATTTTTTTAAGACAAAACCAGGCGTAAACATGAGATTGACACTTTCTTTGGCCCTAATGAACGTATTGTGACGTATGATGATGGTATAACCCGTACTTGCCTCCCTAATCGGTGGGCTGATGTTTGTCTAGTTGTCATGAGATATTTAACGCTTATTTGGAGGGTAAGTTCAAAAAGATTTTTCCCCGTCACTTGTCCATTCTCAATTATCTCAAAATCAAAAGAGACCAGGCTATGAGTTTGCCCTTTTTCTTGGTTAGATCCTTGTCGACCTCCATTTTTGCTGTCTTCTTCTATTTGTCATCTTTCTCATAAGGTGTTGTTGGCCCTAGTGGGAAGCTAATGTGCCAATGGTGTCTTCAATAAGATAAGTATCTCTAACCTCTCTTTTCTTTATGTCATTTCAGATTTGATTGCTTCTTTGGTGTGGTCATACATAAATTACGATAAGGTAGCATATTTTTTTCCTATTGCATTATTTGTCTACCAACAAATATTGCCTTATATTCCCATTTTGGGACATTTATACGATTTGATCCATGCGACTTTTTCTTTGCAACCTCTTGGATCTCTTACTTTGACATTGTTTGATTTACGACCTCACTATCGCCAACTTACTATTGGGAGCTAGTTATATGTCATTACCCTATTCTAGATCTAGGCTTCAGAACCATATATCTCCTATATAGTGTGGAGTATTGTATTCCTAGTTCCATATCTCCATTAACTAACAATCTCAAGATGTGCATCTTTAGCATGGTATGTTTCATTATCGTAGTCTAGATTACCCCTTATACAGAGACAAAGAGGATCTTTTATTAGGCCATTCTTTATTTACATACAATCTGCTAAACCTAAGGTGAATCTTACTCTCCCTTCCAATTGAGATACATTCATATTTGCTTTTACCTCTCATCTCTTCAAAATCATCGTAAATCGCTTTCTAATCTTTCCTAAATCACTCCAACATGGATCATCTCTTCAATTCTCAACAAAACGAGGATTCCCAAAATTTGGGATTCTTCCATTAAGCCTACTCCCTTCTATTACAACTGCAATATGGATGACACCAACACCAAATAAATATGTCAAAAGGCAAACAATAGAAGGAATACCCGATCTAATATTAACAAGAGAATCCTAGACATGATCCTAATTAGGAGCAACATGAGAACACGAAATATCTTTATACTTTTGTCATGTAAGATTCCTTCCTAGCTTATGCCAATGTTGTCGGCGAACCCTCTAAAACTATCATGGCCAACATGTAGGCATACAACGCCGCTTGGGGCAAATCTTTCGATATTGATGATTCTCATTCAGGAGGTGCTAACACAAATGTGCCTCAAAATCGTAACCATAAATCTTCTTGAAATCCTCCTAATGACCCCATTCAACTTATCTTGCAACTCATTAACCAAATGAGTCAACAACAAGCTAGTGCCAATAATCAATTTCTTTAAATAAATGCAAATATTGCTCACGTGTATAGTAGATCTCAACGTGTATAGTAGATCTCAACAAATTTAGTGGGGTATGCCTAATCCATGTCCTCCCCCACCTCCTTCAGTAGATCACAATGGCATTCCAATTGTGCAACCTCCCATAACCACTAAGGTGCTCTAATCTATTAAGAGGGAACCTTTGGCTTCTTATACAACCTTTGAATCTTTTCTCTTATTTATGACGGGTCCACTCGAACCTAGACTTCAGATTAAAGCCTTTGGCAATGTTGACAAGGACTACATTAAAGATGACTTTTATGTGGCCGCCAACCTCTTAGCCAAGACTTGTATTTTGGTGATGCTTTAGATTGGTACCATTCCCTCCCGCCTAACTTTATCGTCGAAATCGCGGGTTAGTCCATCTATTACGCAAATAATTCCATTCGAGGATATGCCCGAAAACAACTTGAATATCTTCATCAATCAGTAAGTAGTTAATATTAGGTGTTACGTGTAGTAGCTCAAACATGATGATTTTACTCGTAAATACAAAGCAAAGGCATTATTTATACGAAACACTTCAATTTGTTTTAGTTTTTGTAAAATTAAATATTGGAAGAATGAAAGAAATTATATTATTGTCTCCCGATAACCAAAAATAGGTCAATTGGACTTGTGTGTAAAACAATTATCAATAGAAATTTCTAGGAGAGAGAATCTTAGAAGTAAAGTAGAACACAATTCAAAAGACTAATAAAGTAGTGTGTCACTAACACATCTAGCAATGAAATCAATAAAAAGAGCAATGAAGGGCGAAGAATAGCTCAAAATATTGTGTTGATGAAGATTGGAAGGAAATCTCATCATCTCTCTCTATTTGTGTTTGAGGATGAGAATTCGTTTGTGCCATCATTTGTGGTTGTAGAAAATCTTACAATGTTAGCCAAAGAGTATCCAAGGTTAGAGGTGCCAAGTCGGGAGATCTTGGGAGGAAGCAGAGTGCTTCCTCTATAATCTATCCCAACATCCAATGCCATGTAGCTTTTGTAGCAAAAGAGAATCTCATAATATGAGCTTGTCCCTATGGTTGGGGGCAATCGGTAATCGGTAGATCCATGTTACCGAGAAGGGGGAGCCATCTTGATAAAAAGGAGGAGAGCCATAAGGTCGGGGAGCAAGCTATGGGATTTGAGTACTTTTAATAGTAATGGTGTGTTGAGAGAAGCATCACCTAACTTATCTATCACTCTTATATATGAAATATCGGTGTTCGAGACAACACTTAGCGCTTCTTGTTGCTTAGGTGGGGTGGGAAAAAGAGGTGATCATTAAGGGAGCTCTAAAGCCTCTAGATCCCTCTTTTAGGGATTTGCATTGGGATGTAGATGACCTCGTAAAGATAAAGAGCTAGCAATCGCTTGTTTAGATATTTGAAGAAAGTACACAAAATGTTTGCTAAACATAAAGGTAGTGTGGTATCTTTCCTTGATCTCATAGTAAATGGGACATCTAAAAGTGAAGTACTCCTTGGACTCCACCTTATGTAGGGTGAAAAGATGGTAGTTTTGTTCTTGTTAGAGAATGTGATCATCTTTAACCGTTATTAGTGAAAGTACATTCTCATTTGCCTAAGGGGAGTCTCAAGCCGTGCGACCAGTGTGCACTAGGTTTAGTGTGGGCGACGAATAATGCCATTTGTCGTTTGTAAGAAAAGCCAGACATAAACAACAAGCTTAGAGATGAGTGGCTGAAGGGGGAGATCAAGGGGCTGGATATACTTTTAGTAGATGTCCTCTTTGGTAGCTCTAATGATCATGTCCTTTGTGGGAAGGACCCACGAGGACATCTAGGGAGTACTAATAGTGGGTAGCCTATTTGTGGAGATGTCAATCAAAGGAGCAACCTCTCCTCAAAGTACCAATAGTGCTTGAACTATTGTTGGGACAAGTGAAGCAATCTTTTGTGAAGAGAAAAGTGTTAAGTACGGATATTTCTCACTACCCAACATTGAGATCCCCAAGGATTTGAGCTTGGGGATGTAGAAAGTAAGCTTGAAGATAGTATCAAGGCGTAGCGGCTGGGTGCCAAATTGAGCTTGGATGATGCTCTAACTAGTTGTCTGCGTGCTATAGATTGCATTGTAGCATGATAGCTTGAACCTTCTCAATATGGGTGTGGTTAATGGCTCCCAAATTAGGCCCCAAAACTTTTGAACCATATAAAATTATATTCTTGATGATTATATCAAGAATGTGTAATTTGCATGGGATGTCTGTAAAGTGGATTTAGAAGCAATGACACTGTAAGACAGAAAGAGAGGCATAACACTTGCATAGGTGTGAGTGAGACGTAGGCTTCATGCTCAAGGATGGATAAATAAATTAAACCCCTAGTAGGTTTAGGCCGATGTGATTGCTAGAAGTTACCCTTTGTAGATAATTTAGAATTTTGAGAGAGCGCCCTTGAAATATTGAAAATCGTGATATGAGTTTTACTAAGGTTGACCACAAGTTGTCAATGACTCAAAAAGATAAAGGGCATCAAGTTGTTATTGTAAGTTCTCGATAAAGTGTGAGAGAACAGCATTGACAAAAAGAAGGATAAATATAACTATCTCGATGCAAAAGACAACAATCATCAAAATGGGTATGTTGTTGATGAAACTCCTCTAATTTATCAATGTAAATGCTAGATAGGGATGGAGCGAGAGGTCAACCTTTTTTAACCGCAATGGTGGTGCTCTTCACAAAGTGAGAGAAACTATCCAATGATTGTCTCATAAATTCTCCGGTGGTGGTAATCGAGAGAATCTAGGATGTTGATATCTCTCTACTTTTGAAAAAAGTAGGTGTTTCGAGAATCAAGTCAAACACCTTTTCGAAATCAACATAATAACAAGATTTTAGAATACTTGTGATGAGCTTTGCCACTAATATTTCAGAGTGTAAATATTTGGTCAAAAGTTTGGTGGGCCCTCATGAAGCCAACATTTTCCCTAGCCTTGAGATTATTGGTATCCAAGTAATTTGACACTCGCATGCTTAATACCATGGCATAATGTTTGTCAAAAGTATGGCCAATCATGGTGGTTCTATAATTGTCAAAACTATGTGTTTTCTTGTGAGAAGTGTTCACCAAAAGGTCTTAGATGAGTGGTGGAGATAAGCAAGGAGTTTAAGTTTGTCTAGATGCAAGAATCACCCGCTTCTTACATCGGAGATGAAAGTGGTACTCTTTATAAAGGGTGGGGATGGACAGAGGGTCTAGAGAAAGTGGAGGTCTTCAATGAAGGGATTTAAACTCATCATCATACCATCGGTTCATGGGGCAATACTCGTGTCGAGAATTCGTCTTGGAGTAGTGTATGGTGTGGGAACAAGAGTCAAAGGCAACATCTTAGAGGGTTTGGCGTGATAACTCATACATGGAGTTGTCGGTGGGAAGAGGGAGAGAGTAGAACCTAGACATGAGAATGGGGAGATGGGCAACATAGTCAATAGTGTAGTCATACATCAAAGTGAATTTTGGTATGCCCAACAATATGGGGGAGTGGTGGTGTGGGAGAATTTGAGTGAAGGGTGAATGTCGGGACGACATGGTCGTAAAGTGGGAGTCAAGATAAATAAGAAGGCTATAAATGTGGGAGATGAGGCATGTGTTGGTGAGAACATAGTCCATGACACTTGCACCACCGCCATGAGGAGAGCGAGATGGATATACTAGAGTCGGGGAGTGAGGAAGCCTTTTGAGAATGTGTAGGTCAGTGAGATTCACTCAACTAGAGAATGTGACTCCCATGGGCCATAATTGTAGAGTTCCTATCAATAGAGGCTCTTTATAGACCAAACTCCTCTAGATATAGCTCATGAAGGCATAACTCGTTGCTGCAAGGTCATGAATAGGTGTTTAGAGGTTCATTGTATGTGCATTAAAATCGCTCAAAGAAAAGGTATCACCAATATTAGAAAATTGAGAGATCTTTGGATAGAGGTCAAGGAATGTGTCCCCATCAACGTGAATGATGAATGGAGATGTCGCTGGTGGGAATGTAGCATATAGTTGTGAAGACATCCCGAAAAGAAGGCAAAACCCTTTGAACTTGCGCAACAACATGTATCTAGAGTGGACGTGTGATGCCATAAGTGAAACTTAAGATCCATTGCTATCGCAAATGAGGCAAGACACACCATCCGTACCACAAATATCACTTGATCTATGAGTCTCATGATGAGACGTCGAAACTCATGGATACCATGTGGTGGAGGGAGGGGGCCTCTGGGGCTCTCATAGGTCTTAATGAGGAAGATGGGATCTCATGTAGTAGTAGCATCTTGGAAGTTACTTGGAAAAGACCAAACAATGCCATTTCAATTCCAACAAGCAATAGAGATGCTACCATCACCTATCGAGACCAGAGGTCATCTTCATGTTGATGGTCCACGACATGTCCACACTATTAGAATGAGGATAGTACATTACATTAACTATATTAAATTAATATTAACCAAGCGTTAATGCAATGCATAAATAATTAAACAACACAAGAAAAACACAATACATAGGTGTCCGGATCATTGCCACCCGACCTAACCGGCTCCTGAACAATGAACATGCTGAGGGTATGCACTGCAAGTTTTAATAAGAGAATACATAGAATTGGGCACTTCTAGATCCATTTTTGGATCATACCTCCCCGCTTTGAGGCTTTTAAGTCCCTAAAAGCTTTAAGGATTGATGAGGTGAGAAAATGTTATCCCGACATCTTCTTTGGAATACCACTTGGCCTTGGTAGGCAATTGACCTTTCAAACCAATCATCCACCTATCTTGTACTCGCCTCTTTGTTGTTCTCTCTTTCCATTGCAATACCACATCTTCCTCCTATTTGAACCGACTTTCTGCGACAAGATTTTCAATATATGGTAGCAACAATCCCTCTTCTTCTGGATCCAACATGGAGGACTCAAAGAGACGTAAATTCTCAACATTCACAACTGAATATATTCTCATGTAAGGAGGCAAATCCAAGCAAAACACATTCTTACCCACTTGTTCTAGAATTTCAAATGGGCCATATCGAAGAGGTTTGAGTTTCTTATCTTTACCTTATAGCCTTTCTCTACTCAAGTACAACCATACCTTGTCAAAGAACAAGTAAAGAATGCTCTGGCTTTGTGCTTTGTACTTGGCCTATGACTCTCTCAACCTCTCATGTACGTGGAGGTGTATGTGTTGAATTTTCTCAATGAACTTCTTAGCTTTGTGGACTTCTAGATGCACTTTTCCGTTGTCTTTGCATGGTAATCTCAAGACAACATCTACTACACTTTTGGCAAATAACCAAAACATGTTTCAAAAGGAGTCTTACTGGTAGAGGCATGAATTGCTTTGCTATAAGAATGTTGGATATACACCAAATTATCATCCCAAGTCCTAGGATGTTTCTTGTTGTACCCTCTCAAGAGCTGAACCAAGGTACGATTTACCACTTCTGTTTGCCCATCCGCTTGTGGATGAAAAGTAGTAGACTTGTTCATCGTAGTATCCATCTTTTCCCACAAAGTAGACCAAAACTTTCCTATGAACCATGAGTCCCTGTCCGACACAAGAGAATTAGGCAAACCCATATGAACCCACAAATTAGCAAAACATAACTCAGCTACATCACTAGTCTTTAATGGTCTTCTTGCAAGGAATGAGAATACACATTTTACTTGAACCGGTCCACTACCACAAAAAATAATCATGCCCTTTCTTGGAAGTAGGCAAACCGCCCACAAAATCCATGGAGATACTTTCCCATGTCCGGAAAGAACTGGTAATGGCATATATAAACCCAAATTTCTATTACTAGGCTTGTTTGTACTACATAAAACACAACCCTTGATAAATTTGGCAACTTCCTTGCATGTTTGGCCAATAAACATACCTCTGTAAGTGTGCAACGCTTCTTTGTCACACCAAAGTGACCAGCCACTTTAGAAGTGTGTGCTTCCCTCATCAACTGAACTCTTTCCCCTTAGGCACATAGTTTCTCGTTCTTGTAGAGCAGCCCGTCCTGGAAGTAGTATTCTTCCCTAAGTGCAAAGCCCTCACTCGAAGGTTTCTGCTGAAATATCTCTCCAAACTCCGGATTGTGCTCATAGCCTTCTTGATATACTTCACATACAAAAGATTCAAGAAGAGTTAAAGTGCCCATAGCTGAAAGTAAAGGAGGTGTAGACAACATGTCAACTAACTTGTTAGTCACACCTTTGTATATTTTATGATCAGATGAAACTGCTGCAAGAAACGCATCCGCTTATAGTGTCTAGCTCATTGAAGTTTATTTTGAGCTTTCAAATATTGAAGAGGTTGGTGATCCGTGTGTATGATAGTTTCTTTACCCATTAGGTAATGTTTCCATTTCTTGACTGCTTGCACATGAACATACAATTCCTTATGTTGTGTACAATAGTTCAAAACTTGTCCCTTAAACAATTCAGAATGATAACATACGGGCCTACCTCCTTGAAGTAGGACAACTCCCATAGCATAGTCACTAGCATTGGTTTCTACTTCGAAAGGAAGTTGCAAGTTAGGTAATGCCAAAACTGGAGCATGACTAATCTTGTATTTGAATGACTCAAAAGCATCATATTGTTTCTTACCCCAATTAAAAACCTTACCAGCTTGTTGTCACAAAATGTAGTGGCGTTGCTATGGAAGAGAAGTTCTTGATGAACTTCCTCAAATACTAATTTGCTCCAACAAAACTCCTGGTCTCGGTCAAAGTAGACAGTGTAGGCCAATTCGAATGGCCTCTATGTTAGCCGGATCAATCTTCCACTCTCCATCTCCAACCACAAGCCCCAAAAAGACAAGTGATTGTTGAGCAAACTCACACTTCTTCTCATTCAACACTAGCCGATTCTCCTTTAAGACTTGTAAAACTCGATGCAAATGGTTAATATGCTCCTAAAAATTTCTGCTAAAAGCTGGAATGTCATCCAAGTACACAATGACAAAAGAATCAATAAATGGCCTCATCTTTTCATTCATGAACCTCATGAAGGTGGCTGGAGTGTTAACATCACGGTGACCACAATGAACTTTGGTATCCTTCTTAGAAACAAAAGTAGCAATCTTCTTGCCTTTCCCTTTCCCTTTCCCTTTCTCCTTTTTCTTGGTGTCACCTTGTTTGTTTGAAGCATGTTGAGAGGTAGATGAACTCTTCTTCTTGTCCATCTCAGTAGATAGAGGGCTTGGGAACAAACCTCATCTATGTTTTCCGGCTTGGCCAAGAGAACTAGTCTCCTCAAGTGGCTATGGAGTCCACTAATGTACTTCATTAAAATGTCCCGATCCGCTACATCTTTACCCATTTGGACAACTTTCTTCCGGAATTCACTGGTGTACTCTTGCACATTTTGGCCTTGCTTCTACTTGAGATATTGCCAATACATGGACCTCTCTTCCTCATAACAAATAGGATAGAATTGCTTCTTTGTTAGCCTCTTAAATTCATCCCACTTATAAATAGGAGGAAGTTTCTTAACAACCAAAGAATGAACATAACTTTCAAACCAAGTTAAAGCATGATTGGTTAATTTTAACCTTACAAATGAAATCTGTTGACTCTCATTGATTTGATGCAAATTGAATATACCTCAAGTTGAGCTAGCCAATGGTCTAGCTTCTCAGCATTCACGTCCCCATCATAAGGCTGAATTTCTATCTTCGCCTTTGCTTTGAATGGAGGAGTAAGGTTGGTACGGGCTGCTCTTCCTTATACTCACAAGTGTCTTGTTTATGGTCTCGTAGTGCCTCTTTTGGAACACCAAGCTTCTCCATGAACAATCCCATGATGGACTCCAACTTTCCCATAGACAAGAAATACTGCCTACATCTTTGGGCAGACTTGCCACATCCGCCTCCAATATGTAGAATCATTCTTCTTTAGTTTGTGAGACATCTCCACTACGAGCCATGCTATGGATTCCTTGTTTCCACTTCTTGGTCGAAATCTCTACTTCAAAAGGAATGAGGATACCTTTACCGCTTTCACCACTATTCTTGGTGAGGGGCATCTAATTGAAAATGTCAACACAAGTTAAACCACACAAAAACAATTTGATCTTAACTGCTCTAATATGAATCTGATCTAGAACCGTGGCTTTTATTAGGACAGTATATTATGCAAGAATCACTCATAACAATACTGAAATGAAGAGACAAGAGACAAGGAGACAAGAGTTTTATCCTGGAGAAACCCAATGTGGGAAAAACTCTAGTTGGGTAAGAAATTGCTTCCCTTTCACTATGTAATTCTCCAAACAATACAAGTTCACTACCAATATATGGCCTTCAAGAAGGATTAAGACTCCTATTTGTATTTCCTTGCTTACAATCCTCAACAAGAAAGAACTCTGCTGTTTGTAAACAAAACAAGAACAATTCAGACTTTCTCCTTTGCTCACACTTGAATTCACTCAAAACCACTTCCTAGATTAATGAAAGTACTTGCATTTATAGTTGCTTTGCCCAAGGATGAAAGGAAAGGTGAAACAAATTGAATTGGGAAGCCCAAACATTTGCAACTGTTGAGTTTCAACTTTTGGCGTCATCAGGGGCGTAACCACTCATCGCATAGGGGCGGTTGCAAAACGTCGCAGAGAGTTATGAAACCATTGGTTCTCGCAAGCGGCGGGCTGCGGCCGCCGTGGCGGTTGCAAAACCGTTACTTTGTGAAGAGTGGTGGTTCCGCAACCGTCACGGCGGTTCTGTGACCGCCGGACATTTATCAAACGAAAGATAACAACAATGGTCTTTTTGGTCATTCGAAGGTGTTTGAATCACTATCAGCCTGACTTAATCATTTATAGAACAATGAACATGTTGAGGGTATGTAATGCAACTTGCAATAAGAGAATATATAGAATTGGGTCGTTTCTATATCCATTTTGGATCACTCCTAGAGACATCTCCCAAATTTTTGGAGGTGCCTCTTAATTAGGGGGAGGGGGTAGAGGGAGCATCCCTTAGAAAGGACACCTATGGCTTCTTCTATTTACATTTAAGATTGACAAGATAAATTTTAAAAAAACTAGAAAGCAATTTAAAAATACAAAACAAGCCCGAAAAGTGATTT
This sequence comes from Taxus wallichiana var. yunnanensis, assembly GCA_018340775.1. Lineage (NCBI taxonomy): Eukaryota > Viridiplantae > Streptophyta > Pinopsida > Cupressales > Taxaceae > Taxus > Taxus wallichiana. The sequence goes on from CM031238.1 coordinate 447,936,960, forward strand.
TACATGCATTGACCCCCTTTTGTACATCAAAGAAGAATATGGCAGCATTGAATCAAAACTGTGAGCATTTGCAGTCTGAGCATTCAAAGAGAAGGCAGTGTTAGCGTGGCCTTCAAAAACATTGTTAGTGCATTATGGGCATGAGATTAGGGCATCAACAACAATAGTTTAAAGAGGTAGTGTGAATTCTTTTGAAGAGGCAGCCGCCATAGCCACCATACCGATTAAAATTTTTTGCAGACGTTTTAGTTGGAGCCTAGAAGTAGACATTTTTATAATTTTTAATTATTTTGAAATTTAATAATATATTTTTATACTTTTTCCATTACAAAGTACCTCTATAGCTTGTATTGGAAACAATTGCATCCGTGCCCCGTACTTGTATATGCACCCATCTCATGGGGACCATGCTGAATAGTTTTATAGGTGTACAAAAACAGAGGCTCTTTATGCACATGAAAGAGGTTGTTCTAGGAAGGCCAGTAATCTTGTAAAGAGAGGGGCCTGTCTAAGTGTACATTCAATAAGACGGTAAGTAAAATTGAAGAATGACAACTCTATATGCACATGGACGAGTTTCCTAAAGGTAGGTCACTAATCTTGTAAAGGGAGGAGCCTCTCTAATTATACATTAAATAAGACAAAAACTAAAATTAAAGAATGACAAAGGGGGTATGGAAAAAGATTAGTTTTATGGTTGATGTAGATTGGTTGTATGGTTAATGTAGACCAGCAAGAGGTGTTATTATGCAATAAAACAAAGGGCATAAATAGAAGGGAAGATGAATTTCTTACTAGGATACTTGTTGGCGCATGACCTACACCTTGGGCTGTAGCAACCACTTTGTAGTAGGAGGTGACATAGGTTAAGTTAAGAAGGATGGAAGAAACCCAACAGACTAGGTAGGTATGCATCTAAGACTTTGGTGTATGTCAGTAGTATATTTTTATTGTTGTCTCCAATTGTCTTGGTATAAGATGTAGTCTAAGTGCAGTCCCTTTGTCCTTGAGAAGACCTATTGTGACATGTCTTGTAACTCCTGACATATTAACGCATGCAACTTTCATGATGTTTGAACCATTAGCATTTTGCACAATATATTGCGACTTTTATGATTATATACATTGTGACTTTTATGATGTTTGAACCATTAGTGATGTGCATGACTTACATGTGAATTATATGGTGTTTGAACCACCAGTGATGTGCATGACTTATATATGATTTCTATGATGTTTGAACCATTAGGACAATGTGTGTTAGTTATGCATTACGCTACAAGACATGTCACACTAGGTCTTCTTGAGGGCAAAGGGAACACACCTATACTACATCATATGGCAAGACAATTGAAGACATGCATTAGAATTAGACTTAGCAATGTCTAAGCAAGCCAAAGGGCGAGTCAATATGCAAGTAGAAATACTCGAAAAAGTTGGCAGACTTTAAAACATGTAGACTTCAAAAATATTCTTTCAACAATAAATGGCTTGTATACAATGAAAAACCCATTTCATGTGCAAGAAACGAAACCAAACTTGTTAGGTTTTGTTTCTTGTAACCAGGGTTATAACATGGATGAGCTGGCAATATGTCAGCACTTTTTGTCATTTTCGAAGAGACATAAGATGAATTGTCAATGCTGAAACTGTTTTTGATTTAATCGTGATTCAAGTTTTGAGTCTTAATTAATATTAATTGCTACATTTCCTTAGCAAAATATAGTTTCTCACACCAGATTAAAATGCGTCAATCTAGTGTTGTAAATCTGACATATTTCATAATACATATATATTAAGTACTTGTTTATTATAATACGGTTTCAGATATGGAACTCATGTACTTAATAAATGGAACTCATGTACTTAATAAATATTTATATCAGTTCTTTAGTCTGTCCATAAATAAGATGTAAAATATTTGAAATACAATTCTGTCTTAATGCAGTTCTGCACATGCACAAAGTTGTCACTGGAAAAAGATTTTTAAGGAGTCATTTCAAAGAATAATACATCATAGCTACATTGAATCTATCTATTCAACAAATACATGTTCTGCATTTCCATTATTGTGTTGTCAGCTCTTTTTTTTTTGTGTTTTTGCCTTTGCCTTTGCAGCTTTATCACCTTCCAGAGCCAGATTTTCTAATTTCCATTTCTAAAGAAGTTCTTAAACCGAACCATTGTTAATATCCAAGGTAAGTTGTAAAATCCAATTAAAGGCAAGTTACTAAAGCTATTGACATGAACATGGAACAATGCAATCTAACTAGTCCATCACCTTTATTAGAAAATGATAAATCATTTTCTAACTCATTAAATTGATCCAAATTGGATCCTGAAAATCATAATAATTCTGTTGATTGACATGATCAGCTGTACTGATTAGTGCTTGTGACTAAAGGAGCTTAAGACATGCTTTTAATTTCTATTAAACAAAATTGTTGGACAAGGAAGAGATGTAGAATTTGACTCAGAACAGAGGAATAAATGCATTGGGGCTCAGGGATGATGGTAACATCTAGAGTCCGCGCCATTTGAAAAACAATTCTTAAGGGACGGATTTGATTCATTATAAGACCGTATACATGTAGTTCACCTTATGACAAAACCATATTGTATAAGACAAAATAGCAGAATTGAGTATCCAAAGGGTAGTGAAAGCGGTTCTTCTGTTATCTCTTCATGTGGGAAGCATTTAGAATCCCCTGTAAGACTCATTTTCCCACCCCTTAGCATATATATACATTGTAGGGATAAAATAAAGGCATTCACAAAGATTCAAGCATTGCTAAGAGTGAGTCTAAGCAAGTACTTGAGGGAATAAGATAACTGCATGGCTGAGAACAGCAGTCAAGCATGTTGAATAAGCCGATAATCCACAACAAGTCAAGTTTAGAAAGAATTGTAAAGGCTGTAAAAATTTACAATGCATATGAAGGATTAAATGAGCAATTGGCTTGCACTGACTTGAAAGAAAGTAGTGAAAATGAGGAGACACAGCTTCACTCTTCTAGAGTTTTCCCGTATTAGATTTATGCAATGGTAAATCATTGTGTTAATCTCTCTTTTCACACATGTTTTGATTCATTTGATAGCTTATTATTATTTCATGCAACTGTTAGATATTTAATATTACTACATCATAGTAATAGAATAACTAATGTACATAAGGTGTAAGGATATGCTAAATATTTATTACAACCATAGGATTGTTTGTCAAAATGCTCTTTGTAGTGGCTGCTCAGTTTGGATGGAAGATCCATCAATTGGATGTAAAAAGTGTTTTCCTCGATGGAGATCAATATAACCCAACCAGAGGGATTAGTAACATGTGTTCAAGCATAAAAGGTGTGCAGATTCATCAAATCTCTATTTGGTCTCAAGTAGGCTCCCATAGCCTAGTATATTAAGATAGATGAATATCTTGTACAACACAGACAACATCGAAGTCTACATGATCCAAAACTCTACCTCAAAGAGGAAGGGGAGGTTGTTATTCTCACTGTGTATATTGGTGATCTAGTCATCATTGACAATTCAATGAAGTTGATTGATGCTACAAAGAATGATTTTAAGCGATTGTTTGACATGATCCATCTCGGTCATTTGCACTATTTTGTTGGCTTTGAGGTATGAAAAACAAGACAATACATCAGCATGCATCAAGTGAAGTACGCAAAGACCATGTACGAGAAATTTCGGATGGTGGATTTTTGTAAGCCTAATACAACACTGTGGAGACAATATACTTTTGTTGTCTCATTCTGATCCATCTCCGCAGGCAATGCAACTCTCTATCATTAGTTGATTTGAAGTCTTATTTTCTTAACCCACACCTAGCCATATATGAGCTATGTTTCCTTTCACAGTTCATGTAGGAATAGAACCAAAGATGAGTCACTAGAAGGAAGCAAAACAAGTATTGAGGTATGTTCATGGTTCTATGAAACATGGCATGGAATACAAGAATGTAAAATTATTCTTGATTAGCTACACGGATGGAAACCATGTATGATCTATCGACAACAGGAGATACATATTTGGAGCTGTTTTCTTTTTGGGTTCTGGTTTGATTTCATGGGGAAGTAAGAAACAAAGCATTGTTTCTCGATCTTCCACTGAAGCAGAATATCGTACAGAAAGAGGAGCTGGCTGTAAAGAGATGTGGTTACATTGTATACTAATAGGACTGAGAGTGCCACGAAATACACAGAGACTCAATGCCATTACATACGTGAGCATGTTCAGCAACATGATATTTCAGATCCAGTTTTGCCCCACTCAAGTTCAGTGTGCAATAATCATTATCAAATCACTTGCATGTGTGAAGTTTGAGGAATTTTGAAATTCTCTCTCTTGCACTCTTTAAGACCATGATGTATTAAGTGGGTTATGTAAGATATTAAATATTACTACATTATTTGATAGCTTACTATTGTTCCATGCAACTATTTCACTATCTCAAGTGCTTAAGAAAGGATCTATTGATATGTTCAACTGTTTACAAGATTAGAAGTCGTTCATAGGAGCAAATAGAAGTTGAGTTCAATTTCACATAAGGTAAAGAATCAACATACTCTTTGTTGTACCATTGGTCTTGTGGAATAAAGAACAATCACATGTTGGTAGCAGCATAGAAGGAGTATGAAATCTTATACAAAGACATTGTCGACATCTATGTGAGCAAGTAGACAATAAAAAAATGGATATATGATGTAAACGGAAGCCATAGAGCTCTAGTTAACATCATTTTGTAGCCTTAGATTGTCGTTTTCAGTAGTAAATGTTTAATGCACAACAAATCAACTTGTTAAGGGTTACTTAAATACTAAATTAGACAAGATCATATTGGATTAAAAACAAAAGCACAAATTCATTCTTGCTATTATACGTAAAGTTTCAAAGCTTCAAGAGCTTGTATAGTGGACGAGCTTCCATATCATAGAATAGCTTTGCAAAATGTTCTTCATATAACATTGATTGTTGGCATCTACAATGAGATGTCATTAGCAAAATAAGGTTCATAGGATTTTTGAATTACAATGCAAACAAATAAAGTTAAGATCAATAGTTCTGAAATTAAAATCTGGATGAAATTAATAACTTTTCCCAGCAATGTTATTAAAACAGCACAGTTCAGAAACTTGAGCCTTGAGTGGTTTGAACCACTTCCGTTGCTTCGAAAACCACATGCATTACTAGTGCAACTCCATCATCACAGGTGATTCTGAGTGAACTAGTTCTGTATAAAGAGATGGGTTGGTTTCTTCTATCTTCAAGAGGTCTATGTGTTACCCCTTAATGGTGCAAAGGAAATTCAACTTTCTCTATTGAATGTATTTTATGTGGATAATGAATGTGTTCACATCTTGACTAGAGTTGGGAGATAATTTATTATGATTTTTTAGGCGCAAGCGATTGTGTTTTGCCTTGTTTTATGTGAGTGAAAATTAGGCCTGTAAAAACAATCAAAAGAGATGATTTTAGTTAAAAAAATTATCTTTTGACTGAAGTGTGTGCATTTGATTTTTGAAATTTCCAAAATTTTCAATGCAATTGTTGATGTTTTAAGCCTGTGGAATATGGGATGCCAACAGGTATGAAGATGAGGCACTTCCATCAGTCCAGTGGGTTATAAAACTTGCAAAAGCAGCAGTTTTACGGCATGGGATACTTGGCTTGGTGATTGATCCATACAATGAGCTTGATCACCAGCGCCCTTCTAATCAGTTAGTGAAGTCTTTCTCTTTTCTGCATGTTAGATTTCTATTCCAGACATTGAAATCAAATGCCAGAAAATTGACATTACTGTTATTTTTTTTTTTTTACAATCTATTATAATGTACAGGCTGCTTGTTTTTGCAAAGTTCTCATAAATGCTAATTAGCGGAATCTTGTGACATGCAAGGTTACTGAAGCGTTTTTTTAGCAATCTTGTAATCATGATTTCTGATACATGTTGCCGTTATTTTGTTGTACCAATAGTTCTATATACGAGAATATCTATTTTCATTTAAATAAATAGATAGGAGTCAATATTTTTTTATCACTGCTTATTTATATGTGAGCTTCAATTCTAGAATTTCATTTCAATCTAGAGCAAGGTTATTTTAGTTTATAAAATCTAACAGGGTGCTGATTGATACTTGTTTCATTCTTTGTCACTGCAATTGTTTGGTTAAAAGATTAAGGAAACTTAAGTATTGATTACAAATTTGCAATGTCTTAATCTCCAGAGAGAATTTAACTATAAGAATATATACATGCACGTGACCTGGAAGAGTGCTCTTGGTTTTAGTCTCGCAGAGCACTTGTACGTTTCCAGTTTTCAATGGGATGTTGCATTCTTTGTTTATGAGTTCATTTAAAGTTGTCTTTGTTTATCAATTTTGTGTCCCTCCATAAACCCAAGAATTTATTTTTCTGTTTCCCTCTTTCTTAATTACAGTTCTTTGCTTGGAAGTTAATTAAAAAACTGCCACTGGATAAAATGCTAATATATCTGCAATAACTGATCCTATCTTATCGTTTTTCATTTTTGTTGCTACTTGTTACAAATTTAATTTTTAAGGTATAAATTGCTAACTGTTGAATGCATGTTTATTATATAAGTAACAGATTCAGACTTGTTTCATGTCTCAGTGACTGAAATTGTTAAAAAGAAATTAACACAAGAATCACCCGTACAGTCCTTTCTCCTTTTCTGCTTGGTATTCGCCCCATATGCAAATTTACACATAATCTTGAAGGCCTCTCTTTGTTTCACACTGTCAACGGGAAACTATATTTAAGGTTTGAATTTGTAAATTATTTGTATCATTAATCTTAAGGATTGAATATATAAATTATCTTGATCATCAATACCATTATTGCCTTTCCTCCATCTCTTATGTTTTTGTTAAGAGGAAAAAGGGTTCCCATGTATTATGTTTTCATTGAACAATTAAGATTAAACCTTCATTTATGAAGTTTATGCCTAAAGATAAAACTTATGTTTATATGGTTTATGTTAAACGAGAAAGGTAAATGCTAAAATGTATGAGGTTTACTCCATGGCTACCTATTTGTTGCCAAGTCACACCATATCATTGATTGGTCATGATTGTTAGCATAAAATGGAAAAAATATGGAAATTAATTGAGATATAAACACCCTGTACGTGTCGTATTGCCATGCATTCTATGAGTTAACTGTGAAAAACTAAATAAGGATTTCTTTTTTTAGATATCTTTCTTCTTGTAAAAGTAATTACACTCTGGATTTAAAATCATGCATGCATGATTTTACCAATCCTAAAATCATTGACATTTGCCTGAACGCAGATCAGAAACCGAGAGTATGTGAGTCAGATGCTTACATTGGTGAAGCGTTTTGCTCAGCACTATGGTTGCCATGTGTGGTTTGTTGCCCACCCAAGACAGGTATGCGTATTAGAAGACAGGTAGCCATATTGAGTCCAAATTTTCTTGGCCTTTTGTAACCACAAATGTGTTTTTATTACATGATACTTTTAACATTTTTACTAATCAGTCCTATATCAGTGTTTCTTGATCAATCATATTAAGTTCAACTTTTCTCAGGGGTTTTTATGAGGAAGGTCATAGTTTTTAGTTGACATTATTATGTGTTTTGAGAATTAGCTACAAAACTGGAATGGTGGTCCTCCTGGTCTCTATGATATCAGTGGCAGTGCTCATTTCATCAACAAGTGTGACAATGGCATTGTAATTCATCGAAATCGAGACGTGGACGCTGGTCCACTTGACCAAGTGCAGGTTATATACTCCTGAAATTTGCCATTGAATCGTTTATAAACGCATATTTGCTTTTAATCCAATAATTAACAAAAACTGCAGGTTCTCATTAGGAAAGTGCGGAACAAGGTAGCTGGCAACATTGGCGAAGCATGCCTAACATACCATAGGTAACCATAAATAATATCAAATAAATAATAATTTTCTTAGACATCTTCATTTGTGACTATTCATCCTTAAAGATAAATGAGTATTATTCCTTCTAATTCCATTTCTTTGTGCCTATGTTTTTAAAAGGGAAAATAAAGAAATCCCATTATTTGGCATCGAAGAGTTGTCTATTTACGAGGATTAATTTGTCCAAATCATGTTCAATCATCTATAGCATTATATATGTCTATTCTAATCTATACTAATCCCCATCAAATATACAAAACCATAGTTTTAAAACTTGGATTCGATCAAAATGTGGCAGCCAAATTTTTTTGGCTCAGATCTGGGAAATTAATATAGTCACACACTCATAAAATAAACTAAAATAACATGAAAAATAATGTTAAAAAACATAAGAAATGAATTTAGATAACTCCTAGCTTGGAAAATTGTTGAAAAATCTTTTAGTTGATAGCAAAGGGAAACAAATTGAGAAAAAAATTGAAAAAATTTCTGCTTGCTGGCGAGTTTGTGGCAGACTCGTGACCACCCATGAATCTTTTTGTTGAAAACTCAGTGACTACTTGCTAGATACTTGCTATCGAGTTAATTGCCAATCCATATCGTCTTATGAGTGCTCACAAGTTTGGCACATTCTTTGTTGGTTTTAAAACTATGCACAAAACCATGTTTGTCTTTATTTTTAAATAAATTGATTATTGAATATTTGCCAACATCTTTCCACCTCTCTAAACAAGTGAGTGTACCTTCCAATGACAAACACAAAAACAATAGCACAATAGATGATAGGGGGAAGGTGAGATGAGAAAGCCTGGCCTAATTGTGAAGGACTTGAAGTTGAGGGTACATGGATTGCAATAGAAGGCTCTACAAGTCTTGTTGATTCTCTTGTTGATCCGGACTCCATAGATATTGCTATACCAATCTTAGGCCACTTCACCTTTGCATGAAGGATTTGTCCCTCCTTTGTCTCTCTCTCTCTCTCTCTCTCTCTCTCTCTCTCTCTCTCTCTCTCTGTGCATGCCAACCAACTATTAGTTCTTGTTGTATGGTATACCTACCATCCACACCGTTTCTTTCATCTTCCTTGAGAAATCTTTGATGGTAACTGCTAGCTGATTTCGTTCTTCCCCAACCTCCATTAATCGAGTTCACATCACTACAAGCTTCTATTCGAACAGGGGACCTTTATGTGTTGTCAAAGTGGCCATCTCACCGCACAAATCAAACAATTATACCTCTTTATCTTCATTAATGTCAATCTTTTTGACATTTTCTTCTAGGGAAATTATTGTAGTTAAGGCTCCTTGGCCACAACACCAACAAAGATGACAAGGGTCAGTAGGACTCTCTTTGGCAAAGTGTCCTCACTCATTGTATGTATAGCACTGTAGAACTAGTCAACTTTGGGGTTGCATTGGATTCTTCCACTACCACTATTATTCTTCTAGCACCTTTTATTATTTCTTTGATTCCTATAAATGCTACACTTTTCTCCTTTGCTAGTGTTTGGAGGTTTGGTAAGTGTGGTTGGCATTGTAGACAAATTTCCTTGTGTGAAGAGTGCCTATGCTCTTTATTCTTCAAGATGTATGATCAATCTTTCACAAAATGGTTCCATACTTGCAAGATCCTATGTAACATTTTCTTTGTACAATTGGATCTTGTGCGGGCTTTTGTCTTACAATCAATGCACCATACATCTTTAATTCTTCTTTATGCCATCCTTAAGCTCCCACATCATTACTCAACATGTTTCACTTGAGAGCTATGGGTATTAGCTTACAATCATTTATTTCATTAGAGTCGTTGCACCACATTCTCAATTGCGTTTACATCTTATTCGGATTTTTTTTTGTCTATTGCTGTATTATACACATCTTTGTACAATGAGGGTCGGACGACCTTCATTGTCATCTCTAGGGTTGTTAACAAACCACCGCTTCTTTAGACCTACGCTGATGACTTATTCAACTTTTGGTAACATTTCCTCAAGTCTGTATAATGTCCCCTTTTTTGATATGAGAGCCTAATTATGGACTTCTTTCCATTCCCTTTTCATGGCAATGAAGTTGGATGAGCTAGGAAAGGAATTGGATTCTCATTGCATCTTTCTTTTCTAATTTTTAATGTTTTTTTTAGTGTTTTCTTCATTTTAGTAGGTCGGATGGCTTGGAGGATTTTAAAGGCCAAATAAAAGATTAAATAAGCCCAAAAGGAGGTCGGTCATGCATGTTTGGTCTTTGGCGCCAAGGTTGGGGTATTTAAGGAGTGTTATGGCTTCATTTGTGGACATCTATTTTGGCGAATTTACTCTAAAGTGATCTTTGGGCTGATTGCTCTTAGTTCTCTCCACTTTTGGGTGAAAATCCAATTGTGTGGCTCTTTCCAAGAAGGACGAAAACCCTTCTTGTGGCTGGTTGGGGGACGGAAACCCTCCATCCTTGATTGAAGTGAAGATATTTTGCAGATTTGGGCATTGAAGAATAAAGGAAGTCATCTACATTCATTTTCATGCATTGATAAGCCTCTCCTAGTTGGAGCGACTTGTGTTAGGGTGTCATTTGGTGCCTTCTAGGGAACATAACTTCTATTTTCTTTCATATTTAGATTTGCCCACATTTATAAGGCTGGAAATATCTATCTTTTGTGAATTTTGGGGTTTGGAAACCCTCATTGCATAATTTCCTTTGAGCTGTACTTATGCTGATTTAAAACAATTTTCAGCTGAGCGTTAGCTTCCTTCTTGGGTTGGAAAATAGTTCTAAAATATTCCTAGAGGGTTTATAAAAATTGTGGATGCATTGTTGGATGATTTTTGGGTGAAATCTTGTGTTTTTCAGACTGCTGTTTTAAAAATCTGATCGCTGTTCCGTACTGGTTTAATTTTCAGTTTACTGATCCAAATATCAGATCTAAATCAGTTTGGGGTTTGTGCCATTTCCTTGTTTTTCAGTTTCAGTCCCAACAAGGGACATTACAGTTTCCAATTTTAGGCCTGTATATATATGTGATTTCCATGGTTGGGTGTGGATATTAAATTGCCAATCTCATTGGTGTCACTGAGAAGTTTGATTTTTCTTGAAAGATTTTCGAAGGTTTTCCGAGGTGCTTCGTTAATCTTCAAGTGTGCCCGCATAGAAATCGATTGTCCCCACTTTGAGTGTGACCATGAACAAACACAACAAAAATAAATACAGTATGAACTATAACCCCATTTTCACACATTATGGCAGCGTATACGAAAGTAAGAGCAATCAATATTGTATTGAACGTTCAAAACAGATTTTAAAACTTAGAAATCGCAGTGGAATGGTGAAATATTGAGAGGTTTTTGTTTAAAAACTAATTTGCTGCCAATTCGTGAGGTGAGTTTCTCACATTGAGTTGTTAGCACTCATGATTTTTATCGTGAGTCAGCAGAATATATATCTGTGTGTGTGTGTGTGTATAATTTTCTCAAATTTTGATTTCAGTTAGTTTTTTCCTCCTTTGCTATGGATTTGAAGGATATTTGAATAACTTTTCCACTTCCTTGAAGTGTTCATCATCAGATTTTTGAAATATCTGGGTATGCTACGTCATTTCCAATTATATTAGAACATGTTGCTGCAGTCATAGCAGATGCACCTGTTTTTTTGCTGACTTTTTAAAAAATCTCTCCATATCATCTGACAATGAAACCTTTGTTGTGACCGCAACAATAGTTGAGAGAGAGGGAAACTTGTAGATAGGTGAGGAGAGAGAAATGAGAAGGGGAATTGTATTGATGAGCTGAAGACAGATTTCATCAACTACAATTTAGAGGTGATTCCAGTTTCAATTGGAGGAAATAGGCAAGCACAACACAACATCATAACAAGATAGTGAAACAAATAATGCAAGATAAATACAAAGCCTCATCAAGATATATTCATTCCACAAAGAAGGCACAAAGTCCTTCAACTTCTTACAAATGCCAGCATGTGCTCAGCTGAGTGACAAGATGAGAATGGAGGAAAATTGCTAGGTAGAAAATAGAAGAATACAACTTGCTAGAGAGGGAAAAAACTGATCCTTTGGAATGGAGAGAGCATTACAATTTATATCCAAAGCAAGTGACTCTTCACATTCCCATGTGACCTTTCAACTTAAAGTGCAATCTCAACGAAGAAATAGAAACTTTAAGTGACTTAAGTCACTTTTACAAAAGTTGTTTCTCAATGGAGATATAGAATGTTGAGAGACGAAGAGAGAGAAAGTGTGATCAGAAGAAGATGATCCAGAATGAAGTTCTGCTCTTCCTCATTGTGTGGAGATGAATGCTCTGGAGATGAATGCTACAACTGAATAGGATCTTCTTCGGTTACTTCTCTAATTAGGGCATGCTTTCCTTGGACTTAGAAACAATGTTCCACATCTTATCCAGAATGATCGTCCTTTGTCATGTCTTGAAATCTCTCTTTCACCTCTTTATCTCTGTGAGCAATGGTAGGATGCACAAATCCACTCTTTGTCACGTACCTGATCTTTTGTGTCCCACATGAGAAAACACTTATCTTGTAATCATCCTGAAGCTTGCATTCACACCGCACATGCTCTAGACTCCGTAACCATGAGCTCTCTTGGATTTGATAGTATTGGAGATTTCTGAGAATTGTTTATTGCAACATAGCAATACTCCGAATGGAAACACTTATTCTTTTTGAGATGAAATCAAGCACTGACTGAATAGACATTGCCTTCTTGAAGATTACGAGTACTTCATATCTTGTCTCTTGAATGAAGGAAGGCGAGGGGATCAAGAATACACTAGCACCATGGTTCCCATCATGAAAGCCTTCAAATGATTCAATTAGATGTTTCATGCTCAACAATCCTCCTGTGCACGTTGACTCAAGTTAGCAAATGAGTTTTCCTTCTTATCCAGTGTCTTCAATGGTCTTCAATGATGCTTTTGGTTGCGACATGGATGTGGTCATCACGGATGAAGGACTCATCCAAATCACTTGTGAATGGATTTGTTTGAAAGATTATTGAGATAAGAAGTGATGCTCCAATTTTGGGACAATTCTCTTGTCTGGATCAATGGAAAAATGCAAAACCCCATGAAGCAAGCAAAATACTTGAGAAAAAACTGTCCTCCATATCTCCAAAAATACTCCACCTCATCATGCAAGAAATGGCTCAATTGAAAGGTGGTTTAAAGGGAACACTTGCTCCAAATTTTAGGCGATTTGGCTCATTGAGTCACTAGGAAAAAGAAAAAACATTTTAAGAGGGAAGAATACTATGAAAAACCCAGTCCTTATCTCCAAAAATACTCTACCTCATCATGCAAGAGATAGCTCAAATGAAAGGTAATTTTAAGAGGAACACTTCCTCCAAATTTTAGACAATTTGGCTTGCTAAGTCACCGGGAAAATGCAAAATAATTTTCAGTTGTTCAGGAAAAAATGGAGTTCTTTGGCTGGAAAATTCTTCCTTGAATAAAAATAAACCATGCCATGATATCCCATGAGTAATAGATCATTTGAAAGGCGTTTTGGAGGGGAAGAGGTGTGCAAAAGTTCAAGGAGTTTTGACTATGGGAGCTCAAGATATGAGCAAAACAAGATTTTGCAAATCTAGGGCACGGAGCTGGTTTTAATGTCTTCCATGGAGTTTTAATGGAGTTTCCAACATGCAATTTTTCTATTTTCAAGTTGAGGTTTTGGAGGGAAAGCAAGATTTCAAAAAATGACTTAAGTGGAGGAGGGATTTGGGTTTTGCTTGTGCAAACAAGAAAATGCGCCCTTATTGCATTCTCCACTCCCAAAGGGCGCTCCAATCAGCTTGAGGCACACTTATGAAGTGCAAGCAACATTCCAAAGGGCGCTTATGCATGAAGGAGGCCAAAAATGTGCCCAAGGCTTTGGGGTTTGCATCCTATCACTCAAAACAAGCCAAAATGTTATATTTTCATGTTACTTTTTGCTTTTTCTCATCAACCAATAGGAGGAGGGCACACTTATGTTGGAGGGGTTTCAAAAGACATTTGACAAACTTGTTTTGCACCTCTAAAAGGTTGCCACGCTTCCAAAGTGTGCCAAGTTCACTTCGATTCATCGATATCAACAACTCAAGTAGAGAATTAGAACATGTGATGCACTTTTTGGTCCGAGACCAAAACTTAAAGTTTCCGAGGCATATAATAAATTAATTTGGCTAGAAATACTCCAAAAAATCCAATGGAAGCATTTAGAAACCTTGAAAATGAGTTCTTCATGAACTTTTAGTCAACTCTCCTTTTTGCATAGTAAGGCGTGACAAAGGTGAGCAGAGTTGTTACATGGGCTTGAGATGGGTATGAACAAACTTAACACATGGACCATGGAGAGGACTCAATGTGCTTCAATTTGACCTTTTGTTAGGCTCCTAACTCCGCTGAGGTTCCCAAACCTTCACTGTAAGCTCTCTCTTCCAAAAAGTTCCCTATGCTTTAGTGTCTAGAAGGTTTTCGCATTTTATGTTCCTAGAACTTTATCTTGCATATTCCATCATGTAGTAGACCCTGTAAGCTTTCCAATGACTGTGATTTGGGTTCCCGACACCACCAAAGCTCCTGAAACCTTTCTCAGAAGGTGACCCTTCTCGAATGATCACACACACCTTTTCCTCAAAAAGTGCTAGGAGAGAAAGCATTCTCAAAGCCATTCCAAAGCTCACATAATCCTTCCTAAACCATATTGTCATGGAGAAAACTCCAAGAACTTTCCGTTCACTGCGCAATCTGAGCCTCTCAAACCACTTTGAGCTCCCGAAACCTTTCTCAAAAGTTGGTTTTTGCAAAAAGACATTTTTGACCAGTTTGATCGAAAAGTGACAAAATTTCAAAGAGGGGTTGTCACGTAAAATGCTTGAGAATTTTACATGCCAACACATCCATGTCGCTTAATGTCTCTTCCTGTGCACATTGCTTTCTTCTATATTCATCTCTTGATTATACCAATGTTTGTCACTTATCTCGCCTTAATGTCATATTGTGCAAACACCTTGGTGAATTCTTCTTCAATCGCATTACTCTCCTTTTCTTGTTGGGTTGTGTGCGATGAACCCACATAGTATGGAAAGTAGGCGCCGCATAACCCAATGTGGATCTCAATTATGTTGATTGTGCATGTACCTTTGTTCTTCGTTGTGTATTATTTGTTTGAAGTGGCATTAGGTGGGTAGCGTTGTAATTTTCTACTACTTCATCGTGGATCTATTGATCTCTTTGTTGTAGTGGAGTCAAGTGGTGTAATAGATTTGTTATTGATTCTCGCAATCTGCTTGTTATTAGCCAATTCTCATTTGGATCATATTGTGGCCTATCTTTTTGTATGGCCACAATTGTCTTTTCCATCACATCCTTAAGGCCACACTAATCTTTTCACCCAAATCCGTGTGTGCACTCTTTTGTAAGAGGTCACTTATCTTGGTTTTCTCGTAGGGAGATAATTTGTTCAAGTATATTTTGACGCTGGTTCACTTGTTTCACCACTCCCTTAGGAACGAAGAATGAACTCACTTGTCTTCTTTGGGCTAGCATGTTTTTACTTGTATTTAAGTTTGGGACCAAACCTCTTGAGGTCAAGGTATGGGGACAAAACCAACTCGCCTTGTGCTTGTATTGCGTCGAACTTGGCCTTCCTCTCTTCTTGTTCCCTTATCCAATTTATCTTTTAATGCCTTTATTCTGCTTCTTTTTGTTTAGTCACTTCCTAAGCAGCTTCCTCCTGTTTTGCCTTTTTCTCTACACGCTTAGCTCGCCTCCGCTGCTTTCTTTTCGTATTTTTGTTCATGTTCTTTCTTCTTTCTTTTCTCTTCCTACTTTTCTTCCAGAATTTCTGTCTAGGCTTCCTCACCTCTCTTTATTCTTCTCTTCCTTTTTTTTTCCCTCTCTACTCCCTTGCTTCCTCCTTTGTTTCCTCGTCTACTTTCTTCTTAGTCTTTACGGCTTGTCTTTTTTCTATTCTTCATCCTCCAATTTTATCTCCCTTTTCACCCGTATTTGGGCCTTTAAAGTGGCTTCCTTAATGTTTACCCTAGTTTTTTCTTGTTGCTCTTTCATTACTTTCTTAAGTTCCCTCTTTATTCAAACATCTTCCTCCATTTGTCCGAGTTTTTCCAAAGTTTTTGTTGCGTTATTTGGGTTCTAACACCATGATATTTCTTCATTCGATGTTCCTCCTCTTGAACTCCTTAATTTTTTCAATCTTGTTGAGTTAAATTGGTTTGGGAAAGCAACTTCGCCACTTTTGCGTCGTGCTTTAATTGGGCTTCCTTAACAACCTTTCTATTTATATCCCTTATATTCTTTGTAATGGGAGCTGATATTGTATCTAGTATGCATTGTAAAGGGTGGGGATTCTTTTATGTATCCCATTAGGGCTTCAATATTTTGTAGTTTTCACTCGAGGGGGTATTTGCATATCTACCTATTATCCTATACAACCCATCCCTTGTCCTACATTTTTCTATAATAAAGTACCTAATGGTTTTGTATCTTCTCCTCGTCCATAGGCTTGAAAGGACTCCTCTATTCGCTTGTAGTTATGTACTTTCATCATCTTTTAGTTCCGAGTTTTCTAGGATTGTCTCTAGCTTGGGTGTCTTGACAAAGGCTTCCTTCGACACTTTGATATTAGTCCACCTTACAGCCTGTAGACACCCGAGTTTTACCTTTTACATCGATGGAGGTGTCCGAATATTTTGCATTTGTTCTGCGCTCCATCTTTTCACTTGTCATGGAGGATCGAACCTCAAAATGCATCTCTTATTCCCCTTAGTAGATTCCTAAACTTAATTCTTCTTGACCCACCTCAACTCCTCAAGTAGTAGAATCTCCAATCCTTGTGTGCCCGATGTCACCACTCTTAGTACTTCTACATCTTATTATTCTCCCGAAGTCCTAGCCTCCGTGGGATGCCCTCCATACTCCTAATTCTCCTTAATAATTTCATTGAAGTTAGGTGGCTTTGGCTTTTTGGGATCAAATGGAAATTTTTGAATAACTGGTATTATACTTTCAATTTGTTCCTTAGACACTTCAAATGGTAGGGGTGCTATCATTGTGGTTTGTGGAATGAAAGGATGGATGTGTAAGTTTTTTGTGTCAATAATGAAAATCACCTCATTCTCATAGTGGGAAATTGCTTGCTTTGAAATCCTACTTCCGCCTACTACCACACCCCCCTTTTCTTTCACCCCATTAAAGTAACAATGTTGTTGCATCTACTTCACTCATAGCTTTCATATGATTTTTGTTCTAAGCTCCTATTGAGTAATTTTCTTGCTAGCCTACTTAGCTCTCTACCTGCAACATTGTTTTTATGAAGTACATAACTAAACAAATTAGTAAAGAGCCATGACATAAATCATGTTTACTAGATTTTATCTGTTGAACATCATAATTGAATGCATCCAACATGATTTTGCACCATTATATTTGAAGTCTGTTGTTACCATTTCGTATGCCACTATGGTGCTTCTTGGGTGTGCGACTTCATCTCTATTTATATGGTTCACTTTCGACGCTACCGCTTTTATTGTGTATCTTAGTGTTGCGCTTAAAATTCCACCAACTGATACTCCTCTCTTGTTCATTGCAGTTCTGAGCAATCTAGCAATGTTCTTTCTTGTTGTAGTTCCTTTCTTATCTAATCTATGTTCATTGTGTCCTTCCCTCATCAACCTTAGTACCCGCTCAATTGCTTCTTTTGTAATTTGAGAGGTGTAATCCAAATCATAGTATGCATACTTAGCGAGCACTCGACATTCTTTTCCATGGCCGTGTATTTGCTAGAAAAACTTACCATAACCTGCAGAGCCGAGTTTTTGGCGAATACGTGCGAGTCTTTGGCTAATATTTGTGAGATTTTGGCGAATACATGCGAGATTTGGCAAATACTGCAAGTTTCTAGAGAGATTTTTTATGAAAATATCTTGCATAAAATTATGTTTTTAAAGAAATTTGCATATTTTTTTAATTGCCAAGTATTGCTGAATATTTGCTGAGATATATTTTTTGGTTTTGTCGAGTATTTACCGAATACGAGTATGCAAACTATGGTCCAAATACAACATCTCATTGTGTAATCTACTTAGTATAATTTTGATGGGTTTTTGGTTAAGAAAAAATGGAAACTTGTGCAATGCAATAAGTCTCGTCCCTAGGGATAGCTTATGCATGATCTATCAACTCTTCCTTTTGTGTTTGCGGATTTACCTCTACCAATTATTGCTCATCAATCTCCATTTTCATGATTTATCTCTGCCATTTTGGAGTGGATATACTGCTGCACATTGCATGCACATGCAACTTTAAATGGAATATTGGAGAAAGCTCGGTCGGGGTTTGGAAGATAAGTGTGTTGATTGTGTTTTGTCCACTTAGGACCCTCCAATTCCTTCTCCCGTACAACCTTTGGTGCTGACATTACTGTAATTCTTCTCCTAAAACCTCAGTTCTTTGTACCACAGCTCTCTAAACTCTCTTCTTCTATCTCTGTTTTGCTCAAAATCTTGGAGTGTTGAGTGGCAATGTGATTTTACAAAGGGGATACTCTATATTTATAACTATTTAGGAAATCCAATCTCCACACTAGCCTTTAATGCCTTAAGATCCGCCGAGAGATTTGGCTATTAATTCGCTTCCCTTGACTCACTTTGTTTGGTTGTCCTCCACTTTTATATACTTGTCTCCCATGTCATCCTATGCATCGATTACTTCTTTCGCCACGTCTTCTATATTCTCTATTGTTTTGCGGCACACAAATGTATTTCAAATTTCATTCTATGTTTGTGTGCTTGAGGGTTTTCACAATCCCATCTTGCCGAACTGCAAAATTGTCAGTTTTCAGTTTGGCGGTACTCACTTCTATATTTTTATTGTTTTTCCATTTAAAAAAAAAAATCTACGTTCTTTCTCAAATTTTCTTATTTAAAAAAAATGTTTTGCTTTTCTATTTTCTTCAAAATCTTCACGTATTTTTTGGATTGTTTTTCCAAATTCTTTTCTTGTTTTTCAAAATATTCTCAAAAATTGGTTTTTACCTATTTGAATTTTCTACTAGGACCATATTTTTGTATTTGTATTCATTTTTATAATATTTCTGGATTTTATGTTATTTGGCTTCAATTTGTGGCTACATAGGTCTCAAGGCTAGCATCATTTACATAACCTTTTCTCTCTATCCTTGACAATGTTCTCAATTTGATTGCCGTAGAAGATAAAATAGTATCAACTATATATGGCCCTAGTCATCGAATTTTGAGTTTTCTAAGTTTCTTAGACTTATTTATCATATAGTAGTACCTTGTCTCCTTTGTCAAACAACTTGTGCTTGCATGGTTGTCATGCCATATGCCTTCTTTTCTCTTAGAGTCTGATTATATGTAGCTATAGAGCGCTTCCCATCCGGTTTTTTTCAACTCAATTAGTCTCTTATGTATGAATTTATCCTCATTAATGCAGAATGCTACAACCATTTGCAAGCCTGGAATAATAAACTCAGTGGGAACCGCAGCCTGCAAGCCATATACTAATTGAAATAGACAATACTTAGTCTTTTGTAAATTGTGCGGTATGCCCGTAACACTATAGGAGTCTTCAAGTTCCAATCTACTTTATCTAAAACAAAAATCTTAGAAAGAACCTTTTCTAACACCTTGTTGAATGCCTCCATTATTCCATACGCTTGTGGATGATACAATGTGTTCTTATTATGATTTATTAAGAAGTGCATCAAGAGTCCTATAGTTTCATTCAGAAATGTTTTCCTTGATCACTTGTTAAATTGAGCGGACATCCAAACAACGTGATGATATTCTCATATATAAATTTAGTTGTTTTTGCGGTACAATCTTTAGTAGGAATAGTCTCCACTCAACGTGTTAAATATTGTGTCCCAGTTATGATGACCCTCGCCTGTGAGTAGTGGGGTGTAAGCTTAATTGGCTCGATAAATTCTATTGCCCATTTTTAAAATAGGGCCAACACTAAAACTGGTCTTAGGGACATTTAATCTCATACATTTGGTTACGAACTTGTTGGCAATGTTATAACTCCACAAATATTTGTGTGCATCTTTGAAGATCATAGGCCACCATAGACCTACCATCAACACTTTTCTTGTTGTTTGATTTCTGCCATTATCTTTTGTTATCCCTTCATGTGCTTCTCTTAAGATTCCCTCCCTCATGTTGGAGTACTACCTGCGATAGTACATCTCTCTCTCTTTTATATAATGCTCCTATTCATGTAAACGGAAATGCCGGATTCAACAATCGCCTTGTCATTTTTAGAGTATCCTTATGGGAACTCCCCTATAGCCAAAAATTGTGGTAAGGTTTCCATATCCTTAAGGATTGCCTCTATTTGAAATGTATGTGTTTCTAGAAAATCATCTTCTATATGCCCTTTATCTTCACCATTTTCAATCTGCAACGAGTAGTCGACCACCATTTTGTTTAGCTTACCTGATTTTACCGAGACAATGAGCTCAAATTCTTGAATCAACATTAATCAATCAGTATATACATCCTCAGTATAACGGGTTCATTTATTCGGTACTTCAATAGCTCATGGTCTCGTATAAAAGACAAGTGGTGTTGGTAACATATGATGCCATTGTTTCGTAGAGCATATATCATCGCCAACACCTCTATTTCGTGGTTGAATAATTTTGCTCCTTTTGTAATTTGTGGCTCGCATGAAAGGATATTGGATGGCCCATGGTATTCAAGGTTGTGTCAAAACCACTCTTATTGCTATCCTTGATGCATCCACATGTACATGAAAATGCATCTTCCAATCTAGAAACATTAGGATAGGTACGCTCGAGATTTTTTGTTTTCAATACTTCCAATGCATCTTGCACTCCGTAGTCCACTCTATTTTGTTTGTTTTTTTCTTAAACTCCTCTATAGACGCACTAACGGTGACATAGTTTCTTAAGATTTTTCTATGATAGCTTATATACCCTAGCAATGTCCTTCTATGTATTTGGTAGTGGGAGTGTTACTCTAATGGATGTCTTCGGGGGTCAACCGGTAATCCCTCTTTGCATATTATGTTTCCTAAGAGTGTACCAAACGGAGTTAAAAACAACCATTTCTTCAAATTTAGGGCAATCTACAACATGCGACATTGCTAAAACATCAACCTTAATACTTGCATATGATCCCCGAGCAGCCCGTATACAGTCCCAATCATCTTAATACACCTCCAAGAAATCATGTATGAAGTCTTTAAATGCATTCACCGTTATCCAACTAAAAACTACAATTGCATTTTAATTCCAAATTGAATCTTTGTGTACATTAAAGATATCCATTTAGTGGCAAGTGTAGTTTTTGTTGATCTTCGAGGGCAAATCACACTTGATGGTGCCTCAAGAAGCCATTTGTAAATGAGTAGACTTCTTGCCCTTCCCTACTTTCTAGCTTTCCTTCCATAAACAAAGTGTTTAAATGGATCATGCACACACACCTTATTCAACTCTCTATACTCAACACAATTTCTTATTTCTCTAGTCTTCTCATTTTGAATTAGCACACTTGATCCACTCCGAGTCTTCAACCGGTTGGATTATACCATCCGCCACCATCTTATCAAATTTTGCCTTCATCTTTTCTTTTACATTGGGATTTGACATGTAAGGCCATTTCTTAATGGGTTTCACCCCTGTTTTGGTTGATATTTCATGGTCCCTAATTCCTCTTTGATTCCAAGGAGGTTGCATAAGCTCTTTGGAAACAAGTCCTCACATCCTTTTAACATTTCTACAATCTTCAACATCTCTTCTTCTCAATTATCTTTTATTTTAGAAAACTTTGTCTTGCCTCCTTTCCTATATTCTCCTTCGTAATTTTTAGTGGCTGATAGAAGTATTTTGTCTTATCTGTGCTAACTTGTACCAAATCCTGCTCTCCTTCATGCAATTTGAATTTGATTTTCTATAGTCAGCATCTCTTCTTTTTGGGTCATGTGACTGCTTCTCCACATTGCAATAGTACTTTGGTTCTTTTTGTCTATGAATCTGCTCTATGACCTCCAAATCTTCGGTGTTAGGGGAGAGGGGCTAGTAGTGGTACACCCTTAGTTAAGGGGTCTACAAAATCAATTGTTTATCATGTGGGGTTGCGATTTTTTCACCAATATGTAGTTCAGATTTGTCTTAGCTTATATTTGTTCTTTGGAATGTTTAATTGGAGGGAAAGCCATATTTTGAATTGATTTAAAATAATAAATTTGAGTTACACTACAACCATAGTGGAAACCAATACTTGAACATGGGTGATAATGATTGAACATTGAATTTTTAATACTTGTACATGGGTGAGAGGTCTTACATGTCATGATGTGATTGGCTACTCTACATAATTATTATGTCAAAAATAAATAACCACTAGATAGTACTATGACAACTATGAAGTGGTACTATAACAACTATTGGGTATTGTGTGATCAAGACTCATGTCAACTATTGGACCATGTTCAAGTATTGGCCCCTCTCCCCTAATTTGATCATTCGTTGTAACATACTTTGCAAACTATTTAATTGTCTTCTTATGCCATTAAAAGAAATGTTTTAATCTTTCTAAGAGTGCGGCATATTCTTTTGTCCAGTACCAGAAATAGAATGTTCTACACAAGTCTTTTGTCTGCTTGTCCCAATTTCTAGTTTCTAGGTGCGATTCTTGCTTTGTAAGTTCCAAGCACGTGGAAGGGGTCTAAGAGTTAAATAGAAATATTGAACACACAACCGCGACACACTTTCTCTAATATCTATCCAATGTCTCTTGTAGTGGTTCAAGAGCATTTGAGGATTAGTGGTGAACCTGTATAGTCCGAGATTTCTTGAAAGCTTTCTTCTTGCAACATAAATATTTAAAATAAAATGGTGAACACGTACCATGTATTTATATCTTGTTTGTGTGTTTCTCATCACCTCGCAACATTGATAATAAGAGTATCATCTAATGCTTCTATCCTCATTTTTTCATACGGGTGTATAGGCTCCATTTGTAAAATAATCTTCTACATCTCTAATTCTAGAAAGTTTAGATAATGTTTTGTGGGATGCCCCACATCCTAATCTATATACTCTCCTTATCTCCCTTCTTGGTTTTATGTTTTTTCGGCTTCATACTTTGTGGCTCCTTGTACTTTTCTTTTCCTCGCGACTTTCTTTGTTCCACGACTTCATCACTATACTCCGTGACATCCTAATAAACGCTCACAGTATCATCTTCTTCATTCACTGAATAATATTTTTCATTAGGGTCATCATTTAAGCTATCTCTCGTATCGTATCCAAATAATCTCCTCATGTGAAATAGTTCCTCACCTTCATGTCAAAGGTCCCATACAACTCAACTTCCATGTCCTTATTTGTGTTTGACTCAACATCTTCACTTTCTATCCCTATTTTTCCTTCGCTGTTTGGTTCAATTGCTCAATTTAATATTGGTGTTTTTTCAATTGCATATATTCCCTGGAGCGTGTCAAAATTCTTGGTCGTCATTGGTGTCATGCCAAACCTCTGTTGTCCAAGCTGTGCTCATTCGTGTTTCGAGCACCACATGTTCTACCACTCTATTATTTTCAAAGGTGATCTCCTAATCTTCCAAAATCTTGTCTATTAATTTTGACATCTAGATATACTGCTGATTTTCTGTAATTACTCTCTGTGCGGAATACATTCTTCTTTTTATTTTTTCTAGTTTCTACCCATTGTATGCTGTGTGTCCTCTCTTGTTTGTTCCAATATTTTCAAAATTGTTTTAATTTCTCCTCAAATTCTTGTTCATTGACTAGTTTTACCAAACACTTCAATGCAACTTCTTCCTCAAAATACTTTAATTTCAGCTTCTATTTCTTGAATCTTTTTATTTTTTAGGAGATTTCTTAATGATCTTGTCATGGATCTTAGGGTTAGGATAGGTACGGGTTGGCTCGACATCACTAGAACTTGAAATCTCTTCCCAAGGCCTTTCGTTCACCGTGTCTTTGTAGTTCATGGTGACACTTCTTGTAGTGACCGCAACTCTTTGTCTATTCTCTTCATTTTCTTGTAATTTTTGTTGAATAGTTTTCTTCTTACACCTACCCTCCCAAGCTTCTTCTTTTTCCTTTATTTTGTCGGATAATTACTTTCTTTCCCCTTAAGGATTCACCTTGCTCAACACTACTAGGTCTTTCCTGTTTTTCTGGTGATGACTCATTCCACAGGGACTCTTGTTAAATGTTGAGCAGTCCTATTTTCCTCATTTCCCAAAGCCTTTGTTTTTGATCCTCAATTTTTATGAAAATGTGTTGCTTTCAGACAAATAAATGAGTCATGCGTCCCTCTCTCTTGACCAAAGCTGCATACATTGAGCTGAGGTTCTATACAGTGCTTGGCCACATGTCCTTCCTTTACACACCTGTAGCATGTAACCATTCTCCTTTCTCGATTTCCTTGAATCCATTTCCTCCTTATTTGGATAACCCTCACCTTGATTATTTAGATATCCTCTATTTTTTTGGGTACTACTGCCTTGAGTTTTTTTATACTACCTCCTTCATATCCTTGGTACCTTCTACCTCCTTGGTATCCTCCTCTTTAACCACCTCTTTTGTAGTTTTAACAGTCATACCCTCTATGGTATCCTCCATAATTGTATCACTGATCCTCCCATATTATTATTAAAACCTCCTTGGCAGCATCCTCGCATGTTTTGATGATAGCTTCCACGAAATTGTTGAATGGGTTGTGAGGGTGGTGGCATTTTGAGTTGTGTGTGGATTGCTGGATTAGTCTATGGTAATTGAGTGGGCGGCGTTATAGTAACATGTGGAATGGCTTGTGGTTGTGGGGTGTCTCTTTAGCCTCCACAACAAGGTGGGCTCTATGCTCATTTAACTCTTCCATTGCATCTATATCTGTGCAATTATGCTAATAGTGATTATATGATCTGCATGTTATGCAATACATCAGCTGACTTGTTGGTGAGACTACCTCCATCATTGGACACATGTTGACTATGTTGGTCTCAGACTCTACTTATTCCACACCATAATCTATTCTTAATGATTGGTTGGTGTTGTGCTGGTGTCATTTCAACGGGTTTTTCTCTTATTATCGTTCCTCTCCTTGCTGTTATATAGAGGTATTTTGTCCTATTGTGTCCCTCATCACAACATATTCATATTTTAGGCATATTTGTAGATCTCGGCGGCGAATTAGTTCATGCCTCCTCAATTTTCGTTCGTATTTCTTATTATAGTCTTAGCTGGGCTAATTCATGTTGTACCTTGTCCAACTCCGATCTTATTACGATTTCTCATTCCCATCTCCATGGCTGTGCTTCAAATATGTTTCCATCTCTAATGCATCTGAAATCTTATTAAAAAATTTCCATTCATTGATGAGACAAAAATGGTAATAGCCTTGAAATAAACCATTCCATCCTCTACTTCTCTATTAAGGGTTCATCTAACTTCCTCACAACTCCCTTGAATCTTTTATCAAAGTGTTTAATGGTCTCTCCTCTTTGAATTAAATCTTTCATTTTGCTTACACTCTCCATTGGTGCATCGGGATGGCAAAAATTTCATTTAAGCTTTGTTTTTTATCTCATCCCACGTTTTACTATGTTGAGGATTAATTTTCATTACCACTTCAGAGTGTCATCTCTTAATGTTCGAACAAAATCAAACAATTTCCTTTTTGATTCGAAAATATTATTACTTATACAATACAATTCCAAAATAAACAAAAGTTCATCTGCATTCGTAGTGTCTTTGCCAAACATTGGCAACTTTGTCTTCTATGCCGTCTATGCTGGTTGTGTTAGTACTGTCTTTGTACAACTTTTATTCTGACTCACCACTAGTTTCTGCTTCTTATCCTTTTCTAATTTTGTTGATCTTTGATAAACTCTATTCTCCCTTTATCTCTCTTAAGTTCTATATTAAAATATGTTTTTCCTAACAATTCATTAAATCCTTCAATTATCTCCTCCTCTCACCTTCGTCTTTTTACTTTTGATAACTCTTACACAATTCACCTTCTATCCTATATCTATCTTCTGAAGTGTTGTCTCTTTCAGTTTTTGAAGTGGCACGGGGATGGCGTTTGGTCCGGGGGTTCAGATCATTCCCTCAAACAATCTCTTTAAGTTGGGGAGAGGATTTTTATTTTCGTATCTCGCTACTTTCACCATTACTCTCCTTTTCTTTAAACAATCTTCTATGCGTAATGCTTCTTAACTTAACCTTACCATTCGAAGAAAACCTATTATCCTCATACTCTAATTCTAACCTTACTTCACTTCTCCTTTTATATCCTTTCTATCAAATCTTCAACTAATTTATCCAATTTGTCTACTTCACTTTCTAACATTTCAAACTACATTCTACCCACTTCCTACACTACTTTTTTCTACTCATTTTTGTAGATCTTCTACTTCTCTAATCTTAAATTCTTCCTCCTCATTGGTACGTCTACTCTCTACATTCTCTTCATCTTCTTATCTCCTTTTAGTTATGCTATGTCTACCTAAGGGCACCTGCTCCCGTTGGTCTTCCGCTCCTAAGGTTTTTGGCGCTCATAGAAATTACTGCTGTCTTATCGATCAATCCCAACAAAATCTTTAATGAATTTCCATGTGCCATTTACGCTTCTTTTATCCACACTATATGTATCACTATGTTTACTAAGTCTATGTTATTGCTACTTGTTTTTGGCATGGTGTTAGTGCAAGTTACAAAGATAAATCATTTGAGTTAAGTACAAAGCTTCGGTATGCGCATGATGAAGCAATTGTCCTGCTTTTAGGTTTGCAAGTCTTGCAAACCTTGTTTCTAGGTTTGTAGGGACGCATCTCAGCTACCCACCCATTTTCTATTTTATCAAACTAAGTTGGTGCAATCTTTCGTCACTTTTTAACCTCTAATTTTCCATCCTATCCTTCATTCATTCCCTCTCGTCTACTAATCTAATTCTTTCCTCCTCAATTCCCATCTTTTTCTGCCATTCCAACGACTTTTCTACTTTTTCTTTGTTACACAGCCTGCAGTATACTACAACTACTCTAGCTTTCCTTTGTTATGCAACCTGCATTACACTAACTTTTCTTTTTTCAACTATACTTCTCTATCAAATCATTCCTTTTGCTTAATAAAAAATTTAATTCTAATCTCCCCTATCATCCTAACAGTTTTGTTCTTTTTTTTTCCATTTGCTTTCCTCTTTATTTCCCCCAACCATCAAACCAACTCTACTTGAATTGTCACATCCTTGTCGATTACCCCTTTTTCCGCCTGTCATCCTGTAGGTGGCTTTCCCTAAATAAACTTGCTATTGCTGCTTATCAATCCTTTCTCAATTAGTAGAATTCAAATAAGAAAAGGGAGTCTTGCTATAAACTGTCCTCTGGGTCCTAATAATTCAGCCTTCTTTACATTGAAGGTTGTCCTACCTTGAGTCACCCACAAAATTATGAATGATTCAAGACTAGTCCAAAACCAATAATCAATCGCATGAGTCCAAGGTTTGTCTTTTTCCCCAAGTTGTAATTTTTTGTTATTCCACTTAAAAGGTTCCTGTAGCTAAAGTATAGTCGACTCAGTTTCTGTTGCTATCCTCAAGATCCACGGGCACAATAAGTACCAAAAAAATAACCAAAATTCTTCATCCTAAGCTCTAAAGAAATTGTCTGCGACACATTTGTAAGAGTGTATTGCCCCTATAACTTCTCTTTCTAAAAATATTTTAACTTCTCTTCCCACTAATTATTAATTTTGCTATTAGTTGGTTTCCAAAAGTGTAATGGGTATCTGTCATTGGACATTAGTTAACTGAACCTGGGCTTAGACACCAAATGTTGGCATAACTATACACTCTTGTTAGTTTATTAAGTTTGTTTTGTTCAGATAGAATTGATGCGCGCAAAGGCAGATACGATAGATTGCACATAAACACTTAACACAACAACCAACAAAATTTTGAAGGGGGTGTACAAATATTCTTATATATCATAACACAAATAAGTAAAATGAACATGGACATGATTGTCAACTCTAACCCTCTCTTTATTTATATTTATCTCAAATAAACAATACAATGTTCAAATTACAATTGCCAACACATAATCTCAATTCAACATCCTACTCTGTCGTACTTTGCCATATCATTTCACATACATACCTATCTTCCACTCTACATACATATACTTGTACACGCACATAGACACTCTACACATACACTCACTCTACTACATCCTCTCTTTCTCATACCAACCTTATCCTCTTGTATTTGTACATATTATCTCCATTACAAACAATCATGTCTATTATACATGCCTATTGTACAAAGAGTGTCTTCAATCCGACTTGCAAAGCCTAGTTCCTTTGATGCACAGCTTTCTCCAACCCACGCTACACTATGTATCATTGTGTGGCCGGTAGTAACATATTTTGATCAGCACGATGAAGAACCCTGTCAATATGGGGCACATAAAAGAGGATTTAGCAAAAACAATTGTCACATTGAAAGAAAAGAGCATATATTTATAATGAAAATAAGTGATAAAGTAGAAAAAACAAAGTTTGCCTTATATTTAAACACTGCAATAGCCGTAACAAACATTGGTGATAAATGGAATATTTTTGGCAAAGTTAAGAAAGATGTCACTCCATAAAAAATAACGGCTTACAAGTTGGTCAACTTGTAGGTTTTGCTTTTTATTATCACGAGCAAATATTGGTTTATGAGGTTGGCAAATCCTCATGTGCAGGACAAAAAAAAAAAAAAAGGATGTAGCAAAAACTGGTTGGCACATTGGAAGAAAAGAGCTTATATTAATAATGAAAATAAGTGACTAAAGAAGAAAACATTAAGTTTGTTACTTGAACGAAGTCTTTGAGAGAACTTGTTAAAAAGAAATGAAAAATTGAAGACACCTGGGATTTTAAAACATCCTTCTTCATCGGATTTTGACTTTTCTGAATCATATAATGTTAGAAATTATCTTTACTTGACCTGCCTAGACTCCACTTAGCATTGATCCTTGACATTTGGCACCAAACAACTTTGAGCTTTCATGTTTTAGATTTAGCAGCGGAGTGCTCTAGGGCTGCTCTTAGAAGATTTGAGATGTGTATAAGTCTCTCTTGTAAAATAATCTAAAAGGTAGTGTTGAGGTGTGAGGATACATTATCACCTTGAGAGTCATTTGTATACATAAGTGACTTTGTTAATTTCCCACACAAGTTGAGCCATGACTCAAGCTTAGGCAAACTTTATGGAAGTGCCCAAATTTGAAAAATTGTCATTGCCCACATAGGAACAATACTAGCGTGGGTGGACAATATCATGGATGGTATTGTCCAAGGTGATCAACAATGTTCTCTTGGTAGGAATCAAGAATATGTGAAATGGTGAATGTTTGTATAAGGTTTTAAGGTGTTCTGTATAGACTAGGGGTGATCTTGAGAAATCATAACTACCAGATAAAGGTGACTAAGACAATGTGTGGGTAATCGGAAAGGGAAAATGTGTGATAAAGAGTCAAATGTATGTCAATGGTCCAAGTATTCCAAAGAGTGTCAAAACTGATGTTGTTAGGTGTCAAAGGACCAAATTAGGTGTCTATGGTTCCCTCCCTTTTAATCTAGTATTATAAATGCTATATTAAAAGAATAAAAGAAAATTTGTACATGTGAAAATATGTGTAGATTAATGTGCCAATAATGATAAGCAATAAAAATATATGAAAGATTGAAACTAGAAAAGAAAAGGAATGAATACACCTAATTGTTTGCAAACCAAGATGTCACTTGTTAAATCTTGTAGGGAAGCTGCATGGGGTGAGCATGCCTTAGAAGATTAAATGTTGAACTGGAGAGTGAAGGATGTAGATGCCCCAATTGAGACTGCTGAACTTTTGGAGAGATGAGGGATGTAAATGGTCCAATCGAATGCTACAAGTGTCTAAATCACCCCACTTGTAATGGAAGATGCAATCCAACCCTTTTCCCTTCGGGCAAAAGAAATGAACAAAATTTTGCAACAAATACGACAAGTTGTGAGGTCTTGACTTCTACTTGCAAAGAACAAAATGAATGGATATTTGTGATGTCCTTTAATTGAGAAAATTAGAAAATCCCAAAATTCACAAAAATATTTTTTTCGCACGCCCGATGGGACCAAAACAAGGAATTTGTCAATAATTTGATGCTATTCTTGGCAAACATTAGTGTTTCGATAACCATTCAACATTTGGCGACAACATTGGTTCAAGATACCCATTTTCTCAATCAACAGACCATTTTTCTCCATCTTTCTATTTTTTATGAGGTTGTGCAATCATGACTTCAATTCCTCATTGGAATTCCCAGTTTCAAGAGAATTATTACTCCCCTCCACCTCCTTTTTCCCAAAATCCTCCTCTAGATCAGTATTATAAGCCCTATCATAATGAATATGCCCATGATCCAAACAATTTGTATGATTATCCTAATAATCATGGTGTTTTTCAAGAGCAGTATATGCAGATTATGGAAACAATTCCATACCTAATGATGATTGGCAGATGCAGGTACTACGCTTGGGGATGAATATGGTACAAGAGAGAACAATAAACACCATCAAGGTAACAAAGCTTGGATTCAGGGTACCCTACCCATGGGCTGGTCCTATGCCATACTGGTATAGTCCTTAAGAGAAGTTAGACTTTATGTCTGAATTGATACCACAAATATTAAAGTGGAATGAAGAAATGGAAGCTTACCAATATAGTGTTGAAAAACCCTGTCAATGGGGTAATTCCTCACTATCATCATGCAACCCTCCCATTCCTACTTCCCAACCCACTCAATCTCAGCCCAAATCTCAAATTCCTATCTTTCTTAAAGCTTCTCCTCCACAAGATCTTACACCTCTCCAATCACCTCAACCATTGCAAAATCAGTTAGCAACCCAACCCACCCCTTCCCTTGTATTCCCTAATCCATTTTGGAATGAAGCTAATCAACAAAAGAGTTTGGAAGAGCAGCCAATGAAGAGCAAAGTAAAGAAATTCTCAGGAAAAATCTCACAAAATGGATCTCCAAGTTTGGGTTCACACAAGTTCCACAGTTGGTTAAGCCTTCAACAGAGGTTGAGACTGAAGTACACAAGATGGAGGCTGATTTTGTAGAAGAGCAAGAACAAGAAGAAGATGATGAGCAATCTCTATGTTTTGAGTGTAGTGTGCATCATGGCACCATATTCTTGGAGGTTATTGATTTATCTTCACAGGAATCAACAATAGAGGAGAACAAATCAGATTCAGAGATCCTAGATGAAGATGGTATTGTTGAAAATTTCTTGCTTCCTTTTGTTGAATCTGATTTTGTTGAAGAATCTGCCATGAAGGAGAACATCAAAGAAGAACCTGCTGCCCGAATAGTTCTCATGAAGAGGAAATGAATGAGTTTGATCTTTCAAACTTCATGTTGGATGAGGAAAAAGAGGAATATGCCCAAAAAGCAAAGGATAGACAGTTTTCTCAAATCTCTTGAAATACAAAGTAAAGAAATTCAATTGCAAGAGGAGTTTTCCATTAGCATGAATAATACAGAGGATGAGAATATCAAAAATGTTCTAAATCAGCAGATGCCAAGGACATTCGGGTTGGAATTGAAGGAAAGGAGAAACTAATTTTGAACACTATTGGCATCCAAGGCCTTGAGGAAGAATGTCTACAAAGTGAGCAAGATTTTTCAAAGGAATGCAATGATCCCAATTGCTCTGCATGTTTAGAACTTGCTGCACTTTTGGATGGTTGCATTGACACAACAATAACATCATTAATCACCGCAAAGAGTCAAGATTTCTTATTTGAAGAAGCAGAACATGAGAATGCATGGATTTTTGTGCATGAAAAGATCAACAATCAAGAGAAACATTATCAACTCTAGATAAGCTTGCAAACCATCAAGTAGAGGAGGAAATCAACAAAGAAATTCAAATTCAAATTCAAAAGGAGTTCTCATCAAGCATGGACAATAAAAAAGATGAAGTTTTATCAGACTTAGAAGATTCTGATGAAGAAGAAGACTTAATTGAAATTGTAAGTATTCCATCTTCATCATCTATCTTTTTCAATAAAAACTCTCTTGTTATTAAATTTTCCTTTGAGCTTGAGAAAGAATCAAATGATGAAGTTGCACACAAAGAAGAAGGGAAGATCAGGAAAATTAGTTGATTAGTTATGAGAAAACCATGTCCAATCAAGTATTTGGCTAGTTTAGAGCCACAAAAGGAGTTGCCATTAGTTCTACTCATTTCAGAGCATAAGAAAGAGCTTCAAGTTGTAAAAAATCAGCCTCAACGTCTTCAAAAAAGGAGTTCTAATCCTACAATGATGTTTATTCTTCTTTGGGCTGATATCTTGAGCAAATCAATAGTGCAAGCCATCTTTGCACTTATACCATGTGATCTAGTTGCCAAACTGATCTCATGGCTGCACTTTCTAAGAAAAGGAAGTTATTTCTCCCAACTAGTCTGTGGTTTTGTTTAGATTTCCTTTTATGTCTGGTTAGAGTAGGGTAGGTAGAATTTCAATTCAATAAGTGCTTGCATGCACAATGCTTTTCCAGTTTTCTTAGGATAGTTGTCTTTTCGATAAGTTCTTGTATGCACATATTTTCCTTTTGTTGGAAGGTATTTTCAGTACCCTTATAGTTCCAAGCAAGTTACAACATTTAGCACTCGACTCCATGCCCAATGGATGCTTTGCTTTAAGGCTACTGGATTTTTTACATCTAGTAGTCAAATGTCCCCAAAAGTTGCTTTGAATTGTTATCCAAATAATTCCCCATGATTATTTGTACAACTTATTCAAGCTTTAGACTTGAATTTTGATGGTGGTGAGCTTCAAAGGAAAAAGCCTCACAACAAAGGAACAAGTAGTACAAAGGAAATGCCACACAACAAAGGAAAAGCCGCACAACAAAGGAAAACTGCAATACAAAGGAAAAGCCGTGCAACAAAGGAAAAAGCCGCAGACAGACAAAAGAAAAAGCCACAAGACAAAGAAAATCCGTAGTACAAAGGAAAATCCGCGCAACAAAGGAAAAGCCGCAGTGTAAAGGAATAGCCGCACAACAAAGTAAAAAGCCGTAGTACAAAGAAAAAGCCCCGAAAAGCCACACAAACAAAGAAAATGACAAATTTTTCGCGTGACCTAAAAACGCCCAAGTTTCATTTTTAACCTATGTTGCCGAAAACGGAAACGGGTACGGCAGTCCAAATGCGGAAAAGGCAATTTTCAAAAAACCTTGGATACGAAACATGGCGGAAACGTCTGTCAATATATATATATATATATATATGCATAGTACTCATTTTATAATTGTACTCCATGGACTATAAGAGATAATTGATAAAGCACTCAAAATATTTTTTATTTCATCATTAAACATGGTTACAATATTAATGATTCACATATACATGATAATAAGCTAGATTCTAGAATATTTCATCTAGATTTTCTTCATAATCATCTTTATGAACATCACTTTGACAACCGCACTCCCACTAGCTCCACTCTCCATCCCTTGTGCAAAAGAGCACGATTCTTCTTCATCAATACCAAGCAGTGAAAGTTGGCTAAGAGTAGCAACAAAAGCATCAAAGTCACTTTTCTCATTATCAATATCCCAAAGTTTGTTGGGACCTCTAGTTTAGCCTTCAGTCTTATGTGATAGGATGTGCAAATTGGAATGTACATACACTAAATCCTCAGCCTTCTAGGATGCTAACTTGTTCTGTTTGGTAGTGGATGAAGCTACATAATTCCGTTGTCTTTGAAGAAGAATGCTTGCCACCTTGCTACAAACAAGAAGTTAGAAATTTTCAATTAGTAATAAAATTAATTTACTAAGAAGTAAGAACATACATTTTTAATTAATAAACAAACTTTTGATTTCATTTTAATATTTTATACTTGTGAGAGGACTTTAATGGCAACAGGTCGTAGGTACTTGGCATCATGGCCATGTACATACCACCACATGAATGGGTTTAGGTTGTACTTGTCACTTAATGCATCTATTTCACCCATGCTATCATTAGATGAAGAGACAAAGACCGCCATTTCATCATGGGACCTCGAGTAGGCTACAAATGGATCAGAAAAAGCCTCCGAAATGTTGTCTTAGTTCCACTTGCAACTTCTTGGTCATTATATGGTGCTTGCCTACCAAGTAGCCCAAGTATTTCACTGCTATAATATTTGGGATTCAGGGCATAGGCAAGGAGATGCAATGGGGTGGTCATTTTATTCCACTTTCTCATGATCACTGTCTTAACTTCATTGTAGAAGTTTTCTTTAGGATCCTGCTTTTTTTTTTGTATGACGTCTCTAATTTTTTCAAGCATAGAGTCAATGCCATCATAGATCACCCCTATCGAAGCATTATCTCAGTTCCGCATATCTAATCATAGATAAAATAGGCTCAGTAAAATTGAGCAAGTATGCAACCTTTGCCCACCAATCATCATCAAGTATCAATGATTTTATTTTGATGGCTCGTTTTGTGTTTCCTTGCCTCCACACGGACCAAACATCATCAATCACTATACTGCATAAGGCTTGTTTTACCTTCACAAGTCGTCTCAAGACGAGTGTGTGAGAGGCAAATCTTGTTTCAACAACTCGTAAAAATAAATTAAAACAAGTTAATAAAATCTAAAATTAAATTTAAAAGAAATTTAATTGATAATTTTATATTTCATAGAAAATTAGCAAATAAAAATTAGAAACTAGTAAATTGTTTCATTAACTTCAACAACTCCAACTTTAAGAACCTTCTAAAGATAGCCTAGGACATATGATTTTTGACAAACATTTGAATCTCGTTTGCCTCTGTATAAACTTCCTCTATCCATGGTATTTTGCCAATCTTCTACAACATCAAATTCAAGGAGTGTATTGCGAGAAGGTGTCCAAAAATGTGCTCATCTCCCCTCAACAATTATCCTTCTTGCTCTCTACATTTTTGGCATTGTCCGTAATGACTTGGACAACGTTTTGAGGGCCCAGTGACTCAATAGCCTCAATCAAAATATTAACAATAAATTGAGCATCTTTCATTTCACCCTCACATTCAACAACCCTTAAGAGCATTCTCCCTTTAGGGCACATTGCAATAATGTTGATTAGTGGTCTATTTCGGGCATCTTTCCATTCATCCAAATGATAGATACCCCCAGTCCTTTTATGAATCCCTAATCAGCTGCAAAGAAGTATGTACATGGGCCACTTCTTTCGCAAACATTGATGTTCTCACCTTGCCATAACTAGGGCTTTTATACCCTTGTGGTGCATCATTAATTCCTCTCACCATTTGTTGCCAATATGGTGACCACAACACATTGAAAGGCAACCCACATGCATAAACGCATCGAGCAACCAACTCATCAACAATTTCCCTTTTCTCATTTGCAAATGCTTGCTCTAATGGGCCTTTGGAACTTCTCTTTCGTGACAAGCTCTCTTCCTCTAATGGAGTTTCAACTTCAACTTGAATAAAAGGATGGTTTGATGGGGTGGGTGGTTTTTGTGAACCCCTATTTTGCAAAGGAGCGGTTTTAAATCTAGCTCTTGAAGCTTGCAAATCAACCTCCTCTTGCTCTTTCATATATGCCAAAATATGTTTCCTTTCAACCTTGGAACATTTTCTAATCCCCATTCTTGTTTGCCCCATTAAATGAGCTTTGAGTCGGGTATATGAGGATTTGAATTGTATATTGCAATGATGGCATATCCAAACTCGAGAGCCACCGCCAACAAGGTTCTCCAACACTTGCACATGTCTCCAAAGAGGAGCTTTAGGATCCACAGATTCCACACCCCCACCTTGGCTTGCTTCCCCATGCCCTCCCACTGAAGTGAATTGGATGCCATTTATGTTTTTAAATTTTATATCTCAAAGAATCAAACCTACATTGAAAAATAAAAACATAAACTTAGATAACAATAAATATAACTACACCCTACATATCCTATTCTGCTTTTGATCAAGTTCACCGTTTAGGCGTGAGGTGAGAGCATACACGGTGATCAGATTTTTAATTAAAAATAAACTTAAACCCTACACATCCTATTCTGCTTTTGATCACCAAGTTCACCGTATAGGTGTGAGGTGAGAGCATACACAAAGTTTGGATTTTTTAATTTTAATTAAAAAGAGCGAAATAAACTTTTAAACAATAGCAAAAAGAATTAAATTATTAAACCCTATGCAATAATGCATCCTATTTTGCTTTTGATCACCAAGTTCACCGTATAGGCACGAGGTGAGAGCATACACAGAGTTTAGATTTTTTAATTTAAAAAATACAAAAACTCTTAAAATAGCAAAAAATAAAACTCTACACATCTTATTTTGCTTTTGATCACCAAGTTCACTTTGTATAGGTACGAGGTGAGAGCATACACAGAGTTTGGATGATATTTTTAATTAAAAAAACATATACTTTTTATTTAAAAACGGCAAAGGAAATGTTGCTTTTTTTTTAGCATAGAGTTTAAAAATTACTAAATTAAAACTACATATTGATATCATGATCAATGATCATGAATGATGTGTGATCATTGATCACATTAACATTTTCTTTAAAAGAAAAAACTTGAAAATACCTAGTTTTTCCTCCTTGAAGTTGATCCCTCCTTCCAAATGTGCTTTGAAATTCCTCCTTAGCTCTTAGTAGCACCTCCTAAACTCTTCCTTCAAGCTACTCCTTAATGTCTCTTTGCTCTTCACAATGCTAAATGTTAGTTTAATGAAAACTGAATTTAGCAAGAGAAAAATGAGAGTGTGATTTAGAATGGACCCAAGATGTCATTATATAGCTTTTAGGAAGTGTCTTTAGCAAGTTTAGGTAGGTAGATTAGGTTTAGGTGCAATAAATGAAGGTATTATATATATATATATTTAAGTTATGATGCTTTAAAAATTAAAAAACCGTTGGAAAGGGCTGAGACGTTTCCAGAAACGTCTCATACATTTCCACCGCATTTCGTACATGTTTCACGTTTTAGAAACATTTCCAGTGTAGAAACAGGTCCCTTTAGGCGTTTCTCAACTTCACGATTTTAACCAAAATCCATCCAAAAGTCAAAATTGGAGTTTGTAAAAGCATGGGAAGGTTAAAAATAGGTGAAAGACCATTATTGGAGCATCCAAAAAAGGGAAACCCATTCTAACCATAAAAGATGGTTTTTGTTTTTTCCAAACGCAGGATGCTATTTTTAGCACAGTTTGTCAAAAATGAAGCATGGAGAGTTAAAAATAGATGAAAGCATGCAAGGTAAGTTTGTTTCATCATCTAGAAGGTTTAAAAATAGAACAAAGATGCAAAAATAGAGGAAAATCTATTTTGGGGCATGTAGATTTTATTTTGGGGACATAATTGGATAAAAACAAAGTATAAAAATTATTTTTAGAGGAAAAAGGAGAAAATAAGCCGAATGCACGCCCCTCACTCGAAAGATTTTTTTTAGAGCAAGAAGACAAACCACATGGATGTTTTCCTATTTTTATAAGTCAGACTTGCATGTCTGGACTTCTTCTCTCTTAGATTTCTATAAAAGCTTTAGAACACATTGTAAAATCATCTCTACTTATTCATTCATATTTCTGGAGCAATTCATTCTTTCTGAATGAGAAAACAAGGGTCATGAGTGACTATCTGTGCTTATTCCACCTCTTGGAGCAATAAAGGAGCTGTGTTTTACCTTCTACAATTTGTATTTTGTGCATACTTTGTTTTAAACTGATTTTATTTTGTGATACTTGTCTATCCTTGTCTTATCAGTTTAATCTCTCATGCCTTTGTGCAGTCTTGTGTCAATTTGCAGGTCATAGATTGTGTTTGACAGTTGTTGCAGGATTTTGTTGTGGTGCCATCTGTTGCCCCTTTTTGTCCAGTGACAATCAATTCTAGAACCCTTTTGTGAATCACTTTCAATTTGACTCAATTACTTGTAGTTTGTGTATGGTGTGTGTGGCTTCCTTGCTTCATCTGTGTGATCCAAATTAGTCTGAATTCCTTAAAAAACATTTTGGTGTATCACCCCCTTTTTAGTTTTTATCTTTCTGTTCTTCTCCCTTTTCCCAATCAATTGGTAGAGTAGAGTTAGCCTTAGGAGATAGAATTAGTTTAGGTGTTGCACTAGGGGAACCAACCCTCTCTGGAGATTCACTCCAACATATAGGTCACCCATAGCCTAGGAGTGTTTCCATTTTGTCAATTGAAAGGAGATTTATCACACCATTCTCCAAAGGGTGCATTTCAAAGTGACATCAGTCACCACCGAAGATTGGAGGCTTTTTGTCCTCAAAAGTAGAAGTTGAAACAACTCAAACTCTCAATGTAAAAATAGATAATGGCAAAAAGATCGTTCCAAATGACCCCCAACGCCTTTTTATAAGTTCACTTGACACTTTTCCCAAGGAAAAGCCCCAAAAGTAACTTTCCATCTTCTAATTTGATATTGACTTGCTTAATTTGGAAAGTCACCTTTATTTTTTATTTATAATAATAAAGTAATATTAAGTTGTCACTTTTTAATAAAAAGTGAGTTGACAACTTAAAAATATTAACTTTATTATTTTTACTTTATTTGAAAAAGGGGTCATGACAATCCACCCTTCCCAAAAATTGTTTGTCCCAAGCAATTGCAAGCCCAATTGCTCAGACTTTCCCAAATGCCCATCTCTATAATGCCTGGATCCCAATTCATCCTTGGGCACTTGCAATTCCATGTTTTGAATAAACTTTGCCTCACCAAGTTGTTTGACTGTGAATTATCATGAAATTGTTCCCCATGATGGCCACAAGCATGTGCAACATTATATGTTGATCTATTTAGTGAACTATCTTCTTGACTTTTGACCACAAACAACGGATCATGAGGATGCAAACATAACAAGTTACCATTACCTTTTTGTGATGTAGTTGGCTTTTGTTGTGCCACTCTGATATACTTATGAACTAAAAGTCTGGATCCTCCCTTGGATTATGAAACAGAATGGTGATGGGCAAGATTGTTTCCAACCAATCCCATGGCTGAAATCCTTCACAAATAGCATAGTGTAAGGAAAGTTCCTCAAATCCTGCAAACCTGAAGCTGTATTTGGCTGCTAACAGCAGTCCAAAGTCTGAAATTTTGCAAATCAGCAGTGTGAAAATGATATAACAACAGCAATGCTGAAAATCGTTTGCATAAATCATCGCTATCAACAATTCAGAGGCTGGAAATAGACAATCAATGACTGGAAATCTTCTCACAGCAGTAATAATCAGCATATCTCTGTTGAGACTTTGAAAAATCAGCAACCCTGTGACTAAAAACACTTATAGGGCTGTAATTGGTATAGTGCAACAGCTGGAATCTGTGATGACAGCAGTCCTAAGGCTGGAAAGTCTGATAATGGAAGCCCCTGGTTTGTTTCCTTTGCTATATAACTGTAATTGGCTATTACTACCCTTGATAGATCTCAAGATATCACCTGGATCCCATACTCTTATGTGTAGACAACCTTGAGTGAAAGGATATACTTCTTCCATATGACTTGCTTTGAATTCTAGATAAATGAAAAAGAAGTATGAATACTCATTTAGCCTATCCACAACAACATAAATGCACTCTCTACCAAGTAGCTTGATGGTTTGTGATGAAGTCCATGAACATACTTTTCCAATCTTGATGGGGAATAAGCAATGGCTGCAACCAACTTACTGGGAAGACATGCTCTACTTCATTCTGCTGGTAGGTGATGTACTCCTTGATGTGTTTGAGATCCTCCTCAAAGCTCCACCATGAGAATCTCTTTCTTATATATCTACAAATATTGTAGGATCTAGAGTGTCCCACAATTGGTATATCATGCAAAGCTTTCAAAATCTTCTGTTTTATCTCGGATTCAAGTACTGGAATGATTCTATCCTTGTTCAAAATGAGACCATTTGCTAGCACATATTTTTCATCCTTCACATTTCCATCTAAAATGTTACCAAAAAATGTATTCTTTGCATAATCTACCATGATTGAAATCTTTCAATCACCATAAATGATAGAAATACAACAAAGAACAGCCATTCTAGAAAAAACATCAACTACATGCTTTTTCCCTTTTATATCAACATCATAACCTTTGGTTTTCCCTTCCCACCTTTGTGGTTCATCATTCAAATCATGTTGATCCAAGAAGGAATTCAAGCCATTGCAATTTGTCTCAACCACACATCTACCATAAACCAAGTGATGTCTGAATTTTACCAAAACATGCTTGATGGCAAGAATCTCCTTGTCATAAATAGAGAAACTATTTCCTGAATCTTTCAACTTCATGCTCTCCATCTTAATGGAGTCCCTCTTTTGGATTAATATGGTCTCAATACCTTCTCTTGAAACACCACTTTCTACCACAAGTGGCTTTGAGAAATCAGAAATGGAAAATACAAGACATGTGATGATTACCTTCTTAAGGTTATCAAAAACTTCTGGTATTCTATCCATCCATGCAAAAGCTCCTTTCTTTGTCATGTTGGTTAAGGGTGCTGCTATATGTGAAGATCCCTTAACAAACCTTCTATCATGGCTGCATAAACTAGAGAATCTCCTCAATAGAGTTAGTGTGGTAGGGAGTGCCCAAACTAGAAAATTTTGATTCCTCTTTTGATCTACTTGCCTGCCTTGAGCAATAATGACATGGCCCAAGTATAAAATATTTGTGACCCCAAACTCACACTTAAATTCTTTTACAAATAGAGCCTGTTTCTCTAGAATCCCAAGGATCAAATCTAGGTGTCTCATATGATCCTTCCATGCTTTGCTACACATCAGAATATCATAAAAATTTATCAAAACAAATTGTCTCAGCTGACCACTGAATACCTGATTCACCATGAATTGGAATGTAGCAGGAGCATTAGTCAAATTGAATGGCATGACCAAGAACTCAATGTGTCCAAAGTCGACATCTAGAAGTTGTCTTGTGCACACCTCCCTTACAAACAAAGATTTGATGGTGGCTTGATCTCAAATCAGTCTTTGAGAAATGAGGAGTAATAATGGCATGCTTACAACCAATTTTTAACTCTATGGCATGTTGGAAACCTTTATCTGATAGTGATTGATGAAGGAGTATCCCAAGACTAAGGCAATCCTGCACAATTTTGCCCAAGGGAAAGATACACGTGAGACTTGGAAGACATGTAAGAAAGAGTGGGACGACACCGAGGTCTACGTGACTGAAGAAAAGGAGGGAAGAGTGCAAGAGTGAAGGGCACGAAAGTTTTTGGCGCATGACTTGGAAGGTGCGGGGCACAAAAAAGAGGATCGGTGCACTAGAAGAATGTGAAGTGCGGGGAGAGTTGGCACAAAAGAGGCGGTAGCCTATGGAGGAAGCAAAGACAAAGATGCACCAAAGATGTGCGGGAGAATGGAGATGCAAGACAAAAGCACGGGTGTGCAAGGTTCACTAGGGAGCCTTGAGGAGGAGCAACACACGAGTATAGGGCACATTGCTTGATGAAAGTTGGAGCACACAAATTTTAGAGAAACCCCAAAACGGAAGAAA
Source organism: Taxus wallichiana var. yunnanensis (assembly GCA_018340775.1). Classification (NCBI taxonomy): domain Eukaryota; kingdom Viridiplantae; phylum Streptophyta; class Pinopsida; order Cupressales; family Taxaceae; genus Taxus; species Taxus wallichiana. Next base: position 447,978,522 of record CM031238.1, read on the forward strand.
GGGCGCACTAGAAGCATAGAGGGCGGAACTCGAGGTGAAAAGACGTAGCGAAGGCGGCGGAAGAGCGAAAGATGGCAAATGTCAATGCAGGCGTGTGGGCGGTGTGACAAGCCGATAAGAGAATCCAAGCACTTAGGATGATGTGGCACGACAGATTGGTTGGAGAAAGATAAGGCGGGTAAGGGCATTTATGAGTGCATTCAAATTTGGATCTAAGTGGGAGAACTCAAAAGACCCAACATAGAGGAGAAAGAGGCAAGAAAAGGCTAAGCGTGCGCGTTTATAAAAGGAGTTTGTTGTTTTAAAAAGTTTTGAGGGGTTAGAGTTAATGGCCAAAGGAAAGAGTTGAAATGTAGTTAGAGGGACCGAGAAAAGGTTTAGAGTAGGCCATAGAGTCGAATGTAAAATAATAGTTTGGGTAGATCCTTAGGAGACACCGGTGTCTATAAGACCCCATGAGAGGTGTGATAAGCTCCAAGGAGAGAAAGCTTTGTAGATGTCATATGGCACTTTCTCATTAATATAAGTCAACAACTTTAGTGCAGCCCGTCACGTTGACTCGTAGACGGGCATGGGGAGTACACGGACGTCGTCGGTGATCTTCGAGGACATATTATTGAATGCCATACTATGTTGTTTTGGAATCATTTGAATTTCAAAATAAAGACTATGTTGCTTACCAAAAGATGAAATAGTTTGCATGCTCTCCACTGTTAAGCAACTTGCATCCAAGCACCTTGGTGTTTCTGAGAAGTCCCTTTAGCTATGACTACTCTTAAGGATTCCTCGGAGATACTTCCAAACACCATATCTTTTCTTTTAGATGTCAACTTTAGTTCCTTAGATTTGTGATCCCGTACTAACTCGCCAATGGAATGCAACCCATCTATCTCCATAACCATGCTAGTTATAACATAAAATTCATTTCATACCTTATTCGCACTCATGGTTATATTAAGTTGTCTACTTATCCGGTGGATGGAATGGTGAATCTATTTGCAACTATGATATTAAAGCCATGAAACATTTTAGTCTTCATGTGTTTCTTAATATCTTCGTTTTGTAGTTCTTTGCTTATAACACCAGGATCCCACACAATCATACAAGAACGATCTTGGATTTGAGAGAAACGATCCTCTTTCCATTTTGTACTCTTCATTTTTTCACCGATCTCTTGGTACTTGCCATGATGACAAGAGTCTTTCTATTGTCCCCTTTTTCAAACTAGCACCAATTGAAGATTTTTTGCCATTTCCTTTCCAAAGTGACCAAGAAGGAATTGCACAAGGGAAGTCCTTGGGTTTCGTGTTTATTTTTTTTATTGTTATTAATGTTTTCCTTTGGTGTTTTACTTCCTAAGGTAGGTCGGCTGGGATTATAATATAGTATTGCTCACCAAGATCCACAGGAAGCCAAAATCGACAAGCTCATTGAAGGGCAAGTGAGATTGGTGGATACTATGGACTTGTTAGGCCTAACCCTTTAGAGATATCATGAACCTAGGGTTCATAATGGTGAGGGCAGATCATCCGGAGCAAATAATTCACAACAACCCCTTAGATCAGCTCACAGATCAGTCACTAGGCCTTTTTTTTCTTTCCAGGAAAGAAACCCTTCTAGAGGCGGGAATAAGGTCCTCTTTGGGGCAAAGCACTTGACAAGCTATGAGGAATACATGGCACTTCTGAGGGAGATATAGGAGACAATTTCACTTGCTGAGTTCATTGGGGTAAGCAAAAGAAGGTCAAAGCCGGAGCCAAGACAAAATGCGCCACCAAAAGAGGTCCAAAATGTGTTGGGAAGATGACTCTCTACTTTTGATGGATCAACTAAGGGGACAAGTTAGGGCATGGATCCAAAAGTTGGATACATATTTGTCCTTGAAGCCTATGATGGAGGATGATGCCATCAAATTTGCAACCCTTCACCTAGAGGGGATTGCTCATGAGTGGTGGTTCCATGGATTGGTGACACAAGGGCACAATGAGATCCATTCATATGATGAGTTTTGTAGAAGACTCATTGGGAGATTTGATAGAGTTGATCCGAGAAGTTCACTTTCGGGAGCTTGCACAACTAAGACAACAAGGCACGGTAGAGGAATATGTGGCTGAGTTTCAGAGGCTTTCTGTCATGATTACGGATGTCACGGAAAGGAGACTTGTTCTTTTCATTGAGGGTTTGACCGAACCACTCAAGGGTTTGGTTAGAGCCTTTGATCCTTTGTCTCTTCAAGAGGCAATTAAGAAGTCTTTGGACCTTGAAGGTGCTGCCCCAAAAACAGCAGCGATCAGCGGACATTCCAAGGTTAATGCAAGTGGAGGACAGCCCAAGGGACCCTTGGGACAGCCTAGAAACCCTCCCTTGGACCAGCCAAGGAAGCCCTTCCAATGGATGCCCATTGTGCACAAGGAGCTGCCCAAAACCAACAATGTTGGTGAGTCAAGAAATGAGCTAAGAAAGAGGAATTTGTGCTTCTCTTGCAAGGATCCATGGTCTCCCGGTCACCGTTGTTTAGGTAAGGGTAAAGTGCATTACATTGAGGTATTTTCAGATTGTGAAGATGATGAAAATTGTGTGGATGAGGCCAAGCAAGATGATACACCGGAAGAAGATCCGAAAAGTGTGGATGGCACTCTTGCTACTTTGTCCTAGTGCACCTAGTTATCATCCATTCTGGATGGTAGGTGACCTACAAGGGCAAGGGGTCATAGTTTTGATTGATAGTGGAGCCACTCATAATTTCATTGATGAGTGCTTGGTGGCCAAGTTGGATTTGAGGGTAGAAAACTTCAAAGGCTTCACGGTTAAGATAACGGATGGCCACTCTATGACATGCACAAGAAGGTGCCCCAACTCCTCTTCACATTGGGAAAGCATGAGGAATGTGCTAATTTTTATTTGATTAGCATGGTTGGTATTAATCTTGTTCTTTGGGTCCAATGGTTGCATTCATTGGGAGAACTCACTTTCAATTACCAAAACATGGAAATAAGCTTTATGGACATGGGCAAGAAGGTGACACTTCAAGGTATGCTTCCAGAAAACCCTGTTGGCATGTGTGTCCAGCGCTCCCCGTGAGTTTCGTGACATGGACTAACCGCCTCTCATAGATCCTAACTCGCAATCGATTGTAGCGGAGACTAACACCTATGGGTTTTGGTCTAACGGCAATCGTGGTCCAACAAATGGTATCAGAGCAACAAGTCTCGAGTTTGAAACTCACTCGGGTAACGCTGAGGGGGAGATTGTTGGCATGTGTGTCCAGCGCTCCCGTGAGTTTTGTGACATGGACTAACCGCCTCTCGTAGATCCTAACTCTGGCGATTGTAGCGGAGACTAACACCTATGGGTTTTGGTCTAATGGCAATCGTGGTCCAACAAACCCTCAAGTCAAATATTTGGTAGAAGATACCTTGTCAAGAGAATTGTATTTCTGTTCTTTATCTAAGATAGCAGCAGATTGGAAGTATTTGATTACAGCTGAATATGTCAAAAACAAGTTTGCTAATGTTATTTTTGAGGGTGAAATGATGGATGAAAGGTACAAGGTATTAGATGGGCTCATTCTCTACAAGAACCAGGTTTATTTGGTGCCTGAATCAAAGGTGAAGAGTAAAATATTAAGGGTTGTTCATGATGACCCATCAGCTGGTCTTCCGGTTATTTCAAGTCTTACAAACAGTGAGAGAAAGATTCTATTGGAAAGGCCTAAAAGGGAAGTACTCCAATACATCCAGAGTGCTTAGTGTGCAAACAAAACAAAGTGGAACGTGCATTTCCAGCTGGGCTCCTACAACCTCTTCCTATTCCCACTCAAAAATGGGAAAGTATCTCCATGGACTTTATCACGGGGCTGCCCATGGTTCAAGGTAAGAATTGTCTATATGTGGTGGTTGATAGACTCACTAAATATGCTCATTTTTGTCCACTTCTATAAGCACGCACTGCACCCGTAGTGGCTGATGTGTTTTTTTAAGAAAGTTTTTAGACTTCATGGGCTGCCCCAAGATATAGCGAGTGACAGGGATAACAGATTTATGAGTATGTTCGGCAAGAATTGTTTCAATCGATAGGTACCAAACTCACTTTGCTAGCACTAGCTTTACCATCCTCAAACGGATGGAGAAACAAAAATAGTCAATAAATGGGTGGAAGGATACCTACGAATGGGCAACAATCAACATGGATGAAATGGTTTTACATGACAGAGTTTTGTTACAATACAACCTTTCAAATGTCCATTGATACGTCTCCTTTCAAAGCTTTGTATGGTTATGATGCTCCTTTCTTTGTTGATATGGTCATGACGGATAATAGAGCGCCAAAGGCCAAAGATTTAATTCAGCAAAGCCATTATATCTTGAAAAACTCAAAGAAAACCTCCAACATGTCCAAAATCAGCCGAAGTTATATGCATATCAGCATATCAAAGAGAGGTCATTTGAAGTGGGTGATATGATGTTTGTGAGGTTGCATCCCTATTGGCAATCTTCTCTCAACCAAAGTGATCCAGAGAAGTTGAAACTACGTTTCTATGGTCCGTAATGTCCCCTTTTTTGAATTGAGGGCCTAAACGTGGGCTTCTTGCCATTCCCTTTCCGTGGCAAAGGAACATGATTGAACAAGGGAAGGAATCACATTTCATTTCAGTTTTCTTTTAGCGTTTCCCTTTATGAGGCAGGTTAGTTGTGATTGGGAGAGTCATAAAGGCAAATTAAAAGACAAAAGAAGCTTAAAGAGGTTGGTCCACTTCTATTCGGCCTTTGACGCCAAGCAAGAGGTATAAAGGGAGATGTGTGACTTTATTTGCAATCCATATGGGGCCCATTTGATCTACAATTAGTTTTTGGGCAAGTTTCTCAATAACTATCCACTTGAGGACGAAAACCCTCTTGTGTGGCATTCCAAGGAAGACGAAAACCTTCCTTGTGGCTGGGTGGAGGACAAAAACCCTCCATTTTGGGTGATTTGAAGACATCTCTTGAAGACTACTTGCAGATTTGGAACTAGGGCATCAAGGAGAACATCTACAAAGGCTTTGCATGAATTTTAGAGCTCTCCCCAAAGGGAGTGACTAGGGTTTGGTGATAGTTGGGTGCCTTATAGGGAACATAATTAAGATTTTATTTGATATTCAGGTTCGTATAATTTCTAAGGCCAGAATCTATCTTATTTTGTGGTTATCTGGGTTTGGAAACCTCCGTTTTCATTATTTTTATGGGTTGTACTTCTGCTGTTCATAATTAATTTTCTAGCTGAGTGCTTGATCAAATTTGTTGATGAAAAGTGGCTTAATTTCTTTTAAAGTGTTTATCTATATTGTTGATGAGTTATTTGATGATATTTGAGTGGTTTTCCTCTCATTCCGGACTGCTGTTATAAAAATCAGGCTACTGATTTCCAGCTATCATAAAAACCATTTCGTTGATTTAAAAATCTGAATTTAATCTATTGGGGTTTTTGTGGTTCTTCCTTTTTCAGTTTCATCCCTAAAAAGAGACATTACAGGTGGTATCATAGCTTCAGTGTTCCCATCCTAGGGTTTAGCTCATGGGATCCTTAAGAAGCCAAGATAGACAAGCTTATTGCAAGGCAAGAGAGTTTGACAAACACTATGGACCTCCTAGCCCTATCACTTTAGAGGGTTTGTGAACCTAGGGTTCATAATGGAAATGGAAGCTCATCCAGAGCTAATTCTTCACGGTGACCATTGGGATCAGCTCATGGATCAATCACGAGGCCTATTTTCTTTCCAAGGGAAGAAGTCATTCCGGAGACAGAAACAAGACCCTCTATGGGTCAAAGCACTGCCATGAGTTATGAAGAGTGTATGACACATCTTAGGGAGATACGCGAGGCCATTACACTTTCCGAGTTCAATGGCATGAGCAAAGGAAGATCCAGGCTAGAGCCAAAACAACATATGTCGTAGAAGGAGGTGTAGAATGTGTTGGGGAAGATGACTTTCTCCACTTTTGATGGATCGACCAAGGGGATTGCTAGGGCATGGATCCAAAAGTTGGATATATATTTGTCCTTGAAACCTATGATGGAGGATGACTCCATCAAATTTGCAACCCTTTACCTCGAGGGGATTGTTCATGAGTGGTGGTTTCATTAGTTAGTGACACAAGGGTAGAATGAGATCCATTCCTATGATGAATTTTGTAGAAGGCTCATTGATAAATTTGATAGAGTTGATCCGAAAGTTCACTTTGGGAACTTGCACAATTGAGGCAACAAGGCACGGTGGATGAATATGTGGCGGAATTACAGAGGCTTTCCGTTATGATTACGGATGTCACAGAGAGGAGACTTGTGGTTCTCTTCATTGAGGGTTTGACCGAACCACTTAGGGGTTTGGTTAGAGCCTTTGATCCTTTGTCTCTTCAAGAGGCAATAAAAAAAGCTTTGGACCTTAAAGGTGCTGCCCCAAAAACAACGATCAACGGACATTCCAAGGTTATTTCGGTGGAGGACAGCCCAAAGGACCCTTGGGACAACCTAGAAACCCTCCCTTGGACCAGCCAAGGAAGCCCTTCCAAAGGATGCCTATTATTCACAAGGAGCTGCCCAAAACCAGCAATGAAGGAGAGTCTAGAAATGAGCTACGAAAGAAGAATTTGTGCTTCTCTTGCAAGGATCCATGGACTCCTGGTCACTGTTGTTTAGGTAAGGGTAAAGTGCATTACATTGAGGTATTTTCAGATTGTGAAGATGATGAAGATAGTGTTGATGAAACTACGCCAAATGGTATTCCAAAGAGGATTTGAAAAAGTTAAATGGCACTCTTGCTACCTTGTTTGGTGCACCTAGATATCACCCATTCCGGGTGAAGGGTGACCTACAAGGGCAAGGGGTCACAATTTTGATTGATAGTGGAGCCACACATAATTTTGTTGATGAAAGTTTGGTAAAAAGATTAAAGTTGAAGGCTGAAAATTTCAAGGGCTTCAATGTCACGGTGATGGAGGGCTTCATACTTCCATGCAAAAGAAGAATACCTCAGCTTACACCCTCTTTACGAAGACACAAGGTAAGAGATGTTTTTATGTCATTAGCATTGCTGAAATAGATTTAGTGTTGGGTGTTCAAGGGTTACATTCCTTGGAAGAATTCTCTCAAAACTACCGAAGTATGGAGCTGAAATTTAAAATAGAAGGTAAGGAAGTTGTGTTACATGGTATGAAATGTGGAACACCTCAAGTTGTGACCGCCAAGAGCATGGAAAGGACTTTCAAAAGAGGGCAGATAACATAGGCTACTCATTGCTTGGTAAGGTCTAACTCTTCTATTTCCATTCAACAATATTTTCGTGATGATATTCAATCCATACTTAACAAGCATGCCAAATTTTTCAATGAGTTACCCCATGGGCTGCCACCAGATAGAGGATTCCAACATGTTATTGAGTTAGAACCGGGTACCAAACCCGGTTATAACTACTCCTTACCATCACCTAAGGATCTACAAGGACGAAATTGAAAGAACCATAAAAGAATTGATAGAAATGGGGTTGATTAGGCCTAGCTCCAACCCATTTGCTTCTTCCGTAGTGCTTGTGAAGGAGGATGGCACCCTAAGGATGTGTTAGGACTACTAGATATTAAACAAGAGAACAATCTAGAATAAGTACCCAATACTAAGGATTGATGAGTTAATGGCTAAGCTACATGGAGCGGTTTACTTCTCCAAAATTGATTTGAGATCCGGGTACCACCAAATAAGGATGAGGGATGAAGATGTACACAAGACCGCTTTTAGATGTCACTTTGGGCATTTTGAGTTCCTTGTCATGCCATTTGGGTTAACCAATGCCCCGACCACTTTCCTATCATGCATGAATCACATTTTTGGTAAGTATTTTAGAAAATTTGCGTTGGTTTTCTTTGATGACATTTTGGTTTATAGGAAAACATGGGAAGAGCATCTCCAACACTTGGATAAGGTGCTGGAAATTTTAGAACAATCACTCTATGCAAAGAAATCAAAATGTGAGTTTGGAATGGTTGAAATTTTGTACTTGGGGCATGTTATCAATGCACGTGGAAGGCACGTGGATCAACACAAGATCCAAACCATCATGGATTGGCCAACTCCAACCAACATTACACAATTGAGAGGATTTTTGGGTTTATGTTCTTACTACTGAAGATTTGTGAAGGGGTTTTCCCAACTTGCAGCCCCATTGACTTTCCTAACAAAGAAAGGAGCTTTTAGCTGGTCAAAAACAACCCAAATAGATTTTGAGGAATTAAAAAGGTGATGTGTTCTTGCCCGATTGTTGTTCCATATTTTTCTACGCCTTTTGTACTTGAATGTGATACTTCCGGTGAAGGTATAGGGGTTGTTTTGATGCAAGACAAACTCCCATTGCATATGAGAGCCGAAAATTGAAGGATCATGAGAAAAAGTTTTCCATCTATAACAAGGAAATGTTGGCCATCATGCATGCATTGACCAAGTTCCGTAAAAGTTGATTTGTGGTGAATACCGACCACAATAGCTTAAGATTCTTTCTTCAGCAAAAAGAATTAAATAACTGGAAACAAAATGGGTGAGTAGACTCTAAGCATATGATTTTGATATTTGAGTATGTCAAGGGAAAACACAATATGGTAGCGGATGCCTTATCAAGGAAGCCACTTCTTACTTCATCTGGGGATGTGAAATTACATGATGGAAAGAAAGAAGAAATCAAGTCTTCAAATCCATTGAGTTTGCAATTGCTTGGGGACAAGCAATTTCGGGAAGGGAGGACTATAATTTCCCCTTTTCGAATTCAGGGCCTAAAAGTGGACTTCTTGCCATTCCCTTTCCATGACAAAGAAACATGATTGAACAAGAGAAGGAATCACATTTCATTTCAGTTTCTTTTAATATTTGTAATGTTTTCTTTTAGTGTTTCCCTTTATGAGGTAGGTTGGCTGTGATTGGGAGAGTCATAAAGGCAAATTAAAATACAAGAGAAGCTTGAAGAGGCCGTTCCACTTCTATTTGGCCTTTGGCGCCAAGAAAGAGGTATAAAGGGAGATGTGTGACTTTATTTGCAATCCACCTGGGGCGCATTTTAGCTACAATTGGTTTTTTGGGCAAGTTGTTCAATAACGACCCACTTAAGGACAAAAACCCTCTTTTGTGGCATTCCAAGGAAGACAAAACCTTCCTTGTGGTTGGGTGGAGGACGGAAACCCTCCATTTTGGGTGATTTGAAGACATCTCTTGAAGACTACTTGCAGATTTGGAACTAGGGCATCAAAGAGAACATCTACAAAGGCTTTGCATGAATTTTAGAGCTCTCCCCAAAGGGAGCGACTAGGGTTTGGTGATAGTTGGGTGCCTTCTAGGGCACATAATTCAGATTTTATTTGATATTCAGATTTGGCATAATTTCTAAGGCCGGAATCTATCTTATTTTGTGGTTATCGGGGTTTGGAAACCTCCTTTTCATTATTTTTATGGGTTGTACTTCTGCTGTTCATAATTAATTTTCCAGCTGAGTGTTTGATCAGATTTGATGATGAAAAGTGGCTTAAATTCTTCCTAAAGTGTTTATCTATATTGTTGATGAGTTATTTGATGATATTTGAGTGATTTTCCTCTCATTCCGGACTGCTGTTATAAAAATCAGACTGCTGATTTCCAGCTGTCATAAAAACCAGTTCGCTGATTTAAAAATTTGAATTTAATCTATTGGGGTTTGTGTGGTTTCCTCCTTTTTCAATTTCAGCTTTAAAAAGAGATATTACATGGTCCTTACAAGGTAAAGGGATATGTGGGAAATGTTGCATATGAATTTGAGCTTCGAAACATAGTAGAATACACAATATTTTTCATGTTTCATGCCTCAAAAGAGCACTTGGACACCACCGTACTCCCTCACTTGAGTTGCCACCATTAGATGAAGAGGGTAAGTTGGTTCTAATTCCAGAAAGTATCTTGGAAGTTCGTGAAAAGAAGTTAAGGAATCAAAGTATTAAGGAATATTTGGTTCGTTGGAAGGGATTGCGCCTTGAAGATGCTACATGGGAAAATGTAACAATATTGGAGCATCCACATTTGCAATTGCTTGGGGACAAACAATTTTGGGAAGGGAGGATTGTAATGTCCCTTTTTCAAACTAGCACCAATTGAAAACTTTTTGCCATTTTTCTTCTCGTGGCCAAGGAATTGATGAAGGGAAGTCCTAGGGTCTTGTTTTTATTTTCTTATATTAGTATTAATGTTTTTATTTTGTGTTTTACTCTTTAAGGCAAGTTGGGTGGGATTATAATGCTTCCAACATGAAATTAAAAGATAAAGTAAAGCTCATTAAGAGGTCGACAAGGTTGGGAAGATAAAGCACGCTTAAGAGGTTTGTTTCCATCCTTATGACTCTTGGTGCCAACCAAAGGGTATAAGAGAAGTCTTAGGGGCTCATTTGCACATCACTTTTTGCATATAAACTTTATCAATTTGGACTCTAGGGTTAATTGCTTTATTTCCAACTTTACTAAGGGAAAACATTCATAGACGGGCATCCAAGGAGGATGACAACCTTCCTTGTGACATTTGGAGAACAAAAACTCTTCAAATTGGGTGGTGTGAAGGAAATTACTAAAGATATTCATGTTGGTTTATATCTAGGGCATCAAGAAGAAGACCTACAAAGAGCTTTTGCATGATTTGGAGTCCCTCTCCTAGGGAGCGACTAGGGTTGGAGTCATTCTAAGTGCCTTCTAGGGCATAAAACTCATTTATTATTTGATATTCAGACTTGGCATAATTTATAAGGCTGAAATCATTCATATTTGGTCATTGTTAGGGTTTGGAAACCTCCATTTTGATTATTTCTCTTAGTTGTACTTCATTAATAAATAATTTTCCAGCTAAGTATTTGCTTGATTTTCATAATGAAAATTGTTCTAAAATATTCCTAAAAGGATTAAAATTTATTATGGATGAGTTTTAGGGTGATATTTGGGTGAAATCTTGTTGTTTACAAGTTGTTCCAAAAATCGATCATTGTGCATACTGATTTTTTTTTCAATTTGGTGGTCCAAAATCAAATTTAATTCAAATTGGGGTTTGTGTTATTTTCTTGTTTTTCAGTTTCAGCTCTACAAAGGGACATTACAGTCTTGCCACAAACTTGTGCTAAAATTAACACTATCGTGGTTCTTGCTATAATCATAAAGATAATCAAATTTCTTTCATCATCGTTGATCTAAAAATTCCAGCAAACTGAAAACCAACATTAGTATTCGATGAGGCCCTCTTCTCATGTGCATGTCTCTCAACAAGGTCTTCCTGGAACTCCACCTCATAAACTTCTTGATTTGAAACATTCCTCCATATTCTGAGCTGTCATAAGAATGATCCAAAAGCTTTTCTTCTTTCAATGTGTTAGGAAATTTTGCATCAACTCTACTACATTGAAGACTCGGAAAGTCATCATTAACCAAAAATCCTCTCCAAAGCCCTTCAAATCTGATTTTTCTTCATGCTCCACCCTTATATAGGAGAATTCTTTCCTTTAATTTTCCGTAGGTGTTGTTTTTCTTGATTGGTTATCAACTTAGCTTCCTTAGCTCTTCTTAGCCATTCATCACACCTTTTTGGGTCCTCATTACATCCTTTCGCTTGTCTACAATGTGGTTAGTTTCTTTTCAACCACATTCTCCGGTTCCTTTTCAAATAAGATTTCCTTACCTTTGATTTGCATGTTGAATTCCTTTTTTTCCTTCATAGATTTTTGAGGCTTAGATTTTGACCTTTCCATCTTCTTTATTTCTATCCATGACTTTAGATCCTTATGATATTCTTGCATAGCTTGTAACATCTTTAACATGGATTTTTGCACTATCTTCATGATTCACAGGGTGGCGAGAACACAAATTTGACACGACTAAAATGTCCCCTTTTTGGACAAATTAGAACAATATATATTTTCTTGTAAAAACCTATGTTCCACCAAGTTTCCGGGACGGGGATGGCAGGGGACGGGGGGACGCGTTTCCGGGACAGATTTTTTTTAGGCCTTTTTTTAGGCGAGGCAGGGGACGGCTATTAAAAAATAAAGGAAAATTTTAAAAATATAGGAAATTTCAAATATTCATATGATAACATTGCTAAAGCAAACCTTAATACATAAAATTAGAGTTGAATTGAGATTTCACATAAGATTTATCATTTAACCTTAAAAATATAGGAAATTTCAAATATTCATATGATAAATATAACACATTGATAAACTTAAACTTAAAGCATTCCTCACTATCTTCTTGCATGAAAACTCCCCATTCGTGTAGGAAAAAATTGGTTTGTAACAAGAATATGATATACCAAGATCAAAGACCAAAAAGTCTAGCATTTTGTGGCATATTTCTATGGAAAGAAAAGCACTACAATATATTTTCTTGTAGACATCCATAAAAAAAACGTTGATAGAACTGTTTGAAGTGTGTGGTGGCATATAAATTTATTAAGGATGGATGATAAACAACATGCGGGCTTCAAAATTCAAAATTGAAATCACACGATAAGAATCATATCAATGTCATGTAATCTAAAGAGACTGCAAGTATAAGCTTCATACTTTATAATGGAACTACTTTATTCATTTCTCTCACAACTTATAGATTATACCAATGGATGATAACTAAGACTAACCGTACATGACTTCTTAAAGGTCTATTGTGTTAGGAAATAAGGGATAAAAGATGTGGAATAATCCCTCATAGAATCGCAATAGTAGAGACTAATATGCGAGAAAAATATTTAAGATCTCAAATAAAATAACACAACACAAAGAGACAATATTTAATGTGGTTCACCCAATTTGGGCTACGTCCACCAAGAATCACTTGCTCAGATTTTATTACAAGCCACCACTCTCTCAATACAATACCCAGATCTGTTTGGAGCTATGCTCAACAAACTCTACAGAATTCACACCCGAATTCAAAGCACATCTGCAATGTTTTTCATACATCTATCATATGCATAAAACCATATAAATAGACAACTGCTTAAGCAGTTTTACAAAACCGTGGGTATCAAAACCATGGGCAAAAACCGTCCCATAAACCTATGGGTCAAAATCCTGCCCATATGAGAAAATCACGTTTCCCGATATATCGGGCACGTTTTAAGGCCCAATTTTTTTTTTTTCGAGGATGTGCCCCGAACCCTACTTTCTAAGGGGCCGCGCCTGGACCCCGCTCGAGGCACAGGCTTGCCCCAAACCCCGTGAGAATACATGAAAAGTGTATAGTACTCTTAGTGTACGGTCTTGACACTTTCACACATGAAAACATGCTCCACACCTAACAATCTCCCACTTGGAGACTAGTTTTCCTCTCGAGCAAGCTTCTCAACCCTTCACTAGTTTCGTGAAGACCAACCAAAGTTGAACACAACTTCGAGTTTTCCTTGTGACCACCTCGAGTCATCATGTCTCATGCAGGATTTTGATCAAGTATGAATCTTCTCCAGCTTCAACTTCTCTTCCTCCAAAGTTGTCTTGATGAAATGGTACCTTAATTGTATATACTTCGTCCTAGAGTGGAAAGCAGAGTTCTTAGCTAGGTGTATAGCACTCTAACTATCACTATGCAACTTTCCTTCCTCCTGCTTATGCCCCAACTCCTCAAGTAATTGCTGTAACCAAATCATTTCCTTGCTTCCTTCATGTGGCAGAACATAGTCATCCTCCGTGGTTGACAAAACCACCAACTTTTGTAGTCATGAAATCCAGACTTCTTTGCTTGTTCCACCTATAGTGTAAACATAACCTCGTTGTCCTCCTCCTGCTATCTACATCTCCAAATGATATCTCGAATCTACATAACCACACAAAGTGGTGTTTGATCCACTTTGTAGCACAAAAGCTGTCCCATGGTCCCTCTCAAATAGCAAAGGATCCACTTTCGCTTGCCAGGTGATCTCGACTGGATCACTCATAAATCTACTCACTTGCTCCCCCGCATGGGCAATATCGGGCTAGTGCACACCAAGGCATACATCAAACTCGCAACCGGCAGATGAGTAAGGTACCTTGGACATCTTGTTTCTCTCTACTCTGTCTTAAGACATTGTTCCTTTGATAATTTGAAGTGGCACACCAAAGAAGTCCCAACCGATTTAGCATCCCGCATATTAAACCTCTCTAAGACCTTAATGTACTTTTCCCGAGATAAAGTCAACTTCCGTTCCTTCCTATCCCGAGATATCCTCATACCAGGATTTGTTTGGCGCCTCCAAATCCTTCATAAGAAAGGATTCACTTAGTTAAGCTTCTTGAGTACTTTTATTTCTGCATGTTTTTACCTGCAACCAACATGTCATCCACATACAGACAAAGGATAATATAACTGCCATCCTCAAATTTCTTTGTATACACGCAATGGTCAGAATGACATCTAATATAACCTTGCTCCATCATGAAGCTATCAAATTTCTTATACCATTGACGTGGAGTTTGTTTTAAGCCATACAAGCTCTTCTTTAGTTTGCACACCATCTCCTCTTTACCTTTGACCTCATAGCCCTCTGGTTGTTGCATATATAGTTCCTCCTCCAAATCACCATGGAGAAATGCAGTCTTTACATCAAGCTGTTCTAAGTGCAAGTCTTCTGCTGCAACTATTCCTAGAACAATTCTAATAGAAGTCATTTTTACTACAAGAGAAAAAATCTCATCAAAATCTATACCTTTTTTTCTATGCAAACCCCTTGACCACCAACCGGGCCTTGTATCTTTTCTTGCCTCCTTCCTCTTTGACTTTGAACACCCACTTGTTCTGTAATGTTCTTTTGTTTTTGGGTAGCTTCACCAAATCCCATGTCTGGTCTTCCATGAGAGTCTGATGCTCATCCATCGCTTGCTCCCACTTCTTCCTGGCATCTACCTGCTTTGCTTCATCAAAGCTCTTTGGTTCTCCACTATCGGTGAGTAATAAATAATAAAGAGAAGGAGAAAAAGCGTTTTGGTTCTCTTCTTACCCTAGAAGACCTCAATATAGAAGTTTGGGGTTCTGTTGAGGAGGTTCTGAACCGATTCATGTGTCACTTTTCCATGCGAAAGATTCTCTCTTTTTGCATATTCTTTCTTGGATTCTTCCCTGTTTTCCTGCAACTGTTGCTTATACATGACTTTCTCATTAAAGACCACATCCCTAGATCGAATGATTTTCTTTTCCTTAATACTCCAACATTTATATCCAAAGTCATCACCACCATAACCAATGAAAGTACATTTTTTTGACTTAGTCTCTAGCTTGGTCTTATCATCCTTGTCTATATGAACAAACACCTCACATCCAAAGACTCTAAGAAATGATTAATCAACTTTCTTACCATACCAATCCTCCTCAGGTATGCCTCCATCCAAGGCACTTGAGGGTCCTCTGTTTATCAAGTGCACACCATGTGCTCACCGCTCACGCCCAAAAAGAAAGAGGCACTCTTGCATGTAACCTCATGCTCTAAGACGTTCCATTATTGTTCTGTTCATCCTTTACGATACCCCATTCTCTCATGCGGAGTTCTGGAACCGTCTTTTGCTGCGGATTCCATTCTTAGAACAAGAATCATCAAATTCATTCTGCTGCAATACTCCCCTCCATTATCGACCTGAGACATGTTAGCTTAAGACTGTTTCATTCTCTACTAAGGCTTTCCATTTAACAAAAGTGTTAAATACATCAGATTTGTTTCTAATACAATAAACCCAAACTTTCCTTGTTGCATCATCAATAAAAGTAACATAATAATTTGAACTCCCAAGAGATGATACCCGAGTGGCCCCACACATCGAATGCACCAACTCTAACTTACTATCTTTCCTTATAGGTCCAACCTTGAGAAACCTTACTCGCTTTTGTTTCCCATATATGCATTCTTCACAGAACTCCAAACTTGTTTTTGTATATCCCGGCAAATCCTTCTTTATGATCTCCATGCCCTTATAGCTCATATGACCGAGCCTATAGTGCCACAATGTTGTATCTACTTCTGAAGCCACAAGATTACAAACATTAGTGCTATAAGTAGTTAAATACAAGGTTCCAACCTTCTTACCTCTTGCCACCACAAGAGCACCCTTGGTAACCTTCCAAGATTCCGCTATAAATATCACAAGATAACCATCACTTCCCAACCGCCCGCCGATATCAAATTTCGTCCCTAATGTAGGCACATGTCCGACATCCTTCATAGCCAAGTATTCCCATTCTCGCATCTTAACTCGAATGCAACCTTTTCCAACTATGTTGTAAGGCTCATCATCACCAAAAATATATGCCCAAAATCCCTTGAACATAATCAACAAAATAATGCCTATGTGGAGAAGCATGGAAAGAAACCCCAAATCTAAAACCCAAGATTCAATAATATTGTGCAAAGAAAGAATCAAAGCATCCCGACATACATTACTGCGTTGCCACATTTGCCTCCTTGTTTTCTTCCTTTTTTTTCTTTTTGTCCCGAAGCTCTCGACATCCTTCGCATGCCCAGGACTTTCCACAATGCCAAGCGTATTATCTTGCTTTTGGATTTTGACCTTGCCCGATCCTTTGATTTTCCACGGTTTCCTTTATTCTTCTCTCCCTCTAGTTTCCACCGTGAAAGCATTCCTGAAGTAGAAGATTCATCGAGCTTTTTCTTCGCATTTCCTCGCTTAGAATCACCCCTACACATCCTCAAACTTCAACTTTGAGTTAGTGGAACCGAGTTGCTTACCGCCATTACTGTGCTATTCTAACTCTTAGGTAAAGAGCACTGAGAACTAATAAAGCCTAACTTCTTCATCAAATTCTATTGAACCGAAGCTAGCATATTTACAACCGTATTAAAATCATTTAAATGATCTCAACATCAACCATTCTCAGACATCTTCATATTAAACAACTTTTTCTTTAAAAATATCTTATTAGAGGCAGAGGGTTTTTCATACAACTTCCCTAATGCATCCATCAATTCTTTTGTAGTCTTTTCCTTTGAAACATTAAATAATACCGAAGATGTAAGACACAACCGAATTGTCCCAAGTGCCTTCCTATCCAGCAAATCCCATTCCGCATCTGTCATGCTCGAGGGTTTGTTCACCTTCTCAGACAGTGCCAGAATAGAAAGATCTTTCTGATAAAGGTAATCTTCCATCTGCATCTTCCAAAGACTGAAATTCTACCCGTTGAATTTATCAACCCTAGATCTTCCATCATCTACCATAGCTCCCACTCAAGATAAATGTTTCCCTGCAATTCAAAACTTCAGCAAACCAAACAAGGCTCTGATACCAATTGTTAGGAAATAAGTGATAAAATATGCGGAATAATCCCTCACAGAATCGCAATAGTAGAGACTAATATGCAAAAAATATTAAAGATCTCAAATAAAAGTGTAGAATAAAATAACACAACACAAAGAGACAATATTTAACGTGGTTCACCCAATTTGGGCTACATCCACCAAGAATCACTTGCTCAGATTTTATTACAAGCCACCACTCTCTCAATACAATACCCAAATCTGTTTGGAGCTATGCTCAACAAACTCTACAGAATTCACACCCGAATTCAAAGCACATCTGCAATGTTTTTCATACATCTATCATATGCATAAAACCATATAAATAGACAATTGCTTAAGCAGTTTTACAAAACCGTGGGTATCAAAACCATGGGCAAAAAATCGTCCCATAAACCTATGGGTCAAAATCCCGCCCATATGAGAAAATCACGTTTCCCAATATATTGGGCATGTTTTAAGGCCCAAAATTGTACAATACTCTTAGTGTACAGTCTTCTTAGTGTACAGTCTTCAACACTTTCACACATGAAAACAGGCTCCACAACCTAACATGTTGACCATTTGAACAAAGACAACATGCAGCTTTGATTGAAGATATCCAAAACAAAGGGGTGACATTTAATAGCATATAAAGTATTTCCTCAACTATAATAGCGGAATATACCATCCCATTTCATCTACAATCTCCTCAATTATCTAATCAATGTAGACCATTGATTTAAATATAAACATTGTTTTGGTAACCAACTATTTTCTTTATTGTTAATCTCTTGTTGGCTTTTAGTAGTGTCTTATCGACTCTTTAGTCTTTTGTTATGTTTAGTTGTAGTTGACAATTGTGTTTTAACCTAAAATCATTGGTTCTTTGATTCTTTTGTCATAAAAATATAATGATTCATTTCAATGGTAGGGCACTGATGTGACAATTCCTCCTGTACCAAGTGATTGTATTGAAGTTTGAACACTACCTTATGTAATAAATTTGTTATTCGAAATGAGATTCTTTTTGTTTAAATGTTTGTTTTAGGTTTAGGGCTCTTAGAAATGAAAGTGGGGGTCCTTGTGGGCCCCACATTGCTTTACTTTTAATTAAAAGTGTGTTTTAAAAAAAAAAAAAAGTTTTTAAAGCTTTGTTTGCTTAGGGGACAAAGAAGGGACAGTGGGTGTCCACTGCAGTGCGTTAGGTACGGCTAGAAGTCCCCTAAAAGTACCGGGGACGTTTAGCCGTCGCCTTTTTTTTGACGTCCCCGGGACGTTTCCTAAAATTTGCAAAGTTTGGGGACGGGAAGGGGACATTTCCTACCCGTCCCCGAGGTTCCGAAACGTCCCTGGTACGGGGACGAGCTAAAAAACATAGGGGACGCGTCCCCGTGGAACATAGGTAAAAACCCTTATAGATAATAACACAATTTTGAAATTGCCCTTTTAACTTGAAAATTTAAACAATACAAGGCATGGCTGTAATTTTTACAAATTAATTGCAGATCTGAAACCCTTGTTGGATTTGTCAACTAATTGGAGATTTGAATTTTTACAGAAACCCTCGCTCTAAAACTCTTGTTTTTATTTTTGGAAATTATGGAAATAAGTACAGCAACGTGAAGCACACTGAAAATAGAGAATTGTATTTCTATTTCCAGGATGTAAATTAACAAAATACAACTGACCGTATAGATAATTTTTTTGTTGAAAATGATGCCCTAGCTAAGATTTGTAAATCTGATGATGCCCTAGCTGAAATTTGTAAATGTGATGATACCCTAGTTGAAAGAGTAAATTTGGATATGCTTAGTTGACATCTGTAAATCTGATGATGCCCTAGCTGAAATCTGTAAATCTCTTACTTGATGCACACTTGCAACCCCTAGATGGAGTAACCATTGAAGATTGAAGGTTTTTCATCCCAAAATCTGATTGCAATGGAGTGCTTTTGTCCTCAAAAGAAGAAGTTGAAGCAGCAGCTCAAACGCTCAACGTAAAAATAGATGACAGCCAAAAGATCCTTCCAAATGACCCCCAACGCTTTTTTATAGTTCATTTAATACTTTTCCCAAGGAAAATTCCCAAAAGTAACTTTCCATCTTCTAATTTGATATTGACTTGTTTAATTTGGAAAGTCACTTTTATTTTTTATTTATAATAATAAAGTAATATTAAGTTGTCACTTTTTAATAAAAAGTGAGTTACTTGACAATCTAAAATATTAACTTTATAATTTTTTCTTTATATGAGAAAGGGATCATGACAATTTTCCACTAAAGATAAAAGACCTAAAAATGTGAATAGGTGGTGTACCATTATACCCTAACTTGTAGTATTCTGGCTGAATATGGATAAAATCCATGTCCAATGTGATCAATTGTACCTAAATCTGATTACAACCATTGAAAAGTTTGAATGTAAACCCTCATAATCATGAAGAATATCTTAATATGGATGAAATCCATTTCCAATGTGCCCAAGTTTGAATACAACCTTTTTGGAACCATGGAAAATGTCTCTTGAACCCAAATTTGAACCCATCTTAACCATATAAAATTGTTCTTGAATCCATCAAGGAGTAAAAGTAAAATGCTTTGACTGACATTGTTTGAATGTTTGAACTAGACTCATTTTATGCCCTCCTTTTGAGTGAGGGATGGATCCTATGTATCACTTACCTAAAAGGAAGAGTTAATATATATATAAAGAAAGAGATGACCATGTAAAGAAAGTATACAAACATGTTACGATATGGTAGCATATAAAGATTTGATCATTGTGAGCTCTGATTCTGAAATCACAAAAAAATGGCTATAAATCGCAATACAAGCATGAAACGATATATCTTTGCTAAAATAGCAATTTGTGGAATGACGATTAACTGCCAATTTTTATCAAGGAATTTCGTCATTACTCGCTGGCTAAATATCCACTGAACAATACAAATTGTCCTGAATGAAGAAAATATCATTTTGCAATTTCTGCGATTTCTCTCTTGGAATTTGGAGATTGCCTGCTACAGTTTCGAATCTGCTACGGTTTCAAGTCTGTTAGTTTGGCACAATTTGCAGAAATAATGGGTTACAAAATGAAAATGATTTTAATTTATTTTCATTGTTTGTGAATCATTACTTGTTTAAGTGTTAGGAAAGTTAGCTTTGGTCCAAAACCTTGTTTTGTCGAAGAGTTTGAGCTCCTCGAGGAGCACCGTGATAAGTTGATAACCTTATTTGATACTAATAATGTATAATAAACAAGCTTTGGGAAAAATTGCTTGGAGAAGAGAATAGAATCAGTGTTTCAAACAACACTTTCTTGTCCATCATCAAGATGAATGACAAGATTATAGATTGGAGCTCCTTGTGTAGATATCGCTTGCAAGTACGTTATGTGGGGGAACCCCCACATACACTATAGAGGAGTTATTAATGTTTATAAAAATAATAACTGTTATTTATCCTAGCAGATAGCAAATGAAGCAGATTTGGAGAGGGAGACAAAAGAAGCAATAGCATCTTGGTCATTAGGAGGAGTTGGATACACTATAGAGGAAATAATTAATGTTTGTAAACACAATTGATGTTATTTATCTTAAGCTGATAGCAAAAGAAGCAGATTGGTGAGGGAGACAAAAGAAGCAATAACATCAATGGCATTAGGAGGAGTTGGTGAGGATCTAGATGATACCTTTGCGGATGATGATGTTAGTGTTAAAAAGAACGAATCTTTACCTTACACTTTTACGAGGAAGCCACAACAGACTTATTTTAGGAACACTTGATGAAATGCAATATGTATATTAATATTTCAAAATTCATATGGCTCTACGAGCATTGTAGCTTGTAACTTTGTACTTTGGACTGTTTTCCGTCGAAAATTAATAGAAAATATACTTATGGCATTTTGTACATTCACTTCGCATATCATTTAACAATGTTTTACATTTAATTTGAGTTTATTTTATGAATTTAAATGTTTTTAAAGTAGTGATAAAGTTGTTGAGTAGTGCCGATAAATTCCCAATTCCCAATTTCCAAGTCTAAATGTGGCCTGCCGATTAATTTCCAAGTACAATTTTTTGAACTATGATTGTAAGGTTTGAAACATGTAATCCAAGGTATGAGCCTAAAGTTCTTGTTAGAAGCATATAAGATATCGGTGTGTGCAAAATCAGCTAGAGATGGATGTCAAACAAACAAGATATAGCAATTAAGTACATGATAGTAAGTACCTAGATAATGCATGATATATATTATGGTAACACAAACACTATTAGATAACAAATAATTCTAATAAACACGATATATCATGACAACAAACATGTAATCGCACATGATATGATCAAGGACAAACAACTAGTAACTCAAGAAGAGCGTGTAATCTCTCTCTCTCACACACACACACACGAAAGACATGACAACAAACATGTAATCGCCTTAGGTTCTACTATAAGTGGTAATAGACAGCTCCCACAGGGGTTTTGATGTTGTCCATTGAAGCCTTTTACTATAGCCATTGTACCAATCAAATTTGTATGTGTCTACACAAGGCTAGAAAGCAATATCATAATGCATATGTTTTCACTTGATCTATTATCCACCGTAATACTTTGTAGGGATGTGAATTAACAAAGGCACACATGAATAATAGTTCATAAATGGAGTTACATCACATATCTCACAGTCATTGAATGTAATAATAGGTCATTGTAATCCGTCATTTGTAAACTTGAGCATAGGAAGTTGGAGGAGGTTGTGCATGGTAAAGCATATGTACCTCGGTATTTGTCTTAGTTTCTTGTGCCACATGAGTGGAAAAGGACTAGTGAACATCTTTAGATGCTGATTAGGTTGTACCATTGATTCTTGTGTTCGTGCGTTGTCACCATCAATTTGAATGGTATATTTGTCTTAGTTTCTTGTGCCATATTTGAATAGGACTAGAACATCTTTAGATGTTGTTTAAGTTCTACCATTGATTCTTGTGTTGGTGCGTTGTCACCATCCATTTGAATGGTATATTTTTATAAGACCTCAAATCTTATTTGGTAAACCAAAACCTCTATTGGTTGAATGTCCTGAACATCTATGGTAATCACAGTAAGCATCGATATCAAAATTCTTAGACCATTGTTTACCCATGTCAATCTCCATAGGTGGAAGAAGGGAAATGAGATTGCATTTAATCATTTTTTTAGTATTTTATCTGGGGTTCTAATAAGCGTGTAAATTGTCTCCTCGAGGAGTGGAAAGGACAAACATGTTTGGTTGTTGTGAAATTACATTAACTGATGTCTTAATATCATTCTGACTATCGTTAATCTTGACCTTAAAGGGTGCTTTACTTCAAAATTTAGCTCTGTCGGATGTGGGAGAGTTGTTCCTATATGTTAACTTGCTTGTAGCAAGGAGCTTTCCCTCATGGTGCTTAATATGTATGACCAAGATATTTGAAAGATTGAAAAGTTTGGAATAAGCCAAGGTCTTTAATAAGTTGAGTAAGCTTTGAGAGAAAAATTATTATGATTTGTTATCAACATTATGGTATGACATTTGAGAAAACATAGTCTTACATCGAGCATGTGTAATATCCCCTTTTCTAAAGTAGTAGGTCAAAGAACCTTAGCTTAATTTTGTTTCCTGATGGCTAAGGAAATGAGAAAAACAGAAACTAAGTCCTAATTAATTAATTTTAAAGTTCATGATAAAATTTTATCATAAGCACTTTAAAATTGCCTTTATTACAATTTAAAATTCATCTATGTACTCTTTAGGTCCTTGTTTGAGTTGTGCAAATTGAGAAAAGGAGACCTTTTGCCTAATGTTGAGAAAAAATGAGCTAAGAGGCTATAAACTAAAGGGGTAAAGGTAAGATAAATCCTTCGGAGGGGTGTAAAATCAGTTTAAGGCATAGTCCTTAAAACTCTTAGGAAATATCTTGGTTAGTAGTTTATGGTTACCCACATAATCTAAATGTCCGAATAAAGGTCCTGGATCGCTAAGATCTATGAGACAATGATAATGTAATATTTTTAGAAAACTTTTATCTAGTAGATCCTTGTTGCAATTGAACCATTTGTGCTTGGATAGCTAGCGGTTGTTGTGCATGAACATATTGACTAGAAGTTGTAATCGTATGCAAGTAGGATACATAGCATTATTTGAAGATATATTAAACAAATTTTTGATATTAGGCATATGCCTTAGAAGGCATGAATGGAGTTGTATGTTGTCTAGGAATACTTATGGAGATCCAAGGAGTAGATTGTGGTGTCACCATAGTAGCAACACTAGGTGTAGGCATCACTTTTGATGTCATAGATGTAAACAAATGAATATGAACAATGAGCGCATTAGTTTGAACACACAATGCACAATGTGAGCTTTTCTAAGGGGATTAGTATCAACCAAATGTTCAATAGGTATTTCCTCAAATGTGGTTTCCTTTAGTAGCTTTTTCTTTTCATCCATGTAACATTGCATTTATCTCTTCAGGTATAACTCAAGACATTCCCCAACTTCAAAAGGGTAATTGAAGGAATATTATCATATACATATTTGAAAGTAGTGCAAAGGGGATCAACACATGTAAAAGCATGATCACCATGAACATGTACATTTGCACTATCCTTATTTGTATCAACAGACGAAGAAACATTCATATCATTGATGTTCACAATTTTCCTTTGCAAACAAGCATGAGATTGAGTTAAAGGAATCTGAATATAATCAATAATAACAACACTCAATCTAACATTTTGTCTAATAGGTGTTAGAGACCTAGCTTTCTTGTAGGGCATAAAATATAAACATGAAAACACAAAGAAAGCTAAGGCTTATGATAGAAACCAATTAGTGTTGGTCATGCAATATAAAGAAATAAAATTTGGAAGTAAACCTCCGAGAGGGCAAAATATGAAACCCTAACGGAGAAGGATATTCCTAGGATTTGTGTTTGATTAGTTGTGGGGTTCACTAAAAGTTTCAACTATTTTACACCTAAGAGCATAAAATAATTAGAAAGTTAACCCAATTCAAATTATGCAAAGGGGATCAACACACGTAAAAACATGATCATCATCAACATGTACATGTGAGCTATTCTTATTTGTATCAACAAAGAAGAAGCATTCATATCATTAATGTTCACCATTTTCTTTTACAAACAAGCATGAGATTGAGTTAAAGGAATCTGAATATAATCAATAATAACAACACTCAATCTAACACTTTGTCTAATAGTTATTAGAGACCTAGCTTTCTTGTAGGGCATAAGATATAAACATGAAAAAACAAAGAAAGCTAAGGTTTATGATAGAAACCAATTAGTTTTGTTCATGCAATATAAAGAAATCAAACATGAAAGTAAACCCTGAGGGGAAATATGAAACCCTAACGAAGAAGGATATTCCTAAGATTTTTGTTTTACTAGTTGTGTGGGTTCACTAAAAAGTTTTAACTATTTTACACTTAAGAGCATAAAATAATTAGAAAGTTGACCCAATTCAAATTATATGAATTAAGGACCCAAGTCCACCCCCATGTCCCACCGAGAGAAAGTACTCCACCACTCCAGGTTCATAGCTCGTATAATAAAAGCGTTTAAGGAACCAAATTTTTTGACTGGTACTCAATGAAAATGAAAGTGGAAGACATGGCACAAATTCTCAATAGCGGCAGTGTTGAGGTTCTTAAGGAGAAGTGCAAAGGTTTGGATAGTGAAGTGGAGCAATGAAGGTAATGTTTCAAAATTACACTAATTGGAGCATTTTGAATGTCAAGACAACAATCCAACACCTTCATACTGGGCCAGCTTGCCAACGCCTACATGTAGTGCGATGAACAAGAGACTTCAAGAAACGGAAGGTTGGGCTATTTGAGATGGATTTGGCAACCCTGGGCACTTCTATCGAGACCTTGGCTAAAGAATGGGCCACTTTGCTGGCTAATTTTGAGAAAAAGGATAATTGACTGGAGTTGCTAGTATGTTGTTGGTTTACCGGTTTTTTTGTTGTTGGTACTATGGTTTAATATGTTGTTAATTAACTTGTTAGTTTGCTTTTACTTTTGTGGAACTCTGTTGCTGTTTTTGATGTTATGTCATTGAATATTTTCTCATTTTTGAGCTTACTATCTTGTAAGGGGTAGGGTCCCCTCAACCCTCTTTTAGAGTACCCTAATCTAAAACCAAAATCAAGGTTATTTTGATTATTTTAGAGAGAGCAAGTAAAGAAACAATGCGAGAAAGCACACAATGGAAACAACAATCTAATTCTTCTTGCAAGGTAACTATATTGCATAGTTACCTAAGACTCTGGGACGGCGGGACGTCGGGACGGGGTTTCCGGGACGGCAATTTTTTTGAAAATTTGGGGACGGCGGGGGGACGGCTAATAAAAATATATAAAAATATATATAATTTATTAATTTTACAAATATAACATGAATAATTCAATAAACTAAGACTTAAAATTGAAACTTTGAAGATTGAAACCATAATGATTAATCCAGTTATTCATTTGCATCAACTTCAAAAGATTTTGACGGGATTTAAGAGGTAAGAGTCTTTATTTGAAGTTTTTCATTTTACTTTTTTCTGTTTCCCATTTAAGTAGATCTATATGTTTTGAATATATATATATATATATATATATATATATATATATATATATGTATGTATGTATGTATGTATGTATGTATGTATGTATGTATGTATGTAAGTATATATATCCATTTTTTCTTTCTTTCACTGGATCGCTAGGATTTTTAATTCAAAAGGTAACCTTTGTTTTATAGGTGTTATGGTTTGCAATTTGCATATGACAATTCAAAGTGAAAACAAGAATGGCAATTACTGAGAGTATTGCTTAGACATATGGAAAGCCGTAAAACATAAAGTGGTACTGGCAAGGCAGAATAAATGTGGTCTGCTTGTCTTTCCCGAATGAAGTTTGAATTTCTGTGCAAGTGACATGTCAAAAATGATCACCTCAGAATATTATTCCAGTACAATGACAATGCTTACTTGAGTAGAACAGTGAGATATATTGGGAATTTTCATCATTCACAAGGATGGTACTTACTACAGGCCTTCATCTTTCTCTGACAATTTTCCATTTAGTTCGTCATTATTGACAAATAATCAGTTACTCTGCTTTCAGGTGAACCAAAATAATAAACAAAAACTACAGTTTATGGCAATTATGAGAACTTTGCATGTTCTTTTTTACTAGAATGTATTAAATTTTAAAAAAATAAAAATAAAAGTATTATAAAACTGAAATTCGACATATTTTAATGTTGGAAAAGTGCAGATTTTGTTGGGGACGTTGTGAAGTCCCCAGGACATCCCCAAGTCCCCATCGCCAAGAAGTCTCCAACCCTTCCCCAGCACACGGTCCCCAAAGTCCCTTTGCACACGGACGCCCCGGTTTTGGTTTGTGGGGACGCCCTCCTTTTTTTCTCGGAAGTCGGGGACGGCAAGGAAATGTCTTGACCCGCCCCCAGTCCTCGGACGCCCCGACGCCCAGACGCGAGGAAAATGGTCGGACGCGCCCCCGCGTAACATTGCTATATTGTGGACACATGAACCTTAATCAATTGGAAAGGTGTCATTAGGCTCTTTGGTGAATTTGGCTCTCTCAAAACCATGCTTGAACAATACGTAAAAATAGAAGTGTCTAGGCCGACCAATAGTGTCTCAGGAGTGTTTGATGGCTCTACAACTTTTTGGGGTTGTTTTCTTGTGTCTACACTTCGAATTAGGAATTTGGAATAATATGATATGACGTGATGAAGCCTATTTTAATCTTGTTTGTCCAAACCCTAAAGCAAGCACTCGAACAACACACAATAAAATGCCATAAGAGCTATCGGGCTAGAATAACTTCAACATGCCGCAATGCACCAATACTATGAGGGATAAATTTCCATGTACTTTTCCCAAGTCCTATATAAAAATGCAACTATGAAATTGAAATGCGACTTAGAGTGATCCTTATTTTGATCCTCGACCCATGGCATTATGCAATGTCGAACCCTTGTGTTTCGTATCTAGCTTTGTGGGCTTCTATAGGGCTGTTCTTGGAAGCTTTGAGATACGTATAAGCCTTATGTAAAGTGATCTCCAAAGTAGTGTTGAGATGTGTGGATGGTTAATGACCTTGTGTAATGTCCCCTTTTCTGGGACATTACTAATATCTATTTTCATTTGCATTGTAACCCCTTGGCATGCCTAGCGCTACAAGTGGGAGTCTCTAGTTAGTTTAAATGTGCACATAGGATAGTTGCTTTTATTATTTAATTAAAAATAATAAAGTGCACATAGTCTTAGTTTATTAGAGGCTTTATTATTATGACAGCTTTATGTTTTCCCTCCAAAAGGGAAAGGTCGGTCTTTTTGAATATTGCACCCCTTAACTCTATAAAAGGAGGTCACATTTCCTCTAGTGGGGTTGTTGATTGAACTTTTGAAATTACTCCATGCTTGGAGAAATGGGATGTATGCCCTAGCTTTGAAGCCTTCTTGCAATCATTGTTGAGTGAATCTATGCATTGTTTCTCCATTCTAAGTATTGGCGACTTGGTTTAGAGTATTGGTGCATTCATTTGAGAGTAAATCTGCATTGTATGTGAAGGGTTTGAAGTGCTAGCCATAGTATGGGATTGGGGTTTATTTTATCATGTTTTGGTGTCATATGTGCTAGATTTGCAATCTGATCTGTGTTAGCATTATTATCTAAGTTTGGGGCAGTTATTTGGAGTGTTTTGAGGCTAAAGAAGGGCTGATAATAATTTATATAATTTTATCTAACCCTAGCGACTTGAAATCAGTTTTCTGGGGTTGTTTTGGAGTGGTTTTGTTGATCAAAAAATTCAGATTCTTAATGCAGTGGAAAACCCTAAATTTCTAGTTTATTTTGCATCTTGTTTCATGGAAAAACACTGAGTATTGAATGAGTTATGAATTTTAGAAGATTTCAGTTGTCTGCAAGCTATCTGGTTGATATTAATTAATATTTATTTCAGATCTGCAGTTTGGGATCAATTTAATATTGGATTTGGTTGTAGAAATTAGGAGGAATAAGGAGAAAGTAATTTTATAATTTTTGGAGTTGATTTGATGCCCTAAATGTGCTGGGAGACTTACTTTTAGGGCAAAATTAGGGTTTCGTGTTGGTTGTGCGAAATCTGATTTTTGCATATTATTCTTCATATTTTTGTGGCCCAAAATCCAAAGTTTGAAGGTTTTTGCTTGGATGGTTAAGCGGGAAATAATTTTGGAAGATTGCAGCAGTTGGGGTGTGATTATTAATTATTTTTCAGCTGTTAAAAATCTGATTTGAATGTGTTTAAATTTCAATTGTTTTCTTCCAATCTATCCCACCACCTTGGCTAGTTCCAACCCCATTTGGGTTCGAAATAGCTGACATTGGGATATTTTAGGTTGAAGCAAAAGGGTTTATCCATTCTTTGCTTGATCTTGATAAGTACTTCTCCATTTTCTAAATTGTCCTAAGAGGGGACATTACACCTTGAGGGTTATTTGTGTATATAGGTGATTCTTCATTAATTTCACATGCAAGTTGATTCCTTAAAGCCTAGGTTGGCGTAATAAAAATTCGCATATTTGAAAATTAATTGTTGCCCACACAGGATAGTAAGGTGGGGGTGACAATATCGGTGGATGGTATTGTCCAAGGTGAGCAATAGTGTCACGGGGTAGGGATCAAGTACGTGTGAAATGGACAATGTCTGTATAGTCTTTTAAAGTGTTCCTGTGAGCAAACATAATTGGTAGACAAAGGTGATCAAGACGATGTATGCGTAGTTGGAAGGGGGATAGGTATGATAAAAAATCAAATGTATGTCAGTAGTCCAAATACATCAAAGAGTGCTAGAACTGATGTTGTTAAGTGTCAAAGAGAAAATTAGGTGTCTACAGGACAGTGGAACATACACAAACTCAGAAATATGTTGGTAGAAAAATCAATAATGAAATGTTAGAATACATTAGGTTGGATGGAGGACCTCTAATTTGTATTAGAAGAGGGTCATTTACCTAGAAAACTCCTTTTTATTTCTCAAACCTTAACAATCGCCGAAGTACTTCTTTAGATTTGCTTGAATTCATCAAATATTTGATTCACTACTGACATTACAGTGTTTGAACTCATTTCACCTGTCATTGGATTTCGGTGGTTAATATTTGTTCACATTACAAGACTGGAAATAGAATAGAGTATTTTTACCACATTGAAGATTTAGGAATATGCACCGACTTGACATGTTAGGAATTCTCTATCCTTCTAAGCTTCATCTCTAGCAATCAAACCTTGTTACGCTGTTGCTCCAGTCAAAAGAGAGATCTTTGTATCAACAAGTTTCCTCCCACATGTTAAGTATCCCTAATTTCTGTCTCTTTCTTCATGTTATAAGCTCACATTGGTCTCTTTATGCTACCACATATTGAAAGACTTTAAACAATAGTTGACAATTTTTAGTCATACTCGAAGGTTTATATATACAAATGTCACATCCTATTTTCTAGGATACGATCTTATCTTGATACACTTTTCCCTCAAACATCTTCTAATCTCTATGTGAACTTCCTAACAAACATGCTATGATAGACTGATAACCAAACAACCTAATACAACAATATATGAAGTGTATTATAACCTATAAGTTATGGTGTAATAACCTGAATTAATAACATTCATGCCCTCTACCTCCACCTACCTTTCCACCACTTTTACTACACAGTTTATATGTTGGTGAGAATATTCTTTGTATGTGAATTGGGAACAACTGTTAAACATACTTACAAACAATAGCAAGAAAGGTTTCACTAAACAATACATACGAATGGGGACATACTCTATACAATAGTGGGAATTGGCCTCACAACACTTACAAATAGTCGTGAGCAATGATGAACTCATTGTTCATTGAGAAACATCAAATACAAATAGACTAGTACACACTCTATAATCCATACACTGGTGTAAACAGGGATACACTCAACTGTGTATTACCAAAGCACAATGTGCAGTACTGGACCTCACACTTATATGAATTGGGACAATCTTAACTGTTCATAATACACTTATGTGAAAAAGGAAACAATCAACTCTCCACAACATAGCGATCTGTCTGAATAATGTTGCATAATGACATGGCATTCAGCTACCATTATCAATGTTAGAGTAGTGTTTTTTGGTTATTTTGCTAATTCTATGCTTATAATGTCATTTATTCCTGCTTATTTGGATATAATTTATTTTTGTATGGCGGTACCCAAGCCGTACCTGGGCAAAACTAATCACTGCATCAGTGTCCAATTCACCATACCTGAATCAAACCAAATTGGCAACTTAGTAACATGGTCTCAAAAAGTGAATGGGGATGCAAAGAAGATAGTCTAGAACTTTTGAGTTTTGAAGTTTTTTGATGACATGTTTAAGGTTTGGCATACCCAATTACCTGTAGTTCTTGATGCTTTTAAAGCTTTTAATCTGATAAAGAAATCCAGGTTGGGCAACTACACATATTTAAGAAAAGTTAAAACTAATTTTTGTATGTTTGTGTGCAGGGTTACTGGTGAATATTTTGATGCTATGAGGTGAATTCCATATCATCCTGGATGGTAATTTTCAACTCAATTTTGCTTCAAATCCCTATTTATTAATTGGGATAAATGTACAATATCCGAAGCACATCCTTTTTCCTATACAAGCCTACTGCACTTCTAAACCAGTAGCTTGCCTTCAAGTCTACTGCCATTAACTCTTCCATCAAGCAAGCTTTGACCTGAAGACTAAAAGCATGCACATCTCTTCGCACAGCAGAGTCAAAAGAGAGCAGTCCTCACAAATCAGGCAGCAATAAAACGAGCCATACCAAAAGGAAATTACATGGCACGGCCAGCCAGAATGAACCGACTTCCATAAGCCAGGACACGTGAAGGTTGTTGCCAGCCAAATTTAATTTTACTGTTGCATTCGTGCTTTTAATTATCTAAATTTGTGCATCAGAAATGGGTCAGCTTCTTATCTCCATTTGAAGTCTATAGTTCTGTGGATACGAGGACACAAAATTGCAGCTAAGTCATGCTAGCTTCCTGGAGTTTACAACTGATCTTACTCTGTAACCAATACATTAGTTTGTTGCAATGTCCGCAACTTGTGTGCAATGAATCAAGATGATTTATTGGTTAGATTTTGTTTAATCCCATTCTTTTTGACTTAAAGTTTAATCCCATTTTTTTTGCAAGTTTGGCCATATAATAACCATATATTAGTATTTTCTCATAAGCTAAATTAAAAAAGTTCTTTAACATCATATTTATGATCAAGAAACTGCACAGTCAGTAGTCGGAACTACGAGTGATTTTTCAGGAAACTCTCAAAAAGCCAGGAAATGGTTCGCGTTCATTTATATTCAAACCAAAATAGTTCCATACATGAATATAAAATCTAGCAGATCCTACACATCTAACATCCAAATAATACTTGCAGTTTATTTCACTTTCATAACTCTACAAACCAAACATGTGTCAAACTCAAGATGCTACAAGTGGTATTGCATGCTCAAATGGAGAATGGCTCAAGCAGCCCCATGAAGCTCAGCCTGAACAAAACTACCCTGCCTGGAAATTGAAGTATCAACTGGATTTTTGTAACCTCACCCATGCTTCATAGAATTTGTTTCCATAGTGTAAGGGGGAGCCAACTGCAAAAATGTGACTTCCAACCAGCCTGCTCTAGCTCAGCAAAATCCAATACATGTATATGGGTACAAACTCAACTTCAATATACAAGACTGCTACTGGAGATTTGCAAAATCTTTCAGCTGAGGAGCCTTCCATCTCCCAAAATACAGCAGCCCACGCGAAAATCTTCTAACAGTAGTAGTCCCTGCCTCCTCACTAGAGTCGGGGACAGAGATTGATCATTCATGGGTTCTCTCATAAGGGCCTCTTCTTCCAACTTCAACTTCATAAGTACCTCTGCAAGCTCTGGGTTATGTTTCTTCATGCATCTCATACTTTTAGGATCAATTAACGCCTATCGCAAATGACATCCGACTTCCTTACCTTATTTTGTTTCTCCTTAGCTTCAGAATTCTGCAGATTCCACACCTTCTCCAAGGTAAACATGACACCAAACTCAAATTGCCGCATATCTGCATGAATGTTAAGGTGTTGTTTGCATTGAAAAGAAAAGTTTTTGCACTTCTCAAATGAGCCACCTTCTTACTATATAGGCACGGAGTTTATTTACCTGGGTCTTCCATGGCCTGAAGGACATAGTCCACATGGGAGCTTTCCCTGTCTCAGTTGGACCTTGAAAACATCAGCAGTTTCTCACTTCAGTAGCTTCTCTTCCTTAATACCTTTAGTGAGATCCCATTTCCAATATTCAGAAGCATCTTCTGCATTCCTCCTCGTGCTTTCATCAAGAAGGAAAACATCATCTATTAGTTGCTAAATCTTCAAGTCAATCGTATACCCAAACAGGTAAAATGCACTCCATACAAGGAGTAGCAACTGACAATTTTCTCATTCTGGCCTCTGATAATTTTCATGGAAGATTCTCATCCTAAATACCTTCAGTGAGAGTCCTTTTTCCATATTCAAAAGCATATTTTGTGTTCATCCATGTGTTTTAATCGAGGAAACCATCATCTATACCCTTTGTATCTTCCCGTCCTTAATACCTTCGATGAGAGACCTTTTCCAGTGTTCAAAAGCATAATCTGCATTCATCCTAGTGCTTTCATCAAGTAGGAAACCATCATATATTAGTTGCTAAAAATTCAAGTCATGTGCTAGACCAAGATAAGTAGAAATGGACTCCATACAAGTAGTAATTGACCATTTTATCATTCTGAGCTCTGATTTTTTTGTTAAAGATTCTATTCCCTAACCAATGCAAAGATTTTGCTAGGCTCATAACCTTCCTCCTTATTCACTGAGCTCTTGCTATCATGACACGTTATTTGGATAGAAAACTGGCAGCAACAAAAGGAGCAGCCACTAATTAGAACATTACACTCAATTTGGCTATAAAACATAAAAGGTAACTAAGATATATCATTCCAACCTCGATGTTAATGTAAAAAAACTTGTAACTTGCAATTTCCTTTTGGGAAAAAGCCTACCGCTAATATGAATTTAAAATGACTATAATATATGTGGAGCTTCTGTCCTATTTGTAATGTGATGAATCTTGCTAGTAGGAGAACACAATGACAATGGTTTGGATGCCATTATAATAACCAGTGTCATGGCATGCACATATTCCCACAATACTGAAATAAGATTATATCTCAACTAGACACATTCCGAATCAATAGAATCTCATTCACATATCTGTAATGCAAACCAATTTTCTATCTAAAATGCACTTTGAGGGGAAATGAACTCATTCATTTGAATTTTGAAATAACTCACATTCTTTCAAGAGAGTTTTACACCATTTGAGAGGAGTGAGAGAAGGTTTTAGAGATATAATTGCCCATGTACACAATGATTCCTTCCAACCAATTTTTCGACATATTCACTTATCTTGCAAAAGATCATACAATCCACAAGAGAGAGAGAGAGAGAGAGAGAGAGAGAGAGAGAGAGAGAGAGCCTGCAACACAGATGACACTCCAAGATGGTCCAGAATAGGCCACAAGAGGGAGGTTCACTGTGTTGTTGAGTGTCAAAACCATATGTACTTGCTCAAGTCTTTATTGTAAGAAGGTGAAAAGAGGTCAAACAAACCAATAGAGAAGATTTCCAAGCCACAAACAATCTTTAAAAAACATAGATAACCCTCTCCCAAAAAAATGTGATGCCAACGAATTCCAATAGAAAAAGGAGGGGCAAATTTTCTTGTGCCAAAAGTTTGCACAATTAAAACAGAAAAATCAGCAACTGTAATGGTTTCAAAAGGACCAAAATTTGTAAAAGTCTTAAGTGAAAACATGTTCCAACATTCCCAACAAATTCCCTTGCAAACTCGTCACCATGAACTACGAAAACAAGCATTTCACGAGGAATTTTCACAAGCATTTAGTAAGTATATCAAATACATGTTTAAAACATAAATATAAGGAAGTGAGGGGCCTACCTTAAGCTTCTCTTCTCTCACTCAAACATTGTTTGCCAAGCACCTGCTAGCTCCCTTCCTCTCACTTAAGAAATGGTCTCCAAATCAAAATGCATAATCCCCATACAAGCCAAGAATTCACATCATTAGGGAAAATCTGCTCTATAGAATAAATCCTAAATGGTGTCAAAACAACGCAAGTGAAGAACTCTAGGCAGGTTTTGGATGTTTTAAGTTATGAAACGTTCTCATTGTTACATTCAAACAAATATGAAAAGACTCGTGGGTAAAAATGAAAGGAAAGTAAATAAAATATAAAGTCAAGTATAAAGTACGTAATATGGTGAAGTGTAACATTCAACATAAATTGATAAAAAAATCTAAGAAAACAATATGTGGCAAAATGAGTTTGAAAAAATATAATGTAATTAGACATGAAAAGATAGGAAAATAAGAGGTTATAAAAAAAAAAGCAAAGAAATGAGGTAAGGCCAAATCAATGCTTGTGCTAGAATGTCTTAAAGACAACCATGACCATCTAATGCCAAAACTAAAATGAAAAAACTAGGAGATGGTATGTGAGGGATGTTTGTGAGGAAGGCTTGATTTATTCCCCAAGGTATTGCAGTTTTAAACTTGTCAATCTTTAGTTAGAGCTAGCACAAAGAAGTGGAATCAAGCGTAATATAGAAGATGAAGATAGATACATGCGATGTGGCTAGTTTGGAGAAATATTCTTTCGACGAGATATAGACTCAAATATGAAGGGACGTGTAAGGTGCCATCAAGATGATAGAAGATCCTTAACGGGATAAGACATTGTAATAAAAAGGATGTGACTATAATTTTTGACATCAAAAGGTTTAGAAGCCATGCATTTCAAGGGCGAACTTGGGGAAACTAGGAAAGTAAGATATATATCCGATGACGGCTATAAGATGTAAGAAACTTAAAGTGCCTATGTCCCCACAACATATGCCCATTTCTTCAAGACCCCAACAGAGCCATGGGTCTACCGCAAAGATAGATACTTGGACAAAAAGGTAGTCGGAAAATGATAGATATATAGCTTCCTATTCGAGTCCATCGACCTATTACACTCCCAAGGATTGCCACTTGATTTTTTTCCTTTTGACATTATTTTTGGCTTTTGTCGTTTCTCCTCCATACAAATCCAAAAGACCAATAATGGGCATGTAGGATAATAACACTAGAGCTCTTACACTTTGTTGCTATAGAGTTGAGCCCACAAATCAAGATGCTTAGTCAATACTCCTTGATAAAATCTTTAGGGAAGAGTGTGATCTCATCTCTCTCGGCCTAAGTGTGCCTTAACTACAAGAGAGTTGGAGCAAGAAAACAAGAATCATGAGTATTTTGTAAACAAGATGTAGGGTGGTACGATGATGGTATGCTAGTAGTTGACCATAACATTGGAATTCGCAATTTGTAAAAGACTAACAACATCATCCATAGGTGTTTGTGGGAGGTCGATAGGTACAAATTTACTTGGTGCAAAATTACAAAACACCAAAAAGATTATTGATTACAATTGATGTGTTATGCCAAAAACAACTAATTCAAATTCAATACCTTAATGTCACTCAAATATCTTATATATCTCAAATCTTGAACTATTCTACAAATCTTAAAACAAAACACTTTTATAAATACATCTACAACACCATAAATACACTTGCAACATTTAATAATATTTTGTCGTCATTTTTTTATTTTTTATTTTTTTGTATTTCTCGGAAATGCTACATTTTCCTAAAATTAATTTTCTTGGCTTGTAATTCAAATTTTAGAGAGAAACATATATAAATGTTTACAATAATAAAATGAAGACATCATGAAAACTAATTAATCTATTTACAAAGGATCCATATATGCAATCGAAATGTAAGTAGGACAATTTAATATATTTCATTATTATTTCATTGAAATGTAGATCGGGGTTAGTTATTCCATTGTCATTCTTTTTTGTTGTTTAAAACATAAATTCATATTAACCGACAAAGTTAAATTTCTTTTAATTGAAGGGAGCTATAATAAGTTAACTATTAGTATAAATCTATCCAATAGAATATTTGAGATCCAACAAAATTGTCAATGTAGCTTCACAAATAGTTGAAAACAATATTGACACTAAAGCAATTGGTATTATAGATAATGGAGTAAAGAGATCAAAAGTAGGCATTTTAGTTCATAAGGAAAAACATGCCTAAGAATTTTATAACATTAGTTTATTGTCACGACTATTTCAAATTGAATTTCTTATAGTTTGTATTTATCCCAATAAGTATTTGATTTCATAGGATTTATTATTGTTGAAAATTATGATTAATTATAATTCAGCCACCCAAAAAGATTGCGAAATAATAGAATATCATTTGGTCGATAATTTTTTTGCAATTTTTTTCCTTTGCCATAATTGTATATGAGAAAGGAAAAATTAATGTGAGCTTAAACCATTTCTTTTATATAGATCGGAAAAAATCAATGTTTGGAATAGTTGAAAGAAAAAGAAAAACTAATGTTTATAATAAAAATGTCATGATTTTATGTCATTTAATCACTTATTAATAGAAACAATTGTAAGAGTAATACAAATTCGAATGTACATTAGATGGATTGTAGACCAAATGTGCGTATGATGGTGTATAAGGTGTTGTCTAGCCATCCACCAAGGTACAAATCCTAGAATATACTAGTAAATAAGAGATGACCCTGAATCATGACCTAGGCGAATTTGGCGAAATGATAATTGTCGAGCTTGACAACTAAGCCTAATAATTTTGTGCACCTAATCAATACAAACTTTTAATTAAATAAAAAAATAAATAAATACCACAAAAAAATTTACATCTAAAAGCCCACATCATCAAAAATTACATCGATGTAAATATTTTTTTTTTGAGGGGTGGGTGGGGGGAAGGGAATGGGGATATTGCGAATAGTAATGGGTAAAATATTAAATAAAAATATTATAACAACATTATCAACATAATGTATGAAATGTATTTATCATATTAAAGCACCAAAGACCCTAAACCGTAGTATGAAAAACACTAACCACAAAAATGTGGGTCAGTAAGTGCAAAAGTGAATGATTGGATAGCAAAATAGTTAGAGTTCATTTTAGTTCTTTTAGTTCAAAAATAAACTTTAGGGCATTTTGTGGGAAGAAAGCACCATGCCCCACCCTTTAACTATTTTTTTAAATAAGTTGTATCACATATTAGATTATAATTCTTTGAGGAGGGTACCAATTTGAATCCACATCACTTAAATACCCAAATACAATGGGAATGTGTGGCAAATACACAAACTCAAATACATAGTAAAAGTATGGTGTCATTGTATGATGCTAATGCCAACCGATATTACATTTTGTTATGATTATTGTTGAGGTATGAAGTGAAGTGAAGGATTTTATTGACGTTCACTAGGTCAAACAACGTATGGGACCCGAAAAAGGCAAAAGCAACCCACAAACAAAAGTATGTAGTTATATAGTAATTAAATGCACATAAACGGTTGCACACCTCATCATTATGAGTGAAGAGGAAGGTGCCTTTTTCCATATATGAATTATTAAAAGATTTAGAGGAAATATAAACTTCAAATCTCTTAGTTTATTAAAAATTCCAAAGACAACACAATAGAATACAAACATCAACATGCTTCAAATATACTTAGTTATGACAAGTCACTAAGCCTTACAAGAATATGTTTCATTGATATGGCACATAAAATCCAATGATTTTAAATAAAAATATTTAGGACAACTATGACGATCATGACCACCTAACCTAGAAAGTTAACTTAATAAATGCCTATCAATGAACTAGGTTGATAGAATGTGAAGGTAGGTATGCATGTGCGCCAAATAGTGTGATAAGTGCAAGAGCTACATAATCATGTTATTAAAGCGGTTTGTAAACCTACTTTAGGTATAATTGTTTAAGGTAGTTTTCGGTCAGTCTTTATCAAATACGGGAAGTACCTAAAACTCAAAATAAATAGGGTTTATCGATACTTGCATTGATAGTCGCAATGTCAGGATGATATAATGTAGACATTATGAGAATGTTCCTCTTCTCCGAGTGAAGAGAACTATAAGAAAAGATAAGTAGACAAAAGATATTAGATAGATAGGATAATGAGTTACTCAACAAAGGCCGATCCCAGGAATCCAAAGGGACTTCCTTGAAGGGTGTCAACTCGTTGATACAATTAAGTTGATTCGATAAAGATAATATAGACGATAAAAGACAAGGAAGCTAGAACTCGAGATGGATAGGAAGACCATGTTCAACTTCGTAAGCGGCCCAGGCTAAGGATGTGGTGAGCTCGAAGTTTTCGAAGTAACCGTACAAGTACTCCTTAGTTTTTTCTCATATTTCATTAAGGATTTTGAATTGCTCTTCAATATCCTCAAAACTTGGTGCAAATGCGATGGCGGATAAGGTGAGCTCGTGGAGGATGTCGAATTGTTCCCACACAAATGGTTGTTGGATGATCGAAAGATTATAAATGTTGGTAATGGGATGAGAGATACTGGAACAATCATTTATAGGAGACACATCTCGAAAATAGACAGATTAAGTCCAGATGGATAGATAAAAGATGATAAAATGCAATGACTAATAAAAGTGACTATATTGACAGTAATCGCAAGCACTTCATAGAAATCGTGGGCGATTTGGGATAATCACTGGTGATTGAAGGGATCGAAAGCAATTTATGTGAAAAAGTTGATGTTTGACAAAATGCTAAATTAATGGAAAATAAAGACTAAAATACTTGATTTGAGTTTGTTTTTTATGTGTAAACAAAACAGAAACAAGAATAGATGGATGTGAGCTTACTATTGACGTGAAAATGGACTGATATGGTTATAAATGCTTATATGAACTTGTTGAGTTTTTAGTGGTGTCTTGATGAATGCCTGATGGTGTGACAAGGGCCTTGGAGATGTCTGAATGCATGAAACAATGTGGTCTAGCTTTCTAGAGAAAAAGAGCTTCGCTACAAAGATTTTGGGATCCTCAAACATGAGCTTTAAGCTTCTATTTATAATCGTTGGCAATTTTTAGGGTTGCCGGCGATCTTGAAATTATGGGGAAAACAACTTGGAAGTGGTTTTAACCACTTCCAACTTAGGCTTTCACGGGTGGGGATGTGAGGTGAGGAGGTTAGGAGGTTGGGTAATGGGGATAAAAATGGGTTTAGATGGGTTAGGGATGGTTAAAGATGTTTTAAAGAGGTTAAATGAGATTTACAGAGGGTAAAAGTATGATTTTACAGGAGTGAGGATAGTGACTTAGGTTATGCTTTTAGAATGATCGGTTTAATGTCTTAATGTGCACGGGGTGTAGGCGGGTTACACAAGGTGACAAAAACTCGGTGTCTACATTTATCCTTTTTTGTCAAGCGGTTTATGATGAAAAAAATGTTGGACAAAAACATTGAGATGGTTTGAATTGTGCTTAGATAGATGGTCCCCCTTAAGCTGGGGGTGATTGTGATAGAGTGCAATAATCCCCAATTTGAAAGATTTTTTTGAATGAGATAAATTTATATGATGTTTGTGTTTCACTTTGAGTTTCCCAAGACTAGGCACGAAAACAATATTACCCCAAAGGTGGATTTATGCTTTGCCATGGAGTCAAATGATGAGGGAACCAAAAGGTTTGAACCCATGGACGTATGACTCACAGAAGCAAGGCTCGGAGGGATGATCTTGACTAGGTATGTTATCCATGATGGTGTTGCCACAAAGGTAGGCTTTTAAATCATAAATTTGAGTGATAGGGGAACCAATGTGGTTCGTGTCCTATGTAGACATATGACTAACTCGTACTAAGGCTGAAATAATCTGAAATGGGATCTTCGCATGGGTAGGATTTGATTGATTTGGTTGCGAGATCGAGGAAGACTTTGATTGATTGGTGGTTGTTGGTTTCTGCAAGGGGCTTAGAGCCCTAAAAGGAGGTAAGTAAATAAAATGTATAATTTTGGCAAGGAATGATGAAAATGATGGCTTAATCATAAATTTAAAATAACTTGGATGCTTAAATATTGTGTTAAGATAATTTGAAGAGAATCGCTGGTGATTTAAGGAAATCGCCAGTGATAAGAGGAATCATCAGCGATTCCTGGGTAGGAAAAATTACGCTCTATAAATAGGAAAAAATACTATGGTAATTTCATTGTTACCATGCATTTTGAGAGAATAATCACTCTGAATTGAAATATTTTTAAGCGAAAAGAGAAAAATGGAGGCCGTTAGAGGATTTATGAGACAAAGGAGGCCCACACTAGGAGAGGTAGGCCCTTTTTTACATTTTTTTATTTAGTGTTTTAAATTTATTAGATTTTCGGCCCGTTTCGTGGGGCATGTTTGCCCATTACAGGAATCGCCGACAATTTGGTAAAATCTCATGCGATTGGGATGAAACATTAGTGATTGCGAGGAATTGTTGGTGACTAAGTGCATATGTGGTAACATTTGATTTAATGTTGCAATTTGATAGAATTTCAACTAAGCGATATTATAATGGATGTTTTTATGTTATGGATGTAGGCGAGGGACAAATTGACCACACAGATAGATAGATACCGATTATTCTAGATGATGTACGAGAATCCTTTTCGGACTATGATTAGGCTCACTTCGAGGATATGGTCCTAGGAGCAATGCTTCATTATAGACATATCCACATACAATGGGGTTTGTTACTTGCTTTGTTGGAGAGATGGGATCACGTGACAAGGAATATTGGTTGCATGGACGGAGGAGATGACCATCACTTTAGAGGATTTACACAATATTATGAGACTATCTATTCAGGGGGGAGAAAATATAATTGATTAACAAGACAAAGAGGCCTCGTGGTGATGAGGAGGTCAGTATGGTGGAGAGACGAAAAGGTGGATTTTTTTAGGTGGGTTTCCATATGGGGATTTATATAGGCATAAGACAGAGAGGATCAAGCACTCATGACCCCGATATTGATTGGTATTAGTTGTTATGCCTTGCCTCGACTCCATTAAAGGTTGGTTTTCATGGATGTTGACAGGGGTGTTAGCATACATGATGGAGCAGAGGATTGTTTTTGCATGGGCCCCTACATTACTTGCACAGACTTATAGGGAGTTATGGTCATGGAGGATAGGGAAGAGGTTTGGTATCGATGTGGGGTTCTTACTATAGTGTTGGGATTACGAGAACATTGTGGTGGATCAACCGAGGGGTTTACTGTGGGGAGGCCTAGTGGTTTTGGAGGAGACGACTGGATTCATACGGTGGAGATCGAGATAAGGATGAGGCAAGGCCGGTGAGAAGTGATGGGCATTATCGACATCGTCTCACGTGATTGTAGGGTGGTGACGTGAGATGGAGGCCTTATATTGGATTTCTAGTGTGGTAGGGTGAGGAGGGTGAGCTCATAGCCACCCAAGAGCATACATGTGTGCATGGTCAACATCCAGGGGAGTGAGAGCTTGTCGATTTGGTCATGTTAGGCAATAATTTGGATAGGTACATGATGTTTCTAAGGAGTCCATTTCCTATAAAGCAACAATGGTGATGTAGATACGTCATTTCCATATTTCATAGGGATTCACACCACATCGGATGAGGAGGGTGTAGTGGGGGTAGAGGATCGGGTACACCCATGGTAGTGGATGATTCCGAGGTTACCGAGGCCTACGTTTAATGGTCAGTGCAAAGCTCAATTTCTAGGGTTGATAGGTGGGTACAATCTCGTGTGGAGGCCACTCTTCAAGAGGTAGGCCGGTGAGGGTGAAGGTGGAGGAGGCAAGGATGTTGGTGAGGGCGAGAAAGGGAAACATTAGAGGCTATCATGAGTGTCTAGAGGATGAGAAGGACACATTGTTAGCTAAGCAGATGACCTTGATAGCAGAGAGGGAATCCTTGGTTGGACAGTGTGATGGGTTGAGTCAACAACTTGCCATTGTACAGGTAGAGATTATTTAGGCTATAGCTGATTGTGATCGGTATCGAAAACAATAGGTCTTGTGAAAATCCCTCGGGATCACCAAATCCTTCAGCTTTAGGAGTGAGCTATAGGAATCGAGATCTCATACTAGTGGTTAGATGGGGCCACTGACGGTGTTATTCTAACTAACTACTAGTCATTATGTGAGGATCTCAACTATTATGAGGAGATAGTATGGTGTAGGCTATCCGACGAGCCACGTTACATGGTGTATCAAAGTGCGGAGGTAGGTGGCCATAATAAGAAGTGTGTGAGTGTTGGTCGGGTTCCAAGAGGTCTAGAGAGAGGACCCGATAGAGGTTCGGTGGTGAGCATGGGAGTAGTTCCCGAGGGAGTGTCCGACTGATGGATGTGCAGTTCACTCGGTAGACATGATGTTTTTGATGTATGTGACTCTCTTGAGGCCTATATTTGATGTATATTTTTAGTATACAAAGTTTTGAGACTCATGATGATGTACATTGATATATCCATATATATGATTATGATTTTGACTCATGTGTTGTTGGCTTATTTTGATGTTTGATGTTTATAATGTAATGTTGACATAGTTTTGATGTGATGTTGGTATGATATTTAGATATATAGTTGTTTATCATGATGTTTGATGTGATGTTGAGATAGTTTTGATGTGATGTTGACCTGTTGATCCTGATATATTTGATGTGATGTCAAAGGTGATATTGAGATGATGTATGGGTGTTGATTTGATATATGATATGTTAGTTTTTTTGTTGATGTGATGTGACTTCAAATATAATGGTCTTGATGTATATCAAAATGTATTTTAATCATGGTTGGGAATAAAATGTGAATTGCTTGCTTTTAGATTGGATTTGATGCATATGTGACATGATGGTAAAATGTATAATGAAGGCATTGCACTTTGTGGCCTTGTGACAAAAGTTAACACATAACTAACAATAAGTAGTCACATGTAGGATCTTGGATATAGATGGAAGTGAATTTTTATACCTTCCTAGAACATGGGAATGATTTATATATGTAGTTTTTACGGA
Source organism: Taxus wallichiana var. yunnanensis (assembly GCA_018340775.1). Lineage (NCBI taxonomy): Eukaryota > Viridiplantae > Streptophyta > Pinopsida > Cupressales > Taxaceae > Taxus > Taxus wallichiana. The sequence goes on from CM031238.1 coordinate 448,021,952, forward strand.
GAGTAGGTTCTTATTTTGATGGATTTATAGGCTCATGCTCTAGCTATATTTTATTGACACAAATTGATCAATGCGAGAAGTTTTCTTTGATGGAAACTTTGATTGATGCGAGAATATTTCTAGGATGATTTTGATATCTTGACTTTTGAAGGTTGATTGATGTAGGAAGAATTTTTATAATGACATGGGTAGCCATCCTTCGAGGGAGTGGTCTACAATTTTGATTTTTTTGATTTTTGATTTTGAATACCCATCCTTCAAGGGATCTGTCTATATTTTGATAGAAACTGTTGTTTGAGGGATCAATTTGTTTTTGACAATATGATTAATAGTTGTCCTTCGAGGGATCGATATATATTATGTGCATCCATTTTTTATTAGATAAGGTAAAAATAGGGATCGGCTCCCAGGGGCCATTACAAAAAGAGGAACAAAACCCACGAACAAGAAGGAAATGGAAAATTCCAAGAAAGGAGTTAAACATGCTTAACTCTTACATTGAAGATCATGGACTTTGAACCAAAGAGAGAAAAATAGAGAGAAAGAGAACCAACTCCAAAACTTCAAAACTGTAGAAGTTCACCAAAAGTCTGCCAACAATCCAGAAAACACTAGCTAATTTTTAGGAGATCCTTCACTGCTACCATCGTGACTGATCTTTGATCTCGCACCCTCAACACCCTTGACATTTATATCTTCCTCCAGCTCATCCTCGAGCTACTGATGCGCAAGTTAAAGTTCCTTCTTTTAGTGCCCTCCTCCATCCCTTCCAACCTATCACTCAGCTTTTTGACCTAGTACTCCAACTCCAGAAACTTCTGCTTGGACTTCACCTGAGTAGAGACAATTTTCTTAGAAGCGTTAATGACATCCAACATAGTTTCCCTTTGACCAACATTGGTTTCCTCCATCGCCTGAAGCACACCCTCTAAGTACTGAACCTTTCTACTCAAATCCTCAAAACCCTTTAAATTACCATCCCAATTCCTTTTTCTTGAGGTGCTCGCTTCCCCACGACCATCCTCGCCCATTTCTTTACCAGAATCCTCCCCCACATTTTTACATTTCCCAACCTTCATCTTAGTAAGGCATTCCGTGAGAGTGAGGTCATCCTCTTCCACCTTATCTTTCAAAGAAGAGTTCAGAATAGGTTTCCCATTTTCAAACAACAGAAGGATGAGCCCTTCATGCAAAGGCATCTCAGCTTTCTCCTACTCGTGTTGGTTATCAAATAGGACATTATTGAAAGCAACAGCTTGGGGACAACATACCATATGAAGGAGGGATATCTGCTACCAAAATAGTAGCCAAAACCTTTTTCTTTTGTAAGGTAGCAAAAGCTACTTGTGCATCTTTAATCCTTCCCACCAAAGGCACCTCCCTACTCTCCATAGAATAACATGAACCAATAGTGCATGTGAGGGTGGGACCCAAATCATGAGCCACTTTGGTAGGCATTACATTATCTGATGCTCCTGAATCTATGACACGGTTACTAAGTTTATGGCCTGCTATAAGAAGAGTCACATAAAAAGGTTTGATTTTCTCATTAGATGTGGTGACTGTAACCACAAGATTTGGTTGGGGAGCGGAGGATGGAGTAGGTAAAAGGCCTTTAGAGGTAGTTTTGGAATGAGAATTGACAAAGTGGATTATTTTGGCAAAGGCTTTAGGGTGGGTTTGATAATACTTAGCCTCTGAAATATGAACTTTTGTTTTCTTAAGGTGATCAATGATATCAAAAGATCCAGAGGTGGATGGGCTATCATCACTAGGAATTTTAGGCTTATCAAGTTTAGGAGCTAGAGAAAAAGAAGTTTTAGAAGTAGAAATAGGAGAAGGATTATCAATGTTGACCTTTTGTGTGGATGCAGTGGGAATAGGAGATCCTCTTCTTGCCACAACTGGGATAGTTGTGGAATACTCTTTAGCTTTCTTGATGGGATGCATCACTTTTTCCTTCTTATTGGTTTGTTCTCGTGTCATAACAACATATGACTCACTATTCATATCTATTACTACATCATAATCATCTTCTTCATCAACACCCTCAGTAGTGAGAAAATTGACTTGAGATCCATCAAGTTCTTCCAATTCCTCTTCAGCTTCCTCTCCAGATTCTTCAAATTCTTCATTAGTTTCTTCCTCAGGTTCCTCAACTTCACAAGTTGCATTGATAGGGACCTTGATGGGTGGTCCCTCGATTTCCAACCTTGTCTGAGAAGAGGGCAAACGGTTCTTGGGTTGGAAGTTCCTTCTTGGGACATCTTGATAAGGAGCATGTTGAGCCAATTGTTTCTTGATAGCAATGAGGTCATTGGCCAGTTTTTGTACTAAGGGATCTACGTTAGCTCCAGAGTTTGAAGAAGAAGAAACAAATGCTTTAGACTTGGAAGGATCTCTTTTCAACTTGCCAGACATGATCAGGTCATCCTCAACACTAACGGCTAATATTTGATCCTCATCCAATGTTGCAAGATTAGCTCTCCTTAATGCATAGCTTACCTCAGGAAATTGAGCATTTAGGAAAAAACATTTTTGAATCTGGTCCACGGGCCAGGTGTCTAGTGGGATCTTATTAATCAACTTATTGAACCTAGCCACAAACTCTCTCATAGGCTCTTGTGGTTCTTTCTTGATTTGAGAAATCATGCTAGCAGAGCATGCACATCTTCTATGGGTTTAAAATGGTTCTCAAATCTTGTCCTCATAGTAGTCCAATTGGTAATGGCCCCAAGGAAGGTGATAGAACCAATCTGTTGCATTATCTTGCAAAGTCTCTACAAAAAGCCTCACCGAGACATCTTCATGCTTAACACTAAGGACTCCACATGCAATACAAATGTACAACATTTAGTTTTAATGAGGAACTCTGATATCATGAAAGTGTTTGATATAACAGATCATCAATACAAAAGGATAGAAGAATTAAGGAATGGGAGGAGGTAGAATAACACTCTCAGGAAATATAGATAACAAAATAATTCCTTACGCATGCCAGAATGGAATCATATAGAACATAATCATTTGCATTAAAACCACAAGATGTTATTTCACAGACACAAAGTTCCAGAGATGACATCCACAAGAATACAAAGCTTCTTGAAGTAAAATAGACTAATGATTCAATAAATTTTAATAGATAGAAATGAAAGAACAAGAACAGATGGAAACAAAAGAGAGATCTTCTTGTATTGATAGCTTTTTACTCCTTTACACTTTCAAAAATAAACAGAGTTCCACCCCTTAAAATGGCGTAGAGCCCATTATATAGCTTACAAATTGGTTACACTTGGTAACCATTTCTTTTAACTAAAATATTAATTAAGGAAGTGCTCAACACAATGTCCTTAATTAATTTACAATGAGCTCGATTCTAGGAAAAGAAGGAGAAAAGGAGAAACTAGGAGAGAAAACATCCGCTTATTGCTGAGGAGGGCCCACCGACTTGAGAATCCATTGCCTGAATCTTTTTAATGCCTCAGCTATCTCCCTGCCTCGTGGGACTGATGTGTTGGTAGTGGCATGAGACCAAGTGCCTAGACATTTCTCCATGTTCTTATCAAACTCGGTATGTTCCAGGTATTCTTTATTAGCCTCTTCAATGGCAGATTGAAGAGAGAAAATATCCTTTATCTTCTCTTTGGTAATCAATTCTTCTTTGAATAGCCTTCTTTGAAAAATGTCCTTGAATCTAAGTTTTAATCTCTTGAAGAGAGAAAGGAACACCTGAAGTTTCATCATGAAGATGACAATGAATATCCTTAAAGGCAGATGCCACACAAGTCTTGAAAGATTCTCCCTTCTACCAACTATTTCTCAATTCTCCCAAGGCTTCTTCCAAAACTTTTATTTTCCATTCAACACTGAACACCCATGACCCTGACAAGTTGTCCTTGGCATCATCAAAAACTTTACTGGCCAACAATATCTTTTCATCAGCCTCTCCCATCAGGCAAAGATCTATGATGCAACTACTCCAAAGCTTCAGTTCTTTGTCCATAGTTTTAATAGAGGAGGAGAGTTTTTGTTGCAGGTTGACCACCTTCTCATTGGCTTTGAAGGCCTCTTCAATGAAGTTCAAGCCTGCAATGGTCATGTCATCAACCATGGCTTCCATAGCCCTTCCATAAGTGGAATATCTATGTATATCCTTGATACTCTAAACCTCATCCTGACTGAGAATCATAGGAGGTGGGAGGGCAGCCAGTGGAGCAGGATCCAAAACCTTATCTTTAGCCAATAATGACTTGATGAAGTTGGAAAGAACTTGATTTTGTTCTTCCAACTATTCTATAGTTTGTTTACCCTTTTCCACTCTCTCAATAACCTTGGTTACTATTTCTTGGAGGTTATGTACCTCACTCTCAGGAGTAGATTCTCCCATGGGAATTCTAGAAAGTTCCAGGTCAGAGGCTAATAGATCTTGCTCTCTGCCTTATCAACCTTAGGCTTTGCAACCTCTAGAAATTGTTGGCCTTGAGCATCTGTCACTATTCTTGAAGTTGTTTTAGCTCTCTTTTCTTGGAGGAGGAGGAGTAGTACCTAACAAAGCTGCCACAACATCAAAATTGGGCCCTGTCAAATGGGAAGAAGGTTTTCTCTTCCTGCTATCAACCAAGGGTTGCACCCATGCAAAAGTAGAAGAAGAAGAAGAAGGGACAAGAGGTCCAAGAGCAAGTGAACCCATGGCACTTAAGGTATTCACCACTTGTTTCTTCCAGTAAAGAGGTGAGTGAGGCATCTGGAGCTTCTTGTGCAGAGGAATCTATGTGGTACTAGGAGGTTTAGTGCTAGGCACCTCCTTCTCATCTTCTACTATGTAACTTCTAAAGTTCCTGTAGGGTTTGGTACTTCACCATCATCACTTTCACTGAGAACAATAATGTTCTCTGGCCCTGAAGGCAATCCTAAATGCTCTAGAAGGGGTTCTTCCTCAATTGGCTCTTTTTTAACCTCTTTTATCTTCTTTTGGTACACTTGAGTAGAAGAAGAGGGAGTAGATGATTCAGGTTCTTTAATTGAGGAAGGAGGAGGGGTTTGTATAGGTACCTCTATGTGCTGGGTGTATGTGTTTCCTTCCTAGGTGTTGAAGTATCTCTGGAAGAAGATCCACTTTGATTCTTCTTAAGCTCTCAACCTTCTGTCAAACCAAACTTTGGTTCTTACAAGGACAGGGGTCAAAATCTCAACCAAGTCATCCTTCTCCTTCTTGTACCAATCCAGATCTTCCAAAGGAGTATGTTTGATTAATGTCTCATATTCAAAAGACAACAAGTCTGCATCATCATCCTGAACCCTTCAGAATTTGATAGAGATTGAGTTCTTTAATCAGTTGCAGAGAGAGTCTACCATAGTGCCTCCGCCTTGCTTCAAAATCATCTGCACAATCAGCCCAGTAATCCTCAGTATCTGGCCTGTGATGATAATTTATTCTGAGGTTCTACTCAATGAACTTCTTCAAATCAAAACAAGTCCTAGGCCTGAAAAAGTGGACAGTGATGGGAGCAAGGGCCCTTTCTATATTTTGGGCATCCAAGGTGTTTTACATGTATAGTTTCCCAAAGAAATAGGGAAGTGTAGACAAGAGATTTTTCTTGTCCCTGCAGTTCTATGCAATTTATCCAATTGCCTGCACACTTCAATTAGAGCCATCTTGTCATTACAAAACATGGGGAGCTTGAGAGGTGTGTTTTCATAACCAACCAACCTGATATATGAAAACCTCCTGAATTGAATGAAGAAAGCTCCATACTTAGCTATCAGGTTCATGGCTTCATCAGAAAATCTCCTAGCAGTATCACCTTCTAAGAGCCTTACAATATACATGGTAAAGGCATCATTAACTCTCCTAAAATTGTGGTTGCTAGTTTCAAGGGTGAATTGAGGGCAGTATGCATAAATGGGCTCATCCTTCTGGCCCTCCATGTATGTGAATCCAAACCACTACTGGGATGCTGCTAGGGAATACATGAGATAAGAAGTCATATAGAACTTCTTAGTCTACTGCACATTAGACAATTGCTCGGTCAAATTCATGCAAATGATTTCTACCCAATTTATGTTCTGATTACCTTCACAGATGATGTTGATGAGAGGGCACATCCAGAAGTGAAATTCATTGGTAGAGGGAAATCCCATGACACGAGCTAGAAAATGATGAAATCAGATAGCTCTTCATTGAAATCAGCCCTAAATAACACCTTGGAAAGTCGGGATGCGCTCCTTCTTAGGGTTCTTCAACCATGATTTTGCTATTCTTGCCTTATATTTTCACACTTTCCTACTTGAATAGGGTCTGAGCTTGAGCTTGAGTGAGAATGATGGAGTCTTCGGTCTCTGGAATGCGTAGGGTAGCAAAAATGGCAGCAACATCTAGTTTGGCAATCAGCTCCCCATGCACATTAGTCAATTCTTTGGTGTCCGAGTTAAAATGAGCTCCACAGGTGAGCACGGTGTCGACACATTGTACAGAGATAGGGAAACCACCGCATAAGCAAGTCCGTTGTCATTGATCATTTGTGCCATGGGGGAAGGATTAGGGCTAGTCAATCTGTTCCAAAAATCCCCAAAATCCAAGTGTCGAACCTCACTATCCCCGATATCGAAATAAGGTCTCAAGGGGTGATACATGTTCTTGGCCTTGGAATTTGATCTTCATGTTTGCAATGCACAGAGGAAAAACCTTCAAGGATCAATTCACAATGAAAAATGCAAAGGGAGTAGGAGCACGAGCAAATGACCTTAATTGCAGGATTCGAGCAAATGATGGCAAGTGAGCAATGTGTCAAATGCATAGAGAATAGTCCCATTAAATAGCCATTTTTAGGAGAGAGAAGGTCATTAAATGCACATTAAATTCATATTACACCGACTTAAAAAGATAAGAATCGGGAAGAGCGGAAAAAATTGGCCCGATGGTCTTTGGTACATTTGGGACATTAGGGACGTGAAGATGTGATCCGATGACGGGACGTGATGGTGGTGGGCCAAATGAGTGGGCCAAATGAGCACGGGTGGTCCAAAAACTTGAAATGTGAGGGACGTGAGAGGAGATGTGATTGATTCGGCCGATGCACGCGATGCGTGATGTGGGAAAAGTGGGGACAAAAGGCACATGATGCTTTTGGGATAGATGGGACAAAAGTACAAGGACCCGATGCGGGTGATGCAGTGATCGGGAAACAGAGAGCCCAGTGAACTTGGGACAAATGGGCCAAAAAGTTCCGACATAACCAAAAGTTAAAGAATTTTGGGAATGCGGCCGATCGGGGAATAGAAGGCCCAACAAACTTGGGACATGAGGGACAAAAATGTCCGATGATGACCCCAAAAATCACCAAAATAACTCCAAAAATGTGAATTTTTACTATCTCCTCAACTTTTCACTTCACTAGAACATCACTAAAGGGTGTCAATTCAAAATTTTCAATTTTTTGACTTTCAAAAGAGGGGAAATTTTGAGAGGACAACAACTGCTCTTTTCTGGGGATGACTTGGCTAGATCAGAAGAATGAGACAAGGACAAGAACTCTAGAAAACCTAGGGGAAGAAGACCAGTGCCTTATCCATTGGGCCATAGAGTCAAAAGGCAAACCAATACAAAAGACAACACACAAACAAGGAAAAAACACACCACAAACAGAAATAGGGAGAAGCAAACACACACTATACATAATATACAAAGAGACTTCCTATTCACCTAGGACTTGAACAATTTCAGGTACTACCCACTATAAGGAAGTGGGAGAGAGGAACCATCCATGTAATCAAGATAGAAAGAATTTTCACTAGCAAAATGCCTGATTTTGAAAGGACCGAGCCAAAGAGAATCAAACTTACCATGGCTTCCTCGAGGCTCATGTCTTTTATCCCACAACAAAACAATGTCTCCAACTTGAAAATTTTTGGACTTAGCCTTCTTATCAAACAAATATTTTACCTTCTGCTGGTGGGTAGATATTCTATCAACAACTCATGCCTGTCTTCATTCAACTTATGAAGATACATGATCCTTTTGTCTAAAGAATCATTGAAACTAGTGTCTTCAATGGCCTTCATTAAGTACAAAGCTGGTAGCTCCACTATCACTGGTAATTGGGCTTCCACACCATACACCACTTGAAAAGGGGACATCCCAATAGCTCTTTTAGGTGTAATCCTATCTACCCAAAGAGCATCATAGAGTTTCTTGTGCCAGTTCCTCTGAGATTCATTAACCAGTTTCCTTACTATAGCCACCAGATTCTTGTTTGTTGATTCTACCTATCCATTCCCTTGAGGATAGTAATCTGAAGAGTGAGCAAGGGAAATGCCATATCCATAACATAAATCCATCATCTCAACAGAAGAAAAATTTGAAGCATTATCAGTCACAATCTTGTTTGGCACTCCAAACCTTACCAAGATGTTTTCTTTGATAAAATTACATACCACTTCAGAAGTAGTACTTTTACTGGAATGGCTTCTACCCATTTAGTGAAATAATCTATGGCAGTCAACACATGAGTATGTCCCTAGCACTTGAAGATGGGTTGAGTGTTCCAATGAAATCTAAACCCCATTGTTGAAAGGGCTCTTCAATTACAACTAGTTTAAGTGGCAAGGCAACCAACTTGGGTCTTCCCACAAAAGTTTGACAAGCTTCACATTTATCAACCCATTTTGATGCATCTTTAAACAAAGTAGGCCAATAGTATCCAAAGATGAAGAATCTTGTGAGTAGTAACAATAGATGAGTAATGACCTCCACATGCTTGATCATGGAAAGCTGAGAAAAGCTTCTTTTGTTGTTCTTTGTCAACGCATTTCAGAAATCTTCCATCCACTCCACGTTTGAACAAAGCATTCTCCCACAACACGTATTGTGTTGATCTTAGCTTGATAGCTCTCTTCTCTTTGGTAGTCAAGTGAGAGGGACACTCCCCATAGGTGAGAAAATGAGTGATATCAGCATACCATTCATCATCGAGCTGAGAAATAGAACAATAGGAACATCAACCTCATCCTTAGGTAATTCATGACCAGCTCCTTCAGCAATGAGTTCACACAAGCCTTTACCCCAAACTAGTTTGGTTGGTCTGATGTCAATATCATATTCTTGAACCTTTTCTACCCAGTTTCCTCTCTTAGTTCCAAATTCTTGCTTGCGTAAGAATAGACTTGATGGTTGTATCAGGCACAAGCACCACAGAAGTGGGAGTTAAGAATATAAAATCAAACTACTTGACAACTTTAACCACTACAAAAGCATGTTTCTCCATCATGGTGTACTTTCAACTCATGATTTTTAAGAATGTAGCTCATGAATGCAATTGGGAGCTCATGATCATCAAAATCTTTTGGGTCAATACAACAGCCAGGGTGCTTTCTGTGGCATAACAATAAATAATAAAATCTTTACTAAAATTTGGACATGCTAAGATAGGAGTCCTAGCAATAGCCTTTTTAATACCTTCAAATGCTTCTTTCCCTTCAGAGGACCAGCCAAACATTTGTTTTCCCTTTCATCATTTGGGAGATATTCAAAGTTAGCTCTATGCAAAATCAGGAATGAATCTTCTCAGGAAGTTGATCTTACCAAAGAAAGAATGCACTCCCTTCTTACTTGTGGGAAGAGGAATCTATTGAATAGCTTGAACTCATTCAGGATCGATTTTGATTCCATCTTTAGAGACAACATGCCCCAAAAATTTTCCCTCCATGACACAAAAGATAGATTTCTTGGGATTCAAAGAGACCCCATGTTCTCTGCACTTCAAGAGAACTATTTCCAGATGCTTGAAAATGATCTACTCTAGTTTTGGAAAACACAGTCAGGTCATCTAGATACACAACAATACATTTTCCTTTCAAGCTTCCAAAAGCCAAGTCCATAGCCCTTTGAAAAGTGGCACCAACATTAATGAGTCCAAAAGGCATCCTCTTGTAGGAAAAAGTACCCCAAGGGGTGGTGAAGGTAGTCTTGTGCTGATCTGATGGTATTAACTTCCACTTGATTATACCCTGAGAAGCCATCAAGCATGGACAACATTTCAGACCCTATAATAACTTGCAAAACTTGATCCATCATGGGCAGAGGATAGTTGTCCTTCAAAGAAGCCTGATTCAGATTCCTGAAGTCAACACAGATATGAATCTCACCATTTTTCTTCCTGACAGGTACAATGTTGGCAATCCATGTCGAATGGTGAATGGGGAAGATAATTTTAGCTTTCAATAATTTTTGTATTTCCTAAAAATGGTGTCAACAATCTTTGGATTATACTGCCTTTGCTTTTTCTTGAAAGGTTTAATCCTAGGTTTGAGAGGAATGAAATGTTGCATTTCTTTGGGCTGGAAAGCTTTTAGATCATCATAAGAATAAGCAAGTACATCACTATACCTCTTCAAAATATTTACTACCTTCTTCTTTTCTTCTTGAGTACAACACTTTCCAACGTTCACCATTTTGGGGTCAGCAGAGCTCCCGATGTTAATCTTTTCATACTCAATAGATTTCCACACTCTGTAGAAGCTTTAGACTTAACATACCTATCATGTTTATCAAACAATTCCTCCAAACTCACCAGCCCTTTAGGAATCTTGTTACCTTTGAGTTTGATGCACCCATCTTGATCTGTCTCCTCTTTGACACCTTCCTCATTGGAAGATACACTCTCACGAGGCAAATTGTCACTTCCTTCAAAGTACAATTGTTCAAAGTTATCCCTGAGCTCCAAGAAAGAAAGAAAATGTTGATCATCATTGAAAACTTTCCAGTTACTTGCATTATCAGGCACACTTGGCCTATGGATCATTTCAATGGTGAATTTATCTTGAGAGAAATCAGGGTGAGGTATCAACAATGATCCTGGACAACTAGTGAATCAGCCCTGGTGTTCTTTTCTCTTGGCACTACTTCGATGGAGAAGGCATCAAGAAATTCAATAGAATCCCAAACTAGATTTCTATAATGCTTCAACCTTCTATTCTTTACTTGAAAAAGGTCTCTGACTTGTTTAACAACTAGTTCTGCATCTCCACGAGCCAAGATTCTTCACACCTTTTTCTTTTTGCCACATTAAGTCCAAGGATGAGGGCTTCATACTCTATGTATTATTATTGGTATTTTCAAACTATAGTTTGAATGAGAAAGGATGAACTTTTCCCTCAGGAGATATCAACACCACACCAGCTCCAACTAAACGAGGAGCAGCTTCCATCAAATTCTAGATTCCAAACACCATTAGGATCATGAAGTACTTCTTTGGGAAGTTTAGTTTCCTCCGGAGACATAATCATATAGTTACCATGTCCAATATCTTCATAGAGTATTTGTGCTTTGGGATCATCCGTTTTTTACACAATATACTCGGATTGCTTCTCAAAACAACTTCTTCATTTTTCCATTGACTGGTATAAGGGCATGTGACCAATCCATTTGAATCTCTCCTCCCACATCTTTACAAAAATTCCTACTTAACAACATACCATATGAAGGAGGGATATCTGCTACCAGAATAGTAGCCAAAACCTTTTTCTCAGGTAAGGCAACAAAAGCTACCTATGCATCTTTAATCCTTCCCACCAAAGGCACCTCCCTACTCTCCATAGAATAACATGAACCAATAGTGCATGTGAGGGTGAGACCCAAAGCATGAGCCACTTTGGTAGGCATTACATTATCTGATGCTCCTGAATCTATGACACAGTTGCTAAGTTTATGGCCTATAAGAAGAGTCACATAAAAAGGTTTGATTTTCTCATTAGATGTGGTGACTGTAGCCACAAGATTTGGTTGGGGTGTGGAGGATGGAGTAGGTAAAAGGCCTTTAGAGGTAGTTTTGGAATGGGAATTGACAAAGTGGATCATTTTGGCAAAGGCTTTAGGGTGGGTTTGATAATACTCAGCCTCTGAAATTTGAACTTTTGTTTTCTTAAGATGGTCAATGATATCAAAAGATCCGGAGATGGATGGGGAATCATCACTAGGAATTTTAGGCTTATCAAGTTTAGGAGCTAGAGAAAAAGAAGTTTTAGAAGTAGAAATAGGAGAAGGATTATCAGTACTAACCTTTTGTGTGGATGCAATGGGAATAGGAGATCCTCTTCTTGCCACAACTAGGATAGTTGTGGAATACTCTTTAGCTTTCTTGGGCTGCATCACTTTTTCCTTCTTATTGGTCTATTCTCATGTCATAACAACATATGACTCACTATTCATATCTACTACTACTTCATCATAATCATCTTCTTCATCAACACCCTCAGTAGTGAGAAAATTGACTTGAGATCCATCAAGTTCTTCCAATTCCTCTTCAACCTTCCTCTCCAGATTCTTCAAATTCTTCATTAGTTTCTTCCTCAGGTTCCTCAACTTCACAAGTTGCATTGATAGGGACCTTGATGGGTGGTCCCTCAATTTCCAACCTTGTCTGAGAAGAGGGAAAATGGTTCTTGGGTTGGAAGTTCCTTCTTGGGACATCTTGATAAGGAGCATGTTGAGCCAATTGTTTCTTGATAGCAATGAGGTCATTGGCCAATTTTGTACTAAGGGATCTGTATTAGCTCCAGAGTTTGAAGAAGAAGAAACAGATGCTTTAGACTTGGAAGGATCTCTTTTCAACTTGCCAGACATGATCAAGTCATCCTCAACACTAACAACTAATCTTTGATCCTCATCCAATGTTGCAAGATTAGCTCTCCTCAATGCATAGCTTACCTCAGGAAATTGAGCATTTAGGAAAAACATTTTTGAATCTGATCCATGGGCTGAGGTGTCCAATGGGGGATCTTATTAATCAACTTATTGAACCTAGCCACAAAATCTCTCATAGGCTCTTGTGGTTCTTTCTTGATTTGAGAAATCTGTGCTAGCAGAGCATGCACATCTTCTACGTAGTTTAAAATGGTTCTCAAATCTTGTCCTCATAGTAGTCCAATTGGTAATGGCCCCAACAAGAAGGTGATAGAACCAATCTACTGCATTATCTTGCAAAGTCTCTACAAAAATCCTCACCGAGACATCTTCATGCTCAACACCAAGGACTCCACATGCAACTATGAAGGCTGCAATATGTTCATCTGAGGTGCACTTTACCATCACCTTTGAACTTGGGAAAGTTCTTTCTGTTACCCCTGGGTAACTCATGCAAAGGCTGAGGAAGGGCAAGAGGCCCAACATGGTGGCCCCAAGGTAATGGAACTGCCATCCTTGGAAAGACTACTTGAAGAGGAACTGAAACACCAACAAGAATTAAAGCACGAAGATTAGGGCTAAGTTTCTCTTGAGGGATACTACTTCCAAGAGTTCTATCTTCAACAGGGGGTGTGCTTGTGGAATGAGCTCTTCTATTTCTTCTTGTTGAAGGAAGAGGAAAACCTTGCTACTCTAGGAGATGAAACTGAGAATCTTCAATACCAAGGGCTCTCCTACCACGAGTAAATCTTAGAGTCACCAGATCAAAGAATGATCAAGAAATTGTTCATAAACTGAATCCATCAAAAATGAATCCCCAATAGAGTCACCAAAAATGTTGGTTGTCAAATAGGACTTTATTGAAAACAACAATTAGGGGACAGAAAGTCCCTCCTCTTTAATGGGAGAGGTTCCCTTATTTAAAGGAAAAAACCTATTTACAAATGTACAATGTTTAGTTTTAATGAGGAACTCTGATATCATGAAAGTGTTTGATATAACAGATCATCAATACAAAAGGATAGAAGAATTAAGGAATGGGAGGAGGTAGAATAACACTCTCAGGAAATATAGATAACAAAATAATTCCTTACGCATGCCAAAATGGAATCATATAGAACAAAATCATTTGCATTAAAACCACAAGATGTTATTTCACAGACACAAAGTTCCAGAGATGACATCCACAAGAATACAAAGCTTCTTGAAGTAAAATAGACTAATGATTCAATAACTTTTAATAGATAGAAATGAAAGAACAAGAACATATGGAAACAGAAAGAGAGATCTTCTTGTATTGATAGCTTTTACTCCTTTACACTTTCAAAAATAAATAGAGTTCCAGCCCTTGAAAATGGCACAGAGAGCCCATTATATAGCTTACAAATTGGTTACACTTGGTAACCATTTCTTTTAACTAAAATATTAATTAAGGAAGTGCTCAACACAATGTCCTTAATTAATTTACAATGAGCTCGATTCTAGGAAAAGAAGGAGAAAAGGAGAAACTAGGAGAGAAAACATCCGCTTATTGCTTGAGGAGGGCCCACCGACTTGAGAATCCATTGCCTGAATCTTTTTAATGCCTCAGCTATCTCCCTACCTCATGGGACTGATGTGTTAGTAGTGGCATGTGAGACCAAGTGCCTAGACATTTCTCCATGTTCTTATCAAACTTGGTATGTTCCAGGTATTCTTTATTAGCCTCTTCAATGGTAGATTGAAGAGAGAAAATATCCTTTATCTTCTCTTTGGTAATCAATTCTTCTTTGAACAGCCTTCTTTGACAAATGTCCTTGAAATAAGTTTTAATCTCTTGAAGAGAGAAAGGAACACCTAAAGTTTCATCATGAAGATGACAATGAATATCCTTAAAGGCAGATGCCACACAAGTCTTGAAAGATTCTCCCTTCTGCCAACTGTTTCTCAATTCTCCCAAGGCTTCTTCCAGAACTTTTATTTTCCATTCAACACTGAACACCCATGACCCTGACAAGTTGTCCTTGGCATCATCAAAAACTTTACTGGCCAACAATATCTTTTCATCAGCCTGTCCCATCAGGTGAAGATCTATGATGCAACTACTCCAAAGCTTCAGTTCTTTGTCCATAGTTTTAATAGAGGAGGAGAGTTTTTGTTGCAGGTTGACCACCTTCTCATTGGCTTTGAAGGCCTCTTCAATGAAGTTCAAGCCTGCAATGGTCATGTCATCAACCATGGCTTCCATAGCCCTTCCATAAGTGGAATATCTATGTATATCCTTGATACTCTGAACCTCATCCTGACTAAGAATCATAGGAGGTGGGAGGGCAGCCAGTGGAGCAGGATCCAAAACCTTATCTTTAGCCAATAATGACTTGATGAAGTTGGAAAGAACTTGATTTTGTTCTTCCAACTATTCTATAGTTTGTTTACCCTTTTCCACTCTCTCAATAACCTTGGTTACTGTTTCTTGGAGGTTATGTACCTCACTCTCAGGAGTAGATTCTCCCATGGGAATTCTAGAAAGTTCCAGGTCAGAGGCTAATAGATCTTGCTCTACCTTATCAACCTTAGGCTTTGCAACCTCTAGAAATTGTTGGCCTTGAGCATCTATCACTATTCTTGAAGTTGTTTTAGCTCTCTTTGTTGGAGGAGGAGGAGTAGTACCTAACAAAGCTGCCACAACATCAAAATTGGGCCTACAAATGGGAAGAAGGTTTTCTCTTCTTTACTATCAACCAAGGGTTGCACCCATGCAAAAGTAGAAGAAGAAGAAGAAGGGACAAGAGGTCCAAGAGCAAGTGAACCCATGGCACTTAAGGTATTCACCACTGTTTGCTTCCAAGTAAAAGAGGTGAGTGAGGCATCTGGAGCTTCTTGTGTAGAGGAATCTGTGGTACTAGGAGGTTCAGTGCTAGGCACCTCCTTCTCATCTTCTACTGTAACTTCTTGAAGTTCCTATAGGGTTTGGTACTTCACCATCATCACTTTCACTGAGAACAATAATGTTCTCTAGCCCTGAAGGCAATCCTGAATGCTCTAGAAGGGGTTCTTCCTCAATTGGCTCTTGTTTAACCTCTTTTATCTTCTTTTGGTACACTTGAGTAGAAGAAGAGGGAGTAGATGATTCAGGTTCTTTAGTTGAGGAAGAAGGAGGGGTTTGTATAGGTACCTCTATGTTGGGTGTATGTGTTTCCTTCCTAGGTGTTGAAGTATCTCTAGAAGAAGATCCACTTTGATTCTTCTTAAGCTCTCGAACCTTCTTGTCAAACCAAACTTTGGTTCTTACAAGGACAGGGGTCAAAATCTCAACCAAGTCATCCTTCTCCTTCTTGTACCAATCCAGATCTTCCAAAGGAGTATGTTTGATTAATGTCTCATATTCAAAAGACAACAAGTCTACATCATCATCCTAGAACCCTTCAAGAATTTGATAGAGATTGAGCTCTTTAATCAATTACAGAGAGAGTCTACCATAGTGCCTCCCCTTGCTTCAAAATCATCTAGCACAATCAGCCCAGTAATCCTCAGTATCTAGCCTGTGATGATAATTTATTCTGAGGTTCTACTCAATGAACTTCTTCAAATCAAAACAAGTCCTAGGCCTGAAAAAGTGGATAGTGATGGGAGCAAGGGCCCTTTCTATATTTTGGGCATCCAAGGTTGTTTTACATGTATAGTTTCCCAAAGAAATAGGGAAGTGCAGACCAGATATTTTCTTGTCCCTACAGGTTCTATGCAATTTATCCAATTGCCTAGCACACTTCAATTAGAGCCATCTTGTCATTACAAAACATGGGGAGCTTGAGAGGTGTGTTTTCATAACCAACCAACCTGATATATGAAAACCTCCTAAATTGAATGAAGAAAGCTCCATACTTAGCTATCAGGTTCATGGCTTCATCAAAAAAATCTCCTGGCAGTATCACCTTCTAAGAGCCTTACAATATACATGGTAAAGGCATCATTAACTCTCCTAAAATTGTGGTTGCTAGTTTCAAGGGTGAATTGAGGGTATGCATAAATGGGCTCATCCTTCGGCCCTCCATGTATGTGAATCCAAACCACTACCGGGATGCTGCTAGGGAATACATGAGATAAGAAGTCATATAGAACTTCTTAGTCTCTACATCACATTAGACAATTGCTCGGTCAAATTCATGCAAATGATTTCTACCCAATTTATGTTCTGACTACCTTCACAGATGATGTTGATGAGAGGGCACATCCAGAAGTGAAATTCATTGGTAGAGGGAAATCCCATGACACGAGCTAGAAAAATGATGAAATCAGACAACTCTTCATTGAAATCAGCCCTAAATAATGCTTTGGAAAGTCGGGACGCTCCCTTCTTAGGGTTCTTCAACCATGATTTTGCTATTCTTGCCTTATATTTTTCACTGTCCTACTCGAATAGGGTCTGAGCTTGAGCTTGAGTGATAATGATGGAGTCTTCAATCTCTAGAATGCATAGGGTAGCAATAAAATGGTAGCAACATCCAGTTTGGCAATCAGCTCCCCATGCACATTAGTCAATTCTTTGGTGTCCGAGTTAAAATGAGCTCCACAGGTGAGCACGGTGTCGGCACATTGTATAGAGATAGGGAAACCCAGCCGCATAAGCAAGTCCACTTGTCATTGATCATTTGTGCCATGGGGGAAGGATTAGGGCTAGTCAATCTGTTCCAAAAATCCCCAAAATCCAAGTGCCGAACCTCACTATCCCCGATATCGGGAACAAAGGTCTCAAGGGTGATACATGTTCTTGGCCTTGGAATTTGATCTTCATGTTTGCAATGCACAGAGGAAAAACCTTCAAGGATCGAATTCACAATGAAAAATGCAAAGGGAGTAGGAGCACGAGCAAATGACCTTAATTGCAGGAATTCAAGCAAATGATGGCAAGTGAGCAATGTGTCAAATGCATAGAGAATAGTCCCATTAAATAGCCATTTAGGAGAGAGAAGGTCATTAAATGCACATTAAATTCATATTGCACCGACTTAAAAAGATAAGAATCGGGAAGAGTGGAAAAAATAGCCCAGATGGTCTTTGGTACATTTGGGACATTAGGGACGTGAAGACGCGATCCAATCCGACCGCGGGTAATGCGGGCCAAATGAGCATGGGTGGTCCAGAAACTTGGAAATGTGAGGGACATGAGGATGCAAAGACGTGATTTGACCGATGTGCACGTGATGCGGGAAAAGTGGGGATAGAAGGCACAAATGCTTTTTGGGACAGATGGGACAAAAGTACGTGAAGGACCCGATGCGATGTGGGCGATCGGGAATAGAGAGCCCAGGTGAAACTTGGGACAAATGGGCCAAAAAGTTCTGACATAACCAAAAGTTAAAGAATTTCGGGAATGCGGCCGATCGGGAACAAAGGCCCGACAAAACTTGGGACATGAGGGACAAAAATGTCCGACAGACCCGCAAATCACCAAAATAACTCCAAAAAACGTGAATTTTTACTATCTCCTCAACTTTGATATTAAGTAAGTTGTCACAGCCTCGGAGCTCACTCATGCCAACATCATCAAACTTAGTGCCCTCTATCTCTACTAATGGTTTCATTAATGTCCGTGGGTAATTCATCATCTTTACACTAGATCTTGTAATCATTACTAATGGCTCCGTAATTAGCCATCTTATCTACACATTTGTTCCCTTGACGTAAAGTATGATTATAAGAAACCCTTACAAAAAATTTTAAAGTTTCCTTAACATCATTGAGGATATTTCTTATGGACCAATTAATGGAACCCTGATTATTGAGGGCATTAATTATGATGAGAGAATCACCTTCAACTGGATGTCCTTGAAGCCTTTTTCTTTAGCCAACAAAACCCCCAAAGAAGAGCTCTAGCTTCCGCCATGTTGTTGGTTTTCCAACCTAACGGACCCGCGTAAGCAAACAACCAATCTCCTTCACTGTTTCTTAAAATTCCCCCTCCCCCAGCAAGACCTGGATTCCCTTTTGAAGCTCCATCGAAATTTAACTTAACAACATTTTCCACAGGCCTAATCCATCTGGAATTCTTTTTTGGTTTGTGTAATTCCACTAGTCCAAGGGTGAACTTGTCAAGAACTTTCTGCTCACTTTTTGGGCAGGGTTTCTTGACTTTGCCTTTAAAGAGTTTAATGTTTTCCTTAATGGCAGCCAAAAAAATTCTTCTAACTTTCAAGAGAAGAGCTTTCTGATCCTGAAAGATACAATCATTCCTGGCCTTCCATAAACCCAAAAAAAATGAGGGAGGGAAATATTCCAGGCCCAGATCAAAATGGGAAAATAGAAGGGACTCTCCCATTGAAAACAACAGTCTTCAATCATCAAGGGAAAGGTCCATTGGATATTGAACAAATCCAGAATGGAAGCAAATACATCATGGGAGAAGGAGCAATGGAGGAGGAGATGGTTGATAGTTTCCTCCTCCTTCCTACAAAGAGAACATCTATTGGGAAGCTTCATTCCCCTTTTCCTGAGATTATCCACAGTCAAGATTTTATTTTGGGCAGCCAACCAGAAAAAAATATATTAACCTTTGGGGTAAGATCCTTCACCCAAAGTTTACCCCAATAGTCCTTGTGCAAATCAGTCTTGAAATTTAACATGTAGGCGATTTAACCGAGAAAATTCTAGATTCTTCTTCTTTCCATTTGATGGAATCCTCCTTGGTTTGGAACATGGGGATGTGGAAATCCCTTAATTTCTTATTGAGATCCCGAAAGGGTTGGATGTCACCATCAAAATCCGGAGGAGGTTCAATGGTTTCCCATCTGACAAAATCTTCCTGGATCCAAAAGTCTCGAATCCAAAATTTTCCTATTTCCTTGTAGAATTGAGCAACCTCTTTCCAGATTTCCAGGTTAGCTAAGGGGGAATCCTCAATCCAATTATCATACCAAAAACTGATTCTAGAGCCCTTTCCTATCTCCCATATAGTACCTTTGGTTAATATTTCTTTGGAGGCCACAAAATAATTCCAAAAGGAGACCCTCTAGGAAGATTATTTTGATTAAAAAAGGATTCCATTCTGCCTATATTCCGCAAGTATTTCATCTTTATAATTTGCACCCAAAGACCTTCCTCTCTAGCAATCCTCCAACCCACCTTGGCAGTTATGTGCATCCGTAGATATTCTTGATTTTTTATTTTTATGTTGAGGGAAGGCCTAGTAGACCATTTTGAGGAGGGGAAAAGATGTGTGCACATACTACACATGTGTATCCCTTTAACATGTTTTTAGTCAGTATATAAAAGGTAAATGGATGTAATGATTGTAGGGTTCCTTCTGATGAGGAACTTATCCATGTGAAAGATGTGATGAACAGATCCGTGGTGCTCATATTTAAGGTTTTAGTTATAAGGTAGTGACGGTAGACCACATGCTTCCAAATCATTATGATGGTGAATGATAGGCTAGTGATGGAATAATATCTTTGATGTGACTAATGTCATGATGGTAGATGTGTTAATATTATAAATAATGCAAGTAAAAGGCATTCAAAGTTTCCTTTTCAGGTGTATTATCAAGGAGGCTAGATGGTAGGCTCCTAACCCATATTTGTGAGTGACGACATATAGAATGATCCAGCTTAAGGGAATTTTTTTACGTTTAGTCCTTTCCAAAGTAGTGACATTTTTATTTTATTTTAGGACAAGATCACCAATGTTGAAGTCACACTCTTTGACATGTTTTTTATATGCTCATTTGATGCATTCTTGATAGACGTGATGATGTTCAAGAGTTTTTAGGTGACGTTCACCTTACAACTCCATTTTGCTAATTGTTCTTGAGGATAATCCTCATAAAAACAAAGTATCTGAGGGATACATGAAGTGATCGGATATGTAATTTTAAGGGTAGAATCACCTTAGATATGTAGACTAAAGAAAAGGGTGTATCACCTATAGGAGTACAAATGCTAGTTAGATAGGCCTAAAGGAAAACAAGATTTGGAGATACTAATTCCTCCCTACTTGGTTGATGGTTTTCATAAGAATTTTGTTGAGTGTTTTGTTAGAATATTCTACTTATCCATTTTTTTGGATAATATGGGGTAAACATATTAGTTTGATGTTGAAAGTGTCACATAATTTCTTAACTTCCTTGTTCTTGAAATATTTTCCATTATCAGTGATCAATTTGTGAGGGATGTCGAAGTGGCATATGATGTGTTGATAAATGAAATTGACGATTTTATTTTCTTTAATAGAGATAAGGGGGATGGTTTCCACCCATTTTGTGAAATATTCAGTAGCTATGAGGATAGAGTGATTTTGTTGTGACAAACAAGGGTTAATGAGACCAATGAGGTCAATTCCGCATTGTGAGAAGGGTCATAGATCTTGAGTAGGATGTAGAGCCTAAATAGGAATGTGAGTGAGATTGGAATTTGGTTGACATTTAACACATTTATTAATGTATGTGCGATAATATTTGTTGAAAGTAGACCAATAATAGCCCATATGTAAGACACGTTTAATGAAAACCATACCGTTAAAGTGTCCACCATATATGTCATTGTGGAATTCTTGGATAGCTTTAGTGGATTCATGGGATTTGAGATACTATAGAAAGATGCCATCAAATTTACATTTGTAGAGAACACCACATATGATGATGTATTGGGTAGCACTTTGGAGAAAGGATCCTTAGGATTCTTAGATAGGTTAGAGGGAATTTTATATTTCGAGAGATAGTCGTAAGTTTGTGTGTACCAAAGGTCTGTTTCATTATCTTTGATGAGGTTGATAGATGTAATTTCGTTGGTGTGGGATGGTTGATCAAGATTATGTACAACAAAAAATAGTTTGGAATCGTTGGTTGATAGGGGATACATGTGAGAGAATCCACGGTGTCTACGAATTTATTAGAAGATCGTGGAACTGTTTGGATGGTGTAATGATTAAAGGCCTCTAAGAGGAATTCAACAATGGTTTTATATTTTTTATAATTTCATTTTTGCATTGATAAATTCCTTTGATTTGGTTGATAATGAGTTGAGAGTATCCATAGATATCCAAGATTTGAACACCAAACATGATGGCGGTTTAGAGGCCCATGATGAGAGCTTCATATTTGGCCATTTTATTAGTACATTTGAAATTTAATTTTAAGGATAGAGGGATAGGATTCCCCAGCGAGGTATGATAATGATATTGAAACCTCCCCTTTACTGATACTTATATTTGTCAAAGAAAAGTTTCATTTTGATAGGAGTGTATTCTTGATTGATGGTGTTAATGGATTCATTCGAGACTTGTTCTTGAGGTAATTGATTGTCCGAAGAGGGGCTTCATGAGATGATCGAAATGGATTTTAATTTAATATATTTTACTATATGAATTATAGATCAATCTCGGTCATAAGCACAAGAAATCATGTGATCTCGGTCACCGTGATATGGTTTGGAATGCATATCTTTAAGGGGATTGAAACTGGTGACAATGTAAGTCTTGTGATTAAGTAGATAATGGATAATTTTGGAAGTTGTGAATTACAAGGAAAAACACAATTTATTCTTAAGTGTAAATGGTTTTGTAATCATGAAGGGTACAAATTATGTAATAAACGACCTTTCACGACCTTGCTCATATTGATGAACAAGAATAACACCCAAGGCATGATCAATAATGCGGATATATAGGTAGAACAACTCCACCTCGCATGGAGGTGTAAGAACAAATGGTGGTAAAAGATATTGCTTGAAGTCTTCAAAGGATTTTTAACAATTGTGATCCTGTTTGAAGTGGATGTTCTTTCAAGGAGATGGTGGAAAGGTTGAAAATGATTTGAAAGATGTGGAATGAAATGGTAGACTGATTGGAGTTAACATTGAAGGTCGTGAAGTTGTTTGAGGTTTGATGGAGGATCCATCTCGATGATTGCTTTGATATTGGTAGGGTCTACTTTAATGCCCCTGATAGAAATGATGAACCCTAGGAGTTTACCGGTGAGGACACCGAATACACACTTAACAAGGTTAAGGCGAAGAAAGTATTGGAACTCGAAGATAATGTCAAGAACAACGAGATGGTCCCTACAATTCTTATATTTTCCTAGGATTTCATCAATGTAGTCTTATATAGTTTTTTTGATGAGATCATGTAAAATTTATGTCATCACGCGTTGATAAGTAGCTTTTGCATTTTCAATTCCAAGGGCATGACGTGGTAGAAAAAATCCCCCAAGGAGTAATTAAGGATGATTTATGTTGATTGTCAATAGAGATGAGGATTTTATTATAGCCATATAATCCATCCATCGTGATAGCATTTCATGGCCGAGGTGAGTTCGATAAGGTGGTCGATGTTCAAAAGAGGAAAGTCATCTTTAGGACAAGCGAGGTGGTGGTCTTGAATTTTTTTGTAGATGCGTAAATTTCCGAGGCTTTGGTTATGGGTATGATATTAGAGATCCTTTGTGGAAGTATGAAATTAGTAGAAAGGAGAAAGGAGATTTGTAAATCCTATTTGATGATGATAGCTATGCGAGGGTGCGTCCTACGTATCGTTTTTGACAATATTAGCCTTGGGAATAGAGAAAATGTTGTGAACGACGATGTTAGGTTCTATACTCGGCATGTCACTATATTACCATGCAAAGGATTGACTATGTTTAGAGAGGAAAGCGGTGAAATCATTCAATTATTTTAAATCTAAGGATGGAGGGTGCATGGGATGCAACACATGGCATGTATCCGTGGTCAACCTAATAACAAGTTATATTGAAACTTTATTTCTAATTGATAGAAGAGTTCATGGAGGGTATTGCCACCGAATTTGATGGGTAATATAGTTGTGCCTAACTTGGGGGAAATAATGTCGTTAAAATCACACAACATCGCAGAGACTGGGTGACGACAATGTTCAGTAATTGAAGTTGATCAAATTCATGTGATAATAAAATATTTATGTTGGTGCCATTTTCGATCATAAATCTCTTAACGAGATTATCATCGATTTTATTAGTGATGAATAATGGAGGGTCGTGATCTTCGGGTTACAAAGATGGGATTTTAGAATTTTGAAAGAGATAACATTAGACATTATAAGGGTAATGACTAGATTTACAAATGATTGGGGATCGTCTAAAGGTACTGATATGGATTGAAGTGCTACGATCATGGATTTTCAGTTTTTTCATGAGGTTAGGACACACTCTTAAAGGGACATATTTACAGGAGCTTGATGAAGTTGTTTAATGATAGTATTCTATACAAAAGTGGTAGATTGGGTGTGCGGAGCAGCAAGGATGGATACCTTAGCCTTGGTAGAAGATGTTGGATTAGGTGATTTAAGAGAGAGAGGGATGGATACCTTGGACTTGCTTTGATCTAAAGTCTTAGGGTCTTATGCATGATCTCTAGTAGTTATACACACTATGTTACTTTTATGAAGTAGGGATTTTTGGAAGAGGCCTTGCCTTTGCTAGATGTAGAAGTAGGATTAAGTGATGGTTTGGGGCTAGTGGTTTTAAATGTATGATGGTTTTTTTTAATGGATTTGATCATTTTATATATGCGGGAAGAATTTATTTATTGGAAAGGATTTGAATGGAAGAGTGAAGGGATTTGCATTCTTCAGTGGAATGTCATGGTGTTTGATGATAATCACAAAATGCTTTAAATTTGTACGAGAATGATTTCCACCCCCAAGAGCTAAATGACTTGAGAGGAGGAAATATTATGATATTTTTTGGATAATCCTTTTAATGATTTTTACATAGTGTCTTTTCGAGGCTGAGGTTGAAGGAATTGGTTATTCATTAGATGATCTGCGAGTTGGTGTTGAAGGGATATTTTTTGTGTGAGATGTTTAGGTGTTGATCGAGGAATGATCTTAGATTCTGTAATAGTGACTGACAACTTGGACGAGGGATGCAGCCCCAAAAATAGAGGGAAAGGACTTTGGATCATGTACTAAAGTTATCATATGATTTCATGGTATAATTGGTATTTTTATGGATGGAGGGATTTGAGGTCGCAGAGTTTATTTTTGAGATTTCAGACATAATGTCGGGTGACATGATTTTCATAAGATCTCTTCATGATTTGTATGATAGGTTATTTTTCTAAGGGTCTTGAAGAGGCCATAGGTAAGTTTGAAGTAGATGCGATGGATGTGGATGGATTCATGGTCTTTCTAGAAGCAAGACTAGGGGGTTTGTATGATTCAATTAGTTCTTTTGGGGTAGAAACACTAGGTGTTGATGATGTGGAAAATTCAGATGACATTTCTATAATAGAAACAATAGGATTTGATGATATGGATGGTTTGGATAATGATTCTATGATAGGAGCATTATATTTTGAAGGTGGATGAATGATCTTTGATAGTTTTAATAGTGTGGTGAGAGTGAATGTCATTAGATTGGGGTTGAATAGTAGATTAAGAATGGTTTGGAAAGGGTTGTTTAAAGACATCTAAGTTCTAATTTGGAGGTGCATTTGGGTTATCTAGTTGCAACTCACCTTTTTCGATAAGGTCTTGAAGGATGTTTCTAAATGAATGAAACCTTTCGATGTCGTGACCCTTGACTTGATGGTATTTACAATAATCATTCTCTCGATACCAAGAGGGATTTGAGATAGATGTGGCAATGAGACAGATAGGAGGAAGGGTGATCATACATGCAACTAATATTTTATCAAAAACTCATTGTAGGATTCACCGATGGGTGTATAATTACGTTGAGGATGGGTGTGTTTGAGAGCCAAACATTCCTTATAAGAGGATTTTATGTAAAATACATTTTTGAAGCTTTAGATTTATCATGACTAGAAGATGGTTTAAACGAGGACTCCGGTTTAGGCTTATTTGATCTGATTTTGACCCTACCATCCTCAAGAGCATGGAGTTATAGTTTGTGAGCCATGGTAAAGGCTTCATTAAATATTTGGAAAGATTAAATTTGGAGTGTTGATGATATATGTTTGGCACAAGAGCAAGAAAATAACTTGATTAATTCTGTTTGTGGGAGGGAGAAGGATAATTGATTAATAATACCTCTCTAGCGAGTTGAAGAAAGCTATAATATATTCATCTTCAATTTTTTTGATGGCATAAAGTTTTAAAGATCGGTAATGGTGACTTTATAGGCGATGATAATAGAGAAATGTTCTAAGAAAATACAGGCAAGTTGTGCAAAGGAGAAGAGTGAGTATTATGGGATACTATTATACCAATCTAATGTAGGTCCAACTAAGGACATAGGGAATGTTCTCAACATGAGGCCTTGGTCGTGCACAATAAGATAACAAACATGATAGAAGGATCGAATTTGTTGTTGAGGGTATTCTTTAATATATAATTTAAGGAACTTAGGAAGTTTCTAATGAGGAGGGTATGATTTTTATGGCGCATAGGGATGGGTGGGTTCATTACAAATTTGTTCATAAGATAACGTGTTTTTGAGACACATATAAGAAAATTATAGACTTTAGATCCTACTCATGAATGCTTGTAAAGGATCATTTTGTGATGGTTTTTATTAGGGTTTGAATGAAAAAGATACTCATTGATTTTATGTATACGGGTTTGGTTATTGATACAATTGATAGGGTAAAGGGATATTATGTTGGATAGAATACTTGCGGGAATGTTATATGTTGTATATGAGCCTAGAGGTTGTGAGGGTGGGTTGGATATATTGATACTAGATAGAAATTGAAGTGTTAATAAAGGGTTGTGATTATTGTGGTATATATTGAGATGGGTTGGAAGTATGGAAAAAGGGTTGAGATTGTTGTGGTATATGTTGTAAGGGGATGGAAGTATGGATAAGAGGTTGAGATTGTTGTGGTATATATTGAGACGAGATAGATGCATTCATGAGTGGCTGGGAAGGTTAAGGTATATACTAAGAGGGGATTTATGAAATAGGGGAGGTCAATACCTGTTGTGAAGAAGGACGTGTGCTAGAAATGAATATGGTGTTGGTAAGGGGTATTGACGTGGGGATGGATGTGTATAAATTTAGAACTACATAGGTGGGTTGTTGTGATGACATAAGAGGATTGATCCAGAGATGAAAACTGATTTTACAAGAGGTGTAGAAGAGACACTTGGAACTATGGGCTAGATATGGAAGGAGATGTGTTTGTGTTATTTTGTGAAGATGATGAGCCTAACAAAGGGTTTTGTGAGGAAAATGATTTCCGATTGGTTATATCTTGTGATGAATTATCATTAACGTCAAATGTTATGACAAGTGTTGAAGATGTGGTATTTGATGTTTCGATCCACTACTAGTGGAATACATACAAATCTATTGGATAATTGGCTCATGATTAGGGTCGATAATTCGGGAAAGGTTGAAAGTGACATTGGAGATAGGAGGTCATTGTTTAGGTGTACGTTGTTAGAAGAAAAATCCTTGAGAAGTAAGATATGCATTTAGGGCTAGAGGGTTTGAATCTATAATCTTTATGAATCTTTGGATCAATGCTATTGAATAACTAAGGACTAGGTGGATTGGGGATTTTTGATGTCGCTGATTAACTGCTAGGAGAGTGTGGAGGTTCTTGATCGATTGTTGGTGGTGATGAAGATGATCAATATTGTTCAATTAAGTGTGGAATGTCATCAAGGAGAGATTGGACCTTTTCTAAGGATTGTTGGAAACATTTAGTTATGTTGTCGGAGTTTTGTAGACGAGGCGATGTCTGTTAAGACCATGAAATAAAAAATAATCACTAAAAAGAAGAGAAAGCTAGGTAGTTGATTACTACAACACAAATAAGTCACACAAGATAATTTTTGAATATCTGAATTAAATTAAGAAAAGATGAAATGTGAAAAATGGATAAGAGGTACTAGTAAATGACAATCTACAACTTGTTTCGGTGATGTTTAAGGATGGAGTCCTTGATATACCCAAAGGTACATGCATCTCGAATCTGTGTTGGTGTCGACATAAGGTGTGATATTGGGCCTACCCCTTACTTCACACCCAACAATGATAAGGGTGTCGGGTGTTTATTTGATATACCAACCATTATCTCATTTGTACTTGGCGTAAAGCTAATTCAACTTATCATCTTGGTGATGAAATCCAAGTAGGTCCACCTGGAAGGGATGTTTAAAAGTGAGTTATGTTTTGATGTGGTTTCGGTTATGTGTGAAGGGAGTTAAGTGAATGAAATTATTTAACTCCTAGTTAAGCTATATGATCAAGTAAAAATGAGTGTTCATTTTAAATCCCAAAGGTAAATTTGATTTGATGAGGACAAACACTCAATGAAATGTTGAAAAATAAAATGATGAAGAAAGTGTACTGTGATCACTTTTCCTTTTATAATATTTTTATTTTTAAAATTTAAGAAACAACAACACACTCCAAGATGAAAAGTTAGATGAAATAAACAAGAAAATAAATGGAAACTAAAAATGGAAATATAAATGAAAAAGGGGACTAGGATCTCCCATCGAGTGCACCAAGAATGTTTAAGGTAGTTTTCGGTTAGTGCTATCAAATGATTCATAGGGATCTAGAAAAATAATTCATCGTGAGAAACTAGTATCGAAGGAAAAACAAACAAAAGAAGGAGAAAAAGGTTGAGTTACGAATTGTCACTCTGTGTAGAGAGACGATTGCGTAACCACTAGTTTGCGCTCTCTAATGGTCCTATCACTAATAAAAACAAAAAAATACATCCACGAACAGTCACGGATTTGAAGTGTCTGGATGGTGTCTCTTCCTTGTTTGACCCTTCCTATTATCCATTGCATGGGATGACATTGGAAATATCTATAAAAGCAAGAATAACATGCAGAATTCATCATATATTCATGGGAGAAGTGAGAAAGAAGACTTTGGTGCTGGAATTGATTTGTAGAAGCAAGGTGTATGAGTAGAGTAGACAAGTAGAGAGGGTTAGAGTAACATTGTTATCTTCCTTTGACTTCTTGTAATCTGTATTCATTTCAATTTGCCAATATATAACTGGGAAGAAAGAGAAATTTCCCTTCTCGAATAGTTTTTCCTCAAATTGAGGGTTTTCAGGTTAAAAATATTGTGTTGTGTGCTGAATTGTTCATTCTTATTACGACAAATTAGTTCTAAGTGCTAGAATTCATTCACTAACTTTCAAGAAATGTCATTTTCAAGTAATTTGGAAGTAGAAAAAATAGTTTGTGATTTTATAATTTTCCAAAGTAGAAGTTTATAGATCATTTTGGTATCGAGAGATAAAAATATTATCTAATGGCTATGGTATTGATTCTTGTGTGATTTGTACGATAGTGAAAAGGTACAAAGGTGAAGAATCAATACCTTGTGATCCAAAGATATCTATGAAGAAGTGGAAAAAAAGGATTAGAGATCAAATATAAGAAAATAAATTGGTCCTCATAATTGAGATGCTTTGGAAAGCACTATGGGATGGGTGTTTCAACACCAACAGGAACTTTCATATCAATAAAGGACATCAATGTTTAAACAAGATTCCATAGAATCAGTGGTTTGAGATTTGGCTGAGAATTTTGGAATAGAAAAGAGTCACGATGAGGAAGAAGAGGTGGAAGAGCGTGAAGAGGAAACCCCAGTTGAAAGAGAAGGTAAAATATGACCATGTTCCTTTTAAAGTTGAAACTAAATTTGAGATTAAAATATTTGAAGGAAAAGTAGATGCAGAGTTGCTAGATAAATGGTTAAAGCAATTGGAGGTTTATTTTAATGTGCATAATGTCACTAAGGCACAAAATATTACCTTTGCATGTCTCAAAATGGAAGGACATGATCTAGTTTGGTGGGAAACCCATCTAGCCACTTGTGAAAATAAGAAACATCCTATTGTAAGTTCTTGGGAGGGTTTTAAAGAATTGATAAGAGAAAAATTTATTCTATTGGCCAACCGACTGACTGTGATGATTAAATGGTAGTATTTTACACAAATTAGTGGTCAAAGTGTGTAGGATTATACTATGGAGTTTCAGAGGAAAACCATTTTTCTCAATATGGGCTTGGAGGATGAGGATATTATGACCAAGTATTTGGAAGGACTTCACACTCACCTTCAAAGGAATGTAATATTCATGAAGCCAAAGGATATTATTGAAGCATGTGTTCAAGCATATTACATAGATGATGAGAAGAAGAAAGGAGAAACAGAGTCAAGGAAAAAGTAGTCAACAAATCATCCAAAGAGATAGTAGGGATAAACAATTAACAAAGGAAAGTGGAAAGGTAAAAATACCGCTACCACTATGAATACTTGTAAGGATCCTAAGAAATTTTGCAAGAATTGTGATATCAATGGTCATACTGATGCTATATGTTGGAAGTTAAATCCATAATTACATCCAAAGAAAAGAACCAAAGACTCTAAGAAGTCCATGAAAGTTGCAAAGACATATGGGGAGGTAGAGAATGATGATGATTCTGATGTAGATGAGAGGTGGAATGAACGAACACCAATATAGACAACCAAGAATAAGAGGAAGAGGTGAGTAAGCTATTTTAGATCAAAATCCAAATCAAGAGGACTAAGGTAAATGCTTTGGTTGATACTAGTTCTCAATATAATTTGATTTCTGATGTGGTTGTAAATAATCTTGGTCTTGAAACTTATGAACATCCACATCCTTATCCTTTGGCATAGGTGAAGAAGGGTGTAGAAATTCAAGTAACAAGAATATGTAAGTTTAAGTTTGGGATCAATTCTCAATATATATGTATTAGAAGTTGATGGAATTCTAGTTGATGCATTTTATGATGTTTTTGGAGTCCTTACTTGTATATCGAGATGCTATATTCATGAGAAGGGAGAATCGATACAAATGGATCAAGGATGGGGAAACCGCAACATCCTGGCACACTAGCGTAAGGTAAAAATTGCTATTTTAAGTGCTAACCAAGCAAAGAGACCAATTTAGGAAAATTATAATTAGTTTTTTTTTAAATTTTATTGAAAGATAAACAAGATGGGGTAGAAATTTCAGATATTTCTAACAAAAGGATAAAGGATTTGGATAACATAATTTAGTCTTTTCAGGAAGTGTTCTAGACTCCTAGCGGATTACCACAAAAAGAGAAGTAGAGCATGAGATTTAGCTATTTCCAGAGTCCCCTCAACCAAATGTTGGGTTATAAAGGAAATCCTTGTTGGAGAGTAAAGAGTTAAAGAAACACCTTTAGGAGTTCTTGGACTAAGGGTGATATGCCTAAGAACCTTGCTATGTGGTTTGCCTATTGTGATGGTGCCAAAGAAGGATGGTTCTTGGAGAATGTGCATCGATTACATCGTTATTTGAACAAGATTACCATATAGAAAAATATCCAATCCCACACATAGATGATTTCTTAGACCAACTTCAACATGCAAATTTCTTCTTAAAGTTGGATCTCAAATCTAGTTATCACCAAGTCAGGATGAAGGACGAGGATATATGGAAGACTTACTTCAAAACAAAACAAGGTTTTTTATGAGTGGTTAGTACTTCCATTTGATTTATGTAACACATCCGATACGTTTATGAGATTGATTAATAATGCATTGAGTGAATTAAAGTATTCATGTATTAATGTATATTTGGATGATATTATGATTTCTAGTACCACATGGGAGGAACATATAACACATTTGTAGAAAGTCTTGAAGTTCTCAAGGAGAAAGATTTGCTATCAAATATGAAGAAGTGTGAATTTTATAAACAATCACTTGGCTATCTTGGGAACATGGTTGGATGAGGATAACTATGAGTAGATCTAAAGAAGGTGGAAGCCATCACCAACTAGCCAACACCAATGGGAGCCATAGAGACTAGGATTTTTGTGGGAGCAGATAAATGAGGAAGTTCATTTTGAGATTCTCTGCTATTGTAGAACCTCTACACAGAGTGTCCAAAAAGAGTAAGGGTTTTGAATGGGACAAGGAACAAGATCGGGATTTTGAGTTATTAAAATAAAAAAAAATCATGCTACAGATACTTGCTCTTCCTAATTTTCAAAGAGCCCTTTCAAGTAGAGACATACGCCAACCATTACACTATGGGAGCATTGGTATAGTGAGGTTAGCTTGATATGCTATCATTTTTAAACTTTCACTTCAGCGGTTAAGGGATATTCAAGTGTATGTTAAATAAATGTATGCATTAGTTCGAAAAATAAAGAAAATGAAACTTTATTTGTTGGGTAAAGAAACTATTATGCACATTTGACCACAAACCTCTCAATTATTTACAAACACAATCTAAATTACAACATGTAAGGCACTATAAATGGATGGGGTTCCTTAAACATTTCCTTTTGGTAATCAAGTACAAGAAAGTTAACACAAATTTGGTGGAAGACATGTTGTCTAGGACGCTCACACAAGAGAAAAGCTATAGTTTGGCCACTATCTCTCATGTTGATCCCTTCACGAAGGAAGCTCACGAGATAGGCATATTCTCAAGACAAATATTTTGGGGTGACATATCAACAATTATAGTCCAAAGGGGCTGAAAAATAGGTATTGATGATTGTTATCTCAAATATGGGCTACTCTACCGATGGGGGAAGATTTGTGTGCCAAAAGAAGAAATTCTTATATTGATGAGGGAAACACATACCTCAAAAGTATCGGGACAATTTAGTGTTGGAAAAAACCATGGCCCACTTGCAAAGGTATGTATAATGTTCTAATATACAAGAATAAGTATCTAAATTGAGGATGTAAAATTTGTTGTACTAACAAGCCTAAAATCGGGAAGCAAGGTTTTTATATGCCTTTACCAGTCCTACTCGACCTTGGGAGGACATCTATATGTATTTTATAGGAGGAATACCTATGTCTAAACATGGTCATGATTCTAAGTGTGTTGTTGTAGATAGATTCTGAAAAATGTGTGTTCGTATGACATGTAAAAATATAATAAAAGCATGTGAGGCATCCGAACTTTTATTTGTTAATGTATTGGTGCATTTTGGTTTTCCAAATTATATTGTTTCTGATAGAGATTCTAGGTTCTTGGGGAAGTTTTAGACTACTTTGTGGGAAAATATGGACACCAGGTTATAGAGAAGCATGCCCTTCCATCCCAAAATAGATTGGAAAATGGAGGTGGTGAACAGGAGTTTGGTACAACTGATTAGATAGTATAATAGAAAATATTCATTGACTTGGGACAAGTCCTTAGCCTACATTCAACATTACTAAAATAGGGTGGTACACACATCAAATATGTAACAACATTTTGAATCATGATTTGGGTATCTATATACCAATCCAGTGGACATTGTGGTTGGACAATAGGAAGAATGGGAGATACATGATTCGAAGTAACTAGAGAAGCAAAGTTTGTTGAGAGGATCCAACAAATCCATCTTAAGATAAAAGAAAAATTGGAGAAATATCAAGCCAATTACAAGGATAGACATGATCACCATAGTAGAGAGCATAAAATTAATGTTGGAGACAAGGTTTGGTTGTAATTGAGAAAAGAAAGACTACACAGACAAACAAGGAAACTCAAACCACTACGGTATAGACCCTTCACTATATCGGAGGAGGTTGGAGAAAATGCTTTCAAACTTGATGCATGCCTTTGATTTCTATTACAAATGACCTTATTTTGACCCCGACTTACTACCTCTTACTTGAGTTAACTGTCACCCTTTATCTCAATCCCTCAAAACCTTCCCCACCTATCTTCACCACCAACACATTTATAAAACCACTCACCGATTCTCAGTATTTTACCTCATCGGTTCCTAGTTTGAGGGGGATAACCTTCACCCACACATGGTGCAATCACTTCCTTTTTTTTTTCAGCTTCGCTTACCAATACAAGCTACACAACCAAAAAGGGAAAATGTAGACACCAAAATTTGGTCGCACTCCCCTTAGTCCCTTTCCGAATAACCAACTCAAATATATTCACCTAACCATGACCTTTTTACCCCAAATTAATATTAGTTTAATTATTTATAATTAAAGTGATACTCATCCTCACAATATTCATTATTTAATTACCCTAATTAAACTAATTTCCAACTCATCTAGGAACCTCACCCCATGATCTCACCTAGACACCTCACCACAAACCTATTTTTAACATATTTCCCCGTTACTAGGACGCAACACTCACTCAACATAACTAACTAAGGCTTAGTAATACCTACCTTAATGAACTAAGACTTAGTGCAACCCTAAAATCATATGCCTATTATCCCTCTAATCATATTCCTTCTCATTAAAATGTAAAATTTCATTTTGATCCTCGAAGATAGAATGAGTTGGCCAAAAAATATTACCAAGATCTGGAATTTTTAGTAAACCTCAGATTTCCCACCTTAACTAATGTCGGTAAACTTTTAACCGATGCTAGTCACCCTAAACTATTGTCGGTTACCTTATATTCATTCTGGTAACCTTTTTTGAGAGGTTGAAATATTCTCAATTTTTGGAATAAAGTAGATCTACATACAAGCAAGAACCAAAGCCCTTTTGTACATCTAGAAAACCATAGCCAACACCAAGATTGATCAGAAGGCATTTGCATTCACAATAGTATTTCAGGAAGAAATTTCATAAAGACTGAGCACCATTCCATAGATCAACTGTCACCAGTATCTCTAACCACTTCTCCACCACTATAGGCATTTAGAACACTTCTAAACTCCAAGTAAGTTGGTTTCTCCTATGTTACTTGTAGTTGTATTCTTTATTTTCCTTCATCTATTCACTATTCTTACTTAGATCTATCCCTCATCTTTCTCTCTATCAACCACCCCATCACACCCCACCTAAACTTCACAAAAACCTATCCCGAAATCATCTCCCTCATGTAGAACTCACAAAAACCCTCCAAAATATTTGTGTAATCATAGAGAGGACCCAAAATTTATTCTACAACGCTCCCGCCTCTCCACAGTCATCAACATTGGTTAACCATAACCGTGGTCGGTTCTTATACCAACGTGGCTCCACAATTAAAACACGTCCCATGCGGGAACTCATTTCTTCCTCCATTGTTACCCGACCATGAAATCCTCCACAAAACCATCTTTCATGCGCACCTCCATCTCCATGCTCTCCATACTCACGGTCATCTCCCTTGGAACTATTGGCAATGCCAGATCTAGCGCACACCAACATCAACTACCTCGTAAATCTGGTCAATCAATCTATAATCCTTAGTGTCATGTGTGGGTGAGGTAAATATATTACAATAACAAGATATGTTTTTGCAGATCACACGCTGACAAAGAAAGGGCATCTACTTGCATCATGGTCCTTGTGACATATTTAACAATTTACCGCTACGACACGCATCACCTTCTGAGTACATATCCCACCATTATCCTTTATGTGCCCTTCAAGATTACAATCTATGCACCACATCCCTCCGTGAATCTCTAGAATTATGTTGGTAGATAATTTCTCCAATTTCTTAGCCGTGGCAGCAATTTGAGCCTCTAGAAATGGGCTAACACCAGTGTCAACACTACCAACTGCCTCAGCACATAAAGTAGCTTCCAACACTTTACACAGGTCTGTGAATGTTTTATGAGATAAATCCCTCCTAAAGGGTGTGATCAACCCTCCAACAAATGACTGAGCATGTTGTGAAGGGTGGATATCATAAGACAATTTATATAATAGAGTTTTAAAATGTGCATCATATTCCTACACGCTCTCTGCCATTCCCTATTGGATTTATTTGAGAGAGATAATGCTCTTCTATTCAAACTCAGGTATGTGGAATTCCTCCAAGAATGCATTTCTTAGCGCAAATAATCCACAATAGTCGATGAGGTTCATACTTTCTATACCAACTATGCACATGTCCTTGTAAGGTCATCGCAAATTGACTAGCCTTTAATTTCAATTCACTAATTAATCATGTGCCACTTGTCATGGTGCCCACACCAGAAAATCAAAAGTGTTTCTTTGTAGAACGCCATGAGCTCAAGAGTAATTTTCTTATTCTTACAAGAAAAAATCACCACCACGGTTCTCGCTCAAGCTACTGACCATTTGGATAGAATATAACTTATTTATATCCGCGAGTTAAAACGAGATCCATCCAAGCCTAAAACTTCAACCCCTTCTCAAGCCACTTCATCGAGATCCAAGCATTCCGAGAAGATGGTGAATGACTTGCTCACATTAAAGAAGCAATTAGCCCAAGCTTCCCTAACTCTTCATACCATGATATCCCACAAAGAAATTTCACTTCCAACCACTAAGCATGTTGTGACGGGTGGATATCATAAGACAATTTATATAATAGAGTTTTAAAATGTGCATCATATTCCCGCACACTCTCTCGCCATTCCTGTTGGATTTCTTTGAGAGAGCTAATGCAAATATATTCAAACTCAGGTATGTAGAATTCCTCCAAGAATGCATTTCTCAGCGCGGTATAATCCACAATAGTCTGATGAGGGTCATACTTTCTAT
Organism: Taxus wallichiana var. yunnanensis; assembly: GCA_018340775.1. NCBI lineage: Eukaryota > Viridiplantae > Streptophyta > Pinopsida > Cupressales > Taxaceae > Taxus > Taxus wallichiana. The sequence goes on from CM031238.1 coordinate 448,058,012, forward strand.
ACCAACTATGCACATGTCCTTGTAAGGTCATCACAAATTGACTAGCCTTTAATTTCAATTCACTAATTAATCATGTGCCACCTATCATGGTGCCCACACCAAAAAATCAGAAGTGTTTCTTTGTGAACGCCATGAGCTCAAGAGTAATTTTCTTATTCTTACAAGAACAAATCACCACCCTAGTTCTCGCTCAAGCTGCAGCCATTTGGATAGAATATAACTTACTTATATCTGGCGAGTTAAAACAAGATCCATCCAAGCCTAAAACTTCAACCCCTTCTCAAGCCACTTCATCAGATCTGGCATTCTAGAAGATGGTGAATGACTTGCTCACATTAAAGAAGCAATTAGCTCAAGCTTCTCCTAACACTTCATACCGGGATATCCCACAAAGAAATTTCACTTCCAACAACGCCCCATAAAGGCCACGTTTTCCTGTAACTACTCCATGGTTGGCACTTGAGGCCCCTTTGGTCAATGCCTTGGTCGAGGTCGAAGGAGAGGAGAAAAATTATGAAGAACCTTCGTTGCAGGGCAAAGATGATCAAGATGTCAATGAACCGACTGACGACTCTACAATTGGGTATATGGAATTTGAAGATGAGGAATCTGATGAAGAAGAGGGTACCCAAGGGTATACAAGAAGACAGTCATATGCTATTTTCACTCGCTCCCAAGGGAAAGAAGTAGAATTTACTGCCAGGATACAAAAAGAGAAGGTTGCGTCAAATACACCTCCAACCATTGCTAAAAGAGGTAATCCTCTTCCTACTCAACCTCTTATTAAGTCTTTTACAAAAATTCTTTTCCTCCCATCTCTCCTCCAAATCAGCCTTCTTCTATTCCCATAAAGACTAGTAACCCTACCCCTCCGCTCGTGAAGTGAGGGACTCATTCCCTCATCGACATAACCCTTGGTCACATTCGACATAATTGATCATGCTAAAAAGACCAAGATTCAAATGTCTGAGGCTGAATATCTTTAGTCAAACCCTGAGTAGCTTGTAAGATTGATCGAATATATCCAAAGCCAAGCTGTCGTACCCATTCATGCCTCCCCTAAAGGAATCCTTTCCACTCCTCTTGCATCTCACATAAATGTTTCCTCGACTTCCACATCAGGAAAAATTGAACCTTTTTATCTCTCCCTCCTAATCAATGGTCACAAGCTAAGTAACTACATAATTGATTCTGGGGCTTCTGATAATGTCATGCCGGCAAAGGTTGCTCATGCTTTGGGCCTCACTCTTACCAAGCCTTTTGGTAGATGTTACTCCATGGAAACCAAACAGGTTCCATTGATTGGTCAGATCAAAGATGCACAGTTCACATTTATAGCGTTCCCAGAGAAAAGAGTGAAGATGACCATCCTCATTGCTGATATCCCAGCGAGCATATGGAATTCTACTAGGAAGAAGCTTTTGCAGAGAAGTTGGTGGAGAGATCCATATGGATTGGTCCAAGGCCAGAATCCCCGTCAAGGGTGTAATGCAGACTTTGGAGCCTGAATCACAAAAGAAGTACTTGGTCACCAATTCTGACGACCCCAAAGCCCAAATTCTCTTCGAATCATCAGGGATGGGGAACTACTTCTTATCCACTAAGTCTGATAAAATAGATGTTCTCATCCAAGAGGAGGACCTTAACAAGATATGGACACTATAGTTTGATGGCAGTTGTGTAACTAGCGGATGCGGTGCTGGGGCTGTGCTAATATCTCCTGAAGAGGAGATTTTTCCTCTCTCTTTCAAGTTGCAGTTTTTCAATACAAATAATACTGCTGAATATGAATCTTTGCTACTTGGCATGCAAGCTGCAAAAGAAAGGGGAATTAAGAACCTAAAAGTACAGGGTGATGTCGAGCTGATCGTTAATCAAGTGAAAATAATATACCAAGTAAAGAATGAAAGGCTCAAACATTACCGTAATGTAGTATGGGACAACATTGAGGAATTTGATGCTTTCTCAATAAAAGCCATTCCAAGAGCTCAGAATGACATGGCTGATTCACTGGCCGTCTCAGCATCTCTCATGCTCCCTCACCTAGGGTTGAAGATAGACACATATACCATTGAGGTAGTCTTCCACCCGAGTGTGCTAGACAATTCTTAGCACTGTACGTATTCAACGATGATAATCAACTTATTTCCTTTCTAGAGAAAGTAGAAAATTTCAATGAGCTTCATTTTGAAGGATCTACTTCTGTGTGCCGTGAATTTATTACTGATCAAGAAAATGAATCAAAAGAAGGTGATGGCATATGTCAGCTCAAGGGAGATAAAATCCCAAAAAAATTAGTCTCGCTAGAATGATTGTTTGACAAACATGATCGTTTTGTCAAGAAGAAGCGGCAAGATGACCCTAACTCTTCTCCAGAGACCGAACCTGTTAACTTGGGTTCTATGGAACATCCAAAATTTGTGAACATCGGAAATGTTGTACACTTGAAGAAAAGTGGAAGTTTTTCAAATTGCTGAAGAAATATATGGACGTATTGGCATGGTCTTATACCGATCTAAAGTCTTTCAAGCCAAAGGACTTTCAGCATGACATCCCATTAAAAGATGATGTCAAACCTTTTTGCCAAAAATAGAGGCGCTTGAACCCCAAGATCTCAGGTACCATCCAGGTGGAAATACAGAAGATCCTAGATGCAAGGATTATCTTTCCTATTCATCATAGTACCTGGGTCACAAATATTGTGCCCGTATGAAATAAGAATGGTGAGATACACATATGCGTAGATTTTCGCAACCTGAATCAAGCATCCTTGAAGGACAAATACCCACTGCCCATAATGGATCAATTTCTGTAGGTAGTAACTGGTTTAGAGATTTTGTCCATGCTTGATGGCTTCTCGGGCTATAATCAGATTAAGGTCTCACCTAAAGACCGATTCAAAACAACATTCACTACTCCCTGGGGCACATTCACCTACAGTAGGATACCTTTTGGCTTGACCAACGCTGGTGCCACCTTTCAACAAGAATCGATGGACTTTACATTCAAAGGTATAATGGGAAAGGTCATCGTAGTTTATTTAGATGAATTAACTGTGTTCTCTAAATAGTGAAATGATCATTGTGATCATTTGGAGCAAGTATTGATTAGATACCAAGAACACGGGATCTCCCTAAATCTAAAAAAGTCTATTTTTGGGGTCACTAAAGGAAAGTTATTGGGACACATTGTCGAAAGGAAGGAACAAAGATAGACATCGAAAGGGTTAAGGCTATTCGAGCCTTACCCTACCCACAAGCAAGACCGTGTTCACTCCTTCAAAAAGTGAATTTTCTCGACGCTTTGTTCCCGACTTCATTTGAGAAGACTCATCACATATCAAATATGATGAAAATGTCACAAAATTTCTGGTGGAGTGAAGAAGGAAAGGCATCATTAAAGGATATAAAATCCTCTGATTGCTCATGCACCAATCTCGGTATGTCCCAACTTCTCCGTGGATTTTATAATATACGATTATGTATGTGAGCATCTTGTGTATCACCATCTTAATACAAAAGAATTTTGAGGATGTTGAATATCCAATCATGTTCATGAGCTCTCCTCTTAAGGCTCATGAATTGAATGTCTCAATTAGAAAAGAATGTAATCGCCATTGTCAAAGCGATCACGAACCTCTGGTATTACATCCTAAACTCTCATACATTAGTGTTGGTTCCTAACATGGCAGTCCAGTCTATCCCGAATCAACAAGAGTTAGGAAGTTTACAAAGGAATTGGATCACAAAGGTCCAGAGTATGATCTAGACATAAAACCAAAAATTTGGTGAGAGGCAAGGGCCTATGTCAGCTTATGGCTGAAAACAAAGGTTTAGAGGTCCCTAAAGAGGAATTTGATTGTACTGGATGGAGTGCAGGGTAAACTAAAGAAAGTTGATTCTCTACCTATGGTTCTATTTGTTGCGACTAGCAATGAATGGTATTCCGATATCACTTTCTTTCTCACTTACGGTGAGTGTTCAGATCATCTAACTTTAAAGAGATATGTACTATAAAGATCGGGAAGCCGGATATGTCATATGGGATGACGGTTTATACAAACGTGGTATTGATGGTGTCTTCTTGCGATGTGTTGACAAACTGCAAAGCAGATCAAATTGCTTGAAAGTTTTCATGACTCAACCTGTGGCGGTCACTTCTCCTCATCTATGACAGCACATAAGATCATCCGAGCTAGGTACTATTGGCCAACGCTATTTCAGGATACAGCCACCTGGGTAACAAAATGTGAGCTCTGCCAACAGTTTTTGGGAAACCAAAATTGGTTGCTTTTCCCCTCAGGCCCGTCATTATTGATGAACCATTCAGGCAATGGGGAACTGAATTTATCAAAGCACTCCATCCCCAATCAAGTGTTGGACATAGTTATGTCCTAATAGCAATAGATTACTTCACCAAATGGGTGGAGGCCATACCTATTAAGAATGCCACCTTTGAAGTCATTTGTAACTTCATCAAAGAGAATATCATCGTGAGGTTTGGCATCCCACACAAGGTCGTTGCTGATAATGCTTCCAACTTCTCCTCATGGGAAGTTATCAGTTTTTGCTATGAATACGGGATAACCTTGGCCCATGCCTTGGATTATTACCCCCAGGGAAATGGTCAGGCAAAATCCAGTAATAAGAACTTAGTAACCATCATACGGAAGCTAGTCGATGAGAATCAACGGTCCTGGCACAAGTCATTGTATGATGCTTTATGGGTAGACCGTATTACTCCAAAGAGGTCTCTCGATATGTCACCTTTTCAAGTATTATATGGAATCGATGCTGAGCTTCCCATTTCTATGGAACTTCCTGCCCTACGCTTGGCACGAGTGATTGAAGATGAGACTTTCCATAATTATCTTGAAAAGAGGGTCATGTATCTAATAGAACTTGAAGAAAAGAGAGTAAGAGTGGTCAACAGGATCATCAAACATCATAGTTAAGTTAAGAGACTGTTTGATAAAAAGGCCATGCAGAGGGATTTTCAGGTGGGAGATCTTGTCCTTTTATGGGACAAGTGAAGAGAGCCAAAGGGCATGCACGGAAAATTCAACTCCCTTTGGAAAGGGCCTTTCAAGATCAAAATCTCAATGGAGAGAATAGCTTCTATCTCTCGTATCTGGATGGAACTGAGCTCATGTTTCCTATAGTGGGAAGAATCTTAAAATATTTAGGAAGTAGAGCTTGCTCTCTTCTTTGTATAGTTTTCTTTAGTTGTGTGTTTGTTTTTGTCATGTGTTTGCTTTTGTTGGTTGTGTGTTTTCCTTTTTGTCACCCTTGTTTTTGACTCTGTAACCCAATGGATAGGCACATGTAGATCTAGGATTCTCTACCCTTAAGCTTCACTTAAAGATAGTCCCCAGAAAGAGCCAGCTATTATCCTGTAAAATTGACAAGGGAAATTTTACAGGTGGTGACCATACCAAATTTCCGTTCTGGTCCCCCATCGAGGTCCCTTAGCATTCGGAATGGCATAAAATCCCTTTCCGAGAGAATCTAGTTTTTCAAACTTAGTCATTTGGTCCTTTTTTGGTTGGGCGCAGTTTTTATTCATGCAACATCAAATGAAATTATGCCCCCTCCTTTCCTTTGGCACATCCTTTGGAGTGTCAACATTCCAAATGTTGCACCTTCCCATGATACGCCTTTCAAGCTTGCACCAAGGCACATGTGCCATCTTTTCGACATAAAAATGTTGCGCCCCTGAATGGTGCGCCAAAGTGCTAAAAAAGCAATGTTGACAGTCCCAAATCCGTGCCTAGGGCACAAATATTTTCATGTTGGCGTCTACCTAGGTGCACCTTACAAAAATTTGGTGGCACATTTATTGCACCTTTTGCTATATATAGGCGCATCCGACCTGTCATTTTCACGATTGAAAAAATGTGAAAAAGTTAATTCCTCTGCACCTATCAGAGCTCATGTCAGCCCCGTGTGTCACTTTCCATCACATTCATGGACCCCGCATCGTTTCCTCCATCTTATATATTCCTAGTAAGTGGCCCTTGCTCTTCTTGTGTTGTTGTTGTGGGGTTTTTGTGTTGTTTTTGAGAGGTTGTTATTATTAAAAACAAAGAAAATGAACCTAAGAAGTAATACAACCCCTGCCCATTTTGTAAATCAACCCACCTCCAAACCGGTCTTACCCTCCTTCCAGATCTACGGCCTAGAGGGCCTTGTCTCAAAAATGAATCCCTGACCCTCCTTTGCTCTGTTCCCCTCACTGAAAAATCTTAGTTGAAAGAGGCAAAAGACCCCAAACCTATCAAAAAGGGTGAAAAATCCAAAGTTATTACAATCTAGAAACATAGGTTTTTCTTTGGCACAAACACCATCATTGTTACACTAAACACAGTCACACCAAAGAGGCACACTGTCCCCACCTACATTTGAATGTCATGCAGACCTTTCCTATGCCACGCCAAAAGCTAAAACACTGGCACACATTCCCTATATGATGCATCCTTTAAACCCGTTCCCTTTGGCGCATCATAATGTTTTGCAACATGTATCACATATGCACCAATGGCGCATCCTGAAGCCTTGTAACATTAAATAAACTTGCGCCTAGATAAAACCCTTCATATGGCATAGGCACACATACATTGACACCAACATCTGAGTGTTTTGTGTAATCTTTCCATGCCATGTGCCCTTTTGTGTTGTTTTCTTCCATGCAACATCCTCCTAAAGTGCACCTTGCTTTTCTAACCCTGCAACCTGCAATAGAATTATGCCTTGCACCCAGAGGCTTGTAAATTGATAACTTTTCATTCTATAAAGCTTTGATGGATGATTTAACAGCTAACATGGCTCTTCTATGATGGACTTCCCTGATTCTTCTTACAGATCAGCAGCTGAACTCAGATTCACACATGTCTTCATCAAGTAAGAAGCCAACCAAGTCTAAGGGTAAGGCCAAACTCACAGAGGAAGAAATGAAGTACAAATACCAAAGGGTCAGGATGCCCGAGTCCCTTGCAGAGTGTGACCTAGACATCAGGGATTCAAAACTTGGTCATATTGATATGGAGGACTTCTGGGCCAGAACTAAGAAGGTCACAGGTCAGTCCATGGATGGACAAATTGGTTGGCAGTGGTTTACATTTCACTGTAGGAATCCCCGTGAGTGCAGTAAACAATGAGTTCATGATGGTGGTGGGTCATTGTTATAATAAGGACACTAGATGTGTCGAAAATGAGAAGGGCAAGGTAATAATCAACCTCACTACCCAAAGACTTTGAAATCATGTTGGGTATCCCCCACCACAGCATTTTGTGGCAATAAGCCAAGAAGACTGCATAAAAGCATGGAATGAAAATGAAGACAAATGCATGCAGCTTATGAATGAAGTATATCTAAAGAACAAGAAGGTGATAACTAGGTGGCCACAAGTTATTCATCGCAGTGACTTCTCAGAGGAGCTGAGTGACACCATCACCTTCCTGAGTAGGGTGTTTGGGCTTCCTGATGCCCATTACTTTCACAAATGGATGCTCAGATACTTAGAAACAATGAGAAAAAACATTCCTGATCAACATTTTGAATGGGTGGAGATTATCAGTAGCACCATCTCCGAGTAGCTTCAACAACTCTCAAAAACGGGAGGTTCTACATGAACTCCTACGTGGTATACACTGTTGCCTCTGAAAGAGACTACCCAACACTGAACCAATGTGGGGTATGGCCCCAAGTAAGAATATATGAGTATTATCTAGAGTTGAGACTGGAAAACAACATCGCACAATTCAGCAAAATCAATGATGCCTTCTTCTATGGCATCATCTAGCCTCTTGAGGCCCAATATGACTCACAGTCAGACAACCAAGAGCGTAGTTATCGCCACAGAGAAGTGGGGGAACTATTAACAAAATTCCCCACTTTCACTTATCTCAGAGCCGCCAACTTCTTGGGGGAGCCCACCAAGTTACTGAGGTATGCAGGACCCAAGTTGATCCTATTGGAGCTATCTAGATAGCTTATCACATACCACAAGAAGTGTCTAAAAAGAAAGAAGGGTGGAACTCCATTCCCCCTCATAGTGGGCAGGTACACCTGCACTTCTCATAGCAAATCCTGAGAAATGTTTGCAGAGCTGGAGTTTCTCAACTTGAAACATAATTTCCCAGCAAGGCCAACCTTTGATCCTTGCAATTGCCTTCCAAGGAAAAGCTCGATCCAATCCATGTCCCACAGATCAAGGATATCTACATCGATCTATATCACGAGGTCGAGCTTAGAAGAAAGGATCACTCCCACCTGGCCCTGGTAGAGATCATCCAATATGGTGTGGCCATTGTCTCGAAAGGTTTCCAAGTGACTGATCAAGAAGTTGATCAGGTCTATCTAGATATGGATGGGGAAAATTGGCCATTTGCCGAGATAGATAGAACAAAGGCACCTCAGACTATTGAGGAAAGGGTTAAAGGAACTCTGCAATGCACAGAGCATTGGTGCAGGAAGAACGGTCTCATTTACCTTGGGGTAGACTTCACCATGTCTCCTTTGGGTGATGCACCGCTAAGCCAAAGCACTTGCCAAAGGGCAAAGGGAAAGACAAAGAGGGAGAAATTAGAATCAAGCCTTTGCTCAGGAGCAAGCTCCCGAGAGTCCTCCTTCCACTGCTGAGCAATAGGTAGTAATCCTGGTATCCCTTGAAAAAGAAGAGGTAGTAAGTGTTCCATCGGGAACATCCACTCAGGATGTTGCCACTACTATAACTATTGAGGTCCTGTTGTCCCCTCTTCCACTCCTCCTTCCCCTCCTCATGTCGCTCAAGCAACCACTCCTTTGGTTGTGTCTTCTGCCCCATCTTCTACCATCCCCCTTCCTCTTTCTCCATCTTCTCTTCCCTCACGGATCTATCCCCCAGCATTTCTTCCCTCATCTCTCAAATCCCTTCCACCCCCACGGTTTCCTCTCCTATAGTGACTCCTACCCCTATGAGTGTTGGAGGGTTGGCTTCTTTATCAATGCCGCCACCAAGTGTCTCAACACATTTCCCCTTGTTCACTGTAGTTGCTCCTTCTTCTACCCTCATTTCCCCTCCTTCCTCTAGTCACACTCCCTTAAGTCTAGAATGGATCTCCAAGCACCTGAGCCAGCATAAGAGGAAAGTCCCCATTGCACCTATGGACTTCTCCGTCATTCCAACAAAAGGAGCTAAGAAGAAAAATCCTATAACCCGCTTCTCTCAGAGCACTTCAGGTGAAAGGGTTATGGAGATCGCATACCCTGATCCCACAAAGGATAAAAAGATCTGTCTCCTACAGATTATACAGTGACATAGGTCACAATGGGAACATCCTCAGAAATCCTGTAGGGAGAGGCCTTATCTGCAGTGGATGCCCTTTGCAAAAAGCTTCAAGAGGCAAAGGATATTGAAATAACAGAACAAACATCTTCTCCAAGCCTTGTAGAAAATGGGCAGTGCACCTCCTGTAGCTGCCACCAAAACTCCTAAGGCCCTTAGTCAGGAAAAGATAAATGAGTATGCCAAGATTAGTGAGAAAGGTATGGCAGTATCCACCTGGAGAGACTAGATCCTCAAGGATAGTGAGGAAGTAATTATAAAGTTCACAGAGCTATATCAAAATATTGATCAGGCTAACAAGGAACTCTAGGTGATTGTAGGACCTATCTCCGAAGAGTTGGACCATGCCAGGTTACAACATGAGACATTCCAGAAGATGCTCAACTACCCAGTCGATGAATTAGTAAAATTCGGCGTCTTCGATCACCCAAGAGCACCCAAAAAAGTCCTTGCTACTTTGGACTATCGGGTTGACCAGATGGAATTTGTCTTGGAGAAAATTGATAAAATCAAGGAGGAAGCCTTGGATGCAATGCATCAAATGGAGTAGATCGTCCTAAGGATGTCTTCGGCTTGCTCACCCCATCATACACCTTGAGGAAGGTAGATGACACTATTCAAATCTTCAAGGAGATCACGTCACAAGGTTTAGGGTCAGAAGCCACTTTTGATGTAGAATCTATCAACAACCTTCTGGCCTGCCACGATTTTGTTGGATACCTGATGGAGGCAGGTAATGAATACTTCAAGCTCCCAGAGAGACTCAGAGATGAACGGGAGACTTGCGAGGTCATCAATGATCACACCAAGGGTCCCGCTCAGGATCAACTTCAACTGATGATTAGCAAGTTCATGGAGTATCGTGCTCAATTTCACATTTCCTCTCCTGAGCAGAAATAGGATACTCCTTTCCAGCCGCGGGACGACGACAAATAGGCTCCTTCCTCCTAGGATTGTTCCCATTTTTGTAAAGTATTTAAAAGTATGTTGGCACAAATGATGACATCATCCATGTTGCACCATGAGATGTTGTCATCCACCAAATTGCCCCAAAGTCAACAGTTGACTTTTAGATATTTTTGTAAATATTTTGTAAATAGTTGTTGGTTCCTTTTTGCCTTCTTTCTCCTTCTCCTTCTATATATACTTGGATACTTGTTGTATTCAGGTGGTGGACATTTTTTAGATGAAAAATAGAAGTGAGAAGGAAAAGGCTTTGTACTTTTTGTAATAGAAAATATTAATACAGAAATTAAGACTTTGTGCTCAATGGATGTGTTATATGCATTAGATCTTTCTTAAGTTAGATCTATGTTGCTTTTCTATTAGATCTATCTCTAATTTTTTGTCATTTTCTCATCAGTATTGCTTTGTTCGTTTATGCAAGTAGGCTTGGCTCTGTTTACTACCAGCCCAAAACATAAACCCTCTGACCTTTCTGCTTTGGAATTCATTTCTTTTCTCTCTTCAGATTTTTTTCTATCTCCATTCCTCTCTTCATTCATTTTTATTCTTAATTGGAAATACCACTACTGGGACAAGATCCCAACCCCTCAAGGCAAAATATTGTAGGACTTACACAGATTCCTGCTGGTAGAATAGCAATAAACCAGTTTCACTATGTTGTCTCAAAGAGGGGCTATGCCCTGCACACTATTGGCATGTCTATCCATAGATCTACCCTCCCGATAGATTTTCGGACCAACACCTCCCAGGTGCCAAACTTTACGCACCATGGTTACCTTAGTTACTGATCCTTTCAGATGTCACCCAATCAATTCATAAGTCCCATGCACCCAATTATCACATGCTATACTGGTAGTATCACTGATAGATTGAGCATCATCAAACTGGATGACTCCTTCTATAGGGTGGATGGTCTCTGGATCTCTTATGGAGCACACATATATTCTATCTAGGACTTCCTCCCTAAGGGGTTCAATATAGGGGGTGGACTTCCCATCAACCAATGGTATAACTACCTACTCTTCCTTGTTTTCAAAGCTTATGTACCCCTTGTTAAATTGGAGATCTGCATTATTCTTATAGCACCAAGGGTGCCTAAGTAATTTTGGGAGGTTATCTACCTCGGCAAGCACCAAGATTTCAAAATATCCAAAGAACTTAGTCCCATGTATGGTAATGGTCGCATCCTTCAATACACCTATGGGCATTGCCTTTGTCTTATTTTCCATATACAACACATTTGAATATGACCGTAATGCACATCTTCCCATTTGATGCCGGCATCCATAGTGAGAAAATTAATCTCCGTGCCTATGTCAATGAGGATGTTGCTAAGCAACCATCCATTCACTACAGTGTTTAGGGTAATCTCTTTGTCATAATCAAGGTTGTGAGGTAGGAGGTTTACATGTAGGATCTTCCTTTCGTGTTCTTAACCAAAGGCATGGTACCTTTTCCCTCAACCATGCTCCTAGAAGGGGAATAATATTATCCTACCTCAACATTTTACACACCTCTTTAACCTCATATAAGTCACCCCTTGGTGCTTCTATGGTTCTCCTTTGCTCATCCTTTCTAGTCTGCTCTTTTAAGCATTGTATTTCCCCTTGTAAACTCTGAATTACTTCCATGGTTTCCTGGTAGACTTCTTTCTAGTGATTTGGATTTGGATACTTCCCATGTACTACTTCTTCCTTGAAACCAGAGGTATTTTCCTAGGTGCTTCCTTTGCACGCGTGGATTCCACCCTTGTTGTTACCATAACAAGTTCTAGTTCGATTCACGTATTACTCACGTAATCCAATTTGTGTCATCCTTCTTAATACTCACCATGGTAGCACCCTTATCATTTCGATTCTACTAACTCATACGTTTGTATAACTTTTGGCACTCTTCGTACTTATGTTTTTTTCCACACCAAGAACATTGTAGAAGATCCGGACATTCGTGCCTATAATGGTCTTTGGCTCCACAATGAAAACATGTCCCACATGGGAACTCAATTCTTCCTCCATGGTTACCCTAACCATGAAATCCTCCACAAAACCCTCTTCCATGCACACCTCCATCTCCACGCTCTCCATACCCACGGTCATCTAACTTGGAATCATTGGCAATGCCGATCTGCACACACCAAGATTAATTACCTCATGAATCTGGTCAATCAATCTACAATCATTGGTGTCATGTGTGGGTGAGGTACATATATTAGAATAACAAGATATGTTTTTACAGATCGTGTGCTACAATAAGGGTCATCTACTTGCATCATGGTCCTCGTGACATATTTCACAATTTACCGCTACGACACGCACCACCTTCTCGAGTACATATCCCACCATTATCCTTTATGTGCCCTTCTACATTACAATCCATGCACCACATCCCTCTGTGAATCTCTAGAACTATGTTGGTAGATAATTTCTCCAATTTCTTAGCCATGGCAGCAATTTGAGCCTCTAGAAATGGGCTAACACCAGTGTCAACACTACCAACTCGCCTCAAAGACTTAAAGCAACTTCCAACACTTCGTAAGTCCGTGAATGTTTTATGAGATAAATCCCTCCTAAAGGGTGTGATCAACCTTCCAAAAACCACCGAGCATGTTGTGATGGGTGGATATCATAAGACAGCTTTATATAATAGAGTTTTAAAACATGCATCATATTCCCGCACACTCTTTACCATTCCTTGCTGGATTTCTTTGAGAGAGCCAATGCTCTTCTGTTCAAACTCAGGTATGTGGAATTCCTCCAAGAATGCATTTCATATGGTGGTATAATCCAAAATAGTTTGATGAGGGTCATACTTTCTATACCAACTATGCGCATGTCCTTGTAAGGTCATCTCAAATTAACTAGCCTTTCGATCCTGGGTTGTGATTCCCTTCACACGCCATAGCATCTCACACTTATGCACATGCTCCATGGCATCTTCTATCCCACTATAATCTGGTAAGTGTAGAGACATCTTGAAAAATACTTGAAGAGGTGGTTGAGGCCCCTGCCCTCCTGATCTAGTCCCTTGGTTTCCTCCAAAGTGTTTCCTCCTCCACTAGATCCACTAGATCCTAAACCCCAGCTCCACCACTTCCACCTCCAGATCCTCTTGTGTTAGGTACAAGGCTTGTGTTTGTCATGTAGAACACTCCCGTTGTCCCACTGAATTGTGCACCGAAAGTTTGTGAACTAGTACCACTCCCAGTCGTATTTCCCCACCACTTCCTAACATGCTTCCAAAACCAGCTGTATACATGCCTTGCCCAAACATTGCACCAAATACCGAAATATTGTGTGAAGCCATAGAAGTCCCAAATCAGAAATTATATGTTTTAGGCACCGATCGATTGCTTTCACTGAAATCAAATGGATCGACTGTATTTTTCCCTCATTCAAACAAACCAAGTGCCAAGGTTTGATCACTAGGTGGGGTCAGATGCATGCCAATGACTCTTCTTTCTCTACGTGACGGACTCTCATCAGAATCCGCAAGGTTTTCTCTCCCACGCTTACCAAGATGGGGTACCACAGACTATTTGGGTTCCACATCCTCCGTGTGAACCTCAAATCCTTTCCACCAAGTCTGGCTCCATAACCCACTTGTAATATTACACTATCTATCGATCTCCTTTTCATGTGCTTCGTTATACTTGAGTTGTCTCTCCTCCCTTTCATGTTCAGTTGTTAGATCATCCATCCTTCCCTAACCTAGCTTCCTCGCAAGCACTCAAGGTGGTTTAGCCGGCCATACGAAATGCCTCTAAACCCATGGTTACCATCAAGATTTTGATCACAAGGGGAATAGTACGTAGAAATGATCCCCTGGGCTCTTGCAAGAACTCAAACTCAAAGCAACTTCCTGGACAGAATATGTGGAAATGGCATATTTGAAAGTGTAGCTAGTCAATACTACCTTCCACCAATGATCTATAGCATGGGTCCACGTTAGATCATCATCTTGCAAGTTATGATAGGTTTCTTGGGTCCAAGGGTGTGATTTATAATGCCAACCTAATCTAGGTGTATAAGCCAAGAACCATTCAAATAACTCTACTGGGAAACAGTAGAAGAAAGTTTCATACAACTCATGATAAAGAGTGTATTCCACCCATCTTCACATATCAAACCCGGATCCAGTACTGAATCTCTAAGTGAATCCATCCTCTATTTTTTTAAGCCAATCTTCAACACCATCAAGTGTTAAGCACTCTGCCATCACTTTTCACACAAATCATGATGTATGCCATGTTCCACTACAACTTCAAAAAGAGGTCCTGGCAATCAAACCAAGATGTAGTCATTTTTTCACCCCACAAAGAACAAGGGAACCTCATGCGTTTCGGCCTATCACCCAGAAGGTGCTAGGCACTCACCCGAGGCACACGAAAGGGATTTGAGTATCTCTTTTATGTGAGTTCAATGGATGGCATGCTCATGATCTTGACTTAGTGATTTAAAAGACATGAAAAATCTATAGAGCTTAAAACAACTTCTATACCCTTTCATTCATAATAAAAGAAAAGTGCACAATAGAAGTAATAGAACTAGGAAGTTGTAAATCCACCATTATACATAACATTCAAGTAAGATTCATGATTATACAAGAATAGAAGTACAATATAAATATACAGGTAATATAGAGAAAGAGTCTTAATACATTTGTCATGGCAACCTTATCACATTCATTCATAGTATTACTTATAAAAGATTACAGAAGGCAGATCGTAGTCATGTGCCATGTGGGGATCCATACATGTATTCTCACAAAACACCAATTTCATTCCCTATATCCCCATTACATCCTTACTGGAATCCTTTACCCATTTTCATCCCATAGTTCTCACAAGTAATTCTGCGAGCTCCACTACCTCTCTTCTCTCTTCTTTTTCTTTGCCACGGCACGTGTATAAATATGCCTCTCGAGCTCTAACAAACTTCTCTCAGTAGCCTCGATTTAGCCCCAAGTGTCAAGGTGTGGGTCACCGCAGCGCATGCCTCTCTATGTCATGATTAAATTTTTGGATCTTTCTATCGCAGGGTATATTCCTTGCAGACACCCCGTCACTAGGTGGAACCTTATCCAAACGGAACACGTTCTTCATGTGTCCTACCAAAAAGGCCAAAAATGGCTAAGTCTTGAATTGTTCTTTGCGTGGTGTGCTCCTTGGTTCTCCAAGAACCCTTTTTGAATCCTTCTTTACACGCCTTCACTTCCGCACTTTATTGGTTCCACACATGTTTACGCGCCCTTAAGATTTGGAGGCTATATCAGGGGCCCAACAAATATTCTTCTCATACATTGATGCTCCTCACGGATAGTTTTCTTGCAATAATAACACTTACGCTTTCCTTCTTTTCTTTGGGCTCGGAAGTCAAAGTGTTCATGTTAGGCTTGGGTTGGGCTTGGTTGGTATTGGTTTCCTTCTTGGATTGTTCTTTTTCTCTTTCTTCCATTCAATTTTCTTTCTCTTACCATTAATCACTACAAGGGTATGTGACTTGGATTTGAGAATCCCTATTTAAATGATATTTCCATGTTCTCGAATGAGTTGGGATGAAAAACTATCAAATTAGGTAAATTTCCAAGTACTTCCCAAGGAGCATTTTATGGCTTGGAAAGTCAAAACAAAGACAGTAGTATTAGGGATCTATCTTATAAATAATTGATAAGATCAATCGGGAATCTTTCTTCTCCACTTTACATGCCTTTAGAAGGAATCTAGTGTGGATAAACTTCTAGAAGAAGGCCTATAGATTTTTAAAGTCGCCATGGCTTAATCCTAGTAGTTCATTATTTACCTCATTCACTTTCATTTCATCTTGCTTCCCGAACATATCATCAAGAACTTTCTAAGCTCCATCGCGTGTTAAGGAAATTTTGATATGGAAGAACAAGTTGGGAGAGACATACATATAGAGAATACCCAAGGCTTCATCGTAACAGTTAAACCACCTAGATATTTTTGGTTCATCTTTAGTTTTAGTCTCTACTCCTATGGTGATGTGTAATAAACGCTTTACGACAAAATACCATAGCAATTTTATATATCCATTTGAAGAAATTGAATGGTGTTAGCAAAATTATTGAAGAGGCATACATTTTCAAAAGATAAAAAGAAGGATTGAAAAATGAAGGAAATAGATACATGACCAACCCAAAATAATATTATCACCCCTAATTGTGGAACTTTATATTTTTGTGCATTAATTACAATAAAGTGCAAATGTGTGTCATGAAATATTTGGTCACTCACCTTAAAATCAGCATAATAATTCATAGGATCTGGATATGAAAATCATTATTTTTTTATCACAATAGTTCATCACTATAAATAAGCACAAAATGAGCTGAAAACAAGAAAAGGGGAGAAAACATAGTCCTATGTGAGAAAAAAACATCACACATCGTAACAGAAACCCCCTTTCCGCAAGATCATGCAGTAGACACACTCACTAGTATGTAAGAAATAACAAGGGTAATACAAATAAAAAGGTCTCAAAACGATTCCAATAGACCTCCAAGACACATAAAAATCTCTCGAAAGGCCAAACAACTAGGAGGGATGCTACACACTAGCAAAAATGTATAATAACACTAAATAATGCACTTTTAGTTTTCCCAATCAATCTAATTTTAGAGATCAAAAGGGATTTAAAAAGTTACAATATCATTATAAATGATTAAATACCATTAATTAAATTTAATTAAATCTCTAAATAATTAATTAATCCCTAATTAAAATACTATCTCCCTAATTAGTTAACCACCTTTTAATTTAAATACCACCTTTTAAATAAATATAAGGTCCTAATTTAAAAAATTAAAACCTAACTTTTATTTTTAAAACACCATTGAAACCTTACTTTAAAAGACCATTTTACAAATGCCGTCTCTTTACAAAAATGAACTATGTTTTAGAAAAAATGGTTTCAAAGTAAGAGGGGAAGGTTTAAAAAAATGTGGGATATGGGACAAGGGTGACTAGTCAACATGGTGACTTAGTGGGATGAGTCAAGGATGGCACAATTAGGGATCAGCAGCTACGTTGGCCATGTTGGGTTGAGAATTGAGAGGGGGTTGGATAAGGATCATGAGGCAAGGTGATTCTCCAAGAATGACACAACAGAGGAGACCCAACGACAACTACACTATTCACAAAAAGAATAGAGGTAAACGGATGCAACGAATCGGGCTTGGCTTGTAATGCACGATGACACGCAAAAAGATAGAGAAGGGTGGAAGCATGTGAGGAAGGTCTATGGAATGAACAGGCCAAGGGAAAATGGTGGGGTGATACCAAAAATATGCGTCCATGGTCTAAGTAGGGTTGGAGGATGCATGTAAGGATAAATAACAACATGGCCGGGGCAAGAACTAATAAGAAAATCCAACACGTAAAATCCAACCCAAAACCAATGCAGTATAAAGAAAGGCTAACTCACCGAGAATAGTTAGTAACACAAGCTCAATACAAATCATAGTATAACTCATCAAACCAAGGTTTAGCATGACTTTCCAAGGAGGAAAAACACCAACTCACCTAGTTTATCTAATGCACCCAATTCGTCAAGATATCTAATAAAGGGGAGAGAGATCACCAAGCTAGATAGAGTTTAGATGAGTTAGAGAAAGGAAGGAGATGAGGCAATAGGAAAAATGGAAGAACATTAGGAAAAGTGGTAGGGGAGGCCCAAACAAATAATTTTTCAATAACATTTGTACTTTTAAATGAAAAATAAACTGATTAAACCATAAATAAACCTACCTCCAAAATCTTGTTTCCCTCCACATTTAGTTGCAACTAGCTAAAGTTGACCGAGAAAACCCAAACTACACATGCACAACTAGAAAACCAACAAAAACACTAAAACAATATTATTAAACCGGTTAGACATATTCCAAAAATGAATGAAAAACTTACATGAGAACACGAAAATCAAAACTAGAATTAATTAGAAACAAAAATAAATGATTGCACAAATTCCAAGCAACTTCTCTCATACCATGTGAGATTTTTCTACAAGGATCAATAGGTAACCCTGTGTAAATTGAAGTGGTTGCACTCTAATGGTGATGTGAAATCTTTAAGTAATCGAAAGAAATCAAACAACCAAAGAAAATCATGCGTAAGGTAAACATGTCTTCTCATTCTCATATATCAAGATAAGAGTGTACATATAGGAGTGTTGTGTAACTCCCATGCTTCGACAATCATTCCCTCCATGATGAAAAGAGGAGTTATAATTCCAAAATGGAATGTAACATCTATGACACCATTGACACATATGACAATGATAGATTCTATGATGGAATCTTCAATGTGTCATATAACTCCTAATACCTATTATCTCGCTAAATGAGATGAATCACCACGTGATGTGGACAAGACTGAGAGTGCTTGACGAGAAAATTCATACATACCAACATCTTGATAGGTTTTATTTCCTCTTTATTTCATTTGCATGATCACTCTTTTTGACAATTTCAACTATCCTTAAATCTTCTTTGACTATCTTTATAGGATTAGACTTCTTGATTTCCTTGGATGTACTTGGTTCCTATTTGGAAAACTTATCATCAAAAACCTTATTGTCTTGAACAATCTTACCCTATTTAGATGCATCGGGATTCTTTTTGCTTGAGTAATCATAATGACAAAATCTTGCTATATGACCATTATTTTGAAAATTGTATCACATAACATTACTCTTACTTCTTGAATGACATGAGCTAAGTTTCCTTCTACAATTCATGGCCTTATGACCATATTAATTATATGCATAATAGTATCTATTAAAGGATATTTCACAATAGCATGAATGATCATTTCTTGATAACCTTCTTTCACATTCTCTTTCCCTATGACCAAATTTATTACAAGCATAACAATAACCATTGAAAGAGTAACCATACCTCATTACATTTGGTTTTCTAATAGGGTTAGACCTATTTTATTTTTTCTTCTTAAATATATTAGAATCCTAATTGTTCTCCTTCATGCCTTCATAGGTACATGGACCTACCTTGTTATCTATGTAACTCTTCTCCAACTTCTCATAGATCTTCAACCTGCTAGATGTTTTCTCCACCTCTGTATTCAAGGACCTCATCTCATCTTCATATCTGATGTAATCTTATTCTTTGGATTTTATGGAATCTATTACTATCCCAACTTGATATTCAAACTCTTTAATTTCCCGATCATGCTCAACATCCATAAAACAAAAAAACAAAATTATTTTTTTATTAGATTAGGTAATAATTAGGGACTGACTCCCAAGGTCCATACATCAAAGGATTACATCGTGAAAGCACCCAAAAAGAGAGAAAAAAAGAGATATGGCCTGAATGAGTTAAACAGGATTAACTCATAAAAGAGAATGTCTAGAAATTGAGCCATAAGATGAAACATAACAAAACATTCTACTTACTGCATAAGCACACAGATTCACCAAAAGACAACAAAAAGTTCATAAACATAAACTAATTTATCTTTTGACATTTGAGGGGGTTTCCTGAAGTGCAAGTGGGATCCTCTTAGTTGTGCTCATGCTCCATCTCCTTCTGAGTCTTCACCCCATCCTCATCATCGTAATTGTTGATATAGAGTTGAAATTTCCTTTTCTTCAGTCCCTCTTCCACTACCTCCAACCGAATCTGCATATCTTTCACCATCTTATCCAGCTCTAAAACTTCCCCTTATGTTTTTTAAATTCATTGACCAAGCACTCCAAAACATCATTCTTATCTCTTAGACACATCAATGTTGTTTCAACATCAGATGATTTTCCCATTTTTTTCTTCAAGGATTTCCTCCAAGTTGTTAGACATGATTCAGAAGGACCTTTCTCTAATACCAATTGTTGTAAACATAGTGACTCATAGGGGTGAATCATATATTCAAAAAAATTTACTTAGTTTATCTCAACTTACATACATCATTCAAAGCATCCATTCAACATATATAATCAATGTGATCTTATTAATTATGACACAACCATCCATAAGAGCATGAAGCAAGAGAGATTAAAAGAATATAAGATATAGAGTGGAAAACCCTCCGGGGAAGAAAAATCACTAAATATATACATATATGACTTAATACAAAGGAATATTATGAATATTACACATCACAAAAGATTTTTTTAGTGAGGCACCAACCCCACAAGTATCATCAACCCCTAGCTTAGTAGAGACCATCTCTATAAGGAGGATACTATCCCCCAAGATGACCAAGCACCAACTCAACCACTTGAATATAAATATCACCTCTAAAAAAATTCTCAAGAACTGATGATGGTCAATCTTTCATCTCCTTCTACTCAAAACTCTCTTAAACTGATCTCTCGCCTACTTCACTCATACTTGCACCATTTAGTGATGATTACATATAATGACCTTAAAACCATTCTTATCTTCCCTTCTCATCTTCTCATCCTCTTATTTTCTCTACTATATATCCCTCTCACCTCTTCGACACTTCTATCTAACTCGGTCACAACTCCATACACTCTACTCTTATAACAAGCTCAAATGAGAAAACATAACTCTCTTTTATCATGAATATTATCATAAGTCACCTTAGCTTATAAAATACCATTAATTTTGGTCATTCAAAACATTAAAAATAGTCTTGTTAGTCATACTAACCACATAAAGAGACCATATAGGTCGGAATAACCCTAACAATTCAAATTTACACAACTAGGACTAAAACAAGGTCTTCACTACAATGGTAACATTATGATATTCAATGTCACAAGGTAGAAATATCATGACTCCATAATATCTATAAACTTCACTAACATATTATAATATCCTTAAACAATAACAATAACTTATGTAACCTCCATCTTCATCATGAAACACACCAAAAGACAAACATCTTTTATTAGGTCTTAAGCACCTAATTTGCACTCTTCAAGAACAAACTGGTTCAGAAATCTCCTTATCTTGACACAAGTAACATATCACTAGAAATATTTCATCCTCATTTAATAGACACAACTCATAACATCCTCCAAATTATGGAATTAGGTCCCAAAATGCTTCCTTGACTCAAATTTATCGAACCTTCTTTCGTCTCAACAACCATTCTTGAGTTAATTAACCTATAACACCTCCTATTAAACTCCCAAACACCACAAATACATGGAACAATTCATGAAGGACCCCACCAACATTCTAAATAACTCACATGCATATCACATTCTCAAAATTTCACACTAGCATACTTGTTTCTTCAAACCTTCTTGACAAGCCTAATAAGGTTAATTAGGTCATTAGGGATTACACCAAATTACACCTAATCTAATCACACCATTAGATAAATCACATCATATCAGACTTGTAAAATATATCCATACCCAAATAATCTTTCTATACCATGCAAAACAACACAAACCATCTCACACCTATAAGACTAGTTTTGCACCCTTTAGCCCTTTAGCGATACCTCAACTTAGAATAAATATATCACTCATTTTATCCACTGAATCTATCCAAAACTCTTCATGAACACTTAAAATACATCCCAATATTTCTTCCAAAATCTTATTTCATCATGACACCTGCAACACATGCTTGTACCAGCAAATATTAACAAAATAAGGGATTCAAGAACTTCTCACCACTTCTAGAACTTGTAAATGCCACTCAATAGGAGATCTAAAGAGTCCTCAACAACCTTAGATCATCACATTATATTTTTTAATCAATTTCATTCCCATACTCTTCATATTTTACCTATCAATCTGAAACTATGGTTTAAGAAGGTTTTAAACCCACTTTCCTTCTTGACAATGGTTCATAAAAGTCTGACGACCAAATGAACCCATTCTTCTTAAAAAAACCTTTTTAGCTCCATGCCCTATCATTCAAAAAAGGCTCAGACCCCCATGCATAGTACACACATGTGGTTAAGAATTCAAACTTTCTAATTGAGCTGGGAATGGTTCTTCTGAGATCTTGGTAGAGCTCAAAATATATTTTCATTCTCTTCCTTCATCCTCATGACCTAAAACTATTCTCACACCTCTACAATAACCTCCTTTATGATATCCAATTCCCATTTATTCCTTCTCACCTCTATAACTCTCCATACACCATGGTTTTCACATGCTTTCTTGTCTTATCTTAAATATTCTTGCTTCAAATTACCTTCATCATGCATTAAACACCGGAAGTATTGCCTTGTACCTTTCACACATGTTGTGTAATGTCATAATGCATTTCACATGCTCATATTGAATTACCTTGTCCTTATATACTTCATACCTCATGACATACATACACTAGGTCTAGGATTAGGCCTATAATGACTTGCTTTAACCCATGATTCACACAAATTATCTTGTTATTCACTTTTTGGACACTCAAAATCTCGACACATCATTCTAATCATGTTAGACCTCATGGAAACCTCTAACCACCTTTATAGCACACTCAAAATACCACACAACACTTACTTGCATGAACCATGTATTAAACCATGGATACACTCCTAGACATCATTTTACTTAACCACACTACTAATCAACCTTCACTCTCCTTGATATATGACACCTCATCTTGACTGATATTCCACCTAGACACCCTTTTCCATACATACAACTTGACATCAATGATAATAACAATGACTTATTGTGAACTAATTAGACACCATATCAATCTTCATACAACATCTAAAGATCTTACAAAACACATGTTTTCTTGAACCATGCATCAAAATTATGTAGTCACACCTAGACACCATACAACTTCACTGATGCAACACTATGTGACAAAAATAAGGGCACTACCAATCAACTCTGCATCCTTCTCTATTATTAGCACCTCATGTAGACACATATGTGACCAAGACACAATTTTCCATCAATACAACTTGACATCAATGGAAAAAATAATGACACATTAATAAACAATATCCCCCTTTGTCATTGATGGTAACCATATTTAGAAACATTGATGAAAACCAAACATGCAAACATCTTCGTGACACTCTTTGTTTTTAGTACACTCTCCCCCTTTGACATATATGACAAAGGCTACTATATCATATTGACATGAAAATAAAAACAGCAATACACACAAAATTACTTACAATATCACCCTTGGTTGGTAGTCATATTCTTGAATTCAACTACTCTAGATGATCTATAGACCTATTCTTCAAACATGTTCATTTCTCCCCTTGAAAAGATATAGACCAATTTTGGTCTCATTCTTGCTATAGATCATCTTCTGGACCTGAACCTCTAAGAATCATGATCTCTATTTTCTTCACCTTTGAATTTCTTAACAAATATGTTTAAAACCATCTCTCCTTGAGATGAGACATCCTCCTATAGCTCATAGACATCACATTCAACCTATTACATACCTGTTTTTTCATTATTTCCAGCCATGGAAGTGAATTCCCCTTGGATCATTCTCTTTATAACTTTAGAAACATAGTGGAATAGGTTTGTCTCCTTCAAAGTGCACAAATTTTCTCATACTAAGCATAAAATATCACACCCATCTCATAAGAATAATTGAATCATATAATGGAAAACACATACTACCTTGAAACCTTATCCATCAACTAAATCTCACCTTTTGATCATTATATATATATGTAGGTCCTAAACACTTGTTCTTCATGCACATATCATATATACAAAAACTTGGTTACACATACTTTGGTCCTTGATTAAGCATACTACATGTAAAACCATCACATATATCTCCCAACTATCTCACCATTACATCTTTCCCTTTTAAATACTATCATTTACCAAAGAACATGAAAAAACCCTAATGGTCTCCAAACATCACTATTTACATTCTTGATTGAATACATAGTCCTTCTAACATTAACACTAGGCCTTGTCATGACATAAATTGAAATAAACCAAGAATTAAATATAGCCTATAGAGAATATCTTGAATCATATTTTTATCTCACTCCTTTAATATCATGCAACATCCCTTCATGTTTTTGATGGTTTGATCAAGTAATCATACAAAAGTAAGTGATTATTATTTACGTGTCCTTGTAATAGTATCTTCAATTCTTTCTTCATTCTTATCAAGCATGTCACCTAATGCCCTACCTCCTAGAACTGATGATAAGCTTTTTGTATACCTTTTGAAACAACCAGCTACTTTATCATACCTTTATCAACCTTTTTGAGATAAGATACCCTAATTATACTTGTAATGACATGTATTAGGTTACTAGTATTTGTTCATGGAATACTTTTTGATAATCTAATATTCTTTATACTTAGGTATTCAAGACACTTCTACATAATAGTACATACTTAACAACATCTCCATAGCTTATCAATATGATTTAACAAGAAATATAAATGTTATAATATTATAGAGTCACAAAAATTAATAAAGAAATAAAGTGCATATCGACCTACGCAATAAGAAATTTACATTTGAAACCCTAAGTGCAAGAGAAGGGATAAGGTACTTAGATGATTTCATAATTAAACACGGATGTTGCTGAAATAAAGAACTGATAAATAGGAGGAGGTCGTGTCACAAACAACCCTAGAAAATTATGTGATGGTCAAATCTTCCTAAACTAGGACACTGGATCG
This sequence comes from Taxus wallichiana var. yunnanensis, assembly GCA_018340775.1. Taxonomy (NCBI): domain Eukaryota; kingdom Viridiplantae; phylum Streptophyta; class Pinopsida; order Cupressales; family Taxaceae; genus Taxus; species Taxus wallichiana. The sequence continues at coordinate 448,082,900 of CM031238.1, forward strand.
GTCAAGGGTGCCCGGGAATTGTAGACTACTTCGGGCATCTGTGACTATGAAAATGGCCGAAAGTGAATTTTATAATGTCACTTCTATGTCTCTTCCTTCGTTGTTGATCCCCGTGGGTCGCAATATGCCCATAGAATTCACATGTAACCTGCAAAGATAAACAACACCTACAAAACCCCAAAAACATCAAATCCTAAAAATAAAAACATGCAAATGGGGATATAGACTCGACCACGATGGTCACTCAATTGAGTGAGATTATGATTTTTTCATTTCACTACATTTAAAATTCTATGTATTTATACATGGTGTGTGTGTAGAATCACTCCTAGGTGGCTCTTGTACAATATACACTCAATAGTGAGAAATAGCTAGATGTAGAAGATGTAAATAAATGTGTGCATGGAAAAATGAACTTCCCCTCCTATAAAGTGTATGCAGAATAATGTAGTCCCTTGTCCCTTGAATGGATACTAGATGAATTCTTTGATTCTCTTGAAATGATTTTGGATGTAACCTTAGGTGATAATAGTAGATGCTTAGAAGTTGGTACCTTATTATGATCACATAGCTTTATATTTATATGATTCCCTTGTTTGATTTCTATAATTAAACATTAAAAGGATGACCATAAATAAAAAAATATTCCCAATGGCTAAAAAGACCCAAAATATTTGAGTAAGATACAAAGGGGTTGGGGGCACCCAAAGGGATGAGGGCACCTAGGTGCTAGAATCTTGGCTGGAATCTAGTTTCCATACCTAGAAAATCTGAAGTAACAAAGGTAACACTAAGAAATTGGGTGTGTAAGATGAATACGACGACTAAAAAGAAAGAAAAGAGGCCAAAGACAAAGTGATCAATTATTACTTTTATCTTCTATGAATCATATGAATAGTAGTATGTTATCAAGACCTATAAATGTACCCAAAGTGTGTTATTTAGTGTCTACATTTTCCCCACTTTATGTTGTTGAGAGAATGTTTGATATCATAAATTAGATAAGAGATGTGTACCTAATAACTATGTACATCAATGATGAAAATCATGTTGAGGAGACAAGAAAAAACATGGAGTGATAAAAATGAAGCATAGAAGCTAGAGAAGAGGAAGTGACCCTAGGGGTGAAAAGCATACGTGTATATCTCATGTTGTACATGTTTTTGATGTCATTTCATGTTTGATGATGTGAATGATGATTCCTATAAGGATGGACCTAAAAGAGAAGAGAAAAAGAGTATTCAAATATGTGTATATGAAAAATACTATCCAAATATGTAAAAAGTGTGAAACAAGATGTAAAATTTGAAAATAAAATGTGCGCCCGATCTATGATGAGTGAAAGGATAGAAATGATCCTGAAGATGTTGTAGAAAGATTTTTTTTTGGGTGATCTCATGCCAAGAATGAGTTTTTGGGGTGATCTCATGCCATGGTAGAATAAGTTTAGGGAAAGGTCTATTTTTATTCTCCAACCTTTGACCGCCTCCCGAAGATTTATACACTCGCTGCAAATGTTGTGTTTAAATTTTATCAAATTTTATCCATTTCAATCCAACATGAAAATAGAAAAGAGGTGAAAGCATGCATGTTGATTGTTGGAGGACTTTGTCTCGTATTGTTAAAATTGTTATATGTTAGGAATTAATAGTGTTCCCATTATTAATATATAGGTTAAAGTTGTAATGTGAGTAATTATGTTAATAATTATTATTTTTAGTTAGTAATATATTATTGTTATGTAACAATAATATATTATTGTACATAAATGAGTAATTTTTTGAGGAAGTTTTGATTTATGAGAGTGTTGTTAAGCAGCCTTTTAGTTTATAGGAAGTATGATTCCTATATATTTGTAATCACATTTGATGAAGAATAATAGAAGAAATTTTGTTGTGTAAAATCTTGATTTTTCCCGTCATTTGGTACCATATAAGTTTCTCCTATGGTGTATTGATTTGTTAAGGAGAATACCCTAACCCATGGTTGCCCCTAGATGACGAGGCATTGTGATAGTCTTATGTTAACATAGATCGGTTCTAATTTTACATGATTAAAGTTTATTTGTTAGGATTAATTTACTCATTTTTAAATTTTGTATGCGGTATATGGAAGCACTCAAACATATCTATTAATTAAGGAGTTTTGAGACAACGCAAGATTTTTAGGAGGTTATGAAGGAATTTAAGGCACTTGAGTGGAGATGAAGAAAGGACATTAGAAAAGGACTACAATTTGCATAACATATAAGTTAATGTCGTGTGTATCTATAATTTTTAGTATTTCTTGATGCAATAGCATTATTTTTGGCACTTGGATTGAGAATTGTTACTTGAGAAAATTTAATTAGTTTATCATCCAAGCATAGACAAAGAGGAATTGAAGCTTAAGGTCCATTGGTGATCTATTCACAGACAAAAATGCCTAGTGATATTTGTGCATGCATTGAATCATTTCCAATTGCAAACACATTACAATAGAATCACATTATCCATTCAACTTAGCGTGTTTACATTGGTTCTGTTTTGCATGTGACTAGTTTACATCTCTAGAATTTCCATCCATCTCGGATTAGGATTTACATGCTTAGAGAAATTATGTCCTCATGAATGTATTCGATCCATTTAAGAATAAGTTCTCTGATCTTGTTTTCTCTTCAAATCTTATTTTTTTATACAATGAATACATTGGAAAATTTTAAAGAGTTCTCAACACTTTCATGTACATGTATCTCGGCATTGTCTCTTCTATTGTTGTATTCAAACCATTTACCTTCAAATTGGATTATATTCCTTATATAAGAATCAAATATCTACATTTGGATGATATGAAAACTACAACACTAAAGTTTTGCATTGACACATCACTCACCCTTGAATCTTCCTTTAAATAATCATCCTGCATGTAGTTCCACAAAATAAAGGTTTGCTTTTATACATTTCAAAATATTCTTTGTGTATAATTATGTCACTACAGTTGCACATTGGATGCTTAATAAGAGTTAAGTTTTCTCATTTTTAATTTCCAAAAATGTCGATGGGTTGAATCCCGTAGTTAGAAAAATATGGGGAGATGTTTTCTAAATGTCAAAATTTTAAATAGATCCAGTATTATTAATATTTTTAAAGTTGAGAGGCCATTTTGTAAAGGGAGCATCAAATTAAATAGAGGTGGTATTTAAGATGTTTATAGCTCATGTAATCCATAAATTATGTGGCATCATGTCATCATTGTTAAAGTGTTGTAGGTCATTATCGAAAAGTTTGAAAAAAAAAAATCCTTAACAACGCATTATCATTATGACGTCTAATATGAGTTTCATGTTCACATTCCAATGAGCTAGCAGCATCACATCGGAGGATGGAGGAAAATGGAGGTTAGAGGTCAATCAGTGACCTCTCGTCAGTCACCAATGATGGGGCCACATAGATGATTTGGTGACATTTTTTTTTTGTATTGTGTGTTTTCATTATGCTTGTGTTTTTTAGAGTTCATGTTTTTAGTGTGTTGGTTTTCTAAATAAACCCCTTTCCATAATTTTGGGGAAGATTCATGTTTTTAGAAAACTCACTTTTAGGGAGCAAGAGAATATTTTGAGGTAGATTCAAGGGATGGTTATCTAGCTAGTGCCAAGCTTGTGGATCTTGGAGATCCAAAATTCGGGTGCTAGGGGAGGAAGGGAAAGTCTCACAGGAACCCAAAGAGGAAGGGAACATTCCTACATAATTTGGATTGACACTATGCCTTTACGAGGGTAAAGAGATAATCTATGGAGTTTTTACCTGGTCTAAGCAATGCTTTTAGGAGGTGGTTCAACTTCTTCAAATATGGTTCTTCATCATGTTCACATTAAGGGGGTAAATATTATATATTAATAATGTTTACACTAAGAGGGTGAATGTTATGAATTAATAGTGTTCCCATTATTAATATATAGGTTAAAGTTGTAATGTGAGTAATTATGTGAATAGTTATTATTTGTTAGTAATATTTTTTTATAAGAGGTAAAAAAATGGGTTGAGGGGACCCTACCCCAAACCAAATATGAAATATCTCATAAAAATAGGGCCAAGGGAGTACCCATTTAAGCCCCATAAGACCAAAAATAAAACTACTTGCTATAGATCAAAAATCAAACTTAAATACCAAAAGTACCAAACTAACAGTAAGAGCCTGAAACTAACAAAACCAAAAGGGGATCTTACCTCCAAAATGCATAACACCATTCATTATTTAATTAGTTATCCCATTGTATGCATGCAACCATTCCATTCATTGACCAAGATGGCAATAGTGGACTTCTAGTACTGATAATCAGGTTCAACAATCTCCACTTTAGGCCCAGATCCTTCCTTTTCTTTTTTTTTCTTTGCAATTTCCATGGAGTGAATCATCTCTGCCAATAGTTTAAGATGGTGAATGGTGCTCTTGACATTGAGGATGTGGACATCCCTAATCTGTAGAATGATCTCCTTCATTTTCAACATTTCTTTCTCCATGAAGACATCTCTCATTAGCATTCTTTAGTTGATCACTAAAGATAATAGTCATGAGTTTATCTACCTTTTCCTGAAGCTCCCTCAAATCAATGGACACCATGATAATTTTATGTCTATTGATATCAGTATCCAACCTACAATTTTCAAAATCTTTCGAAATACAATAGAATTGACCATTGTATACGATCTTTGAACATATTCTTTTGTGCAACTTTGAGAGCATGCGGGTTCTCAATTACTTCTTTCATATTTTGGGAATAATTTCCCTCGAGTTATCTCAACCTTATTTACCATCTTCTTTCCCTCTCCACCGGTAAATTGGTTCGCTTTATCCTCCTTTTTTCCCCGTAATCAAAGCTAACTTCAATATTCTCCCTTGGTCCCAAGCCTCACTCTCCTTACTCTTCTTCTTGACATTTTCTTTGGCCAGGCTTGACCTAGTCCTTTTTGCCACCGATTTCCCCATTTCCTCCATACAAGTGAAAACAAATTTGGTTTCGAGATCTCATTTTTCCCCAAATCTTCTTGATTAGGGTTCACTAAATTAGCCCCGAATTTTTCATTTTTTCCAATGAGAGGTGTGCCCATCTTCAACATAGCTTTAATAAGCCCTTGATGTAACAGAAGGGTAAAAGTTCCTTTCCCAACCTGTGTTATAGATTTGGCAAGAGAAATATACAGATAATTTGGAAAGTTGTAGTCTTCTATTCCTAACATGATTGAACATAGGGAAATGATACCCATAGACAACTTTATATCTCCCTTCCAGGGTTATGTACGACATCATTAACAGAGTTATTTCTTCATAAGTGGAGGAAAATCCTCCCTAGCATAACCATTATGAAGGAGTTTAGGGGCACCCTTACCTTGCATGAAGCTATTAATCTCAAACTTGTAATCATACTTAGGTTTGAAAATACATCTTCCTTCCAATGGAATACCTGTCATTTTAGCAATAAACTTTGGCGAGATAGTGAAAGAGAAATTCCAAACATGAACATGGCCTTTGTTCCAAGTTTTAGCCACAACTTCACTAATATCTTCATCAAAGACATCAAATATTTTTAAAAATTACATCAGACCTTCCTCATCTAATAACTCATCCACTTCCTTCAACATAGTAGGGATCGTGCCAAGTTTACTTTGCACCAAGTCTCCTCCCATTTTACCCCTATAGCTCTTCTTCTTGTAGTGGTCCTACAAAAATTGTCTATTTCGGTAGCTGGTTTTACAAAAAATATGCGGATGGCTCAAATAAATGAGGGGATTTTCCTTTTCAATCTAATCTTTGGGATGATTGGAAGTTATTTTTAGCACGAGTCTAGGAATTATCATAGCTAGATACATCATCCTAGAGGAAATCTCATATTTATCAATCATCATTCAGAAGATATGGCATTGGGGACATATTCCCCTTCAATACTATGAATTATTTTAGCTTCTAGGTTGCTTAGTTCCTCAACCAAAATAAAATATAAATCTTCCAACCCCTTATTTACAAATATATCTGTCAATCTATTTCCTTCCCGGTAGATATGTTGGAATGATATTTCATTAAAAGAAGACATTTTCCTTTTTGCATTTTTAATAAAGTCTTCAATAGATAGAGAAAAGGTATTTTTTCCTTTCATACAGGAGATTATATTCAGAGAGTCTCCTTCCATGATTAGGAACTTAAAACCTCTCTCTTCTATAAGATTAGCTCCCGAACATCGTTGTTCCTCTGCAACATGATTAGTTTGTAGACCCAAATTAAATAATTATGCAAGGATAAACTTACCTTTTACATCACAAAACACACCTCCTCCTCCAGCCTTTCTAGGGTTCCCTTTAGCTGCTCTGTCAAAATTTAGTTTGATAAAACCCTCTCTGGGATTAGTCCATCTTACCCCTTCTCTTGGATTAATTTTCTTAGGTTGGGGATCATAGGTTAAGTTCTAATTGTTTATGATGTGTTTTTCTCTATCCATAACTTCCACTTTTTTTCTTTCGGATGGAGAAAATTTTTCTAACAACATGTAAGCATTTGTTGAAAATCATCCTGTTGGGAAGTTTCTTACCTTTGAAAATCCTTCTATTCTATTCTTTCCATACTTCCCACCACAGATGTCTAAGACTCATAATCCAAAGATTTTTCAGACCTTGACTTATGAATGGAAATTTCCATTGAATCCAAGTAAATTGAACCTCCTTAGGGCTAACCTAGTTAACCAAAAACAAACCAAGAATAGAAGATAAAATTTGAAAAGAAAAAGAGCATTCCAAAAACAAATGGTTTACCATTTCCAAATTCTCTTCACATAGAGCACATCTATTTACCATATGAAACCCTCTTTTGGTGAGGTTTTCAACTGTAAGAATCTTATTTATCACTATAAGCCAACTTAAAATATTGACCTTGGGACCAATATTCTTGTTTCATATCTTTCCATCTAATAGATCTTCCTCACTAGTCTCCTCCTCAAATAATAAAGCATAAGTTGATTTGACTGAGAAGATTTCATTTTGTTCTTTGTGCCACACTATTCTATCTTATTCCTCGTTGTTATAAGACACATGGTTTTTTAGGAATTCATTGAGGATATTTGTGTGTTCTCTAAGATCCTGCCTGTCTAATTCCATATACTTCCAAGTTTGAAATCTCCCAAGATCTGCCATATAATTGTTTATTTTTATCCCATATTTTTCTTCTAATTGTTTTGAGATTTGGGAAATTTATCTTCAAGTGTAAAGTTACCAGCCCATTTGTCACTAGAACAAGATTTTAGTACCTTTTCCTATTTTCCATCTGCTTCCTTTTTCCACAAGTTCCTTTTCCCAATTAATAGCTTTCCATATACTTGACCCATTGAAGGAATCCTGTTTAAATATCCATCACTCATCATCTCGCATCCACCCAATATTTTTATTTAAATTCTAGTCCACACCCCATCTTCATTAGTTATCCTCCATCCAATTTTGGCTAGAATGGATTTATTCATTTTAGTCCAATCTCTAAGACCTAACCCTCCCATATTTTTTGGTTTATAAACCCTATTCCATGCCACCAAAGGGATTCTATCTTTACTTTCTTTTCCACTCCATAAAAATTGTCTTTGAATCCTTTCAAGTTTTTTTCACAATTTTCCCTAGGAGTTGATAGAGGTACATCACATGCATCAAGAGACTTTGAAGGGAAATTTTAAGCAAAGTGATTTTTCTAGGTTGAAATAGCAGATTTTCTTTCCATCTAGCTAGTTTCCTCTCAAATATTTCAATAAGAAAATTCCACTCACCACTAAGAGGTCTCTTATCCCCTAGAGGCATACCTAAATAAAAGGATGGAAAGGGCTTAATGTCACATTCCAATATTTTAGAAATCTTCTTACATCAAATTTCCATAGTGTTAAGGAAAAAATGGAGTTGTTTCTATAGCTCACCAGTTGTCCCGAAACCTCCATGTAATCATCTAATAGCTTTTTAAACTTCTTAGCTTTCGAAATTGATGCTTCCCCTGCAAAAATAGTATCATCTATGAAATTTTTATGTGATATACTTTTCATACCCCTATCCGGAGATATTCCTTTGATGGAGCCATTACTGATTTCTACATTGAGTCTTCTACTAAGGGAGTATGCCATGATTATGAAAAGAAAAGGGGAAAGTGGGTCCCTTTGCCTCCAACCTTGTGTGTTGGGAAAGAAGCCACATGGCTTCCCATTTATAATAATGGAGAACCAAACATTGGAAGTAAAATCCTTAACTAAACTCTGAAAGGAGGAGTCAAATCCAAACTTGTTAAGAATTTTATCAAGAAAACTCCACAAAACCCTGTCATAAGCCTTAGCCATATCCAATTTGAGAATCATAGTAGCCTTTTTGATAATTTTAGTTGAGTGGATCTTCTCTTTGATAGTAATGATCCCATCTTGATTTTTTCATCCCAAAATAAAACCACCTTGTTGTTCGGATATAATAGATGGAAGAAGCAATTTTTGGCAAAGAGCAAGGATTTTCATGAAAATTTTGTAAGTAGTGTTACAAATACTTATAGGTCTAAAGTCTTTAAATTCCATAGCATTACCACATTTCAAAACAAGGGATAGAAAAGTAAAATTCATATCCTTAAGAATTTTTTTATGACTGAAAAATTCTTCCACTGCTTTGTAAACATCCTTTTTATAATATCCCAAAAATGTTGAAAGAAGAAATCTTGAAAACCATCTGGTCCAGGAGCCTTATCAGACTGAGATGTTTGACTATAAATTCAACCTCCTCCATGGATGGGGTAGCTAAGAGAAGTTTTTTATATTCTTCCGATACCATGGAAGGAATGCAATCAAGGAAATAATTCTCCTTAGCCAAGTTAGGAACACTTTGATTAGTTAGAAGGTTTTTAAAAAAAGAGATGGCCTCTTCTTTTATTTCTTCCTTCTCTTCCAAGAGAATCCCTTATCTTTTCTAATTTTATTTATTCTATTGAAACTTCTACGCTTGAGGGTGGACAAATGGAATAATCTAGTATTTTTATCCCCTTCTTTGAGCCAAGTAATTCTAGATTTTTATCTTCAGAAAGTTTCTTCCTTAACTAAAATATTGTAATATTTCGATATAATAATTCTTTCCTTTTCATAGTCTTCCAAATCAGCTTCATATTCACTCCTTTCATTCTACCTTTGGAAATTTTGTAAGTCTGATTTAATTTCCACTTTCTTCTAGAATATATTCCCAAAACTCTTCTTGTTCCAATTTTTAAGATTCGTTTTGACATTCTAAATTAATTTGGTTAATCAATACATCGTTATTCCCTAGACCTTAAACCTTCACCATTCATTGATGATATCTTTGCATTTCTCACTATGAAGACAATTTTTTCAAAATGAAAGGGGGTTTTCCTTTTGGTAGGGTCCTTAATCATCAAAATAATTGGGTTATGATCTGACCCTATCCTTGGTAGATAAAAAAGGGATATATCATGTTTTAACCATTCCTCTGAAACCAAAACTCTATCTAGTCTCACTTGAATAAGTTGTGATCCCGCTCTTTGTTTGACCAAGTGTATTTACTACCCTTTAAGTCTATATCAAGAAGATAAGAATTTAGAATAAAATCATTAAAATCCTCCATTCTAATAGTAAACTCTTGAGAGCCCCATTTATTTTCTAAGGGAGAGATAGGGGTATTAAATTCACCCATCATAATCCAATCAGAGCTAGTGATATGATATTTGAAAGTAAGAAGATGTTACCATAATTTTTTCCTTTCTTTGTGAAGAGTAGGAGCATAAATGTTGGATAGAACCCATATTTTACCATTTTCCAAATTTATCATCATCACATCCATATGATTATCTATTTTTAATAAGAGAGTGCCCTCAAAATGGTAGGATTCCACACAACAACTATTCCTCCAGAGGCACCATTTGAACTAACAAAAAATCCTTAGAATTTTTCCAAAATAATTTACAGGAGTTTAGGAAATTGTCATCTTTCATTTTGGTTTCTTGAACTACTAAAACATCTATTTTTTATCCTTCTATCAAGTCTCTAAGAACCCTCCATTTAGCAGGGTTTTTAAGCCCTCTTCCATTCCAAGAGATGTAATTCATTTTCTAAGATTGGGTTTGTTTTTCCTAAAGACCTTCTGGTCTAAAAAAGTTTGTTTCCCTGAGTCTATATCCTTCTAAGTAGTTCTTTTTCTTGATTCAAATTTATTTGGTCTACCTTGTTTACTGTTAGGAGTCTCCACATTGATTGGGTTTTCTCCCCAGGACTTCCCTTTACTAGATGGAGTTACTTTGGATGACTCACCCTTTTTTGTTGATGAAGTCACTTCTCCTTTCCTTAAGTGTTTTGTTTTAGAAGGTTCCCCCTTTTTTCCAGAAGATAATTCCTCTTTCTTATCTTCCAGGTCATTTTTTAGAATTTTTGAAAATTCAGGATTTCATCCGATGAGAGGTTGATCAAATCACCTACTGTAATCCTCTCTCCCATTGAAGCAAAAGATATTTCATTTTGTTCTTATCCATTCTATTTTTGGATCTATTCCACCACTATTTCTTCCATAACAAAATCTACAGGTTGTTGTTCACCCTTGTTTCCATTCTCCATATTTGCATGTCCATAAGTTTTGTTGTTTGAGCCAACCCCTTTATTTGAGGCAAAGTGCTCCATCTTCCTTGCATATGGGGAGTATTTAGCTGGTTGTTCCTTCTTTTTTCCGTGATCTTTGAATCAGACATTGACCAATTTTTTGATCTCCTTCTATTGACAACCAAAGTAAAACCATCTTCATCCTTTTCGAACTATTTTAGTTAGAGTTATCATAGGTTACTCTCTTTCTTGGATTCTAAGAGGCTTATACCCTTCATTATGATTCTTAAAAAGACCTTTATATGGTCTGATTACGCTTTACATAATCCCTTTTCCATTGTCTTCTTTTCCTTTATTCATGATGACTATAATATACATTTTGGAAATCTTGTACTTACAACTCTGGGAAGACTGTCCCCAACCGTTGCATTTGGTACATTTTTATAGAGAGATTTCCATTTCAATATTTTGTTCCCACATCCCTAATCTAGACTTTAGCTTGATGTTATTAGGGATATCCTAGCCTGTGATGGTATAAGTACAAAATCTAGCACAAACAAGTCTATTCATGTTCGAGTTGCATTATCTATTAGTACCAAGTGAGCCCAAGGAGTTATCTATTCCTCTTAAAGTATCCTCATGCCAAAACTCTAGAGGAAATTTTGGAAGGCATATCCAAACAGGGAATTGATTCAAATTCTCTTTTTATGGATTAAAATTTGGTTCCCATCTCCTAAGATACCAGCCTAATTTTCCTCAAAACCAAGGGCCTTCTTCCAAAACCTTTTATATATCTTCTTGAATGATAAAGTTAAAAAGAAAGAACCCATTTGTTAGATAACTTACCTCTAGGTTTCCTTTAGGGTTCCATTTATGTTTAGCCCATCTTTTCACAACATCGATATTTGGTCTACCTCCCAAAAATTTCCTAACTTAGAACTTTGTTAAATTTTTATGTAGTACTATTTAAAAGTGAATTAGGGATTTCCATTACACATCTTGATGCCTCTTTGACCACCTAAAGAAAAAAATTTTGGCATTTCAAGTAGTTCCATTTTTAATTCTATTCGACCATTAATCTGATGCCTTTTTACGAGATTCCTTTTCCTTGGCATCATCATGTCCTTGGGTCTCCCTATCTACTACAGGGCTTCTAGCAGACTCCTTGGATGCAAGAAGGATTTCTCTACCATCGCCTTCCTACCCAAAATTTTTCAAAACCTCATCCTCCCTCTCTTTGGTCGCTCCCACTCTCTCCTCCAATGCTCTCTATTGCTTATTTGATAACAATAATATATTATTGTGTGTAAATGAGTAATTTGTTAAGGAAGTTGTGATTTACTAGATTTTTTTTAGCAGTCTCCTAGTTTATAGGAAGTATGATTGCTATATATTTGTAATGACATTTGATGAAGAATGATAGAAGAAATATTTTTTTGTAAAATTTTTAGTTTTCTCATTGTATAGACTGCTAAAAATATGTTGATCTAAGAAAAAATATGTAATTGCCCCGGTCATAGGTTCCCATAATTTTTTAAAAGTGCCCAGCACTCATGTATATATCCGGTGTTGGCATTTGTACTATACCAAGACCCAAATCATATTTTGGGTCGTTCTCGTATCTAAAGACTGTGTTGATTCTATATTGAATTATGTTATGTTATAACTATGAGTTTTTGTATGGGGTGAATAATTCACCTAGTGTATGCCACCATCATTTTGGGTGCATGCAACATCACTAGGAGAATGCAGCCCAAAGGAGGACCCAATATACATATAAAATTGAATCCCTATTGGGGGAGGAATGTGCTTAGTAGAAACCAAGGCACATGTAAACATAGTGTCTAGGAGACATGTGTTACTACAAACAAGAGAAATACCTATGTAAAAGATAAAGTGTAAGCTATCAATCAAGAAGACAATCTAGATCATAAAAATATAGTTACAAACATGGTACATCACTCACAATGTCATGAGACAATTAGGGACAAAGTGGCAAAATAACACAAGTAGTGAACAAGAAAGACATAGGAAAATCCCAAAATAATGGTATACAATGGAAGATAGTAGTAAGAAAATAGTAACAAAAACCATGGTATAAAATAGTTCCTGAAAAAAATGTTTCAAATGAAGCACTCGTTAGCATGTTAGAAAGATAAGAAGTATGTCAAAGAGTGTATAAGCTGATATAGTAGTTTTCTAGTAATAATATGAAGTGGTATAAAATGAAACAAGATCACTTGTGATGCGTACAAAATTAGATGCCCCAGGAGCCGTTGTGGGAGTGGTAAGAGGTATAGTGCCAAGAATCTATATTGCATGTAATTATCTATTTAAAGTCTACATTCAAAACTATAAGTCGAGTGAACATGCATGTCTATCTAGAAAATATAATGACATAAAATATTCATCTAACATAGTAAGCAAAGTGTAACATGTGAGCATAAGTAAACAAGAACAATGTGTAACCAAGATATGTAGTATACTATGAATGTGTGAGATGGGATGATATGCAAAGTGAGTGTGATAGGAGCAGTGTTCCCCCAAAAAATGTGAATGCGTATACATGAGATGAGGTTCATATATAAATGTCCCTTTAGAAATTAATAATGAAACATAAAACAAGAATGCATCATCATGAAAAAAATTTAATATGCATGATAGGAAGATATGATCGATAAAGCGTAGAGCATAGAGAGTGAGTGAGTGTAGTGAGGTTCGTTTAAAATTTTGACCCCGAGCATTCTATTATGTGTTGGAAATCAAGACACTGAGATGGGGGTGAATTATTGTTTGCTCAAATTTTACCTCATAATTCAATTCACTTAATCTGCATCATCAATACCAAACTAACATCCACAAGTAGATAAAAAGAGAGATAACACATATATTCCAAGTTAATGTGGAAACCTAAACTAGGAAAAAACCCACTGAAACCAAGAACTATGCTTAGGACAAAATTTTCCTATATTTGTTACATTGATTTCATGGTTGAGCTTCAACTCAACCTAGAGCTACAACTCCAAAAATTGACCAAGCAGCCACTCGATTCAAAAACTTCAACCCGTCAGAAGCTTCAACTCCCAAGTTTGGTTCAGCAATAACTAACCTTTAGTGAGCTTTAACTCACAGGGAAGCTACAACTCCCCACATGCTAAGCTACAACTTAAAATTTTTCACTCGGACATATTTTTCTCACACAACTGATGGTGACAACTAAATTATCTCACTCTCTTCTCTTCTCAACTCTGCTCCTAATTCACCTTTCTTATGATCATCTAATGAACATCCAGTCGGTGTTATGTTAGGATCAAATTCACCAACATCTTGATGTCATGTTTTCACTCTTTTTCTCGATAACAATCAATTCACGCTTTATCTCAATCAACTTGTATAAATTCCTATGTTCATGTATTATGAACACATATATCTCCTTTAATTTCTCTTTCAAAACTCTTAAACTCTCAGAACACCACTTTCTAGTTCATAACCTCCTTCTATACATTCACTTATTTTCTCACATAAGGATGGTCTCGCATTAATTTCTTTTATCTCTGGATTGATTTCATTTCATATGAATTTTTAAAGGTGGTCTCATTCATTCATCCATTATGTTTCTTTTTCAATAAAGCTTTCCTAACTTCAACTAGTATTGATAATGCTTTTCACACACACTACATTTTTTTTTCATTTCTCATCATCATTCATATGTGACTATCATATGTTTTTATACATAAAAACAACCAAAAATTGTTTATGTATTTTCACATTCATTCACTACTCATCACTTTCCCTTCCTTCAATTATTTTTCTTGAGTTCTCTCACTTAGATATTGTCTTTTCAAATTCTATTTTTAGGTCTCATATGCCCTTTGTAATTCTCAAGTATGGTTCAAGAAATACAAGGAGCTTACATGGTTACAACTATTAGATCCTTTTAGATTCTCACCGGACTCATGACTCTACAACTTCATAAGAGTAAAAACACAGGCTTAGCAACTCAAAAACATTTTAATTTTTTTGTGCTATACAATTGGACAAATCAGTCATTGTCATACATTTTAGATTCCTACACTATTTTTCCAAGACCTCTCTCTAAGGGCCTCCTCTTTTTCTCTAAACCTTGTTTTCTTCTTATATTTCCTTATTTGCTTATGGTTTAGATAATATTATTTAGATTTTCAACAAACTATTACTATCCAAAATTGCTCGGGTCACCATGGAATAATGTAGATGATTCCTCACAAATGGCCGCCAACTTTACTTATTGCCACTATGTCACTCATACGTCATCATGACGCAACCAAATTTTTTCTAGGTCATGTCACATTTAATATTATAATTTCCACATGTGTATAAGCATGACTTGGCCAAAAGACTTAATATGATAAGACATTCTTGAAATGTGCGAGCCTTTAATCATTCTCCAGGTGACATGTTCCATATAAATAGTTTATCCTTATTTAAATTTCACACGTACCTATCAATCAGAATGGGATATGGTATTAATAGAAAAATAATGTCTTTGGCCACATCAGCATAAGCACCATGCCTATTTAAATGGTTCACCAGCCCTCCCATTCATCACCTATCTTTTATAGAGCCTTTTTCTTTCCATTTTTGATCAATCATCTTATTTTTATGTCTTCCTCATCACCAACATTGGTGTTTTTTGGCGGAGATATTACTCATTTGGGTGATTTTTTCTAATTAATGGGGCCAAACAAATCCCTTATCAGGTATCTTTTCAATATAACAGATAGTGAGGTTGGACCTCTTGATAGTTCTTCCTAGAGAAGATGATTTTACCCTTTCTGCATAGACTATCAAAATTATGTGCATCATTTCCTCTTTTCAAACTCTCCATTTCCATTTAGTCTACCCAGAGTATCATATGAACACTAAGAAACTAAAATATCATTAGATTAGCCACTTCTCGTATGTTCATGAAAAATCTTGGAACATGAAGCCATCTTATTACAATACTACCTTATTGGCCATAGAGCTTCCAAAGTCATACTTGCAAGGTACCCAATAATGAGAATAATGACCTTAAACTCACCCGAGGAGGAAACAGAGAAGATTTTCTTAGCATTATAAATTGTTATGGATGAGGTATGTCTCATAATGGGTGCTCATACCCTTCCTTCAAGAAAATAAATTTCATGAGGGGAGGTTCTTCCACCAAACCGCTCATTTCCCTACAACTCGGCTCTCTTCTGGCATGAAGACCAAGGCATACATAAGAGGGGGACTTCCCTCTTTGACTGGTGAACTCAATTGAAATTAAAAGAGCTTACAAAAATTAGGAATGAGCCATGGGTGGGATTCCAAGAGCTACTGGAGAAGGGCATGTCATGGGGCCTAGTGAGTGTCATCTAGTTTTTAGTGCAATCACTCATGAGGAGTTTATCCAATGTAGGGAAAGTCTCATAAAACATCCTCTAATGGTCCTTGTTGAAATTGTGTCTCCGAATATTGACTACCAAATTTTACCTTTATAAATCAATATATATTTTGTAACATTGTTTATGTATGCATATATGTTTTCAAGGGCAAGGGCCCTAAAATAGAACCCCATTTTGTTCATAATATTTTTTTTTCTGAATTTCCTTTCTTTTCTATAAATATGTTACATGGGTAAATATTTTTTCATTAAAATCATTTCAGACATGTTGTGTACTTCCCTATTTTCTTTTCTTGCAATGAGAACAACCCCAGAAATAAAACATTCCACTATTTTGTTGCATTGTCTTGTATCATACACAGTTGCACATCATCATAAGAGATAAAATGGGTGTTCATTGCCTTTCTTACCCTTAACCCCTTAAAATATTGAAAAGAATAAGTTTTTTCTTTCCTCTCTATTTAAAATTGATGACCGAGCTCACAAAAAAATGCATGAACTTTGTCGAAGTAATATAAAAGAAAATCGACCCCCGAGCCCCAAATTTTTTTACTTTATAATCCATGTAAGTATATTTTCCTTACATTCTAGTGAAAACTACCTTTTTGAACATTTACTAGGCATGGACCAAAATTAATAAATCCCTTCCCTTATTGATATGGAAGTGAAAAACTAGACCGAACTCCAAAGGAAACTAGAATATTTCTAAGTTAGGTTGGTGACTCTTGAGATGCCTAGCCCTTGGGCCTTTAGGAGAAACTACCTTATCTCGCACAATACTAGCACTTAATAGAAAGATCCCGAAGTCCCAACCTTGCATCAAAACACACTCTGTCTCATTCATTAAATTATGTGAAAATCCAGAAACCCTTCTAATAGAAATGGGACCATTTGCATACTTAACCATCTGATTGTAGAAGACAAGATCAGATAGGATAAATACTCCCAAAATCCAACCCTTGTCAATTTTTTCTCCTAGAAAAGAATTCGGTGAGCAAAACAACATGAAAAAGAATACGGACACGTATGGGTACCAAGATGAGGTAAGTGTTATATGGTATCATGGGAGATTAGAATTGAAATATTTAAAATCTATTGAATATTGATGAAAAAACCATGTTCATCACTTAGAAATCTTAAGGAAATAGGAAAAAAAGTATACATACATGGAAATGATTTATATATACTTTATGGATCGTATAATTGTTGAGGATTGTGGAAATATTTTTGGAATTATTCTAAAAGTGGATATTTATTCATTAATTATTAAGTAAGGCTTGCACTTGATAAATAACATGTTTATCAAACATTGTCGATTTTGTATGTTATAGTTTATCTATTCATAAACTTTAGAGTGCGGTGGTTGCTTTTAAAAAGTGTTGAGATCAATATATTTCCTTGATGACTCTTGGTTTTAGTTATTTTTTGATGTTGAAAATAATAATTAAGGTTAATTATCTTATGCTCTTTAATTATTTATGGTACATCATGATTGTGAGTAAGTGATTCATGTCAATTTGTGTAGAATTGACCATGTATAATATTGTACATTATTTTTCAATTACAGGGGCGAAAGGAAGATTTGATTAATGAAGGATGACTTGCACGACCGTTTGTGATTATTATTATGAAAGAAAATAATATATTTACTCTTGATTGAAAATGAAATATTTATTTGAGATTGAAAAGTAAAATCCATAGGGCTTACTATATATTTGACTATTCCTAACAATCTCTTGTTGGCTAGGTAACATGTATTAAATTTTAGTTTAACAAAATTATGATATGATTAATAAAGCATTGTATTAAACTTCCAAGTATTTTACTATTATAAACTAAGTTTTATATAGATGTTTGAGAAAAATACTATTGTATAATATGTCTCTAAGAGTATACAGTATTTAGCAATAGTATTGTTATAAAATGACAAGGTATTAAAGGAAGATAAAAATGTACCCTTCTTTTCTTAAAAAGGGGAAAGGGTTATCATTTTCTAATATGAAGGCTATTGAGCCTAAGGTGTATCGACTGTCTTTGATATTCTTCCTTCACTACATAATAATGTAGCACATTTGAGTTATCAATTTTGGAATGATCATGACTTACATGGGGAGTGTTGAAACCTATCTTGTGTTCGAGAATGAATTGATATATAAGTAATAATGTTATCATTATAAACATATTGACTAGTGATTTAATCATTTAATTGGGTTTTACATCATATTGTATTGTGGATTGACATCAAAGAGTACATTATGAATAAATTTTCTATGTTATAAAAATCATTTAAAGGTTGATATGATCTAATAACGAGAACAATAAAGTTATCCAGAAGTACAACTTAGAAGTAAAAGAGACACATATAAATATATATGTATGTATGTTAATTATTGATTTACCTAAAGGTGTAACTAGATTCTGGATAATAATTAATAGAGAAAAAGTGTTTTCTTTTATAACATTCACCTACTCTTAGGGTGACCAATCATTTATGCCATGTAGAATTATTATTACAATACCCTAGTGCAAAAGTAACTACATTAACAAGGAATAAGTATGAAAGAACATTATGAATACTTGTCACAAGGTATTTTTGTACCTATTTGTATTAGGTGAATTAAATTGAAAAAGTAACTAGTAATGAACATAGGATTGAGTACCTAAAGAAATGAATAAAAGGATGAACCTATTTTGGAGAGATAGGTATGCTGATTTAATTAAATTAGTTTATGTGTCGAAAACAATCCAAATAAAATTGGTTCTTTTTAACATCTCGTGACACATAATTATGTGATTAAGTATCGATGATTGTATGATCAAATCACAATAATATGAATGAATTACATTTAAGGTACTTGGTGATCACTTGAAAAAGGTACAGATATAAATATCAGACCTAAGTAAACTAATTGACATTAATGATGTTTAATTAATGTTGTAGAAGGGTTTCAAGTCTTGTACTTGGTTGAACTAGCCTCATAATTAGAAGTGATATAGTTGGCATAATGTAATGTACTTATCATTCCTAAGAAACTAAATATACCTAGTATCTTTTAAAAGGACATTAATGATTACATAAGTTGATGAACAATGAACATAATAACTTAAGAATGGAAAATAATCTCAATACTATGATTGAGATGATTTTGTGGTGAATGTAGGGACATGTTTCATGTGGTTTATGTGTAGTCATGAAACCACGCTAGCTAGCATGACTCCCTAAAACTATTTCCTTAGTATTACAAAGTACATGATTGCATTTTCCGTCACCATTTCTCCGGTGTCATGCACGAGAGGCTACACTATGAAGATATGCATATTTATTTGAACCTTTAAAAGGTTTAACCAAATTATATGCTAGGTATATTATCTTGTAATTAGCTTTTGAGGGGATCAAGTAGGATCTCGAACCCTTGTAGTTGTACATGGTTATCATAGCTTGTCTAGTTAGATTCTAAACATTAATTAATTCTAGATTAGTTGGTTGTAAGTTATTAATCACTTTGAAGGCATCGGGATAATTAAATGGTTCATCGTAAGATAACTTAATGGGTTTATAAATCTTATATGTTGTAATTTAATTGTTGCATAATAAATTCATTGAAGTCATAAACTATACTAAAGGAGTAGTAAAAAAAATTCCCTAGTTGTGACGAAGTAAAAAAATGTGTTACAAGAGTTAAGAGGAAAGGGACTAAATTTTTTCTACTCTATAACAAAAACGGATCTTAAAGGATAAGAGAATTGACAAATGAGTTTGATCAACTCTTAGCAAAATGTGTGATAAGAGTGACGAAGAGATGAAAAAAGTATAATTCTTCACAATATAAATGTTAAGAGCGAAAAACTTCACAAAACTTAACGAAATGGGTGAGTACTCTTTAAAAATGAGTACTAAGTAAAATAAAGAGGTTTTAAAAATCTTCACAGCCCTTTACAAAGTGAATGTAAAGAGGAAAGAGATGAAATAAGGTTTATTGTGACCAACTCTTAACAAAATGGGTGATAAGAGTGAGAAAAAGAGGGTGTGAAAGGTTAACTCTTAACAAGATGAGTGTTAATAAAAATGAAGGAGGGTGTGAAAAATTAAATGTTCTTGACACTTCAAAAACTAATGTTAAGGGAGACAATACTTAACAAGATGAGTGTTAAGGGGAACAAAAAGGTGAACTTCGCAACACTTAACAAAATGAGTTATGTTAAGGTGAAAGATATGATTTAAATGTTAGTTTAGAGGACTCTTAGAAAAATGAGTGCTAAGAAAGATGAAGAAGTTTGAAAGGCTTTGTGACCCTTTGTAAGGTGAATGTAAAGAGGGAGAGGTGAAAGAGGTGAGTTTTCTCAACTTGCAACAAAATGGGTGTGACAAGAGAAGACTAAGAGACACTAAGAAAGATGTTTAATGCATAACAAAATTGTGTTAAGGGAAGAGAGTTACAAAATGTGATGAGTGTTCTCAACTTTTAAGAAAATTGATGTGTAAAATATGAGACTTAGGAAGATAATAAAGGATGTCAACTCTTAACAAAAGTGTGTTAAAAGAGGAGACACAACAAAGAAATGGGAGCACTTAAAGAATGAAAAAGTGAATGTCGTAACAAAAAGTGAATAAATGATGATGAAAAGGGTCCAAATCTCACAAAAGTGGAGATAAGAGATAAAGGGGAAGTGATTGATTAATGATCTCAAATTAAATAAAAGTGAATGCTTTAAAGAGATAAGTGAAGAAATTATGAGGATGTCAACAATGCAACAAAGTGATTGTGAAATACAACAACGTAATATGATGGAAGAGAGATATAGAAGATGTCACCAACTCAATAAATTGAATGTGAAGCATGATGATGTAAGATGATGGAAGAGAGATATAGAATATGTCATCAATTCAACTAATGTAATGTGAAATATGATGATGTAAAAGTATGGAAGAGAGATATAGAATATTTCTTCAATTTAACAAATTGAATGTGAAGTAAGAAAATGTAAGAATGTGGAATGCTCAAAGTTCAACAAGATAATGTTAAACTTAAGACTTATGACAATGAGATATCAAGGTGATTAAGAGGGTGCTTGATTGTGATAAAGTGAGTATCATGATGTCAAGACTTAGATGAAGAAGAATGAAAGTTCTCTAGTTCGAGATATGGATGTACTATGGGTAGAATAGGGGTAGCCATCTTGAAAGATTTAAGGTAGGTAGGGGTAGCCAGCTAGGGGATCGATAGGTAGAATAGGGGTATCTAGCGGGAACGTTATCGGGGAGTGGGTGGAATGGGTAGAGCTTATATGTTAAGGGTTTGAATCAAAAAACTTTGATTTTTTTTTTTGCAAATATTTTTTTGGTTTTTATTGTAGGAACACAAAAATAACAAACCAAAATTTAACAAGAACTTTGTTATTGTAAAACTGTAAATTGGAAAACAAACCCCCAAATTTATAACACAGCTAAATTTAGTCAAAACTAAATATCTTACTAAATTTAGAGAAAAATCATTAAAAGTAAATTTTATTTATTATAAAATTAATACCAGCTTCCTAAAACACTGCAAAACACCAAGTTAGTACATTAGAGGAATCACAAAATGGCTCAAAACAAAAATTTGTTATGATTTGAGTAACCTATGGTTTTTTCTTCTCCCAAAATCTGAAAACACGCTAAAAAAGTTAATCACAAAAATAAAGGATTGGTGAAATGTGAAGAAAAAAATGGAGAAAATGGGTGTGGTCTCACTTGGCATGCCAAAATGAATACAATGAAAAACAACAAGAATGGAAAGATAAAAAAACAACTACAAACCTCCCGATAACTTAATAATACAACCTCAATGTAATATTGTGGAATATTTGAGATGTGTAACCTTGTGAATGAATTTGGGTTCTCTTCAATGACCTCCAGAATGGGATGGACCAATGCTACAAACACATTTTGAAAGCTTCTAATATGTAGATATTGAAAGGAAAATTAGCAAAAAAATTGTTGTAAATCCAAGAGGATTTGTAAGAGGATGAACCTACATTTTATAGAGGCTAAGTTGGTTAGAAGTTAGTTGAAATTGGTTGAATGCACATGTTATTTTTATCAGTTGAGGGGAATGAATAGTTATGGGAAGAATAAATGGCATTTAGGGATAGTAAAGGAATTAAATTGCAGAAGTTGCATCCAAAAGGTGGTTGTACATGCAATTAAATTTCCCCACCTTTATAAGATTCTAGAAGTGTAGTTGACTAGACTGGTGAAGTGGATTCCATGTGGAGTTGATTGGGATGAAAAAGTGGAGTTAAAGTGGAGTCCAAGTGGCTGTTATAATGTGCACACTAATTAATTAATCATTTGTTTAATAAATGATAATTAACTTAGCTAATATGGGTACTAAGGATTAATTTAATTAATCCAAAGGGGTACAATTTTGATGACTAATCAATTTAATTAATCAGTCGTAAAGGGATGAACTATATTTTATTTGGATAATACTAAAAATGAGTGAGTGATTTTGGGGTATCTACATGTTGATCAAAGAATACATGTCAAAGATCACACAAAGAGTCCACGCGAGATAAGAAGTCCCAAAACCAAGGGTGCGAAAGGACAAGAAGGACCCACGTGTGAAAGATAAGTTTAGATTTGAAGACTTTTCCAATTTTGAGCATGAAGACCTATTTTTAGAAGGTGGCATGTGGAACACACCAACGATGCAGGGATGTATGCACCATGCATTGTCTATCTTTCGAGAAGCATATCAAAGAATTTTGTATGGAGACAAGCCAAGAATAGAATTGACACTTCAATTAACTACAAGAGGACTATAGATATCACACTTGCATGTGTGGCTATGCTTGTAAACAGTGTGTGGCTATCAATAGGATGCGGCCTATTTATGGAATAGATAAGCGGTGAAGGGCAAGTCCCCACCCTATATATATGATGTTAGGTACATAGTAGAAGTGTGTATGAATGTGTGAGGATGTATGTGTAACAGAGAATATACAGAGTGTGAAGTGTGCATATACACATATGACTAAATTATTGTATCAGATATATATGCATGTTGGTATAGATTGAAAATATTGTAAGGAGCTTATGTATTTATTAATACATGGAAGATATTGGCTAAATCTAAGTGTCATTCTGTGTGTAGTTGAGTAGTTCATGTTATAAATTCAATCATGATTATTGTTTAAGCTTGTTCTTTCATAGATCTGAGGGTAGCATGCATTGTAGAATGATCGATTAGTTATGAATATATATGTTTCTCCCTTCATCATGTTAGCATCCTACTACAACAAACCTAAAGAGGGACCTAGTACCTTTGCACACTTTGAGTGAGCGCTCGACCAAGGTAAAGTGATGTTCTAGCATGACTAGGGTGTTATCTGGTAAATTTTAGGCTACATCATTGGTTCTGTTGTCAGGACATCTTAGTCAATTGTTTTCGGATGGTTCACAATGAAGATGTACCGATTAACTCTAGAAAGTATTGAGGAATGGATACATGATCCGGAGGAAGAATATGAATGGAATTTCAGCAAAGGCATATGAGTTTAACGCATGCACTTGAGTAGAACATAATTTTTATGACAACTTATATGAGAGATTTTTCACTATCTTTCCAGTAGAACTATATGAGTGGCTTACTACTTATTCATCCTAGCGGAATTGGAGGTATCATGCACTTTTCTGGACACAGGAAGAATTTTAGACTCTTTATGATGTCGATCTGATCTAGACTCGTGTTGTGGATACGTGGTTTCATAGTGTTCTAAATAGTTATATTCGGAATATTCAATTTCGACGTACTCTTGCTCGGAGATAGCTAAATTCCAATTTTTATGTATCCAAGAGGAACATATTTACGAGGTATTCCACCGCGATCAAGATCTTGATGGTAAATTTGAACCTACAGAGTAAACCGATGGCTAACTAAACTTTGCCACGTGTGAGGGAAGGAACAGGTTTGGTTTTAAGATGGCATACCTAGCAGTAGAAAGGAAGAAAGAGGAAAGGTGGCTTAAGTATAATGAGGTGTACAAGAAGGAGATAGAGAAGCAAATTCCATTGCGAGAAAGTATGGCATGGAGGAGAGAGATGGCTCGTGAAGGATTTACAGAGATCATGTAGAAGATGTGGATCCATAGCATTAGGATCTCCCCTATCTTGGAAAGCTTGATAGAGACCCCCTCAACCTCACATAGAAATGCACTAGTAGAGACTACCTAGACAATAGGTGCACACCTTAATCCACCAGTGACCTAGCCCTTGTGCTTGGTTTTCAAAGATATCTAATACAAGTAACCAAAAAAACTAACTTGGGAATTAGGAGAGTAGTAGCAAATCGGGGATCAAGTACATCAATGATAGGACGAGACGGCTTCAATGTCATTTGACGAACATTCTTAGTCTCATCATCCACACATAATGTGAGTGCGTAGAATGTTGGATTCACCTTTGGAAGTGGAACTACCTCACAGAATATAGGGGTTCAGTATAGTACTATTGTTGAAGTAAAAGGGAGTACATCTATAGGCCCTATTCCAACTATAGGTGGTGGATCAGGAGGTATAGGTGGTTCTAGTTCTGGTGGATCTCATGGTTCTGGAGGTAGAGGGAACATAGGAGGTTCTAGATCAGGTGGTCAAGGTCTGAAGCAACCATAGAATATGTATATGGAGATGTCTCTTCACCTCCCTGAATATAGAGGTATAGAGAATGTTGTCAAACATGTGAATATGTGTGAAATATTTTGGCACGCTAAAGGGATCATGACTATCGAGAAAAATCAAAGTCAATTTTCCACTACATTATAAGGGTGGACACATAGCTGGTATAGGAATATTGACCCCGATCATACTTACATTGATTATGCAACATTGAGGGAGGCTTTCTTGAAAGAGTTCCATATCCTCGAATTTATGAAGAAGAGTATAAGTGCGCTCAAATATATCAAGCAAGGCACTACCGAGAGTGTACTTGATTATGATGCTCATTTTAAGACACTTGTATCTAAGCTATTTTATGATATTCATGCTAGCCAAAGATACATAGTGGTTCATTGGAGGATTGATTACACCTTTAAGAAGGGTGATGTCACATAAGACATACACCAATCCATGCGAAACCTTTGGAAGTAGCTTTACATGCTTTGAGGCAGTTGGGAGCATTGACACTAGCATTAGTCCATTTCTAGAGGCACAGATTTCAGCTATGGCAAATCATTTAGAGAAGCTATTAGAAAATTCAGCCCATGAGACACGCTCAGAAATTTGGTGTACAAATTGTGAAGTGGAAGGTCACACCAAGGATAGTTTCCCTCACAGATCTATATGCTCATTACTATTGGACTGTGAGATCTATCATTTGAATCATGATGTTAGTCATTGTCCTTTGTTATAGCACATGATAAGGAAGAATGTATCTTGCTTTTGTAAAATTTACAGGTCCATGACCCATGATACTAAGGATTTTCGGTTGATTGGTCAGATCTATGATGCTATAGACCTTAGGGTATGACAAAAAGTATAACAGATAATTCTAAGGGTAAGAATGAGCACCAAGATTGGGATCATAATCAAACGTACTATGATAGGAATGAGGGGAATTTTGAAGGAGGTCGTGGAAGGGGGCATGGATATCGTGGTGGATATAGAGGAAGAGGTCATGGTGGAGGAAGATGTGAGTTCCCTCGTGGAACATGTTATACACGTAGATCTCCTGACCACTATAAGCATGAATTTCCCCATAATATTGGATGTTCCTTCTACGGAAAGAACCATAGCTATGAGGAGTTCCCAGATTTATATGAGCATCTGAGTAAGCAACATAAGCAAGAAAACAAAGGCACCGGGATGGTTAGAATCTAGTGCATGGTATAAGATCAAAGGATTCCCAAGATAGAAAAATGATTTGAGGCATTGACATTAAAGATTACTATACGCACCGAAGCAAAGACGCGCGAGAGAGGAATTACACCGTAAGCCTACGATCACCAAGGAGGAGATTTTGCATGTAAGGTACCCAGATATTTCTCATCAAAAGGAAGCTTACCAAGATACCATGGAAGTGCTAAGGAATCTTCAGGGTGAGATACAGTACCTAAAGGATTAGAAGAAAGCATCAAAGACAATCCAAACTGATATTGATGATCTACGAGAGGTGTGCAAGTTGTTGTGCCAGGAGAACACTATTCCACTATTAGGACATTGGTTAAGAGGGAACACTTTGTGGGTAAGTCTATAGATTAGACGGTAGATTATACATGCAAATCTTCCCCGATAGCATTGACTATGAAAAATAAATTACTTTGAATGTTGTTGTGGATGGGTAGCTACTTTGAGAAACATATTGATTGACACATGTGTGGAAGTAAATGTGCTTACATTAGATGCATGGGTACAAATGGGGAGGCCTCCATTGTAGCCATCATCTAATGTGTTATTTATGGTAAACCAAACTAAGGCCACTCCCATAGGAGTTTTGAAATATGCATATATAACTATACAAGGGGCCAAGTTCACTAGGGATTTTGAGGTATTAGCACTTGCAGAAGTAGATAATTTTCCAACCCTTTGGATGCCCTTGGTGTTATGTGAATAATGCTGATTTGAGATTCAATAAGGAGTATATCAGCTTTGAAAACAAGCAGGAAAGGGTTGTGATACCTTTGATAGATGGAAATTCTACACCATATCTTGAGCCTTTAAGTGAGGAGGACTTGAATAGATTCTATGTACACATTAGTCAGGACCCCGAGGTCAATGATCCATCAAAAGAAGGCATCCTACAGTGGGAGGATTCTCATTCTATTAGTGATACTACGAGTATTTCTTGCAACAATTGGGCCCATGGTACATATGAATTAGTAGGACGTGAGGTGAAAAGTGTGGTTATGTGTAAGAATGGAATTCATTTGATTTGATGGATAGGTAGCACAGTACCTTGGTATACAGGGATAGAAGATCTCCCTACCTTTCTGAAGGCCATGGAAACATAGTGGATAGATCAAATTAAAAGGAGAGATATGTTAGTATATACACTACGTGGGATAGCAGCGCACTGGTGGGTAGTCCACAGAGATAATCTTATAAACTGGGAAGATATTGGAGTCACTTTGTCTACTAGGTTTATAAGGAACAATGCACCTACGTAAATTTGAACTTATCATGGTGATCAACCTGTTCAACATCACATTTAGCAATGTGAGAGAATCTGATAGCAGGACAGAAGCATTACCACCTTCACTCTGGGTACATAGATTGTATTCTACGCTACAAGGATGTGCACACACTTGGTATGTATATGCAGAACTACATCAAGAAACTAGGAACTGGAAATATTTGATTGTAGGAATGATCCAATTTTGACTACTTCTCAACTAAACCTCCGATAGACGAGGCATTAAAATTTTTCAAGCATTTAACTATGGGAGATAGTGCAAAATCAGAAGAGCATATTCAAGAATTATTTGGTGAGACAGAGTCCGAGCATGTTTTGAAAAGGAAGAAGAAATGGACTCCATACTACTTGAATGCGCTCACCTTGAGAAAGAGAAAGGAAATATGGTTTACATCATGGATGATGAGGAAGTTGAGAACCTAGATATTGAACATTCACAAGGGGTGCACAAGGTCTTGGATAGTGTAAATAAGGATATGTGTACCTACCATGAACCCATGAAGATAAAGAAGGTGAATATAGGTTTGGAGGTTGAGCCTAAGGAGGCCATAATTAGAGACTACTGGTTAGACCCAGAGGTAGCAAATATCATTGAGTTACTCAAGGATTACCAAGACTTATTGCCTCGAGGGTATCATGAACTTAAAGGTGTGTATGAATCACTTGGGGAAATGAAGATAAAACTTAAGGATGGTGCACGCCCAATTAGAAAGAGACCTTATAGAATGAATCCTAATTTGTGTGAGAAGGTAAAATAAGAAATTGATAAAATGTTGAAATCTGGAACTATCAAGCCCCTTGATAAGTCGAATGTGTTAGCCCAATGGTGATCAAGTACCAAGAAGGATAGGCAGATTAGGATATGTGTGGACTACATGGAGCTGAATGTCACATGAGTCACGAGATCCATTCCCTACACCATCCACGTAGGAAATACTAGAAATATTTGCAGGGTATGAAATATATTCCTTCACGAGATGGGTTTTCTGGTATCATCAAAGTTAGGATTGCTTAGAGGTTCAAGAAAATAAAACATTTACTACTGAATGGGGAAATTTTTCCTATACCATGATACGCTTTTGATTGAAAAACATGCATGTTGTATCCTCACACATAGTTGTTCGTGCATTCAAATATTTTATTCACAACTTCTTACAAGTCTACCTAGATGATTGGACAAAGATATGGGCTTATGAAAGATCATTGTGATAATATGCACTTAATGTTTGAACACCGCAGATAAATGAGTATCTCTTTGAACATCAAGAAGTGCATATTTTTATGTTGTTTGGGATACTATTAGGACATATAATCTATGAGGAAGGTTTACTGGTTTATCTAGCCAAGGTTGTAGTCATTTTAGGCCTGGAAGCACCTACCATCCAAAGTGAGGAGCAAAATTTTTTGGGTCATACAGGATATTATAGAAAATTCATAAAAGGGTATGCCAAAATTGTTGCATCCTTGGAAGAATTACTAAAGGGGAAAGCTATATTTTATTGGGGAGAACCGCAGCAACGCGTGTTTGAGATATTAAAAGAGAAACTTACTACCACACCCATTCTACACTTTCCCTCATGGGATACACCATTTCATGTGCATTTGGATGCTTCTGGTATGGCCATTGGCACTATGTTAACTCAACCTGGCGAAGGTATTATAGATCATCCAATTTTTTTTTCTAGTAGAAGTCGACTCCCTACCGAACGGAATTATACAACTACAGAGTGTGAAGCTTTGTCAATGATCTATGCATTCCACAAGTTTCTATAGTACTTGTTAGTAACACCATTTGTGTTTTATACAGATCACATGACATTGAAGTACTTGGAAAACAAGCCCGTCTTACAGGGCACACATGCGCAGATGGGTGCTCATATTTCAAGAGTTTGACTTCACAGTTGTGGTGAAGCTAGGGAAAATCAATTCTAGACTAGACCATTTATCTAGAATCAATTCATGAGAGCATGCACAAACAATCAAATAAACAATGTCGGATGCATAGTTATATAGGTTACAACACATGCCCGTGGAATTAGAGGATATTGCTTTGTCTTTCTTCGAATAGGTATGGCACCAGAAGGAATGAAAGCATTAGAAAAGAAGCAGCTTGCTATACGTGTGGCACCATTTATGTTAATCAGTTATGACCTCTACAAGCTAGGCAGAGATGAAGTATCACACCATTGTGTATTAGAGCATGAGCACAAGGATATCATGGAAAAAGCTCGTGGTGGTATTGCAGGAGGCCATTATGCAGGTGATGTGACTGCCCATAACATCCTACTTATTAGATTATGGTGGGAGACATTGTATAAGGATTGTAAAGAATATTGTAAGGTGTGTGATCATTTTCAACGTCTCGGAAGATCAGCGTAAAGAGATGAGATTCCTTTGAGACTGATTACTAGTGCTTGAACCATTTGATAAATGGGCCATTGACTTTGTAGGACATATTTCACCAACAGTGTGTGTAGGACTGGATCACACTATATCATTACTTACATAGATTATCTCACACGATGGGTAGAATCAGCACCTACGAAGGACTCATACAAAGAGCTACATCAACTAGGTTTCTATGGGAGAATGTTCTTACACGATATAGATGTCCTTTAAGCTTGACAAGTGATAGAGAGTACACACTTATTGAATGAGACAATCAGATCCTATTAGATGAGTTTATGGTTACACACCACAAAACTACACCCCGCCATCCTTGGGTAAACGGAACTGTTGAGGCCTTCAACAAGATTTTGAGCCAAACTTTGACAAAAATATGTGATGTTGGAAGAAAGGATTGGGATGAAAAAGTTTCAGCTGTGCTTTGGGCATATAGAACAACTTACAAGAGATTGAAAAAATCCACACCATTTTAGTTGGTGTTTGCACGGAAGATATTCTCCCTATAGAATTTATGTTACCTTCTTTGTGCATTGCGTGCACTAGAGGTCTAGCTAATGAACAGGATTTAGAAGATCGTATCGAAAAGATGATTCAACTGGATGAGCATCGAGCCATAACACGATGGATTCAAAAGTAGGAAAAGGCCAGGTAGAAGGCATGGCATGACAAAAACATAAGGGATAAGAAGTTTGAGATTAGACAAATGGTACTTATTTATGACTCAAAGTTCTTGCGCCATCCAGAAAAGCTCAAAGTACATTGGTTGGGGCTATATGTTATCACTTCTATACTTAAATCAAAGTGCTTTCCGCTTAGAAGCACTTAATGGAACACTGCTACCCGATTACTTTAATGGGAGTAGGTTGAAGCCCTATTATAAATAAGTCTTCTTGGTGTTTGTAATAAGGTAGTATTGGCATTTAGCTTAGTTTTTCAATTATGTATTTTCCTTAATGTAATTCCCTCATTTTCATTATGCTTTATCAATTTAGTTGTTGTTTTTGTGTAATAAGTGTGCTTACGCATATGAAGCTAATTACTATATCAAGAATTTTTATGCACATTAGACTACACATATTTTTAGTGTGGGGTGGTTATAGTTATCCAAGAAAAAGACTGTGGGAATCAAACGGTGAAAGGAATAAGCTGCTATGGGTGTGCTTTATGTCAAAAGAAGATTACTTCTCGAAAGTGACCAAGGATGGAGATGAATGAAAGAACAATATAACACGAGGTAAGCAGAGGCCATGATAGCTACCAAGAGAAGGTATAGTGATAAGGTACTCGGGCACAAGGGTGCGTGCTAAAGAGAATTTTGTGACCAGAGGGTAGGAAGGCGCATTAGAAGGTTATAGTTGGGTATGAAGATGTACCGCGTGGAATGAACAAATTTGGTCAATGAATGAGGGGATATTTTGTAGGTGAAGGAGTAATAAATGCATCAAAATTTGAAAAAATATATAAGTATGGAATGCGGATTCATTTTTACCGTTGCGACTAAGAATATTTGAAGAAAGAGCCAAGTGTGAAGAGCTAAGTGATCAAGTTAAGGTGTGAAGGGTGTGAAACCAAGTGTGACAACTAGATCTATGTGACAAGAAGCTTGTGTCCCCAGTGGTGAAGGGTTTGAGAAAAGCAGGGAGATAGAAAAGAGTTAGGTTATGAATTTTCCACCTAGGACATGATTTAATCGAGATATGGTTTGATTCACAAAGTTGCAAAATTGAAGAGGAGAGATTTGCAAGGTAAAAATGGCACTGAAGAAGGCATCCATAGCAGCAGTAAAAGGAAAGAAGAAGGTGGTCATCGAGGAGGAAGAGATGGCACCCAAAAGACATTTTTCAGAGATGCAATATCTAGAAGGAGTCATCATCAACTAGGAATGGTATTCACCCATTAGAAAGAGAAAAGGAAGTGAATACAATCACAGGACTCGGAGAACAAGGAGCTCAATTCCTTGCTCAATGCTAGGATGAACAAGCACACAGCAGATAGCATTCCATTTTATGATGATGTGGGTGAGAATATTTTGAAGAGAATTGGGGTCTACCAATTGTATGAGCTTCCATATTTTGGGAAGTATGATCCCTTGTATCAATGGCTCATGAGTAGGGTGCATGAAGACTTCTTCTACTTTGCAGGATGCAAATTTAGAATCTCATATGCACTTGTCTCATCATTCATGAGTCTAAAATCCATAGGAGATGACATAAAAGGTGGTATCATAGATAAATTTGCAATTATAAAGATCAAACAAGAGTTGGAGTACACAAGGGTCCACACGGAATAGACATAGAAAAATTGAAGAACTATCCAATTCTCAGCAAGTTGCGACCCACCTTGTTACAAGGTTGAATGATCGGAGAAGTGGTCATAGGTAAATACTATGTGGTACGTGTAGCACGTAAGATTTCAAAATGGACAATATATAACATTGTAGGCTATATTATAGAGCAAATAGTCGAAGAAGTGTGCACAAGAGGGAAGATCAACTTTGGGGTTGTTCTATTATCACTGGTATTTATGGAGATTAGAGTACTAGATGGACCGAAGGAAAAATTATGGGAATACCCCATGGAGAACAAGTCCCCAACTGAAAGATTCAGCAATTACCTATGCAAAGGGGCCATGACATATGACGTAAATCAAAGGGCAGAGAATTGGTATGATATGCTCTACATGGCATCTGAGGAAGAGTGGTACATCCCAAAGGACCTACCATAAGTGGTAGGGAAACAAGTTCAGTTTGTTGTATATCAACATTTCTACATCACACACTTCCCAATGAAAGATGGAGTCTGGAGCCCTTGGTGTAAATTTCCTTACGCATTCACTGCAAGGTATTTCCAAGCATCTATTCATAGATTTATATACACGTGCAACTCATCTTCAATGCAGATAAGGTAGACTGCGACTACCATACATTAAGAAATAAGTATGTGTATCCTAGAAGAAGTGCTTATATAGAGGGGTTCATTTTGGAAGTGCTGAATATCAAGCCAATAAGTCTAGTTGTAGCAAATGTGGGGGTAGCATTGGTGTATCTCTAGCTAAAGCCAAAGATGGAGAATAACAAATATGTGGAAGGTGAGTTCACACTTCCAGCACAACCAAGGGGAAAGCATACAATGGAGAACATCCTAATGCCTAATCCCAAAGAGCCAATTGAAGTGGATGATGATAAGGAGGAACACGAAGATAGTGGGTATTTGGAGTATAGATGTAGGAGACATCCTACAAATAAGGGTTAAGCTAAATGCGCCATTACACCAAATCAACCACAAGAGGGGGATGATGAGGACTTGAATGTAGTCCAAGGGGAGAACACAAAATTAAAAGTTTATTTAGGAGAACAAGGACCTAAGGTGCTACTCCAACCACTGTGCGCAAATCACCCGGACTCTCTCCGAAAAAGGTGGCAACCACACACAGAGAGAGGAGGAAACTAAAATTAAATGAGGATGTGGAAGAGTCAAAGGAGAGTGCACCTAATACTCCTACACTTCAAGAAAACACATAAGAACAAGGTGAGGAATCAAAGGAAAAATAAGAGGATGAGAAAAGACATGAGGAGACAACTGTAAAGAATGTTCATAACATGGAGACACAAGTACCAAATTTGGAAGCTAGAGTTCCTAAGTAGCAACGGTCAAGAAGAACAAGTGGAGAGAACATTCCACCAGCCATGCGGTATGTAGAGGACATAGGAAAAATTGTCTGCACCCGCTTCCAGAGCATGATAAAATAGAAGGATTTATTTGGTTGGTAGCTAATAGATGAGGACATGGTGATTGTGTGCACTCAAAATCAGCTATCATGGTCAATGCACACCCATATGGATGAGCTTGATTTTGATGTGTGTGAAGAGTCATGCATTTTGAGATGACTGAAGAAGGCACCCCAAGTGAGACACATGACATTAAAGCCTACTTTTATGTCAGATGAGTAGGTTAGTAATGTATTGGTGAAAGTTTCTATTGAGGTGGCTAGAACAAACATGGACAAAGCTTCCACAATCAGAGAATTGTGCAAGGAGCTGAAGAAAAAGGATGCAGAGATAGTGCACATAACATAGGAAATGGAATTCAAATAGAAGAAGAATGAGGTTTTTATCAGTATCGCAGAGGATATTGGGGACAATGTCATCAAAGAAAGGCCACACTTGGAGGCCAAGGTACCATAGACATTTCCTTCAGTGATATAATATGTAGGAAAGTTGGTGGACTTGGTACTTGAAGATGAACCTCTAGGTATGCAAGTGCTAGAAATCTCATAACAAGATGTCAAACAAGAGAAATCATTAGTGATGATAAATATTACATCTTATGAAGGGATGTTACAAGCATTATAGGAAGTATTAAAGAAAGCAGACCATGCTTTGAATGTATGCACAGCTCCAGAGGTGCTTATCAACATCAAGACCCTAGAAGAGAATAATGAGGTCTAGAAAGTGATGAAAGATGAGACCTTGGGCCATGCATAAATATTTTCAATGGTTAAATAGAAGCGTGAGGCCCTGGTAGTAGCACAAGAACCACACAAGACTCGACTGGAAGAGCTTGGGAATCTAATTGCACAGAAGATGGACCTTTTAGAAGGAATAATGACATCAATGTCCAATGTTTTGTTGGTTCTAAAAAATGAGAAAGGAGAGATTACGAGGGATGAGTTGGATTCCATTGTTTTGGACATCCCAGAAATAGCAGAGCAAGCACTAACTAAATGGTAGGTTTTGAGGCTAAAATAAAGGAGTAACCAGAGTTGAAACTACAAACCGATACAGAGAGGAGGCTGCCTCTTAACCTCATAGAAATTCTTTATTTATCTACATTCTTTCATTCTTGTTTTTTCCATTCTTCTATTTGTTACTTCAATTTTTGGAGATACCCATTACGGGATGACAATGAGATTAGTGTGGGGTAATGTTGATCAAAAAATACATGTCAAAGATCACACAAGGAGTCTGCGGGGGATAAGAAAGCCTAGAACCAAGGGCACAGAAGGAAAAAAGGACCCACGCATGGAAGGAAAGTTCAGCTTCCAGACTTAGCCGATTTTGAGCATGAAGACCTATTTTTAGAAGGTGGCATGTGGAACACACCAACGATGTAGGGATGTGTGCACCATGCATTGTCTATCTTTGGAGAAGCGGATCAAAGCATTTTGCATGGAGATGATCTGAGAATAGAGTTGACAATCTAAGAATATAATAGATAAGTGGTGAAGGGAAAGTCCCCACCCTATATATATGATGTTAGGTACATAGTAGAAGTGTGTATGAATGTGTGAGGATGTATGTGTAACAGAATATACAAAGTGTGAAGTGTGTGTATATGCATATGACTGAATTATTATATCAGATCCATACATGCATTGGTATAGATTGACAATACTATAAGGAGCTTCTATATTTATTAATAAATGGAAGATATTGGCTGAATCTAAGTGTCATTCTATGTGTAGTTGAGTAGTGCATGTTATTAATTCAATCATGATTACTATTTAAGCTTGTTCTTTCATAGATCTGAGGGTAGCATGCATTGTAGAATGATGGATTAGTTATGAATCTATATGTTTCTCCCTTCATCATGCTAACATATTTCTACAAAGAACCCTAAAGAGGGGCCTGTACTTTCTTTGCGCACTTTGGGTGAGTTCTCGGTCAAGGCCGAGTGACATGCCAAGATATGACTAGGGTGTTATCTGGTAAATTCTAGGCTGCATCACTACACCTAATATTAATCCATATTGTGATGCATGTCTAACAATTCCATATATGATTCTTAGATTCATCACAAGTGAAACTTGGCATATTTTACTTATCTTCAAATACATTTTTCCTTCTTTTTTTTGGCATTCCTTAAATCTCTCATCATTATCTAACACATCCTTATAATCAATCCTTCATTTAATAGAAATTTATATATTATCTTTCTCGTTGTCGAGTTCTCTTGTGTTATTCACTTGAGTTCCATTTTTTTGTAACTCCAACTTATGGTTTGGGTTTCCTTAGTTTTTTTTTTCTTTGAATCTTTGATAAGAAGATATTCATTTGTCTTGTTTCCTAACCTTACTTTTTTTGTGAAGAATCCATTATTAAATTCCAACGTGGAAATAAATAATTTACTCATGAAAAGGTAACTCAATCAAATCATCACTATATTTTATGAAATCTTCACTTGATTACCCATTTTGTCATTCCCCAAGAAGAGGCAAAAAAATTTAATCATTACCCACTTGTTACTCAAGAATGATGTGGAATCAACTAGTTCCAACCCATATTTTTTTGGCTTTAGCACCAACTTCTACTTACACTTTGGCACCCACATTTTCTATGTACTTATCTTGAAGGATCTAAAGAATTGTCTTCTTCTTAGACCCTTTTTCATATTTCTTTTTGTTCCACCAATCAAGTATACCATATAATTTATTGGTATACTCCTTAATTGTGTTTTCCTCCTCTAATGCCTTTGTTCAAGTTCAATTTCATCAATTATTTATTCTACATCAGTCATTTTCTTGACAACACCTCTTTTTATTAATTTTAATTATTTTTAGTGAACTTCATGTAAAGTTTCATCAAAAATATCTTATAAGATTGAAGTGACTAATCATCAATGGTTGTTTTCATTGAAATTCACTTCAACCCCATGTTAAGCTTAACTTGACATCATAATGAAAACACTATCAAAATGTCTATTATGAAAAAAAAACTACCAAATGATACATATTGTTGAACAATGAATATGTACCATAGTTTAGCATAAAATGTGATAATAGTAACTTTATTTCATAGGCGGTGCTTGATATATGTATCGGTACAAAGTGAGGAAGTTTTTCATAGCACCCTTAACCCAACATATATCAAGATATTTATATTACAAGAAGACATAAATGTTGGAAATTAAACACAACCATCAACAACCAAGTATAATAAAGAGTAATTACAATAATACCTAATGCCAACAATACTATCAATAATATAGGATAATCTAAGACTTCAAGTGAATCATAATGTAGAGAAATTATTTTTCACTATGTTTCATCTTTAAGACCATACCAAACACATATGGTCATCCTACGAAGTCTCGATTCCCCTTCTTTGATGTTGCACATATCCAATAGTGTCATTACTATTCAACACATTTTCACAATATCATTTCTAGAAGATGACATAATGGCATACCCAGATAGTTAAAAATGATTTTTTATCATTCATGTAATTATTCAACTATCCATTTTCCCTCTACACATGTATGTTAATGTATTATTTCATTCCTTGTAAGGACAAGCCTCAAGATATAAGCTTGAGGTAAGAAAGCGAAGATATAATTTGAATTACATTAGATTTAAACATCTTGTAGCATATCCAACATCTTGAATCTTTTAAAACATATTACATAATATAACTTTGTAGTTTAAACTTCTGGTATGCTATTTATTGTTATCTCCTTCAAGTCTCCTATCATGATAGTACTCTAGTACATCTATCATATTTTCATTAAATATATTCTTTCAACAAAAATTACTTAATATGGTGTGTCATTTTCCATCAAGTTCCTCTCATTTTTTCCTCATTTAGACACATCTATTTCACAAATAACTTTAGGACGTAAACAAACATGTATGGTAAAAATCGATTTAAACATCCCTATGCTTGAAGGAAAAATAGATGTATGCTCCTATATAAATGTCTTGACCTAATATGTTCATAATACACATTAAATCACTTTTTAAAAAAATAATAGATCACCTTTGTTCTTCCAAAAAAATCATCCATGAAGAAATGGTGGTATAATAATTTTCAATACCTAAGAGGATAACTTGGAATTTCTTGTGGATACCCATAATGGTTTTGTAAGCCTTTAAAAGCTACTTAGTATCATATTATAAATCATGGTCATTAATACATCAAGTTTACACATAAATCCAAGGTTATGATTAATTTTTTCAATAATATATAAACATATTTAACATTATGGTACCCAAATTGAATTTTTAAGAAGTTGACCATTCTAGGACATACTTGAGACTATTCATCCAATCTAAAGTGGAGTTTATCCATGAATTTTCTCTGAGAAAGGATTACAGATCTAATTGAAATTTTTAATTAAAATCCAAGAAAAACTAAGAAATATGATTCCAAGTCTTAGGCTAAAACATAGTTCACGATTCTTAAGATTTGGTTAATAAAAATCCTTAGTAATAGAGTGGACCTTTAAACCATCCTCAAAAGAATAAAATTTCATCAAATGTCCATATTAAGTAGTTCAAACCTAATAAGTGGTGTTTTATTCATAATATTATCAATCACTCAAATGATGAGTGTCAAAGTTAAGAATACTCTACTTGCACCATCCATTCAATGATTACTATTATTACAACCTTAAATAAAGGTAAGCATATTATGGACTCTTAACTTAGTGTCATGGTATGTATTGTAAAATTTTCTTCTCCTCCAACGCAAATTAGAAAGGAAAAATATTGTTACCTTCTCAAACTTGAACTAATGGACAACCTATACACTTCATAATTGATTATGTAATCATAGTCAAATTCCTAATGAAGGTATATGTCTTACACCATGTAACCATTGTTAGAGTATATCTCACAAAGTCAAGATCACATGAAAAATTGATAAATATTATATTAATGTAAGAAATATATAAAAACTTCGGGCACATCACAAACTCACTTCAATTCTAGTCTAAAAAAAGAATCTACAATAATTTTTCTAGTAACTCCAATTCCTATACCTAAATATTCTATGAGAAAAACCCTTTGGCTCACATTTATAAGAATATTTAACCTTAATGCATGTGACTAATATTTGGTCTTCTTAAGATGTTTTACAAGTTTACAAACCTCTTATAGAGTTCATGGGTATTCGTATGTGAGAGTAAAGATACTACAGTGTGGGTAAATATCCATTGAATGGATATTCCCTAAGGTGTATGTGGTTTTCCATTGATCTACATAGGAATTTTCCTTTATTGGATGAGGCTTAAAACTAGATAGTTCTAACGGTCCCTAGTCATGAAGGAGATATTAGGGCCCACATCTATCTTCTACAATTATATTGATGTTGTCATATGCTCCAATTGGTTGTAGTTTCAATCATTTGATCAAATGGGAGTGGTCCCATTGATCCATGGTTTGTGGTTTCCTATGATGCTTAATTTTGTAAAACTTACATTCATAGATAAGAAAAGTATTTGTGAAATTAGTCAAGCATCGATGGTCTATGTAAGTAGTATGTAGCATGACTATCAAGGTTTGCATAATTCTATTATGCAATGTGACTTGTCTATGCAAGGTAACCGGGAATATTATGTGTAAGTATTTCATGATGAGGCTTGATGATTCATGACCTTGGTTAATCTTCCACAAGATCAAACAAGATTATACAAAGTGTTATCAATTTTTCATGACTTTGAAAAATATTGTACATATCAAGTAATCTTAAGAAACTTCCATATTTTTTTCACAACATTTATAGTGTTTTACAACATCAATGGTTTTGTGTGGATTTTAATAGGAATTTATGGCTATTGAAAAACATATAAGGAAAAGTATTTTTGTGTGGATTCCTTAAGAGATGCATGACAATGTGCAAATATTTATTTTCTAAGACTAAGTGTTTTTAGGTGATGCAAGATTTCTTATGAACCTATATGGTCTTACATCATACACATCGGGTATGAAGAAACTTGTTCCCTTGATCAAGTGGTATTCAAA
Source organism: Taxus wallichiana var. yunnanensis (assembly GCA_018340775.1). NCBI lineage: Eukaryota > Viridiplantae > Streptophyta > Pinopsida > Cupressales > Taxaceae > Taxus > Taxus wallichiana. The sequence continues at coordinate 448,122,188 of CM031238.1, forward strand.
AGGTCCAAAATGGAATAATAGTTTTTTTATCTTCTCTATAATATAAAAACATCTTCAACTCATAGGCATCTCCATTTTATCGATGTTCTTTATGCTCTTTTTACATATCATTTTTACAACACATTTCTCCATAATGCATTTGAATTCTATGTGTTATTTCTCCGGTAGTTGGTTTCTCCAATCTACATTTACATGGACTTTTTCTCTACTCATATTCCCCTCATAATATGTGTAACAACCTTCTCTTATGATTCCTAAACTAATGACTATATATATGGCCAATATATCATCGTAGGTTTAAATGAAGTAGATAAACAACCAAGATTGTTAGCTCGTAGCATTATTTTCTATCACATATATGTTTAAAATTTGATTATAGAAAAACCTTCTTAAGCTAATAATTATACCTAGATCACTCTCTTGTTTGGACTCTACATGTAAGGTCACTTGTTAGACTACTTAGTCTTAGTTGTGGCATATTATGAGTTATAACATGTTTATACTAAACGTGGATTTAATAGAAAACATGAAAACTAAGTATGGATATACATATAAATAACTTTCAATTATAAATGTAATACTTGGCATATAATATATATTAAATTGTTTTATGTGGGTCTTCGTGCATATTATGTTGGTGGTATGTAATAAGGTTTCGTACAAAGTTTGTGACACACACACACACACATTTATATATAATGTTGTGAGATTTTTTGGTGATTATTGAGCCTTACTTGGATTTCATGGCATGTGTATTAAATTTTAATAACTTGTGTCACATTTAAAAAGGAGGCATTAGTGACATGGAAAAAATACTAGGAAGTGTTATACAAACCATGCTTGTTTAATGTGAAGATAAGTAAGAGGAGTACGTGGCATATGAAAGTTGTACTGAATGGGTTTTGGGATTTATGGAAATTATATGCAAGCCCGAATCCTCGGGAATGGTTAGGTTCCCAAGAATCCAACCCTTATTTTGTCACATTCCTTCTTCCTTGCTCATTTAATTATTATTTTGATTGCTCCAATATATTTTTGGGGCTTTTGAAGTAGTGAAATTTCTTTCCACTGTGCATATTTTGTGGCCGATATGGATATAGATATAAATTGTTTTGAAAAGGAATATGGGAATGAATGCATTAATGATTTCAATTTTGGAAAATACTTCAAGAAAAAGGATTTTTATTAAGCAATGGCATGAGTATTACAAGTATGAACTTCTCCTTGATACTCTATATTATAATGGTTATATTTTGTTAATGGAATTTTGGGTTTTTATGACTTGGCTTTTCAGGAGAGAAATGTTTATAATTTGTTATAAATTATCTATGTGTTTTTTGCATTGATTTTTATAGTAAAAGCATATCAAGTTGGGTTATTTTTATCTATTTAGACTGCATGTATATATGCGCACATATTTTTGAGTTTAATTTTTATCTTCCATTACTAGGTATGCATATTTCTATGAAAATCGGGAGTTTATAAATTTGACTATTTTTTATTATATGGGTATGCATTTTTAACAAGAAGGAAATGGGTATTAGTTTCATGCATAAGCATGGTTTGGTTTGCGTATTAAAATGAAGAACAGTATGTATATTTTAGTTGAGAGTGGGTTTTAATTTATTAAATTCATTATTTCTTCTAGAAATGATTTAAATATACCCAAATCAGTCAAGGTATGTTGTGGTATTGGTGTAAACTGGGATGCATAAATTATGATACTAAAACCATTATTTTTGGTTTATCTGTTTAAAAATGTTAAATTACCCAATATTGTGTTTACATAGTAAAAATGCATGCATATGTTTAAATGTTGTCCTTTCTAGATCTTATATCCTTTTCTAGATATTAAGACTATATATTTTCTTTTAGGTTTACTTATATATATGAGATAAATTATAGTTTCAAATAGACCCATAACGGTCTACATGCTAAAGATTTTTGTATACATATGCGTTCATATTATGATACAAGTAACAACTTTTTTTCTCCTTTTTAAGGGTTTGTTTTTCCCAATACTAGGTATGCAAAGTTTGGAAAGTATGAAGTTGTTTGTTACTGTTAATATTTTAGGATTTGCGTTGTATCGCATGGTATTAACACAATTATATATCCTTTTGGATTTGAATAGGATATATATCTCTCTCTCTCTCTCTCTCTCTCTCTCTCTCTCTTGGATACAAAAACAAATTCAAGAATGAAAATTGTAGTTGTATGCTTTTATAATTAGGTAAATATAGTACTCTGCGTGTAATTGATTTTAAATTGGGTCTTGATGAAAAATGAAACTCTGTTGGCAAGTTTGAAATATTACTTTATATAAGAAAATGATTTTTGGTTGGTATCTAATAATTATTTTATTATTAAATATTTTATTGAAAGATTATAGGAATATGGACAACTTGTATAAGTCTATTTTAGATTATCTAAGGAGATGTTATGAATTGGAATTGGAAAACCATTATTGTATAATTAAATATGATTTAATATGAAGTGTAAAGAAATTTTATTGATGTTGATTTAAACCGGTATGAAGTAAACTAATGATGTTATAACTTGTTGATTTTCTTTGTGTTGATCAAATAGGTAAAATGGTTTGAATCAATATAGAGTCAAAACTTGATTGTTTGATTATGATGTAAAAATGAGTGAGTTGACTCATGTCGGTTCTCTTGAACTAACCCTTGTTTATTTATCTCTCCAAATTTATGTACAGTAAATATATACTACCCAATATTATGCTTCAACAAAATAAGGGAAAAGTTTTATAAACCATTAATTACCTTGTTATGCCTTCATTGATTTTTGGCATGCTTTAAATAAATATAACATACTAATTAAGTTTAAAAATCCCTTAATTCTTTTTTTTACTACAATTATTAACATCATCACTTATATCAACACTAAGTAATCTAGTATTATATTCCATAGTACATCTTGACAACCTATGATAACTAGTTGTAATCGCTGCATGGGTTCTAGATCCTTTCCAATCACCCTTCAATGCTTTATAAGAGCCAATATACATTGTATATCTTTGGTTAGACCTTTTTATAGGTACATATATCCTGTGCATATTCTTAGTGTCATCCAATGAAGCATGTAAGTACTTCACTCTAGCTCAAAACACAATTAAAAGAAGAAATGGTGAACAAACAATGCAATCAATCCTTTGCACTATTATGGCCATAATTTTTGGCATCACGCTAGCAAGCATAGTTTTGTGATGACACATAAGCCACTCAAAACCTATATGGAAATCACCTCACATATGTCTCAACATAGTATTAGGTTTTTTTACATTGTCTTAGTATTAAGTTTATAGTTATCAATTTTAACTTATTCATTTCCAATAAGAAATTTTTTTCCTCCTAGGGATAGGTTAACTAAGTTTCATTATGTTATCCAACTCACGCTAGAGGTATACAATGATCTCAATGATTCATTAGATAAATTATGTACCTTCTTTCACATGATCGTTAAACTATATTTATATATGATCATTGATTAGGTTTAGTCAAGTATAAGACTCAAACCATTTTGTAGCATTACTTAGTTATTTGAGATCATTATTAGACACTTAGTCATTTTAGTTTTCTTAATTCAGATATGTACATCATGTACCATTTCATCTGAAAGCACCATAGCAAGGGTATACCTGTAGATTAGGCCCAAGTATGAGAAGGGTGCCTACTTGGAGAATGATGTATCCATCCCAGAAGACCCCACTGGGAAGTAAATTGCTGTACCAAGGAAGAGGGAAAGAGAAGAGGCACTAGAGAAGAAAGCACCAAGTGTGAAAATAGCACAATCTTTGGGCACACAGAGTCGGGCGCAAAACCAAGCACATATGCACAGAGAAAGAATTCCCTATTAAGGAAAAGGATAAATCACCTATGGAAGAGGTTCCAGAGCAAGAAGATCCTCCTGTAGAATAATAATTTCCAAGGAAGGAGTTGGCTCTTGAATAATAGGATAAGCTAGATTCTCCTATACTGGAATCACTAGTTAGGAAGAGGTAAAAGGTAGCAGAGAAGGTGGACTCAAAAGGAACAGAGATCCTAGAGGCCTACAAAGGTGAGAGAGATGATGATGAGCATGAAGAGGCTCAAGACCATCCTATGTACGATGTGCACAACTTCAAGGATGAGGGAAATGAAAAAAGGATGGAGAAGAATAAGGCACTCAAGGAAAAGTGGAGAGTGATGAAGTGAATAAAAAGGATCAAAGGACCTAAACCCTCCCCAAGGAGTAGATAGAAGAGGCCATGGAAAGAGAAGTAGCGGGCTTAATAAAAAAATTGGTGGAGTAGGAATTAGAGCGCAGTGCTAATGAGGTTCTCAAGGAGATAGAGGAAGAAATCATAGGAAAAGAGTATGGGAGTATGGTCGAGATCCCATCTTAGTGGTAAGCTTTCCAAAGGTAGCACACATAAGAGTAAAGAGTGTGGTAGTGATGCAGGAGTAAGTAATGAGTTATATCAATAATCTAAGTAAGGTACTGTGTGCACACTTCTAAAATACCGTGCCCATAAACCAACTCCTTGCATGGTCTTCATTTGAAGAAGAAGGCGCATACCCATAAATAAGGAAGATGTTATCTTTGGAGTTTGAGTCCCATGTTGATGAGCCTAAGTTAAAAGTTAACAAAGGGGTGTTGATGAAGGTACTAGAGACTAAGGGATTCAACCCCCTGATAAAAACTCAACAATTATTTGATGAGAAATTCTGTAATGCCCTCAAAAATATATCGAGTTGAGGTTGAGGTGAGACTCTTCAGAAGGAATGACAGGGTAAGGTTCCTAGAGGAAGAATTGGAGAAGAAGGAGGAGGAACTCATTTAGAATAGCAAGGATCTGTAGCAAGAAAATCTTGTCAGTGCACAGTTAAGGTGCAAACTAAGGGATTAAAAGGTGAAGGTGCATGAGGTGTACAAGAAGATTGAAATGATCATGGACACCATCACTTTAAAACACCCAGACCTAGCATCACATGAGAAGAAATATGAGTGAACCTTACAATGATTTTAATACTTAACATGCATCCTTACCATGGAGAGGTAGTCACTTACTCTAGAATAAGAAGAAGAGGCATTGGCACACTAAAATGAGGAAGATAATCTAAAGATCGGGGATAAAGTGACATGATATTATTATCTCCTTTCCACTATACAAAACTCCACACATATGGCTGAGGTTTTGAATGATAATTGTGTTGTGAGAGACATATTAGAAAGCATACTACTAGCTAGACATGAGGTGGGTCTGAAGGAATACCAAGAGAATAATAAGGGGAACAGGCAAGAGTGGGATAAGATCCTAGCCAAGGTTGAAAAGAAGATGGAGGCAATCAAAACCTTATGAGGTTTGATCAAGAACCAACTTAAGGAGTTGTATCCCCAGATCACCTATAAAATGGATGCCTTTGGATGACCTTAGCAAGCATCTCAAAGGGATTGTGGATACGTTGAACGCTAAGGGTGGTGAACTAATTTTTGAGGAGGTAAGCACCCTAGTGGGTGACCTACTTCAACAGGCACATGGTGAAGTGGACACATGGGAAAAGATCAAGGTAATAATAAGGAAGGAGTTCCCACTCCTATTGCAGCAGTAGCAAGATCTTTGATTCTTTCATTTCTTCTATTCTTCATTCTTCCATTCTTTAAATCTTCATTCAAATTGTCTAGATCCCACCATTCATTATTATTTGAAGGAGTAGTATGTTTCCAAGGATGGAGAACAAGCTTAGTGTGGGGTGATGTTGGGTCTCAAAATATTGGCTAAGTACCAAAGGGGGTGTGAGCACACGGGTCCAATAGGAAGAAAGGCATGTGGGGAGAAGTGCACAAGAAAAGGGTTTAAGAAGGGTTTGGGAGAAACAATGTTGCATGCATAAGGCAATGCACAAGGTCTAAAGACTTAGCCATATTCAACATTCTGAAGGCACTTGAGGAAAAATGTGACCCGAATAGGCATGCCAAGTGGATAAGGTACCAACCTAGAGACTTGGTGGTCAAGGAAATAATATTCCATATATGGAATATTCCTAAGAAGACATAATTACAAAAAGTAGAGATCTTGGAACAGAATAAGCATGCACCATTGAAGGACCATATGGAAACTTGGCATCCAATCTACTCTTGAGAAAAGGCATGGAGGTGTTGTTTCTATAAAGAGATATGCTTGGAAGAAAAGAAGACACACTAAGGAAGACATAGATGGAGGACATATAGTATGAAGAGAGCAAAGCTCTGCAAAAAATACTAGGAGGCCCTAGGAGTTGGAGTTCTCATTAGAGGACTGTAGGAATGTTATCATGTCTAAGGGATGGGTCTATAAAATTTTTGTAATAAAGAAATCATAGCTAGGACCTCTGATATATGGGTTGGATCCATGTCTTGATACATTTGGTCTATTATGACCCTTTTGAATGTAATGTGGTTTTTGAGACTATGATCAATATAGATTTTCTAAATATCTGGTTCAAGGGTACAAACCCTAGTGTTATTTCCTTATATTTTATGGAAGATTTATTCTTTGTATTTCATGTCATAATGTTTCTCTTGTTATTAAGTGCTTGGGTATGAGGATATGATAGCTCATGTTGTGTTTTTACATGAATATTCACTTCTTTGTAATGAATCCTCTAACAATGGAAATATCTTCTCACAATGTTCACATAAATGAAGGGCTTGACACCCACGTGTGTCTCGGTGAGTTTCCAAAGCCTTCCGGGTGATAGGTCAATGCACTTGGGGTTAGAAGTTAGTAGATGGGTAAAAATGACATCCCGATTCTCCATCATGGAATTCATGCAATACTTTTTCTACTTGATCTTCGTGATACATCTTAAGAGATAAATAAAATACCATCCACAAGCATGTATGGAATGGACTAAAGTCTGAAGTATCTTCTCTTGGATTTTATCAACCCTTGAGGGTATTGGCCTATTTGGAGATAGTATGTTATATCTTGAGTCCAAAAAAGGGTAGGTATGACATCAGATGGTTGTTTTTATTGTCATGAAGCATAAGGATGGCCTCTTAATATCCATGTTGGTTTGAAACTATCTACTCACAAATCACCTTACCTCTAACTAGATTTGTAATCTTTATATCAATGTCATACTCCATGACGTTGGTTATCTAGTCACCCTCTTCTCATTTATATCTTTGTTATTGGACACTAAATATCTAAAAAAATTAAACTCTTTATTATAGCAAGTACATTCCTCTCAATGAATGAATGTCTTACCTCATAGTCTTCAAGGCCTTGGTTGAAAAAATAAATGGGTTGCTCTAGTCCTTCTTAATTCAGCTGCACTAGCATGCCTTATATTGTCTCTTCCTCCAAATTCATACAAGGTAAAATCCTTTGAGAAATATAGATTTATAAGAGTTGAGGCATGTGCAATGGCTCTTTTATACATTTAAAGATTACCTTTCCTTCAAGAGTTCACTTGAAAGTTAGGTTCTTATTTAACATCAAAGTAAGTGGCTTGAAAAGATTAGAAAAGTTTGGGACAAATATTCTAACAAAGTTAATTCTCCCTAAGAAACTTTGGAGATCCCTTTTATGGATAGGTAATGAAATTCCATAATAGCATTGATTCTCTATGGATCAATGGTTAGCCCTTCCTTAGAGACAATATGACCAAGGATCTTACCCTCATGAGCTAAGAAAATACATTTCTTGGGGTTAAGAGAGACTCTGAACTCCCTACACCTCTCAAAGACTTGCCTAAGATGGAAAAGGTGACCAGTTGTGTCCTTAGAAAATATTGTAATATCATCAAGATATACAAGAACAATTTCATTAATCAACCATTTAAATTCCATGTTCATGGCTATTTAGAACATTACTCCATTATTTGATAGGCCAAAGTGCATCTTCTTATAGGCATAAATTCCCCACATTTTGGTGAAAGTAGTCTTGAATTGATCCTCCTCTTTCACCATGATTTAGTTATATCCTAAATACCCATCTAGAAGAGAAAATATTCCAAAGCCACCACCATCTGTAAAATTTGTTCCATGGAGGGTAGTGGGTAACGGTCTTATAGGGAATAATATTTAGATCTTTGAATTCCAAACATAGCTGATCTCCCTATTCTTCTTCCTCACTAGAACTAGATTGGATACCCACGATGATTTTTGATGGGAAAAATTATGTTCACCTCTATTAACTTGTTTAAATCTTTTTTCATCGGGGTTCAATATGAGGATTTATAGGCATCTATTTATACCTAAAAGGATTAGCATTTGGGTCCAACTCAATGGTATTTTAGGATTAAAACCCCTAAGGTCTTTATAACTCCAAGAAATTATATCAGCAAACTCATGGAAAAGCTCTACAAAATCATGCTTCTCTTTTTTGTTGCTTACCTTTCCAATGTTGAGGAATTTTCCCTTGCCAACTGAGATGGGCTCTAAATCCTATACCTCAACATGCTATTTTTTATTTCCCTTTTCTGAATTGTTCATTGGGGTTAAAAATGGACTCCAAAGTGACTAGGCCTTTAGGTAACTGATTTTTTCTGAGTTGAACTACTTGATCCCCATATTGTTTCTCCAACTTGTCTTGGTTTCTTGAAGAGAACTCATCTTCTTCTGAAGGAAGTTGATAATTTTATAATAACTTTCAAACACTTGCCAACTTGTAACATTATCTAGTATGGCATGCCTTACTACCACCTTTATATGTGGTTGTATTTTTCTCTTTTAATATCCTCAACCACATCAAACCCTACACCAATTGCAGCAAGTGTATCGGTGGCTTTTTCTCTTTCCTTGAGATGGCCTATATGTTGAAATATTTAAAATATTTTAATAGATCCCAAACCAAATGTTTTTATACCTTCAGAATTCATTTTTGGTTGCATTTTAAACTTGAACATGGTTTACAATCAGCGCATTGTCTCCAAAAGTCTATAAATTCTTTATGTTATTTTTCCTTGTCCATTGCAGAGTCCATGGATGAGAGACTCATTCTTTGTTGTATTGTTAGAGAAAATGAACTAAAATTTGAAAGAAGAATAATATTTCATACCTTTAGGGGACATAAGAAATAATCCTCCTCATACACCTTGTCTTCTCCTTGATCCATTAAAGAACATTTTCCAAACTCTATTTTCTTCTTCATCATCTGGCTTGGATACACTAAGAGAGGTGAATTTTCTTCATGCGAGGCAATAAAAACCTAATTCATCTTCTTCCATATCCTTATGTGGATCATGGGTATGCCATTTATGTTCCCATTCATCAAGTATTAAGTCATGAATGCCTCCAATCTGAGTATCTACCTCTTGAGTACTTGGGTAGTCTTCTTGATCAAATATTGTGTAATTATCATTGATTGGGCTTGAAATATAAGGCTAAATATTATACGTGTAAATTGGTTTAGAATTTATAGTGGCCTTAGCACCATATATGGTCCTATAAAGCATGTGAGACCAATCAGCTAACAAGTATCCCCCAATCTTAGCAGTGAAGTCCCTAGATAAACATAGGGAAAATAGTGGAGGTAGGTCAATCACATATTTATCCTGAGAAACTAAGACATTTAGAAATTCATGTAATGTGAGTATTAGACCTTTGATTACTCTAAAAATTACTATTGTTGTCCCATCCAACTTCACCACACCTTTTAAAAGAGGCTTATTCTTGATGCCTAGCTGATCTCCAATATTTTTGGCATTATTAAGTTGCTTGCTCCGATTCAATCATAGAATTGTGTTCCAAGTTATCTCGTATGATCAAAGATACATAGAATGGTGGGAGCTTTAAATTTTTTCTTTTTGACCCTCCCTTTACTACATTGCATTAGTGAGAACTTTTTTCTCCTTGGATGGTGTAGACACCAAAATTTGGTCACACTCCCCTTAGCCCCTGGTTGAATAACCAACTTAAACATGTTCCTCTAACCATGGCCCCTTTCACCCCACATTAATATTAATTAAATTAAATTAATACCTATTCTCACAATATTTATTATTTAATTATCCTAATTAAACTAATTTCCACCTCACCTAGACACCTCACCATAGACCTATTCATAGCATGTTTCCATAACTAACTAAGACTTAGTCCCACTTACCTTAATGAGCTAAGATTTAGTTTAACCCTAAAATCACATGCCTATTATTCCTCTAACCACATTCCCACTCATTAGAAGGAAAATTCCATTTTGATCCATGATAATAAAACAAATGTGTCCTAATTGATTGTCAAGATCTACCATTTTTAGTAAACCTAGGGAATCCCACCTTAACCAACGTTGGTCATCCTGAAACTAACACTGGTCAATCAAGAACCATCATTAGTTACTATTATTCACTTAAAGAACCTTTTGGAAAAGTTTGGCACATTCGAGAATCAAGGAGAAGAGAAGAGAGCCACATGCAAGAAGAACTGGGGCCTTTTCGTACCTCTAGACATCCATAGCCAACACAGGGACAGATCCAGATGTATTGCACTCATGGTAACATTCCGAGAAGAACTGCTATGGTACCAGACATCATTCCTCTGATCAACCATCATCACCATCCAGCCATTTGAACCTACACCATAATAAGTATACTTATCGCTAGAATCATCTATTTCTACTTTAGTCTATTAAGTTCTTCTCTTTGTTGTTATCAGTTTCCATTTTGTACTCTCATTCCCCTACCATTTACGTGCCTGTAAACTCAACCATTCCTCCACCCACACCATTAAATCACCTATATCTGATTGTTACACATATCTGAGTATAACTAAGATTCCTATAGACCTCTCCACACCCCTTTTTTGTCTCTAGTTAACCTCAGATCAACCTCCACAACTAGATCTCATTAAGTTTCTTTCACCCCAACCGTACCAACGTCAGTTACCCATGACCATCACCAGCCCCTGTTAAACCATCATTGATTATACAAAACTGATTTCAAGTATCTTTATTTAATACCTTTGTTAATAACAAACCTAATAACCTCCATCCAAGTGACCTAAGAAACCTAGAACCTGACCACCCACCAGGTCCCAGTACCTTGACAATTACCCCTCCATTCAGATCTGATTATAGCCTACCCTATTATGATTAGATTTACTTATTATATTTGAATGAGATATCTAAATCATATCAACTAAAGTAGGAATTTGTTTATTTCTCACATTAATTTGTTTTTAAATAGTGGATTGACAGCCATCTAGGGAGTATCACACTTTCAGATCTAGCACATGCTAGGCAGTCCACTGCCATATATTGTTTAACTCTTCTTTTGTGGTCTTGTTTTCTATTTCAGGTAGTTCCTCCTAGCCAAAAGGAAGCTCTCACAACAAAGCATCGGATCGAGAAGTCAAGAATGTGTGCATCAACCTCTAACCAACCAACACAATAGGCATTCCTCCTCAGCCCATAACCCTATCTATTTCATCAAAAACATAAATAAAATGGTGAAACAGATGGCTCATTCAAGGTAGGAAAGTTGGCCACGGCTGCTTGCAAGAGGTCCCTTTGGCCTAGAATTTTTAATTACTCCCACATGGATATTGATTGAAGGAAATCATTACATGAACCTCAAAAATGATAAATTAACCTTCTTTAGAGTCATGGAGGATGAGATAGGTGTTTCAAGGTATGATAAAGACCTGAGAAGGAGCTTTAAGTGGCTAAATTGCTCTAAATTTCAAAATTGTCCTTTTCCCTCCAAAATGGAATTCAAATGTCTGAAGTATGTAAATGAGTCTAATAATATTTTCAATGGGTGAGAGAGATTTATAAACATTAATCTTAGAGTGAGTTAGAATTAATGAAGTGCTTCAAGTTGTAATAATACTTCATAATGTAATAATGAGCATGATGAGTCATAGCAAGTTAGTTAGGTTGTCTTGAAAATAGAATAAAAATTTGAGAATTCAAAGAGAAAATTAGTTAGAGGAAGGAAAGGGGAGATATCACTCCTCAAGGAGTAGAAAGTAAGAAAGAAGTCTTCACAACATGAGAAAAAGAAAGCATGTAGAACCAAGTAAATTGTAAGCAAAAATTCAAATGAAATAAGAATACTCTGTTTTGTATAGAAGAGATTGTGGTTGTTATTTAAGTTATGCATTTATTTCTAAAAATATTCATTGGAAAATTTTAGTCCACTCTTAGGATCATTTGAAGCATATTTCTCAAGATTTAATGTATATTAGGTTCATGATAACCTTGTTCTAGTAAGATTCAAGAAATCTTGACTATCTTAGTAGTAAGTATGACTATATTAGTTGTTACAGAGGTAATTTGATGAATTTTTAGTGTAAATCACATGGAATAGGTATTCCTAAGTTGTTATAAAATTATCTTGATTGTATGTGCAAGGTCTAAGAGGTAAATCCCTTATGAGGTTATTTTTTACAAGGTGAAGTGAACTAGAGTAAAGAAAAGTTTGTGATTGTGCCTTGTAATTGAGTAATTTTTAAATTACTTTTCATTGTGAAAGTTATATGCAGTGCATATTTTCTTCATCAAGAGAATTTGATAGTGATATTTCAAGAAAATAAGAAATCTTTCTTCAATAAGTGTTCTTTCTTATTAAGTAAGATAGTGTGTGTTTCAAAGGTACCCTACTCCTACGTGCAAGTAAGAAAATTTTATCTATTAAGAGAAGAAACCTTGCACACTTGTCCCCATTACTAGCTCATAACTTGGAAAAAACATGAGACAAAGTTAAAAACAAAATCTCAAGATTTAATTTAATGTTTTGGTAAATATATAGAGATTTGTAGCTTCTCGGTCCTATACAATACACAGCTAGAGTTTCATAAGAAAGGGTAGAGTAAAAATACCTAGGAAAGAACCTACCTTTGATATTTGAAATAAATTATGGTAGGGGTTTCCTCTAGCTATTAGAGAAATAAATTCAGATTTCCATTGGCTAATTTTGAAGATTTTTGTGACAGCTTTCCTTAGAAGCATGCATGTACTATAAGGCTAATTTTTAGGCCAATTTAATAGGGAAGTGTGTTTCAATGATGGACTCCAATCTTAAAAAATTATAGAAATGGAAAAATGTCAAATGGGTGGTAAAAATTAAATCCACCTTTTCATGGGACCCATTGGATAATAAGTTATGTAGAGAAATGCACTTTGTAGCAGACTTAGTAGGAGAGCTTGGCACTAGGAAAGCAAAAGTAAGTTTTGAGGGTGAAGTTAAAAGAGTTGAATGAAAAAAATTGGGGTACACTTTGGTAATACAAAAGTTTAGTTATGTATGGATTTATATATTGAAGGTTTCCTCTATAAGTCGTTATCCATAGCCCAAGCAAGAACACACGTTCTCAAGCACTCTCACGGGTAGTTTGCATAGACAAAGAGTTGGTGGTTGAAATGAACTTATTGAATCATGTTAATTATTAATATAAAATTGTTAGTATATTTTGATACAAGAGGAAGTACTCGAAGGAGCTGTAAATGAAAAATACCAATATTTTCTTAGTTAGGTTAAGAATCCAAATAAACCACAGAGAATGGAAGTGAAGGTAAGACAGGAAAATGAAGTTTTATAAGAATATGGAGCATAATAATAATGGATTGTGCATGAATACATGTTGTTAGAATAGGGTATGGTGTTAGTAGATTGATATATTTCTTGAAAGACCAAATTTAGGAAATTTGATCCATTTTATACCCTAGAAAAAGACCAATAAAAATGAATTAGGTGACATAAATGGTTTTGATTGTTAGAAATATGATGAATGCATGGAAATGGTAAGGAATCTCCATCAAATATTCTCACTTTTTTTTTCTTCATCTACTCCAAGATATTGAATAGAGTTGAATGATATTTCTATTGTCCCTTACTTGTAGAAACCTTTTCTTACACTTGAGTTGGTATGGAAGGTACCTTAGGCTGACTTTGCATGTTTGGAGAAATGTTTGAGCTGCCACCTCCCTGAAATGTCAAAGATGGTTGAGGAGAACCTACACTTGTCGATTGTCCTTCCTCTATAGCTCTTTTCTTGGATATTGTGTTTTTAACTACGCCTTAAGGAAGGGCTAGCTTTAAACCACAAAACTATTCCACTTTCTAATTTACAAGTGAAGTGTCATTTTGAGGTGCCTCTTTGTTAACAATCTACTACTGATTTTATCCTACATTTTTTCTTGAGAAGAAAACGCACTTTACACCATTAAAAATCGGTTCAGGATGCCATTAGGGCATGTTGTTTTGTTATGTGGATCATCACAAGGGAAACATCATTCATAATATTTTATAATATTTTTGGACAGAACTTAACTTGGGATGAGCTCGCTACATTTGATTTATAAGGTTGAAATGTCCTAGCAAAAGGAAATTGGTTTTGATTCTGATTCATGGATTGCAAAAGGGGTTTATTTGGTTGATATGAGGGCTTTTTTGGTTGGTTTTGAGACTGATAAGGTCTAAAACCAACTCATTCCCAATATTTTGCAATTTTTTCATTACCTCTTGAATCTCAATTAAGGTTCTTGAGGAAGTAGATGTCTTACTAGAACTCTGATTTATTAGAGTAGGGATAGGAGCTAATTCAAATGTTTGATAAGAATTTGGGTTTCCAATTTCTAGTTAAATGGGCATTAGTGGTCTAGGAGAAATTTTTCCATCTTGGATAAGACTATTTTTAGCTTTAATAGCAATTACAAAAGCACCAGGAAGTGTTACACCCGATGTAGACACAAAATTTGGGTCACACTCCCCTTGGTCCCCTTTAATCAATTAACGTAATATATTTAATTAATCATGACCCCTTCATCCTATACTAATATTCATCCTCACATTATAAAGTATTTTATTTAAGTTAATTTCACCCTCACACATCCACCTCATCATTACACCTCACTTGGACCCATTCCAGGGAATTTAACTCACAATGACCGAGTCATCACTCTCAACACTTGAGTCATCACTCCCAGTGTTGAGTCACCACTTAACCTAACTAACTAAGACTTCTTCCTAAACCTAATTGGACTTATTCTATGACCTTCCTACCTTCTCTCACATGAACTCCACTTCCCTAAGCAGACTCAATCAAAATCATGCCAAAAATAGTAAAGATCTACCTATTTTTTGTAAACCTAGAATTTCTTGCCTTAACTCGATGTCGATTATCCACTATCAAAACTCTTTACATGGGTTGTTCATTTAGTTATTGGATCATGATTGCATTCAAGTGTGAATATTCAAGCCCTCTTACATCTAGATGATGAACACACATAACCACGGTCTGAAAACAAGAAGTCATCTTCCCTTCCAGTGTTGGAATACTCATGAAAGCACATAGGTCATATTGTTGTGACACTAGACTCAAGAACTTCTTTTTGATCAACCATAAACAATTTCAACTCCCAAGATCTATAATACATCAAATAGTTATTATGATTCTAATCATTTTTCTTACTCCTTTTGTAGATCTTTTTCTGCTACTTTCAATAGTCTAGTTCCTTTGTTGCATGTACATCACCTTCTTCCCACCAACCCACTATTCAACCATCCAAAGCCTTTTCATCATTCCAAACCTCCTCCTTAGTATCCTTGAGTCTTATTAGCCATATTACGACCCAACCCATACTACCGTCTCTCTCTCTATGCAATGACAAAGAGCCTAAAAAATTTTGTTTAATAATTTACCACCAAATTTCCCGTCACATGAACGTTAGTCACATTAACCATCGTCAATCTCCCTCTCTCTACTTGGATTCGGTCACCATACCAATATCATTCACTATTTTTATGTTAACCTTCACCAAATTATCTCTAACATCACCTAAGATCCACCCATACCTTACTAGATACCTCTATGACCTTACCTAACACCCATGTGACCTGTCCCAACTAGAAACATACCTATCCTAATGCTAAATTAGTTTAGATTTTAATACTTTTCTTAATCTATTTTGTTGATAATATTTTGAGATACTTAAATCAAAGTGTTAGCATAGGACCTTTATTTATCATATTTAATTTCATTGATTTGATAAAAAATAGTGGATTGATAGCCATCTAGGAAGTATCACACTTCATGAAACTAGCAATCATTAGGCAGTCCATTGTCATTTGTTCTTTAATATCATTTAGTGGTATTTCTTTGTATATACAGCTAGTCCTTCCCAGACAAAAAGGATTTCTTTACGATCATCTTGGATAAATTCAGTAATGTGTGCATTCCACCTTCAACCTACATATCACAAGTATTCCTCCTTGACCTTTTACCTTATACATTTTATAAAAGGAATGATAACCTAATTGTACCAATCCAAGAACACAAATGCTAATCAAACATCACGATCAATAAGATGAAAGCAATTTTCCGAATAACTTTACATAAACCTTTGCAAACAAATGAGCGAAATATCATATATTATTATGGAACTCAATGAAATACAATGAGAATGGCCCTTGATTATATAGGCAAGGAATAACTATCTAAGAACCAGTCAATGTTGTAGATCAAGCCATAAATGATGGAAAGAACTAGTCATCAAAGAACCAGTTAAATCCATATATTTATGAGAGAACTATACATCAAGGATCTAGTCAATACCATAGATCAAGGAAAGAACTAGTCAATACCATAGATCAAGGAAATAACTATACCTAAAAACTAGATAATATCCCCCTAATATCTAAATAAATAAAAATGAATATCCACACACATAAGTGGGTGAGGATAAATACAATAAAGGTAAATAAAGTACCTAGGTGAACATGAACTAAGGTAAATATCTACTCTAACACACCCCCTTAAGTGAAGCTAGGGTCCAAAATAGAAGTGACATATCCACAAAGGTGAGTCCCGATAACTAGGCCTGATGAGGTACTCATGTACAATATATCCATGAAGAAATCTTGAACCAAAAGAAGGAAAGAATCCTGTTAAAAGGAAAGAGAAAGAAGAAGAATAAGAAGGAATATGTTCTCATGAACACCCCCAAAGAACAACTTCTGAAACCCCAAACATTTCACATAACTCAAGGTAACAAGGTGATGTAAAAGGATTCGTAAAGATGTCTACAACCTGTTGTTGAGTTAGAAGGTACTCCAAGAAAAGAAATACATCCTGAATGTGCTGAAAAATGAAGTGGATGTGTATATCAATATGATTAATTCACCGGTGCTCAACTGGGTTGCGATAAATGTGAATTGCACTTTGGTTGTCACACCAAAGTACATTCGATTAATCCTATGGGAATCCAAACTCTATCAATAACTAATGCGATGCCAAAGAATCTATTAAATCATTGTAAGCTATCGCTGCATGTACTATGCCTCTGAATATGAAAATGCAATAGCATGTTAATTTTTACATGCCCAAGCAACTGGAGAAGAACCAAGACAAAAGATAGCCATAAATGGAATGTTTGTCATTAATAGAAACTACCCAATCTGAATTTATATACCTAGCCAACTGAGTATAACCCCTAGTGTAGTGTAGGCCAAAGTGGGAAGTTCCCTGTAAATAACATAAAATCCTTTTTGTAACTTTGTCAAGACTACTATGAGGAGAATGTGCAAAATGAGATACAAGCCCTACTCTAAATGAAATATCATGGTGAGTATGGGTCAAGTACATGAGACTCCTAACCAACTACCTCTACAATGTAGGATCACAAAGTGGTGTGGTACATGTGGAAGTAAGATTAAATTTAGACTAAAAGGAGATGGACTTGGCTTGCAATCAGCCATATCAAAGCACCGAAGAAGATCATGGGTGTACTTTTTCTAACTCAAATGAATCCCTAAATCATCTGAGAAATCTATAAACTAAGGAAATAATGCAATAGCCCAAGATCTTTCATGTCAAACTATGTAGAAAGAGCCCTCTGAATACTCTAAATGTGGGAAGAAGAGCTTCCAGTAAGTAACAGATCATCAACATACAAGACAAGTATCACAATATCCTCACCAACATGTTGGAGATACACTATATGATTAGAGTGGAAATGAACAAAACCATTAGATAAAATAAAATAATCCATCTTCTCATACCAAGCCCGAGGGGTTTGTTTGATACCGTAGAGATACCTTCAGAGCATAAAAACAAGAGAAGAATCCTGAAAAAATCTAGTCGAGCTCCGCTCCATGTATATTTCCTCTTGTAGATCTCCATGTAAGAAGGCACTCTTCATGTCCATCTGGTATATGGGCCACCCCTGTGATGCAACAAGATAAAGTACAAGATGTACATAATCCATCTTGGAAATGGGTGCAAAAGTCTCAGAGTAATCAATACCTTTAACTTGTGAAAAACCCTTTGTAATAAGATGAGCCTTATACTTGTCAATGGACCCATCAGTTGCGTATTTG
Source organism: Taxus wallichiana var. yunnanensis (assembly GCA_018340775.1). Classification (NCBI taxonomy): domain Eukaryota; kingdom Viridiplantae; phylum Streptophyta; class Pinopsida; order Cupressales; family Taxaceae; genus Taxus; species Taxus wallichiana. The sequence continues at coordinate 448,140,493 of CM031238.1, forward strand.
GTTTGGTATACCCACTTACACCTAACCATATTTCTTCCTTTAGGAAGAGATACCAAATCCCAAGTATGATTCTTCATCAAATAAGAATACTTATTTGTCATCATATCATCCCACTCCTGTATCCCATGAGCCTTTGAAAAAGACTATGGATCCTCAGAAACTTCCTGACACAAAATTTCAGAACCTGTAGAATGTGTGTGATGATGCCTAGTGGGTGGAAAATCCTCTATGAAAGGTTTTTCCTTAGAAACTATAGTACGATCCCACTTAGGCATAGTGACAACATCAATGGGAATAGGATCCTCAATGACATCTATAACCTCCTCAAAGAAAGGATCCTCAAGATGAGATGATGAAGAAGAAAGAGGCATGGAAGAATATGAAGAATCATGAGGAGTGAAGCACTCATCAAACTGAACATGTGTTTGAAAAATAACGTCATGAGTATCAGAATCTAGAATTCAATAAGCTCTCATGTCCTCACAATACCCTACAAAGATCAAGGGTTTTCTCTTCTTATCCAAAGCTTTCCTTTTCTTCTTTGGCATAAAGGCCCAAGCATGGCTCCCAAAGACTTGAAAAAATGAGACATTTGGCTTAGTGTTGGACCAAGCTTCCTTTGGAGTCAAATTCTCAAGTGCTCTGTGGGGTGTGTGATTCTGAATGTAGTTAGCACAATTAATTGCTTCTACCCAGATAGATAGGAGGTAAATCTCTAGAATGCATCATATAGTTAGCCATTTCCTTCAAAGTTATAATCTTCCTTTCTACTAATCCATTATGTTGTGGAGTGTGAGGAACATAATGTTGGTGAATAATGCTTTGAGTTTTGAAAAATTCAAAAACGCATTGTTGAGGTACTCCCAGGTTATCAATATGAAGGTTCTTTATGCTACTAGAATATTATTTCTCGACCAAAGCCTTGAAGACTTTAAAGTGTGAAAAAACATCACATTTGTACTTGTGAAAATAAACCCAAGTACGCCTCAAGAAATTATCAATAAATGTAAGTGCATACTTAGCTCCATTGAAAGATGGGGTAAGAAAAACCATCAAGTCACTATACACAAAGCTCAAGTGGTGAAGAAGCTCTCTTAAAAAATTCTTGGGAAAATGATCTTGGTGTTGTTTCCTATTGCACAACCATGAAAAACTCCCTCAAGACAAGAAACTCTAAGAAGAACATCTACCATACCATGAGTTCTTAACTCCTTCAAATATCTGTAATTGATATTTGCAAATCTTTCATGCCAAAGCTTACTCTCTAAATCTGCATGAGAAACTAATCTTGTCCCCATAGAAGAAGTGTCATCAAAACCATCAAAGTGATATATTCTAGAACTATGATCAATAATACCCTAAGAAACTAGTGAATGAGGCTCCAAAAAAGTGTGTACTTCTAGTCCATGTGGTGTAAAAGTCATTCTTTTCCCTTGACCAAAATGACAAATCTGATATACGAAAAGAAATTTGTAGTGATGTTAGGAACATATAGTGCATTTTGATACTGCCACCATCAATTTTGATATCACCTTTTCCTTTAACAAAAATAAAGGAAGAATATCTAACCCGAATTTTAGAAGTAGAACTCAAACCTAGAGAAACAAAATACTCCTTGGAAGAAGTCATGTGATGAGAAGTACCAGAATCTATAACCGAACTATCTCGCAAGTGGTGACTGAGATCTTCCAATAACATTAAGTGTTTTTCCATGCTGATTAGAAGGAGGTGACATCGAGATAGAAAATTTTTATTTCTTAATTGCATCCTCTAAGGCTTGCATTCACTTATAACAACACTATGTTCTTCATGATTACTACCCCCACAAAAAGAGCATAAATAGCTAGACTTATTCTTGGATTCAGAAGACTCCTTGGGTTTTGAGTTGTTTTCTTTGGGTTTAGGAGCATTTTGAGATGGATAAGGTGTGGATTTGGTTTTAATATTTTTTTTTCCCTTGCCCTTAGGATTAGAGGAAACTAATTCCTTTTGAGAGGTGGAAGACTCAATGTGAGATGATTTAGTTCTTCCTAGTAAGTATTTCACAAAATGTTTCTAAGTTAGGCATTTTGAATGTGTCACCTAAGGCATCCATGCTAGAGAAAAAGGTAGAAAAAATTTGGGATGGTCCTCTCAACTTGAATAGAATCAAGTAAACACAATCTTCATCTTTCTTATCTCTTCCACTCCCCTTCAACTATGTCAAAAATGCTTGAACTTGGTAAGATAGTCTATAATTGTTGGAAAATCTTTAGGATTAAGAGAGGTGATCTCAATGTCAAGTTGCATGGATCTCATATGATCTACCTTACCAAATAAATCCTCCAATTTCTCCCAAATTTTGAAAGGAGAGTCATTTTTTCCAAATGAAACAAAAGACTGTCAATTACATAAGTTCCTATCAAACTCATACACTCATAAAATTTGCACAGTGTACTTGAAATTTCTCATATTCTCTAGTGAACACTGGTTTTTAGAAGAAGTTAAATGCCACAATAATTTTCACTTAATTATTGTTTCCATGTGTGGTAATTATGTTTTCTTAATGGATCAACATGATCTAATGTAGAATTAGATGTCATCCTCAAAAATCTCCAAAAAGAAATGCAAGAACCAAGAAATGCAAGAAGACCCCAAACAATGCAACAAGAGCCCCCATTTTTTGGCACTTTATAATGATTGCGTGTTACAATATGAAATTTTATAATCATATTGTGATTCTCTAAACAATATTTCCAATGGAAATAGCATGGAAAAACAAGTACTTTTTCAAAAAACGACACTCAAAACCGAGTTACCGATCAAAAGTTACAAGCTTTTCAATATTATGCTCTATTATTTATTTTAGTTGCCACTAAAATAGAATAAAATACTCTTTCCTTCACCACACAAATAAAATTAAAGGGGCTGGCTTTAAGCCCTCATATGACCATACCATATGACTAGGGGCTAAGGATTTCAATGGGTGTGTAACTTGCTATTCTGGGGTAGTGATCGTGGATTTTCCCGAAATAGCAAACTCTACACAACATCCCGTGGACCTCAAAAATAAAATTTCAGAATGTGGATCTTGAAAAAACAAAAAAACCCAAAAAATTCATTTCCTTAGTTTCTTTTTTGTCTAGCATGAATCTCGAGGCATTTCTCTGCAACAACAAAAACTAAAAAAATGACTCTCTTAAAATGACCAAGTTTATAATCGATCTTAGGTTTTTTCCACCTTTTGGAACTAATGTTCACCTGCTTTTGTATAAAAATGCACGTAATAACAAAATACGGACAAGTCCTAAATATATGAATATACAAAAAAACACTTACAAAATGAAACTTATAGACGGATGTCAATAACAATCTCCTGCTCTGATACCATAAAAGGAATGATGACTAGATCATACCAAGCCAAGAACACAGATGCTAATCAAACGTCATGATCAATAAGATGAAAGTAATTCACCAGAATAACTTTACATAAACCTTTGCAAACAAATGAGCAGCAATATCATATATTATTATGGAACTCAATGAAATACAATGAGAATGGGCCTTGCTTATATAGGAAAGGAATAACAATCTAAGAACCAGTCAAGGTCGTAGATCAAGCCATAAATCATGGAAAGAACTAGTTATCAAAGAACTAGTTAAGTCCATAGATTTGTGAGAGAACTAGACATCAAAGATCTATTCAATACCATAGATCAAGGAAAGAACTATACCTAACAAATAGATAATATCCCCCTAATATATAATTAAATAAAAGGAAATATCCACACACATAAGTGGGTGAGGATAAATAAAATAAAGGTAAATAAAGTACCTAGGTGAACATGAGCTAAGGTAAATACCTACTCTAACATTTTATCGCACAACTTATTCGGTGAAACATTTTGGCACGCCCGATGGGACCCATCAGGGATTCTTTTACATTATTCATTATTAGGTGAAAGATGGTGTGTCTATTTCCTTTTGAAATCTTTCACATTAAATTTTCTCCTTTGGAACATTCTTTCTCCTCTACTTATCTCATTGACACTCATATTTTGGATTAAAAAGAACCATTCTTTTTTATTTTTGTATTACACTATTGAAATACATACTCTTTCCTATTCATCATTACTCTCATTGAATGTCATTGTGGATTTGGTTCTAAAATCTTTACATATCATTTTTGAGTGTTGTATTTGTAGCTCATTTAAAATTGTGGGAAACCTATATGTTGGAAGTCATGCCCAGCTAATGGATGACAAATTGAATCGTATTGCACACTTTCTTCTCTACACCAAACCAATAAAAACAAACTACTCATTTTTTAAACAACATTCTACATAGAAGAATTTGTCAATGATCATATGATCAGAGGATTGACAGTGGGCTCTAAACTAGTTTCTATGTCTAGTCATTATCTTAGAGAAAGGACCTCCCTCACCAAAACTTACCTAAAACTATCCTTAGTTGTTGGATTTTCATAGGGCACCTTTTATCAAACCAAAAACTCTACTCTATTCACAATTCAGTCCTAAATGGCATAAGTTGGAACATAAAATCTACCACATACGATTTTGTGTTTGCTAGTTTTTACTTGAGGTGTGAGTTTGTTTTCTTCATTCTTCACTCCTTTCACACTCCATAATCATAGTTGGTGTATTCTAACTCTTTCTAAGTGTGTTAGGGTCAATCATTTCCATACTCAGGTTTTTGGGTTGGTCTTTTATTTGATCTAAATCACCAAATTTACTTTTTTCCATCTTTTCACAAATTTCACAATGACTAACATCGGTCCATCGACCATCATTAGTTTACTCATCTAACCGTCATCGGTTTACTGATCGTTGTCGGTTTCTTGTTATTTTGGTCATTTTAACCAAAGTAGCATTCATCACATTTTTGTTCTTTCTGGGGTTTCCTCAGTTACCTCACCATATCTTTGTGTCTTTGAAATCACTTTCAAAGTCCAGATTTGCTTCATTTTTATCATTTATTACCACATTTACAAATATTTTTATTTTCCACAACAACCAGGATATCGGTCCTCTGACCGGCATCGGTTACCCTCTATCACCGACACCGATTACCCAACCACTTTCGATCACTTTGTGTTTTAAATTTTCAATTAAAACAGTGCTCAGTTGTCACCTTCTGGAACCATTTTCTCTAGTCCTTTTGTACTCCTGTGTCATTTACGGAGCTCAAATTACCAAGTCTACTATAAGTCACATGGTTTTGACTTGTAGCCAAGCCAACGCCCTCATGTTCCATGTTATCCTTCAGCCACTCCCACCTAGCCCATCGTCGCCTTCCATTCTATCACCTATGGATCCCAATCAACCTATTACCATTAATACCAATGATGAGGAGTTTGCAAGACTCCTTGATCAAAACCTCATTGCTTTACAATATTATTTAGCCCATTCATCCACTTGGGATTCATCAAGGCAAGCTTGTATATGGCATGCTTGTGTCCATTCCTCCTACCCTCGCACCCACTTCTGCATTAGCTACTACTAGCTTGGCCTTACCCTCTTCCACCTTACCACCTGTGGTATCCCAACTTGACCTTACATCATTTATATTTTTGTACCTATGGAATCTGTCATTCCTTTGATGTCAGTTGCTCTTGTGATGTCAACCATTCCTTTATCAATAGCCTTGAGTGTAGGTCTATCTGCACCCGCCACCTCTCACATACCTATTGCATCTCGGCCACCTAGGGTGTCGGTAGCCCATAATCCCTTCCAAAACATTTTCCTCTTCATCCCGTAGTCACTTCCTCTAATTACTACAAGAGTCGTTACATCCACTCCACCTACCTAAACTTATCACCAACAACCCCTATCTCATATATCGCTTATTCAGATACTTTCCACCTACATCTATTCCTCCCTCACAATTTTTGTACTTGGCACCACCATATATTAGGATGCCGCCCATGTCATACCTTCATCATCTACCCCCCCTTATAATGCAAGCAAGTGTCCAATCATCACAACCTACTAACCATCTTATCAAAATGATGATGGAAAATATGCGACATTAGAAACATTGGTCTCTGGCTCACATAATTCTCTTACATACAAAAATATTTGCAATGATCCCATTCACCCATCCATTCTTATTCATCCATACCCTGCACATTGGTAAATTCCCAAATTTAACTGATTTAATAGCAAAGAATACCCACAACAACACTTGAGTTTTTTTAAACATGGGTTTTATCTTATCGCTCATGATGATGCTTTTCTATTGAGAACATTCCCAATGTCCTTGACAGGACCTGTGTTAGATTGGTATAATGCTCTACCTAGGCACTATATTTTCTCATTTAAGAAATTAGCTCAAGCTTTCCTAGACCACTTTTCTATCAACATCATCAACAAAGTCACCATGACCAACTTATACTTGACACGCCAATAAAAATACAAATATATCACAGATTTTTTCACTCATTGACAAAGCCTAATCAACCAGCTCATGTTCCAACTATCTCAAACTAAGTTAATAGATTTTTTCACTAGGGCTTGTGTAAGGAAAATCTCGCCAACTCTCCAAGTTCAAACCTTCTACACGTTTGACGAGGCATTCACCATGGCTCAAAAACTTTAAATTTATGCCATTAAAAAGAAGAAGATACAATTACGTAACAAGAACGTTGCATTTAAATCAAATGATACCTCTTCTTCTTCCAAAATGCAAAATAATTACTCTAAAGTAAAATGGTCTTCCCACATGGTAGTTTTCTAAGTTGGCCCACCTCATCCATCTAACCAATCAACGCCTTCTTCTATCCTTTCTCTGTTTAGGCATTCCGGTTAAGCAGAGCAACAATTATATACTCCCATAGAGAGACCCTACTCTTTGGTTTTAGAAAAACTTCTAAAATCTAGAGAAATCACTCTTCCACCCATCAAACCACATACAGGTTTTAACCCCTCTCATCCTATGCTTGCATGGTACAAAGAAAATGATTATTGCAACTATCATCACGTTAAAGGTCATAGCGATAGTAATTGTATAACTTTCAAAAATATCATCCAAGAAATGTTAGATAGTGGAGATCTCATCTTGGATAACCCTAACACACCAACTAATCAAAACCTTCACATATTCAAGAATTCATTCCCAAATCACACCCCATCATCTAACCAAACCAGTGAACCTTTGACTAATGATAGTAATGTTCATGAGGTTCATGTTGTTTTTGACACCATACCAGCTCTTCCTCAATTTCCTCCTACTCCATCTATCGAGGATATTATTGCACAAGATCCTTCATTTACAGAGCGACTTGTTTCATCTCGATCCTTTACCCACAGAGGAATCTCCCTTATCTCCCCCTTCACCCATAGAGAACATTGCAATATCTATTAATGCGCTTTCCCCACTCACCTCTTAACCTCGCGAACAACTCCGTAGTAATTACTCTCCTACCCATGGGAGAGTCATGCTTACCTTCCTCTTCGGCGAATATGAACCTACCCATCCTACTTGTCATCTTTTCTACCCATAGGGGATCCATTAGTAGTGCCTGCTCCTATTGGTGAAAATTCTTGATTATCTTTCAAGGATCTTGTTGGTTTTCTCTCATCTCTTTTAGCCAACCATTTCCCTAACTCATAGACATTCTTGATAGGGATTACTACCAAATCAACATCATCCCCCTCCAATGGTGTCATTTTTGTGTTTGGTTGATCACTTGGATTATGTCAATAATTCCATGCTTTGGGGACGCCTTTGGCTACCTTTCTCAACTCAGATGTAAATGTTATTTATTGATACTTCCATGATTTATCCAAAGGTGTTTCAGACAACCAAACTAACCATGTCCCCGCCAAACAGAGCAACCTCCTCTTCATCACCCTTTCCCACACCTAAACCTTTACCATCGAATGAAATTTTTCCAATGCCTAAAGCCTTACCTACATCTATATCTTCCTCCACATCCAAACCCATTGCCACATTGGGAGTCATGCCAACATCAAGCCGAATCCATCCTCATGTCAAACTGGCTTTAGCCAGATCCTCATAAGCCAACGTAAATATTATTCTTAGGTTGTATACACTAGTTTCACCCACTACCCCTTTGTCACCTTCACCCCTTCCATCTATCCTAGGACCTCACCCATCAACCTTGGCCAAGCATCCTCCTACCTAAGGTAAACCAAAAGCACGGCATCTCACCTCCTCATCACAATCCTCTGTTACACCCAAATTACCTACACAACTTACACCTTCACCGTCACTTGCATCCTTTCTACCGCCTATACCTACACCACTTCTAGTATCCTCATCATTACCTATGATATTTCCTTCTCTTCAACCAATACCTTCCACCTTGCCTCTTCCCACACCTTCACCACACCACCATTATCACCTTGGCTAACCCGTCCCCTTTCGCCATCTTCCTTCCCTTCTACATCATGCACTTCATCTTCACCTTTACCCAAGAAGGTGCAACCAAAGTCCAAAACCCACTACCCTCCAAAGAGGTAGTTAAACCTACACCACCTTCAACTGCTAGCTCATCTGCTACATCTTTACCCAAGAAGGTGCAATCCAAACCTAAAACCATACTACCTACCAAATAGGTGGTCAAATTGACTTAACCTCTAACTCCACCTCCAATGGTGCCTCTCCCACCAAAATCACCCACACTTACTTCACATTTTGATCCATTGGCAGGGTCTTACACCAACATCTTAGCTAACCTTTTAGAAACCTCTGTCATCACATTTCCACCACTTAGACCTTATGACCCACTCAAACCTAAACCAAAGGGGTTTGATGATATAAAAATTATGTTGAACATCATGTTTCAGGGCATGATGTTGAAAATTGTAAGGCTCTTAAGACTATTCTTCTCCAACTATGTCCTCCTGAAGAAATTTTTGACAATGATGATCTTTTAGATGAGGACCCTATTTCACCTCCACCTATCACCACACATCCTCATCCCTTACCTATTCAGTGACCTTCATCTCCCCTTCAAAACCATTTTATCCTCCTCCAACATTTGATATCAATATGGTTCGCATAAGAGAGCTATCCAAACCTCCACCAAAATGCCAATGCACTGCATTTTTTTCACAAAACCAATATATGCCCTCACCATATTTTTTCCTATCATATCACTACACCTATCATGAATCACTTGCTCCTTTACCACATATTAATATGGTTAACATTACCACTCGATCCCAAAAGGACAAAGGAAAGGAGAAAACAACTAGCCCATCTACCACTCTTTTACCCAATATCCCATCTACACCTACACCAAAATCACCATCCATGGACCCACATACCCTATTTCTGATGGGGTTTCCCATCATACAATGATTAAACAATTGCACTAATATCCTCTCAAAATTTCTTTATACGACCTTTTCCAAACCTCTGAGTCTCATTGATAGGCCCTCATTGAGGTTCTGTAATCTATTAAGGTTTTACCTAATGACCCTACTCTTGTGGCATCCATTATCACTCCTCACCATGTGGCCTCTCTCACCACTTCATCCCCTTCCTCTGCACCTATTACCACTCATCAAGTAGCCACTCTCAGTTTTTCTGATGACGAGATTGTACCTCTCTAATCAGATGATCCTAATCCCGCCCTATTTATTTTTGTCTACATTGATAATATACGCATTTGATGCATTATTATCAATGGTGGTGCCAGTATCAACATCATTTCTTCTCATGTGTAAAACCAAATGTGCATCCCTACCAATTACATGCATAATAACCCATTTATGCTTTGTTCATTTAATGATGTCATGACTTCCACCCTTGGCACCATCATTCTCCACATTCGTGTGGGGACCCGTACCATTCCGGATTTATTCTTTTTTTTTTTTAAGGGGGAATTCTAGTATAACATACAACTTGGCCAACCATGGATCCGATTCATGGGTTGTGTTCCTTCAACCTTACATTGTTGTTTAAAATTTGAACATGAATGACACAACTATACCATTCCAAATGACCCTTCATCATTCAAGACCTATAAAATTTTGTATAGACCCAATGATGTCCTTATACTAGTTATGGAATCTATCACCGCTACCACTTCCCTGTTCACCCATGGCCCTATCCACCGATGTTGTTGTTACCTCTTCCAAAATAACTATTATACTCCCACTTCTGCCACAACTTCTACAGCTTAACCCATCAGCTAACCCATCTACTTCTCAACCAACCAAAGCTTCTTCTTCCCAACTGTCCAGTAGTTCATCCACTCCTGCTACCCACATATCAACTAATGATACCTTAGAATGTGTTTTTCAATGCCTCACTCTAGGGGAGTACCGCCTTTATAATATTGACACATTCCTTACTCCTCAAGAGTATGGTAAACTTCACCAACATCCCCACTATGATCATTACATAGGTGAAGTTTTCCCCTATGGTCCTCCCCACCTTCGCACCAACTTAACATATGGGGGACTTGATGCTTCTACCTACTCACCCGAGCCACCTTCCCAAACTCAACCATTTTCCTCTAACTTTCAATCTCTCACCAATCGCCACTTCACCCACACTTTCCTCCATCACTGTTCTTAGAAGGTATTTGGCTTTGGTTTCTAAGAACAATGTTGTCAAGGTTGTCATACTACCATCCCATGCACCACCCATAAGCATAAATATTGAAGTGGTATCAAATTTACCGATCCATCTCCCAAGAAGGCTCGAGTCAAACTCATTGAGGATGATAAACATTCTCCACCCCATTCACAAACTTCACCACCTTCACCTACAAATTCTATGGATCCAGAATCCATTCTTCCTTAAAAAAATCATGAACACAATTTCCTAGGACCTCTAACTTATCAACAAGATGGTGAGGCTCCCTCTTCTCTTCCCTTCCTGTATCCTGACATGATCGATGATGATACACCTTCTATTAACACCATTCAATGTTATAACGATGAGTCTATTCTCACCTACTTTAGTGTGGAAGATTCTTATATTCATCAGTCATTACCTTCTGAGACACAAACCATGTTGAATTAATCAACCATCAAAATCAATATTCACACTCAAGATGACCCGCACATTCTAAAAATAGGCCAATATTTAGATGTTTCTGAATAAGAAGCTTTTACCTCTTTTATCTGGGATCATAGCAAAACTTTTACTTGGTCCTACGTTGATATGCCTAGTATTGACCCAAACATTGTGGTCCAAAATATCGTAACTATTCCCGAGGTAAAACCTATGAAGCGAAGCTACGGAAAATGCATCCTCATATTGTCCTTCTTGTCGAGAAGAACTTCAATACCTCCTTTCAGCTTTCCTTCATCCTACCCATTGATTATCCCCAATGGATATATAACATCATTCCTATCACAAAGGTGATAGGGGACTCCGCATTATCATAAAATTCCATGACCTTAACTTAGCTTACCCCAAAGATGACTTTACTTTACCTATTATTGACTAACTCATTGATCTCACTTTATCAACCATGATATTTTATCACTCATGGATAGTTTCTCGGGTTATAACCAAATATTACTTGCCCTGGAATATCAACACAAAACCACCTTCATCACTCCTTGGGGACCTTCTGCTACCATGTCATGCCCTTTGGCCTTAAAACGTTGGTGCTACATATCAATGGGCTATGAATTATATCTTTCATGACATTATACATCACATATTGGAAGATTACGTTGATGATCTTCTTTCCAAATCCAAACATCGGGTCAAACACCTTACAATCCTTAAGGTCATCTTCAACTGTCTCATAAAATATTGTGTTCACCTTCAACCTAAGAAGTGTTTCTTCACAGTTCTCTCTGGAAAAATCATTGGTTTTATTGTTTCTTTGTGTGGCATTGAATTTGATCCTACTAAGATCAAGGCTATTCTTGAAATTACTCCACCTACTAACCTTCATATACTTCATAGTTTACAAGGTAAGTTGCAATCTATTCATCTCTTTGCTTTACAGCTTTCCAACCGTTGTCATCCATTTCATCATCTCCTAAAAAAGGATGTCTCCTTCAAATGGGATGATGAATGCCACAAAGCCTTTGACACCTTAAAACAATACCTCCTCCAACCACCTATGCTCATTCCCCTAAGGATGACCAACCATTTTACCTTTACATTTCTACCACCAATCATTCCCTAGGTGCCATGCTCGCTCATCGTGATGAGAAACATAGGGAAAAAATAGTTTATTATATAAGTTGTATGCTTTTAGACTACGAAACTAGATATACTCATGCCGAAAAACTTTACTTAGCCTTAGTTTTTGTTGCCACTAAACTTCACCATTACCTACTCAACCACAAAACCTTTGTTTTCACCAATACGACCCCTTACATTACATGTATGCTAAGCCCTACCAACATCAATGTGTTGCACATTGGCTCATGCTTCTTACAGACCTAGATCTCAAATTCACCCATTAAAAATTTTTCAAAGGAAAAACAATTTTTGACCAACTCACAAGACGTACCTCTCTCCGAAAATCAATCCTCTAACATTGATTTCCCGATGAATCCATTGTTACCCTCTCTTTGGATGATACTATTTACCAAATGACCTTATTCTTTGATGGACCCAAATGTCAGCATGGGGGTGGGGTCAAAGTTATCCTCATCCCTCTTGATGGTGATCCTATCCCATTATCTTTCAAAGTAGATTTTGATTGTACTAACAATATCACCGAATATGAAGCACTTGTGTTAGGTATTCAAACTACCATAGCGTTAGATGTTAAATAAATTAATATATTTGGTGACTCTCAACTAGTTGTAAACCAAGTTAATGGTATATACCAGTGTCATAGCAAGATACTTCAAAAGTATAAGCATCATGTTGACATACTTTTGACTACCTTTGACTACCTTTGACCGTTATGAACTTCAAACCACCCCGTGTTCCACTAATAAATTTGTAGATACCATGGCCTGTCTAGGCTTCTCAAATCCCCACTTCACCCTCCGACTCAAAAATATTTTTCACTATACAAAGGTTACACTCACCCTCTTATCTGATTCAAGATGTCAACCTTGTAGGAAACATTGAAATTGACCCACGCGACCTTTGGTGTAAGAAGTTTTTTGACTACCTTTCCCTTTCCATCCTACCTCCAGATCTTACTCTTAGTGGACAACAAGCCTTTCTCAAAAGTGTCTCTCCTTATGTCATCATGGGTGGTCTTCTTTATAAATGTGGTTTTGATGTTATCCTCTTACAATGTCTTATGAGTTTTGAAATTCCCTACACCATCAAGGAAGTTCATGACAGAATTTGTGGGGGTCACCTCAATGGTTTAGTTGTCACTAAATGCATTATTCTCCTGGGCTATTACTAGCCAACCCTAAACATTCATTTTTGTGACTATGTCAAGTTTTGTGTGAAGTTTCAACAACATGATAATCTTCATCACACCCCTAGTCATGTCTTATAGGTTGCACGAGACCTTTGGCCTTTCTCTCAATGGGGTTTGGATCTTGTCGGAGAGATCAACCCTCATTCTTCCCAACATCATCAATGGATTATTATCACTACCTAATATTACACTAAATGAGTGGAATTTGTACCTCTTATTTCTACAAAATCTAATAAAATCTATAAATTCATCAATCATCACATCATTTTTCACTTTAGTGTTCCTCACCACCTCATCATTGATAATGGAAAATAATTCAAAAACAAAACCCCTACAAAAATTTGTGATGCCTTTTGAATTCAACTTAGTTTTTCTTCACATTATTATCCTCAAACAAATGGCCAAGCTGAATTAACCAACAAAACATTAAAAAAAATCTTATGAAAGTGGTTGAAAATACTGGAAAGGATTAGCACATGTACATTCCTTTTTCCTTATGGGTTTATCGCACTAGTATTCATACCTCAACTATTGCCACGCCTTTTTCTTTGGTATATGATATAGAGTTTTTCCTACATCTCAAAGTCCAAATTCCATCTCTTCATTTCTCACTCAAAGATATGTTCAATGATGATAAGTTTCGCCAAATTTTTTTGTACAACTCAAGTTATTAGACAAACATTATCTCAATCACCTCCAAATATACCAAAAATGTATCAAACGTGTCTATGATAAATGTGTCCGAGAGTGAACCTTATAGTTTGGTGACCTCATCCTGAAGGAAAATCAACATGTAAAAAAAGTGAAGAAAAGTAAACAGGGCAAAAAATTTCTGAATTGGTTTGGACCCTATATCGTTACTCACACATATGGATTAAGTGTTTATCATTTTTATTCACTCGAAGGAAAACCAAAACCTTATTCCCTCAATGCCTTGCATCTTCAAACATTATATTGTTGAATCAAGTCCTAGATCACCTTATGTCTATTAAGTGCTTGTCCCTTGAGTACCATTCACCTTCCACTTACCTATTTTAAGGATCAACAACTAAACAAGAATCATGTGATTACCAATCACATTTCAACCTTATCTTAAATATGAGCACCACGACTCTACTCATGGCATGATTCTCATGGATACTTTTCATCCTTTTTAGGATGGAATCCCATGGTCGTTCATCACTTAAAACCTTTCTTTCATAGCTAACCCCTATGTGCTATGGTTTTGTCTTCATAAAATAAGCCTATACTTCTCTATAGTCTTGTCCATGACCTAAAATTCCAAAAAAACAATTCAAAAGCAATATACGGTATTTTCAAATTCAAAACTCCTTGATTCAAACTTCTCACCAAAAGATGACTCCTCAAAAAGGAAATCTAATCTTTCTATATTGTTGTTATAAATAGACTACTCCCTTAAAGGACAGCTATACAAAGATAGCCATATTGTACATAGTCTATCACAAAAGAATATTATTCTTACAAAAATAAAATATAATAAAATTATTTTGAAGCTTTCGCATCGATCAAACTTCATGAAGACCTCAAGGAGATAATCTACTCATCCCACATAGACTTCCCACATTGATTAGTCTATAAAAACAAAAGCAAAAATAAAAATATGACTTTTTCATCATGGACTTTCCTATTTTGATCTTGGGTCTCTTTCCAAAGAGGCATGTTGTCTCACACTAGGTTACACTAAAACCAACTTCTTTCACCTCACCACCTTTCCTTTCTAATCTTCTTCCTACTCAAGGGATGTGCCAAAAATGTGAAATTTCATGATCATGTGACCTTCTTCACCCTTAGAATAGTCAATCATGCAATGCCTTTAGGTTTTTCTATTCATACGCCATCTTTAGTATGATAGACTCGTAATGGTTCTTATCAATTAGGAAACTCTTTTGTCTCCTCTTACCATTCACCTTTTTTATTATTTATTTTATTCTCCTATACAGGACCAGACCTTCAACACCTACATTTTAGGAATTCCTAAATCACCTAAAACTCAACCATGCCTAAATGACCTAAACTCAACCATACCTATTCAACCTAAACTCAACCATGCCTAAAATGACCTAGACTCAACCATGCCTAAATGACCTAGACTCAATCATGCCTAAAACCTACCGACCCATTCCTCTACCTCATCATATTCTTTCCTAGCTTATGGGAGAACTACATCGGCCTGAGGCCCATTTTCATCGAGGCTATGTAGGCAACACTCCAATGGCATGGGGTCCTTGGAGGTTAGCTCTGGTCATTCTTTCCCTAACTAATTTTTCCTTTGTTTATTCTTTATTCACATTCTACCTTAGTTAGTTTCCATTTTACACAAAACTGGGAATTAAACAATCATAAAAACATACATACCTACCATTTTATAACATCAACCATATCATACATCAATCATTTCACATTTCCATGATATCAAATATTTAGAAATTTACACCACAACATACATATACATCATCATTTATTTTCCATACTACCAATAACTTGGAAATTAAATCAAACACAAAAACATGACCAAACCATGCCTATACCTTGACTCCACCATGCCTATACCTGACTCCACCATGCCTATATGACCTTGAATCCACCATGCCTAACTCACCTAAACTCAACCATGCCTAAATGACCTAGACTCCACCATGCCTACATGACCTCGACTCAATCATGCCTAATTCAACTAGTTTCCATAATACACAATAATAATGGAAATTAAAAATGAGTACATCATCCATCCAGTCAACATCATCAACTATATAAATGGGAGATTATGTGTATCAATAAATATATACACAGATATACAATAAATATCATTATCTCAAAAACTCTCATGTACAATCTCACCCTCCCTACCCGTAAGCCTACATAAACTCATAAATTTCCTTAACTACATTTAGGGACAAGTTATTTACCTATACCTCACCTTACATGTTCCCCACCACCATACCCTAACTTAAATCTTCTTTTGTGACATTTGAATTTGTGTACTCATTATACCTTGCAATGTTGTTACCCGTGTTGTTTAGCCTAATGACCTTACCTTTCCTAATGATGTGATATTTATCCCAACCATACCTTTAGTGCCATGGAACAAAACCTATTACCCATTCCTACACCAGACCTTGTTTTGCTTCATGACCATATCCTATACCTTGGATACCTAAATCACTTCAACCTCATTTGGATAAACCTATCACCCTTTTAACAACGTAGATTTTGCAAGCTCTTCCGCCTGGTATTGTATCACAATCTATACGTGTGTGCACATTCGATTGCCATTACCCATTACCCAATATGACCATTACCCATTACCCAAAATGACCATACCCTTACCTACTGACCCTCACTTTCATCAATCACCTATTTATCAAACCACTCCTTGACTACTTTTCCAACCTCATCGGTTCGTAGTTTGAGGGGGATCACCTTCAGCCCTACTTGGGGCAACCTAACCTCTGCTTATACATGGGACATCAACTCCCTATTTTTTCAACATCACTTACCAATACAAACTACACAACAAAAGGAGAAAATGTAGACACCAAATTTGGGTTGCACTCCCCTTGGTCCCCTTCAATCAATTAACATAATATATTTAGTTAATCATAACCCCTTCATCCTATACTAATATATATCCTCACGTTATTAATTAATTTAATTATTTTAATTAAGTTAATTTCACCCTCACACCTCTAACTCATCATTACACCTCACTCGACCCATTACGGGAATTTAACTCATAATTATTGAGTCATCACTCTTAATATTAAGTCATCACTCTCGGTGATGAGTCACCACTTAATGTAATCTGTTGGTTGCTCAAACATGCACCCATGTCTCAGACCTTGGAAGGTTTGAGGTGTTTCAGACCACAATAGAACCATCCCCAAGTTGTGGGACCTTGCGAGCTTGGGATGCATCTTCTGGAGAATGCCAGTTCCTCTATCTATTTCTACTACTACTGCTACTCCTAGTGTTGGAAGGAAAACTAAGCTAATGATGCTAAGGAACCAGGGATAGAAGGATAATATGAAAGGAAACTACACTAAAAGGTGATATCACCATAAAATATGGATGAACACTATCATGCGAGTAAGATTGAAATAAAATGCATGAAAGGAGGCTAGGAATGAGTAGCATAGTGAAACACATGTTCACCAGATCGTTCTCATGGAACACAACTAAACATGGAATTACAAGGGACCTAAAATAGCACAAACAACACACAACACACAATAAAATGAAAGAAGAAGGAATGCAAACACATTAGGACCGAGATTAGTCACAAAAAATGCTTCTATTACTTCCATAAATGCATAGAGATTTTATAATGATGAAGGAGGCTGATATCCACATGAAAGAGCCAAATTTAGAGGTCTCGAAACTCAAAATAAAGAAAATATAGTCCTTAGCAAAACACATAAGGATTCAAAGTGTCCAACTTAACAAATGAGCCTTGTTATTACATTTATATATTAATCCATGGAGGAAGAAGGGAAGGAGGAAAATCTAAATTTGAAACACATCCACCAACAAGAATCATTGAATGCCTACAAATCCACACGAGATCTATGGAATATGCTTCCCGAGCCTGTTTGTTGTGTTGAAGAAGAAAGGAGGGCGGATCATATCAAAACGGGTGGTTGGAGCAATCATATCTACTCATCAATGCTTAGAAAGATGTTTTCCCATTTCTCACCTTCCATATCCACCAATATTTGAATTTGAATTTTCGGCATTATAGCTGATATTAGTAGATTTATAACAAGTCTAGGCGCATGCCAATCTGAGATCTATAGGAAAAGATACGGCTATCAGAAGATGTCAGAGTTTTCGGCACACATAAAATATGTGGCACATGTTGATTGGCTGAAATGATGGCCAACTGTGTAAATACTTGTCATTTTTGCCATGTGTCACTTGTCGATTTGTTACAAGGATTTGGTGCCCTTTGGCGCACTTTATCTAGTTATGCGTGGCACACTCAAGCATGTTAAAATATTACCTAGCATAGAAGGGCGCAATGGAAGGCGTGGAAAGAAGACGAAGGAAGGCGTGTAAGGGAAAAGTGGAAGGAGATAAATGAAAGGGGTGTGCGGGGAAACGTTGACCAAGGGAATGTGCCAAGTGATCTTGAGTGCACGTAATATTGTAATGAATAACTTAGAGCCAGAATGTGTATGCAAGTTACCCAAATCGCTAGGAGATATATTTGGATAACAATAACTAACTAATACTTCTTCCAAAACCTAATTGGACTTTTTCTATGACCTTCCTAACTTCTCTCACGTAAACTCCACTTCCCTAAGAAGACTCAATCAAAATCATTCTAGAAATAGTAAATATTTGCCTATTTTTGGTAAACCTATACTTTCCTTCTTTAACCGATGTCGGTTATCCCTCAACTAATGTCGGTCACCTAACCACCATCGGTTACCCTATATACACTTTCACAACTCTTTACATGGGTTATTCATTCAGTTATTGGAGCTCGATTGCATTCAAGCACAAATATTAAATCCCTCCTACATCTAGATGACAAACACATACAACCACAAAGTCAAGACAAGCAGTTGTCTTCCCTTCCAGAGTGTTGGAATACTCATGGGAGCAAAATGGTCATATTTCTGTGGCATTAGACTCAAGCACTTCTTCTCCGGTCAACCATCAACCATTCCAACTCCCAAGATCTACAAGATATCAAGTAAGTATTGTGATTCTAATAATTTTTCTTATTCCTTTTGTATATCTTTTTCTCCTTTCAGTAGTTTATTTCCTTTGTTGCATGTACATCACCTTCTTCCCACCAACCCAATATTCAACCATCCCAAGACTTTTCATCATTCCAAACCTCCTCCTTAGTATCCCTGAATCTTCTCAACCATATTACAACCCAATACATACTAACATCTCTCACTTTGTAATGATAGAGAGCCTAAAACCTTTGTTTAATAATTTACTATCAAATTGTCCCTACCGACACCGATCACCTTAATCATGTCATCAGGTCTCCCCTCTCTACCAGCATTGGCCACTATTTTTTCTATTAACCTTCACCAAACTTTCTCTAACATCACCTAAACTCCACCCATACCTTACCAGATACCTCTATGACCTTACCTAACACCCCTATGACCTGTCTAACTAGAAACATACCTTTCCTGATGCTAGATTAGTTTATATTTTAATAATTTTCTTAATCTAGTTTTTTTATAATGTTTTGAGATACCTAAATCAAAGTGTTAATAATAAGACCTTTATTTATCATTTTTTCTTTCATTGATTTAATAAAAAAAAATAGTGGATTGACAACCATCTTGGAAGTATCACACTTCCCTAAACTAGTAATCGTTAGGCAGTCCACTATTATTTTCTATCTAATATCATTTGGTGGTCTTGCTTTGTATCTATAGGTAGTCCTTCCCAGACAAAAAGGAGTTCTCTACGATCAGCTTGGATAAAGTTAGTAACGTGCACATTCAACCTTCAACCTACATATCACATGTATTCCTCCTTAACCTTTTACCTTATATGTTTTATCACACAACTTATTCGGTGAAACACCCCCATAGACTCGAATCATGACAGAAATATTAGAATTTAAAGCTCTCAAAAATTAAATAACAACAACTTCTTTAGTTGGTCTTACTAAGATTGGAATCCTATGCCAAGTCTTTTGAAATATAAAATTGAAGTCTGTCATGAGCTCATTGGGAGCCCTCTTAATAGTTTATAGTTGTTCTAGCAAGGAAATATTATCTTCCATCTCTCTAAATTAGTTGCAAAAGGTTTTCCCTAGCTGATTCCAATTACTTATTGACCCTGATGCTAAACTCATGAACCATTGGAAATCTCTCCCCTTAAACGAAGAAGTTGTTGGTGCTCAATTTGATCTCACCTCATTTGTCCTTGAAATTCTTCAGTTTGCGGGTTCTGTCATCTTTTCTATCTCCTATATTGATGCATGAAAACTTTGTCCTCTATTTGGTTGCCATGATCAGTCCCTTCCTTTGTTCAAGGATCACTTTAAGTCTAGAATTTTTTTTCCGTTCCTCTATCCATGTGGAAGAATTTGTAACTTGGGTGTAAAATCGGGTTTTTTCCCTTCCTTCCATTTTTCCACAGTCACGCTTTGTTTTCCATGTCAATTTTTTTCCTAATATATATGGAAATGTGATTGGATCCAGCTCAGAGGATCACATTTGGGCCTTATATCATTTCCAAATTATTTTTCCTTGAAGAAAGATTCATTTCCAAGCGCAAATGATGATTTTCCTGCATTTTACGGTTTGACAGTTGTGTTTTTCCCCATCAAATTTATATTTCAGCATCTATGGAAAAGTGGCCCTTTCTAGTTAGATGCAGGCTCAGGTGAGAGCACTTTGAAAACTCTAAAGCCTGATTCAATTCAATTCTTGTCCACATGAAGGGTCGGCAATCATTTGAAAATTTTCCTCTTGGTTTGACCTTGGAGTTGCACCGAGGAGACACTTGGAGGTTTCCACTTTGCCTTCCCAGACTAAGACAATTTTTCATGTGGTCTGGTGTAGCTAGGTCGACCATGGACACGTGGAGGGCCATCAGTCATTTGAGGATTCACCTCAGGGTCCCACCTTAGAAGTTACACCAAGGGGACACATGGTTAGCCCGTGCTTGTTTGGCATCTCCGCTTTGGGGACCATCTCAAAGTTGCACTAGGGAGACACGTGGAGGCTTCGCCGGCTCCACTCTAAACTTAAACTTTTCAAACTCTAATAGGGACACATGGAGGGACCGCGCCTGTTTGGGGACTGGGCCCTAATTTTATTTTGAAGAAGCACCATGAGGACACTTGGAGGCTTCCACTCACTCTTCCCTTTCTTGGACTTTTCAATGGCCAAGGAAAATTGTCACAAACCCTAGACACATGGCGTCTCCCTTGATCCTTCAAATTTTTCAACAACTCTGCTGAAATGAAACACGTGGTGAGCCTGCTTGTTTGGGGTCTCCACTTTTGAGGACCATACCAAAGGTGTGCCAAGGCAACACATGGAGGCTTCTGCTGGCTCCTTTTTTACTGATATTTTTCAAAGGCCAAAAGGCTTTTTCTTGGGCCCAAGTCATGCGGAAGACATGCGCTTGTTTGAAAACTTTCTGTACCTCACCTTTGCATTTGTTCCAAGAAAACATGTGTATGAGATCTAATATAAAGTTGAGAAGGGGTAGAATCAATTGTTGTTGTGCATTGCATCTATTTTTCCACCATTTTTGCTCCAAGACTCCTGGAGATGTGAATACACACTATTTTTCATCATTTTTGATGAAATTCCTTGTCGTTTTATCTCTGTAAAGTGCCATTGAATGGATTTAGAACTTAATTTGTGAGTCCAAGGATTGTTAAGGTTGATATTTTAAAGTTGGAAATGCTTGGGCACTTGTAAAAATGTGAATTACCAGAGAAGTTGGATGTGGGATAGAGTTGCAGAGGAAAGAGAGGGAAAAGGATGAAATGATGGAGGTTGTAGGTGCAAAGGATGAAAAAGGTGTTTCCTAGAGGGAGAAAATGATTACTGTCGATCCAGGATGTACTGAGCCTTCAAAAAATTATTAAAATGGGGATCTCTCACATGATAGAATAAAGAGAATGATTAGAAGGATGTCAAAAATTTGTGGCATGGCATCCTAGTCATTAGTCAAGGGTCTAGGAAATGTGATCAGTTCATGATTTGTCCAACTGGCAACTTTTTGTTGCAAATTTGTTAAATGTCACTTTCCAAGACAAATTGGTAACAAGCAAAGGTCCCTCAAATATTCTTATTTTGGGGGAAAATTTGGGATGAGTGAGCAATTAAAATGTATAAATGAAATGAGAATACTCTTGCAAATGGTTGGGGTTGAATTCTTAAGATAAAATTTGAGAGAGCCCGTCTTCCTGAGAGACCAATCTAAGAAACCTATTAATTTCTTGTGTTTTAGATTTCAATCATATCAAATTGGTTGTGAGTGTACAGCCATTTACAAGCTCTGAGACTTTTCAAAGAAACTTTCCCCTACTTATGAATCTAATCAATTTTAATTTAATCTGTGTCAATCTTGGAGCAATTTGTGTCTTATTTATTTTAGAATTTCTATAAGTATTTTTTCTTATATTCCTATTGCACTATTGTGTTAAAGTCCCTCTCGTATCACATAGGATCTTTCCTATGACAGTTTAGTATCATTTGAAATTTCATTTCAAGAAGAGCCTTCATCCTGTAATGAGATAAACAATTTAAAATCACTTCACTATCATTTGTTGATAAAGATTGTCTATAAGCCTTCGAGTGTATCTTAGGTGTGAGGAACCAGGGGTCTTTGATGTTTTATTGAGTCTTTAGCTTGAGCCTTCATGTTAAATTCTTGGAGATTGTGTGAAACCATGCAAATATGGGCCTCCATTGATGCACACCTTCTAGTTGAAGGAATATTTTAGCTATTCTGAAGCTTTCTATCATTTAGCTTTCCAATTGTTGTGAAGTCTCTCAAAGATATGGTATAATCAATTTTATCTTAATCTCCCACCAAAATTATTCAAAAATAATGAATCCATCCTGAACTACCCCTATTTTCCCTGTGTGTCCACAAATGTATAAATTCTACTACCAAAATATGTAGAAGCAATCAGGATTCCATAATGTCTCTAGTAACCTTTAACCCTATTTAGGAAATATCACCATTCTTTAGAAGTGACAACTCATGAGAGTTAAATTGTGGTGCATTGATCATATTTTCTCAAGGTCCCCTTTCAAATTTTTGTAGAGAAGGATATCTTCATTCTCCTTCACCGATAGAGGTTACAAAATAGGTCCTCTCACCCTGGTCGAAAGGCACAACCTAAAGCAATGAGGATAAATCAATTCCTCAATGACCATGTTATCCATTTTTCCATGCCTTAGTGATAAAGAGTCGAAAAATTCTCTTCCTAGATATAAAACAACTAATAATATGATCTGTTTGTCTCTCAGTGTCCTGCTAAATCTTTGATTCTGCTCGGTTTCCAAGGGAGAATCAATTTGGATACCAACACCAGAATGGTGCCATTTTCGAGGACTATTTAAATAAAGGTGTACACATACCAACCCTTGTAATGATTCTTGCATGATCTAAGTGCAAATACATTGTTGAAATGTCATCTTGTGTCCATATTTGTAAGAATCAAGCAAAGTTACAAGTTTTGTGTGTAATATTTCCAGTTTATGGGTTTTTGCACTAATTTTACATCATCAAAGTTAAATATGGGTAAAGGAAGGTCAGATATGTGAATATTTTCATGAATTTAGTGTTGAAAGACATTTGATAGACCAATTTTAGTGCATTTTCACAACTAAGGTGAAAATCCTTAGTGATCACTCTGTATTGAATGAATTTTTGATAAATGTCAATGTCTTAACCTCTATCAATTGCAATTTATCACTAATCTTTGCAAAGTTGGAAGGAAGAAGATATTTCTTCACTAGAGACCCTACCAAAAAGTTATTTCCAGAGCTGGGAAAGATGAATTCAAAAGAATAAGAATCTGGAAAGTTGTTGGAGATCAAAACTCAAGAAAGGAATTATCAATTGTGGAAATTGATCAGCCTGTCATTGAATATTGACATACTTCCTCAAGTGCTTTTGAATCAGGTAGTCTCTTTGTAAATCCAAATTTTCCAACTAGAGAGGGTCCTTCATTTGTATTTGAAAAATTTTCATCTCATTTTGTCCCTGTGTTCTCCAAAGCTGATAAAATCTTCCAAGAAACAAAGTTTCTGGAGAACATTCATTCTGATAATTGTATTCATGTGCCCCATAGACCCCTCACTCCTCATCATTCTATTTCTCTTGTAAGATCACCTCCCCAAAACAATATGGCCCAACCCCCACCCAGACCTTCATTTGTTGTGAACACTTTTGGTCCTATAGATTTTAGAGGTATGGCTGGATATCCAAATGTTGTTCCCAAGATGTTAGAAATAGATTGCCTAAATTTCAAGGAAATAATGCCATTACTGGGGATCAACACTTAAAGCTTTTTGTCAATATGATGGAATACTTTGAGATCAAATTTGAGGATGTGTACATAAATTTGTTTATTCATACTCTAGAGGAGGATGCACGGGACTGGTATAAATATTTTCCAGACAATTCCATTGATTCATGGATAGAGATGAAGAATGCTTTTAGATTGCAGTATGGAGATAAAATAGACCCTAGGTTTCTTTTATCAGAATTTGAAAATATAAAAAATAATCCTAATGAGTTTGTTCATGACTTCAATACAAGGTTCAATAAGACCCTAAATAGGCTACATGTGATCTTGAGGCCAAGTGATGTTTCTTGTTTAATAAAATACTTTGATGCTTTTGATAAGAAAGTTGCCTATTATTTAAGAAACAAGAACCCAGTAACATTAAGGCAAGCCTTCACCATGGCTTTGCAAATTGAAAACAATATCAAAATAGTTGGTAAGCCTCCTAAGAGGGAATGTATTAAGTTGATCTATCCAAGAGAAGCCTCGGTCAATTGAAGTTGTGGATCTAGAGGAGGTTGTGAAAACTTTGGCCGAGAGCTATTAAGGAAATCTCCTATAAATTGTCTAGATCATAGAGGGGATTGGACAAGGTTCCCATGGTTAACATAAAGCCACAAGGTCAAGAAATATTTGCAAATCATCCTAGGGGTGATCAGATGTCTGATGATAGAGGAAAAGAACTCATGAGATTAGGAAATAGATAGCCCCAACCTAGGGAAAACAAATTGGTTCTTGACCCTTTAGCTGTCAGAGTTGTTGTTGATGAAGCTCATGAAATTAAGTGGTGTGATAGTTGTTTCTTGCCACATTCTCCATGTGTTGTTGAAAAGGGAGTTGAGGAAGAAGCTGATGATGATGACATTGATGATGATGTATGCATGATGGATTCCTCTACAAGTTCACAGTAGGGAGAAACCTCAACTGAGCTGATGAGTGCCAGAACTATTAAATATTTCTGGGATTGCATTCATCGGTATTACCTCTTCCTCCCACTCATACTTCTGAAATTGATATGGTGTAAGATTTTGAATTTCCTAATAATGATTTTGAATACTTAAGGGCATTAATGATTGAGAAGTATGATGGAGGAATCCCTTATGAGGAGGATAGGCAGTTGTTAATGAATGTTGTGGTTGGCCATGAAAAAGAATATAATACCAGGAGTAAGGTTGCCAAAGGGGTAGGGCCTTAGGCCAAACCAAAAATTCCAGTGCTTACCAGTATCCATAAGGAAACCCCTAAAAAGATGCATCTGGAAAAGGCTTGGTCACCCCATATAAAACGTGTGTTCCTCCCCATGCTCTGACTGTAAAAAATCCTAAGCCATCAGAAGAATTTGTAAACCTTCCTCCTAACACTACACTACCCAAATATGTTCCTTGTGACAAAGCCCAAATCTTGAGTCGGATCAAGAATTATGTTCCTATTGTTGAATTTCTTAGAATCATAGAGTATAGGAACAAAGCATTCAAATATTTGGGATTTAAAAAAGAAAAGGTTACCCAAGGTAGAAATGTAAACAATGTTGAGACTCCTCCTACCATTGAAGAGTTAGAAAAACCCCAAGTACTAGAAGAACTAGGTGAGCCACCTGAAGTATATTTGGGAACATTCTTGGTGAGTCTCATATGAAGGTGGATCCTTTTTCACAACTTTTATTATTAAGGATAAGTTGTTACACAACTCTATTTTTTATTTTGGAGCATCATGCAATGTTATACCTATTGAAGTCATGAATAAGTTGGATCTCAAAGTAACAATAGGGCTTATGGGAAGTGCACTACCATGGATTCTAGAGAGGTGCTTAGTGGTTGGATGTGTCGAGGGTTTGATAGTGTAACTTGCATCCTACCTAGAAGAATTTAAAGCTAGATGTTTTTATTGTTGATTATCCTACCAAATGGGGAATGTTGTTATCTAGAAAATGGGCTACTAGTGTGGGTGAAATTGTGTAAATGGACATGTCTTATGCCACCATACCAATTGAGGTCAACCTTGTGAAGTTACAGTGAAAATAAAATGTTATATCTCATTGAGGACCCCAACAATGCTTCTTATGAAGTATTGCATGCAGATATTGATATTGATAAATCTATGAGCTATGTTGTTTTCAAGTAATATGAAATTGATCAATGTAGCTATCACGAGAAGGTTGATTTTCCTGAAACTTTGATGTTTGATTTAGCCTTGAAAGATGTTAAAAAAATTGACCCAGAACAAAAGCATAAGCCAAAAAAAAAAATGTGGTCAAATAGTGACTTGGATGGAAAAGAGAGACAATCATATGACCAGCTGTTAAAGACATATCAGAGTGCTTAGCATGGTCATATCCAGAATGGCAGGCACTTGAAGATTTTCCTTGATTGTTTTCTTTGAATCAGGATGCTCACCATTATATAGTGTATAGTCTTTTGGTTTCTTTTTGCTTTCGTGTTTTTCTATTTTGTTTCATCCTAGTCCTTGGTGGCCATTTTGTTGGTTTCTCGGTTCATCCTTAGGGGAGTTGGTTATTATTGTTCTGCTCTGCAAGCTTGTTCTTTGACTCTATTTCCCAATGGTTTATTTTTAGCACTTGGTATGCTATTTTTTCTTGTGGCACTCACAGGGAGTGCCCATCCCCGATCGGCACTAGTGTTGGTGCTCAATTTGATCTCACCCCTTTGTCCTTGAAATTCTTCGGTTTGGGGTTCTGTCATCTTTTCTATCTCCCGTATTGATGCATGAAAACTTTGTCCTCCATTTGGTTGCCATAATTAGTCCCTTCCTTTGGTCAAGGATCACTTTAAGTCCAGAATTTGTTTTTCATTCCTCTGTTCATGTGGAAGAATTTGTAACTTGGGCATAAAATCAAGTTTTTTCCCCATCCTTCCATTTTTCCACAATCATGTTTTGTTCTCCCTATCAATTTTTATCCCAATATCTATGGAAACGTGATTGGATGTGGCTCGAGAGGATCACATTTGGGCCTTATATCATTTCCAAATTCTTTTTCCTTGAAGAAAGATTTATTTTGACTGCAAATGGTGATTTTCCTACATTTTACGATTTAACGGTGTGTTTTTCCCCATCAAATTTATATCTCAACATCTATGGAAATGTGGCCCTTTCTAGTTGGATGCGGCTCGGCGGGGCACTTTGAAAACTCTAAAGCCAAATTCAATTCAAGTCTTGTCCACGTGGAGGACCAATGCTCATCTAAAAATTCACCTCTTGGTTTGACCTTGGAGTTGTGTCGGGGAGACACATGGAGGTTTTTGATGCCTTTCCCAGACTTAGACAATTTTTCATGCGGTTGGTGTAGCTTGGTCAAACAATGGACACGTGGAGGTCCAGGACTCATTTGAGGATTCACCTGAGGCCCCACCTTAGTACTTACACCAAGGGGACATGTCGTGAGCCCATGCTTGTTTGGGGTCTTCGCTTTGGGGACCATCTCAAAGTTCCGCCAAGGATACACGTGGAGGCTTCCTCTAACTCCGCTCTATACTTAAACTTTTCAAAGAAATTTTCTAATGCCTAGGACACGTGGAGGGACCACACCTGTTTGGGGACCTACCCTAAATTTTATTTTTAAGATGTGTGAGGAGGAAACTTGGAGGCTTCCACTCACTATGCCCTTGCTTGGACTTTTCAATGGCCAAGGAAAACTATCTCAGACCCTAGACACATGGCGCCTTCCACTAATCCTTCAAATTTTTCAACAACTCTACCAAGATTGAGACACGTGGTGAGCTCGCGCTTGTTTGGGGTCTCCACTTTTGAGGACTATACCAAAGGTGTGCCAAGGCAACACGTGGAGGATTCTTCGCACCCTGGATCCTTTTTACTCGAGATTTTTTCAAAGGCCAAAAGGTGTTTTTCTTGGGCCCAGGGCACGTGGAATGCCCGCACTTGTTTGGAAACTTGGCTTTATAACTCACCTTTGCAGTTGCAAAAAGAAAACACGTGGATGGCTCTAATATAAAGTTGAGAAGGGGTAGAATCAACTATTGCTATGCATTGCATCTATTTTTCTACCATTTTCTCCAAGACTCCTGGAGATGTGAATACACACTATTTTTCATCATTTTTTGATGAAATTCCTTATCATTTTTGTCTACAAAGTGTCATTGAATGGATTTAGAACTTAATTTGTGAGTCCAAGGATTGTTAAGGTTGATATTTTTAAGTTGAAAATGCTTGGGCACTTGCAAAAAACGTTAATTACTAGAGAATTTAGATGTGGGACAGAGTTTTAGAGGAAAGAGAGGAAAAGGATGAAATGATGGAGGTTGCAGGCATAAAGGATGAAAAAGGTGTTGCCTCGAGGGTGAAAAGGATTACCTATCAGATCCAATTATACAGAGCCTCTAGAAAATGATTAAAATGGGGATCTCTCACATGACAGAATAAAGATAATG
Source organism: Taxus wallichiana var. yunnanensis (assembly GCA_018340775.1). Classification (NCBI taxonomy): domain Eukaryota; kingdom Viridiplantae; phylum Streptophyta; class Pinopsida; order Cupressales; family Taxaceae; genus Taxus; species Taxus wallichiana. Next base: position 448,169,273 of record CM031238.1, read on the forward strand.
ATTAGAAGGATTGTCAAAAGTTGTGGCATGGCATCCTAGTCATTAGTCGAGGTTAGGAAACGTGATCAGTTCATGATTTTTCCAACTGGCAACTTTTTGTTGTAAATTTGTTAAATGTCACTTTCTGAGACAAATTGGTAACAAGCAAAGGTCCCTCGAATATTCTTCTTTTTTGGGGGAAAATTTGGGATGAGTGAGAAAGTAAAATGTATAAATGTAATGAGAATACTCTTGTAAATGGTCGGGGTTGAATTCTTAAGAGAAATTTCAAGAGATCCCGTCTTCCAGAGATACCAATCTGAGAAACCTATTAATTTCCTATGTTTTAGATTTCAATCATATCAAGTTGGTTGCAAGTTTATAGCCATTCACAAGCTCTGAGACTGTTCAAAGAAACTTTCCCCTGCTGATGAATCTAATCAATTTCGAGTTAATCTGTGTCAATCTTAGAGCAATTTGTGTCTTCTTTATTTCGAATGTCTCAGTAAGTAGTTTTTCTTATTCTAATTACAATCTTGTGTTAAAGTCCTCTGAATCACACAGATCTCATCCTGTGACATTTTAGTGGTATTTGTAATTTCATTTTAAGAAGATCCTTCATCTAGCAATGAGATAAATAATTTAAAATCACTTCACTATCATTTGTTGATAAATATTTTATGTAAGCCTTCGAGTGTATCATTGGGCATGAGGAACTAGGGGTCTTTGATTTTTTATTGAGTCTTTAGCTCGAGCCTTTGTGTTAAAGTCTTGAGATTGTGTGAAATCGGTAAAAATCTAGACCTCCATTGATGCACACCTTTTGTTTGAAGGAATATTTTATCTATTCTGAAGCCTTTTGTCATTTAGATTTCCAATTGTTGTGAAGTCTCTCAAAGATCTGGTATAATCAATTTTATCCTACTTAATCTCCCACCAAAATTATTCAAAAACAATGAATTCATCCTTAACTACCCCTATTTTCCATGTGTGTCCACAAATGTATAAATTCCACTACCAAAATATGCAGAAGCAATCAGGGTTCCATAATGTCTCTAGTAACCTTTAACCCTTTTTAGGAAATATCACCATTCTTTAGAAGTGACAACTCATGAGAGTTAAATTATGGTCAATTGATCATATTTTCTCAGGGTTTCCTATCAAATTAGCATATCGTCATTCTCCTTCATCGACATAGGTTACAAAATGGGTCCTCTCACCCTGGTCGAAAGGCACGGCCTAAAGTAGTGAGGATAGATCAAATCCTCAATGAAGGTACTATCCATTTCTCTGATTCCCGAGTGAAAAAGAGTCAGACTAATCCCCTCCCTAGCTATAAAAAAACTCATAATATTATATTTATGTCTCTCAGTGTCCTGCTAAATCTTTGATGTTGCTCGGTTTCCAAGGGAGAATAAATTTGGATACCAACAAAGGCTAAAAGCTTGATAGCCACATCTTGTTCAAAATTTTGATGGATAGCACAAACATTTATAATTTATTGTATATGTTTAGCTAGAGTAGTATGATATTCCCTAGTGAAGAAAGGGATACTCTTAAGTGTAGATGTTGGAATAGTATTTTGATCATTGAGGGCAAGAGGACTTTCTAAAGTAAAGTTAACAAATCCTTTATTTTAAAATTGTGTCATAATGATAGGTATGAGAACTCTGGTAGATTGTAAGAAAGGTATACTAGGTGGTGGTGTGGAAAGATTTATATTTGGAGGTGAAGGTGACCTTTGAATTGTTCTTCCTCTTCTTCTCCTCCCAGGTGATAGTTGTAGGTACTCAAAAACTCCTTCTATTATTGTAGACCTTTTTGGATTCTTCTCATGGAATGAGACACTTTTAACTGTTAAAACCAGTAGATATGTTTTTAGAGTCGATATATGTATTGTTGCGAGAGCCTATAAAGGGTGAAATTTTACCAAGATACACATCTAAACTTGGCAAAAATGGAAATATTAACTACGGTATCCCACTGGGCATGCCAAAATTGTTATGTCAAAAAAGTAACACCCTAGGATTTTTCTAATAAGATCCCTAATTTTTGGATAACATGGGATGATCTCACAAATGTGGGACTTGAATAAATGAGATAAAACTCCAAAAAATGTTGGTTCCTCTACCTATTCCTAATGCTAAGCTACTCCTAAGGAATAAAATGCATTTATCTACTCCTATTCTAATAATCCAAGGGACTAGGGAGAGAGAAGAGTACATAAAATGGGAAATCCTAAGCTAAGAGAGGTGATAGCACCAATAAGAGGGTGGAGAGAAACTCTCAAATGAGGAAAATGGGAGGGAAATTGAGAAAGAGAGGATAGACATAAGTATCACAGTCCCAAACTCATTTAAACTGCCACTTTAAAGACACAACAAACTTATACCCTACAAGGAGAACAAAAAATGCACAAAACATCCATATATGTAATGAATGGTGTAAAATTACAAAAAAACACAAGCTAGGACCGATTAATAGTCACAAAACAAATGTCTTATTGATTTATAAGGATGCACAATACATTACATTGAAGGAGAAACGCAAGATTCACATGCAGAATTTAAATATAAAATATGAATCTCATATCAACATATGAAACACTTAAGGAAAAGTGCACGAATCATTACAAGAATGTAAAACCCTTGAAAAAGTGTTTATCCTTATAATATATACAAATGGGAATAGAGAAGAGGTAAAAATAGAAGGATAAGATCTTATTTGATCATGTTTTAAATGAATACATGCTTTCTCTATTACATAGCATGTCCATCTTTAACCAAACTCAAAAGTGCATTAAAAATTATGGTCACCTTATTAAACTCATCCTCCATGTCATTTTTCTTACAAGAGCATGTGAGATCCCATATTTCATTAATTCAAGTGGTTGAGTTACTTGCTTCACGCACATTAATGGCCGATTGACATTTTCTTTTTACACCCCTCGACACCACCAAAATATGATTTTTCCAATGCCAAGTTAAAGGGCTCAATTATACCTTTCCAATGATACCAATTTTGATGTATTTGTAGTAGGGAATCAAGAGATATCATATAAACCAAATCAAAATTTTCTTGCAATATAATAAATTGTAGTTTCCTTAATAATAAAAATACTATTAAGACAACCTTTACTTTTACTTGACGATCCCAAGCTTTACCTATTCCAATTGAAGGACATCTTATTTATGTACAATCAATGGTCGAAATAATGTCAAAATAATTTAGTAACTTTTAAACATTAATCATTATTTCTACATACCTAAATAATACATTACAACTATGTATAGATTCATCATATTTACAAATCATAATTTCTAGAAAGCACAAAGAATTGTAATATCAATAACAAATACAACCAAATCATACATAAATGCACCAAAATCATCACATACAATAATGACATGAAGAAAAATCATACTCTATGGTTATTGACCATGATTAGAATATTCAAAAGTTATATACCTTCGAGTCTTAAGACCTATGTAATACAAAATTTGTTATAAGGAGGTCAAAGGCCTTATTATTTACTACCAAATTATTTGGTTAAAGGCCCGATGAAACATCAATACATAATTATATGCCATGAGGTCCTAGACCTATATTATCACAATAGTCACCTCTTAATGAAAAATAATACCATTACCTTCTAGTAAAGATTTACTAATCATCAAAGAAACCTTTAACTTCAGCTATAAGATAAGAAAATATCATAAACAAGTTTAGCAACCAGATAGCTCACCGATATGATGAATCATTACTCATAGTAAAGTAAAGTAAACTTATATAATTAAGTGCAAGAAGAATAAGTTATAAATGTTAAGTACTCTATAAATTCTTGATGACAAACGTTGTTACTTAGTTAGGAATGCAACTACGCGTAAGTGTGTATATCATTTTCATGATATACATACGCACGTATAGCTACATACATAGCTATGCAAAAGTATTATCCCCCTGCCTTCATAAACCACTTTCCATACAGAAACTTAACCTTGGGAAGAAACAGAATGAAAATGAGGGATGTGACATACTTCCCTCCTTAATGAATCATCGTCCTAATGATTTTTACCCATTAATCGCAATCAGAATAATCAAATACAGATTAATATTATACATGTATGGAGAATAGTCAACGTTTTCATCTAAAAACTTGTAATTTTTTTGTATTTCAGTTTGTAGACACTAAATCACACACTTTGGGTATCTATCTAGTCCTGATGTTTATACTTGTATTCATATGATTCCTAAGTAATAAAAGTACTAATTAACTCATATCTTAGGCCACCTTTTCTTTCTTTCTATTATTACTTTTGGTTTTATACTCTTGCATGCCCATTCTATCTTTTTATACTTTAGCACTTATCACCTTGGACACCAATGCCCGGCCAAGATGCCAATGTTAGGTGCCTCCATACCCTCTAAGTTCCCTAACCTCTTTATACTTTTGTCACATATTTTGGGTCCTTTCTAGCTGTTTGGGAATCTCATATTTTTGGTAGTTGTATTTTTGAGGTTTCATTATGAAATTCAAGCAAGGGAATCATATAAATATAAATTTATGTGACCATAATAAGGGACCAAGCACTAAGCATTAGCTATCACCACCTAAGATTACATTCAAAGGCTATTCGGAGCATTCAAGAATTCATTATAGCTCCAACCAAGAGACAAGGGACTACATTATTTTGCATACATTCCATAAGAGGAAAATTTTATTCATTCATGCACACATCTATCTACATTTTCTACATCTAGTTATTTTCTCACTATCAAGTGTGACATGCACAAAATCCACCTAGGGAATGATTTCAAAACACACACACATATAACTACATTGGGTCTTAAATGTAGTGCAATGCTTGGTCATAAGTTCACTTGTTTGACAGCCAAGGATAGTCTGACCCCTCATTTGTATTATTTTATTTTTGGGATTTGATGCACTTTTGAGGGTTTTACAGTCATGTATTTATCACAATTTATCAACGACATCATAAATCATTACACTACATACTAATGACAAGCAAGTGTAGGAAAACAAATATCTTGCGCCCCTCCAAAGGAGGTTTCTTGAGGTTCCGAGCATTCATAGGCACCCATAATCGGTCTCGGTGGCCGCGAGTTCCCCTGACCCATTTCAGTGCCCAGTCCAACATATTCTAGCACCTCTATATTTTTTTGGAATTCATTGTGATAGTATGCACTTCGTATTTTCTAGTTCGTCATTTTTGTGTACCTTTGGGATCATAGCAAAATAGCTAAGTCATTTTATCTCCTCATTTTCACTTAGGGTTTTAAATCTTAATTGTTTATTTTCTTGGATCATATATGTATTTAATTACACACTTTATTTATCATCACTATTACATATTTAGATTAGGCATTTTATTTATCCATTTCTAAATATTTTTCTTAATCACAGCTTCATCTAAATTCAAATTTATTGGCTATATCATCCTTTTAACCAACAAAAATTGCTAAACAATATTAGCAATATGTCAAAATATTTTCAATATAGTCATCCATAATATAAAATATTATTTAGTATACATAATAGATAGTAAAAACATGTTATATTTCACATTAACAAATAAGGAAAAACTCTTTTTCAATTTATCCATGTTTTTCCTAATCTAGGAGTTTATTAGAACACTTGTATTTTCATACCTTCCCATGCGAAATTCCTCAACTTTTAAAATACACCCGTGATGTTCTACTCTCGGGATAGTTTTTGATTTAACAAAATCTAAATATTAAATCTCAATTGCAAAGTCACATATGATAAACAAATGATACAATACAAGCCAATAACTTAATGAAAGATAAACCCTAAGTGAAAGAGAGAGAGAAGAATTACTTATCTAGTATTCACTCAATCTCAAGTATTCTAGGTGGAAGACCGATGACCAAAATATGGAAGATTGTTGTAACACTACTCGAAAAATTGTGAAGCTATAGGATTTGGTGGACCAGGGTGCCTAGGTGTCGAGACCTCTTTTGGGTGCCTATGACTACGGGGGCTCAAAATTTGAATTTTTTTTGGTGCCATGCAAGTTTCACTAACCTTCACTCTTGGTCACATGTATGTCACTAGATGATCACCGAATTCACATGTAACCTGTAAAATAATAGTCACCTACAAAACTCCAAAACACGTCAAATTCTAAAAGGAAAATATACAAATGGGGAGTCGATGACCCCAATGATCACCCAATTATGTGAACTTATGCCCAAGCATTGCACTACATCTCAAACTCCATGTATTTATTTGTGCTTGTGTGTGGAATAGTGTTGTTAGGTTTCCCTCACACCAACGATGCCAAGATAGCAAGCCATGGCTAGATAGAATGAAAATGTGCGGATGGAATTAAGAACTTCCCCTTCTTATATAATGTATATAGAATAAGCATCCCAAGAATGTATTCCATTTTATAGTATGTAGATAGCCGTTGATGTTTGCGGTCCCCTTATAATGGTATGTATGTTATGTATATATAGGGATATCTTGTTTGAATTTTGACACTAGTGACATGACATGCCAACTATGACCTTAGGATAAGCGTAAGATAACCAAAAAGGCCAACCAAAAATGTCAAAATAAGTGAAATGAATAAGCACGAAAGGAGCTCCTAGATCCGACATGATCACATGGGCACTAGTGTCCAGAATTGGCGCTAGTGTCTTAGAGAAAATGACAACAAATGTGAAAATACTAATGATACAGGATCCCTATGACTTGACCAAAAATAAGTGTAGAAGTAACAAATATAAAATAGCAATGCAAAATAATTCAATGAAAATAAGGGGATGGATAAGGGTTTTTGTCACCAATGAATACTTTTCTCACTCAAGAGACATACATATAATAACATACTTTCGACATAGTAAAATAGTAATATGTGTGTGTGATTTTACGTCCACTTGTTTTACCATAATAATTCCATCATCCTTTGGATATCTTCATCCTTTACTCATTGCTAATGATAACCTTAATCATTTAAATTTTTCATTTCTTTGCCATTTAGGATTTTTTTGCATACCTTTCGGTATTTTTGTCTTTCATACCAATAAACCATTTATATATGTTGGGATAGTCAATATAAACCAATAAATCATAAGTCTAAAAATGAATTTAAGTATAACTCCGATTCGTGAGAAATTTAAGGAATCTCAATGTTGCATTGACAAGAATAGATCTGAAGTTTACACAAATTTCTTCTCATATGAAAAATTTCATATTTCTCATTCAGTGTTCAATTAATCACTAGATACAAGGAACTAAGTTATTCTAGTGCTATACCAAAATAGCAACATGAAGTCTTACTTAACTTACATGGCATCTCGTTCGGAAAAACGTGTTCCTTTTCTTGGTCATTAGCCATTAATGCATACATAATTAGTTGTTTCTTATTCCTCTTCTTCAAAGGACATTTGATGGTATAATTCTCACTACCACACTTGAAACATCCTTCAGCATGTCCTTTTTTACCATGTTCACTTTACCACATGCAAGGCATTGTTCTACTCTTTCTTAACTAGAAATTACCGCAAGCTTTTCCTAAATTTACTCCTTTATTTTTTATCCATATTTATTCCACCACATTTTCCTAGTATTAAATGGTGAAGAAGAGCTAATGCTCTTATGATACTCATTCCTTTTACGAGTTGGAATGTCTCACAAAAAAATTTCTAGTCCATTGGATTTTTCGAACATCACTTCCTTAGTAGATTGTCTATGTTCATATAATTTATCTCCCATAATTGGATTTAATTCATCATTGGATTTATAGATCCAAATCCTATCATCATTAGTCAATTCAGCAATCAAGTGATTCCCTTGCTGATTTTTATCAATAAGTTCAAGTTGTTTTTCTTCATACTTATCATTTTCACCCTTTACCAGTTGCTCCAAGGTAGCTATCCAAATTCAGGTTTCTCGAAGGATTGTTATAATTTTATAAAAATTTTGGAACATTGAACCTATAGTATAATATAGTCTGGTTTATTTCCCATGGTACATCCCTCTCAAATCCAAGCATATTCTATTAACAAGAATAAGATGTTCGGTTGGCGTAAGGACCCATTAAGTCTAAGAGTTGCAACCTTTAGCTCTTATACCAAAATTTAACACCCAATGTTATGCTTCAATAAGCGAGGGAATTTTTTTACAAACCATTAATTACTTTGTTATTCTTTCATTGATTTTTGACATATAGCAAATAAATCTAGCATACTAATTAAGTTTACAAAATCCCTGAATTAGTTTTATGTTACAGTGATTAACATCATTACTTAGATCAAAACTAAGTAATCCAACATTAATTAATATTCCATAATCCATCTTGACAACCTATGATAACCATGTGCAACTACATGGGTTCTATTAACTTCATGATCCCCTTTAACACTCTATACAAGCCAATATACATTGTATATCTTTGGTTAGACATTTTTGTAGGTATAAAAATAATTTGCATCTTCTTAGTGTCATTCATTGAAGCATGCAAATACTTCACTCCATCTCAAAACACAACTAAAAGAAGAAATGGTGAACAAACAATGAAATCGGTCCTTTGCACTATTATGGCCATAATTTTTGGCATTGCGTTAGCAAGCCTAGTTTCGTTGCTTCACATAAGCCACTTGAAACTTGTCTGGAAATCACCTCACATCAATCTCAACATAGTATCAGGATTATTTTATGTTATCTTAGTATTAATTTTATAGTTATCCATTTTAATTTATTCATTTCTAATAAGGTAAGTTTTCCTCCTAAGGATAGGTTAACTAAGTTTCATTATGTTATCAAACTCACGTTAGAGGTATGAAATGATCTCAACGATTCATTGGATAAAGTATGTACCTTCTTTCACATGATCGTCAAAATATATCGATCTATGATCATTGATTAGGTTTAGTCAAGTATAAGACTTAAACCATTTCATAGCATTAAATAGTTATTCGAGATCATTATTAGACACTTAGTCATTTTACTTTACCTAAGTCAACTATGTACATCTGTACCATTTCATGTGTTCGAAATGTACCTTTGTACTTTGTTCCATATCGGTGTAACTACTTTCACACATAAGTACAGTGGAATCGGTATGATCTTATGATGATACTACTTAATCTCAAACATGCATGTTGTTGATGTTAAATGGTAGTAGTTTGTTTCTCATTGATTCATACATATAAAGTGATTTATATCATCATACTTATCTATGATAACAGATATATATTAATTACTTATCTATTTTAGGTACATTGTCGTATTTCCTTATTTATCTTACTATTTTAATATACATTCAATTGATCATAATTTCATGTTATAATAGTTATGTTATCACATTAAATATCATTTCACATTGAATACTTTATTAATATCAGAAATACAAAATGTCTTAAGACACATACACAATTATCGAATAAAAAACTTTATTTTTATAATCATAATTGATTACATTAGTACATTTTCACAAAGAGATTATCAAAGATAATATTTTCATTCATTTCACACATTTTCCTTACACAATTACAAGTAATATTTACGCACTAAATTCAAATACAAATACATTTATTACAATCAAACAAAATAGTATAATAATAGTCAAATTATGTTGTAATCCATTTCTTTACCTTTTTCATAATACTTTTCAAACTCGTAAGCTAATATATATATATATATATATATATCATATATATATATGGTCATCAATAGAACTAGCTTAGAATAACAACTCCTTATCTAGTTGCTTCCTAACGAAATATTTGGATCTTTATCACTTTTTTTAATATACCACCTTAATTAAACCAAGATCATATCAAGATGACATATAACTAGAAATGACCCAATAATGCAAACCTATTTCTATCAATATCTTGCAATCATCCATAATTTTATTAATTCCCAACATAATATATTCATTTAAACCTCTTAATCATATTAAAATACAACAATATTCTTTTATTTAACCAATTTAAGATGTAACCTGCCCCTATAATTACATCACAATAATCAACTAGATTATCTTTGTAGAAACCAGAAAATTCTTTTCACAGGATCACTTGCTATCAAGCATCCACATTAATACAATAAAAAATCATCTTACACCCTTAATGTAATAGTTATCTATCATAAATATTTTCACCTTTTCTTTCTAACATAATGTATTACAACATCAAAGGTATCTCAATAAGATACTAAAATCAAATTTCCTTTCATGTAAGCATCCAACATCAACCCTTATAGACTACCAATATTGTGATAACCATAATAAGGAAAAATCATCAACTTAACCAAGTAGTTAAACAATAAATTTTAGACACAACCTAATGCATCTAACTGAATTCTTTTCTAAACTATTAAATTTTAAAAGCTGGATGAAACTAAAATAATAACCTAGTAACAAAGATAATATGACCTCTATAACATACAATTTGGGAAACATTTAGGTTGAGAGTAATTATTCAAGATCCTAATAGAATCAAAGAGAAACCTAGATATGATCATAATGAAGATAATCAATCTTGTAATAACCTTCTTCACAACATCGAGATGAATAACAAACTCCTTATATTGATTACACCTATTCAAGGTTACTACACTTGACCAACCTATCCAAACACGAGTTCACACTTACCCATGTAAGTTCTTGATTATTTTGTCTTAAACAATGAAGATAAAGAATTTGAAATGAAGGGGGATTTGATTCCAACCCAAATCTTGTTTCCCTCACCCACATCATCATCCTTAAGAGGAAAAACTAAACTTACTATGTAATTTCTAAGTATTCATAGCAATCACAAGAATACAATATACCCATGAAGTACATACATCTGGTATAGATTCATAACAAAATATATGTTTAAGAAAAATCATTGCCTACAAAGCATAGGTGTGAATCAACAAATAACCAACACCCACATGAAATTTTTAAATCACAGTCTCAAACAATTAAACATAGTCCTCAATATGATCTCAAATGCCAATAAGCCTTCATTAATTATTTTAATATAAAATAAATGTGAATAACCTAAATAACAATGTTTATCCAGTTTATAAAAACAATTATTTACCACGTAAACTAAGGGATAAACTAATAACCAGTGGATAAACAAACTAGTAGGTATTCAACTATTTCAAAAGGAAATAACGAGAGAAAGAGAATAATCCATGACTTATAATTCCAAACTTCTCTCACCAAATAAGTAACGAAACCTAAATTTTTCTTTCCAAATATATTCCTCTATTTCATTCCATAAATATCAAATAAATCCAACCCCATAACTCCCAACTCTTTCCCTAATTTATACCATCGTTTACCACAAATAATAGCACCCATTTTAGTAAAGAAAACTGAAAATAGTTTGACTGCAATTATCCTACAATCCCTCCCATGCACCACTCCAAGTGGGAGAGTTTGAGATAAAACTGGAGCACAATAGAAAATTCTAGCTCCATGCATAGCTTCTCCCAAAACGGCTTAAGAAAACCAAAGATAATGAAGTGAAACCAAGAACGTGCACAATGGTCGCTTCCCAAATAAGCTTTTCCATTTTCAAGAAAATTATTTTCTCGTTAAGTTTAGAAGATCCCATGTAGTGGCTTTACTCTAGTATCCATTGTCATCTCTATTTTCCTTCTCAAAATAGTTGGATTCATTCATACAAGTGATCAAATATTAAAAATAATTTAAACCTTAATCATTATGCATGCATTAGATAATCGACCAACTAAATTATCAAAAAAATCAATTATCATTCAAATATGTTTAAAACCATTTTGTTTCTAACCAAGAAAATATCAATGAGAATGGTGGATGTCCCAACTTAATATCAATGATAAAAATCCTCATGCATGGTCAAATACCATATAGTCTTATCAAGATAAAAGGAAATCAATGGTATATGGTCGAAGACCATAACATCGCTTTTTAATAAAATCAAAACAATTTACTTATAAACACTTTAGCCACCAATACCATCATAACAATCGATGCCATATACAATGGTTTAGAACTCATCACTATATTAACATCATTTCCATATTAATGGCTTTTAATACTATTAGCAATCCATTATTCTCGCTTCAAGGTCTAAGATCAAACATAATCAATGATCACTTAACTTGGTGTTATGATCTGGTCAAAGATTCAAATAAAACCAAACAAGTTTAAACATAATGCATGGTGATAATAGATCATTTATTACATGTTATCTGCATTATGTCCAAGTTAATTAAAACAATTAAATAACTAATCAAAGATCATATAAACCAAATCAACATTTTCTTGTAATATAATAAATTACATTTTCCTTAATAATAAGAATAGTATTAAGACAAACTTTACTTTAACTTGACAATCTCAAGCTTTACTGCTCCAATTAAAGGCCATCTTATCATTGTATGATCAATGGCCGTAATAATTTCAAAAGAATTTATTAACTTGTAAACATTAATCATTATTTCCACATATCAAAATAATACATTACAGCTATGTATAGATTCATCATATTTGCAAATCACTATTTCCGGAAGCACAAGTGAACCATAACATCAATAACAAGTACAAAAATCAAACCATACATCAATGCACGAAATCATCACATACAACAATGAGATGAAGAAAAATCATACTCTATGGTCATTGACCATGATTAAAACATTCAAATGTATATGCCTTCAAGACTTTAGACCTATGTAAAACAAACTTTGCTATATGTAGGTCAAATGTCTTATTATTTACGCCACCAAATTATTTGGTTAAAGGTCCGATGAAACATCAATACATAATTATATGCCATGAGGTCCTAGAACTATATCACCACAATAGTCACCTCTTAATGATGAATAATACCATTTCCTTCCAAGTATAGATTTAATAATCATCAAAAAAACCTTTAAATTCAGCTATAAGATAAGAAAATTTCATAAATAGGTTTAGCATCTAGATATCTCACGATATGAAAATTCATTGCACTCAAGAAAAGTAAAGTAAACTTATATAATTAAGTACAATAAGAATATGTTATAAATTTCAAGTACTCTATGAATGCTTGATGAAAAGTGTTATTACATAGTTTGGCGTGTAACTACACGTAAGTGTGTATATCCTTTTTGGATATACATACACACATATAGTTACATACATATCTATGCAACAATGCTTATCCCCTACTTGCATAAACCACTTTCCATACAACTTAACCTTGCAAACGAAATAAAATGAAAATGAGGGATGTGATAAAATAGGAGAAGTTATGAAGTGAATATTGGGACTTATTTAATACTTTTTGTTGATTACGACCTTATGGTCATATGTAAAAAGGATCATTTAAATAAGTATCTTGTTTTATTAAATGATTTCATGAAGAAATCCTAATTGAAAGGATGGGCATATGACCTCGATGTATAATCCTAATTATGGATTTTTTTAACTTTATAATGATGAAAGTTGGTTTTGTAACTTTGTGTGATTTTGTGTTAATAAAGAAATGAATGGCCTATTTAATTGACCATGGTATATATGAGTAGATATTATTTGTGTCCCTATTTTAATGGTTATATATTTTTACAAAAAAATTGATCTATTAATTAAATAAGTGGTCAAAATACCTTTAGATATATTATTAAGTCATTACTTAATTTAAATCCCTTACTTAACTAGTTCATACAATAAAATTAGAATAGCAAAAATCAAGTTGTTAAACATGATTTTTATCATGGAAATAATCATAATGATCATTGTTAAGTTTATAAATTAAAATTTATATTGATCGTAAATAATAATAATATAATATATAATTCATAATAAGAAGATATGATAATAGTGAATGTGGTTAATAAACTCCTAGTTGAGAATAAAAATAGGCATTGTTAACGCAAAAATGATTATTCTCAATCATCATTTCCTTATGAAATATTAATTTAACCATCGCATGTAAATGATATTATCCCCTTTTCTATATAAGACGGCAGTTAGTAAACTAAACCAACCTTTGACTTGGGAATTTTTATCCATTTTTGCACCCCCTTGCAAAATTGATCAACCTACAAGTTTGGGCATTGATAGTCAATGGGGATTAGTTTACGGGATATATCATGGTGAGCTTGTGAGCCATTGTGGAGGTTTGGAACTAGGTTTATTTTAATGGTTAAGCTGAAAAATTCCCATCGCGCATCGGTAAAAATTCCCATCGTGTGTCATCATTATTCTCATCATGCATCAACCTCCCCTCACTATCGCATGACAACATTTCTTCTTGTCATGTGACAAACCATTGCCTCATCAGTGGTTCCCCCTATTATTTTTGGGTGTCACCTAGTGGTTTATGTTGGGTGACAACAAGGAATTCAGATATAGTTAGACATTAATGACACCATACAGGTATCTCAACAACCGGATTAATGAGGTATGGCACCCATGTTCGTCGTGTAAGCAAAGTACCATTGGAAAGTGAACCAGCATGGTCACCCATACCTCTGTATAGGAAATTAATGAAGGATGTTGGTTGGTAGCTCCTTTTCTCTATATATATGTAAATTCCCCTCATTTTAAGGGGAGAGATTTTGAAATTGTAAAGGAACTCTACCAAAATTGTTCCAACACTTTTGTGAGTTACAGGCCTCAAATTTATGCATTTTTTGAAGGATTCTTTCCTTATGCCTATATTGTAATGTATTTTGCATCATTTTAAGAAATAAAATTAGTGTTTTGTGGATTTTCTTTCCCTAGCTTGATTTATATTACATTTCTTTCCTTCTATTATATTTTGCAGGTATATTGTGCATATTGTGTTCCTTTATAGGGTTTAAATTTGTTGTGCTTCCACGAAATTGGAGGTTTGGATGAGATTTGGGACTATGGAACTTTTTCTTCCATCTTCTTCCCCATTTTTCTTCCATTTTCACTCACTAGGAATCTCTCTAGTCTTGTTTTGGTGTTATCGCCTACCTTAGTTTAGGATTTACATTTTATGTATTTCTCTCTCTTGGTCTCTTGGAATTGATAGTTTAGGAGTAGGTTAGCATTAGAATAGGTCAAGAACCAGCATTCTCTAGAGGTTTGTCTCAAATTGTGAGGGTCCCACACCTTGAGACAATCCCATGTTAGTTAAAAGTAGGGTTTTGTAATGTGCAAATCCCAGGGTGCTACTTTTCCGACATAACATAAACCTTATAACTATAACAGGATAATAATTATTAAAGAGGGGAAACTAATAATTAGCCCATAGTTCTAATATGTTATCAAGACCCAACTGAAACATAAGAATAACTTAGAGAAGACTTACAAAGACCCCACAGTTATAACTAAGATAATCTATAGAATAACTTGATTTTTCTTACGACTTGTTTAACAAATCTTGATTAGTGATAGACAAACTAATTACGACATAGATTAGATATAATATCACGTCATTATACAACATCTTAACATAGTGCTAACTAGTGGTAGTTATAGAAGAGGGAAAAAGGACGTAATGGCAGTAATTTTATGGAACTTCTTTGGGTGATGGTGTGGAAAATTGGTTGAGTGAAATGGAAAAGTATTTTGAGATTAGAAATTTCTCTGAAGAAAATAAGGTTGTGTGGGGTGGCTTTCAACTCTTTCATGAAGCTTCCACTTGGTGGGAGAACCATAAAATGGAACTAGGGATTGAGACATCAACTATATCTTGAGAAAAAATTAAAGGATAATTTCATTAACGTTGGCTACCCCGATTCTATTTTGACCAAGAAAATGACTAAATTTCATAGTTTAATTCAAGGAAAATTGTCGATAATTGATTATTGGGAACATTTCACATAGCTTCTAAAATACGTTCTCCAATACGAGAAACATGATAAATTCTAGATCCATAAGTTTATTTTGGGTCTGAATCCTAGCATAGGGGTGAAGTGGATGTGCATGGACCATCCACTATGGAAGTAGTGTTTGAAAATTCTATAAGGAAAGAGCAAAAATTACATGGGATATTTGATTCAAGAGAGAAAAAATGTAAAACAATAAGTAATAACTCCTCACCTTACTTTGCTAAAAAGACACAGTGGAAAATGTTTGGTCAAAAGGGAAGACCTAAAAATAAAAATACTACAGATAATTCTACTACAAATGGAAAAAGAGGGGCAGAATAGTTCTGCTTTTTCATAATAGATTTGAATGGAAGGGACCTGTAGGGGTTGTTTCAAATGTTAACGTGATCATTCTATTAGTAATTATCCCTAGAATAATCGAGGGAATAAACAACAGTGGAAAATAACTCTAATCTAAATAACCATTTCAGTAAAGGATGCATGTTGCTATAGAAAATTATGAGGCAAAGAAATAGGACACTCTCATAGAAGTGAATGATAAGTTGTTTGGCTTACATGTTACTATTTTGTTTCTTCTAGGTTAGCTACTAGAGTGTCAATAAAGGTGGGATACATGGAAAATATGTGGACTATTAAATATGGAAATAATGTTGTCCATACAATTACACAATGCCTGTTTGAAGCAACCTTAGAACTTCTTGAGTTTACTACAGAGCTAAAAACTTATTGTTACCCTCAGGTGTTATGATGTTTTCATAGGCATAAACTATCTATCTCAGCACCAAGCATCTGTATATTTCCTAATAAAACAAATAGTATGCCTTGATGATCAACAGAAAAAAATAGTGATCCAAGGTGTAAAAAGAGATTTCATTGTTGAGAAAAATATATGTCATGCATCTCGAAAAAATACTAGGAGTAAAGGTTATATGTTGTATACAAAAGTAAAAATAAAATATTACAACGAAGAAAGTTAGCCAAAAATAGAATATTTTCCTCTTTCAAGTTAATTCATATATGTTTTTCCTGAAGAAATTGCTATTTTACCACCTAGATGAGAGTTTGACTTCATCATAGACATTAAATCAGGAACTGAACCTCTGTCAAAAAGCACCATATAGAATGACTACAACTGAGTTGGTAGAGTTGAAAGCTCAACTTCATGAGTTGTTATCTAAAGGATTGATCTACCCAAGTGTATCACCTTGGGGGCACCGGTAATCTTCGTAAAGAATAAGGATGGTTCCCTAAGACTGTGCATTGATTATCGCATGTTAAACAAGGTAATAATTAAAAATAAATACCACTTACCTAGAACATATGATATTTTTGATCAAATGATGGGTGCTTCATTCTATTCAAATATTGATTTGTGATCTAGTTACCATCAGTTTAGAATTAAAGATGAATAAATCCATAAAACATAGTTTAGAACATGTTACGGGAATTATGAGTTTACTATTTTTCCTTTCAGGCTCACTAATGCACCTTCATCCTTCATGAATATGATGAGCCATGTTTTTTGGGAATACTTAGATCACTTTATGTTAGTGTTCCCTGATGTTATCCTCATAAATTCAAAATATAATGAGGAACATGACAAACATTAAGAATATTTTTACAAATTTTAAGGAAGTATTAAATATATGGTAAGTGATCCAAATGTACTTTTTATCAAAAATAAGTACAATATATGGGTCACATAAACAATAAAGAAGGAATTTCAGTTGACCCATCTAATATAAGGTAATCATTGAAATTTTAGCTCCTAAGGACATACATAAAATAAAAAGTTTCATGGGACCTGTCTGTTACTATAGGAAGTTTGTTAAGGACTTATCTAGAGTGGAAGGACCAATTAATGCCTTATAAAACAAAAATAAGAAATTTGTTTGGGATGATAAGTGTGAAGAAGCCTTCAACTTATTAAAGGAAAAACTAACTTCATCTCTAATTTTAAAGGTTCTAGATCCAAATGGAAATTTTAGAGTATTAATTGATGCTTTCGAAAAGGATTGGGAGGAGTCCTTCAAAATGAACATGTAGTGGCTTTTGAAAGCAGAAAATTAAAAGTGCATGAACAAAACTATGCTCCCCATGACTTAGAGCTTGCTTCTATTGTGCATGCATTACAAGTTTGGAGGCACTATCTATTAGGAAAACTTTTTGAATTGAAAACTTACCACTTGGGGATGAAATATAAATTTTTACGGACAAACCTGAATGCAAGATAGTGCAAGTCGTTATAATTTTTATTACGGTATGATTTTGATATTAATTACACTAGAGGAAAGGAAAACTGGGTAGCAGATGCCTTAAGCCATAGGAAGCATATTTCTGCTATTGTTACTTTAAGGACTCGGTTTAAAGATGAATTTAGAGAACAACTTTCGTTAGATGCTTACTATCGCAAGATTAAAATAGTATTCTAAAATAATCCTAAGGATAAAATTTATGATGGTTTCAAATTTTAACATTATGGAATTATACGTTATTTCAGCAAAGTATATGTTATAAACACCTAAATTCCACTTTTGTAATCTTATTTTTAAAAGCACACTAATCACTCTCATTCTTACCATTTCTATTATAATTAGTGATTTCCACTAATTAAATAATGTTTCTTACCATTTTGGTTAATTAACAATGCTTTTTTATTACCTAACCTCTTTCACATTCGGATGCCAATTTATGACACATCGTAAGTCAAAATCCTCTTCCAAACAAACAATTAGTGATTATTAGCTAATTAAGCCTATTTTACCCTTATTTTGGTCAATAAACCCTATTATTGGCTTAAACCCCTCTTCCAACCATTCAAAATCACCTCATTTCCCTCTAAGACATCTCGGAAGATTCAAAGCCTCTTAATTGACCCTAAGTGGTTGATTAAGGCTCCTCACATCCTAATCACTTGTTAATTCACTAATCATGATTAGCAAGCCTTAATCAGGATTAACAAACCTTAATCTACTTTTTGCTTTTAGTCCCACATGCACCAAGATGCAAATTTTCCTCAAAGGAAAAACTATAAAAAGGACTAACCACATACCTTTAAACTTTACACCATGCTTTGAATTGCATATCATATAAGAAATATGATTAAGAGCCAAGATCAATCTTTTCCTCCAATCTTCAATGGGGTTAGTAGATGGGTATCCAATATGGCCTTGTAGCCATTGTTGGAGAGACCATCTCACCTCTCTTGAAGTAGCAACAAACCCAATTTGATTTCCCTCTTAGATCTATTTAGGTCTATGTTAGTTAGAATTCATACTAAGTAGGCATGTTTTAGCTAAGATTGATTGATAATCATGTTATTTCTTTTAAGTATTCCATTAAGCTTTAATCATTGATGTTACTATTGTTAATTCCTAGCTTTGTTAATAGACTATGTGGTGTTAGTCTAGCTATTTAGCTTTCTTCAGAGACTTTTAGTAGTTATCATTTGGCACGCTTGGTGGGAGCTTACCCCATTGCATTCATTTTTAAATATTTTTAACTTAGTTTCAAAGTTTTTAATTTCAAGTTTTCTAGATTAGTTTCAAGCTTTCTAGATTAGTTTCTCAAGATTTTAGATTAGTTTCAAGATTTTTAGAATAAATTTCAAAGTTTTGTAGATCAATTTCAAATTTTGATAGTTGTTTGAACTAGATTAGTAGTAGATGTTGCATTTTTATGTTCTTTGTAGGATCTAAGGAGGTAAAGTGCTGTCAAAATTCCATCAAAAAGCCAAAGATTTGAGATTTATCATATTTTTCTTGTCAAAACCCATGTTTTGACCACCTACAAGAAGGTGTACACCCACGTCTTCGGTTCATGCCCATGTTCAAAGAGTTTTGCTCACATATTCAAGGCCGTACTCATGCTCTCAGAGATGTGCTCGCACTCCTCCGAATGCACCTACATTTCATTGAAAATTTATCCTCTGTGTATAGGTTGTGTTGGTGATTCATGGTGTGTGCCAACATATCTCAGGATATCCCCATGTAAATCAACTATGTAAATTTTACGAGAGATGCGCTAATGTTTTTAAGTTCATTCTGTCATGTAGGAGATGTGTTGCTGTTATAAAGGATGTCTTTGTTGTGCTTTAGGGGTGCACTAGCATGCTAAGGTAAATTTGGATGAAATTTCAAAGTTTCAACTTCTATTTTTTGTGTTTTTGTCATTTTCCAAGGATTTTGAACTGCTATTACTGTAGATTTTCTTATTTAGAGAATTTTTTTTAACATATTCGCTTAGGGTTTGATGAATTAATTTTGTTTTCATGATTTGTATGAGTTTGGAATAGGGTTGTGTATGCTCTTCTCTTGCACTTTTTGTGATCTTGAGAATCAAAAGAAGCCTTAAACCTTCTTTTTCTAACATTAGACTAAGTGGGGAACTTCATTATTCTTTTTTATGTTTAATGGAATGAACTTTTATTTGGAATGTATACAATTTTGTTATTTTAAGATATTTTCATTTGATAAATAACTAAGGCTAAAGCTTTTGTATGCTCTTCTCTTGTACCTTGTGTGATCTTGAGAATCAAAAGAAACTTTATTTTTCACTAAAAGGCACTTGGATTAATTGGAAATAAATCTAGATTGACAAATCATTATGGTGGTTATTTGATTTACAAGATTCTCATTATTATCTAGTTAGATTGATTGTTTTGTATGCTCTTCTCTCGTGTCCTTAGACGATCTTGAGAACTAAAAGCAACATTGAATCCTATTTTTATGATATTGTAGATCTTTTTGGATAACTAATAACCATTTGTATGTAGAACCTAAATTCTTTCCAAATAAAGGAGAAATCTCTTCAAACCAAACTATAACATTCACGTGTGTTATAGGTTGTCAACGGTGATCTAAACCAAATTGCTTAATCCAAAAGATAAGAAAACACACCAACACATCATTCATCACATCGTATTGTAGGTTTAGGTTAAGACCTACATGTCCACTTAACTAGGAGAATCTTCCTTTCACATAAGCCTTAAGATAACAATAGGAATGCTCCTAGAACCCCAAAGTAGTTCATGTAAGAGGGAACCTTGTGAACAAAATGGGAAAGTGCTCCACTACCCAATTGATTAGTATGCCTTGGTGAGATTAGAGTCAAAGTTATCTCCATTTCAACCCCAAGTGAAAATACAATTGAATGCATTTATTTCTCATTGTATTGAAGGGGGTAAAGTAAATCTAAGATACTCCAAGACTAGTCAATGTGACTTTCTTGGAAAACCAAGCTCGCAAAGGTAATTTGTGACACCTAGAGAGAGAACCACTAGGAAGCTTGTGGCTTGGAGCTAATTTCACTTATACATTGTATTTCAAAGAGCTCTCACAAAGTGAAATTTTTTTGGATTTTAAACCTTGTTATTCGACCAAGGAAAGAGAGCATTTAAGTTGAAACTATGTGTTATTCATCACAATACCTATGACGTGTTACTTTGTCCTTGTTTTCACTTATCCTAAGACAAGGCAAAACTCTCAAAGTTACACTTAGTTTGTTTCATCACCACTTGGTTTACACCTTTGTTTTATTGTTTCCCATTTGGGACAAAAGAAAACATATCTACGTAGTGTTATTGATTGATCGTGTCCACCACTTTTACACCCATTTACATTCGTCCTTTCTTGAGACCTAGATGTAAATGTTGAAAGTGTGTCAGCACATCATTATATCTTGGTATCCATCATCTCAATACCCATAATCGAGATTTCATATTGTAGCTAGGTTTATATCATCATTGTTTTCCTTTGATTTGTTACGCTTGCCCACATTCTATCCATACAATTGGGATACTTATGTCTTGTTTCCATTGTGAAACTTGATCTAAGTCTCTATATTGTATTGTTACGTTGCTTGTATAAGTAATAACTTCTTGATATACTTATGCTTAGTTTTTTATCCTAACATTGTTTTGAGGTTTTGAGATTGTTTTCGTTACGTTGTTAGCATTTTGGTAACATCATTTTGATACTAAAATTTTGTTTTTCTTATAAATATTGATGATGTGTCCAAATAGTGTCATTACGTTACTCACATTTATAACTTCCAATTTCAAAGACTTGGTTTTTTTTTGTTTCTAAAACTAGTTTTAGTATACCTTATTAGGAGATCGTGTCAACACTTTCTTAGTATTTAGGTCTTGTTTATTTTAAAATTGACCTAAGTGGTGATATTGTGTTGTCACTATCGGTGTTAGACCTAACTTGGAAAACATAGGGGTGTACTTTGTTGTGATTTTTTCATAGTCTTGTATTTGATTGTTGAGTCCTAGGTAATTCTTGTTATACTTGCCTTTTTGGCGTGTCATTATTTGCTATTTGGTTTATTTAGTTCATATTTCTTTGATTCTTTGGATTTTTTCCATTCTTTTTATTGATTTTATAT
This sequence comes from Taxus wallichiana var. yunnanensis, assembly GCA_018340775.1. Lineage (NCBI taxonomy): Eukaryota > Viridiplantae > Streptophyta > Pinopsida > Cupressales > Taxaceae > Taxus > Taxus wallichiana. Next base: position 448,191,462 of record CM031238.1, read on the forward strand.
GTGACAATTTCACGTCATTACACTGCTTGGTTTTTCCTATAGTTAATTTTTAATCCTACCTTAGAGAAAACCTAGTCTTTTGTGCCTCCTATCATAGGAAGAGGGGCATCAAAAATTAGGGTCCAATCCTTTTATTTTTTCCTAAGTTCATTGTAGTACTTCTACACATTTGTAAAGCCTTAGCAAAAACATTTCTTATTAAGAAACTCTTGCATCGAATTGAACATAGGAAAATAATTTCCTTTGTGTCCTTTGTGTTTCCAAATTTTGGTCAAACAATTTGACATTTACAGCTACAACTTGTCTAAACCTTGTTGATTTTTCAAAATTTTATCATTGCAATACCTATTTTCCTTAGATTATCTTTGGAAAAATCATGCTATCTAGGTCTAGGCATTTTCAAAAATGATTGACTATCACATGGCTCCTTATACATACGACAATAGGGAACCTAGGTTTCAAAATTCCCATCAAAGGATGCCTATCATGACTAGACCTCATTTGGTTCTTTGTGCTAGAGAACATGTTCACTTACCTCTTCCCCCATCTTCAACTCATGGTAAGTGGTATGATTCTGATTCTTTTGATTCCTCTCGGTCTTTTGAAGATTCCAATCCAAATGATTCTTTTGGTTCCTCTCGGTCTTCTGAAGATTCCAATCCAAACTATTCCTCTAATTTGACTCTTGAGTCATATTCCTCCTCGTCTTCGCAGACCCCATTTGTCCATTGCCTCAATGAACCCTTCCTCCATCAAACATCTCTCTAACTCAAATTTCCTCTAATCAATCATCCAATTCGACCCCTATGTCACAATATACTTCCTGGATGAATGATCTTATTGCTTTCCTAACAATATGTCATCTTCTAGGCAAACCTATACCAAGATATTTCAAATATGTGCCTTCTTCCACTCGTGAGACATCCAAATCTAAGTCTACTTCGTCTCTTGATTCATCTTATTTTATCAATTGGAATCCAATCCCTCTTTGGCACCTATATTATTTCAATTATACCTTATTCCATATGCATCAATATTTTAAAATCTACGTTTGTGTCCATGTCGAACCATTCATAAGAAATGATGTGCTAAGATATCTTTTCAATGCACTATCTAATTCCTTTATGGACACAATAAGGTCAAACCTTCCCCTCATTTACATATTCTAAATATTCCACACTTGTTGGACCTATTTCTTCCAATCAACCTCTTATGGTCGACCAACAACCTACACCGATCAATTCATTTCAGAATGAAGAAGCGATTGGAGAATTTATAGGGGTACATGAAGATATTCCTCTAGAAGGTTACGAGAAAGAATTCTCTTTAGACCTCAATATGTTCATGTATTGTGGGAAGAGGTTGATTCCTTTTATCATGAAACAGAGGAAGACCCTAGGATCATTGCACTTGATCCTCCTCTTATTCTTTCATCTTCACATTCTTCATTGTGTGATGAAATTCCTAGGTTTGGCATTGATCCATGGCCTATCTTCTCATTACCCAATCATTCTTTATCTATCAAGATTCCTCTATTGTAATCTCACCTTGGGTCACCACCTGGTAGCCCATCACCTGCTTCTATATGTGGGGCACCTCCAAGTAGCCCTTCATCATCTATTTGTGGCTCACCTCCTGGTAGCCCATTTTCTTCTATCTTGGGGCCACGTCCTAGTAGTCCCTCATCTTCTATACTGGGGGCACATCCTAGAGACCCCTCATCTTTGATTCTTGGGCCACATCCTAGTAGCCCATCATCTTCCATATATGGGACACCTCCAGGTAGCCCTTCATCTTTAGTCTATAGGACATCTCCTGTTATTCCATCCTCTTCTATACTTGGGGCACATCCTAAAACCCCCTCATCTTCGATTCTTGGGCCACGTCCTAGTATCCCATCATCTTCTATATATGGGACACCTCTAGGAAGTCCCTCATCTTCAATCTTAGGACCACATCCTAGTAGTCCTTTATCTTCATTCTATGGGGAACCTCTTGGTATCCCATCCTCTTCAAGTATTAGACCATACCCTTCACATCCATCACATTATCCTTCTATCAAGGATTTTGGAAATCCCACCATCATTTATCACATCAATTCTAAACATCCACTTTCTACTCCCACTTCTCGGGATCAGAAAAGTCATGTATTATCTTATAAGAAACCTAAACAATTTTTTATCAAGCTAAGATCAAAAATCCCAAGATCTCCAAAGCTCCCAACAATTCAAATAATCATAAAGTTCATAATCAAATGCAATTCAAGAATACACACCAATGCAACCATCAAGTATGGTACAAAGTGCATAAACCTATGGATATGGAACTCAACCTTCCTTATACAAAATCCATGTTTCAAGACAAATTGCAGTCATTTATTGAGTATGAGATCACTATGATCAATGAAGTCGAGATAATATACCTCTTGATAAGAAAACATGCTTAATATCCTTTATCAAGGAAATCTAGAAATGTTGAAAATACAAAAATGAGAAAACATTAAAACATTAAAAAAACAAAGGCACAAAAATCAAACATTACAATAAGGTATTGTATACATATGGATACTCTTTCTTCCCTTTCTTGCCATCCCTCTACAAGTCATCCACCATTTTCATCCCTTCGATGATATTTTGGTTAGTCTATTCGCACGCATTGTATGACATTTATCTCGATGGTATTTGTTTGACCTTGGTCTTTTATCACCTTGGTAAATTAAAAATGACTGACCTTGTAGAGATCTTGTCACAATCAACATCTAATAAACTTGTTGTGAAGAAATTTTGGACATATTTATTGACACTAACCAATTTCATCATCACAATCACTTCCACATCCTTCCATCAAGGAATAAGTGATTCTTAACCCCTTGTCAAAACAATCAAGAAAGTTGAAATAAATTTTTAGAAAGCAAAACAAAATCATTCAAACTGCAAAAAGTTCAATAATCTCTGCTAAGGCTATGGACACCTAACTGGAAGTACATAAATGTTGTGATTAGAATCAAATACATCTCTCGCTGTCAGGGGCTATGGACACCTGGCTGGCAAGTGGATTAATGTACGGATCTCCTTCCATAAATCCATTTTATAAAAACTAAATTTGAAAATAAATCATTCCTACACATTGGCTAGGGTCTCTTCATTTGTTGTCTATCAAATCTTCCTCCAAGAGGTAATAAATTTCCACGTGCACATATTAGATCTCGATGAGAAAACAAGATTAGTATGTTACCAAGTGTCTTTCTTTTGGACCTTGTTCGTGCTCTTACTTTAGTTTGTATCTTGTCTCACGAATTTTCCTTTAGCTAATCACTTTTTCGTCATGAGGCTTCTAAGCTACATTCATAATAAAAATAGTTCTTCTACTTTGTTCAGAACATCCATGTGTATAAGATTTCCTTTTTTCCATGTTTAAGGGAAACTTTGTCCCTTTTCACTAAAAAAATCTTCTACTTCTTTCTATCAAGCATTTCTTGACCAACTTACATTGGGGGCATCCTTGCTCCTTCCTACCATGTCATGGTTTTAAGTTCATCATCATGTTGAACCTATCCATATTGGCCCTGATCCAAATTCTATGTGTGAATAGTTTTCCTTTTTATATTCCCATCTAACACTAGGGGAAACTTTGCATCTTCACCTTCTTGCACATACGCGTGGTATTCAGCCCTTATACATCCCATATAATGTTAGGGGCATCCACTGATGCTAAATCTATAGATTTGCATAAATAAATTCAACAACAATAAATCAAATTAACTCATGAAATGGAAAGTATAGAAAATACAGACAAAATGAAAGTAGAATAGAGAAATTTATATTGAATATGAGAGGGGATTTTATACAATTTCTTTCTCCTAAAATTATGGATTCAAGTCTTATCATTTTATCCCCATATCTCTCCTTTATTCCATAGTTTTACTCTCAATACTAAGATACTCTCACACACTCCTGTCTCTATGAGTTGTGCATGACAACTAATTGTGCATACTCACATATTATTTAAATATTAAATAATACTAATATTCAAACCATATGTTCACACTATGAACTCTAATTTCCTAACATTCACCCCCTTAGTGTGAAAATGGGTGAATTATGTCTAGTACTTGCTCATGTTCTACAATACGATGGTTTTCAAAGAGTACTGTTGTAAATATCTTCCCCAGTAGATATAGACAAGCGAAGGAAATGGAAATCAAAGAAACTCAAAGCTCTGATGATTAACGCGCCAAGGCATAGGTAAGTGACACATGACATGGAGTGTCGACAGGGTAAAGGATGTGCCCTTGGTGCACAGAAGTGGCGCATGACACGGAGTGTCGACAGGGTAAAGGATGCGCCCTTGGCGCACGAAAATGGCACATGACAATGAGTGTCAACAGGGTAAAGGATGCACCCTTGGCGTACGAAATGGTGCATGACACGGAGTGTCGATAGAAAAAGGATGTGCCCTTGGCGCATGGAAATGGCGCATGAAAAGGAGTGTCGATAGGGTAAAGGATGCGCCCTTAGCGCACATAAGTGGCGCATGACACGGAGTGTCGACAGGGTAAAGGATGCACCCTTGGCGCATAGAAATGGCGCATGACACGGAGTGTCGATAGGGTAAAGGATGTGCCCTTGGTGCACGGAAGAGGATGTCAACACACACATGGATGTGCCAAGGCGCACCTTCAGGAGGCGCAACATTTTGAGTGCTGACAGGAAGCAGACCCTGGCGCAGATATTCAGATGGCCATAACTTTTGACTGGGAGCTCAAATTCATGCAAGGTTGGACTTTTTGGAAAGCTTACAAGGTCCTCTATCCAACTACAACTGGATATCTTTAATTAGGTGAGAAAAAATTCTTAAAAATTCAAAATACAGTTCGCCACTTTTGGGTTCGCTGGGGTTCTCACCTACCATCGTAATGACATGAATTAAATGCAACCTAGAGGTGGTTGGGGTAGTTTTGGAATTCCTCTCTCTTTTCTCTCTCATTATTCCTATAAATTATAAGGAGGGGATTATTTCTAAAGGTTGGACATTTCTGTTTTGCCCCTCCCTTCTTCTCTTTGGCAGGTGAACTTGTGGAGTTAAAACCTCCCATTTGAAATTGTAATGCAACCTTGTCTCATGGCATTTTGCAGTGTGTTGTATCAATCTTTGGAGCAAATTAATGCATGTCTGTGGATGATTCTCAACCCTCTCTGTATTCATTTGCATCCCCTTGATCTTTCACTGTGAATCTGGCTATCTGTGCATGATCTTGCATTGCATTTTAATGGTCTGTGTTTATTGGCAAGACAGGTGTTCTTCATTCCTCGGTGCATCACCTTTGTAGTTTAGGTTTTATTTTATGCATTTTCTTACCCTGTCTCCTTGGCAAGTTAGATTAGGTTTTTAGTAAACCCTCTGCATTTTCTACGTGTGCATCTGAACAGAGGAATAGGAACCGGCCTTCATCCGGAGAGCTTTTCCATTTTCACAATGTCCCACACTTGGGAAAAGCTCCATGTTATGCAATCGCACTGAGAGTCTCAACCCATCGTGTTGCAGACATTCAGGGGTGCTGCGATTTGACATCAATAGTTTTGGCATGCCCGGTGGGACCAAGAGGTCATTCTACAAGATTTGAAGGAACTTTCAAGAAATTCGGACTTAAAAATTGCAGGTTTTACAGTTTCAGTTTTTTCACCTTCCAGGCTGAACTCCAAAATTGATTTTCAAGGGCTTAACTTGCTCAAAACAAGTCAAAATTTCAACAGTTGGTAGATCTGAGGGTAATCTTCAAAAGGGTATCCTTAGTTTTTTGAGATTTTGATTTTCAAAATTTCATGGTTTTTAGTGTTTCAGGTTTTCGAGGTCCGAGAACATCAAAGAAGACCCAACAGTCATTTCAGGTTTTCTGGAGTGTCGAGCATGTCCCAAGTTCCGACACATGGCAATTCAGGTTTTGTAAGTTGCATTACATGACCTGAGTTCCACCTGTACCTTTCGGGGATTCACAGCTGCACAGCAAGGCCCGAATTCTGGATTGAAGATTGTCTCCTCTGGGTCCTTCGAAGTTTAAATGATATTTTTCAATATTGTCAAGTTTGGTGTGTAACTTGGCAAAATCTAGCCTTTTGAGGCTCATTTTTTCTAACACGTCCGCGACTCCAAGGAATAGAATTTAGTGGTGTAGCGGCACAAGTTGCCCAGCACATGAGAAGAATTCAAACGAGGTCTAATACTCAAGAAGAGGGTCTATTTGTCCACTTACAACTATCACTGGGAGGAGGAAGGAGAGGAAGAAGACCACAAAGATCACCATCTCCACCTAACAGACTTTGTCTACACCTCCACCTCGGTAGGCCCTTTCTCACATCAACCAGGGTTCTTAGGCCAATCATAATGGCACATCTACCACCGAATCCCTTTGTCATTTTCACGGGCAGTAGTCCACTTGCCCTAAATGCTCAGAATCAAATTCCAGTTGCAGCACTAAAGAATATACCCTATTTTACAGGAGAAAATCATACTACTCCTATTGATCACATCCAGGATATTGCTAATGCATGTGCAATTCATGAAATAAATGAAATGGATGTTGCAGTCAAGTTGTTGGCTTCATCTTTCAAAGGTAAGGCCTTATAATGGTTTAGGAGCCTAGCAACAGGGTCTATTACGAATTGGAACCAACTTTGTTCAGCTCTTTGCAACCAATTCGGGGAGAGGGCGACAATTTGTCTTTATTGGAATAGCTGACAACAATCAAAAGGGCTCCTAATGAACAAATGACAGATTTCAACTTCAGATTCCAACGGACATGGGACAGGATTCCAATAGCTGTGAGACCAACTGCCGAAGGAGCATTCCTTTATTTCTTAAAGGCTATAAATTCAGACATAGCCATGATGATCCAATCAATGGGAGGAACAATGCTTGTCAGGGGCCTACGACATAGCTATCAGAGTAGAGAACTATTTGATCCAAGCTGGCAAGCTTGCACCAAGGCCACCAATGCCTCTCTATCCGGATATGGGAAATCCTACAACCAGTCAAGCACCAGAGTTGAATCCCATTCCAACTCCTAGAAATCAAAGCAATAATGGGGCATCGACTTCTTCAGATACTTCAAAGGAATTGCAGGAGGTCATGAAACAACTGCAGAACCTTGGAAATGAACTAGTGACTATCAAAAGACAACAAGCTCAAAGTGCTAGACCGTATCAGCCTCAAGCACAGTACCAAGCTAGGCCCTCATACCAACAAAATAGACCACCTCCTTAGGCTACAAATCAAAACCAAAACCAAGGACAACCTCAATCTGCCAGGCCATTTTGACCGTATGATCCAAATGCAACGATGTCCTCAAGAGCCTTGGTCCTAACACAAAATAACATGGCACAGAATATGACTGGTGTTACCCTTGCAATCTACCCCACAATCAGTCAGTGATGTTTCAATGGTGTACTAAATTAGGCTTTGATGGTGCAAACCATTGGTGTTATTCAAGAACCAAGCCAGGAGGAGAATCAACAGCAACAAACGCAACAAGAAGGACCTCCAAAGAAACCCACATTGGCCAATTGGAAAATGGAAGACTTATGTGGAGTTAACCAACAGCCTTTTCAAGGCGTGGCTGCCAACACACGGTCAAAGAAGAGAAATATAGGAGAGGGACAACCGTCTAATCCAGTTGTTTCTCAACCCACTCTTACACAACAAGGGGTCAGTAGACCAAACATAACTCCAAATGTGCAAAATCAGCCTAAGGTACCTATTGTAGCAACACACGCACCTGTTCAAGCTCCAGAAAAGGCTGTGCCAAACAAGGGACAACAAAAGGACAATTCATCCCCCTTCAACATCATCGATCAAATGAAGAAGACACATGTGAACATTTCCATGTGGGAATCACTAAGCGATCCTGTGGAAATGAGATTTATCACAAATTTAAATGGCTAATTGGTCCGCCACAAACGTATCAAACCAGTGGACATGAGAAAGTTCTCACTAATGCAAAGGCAACAGATGGGTGCCGACAAGCAAGAATTTGAAGCCTCCACCATTCTATGTGTCATTGGTTGTTGGAAACCACTTGGTACACAACTGCATGATAGATTCAGGAGCAAGTAGTTTAGTGATGCCAAAGAAAATAAGCGGATCAACTAGGTTTGAAATATGAACCAAAGGTGTTGAAAGGAGGAGTAAATACAGCTAGATGGAACGGTAGTAGGAACTGTTGGAGTCATCAAGGGGTTAAGCCTAACACTACATTCCTGTCCTAATGTTACAGTTCTGCAAGATGTGTCTGTGATTGACCTTCTGCCACTCTTTGCGTTGTGTCTATCAAGAGACTTCACTGCAAAAATTGGTGGATATTTATCTGCAGATTGGTCACACATGATTTTTAGGACAAGGTATGGAGCCAAAGCAACAATCAGGTTAGAACCAATTGCCAATTTCCATATTGAGCCTCATGTACCAAATCCTATCAATGCAAATTGCTCGGCTTTTGATCAGGAGGAGTGTTCAAGTGATCTAGAAACAGGTACTAAGGTTGAGGGAATTCCTGATTTAACTTTGGATGAATGGGCAAACAAGAGTCATGAATTTGACCCATACAAGGAAATTGAAGAATTTGAATTAGGCGTGTATTGTATACACAAAAAAATTCACCCATTCCCGACATCATTCAAATTCTAAACAAAAGGATGAAAATAAAGTTTGGAAATTATTTTTCGATGGTTCGAGAAGCAGACAAGGTGCTGGAGGTGGTGCAATGTTGATTTCACCACAAGACATCAAATATTTTTCAGCTTTTCGTTTCTAGTTTTCCTGTTCAAACAACATGGCTGAATACGAAGCATTGATTCATGGAATTCATTGGGCCAGGAAAAGGGGCATAAAGAACTTACAGGTGTTTGGAGATAGCGAGCTAATCATCAACCAAGTTAGGGGACAACATGCTACAAAGAATGACTTGCTAAAGAGCTACAAGAATAGGGTATGGGACCTCATTGAGGATTTCGAAGCTTTCAACATTGTGTCCATACCTAGGAAGAAAAATGAAGTCGCAGATAGGCTCGCAGCAGTTGGAGCAACATTTGATGTGGTTGATAACATCAGAAGGGGAAAACACAGCCACATATCCATGTGATTGTGAGGCCAACAGTTCCAGATAATAACACAAGCTGGCAGGTGTTTGAGAACGATCAACAGATCATCAATTTCTTACAAGAAGAGGCTGAATTCTCAGCTAGGAATCAGGACAGATTAGAGCAGCAGTATGGGGATCAAGTAGTGCAGCTACAGACAAACAAGCTTCCTAAGGGTTTAGTAACATTGGAGTCTATCTTCAACCCTAACGACCAGTTCCGTAAGGAAAAGGCTAACATACAGGTCAAGAGAGAAGATTCAGAGCCAATTCCGGTTGGGGAAGGCAAAACTCTTCAAATTGGTAAAGTGGCAACTGAGCAAGGGAAATCAGATTTCATACAGCTTTGCCAAGAATTTCCAGATGTCTTCACTTGGAGCTATGAAGACTTAAGAGGATTCGATCCAAATTTGGCACAACATACCATAGAATTGGATCCAGATGCTAAGCCCATCAGGCAGAAGCAGAGACCACTCAACCCTCACATTGAACCTCTAATGAAGAAAGAGCTAAATAAGCTAATAGAGGCAAGCATTATTTTCCCGATCAAGCACTCAAGCTGGGTCGTAAACTTGGTTCCAGTCAGGAAGAAGAGTGGAGAAATCAGGTTGTGTGTGGATTTCCGAGACCTAAACAGGGCATCTCTCAAAGACCATTACCCACTTCCTTCAATGGAACAAATATTGCAAGTAGTATCTCGGTTCAGAGAGATTCTCTCTCCTAGATGGCTACTCAGGGTACAATCAGGTGATGGTGAAAGAAGATGACCAATTCAAGACGGCTTTCACCACCAAATGGGGGACCTATGCCTACAAGAAGATGCCATTTGGGCTATCAAATGTTGGGGCCACTTTCCAAAGGGCAATGGATATGGCATTTAAGGGGTTGATCAATAAAATAGTTTTGATATATCTTGACGACATCACTGTATTCTCAAAAAATGCAGCAGATCACCTCTGTCATTTGAGGCAAGTATTTCAGAGATGTAGAAGATTTGGGGTATCATTGAATCCCAAAAAATGCATATTCTTGGCTCACGAGGGAAAACTTCTAGGCCATATTGTTTCAAAGGAGGGGTTGATGACTCGACCCGAAAGAGTTGAGTTTAGAAGCAATTGCCAAGTCACAGAAAGCTCTTCAAAAGCTTCTTGGGAAGGATCATTTTGTCCAATTTGTCACAATTTTTCTGGCTCTTCAAAATAACTTCTTTAAAGGGAAGTATGACATTTAAGTGGACATCTCAAGATAATGAAGGCTATATCTCAAGCTCCAAATCTCGTATTATTCTCAAGGACTTCGTGCTATATGCCTTTTGGTGGGGACACGATTTCTAGTTGCTTTCTATACATGGATAAGAAAGTGCACTCTTTCATTGAAAATGTGCACTCTTCACGTGAGCAAAGAAAGACTAGCAAACAACACTTCCAATTATTGCACCCAATTGCGTCGGGGACTTCCCCAACCATTTATGCAATGGGGATTAGACTTCATGGAATATGACATCATCAATCCAAACTCAAGCTAAGGCCACAAGTGCATTCTCACGTTGCAATGGACTATTTCACCAAGTGGACCGAAGTACTCGCGATACACTTCTCGGGGGCTATGCCCCCAGAATGAAAAGCAAAGAGTCTAACATACTAGACTTTTGATGAAGGAATAGTGACTATTGATGTTCAGGGTGTTACGAGATTTTCACGATAGCCACTATCATATCGATATAACGCATTGGCATTTATAGGTTCCAAGAAATTGCACTCTTCACGAGCATGGGCTGTCAAGAATGGAATCTATTTGAGCACCTCTTCTCAAATTATTACCCGCAGAGTAATGGACTAACATACTAGACTTTTATGAAGGAATAGTGAGTCCATCATATCGAACAATTTGCTAAGAATCATCTTCAAATTATTACCCGCGGGGTAATGGAGGACTCTAAGAATCATCAGGAGGACTCTAGAAAAAAAGAACATGGCATACCAAGCTAAAATCAGCATTATGGGTGTCGATGAATAACACCAAAGAGGTCTACAGGTAATTCCCCTTACAAGTTGGTCTATGGAAAAGAGGCAGTATTGCCTATATCATTAGAACTGCCACATTGGAGTTCATGAAGTAGTTGGAGTTGGCTGAGTTTGAACCAATGGAGGCTAGGTATGCAGAGTTGATGGAATTGGAAGAAATTAGAGAACATGCAGTTCAAACAATTGAGAAAGATCAGGCCTTAGTAAAAAGATGGTTTGATAAGAAAGCAAGAGCAAGGACCTTCAAGGAAGGGGACTTAGTTCTGAAATGGGATGTAGATCGGGCAAAACCAGGAAGGCATTCCAAGTTTGATGCCATTTGGAGTGGCCCCTACATGGTCACGGGATGTAAAAGTAGTAATGCCTTCCAATTGTCTACATTGGATGGAGAAGAATTCCCGATTCTGGTTAATGGAATCCATCTTAAACATTGCTACTAAAAGGAAAAGGTTTACCCTTGTAAATATTAGCCTAGATTTCAATTCCTCTAAGTGCGTATGCACATTGTCTTGTTGTAGTTAGGTTTCTGTTTCCCTAAGTGCTCCGGCACAGTTTTGTTGCTCTCAGGTTGTTTTCTATAGTTCAGTTGTGCTCTCAAAGAAGAAGTTGTGGTTCGTCAGGCTCAGGATCAGATATCAGGTTGGTTTCAAGTTATTACTTATGACTCCATGCCCAATGGATTGCTAAAAGGCCACTGATCTTCTACCTAGCAGAAGGTGATCCCGTTGAGTTGCCAAATTGTTGTAAATATCTTCCCCCCGGGTAGATATAGACAAGCAGAAGGAAATGGAAATCAAAGAAACTCAAAGCCTCGATGATTAATGCACGAAGGCATAGGTAAGTGGTGCATGACACGGAGTGTCGATAGGGTAAAGGATGCGCCTTGGTGCACGGAAATGGCGCATGACACGGAGTGTCGACAAGGTAAAGGATGCGCCTTGGCGCACGTAAATGGCGCATGACAATGAGTGTCGACAGGGTAAAGGATGCACCCTTGGCACACAGAAATGGCACACGACATGGAGTGTCGATAGAGAAAAGGATGCACCCTTGGTGCATGGAAATTGTGCATGACACGGAGTGTCGACAGGGTAAAGGATGCGCCCTTGGCGCACAGAAGTGGCGCATGACACAGAGTGTCGACAGGGTAAAGGATGTGCCCTTAGCACATGGAAATGGCGCATGACACAGAGTGTCAATAGGGTAAAGGATGTGCCCTTGGCGCATGGAAGAGGATGTCGACACACACATGGATGCGCCAAGGCGCACCTTCAGGAGGCGCAACATTTTGAGCGCTGACAGGAAGCAGACCCTGGCGCAGATATTCAGATGGCCATAACTTTTGACTGGGAGCTCGGATTCATGCAAGGTTGGACTTTTTGGAAAGCTTACGAGGTCCTCTATCCAAATACGATTAGATATATTTAATTAGGTGATAAAAAATTCTTAAAAATGCAAAATACAGTTCTCCACTTTTGGGTTCGCTGGGGTTCTCACCTACCATCGTAATGAGATGAATTAAATGCAACCTAGAGGTGGTTGAGGTAGTTTTGGAATTCCTCTCTCTTTTCTCTCTAATTATTCTTATAAATTGTAAGGAGGGGCTTCTTTCTAAAGGTTGGACATTTCTGTTTTTCCCCTCCCTTCTTCTCTTTGGCAGGTGAACTTGTGGAGTTAAAACCTCCCATTTGAAACTGTAATGCAACCTTGCCTCTTGGCATTTTGCAGTGTGTTGTATCAATCTTTGGAGAAAATTAATGCATGTCTATGGATGATTCTCAACCCTCTCTATATTCATTTGCATCCCCCTGATCTTTCACTATGAATCTGGCTATCTATGCATGATCTTGCATTGCATTTTAATGGTCTGTGTTTATTGGCAAGACAGGTGTTCTTCATTCCTCGGTGCATCACCTTTGTAGTTTAGGTTTTATTTTATGCATTTTCTTACCCTGTCTCCTTGGCAAGTTAGATTAGGTTTTTAGTAAACCCTCTGCATTTTCTACGTGTGCATCTGAACAGAGGAATAGGAACCGGCCTTCATCCGGAGAGCTTTTCCGTTTTCGCAATGTCCCACACTTGGGAAAAGCTCCATGTTATGCAATCGCACTGAGAGTCTCAACCCATCGTGTTGCAGACATTCGAAGTGCTGCTGATTTGACATCAACAGTACCATCAACTCTAACAGTTTTCTTGTGGAACCATTAACCACTCTATATGTGATTTTATAAGAGATTTACAAACTCTCAAATTGGTTTTCTAGTGGACCACCAACTACTTTCATAGCGGCGTACACATTTCCTCATCCACAATTTACAAGAGAGAAAAAAATATAGGAAAATATGTTCCTTACTATGAACAGGACTTATCCATCTATTCTTTATTTACTACCACATGTACTTTGAAATTAAACACACTAAACACAACTAAAAAAACATGGCCACCAAAGCAATATTGTGGCCTCATCGATGGTGTTTGACGAGAGGTTGCTAAAATACCTCCTTCCTCTCGTTGCCTCTAACCTCCATGGTGATGCTACTTAGTTAGCAAATATATCTTTTAGGCTCATTACACAATTTTTCTAAGAGTTGGATTCAACCGATAATGCACCCCCTTACTATGGACATCGCATGCAAGAGAAAATGTGTCCAATTAAAAAATTACAAAAATGTATTATGCACCACTTTTTTTTTCAGATCCCTGTTTATATTTTCACTTTTCTCTTAAACTAGAAACTAGGTTTTTGTAAAATTTTACCACAAGTTTTCCAGATATTAGCTAAACAAACCCAATAAATTTCGTAATATTTCAAATCGGGTTTTTAGATACATTCAATCTATCAAACGTTTGTTTTAAAAATAACAAAACATTTCACTAAACTTCCATAGAATTTTACGCATAGATACAAGACTAATCTAAAGTTGATGTAAACTTCAATATTGTGCTTCTCATTCTTATCTTTCTAGAAATAAAAAAACAAGACATAAATTGGATGTCATATGAATAAACTATGTTCTTTTTTCTTGTGATGTGTCTATCTCATTGGAAATTTTCTTACGGATTCCTTCAACCATATTCTTCTTCTTCTTCACACTTGCGAAAAGAAACCTTCTCTCGATAACAAATGATGCTAAATCTCTAGATTTGTATAAATAAATTCAACCACAATAAATCAAATTAACTCATGAAATGGAAAATACGAGACAAAATGAAAGTAAAATGGAGCAATTTCTATTCAATATGAGAGGGCATTTTATACAATTGTTTGCTCCTAAAATTATGGAATCAAGCCTTATCATTTTATCCCCATATCTCTCCTTTATTCCCTAGTCTTACTCTCAATCCCAATATACTCTCACACACTCCTATCTCTTTGAGTTGTGCATGACAACTAATTGTGCACACTAGCATATTATTTAAATATTAAATAATACTAATATTCAAACCATATGTTCACACTATGAACACTAATTTCCTAACATCCACGCTTCTTGGTTTTTTGCAAATGGATTCAGAAAACTCTTAAAAAATCACAAAAACATTCATAAAACTTTTGAAAACCCCAAAACATTCAAATATGTTAGTTAGAAAATTCAAAACATAAACATACGTCTCCATAGAAAACTCAAAAATAATATAACATTGTCTCGAGGTAAAAATCCAAAAAAATGGTAAATTTTCAAAAAAATATCAAATATTTAAAAAATTTCAATACAATATAAAAATTTCAAAAATCCGAAAAATTGGTAAAATCATCAAAAATCTAAAAAATTCAAAAAGTGGTAAACAACATGCATGCGGGTGAAGCTCAGTATCAAATGCATCATCCTAGAACATCAAAAAAATTCCTACAAAAACATATTTCTTAGGTTCTTGTTTGTTTTTGTCTCAAACAACTTGTAGATCATTGTGATCTACCTCCATTAACAAAGCTATCTTGCTTACTATGTTGGTACTCCCACATAACTATGATTTTTCTCGAGACACTATGTCATAGCACACAAATTCTTTTCATGGGACTACTTGTCCTCTATTATTCCCCTTGCATGTATCCTTGTTTGGGGCACCATTTTCAACCCTTGTTGTTAAAACACGATCATTCGGGAGCTGAATCTTGATAATAAAAACATGGGTACAATTGTCTTGAGCATTGTTTGTTTGAGTAAATGTGATTGTACTTGTTTCACTGTTAGGTTAGCTGGTTTAATTTCTCATATTGCATTTCATTATGTATGTTGCATGGAGTTACATATTTTTAGAAATGAATAAATGTTATTAATATAGCTTTTCATGTTATTTTATAAATTTGTTTATTTTAATAAGGGTCAATGATGTAGATCATAGGGGCAACATGATGAAACAAAGTTGCTTATTTAAGATTAGATGCAAAGAGCTATTCCTATATTCTCCACTATCATGTCTTATCACTATTAATTTTTCTTCCAAAACACTTGGGAAATAAACAATCATGTTTATCCCTATCCTATTTCTTTTATTTGTTTCGATCATATTTTCGATTGTCGATTGACTTATTCTATCACCCCATCAACACTCAAGGGGGGATCCTTTGTTCTATTATTTTTTCTTCAAAAATTTACTTGTTTGTGTTTTTCTACTATGTTTGAAGTGACTTCACTTACTTCACCTAAAATAGGGGCAAATTTAGACACCTAAATTCCACTTTTGCAATCTTATTGCTAAAAGCACACTAATCACTCTCATTCTTACCATTTCTATTATAATTAGTGATTTCCGCTAATTAATTAATGTTTCTTAACATTTTGGTTAATTAACAATGCTTTTTTGATTACCTAACCTCTTTCACATTTAGGATGCCAATTTATGACACATCGTAAGTCAAAATCCTCTTCTAAACAAACAATTAGTGATTATTAGCTAATTAAGCCTATTTTACCCTTGTTTTGGTCAATAAACCCTATTATTGGCTCAAACCCCTCTTCCAACCATTCAAAATCACCCCATTTCCCTCCAAGACATCTCAAAAGGATTCAAAATATTATCATAGCCTCTTAATTGACCCTAAGTGGTTGATTAAGGCTCCTCGCATCCTAATCACTTGTTAATTCACTAATTATGATTAGCAAGCCTTAATCAAAATTAATAAACCTTAGTCTACTTTGTTCTTTTAGTCCGACATGCACCAAGATGCAAGTTTTCCTCAAAGGAAAAACTCTAAAAGTACTAACCACATACCTTTAAACTAGACACCATGCTTTGAATTGTGTATCATATAAGAAATGTGATTAAGAGCCAAGATCAATCTTTGCCTCCAATCTTCAATGGTTTTAGTAGATGGGTATCCAATATGGCCTTGTAGCCATTTTTGGAGAGACCATATCACCTCTCTTGAAGTAGCAATAAACCCAATTTGATTGCCCTCTTAGATCTATTTAGGTTTGTGTTAATTAGCAATTCATAATAAGTAGGCATGTTTTTTCTCATATTGATTGATAATCATGTTAGTTCCATTAAGTATTCATTAATATTTAATCATTTATGTTACTATTGTTAATTCCTATATTTTTAATAGACTATGTGGTGTTAGTCTAGCTATTTAGCTTTTCTAGAGACTTTTAGTAGTTATCATATGTGACTTTAGGAAATGAATTAAGAAGTAAATTACTTAAAGAATTTCATGATGCCAATTACTCGAGGTCATCCGGAGGTAACACAATTGTTGGATGATACAAAAAGGAGATATTTCTAGAAAGGAATGAAAAAATATGTAGTAAATTATGTATCTCACTACTTATATTGCCAAAAAGTTGAGATAGAACATTTGCATCCTGCGCAAGACTAATGTATCTACATAATGTACCTCGGTATAAATGGAAATTAATTAGCATGGAATTCATCCAAGGACTTCCCTTGTCCAAAAATAAACATGGTGTAATTGTAGTTATGGTGGATAATCTCATGAAAATGGCACACTTCATACTTGGAAATCTAAAATATGATTCACCAATACTGGCAAGAAGATTTGTTCAATAAATATTTAGATTGCATGGAATACCAGAGCTGATCATATTAGATAGAGATCCTAGAATGACTTCTAGATTTTGGTAGATGCTTAATGTGGCCTTAGGAACAAAACTAAATTTCAATTTAGCTTACCACCCAGAAAAAATGATGGACAGACAAAAAGGGTAGATCAATTCTTGAAGGATACACTAAGAATGTATCTCATGCATCAATAATACAAGTGGGAAGAATATATTCCACTAGTTGAGTTTGCATACAATAATATGTATCATTCCTCACTAAAAATATCTCCTTTCAAAGCCTTGTATGGTATAAAATTCAGAACACCTATCGGTTGGGATATTATAGAGGATAGAAAAATTACAAGGCTTGAAATTTTAACATAAATACAAGGACAAATAAGACTCATCCATGAGCGGATAAAAGAAGCAAATGGTAGAAAAAGAGTTATGCTGATTTAAAAAGAGTGGAAAGGAAATTTAATGTGGGTGATAAAGTCTTTTTGAGGGTAAAACCCAAAAAGAGTTCCATTACCTTTGGAAAGGCTTCCAAGTTGTCACCTAGATTTGTGGGACCCTTTGAAATTTTAGAAGTTATAGGGTCTCGTAGTATACCAGGCTAGATTTACCTCTTACCTTGTCCAAAATGCACGATGTCTTCCATGTATCATTGCTAAAAAGTATGTTGTTGATTTAACTCATATACTAAATTCAAATTCGTTGTAGGTGTAGGATCTTGGAATCATCAAAGTTAAGACCATAATAATTTTGTAAACACTACAAATGTATCTCATAAATCATGATATTACACAATGCAAGTTCCAATGGGACCAATACTACAAAAAAATCACAACTTGGGAAAATATGGA
Organism: Taxus wallichiana var. yunnanensis; assembly: GCA_018340775.1. Classification (NCBI taxonomy): domain Eukaryota; kingdom Viridiplantae; phylum Streptophyta; class Pinopsida; order Cupressales; family Taxaceae; genus Taxus; species Taxus wallichiana. The sequence continues at coordinate 448,209,487 of CM031238.1, forward strand.
TAACATATTTGTTACTTTTTCTTTTCAATTTGACTAAGTTTATAAAAAATAGTACTTTGATTACTCGCTACTTGATTTTGGGTTGATTGTATTAATGACCATCTAAGTCATGACTATTTACTAAGTTATGAATTACTCTCTTTATTAAATTTTTATAGCTTGAAGAAATTTCAGAAGTGACAATTTTATAAATAGTCAAGATTTTTTTCAATATACTACTTGTTGTATTGGTTAAATTTTCTATTTTCTTAAATGAATATTTCATCGGGATAAAGACTCATTTTAGGGGGACGTAAAGTAACAAACCACCCTTTTGATTCTCAAAATGATGACCGTATATATACATCCAATAGATTGTTGGTTGGTTTAAATGAAGAAAATAAACAACTTGGAGTCTTAGATTGCACTTATTTTCTATCGTATATATGTTTAGAATTCGATTCTGAAAAAAATATTCATAAGGTAATAATTATATTTTTATTACTCTCGTGTTTGGACTCTATATGTAGGGGCACTTGCTAGACTACTTAGTCTTGGTTGTGGCATATTATGAGTTATAACATGTTTATACTAAATGTGGATTTATTAGAAAACACAATAACTAAGTATGGGTATACATATAAATAAGTTTCAATTATAAATGTGAGACTTGGCATATTATATATATTAAAGTGTTTTATTTGTGCCTTCATTGCATATTACGTGGGTGGCATGTAATAAGGTTTTGTTTAAAGTTTGTGATATATATATATATATATATAATGTTGTTAACTTTTTAAGTAAGTAGTAAGCCTTACTTGGATTTCGTGGCATGTGTATTAAACTTGAATAAATTTTGTGGCACATTTAAAAAGGAGGCATTGGTGACATGTAAAAAAATTAGGCAATGTGATACAAACCATGTTTCTTTAATGTGAAGATAAGTAATAGGAGTACATGGCATATGAAAGTTGTAGTGAATGGGTTTTGATTTTTATTGGAATTAAATACAGACTTAACTCCTCAAGAATGGTTAACTTCCCCAAGAATCCAACCCTAAGTTGGTCACATTCCTTCTTCCTTTCTCATTTTATTATTATTTTGATTGCTACAAAGCTATTTTTGGGGGGTTTTGAAGTAGTGGAAATTCTTTCCACTCTACATATTTTGTGGCCATGATTGCAATACTGGATATGGATATAGAGAAAATTTATTTCAAAAAGGAATATGGAAATGAATGCATTGTTGTTTTTATTTTTGATAATACTATAGGAAAAAGGGCATTGAGTTAAGCAAGGACATGAGCATTACATGCATGAGCTTCTCCCTCATACTCTATATCATAATGGTTATATTTTGTTAATGGAATTTTGGGTGTTTTCTGATTTGGTTTTCATGGTGGAATGTTTGTAATTTTTATAAATGATCTAGGTGTTTTTACATTGATTTTTATAGTAAAAGTGTGTCGATCTTAGTTATTTTCGTCTATTTAGATTATATGTAGATATGCGCATATATTTTTTATTTTAAGTGTTATCCTCCATTTTTGGGTATGCGTATTTCCATGAAAAGTAGGAGTTTATAAATTTGATTTCATTTTATTATTTGGTTAAGGATTTTTTTACAAGAAGGAAACATGTATTATTTTCTGCATAGTTACGTTCTAGTTTGTTTATTAAAAATAAAGAACTAGTATGTATATTTTAGTTCAAAGTGTGTTTCAATGTTTTAAAGTAATTCGTTATTATGGAAATAGTTTAATTATACCCATACCATGTCTGCATGAAGTGGTATTGATGTGAAATGGGATGCATACATTAAGATATTAAAACTATTGTTTTGGATTGTCTCTTTAAGAATGTTAAATTTCCCAATACTAGGTATGCATAGTAAGAATAAACGTAGGCGTTTAATTTTTTCCTTTTTGGATCTTAGATCCTTTCATAGATATATCTTTTATTTTGGGTTTTTTCATAAATATATGAGATATTATATTTTTAAATACACCCATAATGGGTCTACATGCTAAGGATTTGTTGTAGACATATGCATGCATATTCTAATACAGGTAACAACTATTTGTTGGTATCCTTTTTAGGGTTTATTTTTCCCAATAATGGGTATGCAAAGTTTGGAAAGTATGAAGTTGTTTGTTTTGTTAATCTTTTAGGATCTGAGTTGTATCAAGGGATTAACATAGTTATCTCTGTCCTTTTGGATTTGAATACTTATAAGATGATAAGATAGATATATTTTCTCTCTCTTAAGGATATAAATACTTTGCAGTAGAATGCACATTGCAGTTGTATGCTTTTATAATTAGGTAAATATAGTACTTTGTGTGAAATTGATTTTAAATTGGGTCTTGATGAAAAATGAAACTTTGTTAGCAAGTTTGAAATATTACTGTTACAAGAAAATGATTTTTGGTTGGTAGCTAATAATGATTTTATTATTAAATCTTTTATTGAAGGATTGTAGGAAAATAGCGACAGCCTGTATAAGTCTTTTTTTTAGATGAATTTAAGGAGATGTTATGAATTGCAAGTTGAAAACCATTATTGGATAATTAAATATGATTTAATATGAAGTGCAAATAAATTTGATTATTGTTGAGTTAAACTGGTATGAAGTAATCTAATGATGTTATAACTTGTTGATTTGATTTGTGTTGATCAAATTGGTAAAATGGTTTGAATCAGTATAGATTCAAACATTGATTGTTATTATCATTATATAATGATTATGATGTATAAAATGAGTGATTTGACTCATGTTAGTTCTCTCGAATGGACCATGTATATTTCTCTCTCCTAATTGATGTACAAGTAAATACGAGAAGCTATGAAGTGAATATTGGGACTAATTTAATACCTTTTGTTTACGACCTTACGTCTGTATGTAAAAAAGTATCATTTAAATAAGTATCTTGTTATATTAAAATATGTTTTGAAGAAATCCTAATTGAAAGGATGGGCATATGACCCCAATGTATAATCTTAATTATGGATTTTTTTACTTTATAATGATGAAAGTTGGTTTTGTAACTTTGTCTTATTTTGTCTTAATAAATTGATTTAATTTTATTTGAATTAAATCTAATTTTAGAGTAATTATTGTAATAAATAATGTATGAATTCTAAAATATAGTAATGATACAAGTAAGCAAGTATATACAATGTGAAATCATAAGAAAAAAGGAGAGATAGGAAGACTTAGTTGATTTCCGAGTGACAAGGAAGTGATCTGGGTAGGTAAAAGTGTTGAAAATACTATAGATAGCATCGTTAATGCTCATTGTAAATTTTAGGACTCAATAATGGGGTAGGACAGGGGAACCCACAAGAGGATAGAAGCACATAGGCACTAGTGGCCATGAAAATTATTAGGAATTGGTTTCTTCTATGTCGTAAATACTTCATTTTCATTTCATGTCTGTTGCTTAATATTCTCTCTTGATCTCGAGGGTACTTGTGACCTACAAAATAGAATGACTATCTACACATGTCCACAAATCACATCAAATGTAATAATAAAATATCTAGAATATGGAGTCATACTGACCCCGGTGATCACCCAAAGAGTGAAATTACTATCGATCATTTCATTACATCTCATACCCTATGTAATTCTTGTGTGTTTGTGTAGAAATGGTACGTGTGGATTCCTTTGTACAAGTTACACCAATGATAGAGGGCTATATCTACAATTTATATGATGTATAGTATGTGTGGATGGAATAGAATAAACTTCCCCCTCATATGTTGTGTATGCGAAGTGATGTAGCCATTATTCCTTGAATTAGTACTAGATGGATGTGATTAAGCAAAATTATTCAAAATGAATAAAATATGCCTAATCTAAGTGTGTAATAGTTGTAATAAATATGTATACACTAATAATAAATATCACCCAAGAAAATAAGCAATTAAGATTTAAAACCCTAAGTGTAAATGAGGAGATAAAATGACTTAGTTGTTTTGAAATTAATCTTGGGCTATGTTGAAGTGACAAACTAGGAAATCTGAAGTCCAAACTATCGCAATAAGGCCCCAAAAATGTAGAGATGGTGGAATTTGTTAGATTGGGGTGCCCAAGATGGGTCAAGGGTGCCTACAGGTGCTGCAAACTAGTTATGAACACTTATGATTGTCAAAACCTCAAAAAACCTTCTTTATAGGGTTGCGAGATATTTTTTGTCCTTCACTCCTTGTCACTAGTATGTCACACGATGATCATTGATGTCACTTATAACTAGCAATAAAGAATTGACCTACAAAACCCTCAAAATAAGATCAAATCCCAAAAAGAAAATAATGCAAATGAGGGGTCATAATTTCTCGTCTATCAAAAAAGTTATCTTACGACTAAGTGCTCCACTACATTTCAGACCCAATTTAGTTTTTTGTTTATGTGAAGAATCATGCCCTAGGTGGCTCTTGTGTGTGTCGTATTTAATAGTTAACAGTACCTAGATGTAGAACATGTAACTAGATGTGTGCACAGAATAGAATGAAATTCCCCTCTTATGAATTGTATGAAGAATAATGTAGTCCCTTATCCCTTGTATGGAGCTAAAATGGATGCTTGAATGCTCTAGAAAGTCCTTTGGATGCAACCTTAGGTGGTGATATCTAATGCTTAGTGTTTAGTCCTTTATTATGGTCACATAAATTTATATTTATATGATTCTCTTCCTTGAATTTTGTAATTAATCCCAAAAGGATGACTAAAAATATATAAATTTCCCAAATGGCTAGAAAGGACCCAAAATATGTGAACAAAATACAAGGAGGTCAGGGGCACCCAAAGGGGATAGGGATGCCTGGTGATGGCATCCTGGCTAGGTGCTAATGTCAAGGGTGAGAAATGTTGAAATATAAAAGGGAAGGTTGGGAAAGCAAGAGTGTAAGATCAAAAGTGGCAACAAGAAGCAAGAAAATATGGCCAAGAACATGGGTTAGTAATTTTATTACTTAGGAATCATATGAATGGTAGTATTTGATCACGACTAGATAGGTACCCAAAGTGCATGATTTTGTGTTTTTCATATGCCTTTGATGTGCTTTAATGCCTTTTGAATGCAAGCTTAGGTTATGATAGTAATGTGTTGGGTTTGTGAAATTGACTAACTATTAGGTAGGTTCGCGAGAAGAGTGAGATGCACAAGTGGGGCGTATGAACATGTGCAAGGTTCGATTTAATTGGCACGTGACCAAAAATTCTAATCCCAAGACTTAGCTAATTTTTCATACATGAGCTAAAAATACAAAAATCAAGATGGAGTGCGAATCACACCATATAATAAAAGCATGAAGATTTTGGATTAAAGAACGTCTATTTTGGAGATAAATCAAATGCAAAGAGAATATCAATGGTCATGCATGGATTGAGCTAATAATAGGATTAAAGCAAATTTTATTTATAGATTAATATATTATTAGGCTTGTTAGGAAAGCATGCATGCTTTATAGTTTCTTTTTATGTGTGCATGGCTATTTTTGAGCATGCAGCCTATTTTTGAGAATGTATAGGAGGTGAAGGGAAATTCCCCACCCCTAGAAATACTTATTGTACTTTATTGTTTTAAAAGACCTTGATAAGATAGTAGAGTTATGTTGTTCGATGATGTACCGTGTGCATTACTCCTTGGTGATTATTGTTATGTATTCAACTTCCGATATTTAATACCTTAGTTATTAATGGATCATGGTTATTGGATTCTAATAATTTATGTCTCTGAGTATGGTGATATGTTAGTGTAATTAACATTAATTATGATCTAATATATAAGTTTCCTTATTATGTGCATTTTCAATTGAATGCATGCAATGAGTTGTTATGGTTGAATATGGATTTTTTTAGTTATCTCTCTTATTAATCATGCTTACATATTGTCAAGATAGTATAAAGGAGGGATTTTGTAGCTTAGCATACTTCGGGTGAGCATTCAAATTGTCTAGATGAAGTGAAGTGTGCCTAGGCATTTGTGTATAGAAATCAAGACTACATTTTGGTTCCATTGTTTGGACCTCTTTTCAAATTATCTGTCAAGATGTTGCATGTAGATGATGTATCAATTGACTCTTGAAGGCATTGAAATTTGGGTAGAGGAAGGAAAAGAAAAGTTTACATAGAAATATAGCACTAGACCTAATTTCAATAAATGCATATGGGTGGAAGACAACCTTTATGATGTGCTTTATGAGACTTTATTTTGCATCTTTCTAGTAGAATTATATGAGTGGTTGTCAGCATATGTAATAGGGAATTCATAGGTTTATAGTCCAAGGAAATATACAAATGAAGATTACTGAGACTCTTTATTATGCTTGACATGGATTGGATGAGCGTTACAAATCATTGGTGGGCTGGAGTATTGCATAGTTATACCTTGGAGTATGTTATTTCTACTTATATGTTCCCTGAGGAAGCTGAATTTGAGTTTTTGTGTGAACCTAGAGGATTATATTTGATTTTTATGTCATTTTCAATTAAGATCTTGATGGTAACACTATATTTAGAGTGCCTCCCTGTGGATAACTAAACCCCATCACGCACAAGGGTAGGAGTAGGTGTGGTGAAATATGGTGGACTTGGCTACGAAAATGGAAAGAGAGGAAAGGTAGATCAGATATAATGAAGCATGAGAGAGGGAAATGTAAAAACAAAGGGAGATTAATGATTCCCTTGAGTTGAGGAGATAGATGGCTCACGAAGGATTTAAATCTCTTGTAGAAGATGAGGAGCTGCAACATTTGGTTCTCCCAAAATTAGGTAAACATAGTAGATAACCCCCTGCTTTCAAATGATATCTCATCAAAGGAAAGAATGAGGACCATAGGCGTGCATCTAATCCCACCTATCCACCTATCTCTTGTGTTTGGTGTTCCCAATTCGAAGTAGTCATTGAGAAGAAGGTTGTGTAAGAAAACAAGCCGAGATGAGTGGATATAATTTTTAATTTAATTTAGGAGATAAATTTAGTAGCGTACTAATGTCATCATAGTTAGCATCATTGTTTAGTTACATTATGGTAGGATTGTTCCCAGGGGTGTCATCAGGACAAAATTTTGGCACACATACTATTAGAAGTACTACAAAGAGTTATTGTAACTAAGCGAGACCATTGGTGTTAAGTATAGTACCATCATTGGGGCACTTGGAAGCACGTCAACTAGACTCGCAACCAACTATTGGTGGATCGGTGGAGGAAATACAAGTGGAGGTTCTAGATTTGGATATGGTGGAAAATCCCACATCCCCAATGACCCCCACATCAACCTCAACAAGTGTATTATTATATGTCTCTCCACTTACTAGAATATAGGGGAATTGAAGATGTAACAGAACATGTGCACAAGTGTGATCTATTATGGCACGCTAAAGGAATTACATCCTCAAATCGAAAGCTAGTCAATTTACAACTAAGCTTCAAGGATGCACCCATAGCTAGTATAGAAAGTATGACCCACATCAGATTGCGGTATATTATGATTATTTACGCTCTACATTTCTAGCTAAGTTTCATATTACGAGTTTGATCATAAGAGTATCATTGCACTCGAGTACATCAAGAAAGTATTATCTGAAAGTGTGAGGGAGTATGATGCACATTTCAAGACTCTGTTGTCTAAATTATCTTATGGCATTCATCCGATTCAACATGTACAGTGGTTTGTTGGAATATTGTTGACTCCATTCCAAAGGGCACTATCTCACAAGACATATACTAATCCATGCAAGGCCTTGGAAGAAACTCATGTGCGTTGAGGATGTTGGAATCGTTTATATTAGAGTGAGCCCATTTTTGGAAGCACAAATTATAATCATGGAAAATCAGCTAGAGAATCTTTCTATTAATTCAACTCATGAGATGCGCAAGTGGAATATAGTATACAAATTTCAAGGTTAAAGGACATACTAAGGATAGTTGCCCATGCGAGATCATTATGAGCATTATATTTAGATTGTGAATTTTTTCACCTCAAACATGATGTTCAGGATTTCCCATTGTTACATCACATGCTTACAAAGAATGTGTCCATGTGTTGTAATATTTATAATTCTTGCACTCATGACACCGTTGATTACAAATTGATTGATCACATTCATGAACCCATTGAGAAAGGAGTGCATCATCTAGTGTGGCTAGTGGATCTAAGGAGCACGAAGGCCATAACCATGAAGGGCATGACAATGAAAATAACATGAATGGTGACTTTCGAGGAGGATACAAGAGCCGAGACCGTGGTGGTGGTAGAGGTATATTTTTATGAGGAAATTTTTATACTTGTGGATCTTTGGATCATTATCAATGTGAGTGCCCTCAGAATATTACTTGCTCATGGTGCAGGAAGCTACATAAGTTAGAGGTATCCCCATACCTATATGAGAACATGAGTAAGAATAAGAAGCAAGAAAAGGGTGCAGAGTGATTAAGGTGCAGTGTGTTGTTGTTGATCAATGGATGCTGAAGAAAATATGTGATCCTAAGTTACAACCAGTGATGAATACTACGTGTGTTGAGGCCATGTGAAACTGTGATCCATTGAATATTAAGCCACTTATTTTGAGGCAAGATGTGATACATGTTACCTATCCAGATGATGCACACCAAAAGGAATTCTATCAAGATATAATGGAAGTTTTTAGGGTGCTACAAGGAGAAATAGAGTGTTTAAAGGAACATGCACATGATAGGGATCATGCAAGGAAAGTTGAAATCCTGCAAAAGGATGTTGATGAATTGAAAGAGGTGTGCATGATGTTGCACTAGGATAACATCATTCCTTTTCTAGGGTATGATAAAAGGTACCACGTGTTGGATCTGAGCGTGAAAGAAAAATACTTCATACAAATCTACCACCTCATAATCATGAATTTGACAAAGAGATTACACTTGATGTAGTAATTGATGGTTGGCTATTACACAACATTTTGATTGACACTAAAATGGAAGTGAATGTGTTGACTCTGGATGCTTAGAATTAGATGGGTAGGCCAACCTTGTAGCCATCGAAAAATGTGTTGTATATGGCAAACAAGACTAGGGCCATGCCGATTGGGTTACTAAAGGATGCAACTATTATAATTCAGGGAGTCAAGTTTACTTTGGGAATTTTGAGGTATTGGATCTTTCTGAAGCAAACAACTTTCCATCATTACTTGGAAATCCTTGGTGTTATGCGAATAAGGAATATTTACACTTTAATAAAAGGTACATCAGTTTTGAGAAAGATTAGGAGCGCGTGGTTATACCCATGTTGAATAAGAAGGTAGAGACTTATGTTTAAGCTGAGTGAAGAGGATATTAATAGAATTTATGTTCGGTCAAGTACATCATCCAAATAATTTGGAACCATCCAAGGAGGGCATACTTCATTGGGAAGACTCTCGGTTTGTGAGTGATACTACTAGTGTTTCTTATGATAACTCATCTCATGGAACATATGAAATGTTTAGGCGCGAGCTGAAAGGACGAGTCACCAGGATGATTAGATCATGCATGGTGAGGTTTTTGGGATTTAATAGGTTACTAAGGTATACTAGTGAATGGAATCTCCATAGAATTTTTTTTTGCCATTGAGAATCAATGGCGAATGAAGGGGATAGATGAAATATGTTGGTTTATACATTAACAGGATAACATTGCATTGGTGGGAAACACATAAAGATAGCCTTTTTGAGTGGCGAGAAATGAGAATCGCTTTCTCTACTAGGTTTAATTAGAGAAATGTACGTACACAAACATGCAAATTTCATGGGAGGTCTCCTACCTCTCATCATGTCTAGGATTGTGAGAGATATTTAGTGCAGGGTAAGGAGGATTTACTACCATCACTTTGGGTGCATAATTTTTACTCCATTTTTAGTGGCTACATGCACACATGGTATGTCCATGCATAACTTAAAATAGAAACAACAAATTGGTAGGAGATGACTGCAGGTATGATCCAAACTTTTGATTACTTTTTACTAAGCCTCTAGTCTATGAAGCATTATAGATAATAAGGCACATCACTTTGGGATATAGTGCTAAGGTTGAAGATATTGTGTTAGAACCGTTTTGGATCTTGAGGTGTGCCTTGATCTCGAGGAGGCATATGAGGAACAAATGGTCCATTCCTAGAAGGAAAAAGAAAAGGGTAAACTAGTATACATGATAAATTATGATGAATTTTACAATTTGGATGTTAACCACACTTGAAGGTAAGCACGAGGTTATGGACACTACATATGAGAAGGTATGTGCGTATCATACTCCTATGAAGACAAAGAAGGTTAACATTGGTACAGAGGCGGTGCCTAAAGAGGCCATTATTTGGGATTACTATTCCGAGGAGAAAGTAGAAAATATTATTGAACTCCTACGTGAATTCCAAGAATTTTTCCCAAGAGGTTACCATGAATTGAAAGGTTTGCATCCTTCTTTAGGCGAGATGAAGATAAATCTAAAAGAAGGTACGTGCACGCTTAAGAAGATGCCTTATAGGATGAATCCTAATATGTGTGTGAAATTAAAGGAGGAAATTGACAAGATGATAAAATATAGACCTATTGAAGAGTCTCAATGAGTTATCCCCATTGTTATAATCATTAAGAAGGATGGAAGGATAAGGATTTTTATACTACAAGGAACTCAATGCTTCATGTGTTATAGATCATTTTCCCACTCTGTTCACGTAAGAAATTCTTGAGGAGTTCTTGGGCGTGAGATGTATTATTTTACGATGGGTTTTCATGTAATCACTAGGTGAGCATCATGAAGGAAGATCATGAGAATACTACTTTCACCACCGAGTGGGGAAGTTTTTAGATACATTTATGCTTTTTGGTTTGAAGAATGCACTTACAATTTTCTCGAGAATTGTAGTGCGCAGATTTTCGTGATTTCATTCATAAGTTCTTACATGTATATCTAGATGACTGAATAGTGTATGGTTTATTCAAGGATCAGTATGATAATTTGTGGCTTATGTTTGATAGGTTCGTAGTTTAGCATCTCTCTCAACATTAAGAAATGTATATTTTCTACACATTTTGGCACTCTACTTGGGCACATCATGTGCAAGGACAGTTGATGGTATATCTAGCCAATATCATTGTATTATTGGGTTTGGAAGAACCTAACAATCATAGTTAGGTGCATGGATTCTTAGGACATATAAGTTATTACATAAAATTCATCAAAAGTTATGCAAATATTGTGACACCCTTAGAATAATTGTTGAAAGATAGATGGAAGTTTTATTGGGGTGACGCACAATAGTAGGCATTTGAAACACTGAAGGAAAGGTTAACTAATGCACCTATTTTGTGTTTTCATTCATGGGAAAAACCCTTTCATGTTCATATCGATGCCTCTAGCATGGTGATTGTTATAGTGTTGGTGCAACCAGGGGAAGGAATTTTGGATCATCCTATTTGTTTCAGTAAGTAGTAATTTGACTCCTATCAAGCGAATCACGCAACTATTGAGCATGGATATTTTTTTATGATCTACATGTTGCATAAGTTCATTTAATACTTTTTTTTCCCATTTATCTTATATATATATATACCATATGGCATTATATTATTTGTTCGACAAGCATGTTTTGCAAGGGAGCATATGTATATGAATACTTCTATTTTAGGAGATTGATTTCACAGTTGTGAAACCTAGGAAGAGTAATTTAGGGCCTGATAATTTATCAAGGATCAATTCTTGTGAGGATGCATAGAGAATTGAGTGCACAATGCCAGATGTACAGTTGTTCAAATTAAATCACGTACCCACGTAAATGGAGGACATTGTAATATTTTTGCACACTGGGTAGGCACATGAAGGAATGAAGACATTAGAGATGAAGTATCTTGCAATATGCATGGTTCCTTATCAGTTGATTCGTGGTGACTTGAAAAATTTGTTATGTGTTGAATTTTTACATCATTTTGTTCTATAGCATGAACACGAGGGTATTATGGTAGAGGCTCATAGTGAAATCGCAAGAGGACATTATGCAGTAATACTACCGCACGCAAGATACTAATGGCTGGAATTTAGTTGGAGACCTGATACAAGGATACCAAGGAATATGTGAAGGCATGTGACCATTTTCAACACCTTGGGAATCCTAGAAACAAAAATGAGATGTCGTTGATTCCTATTGTAAGTGTTGAGCCTTTTGAGAAGTGGGATATTGACTTTGTAAGTCATATTTCACCACCCACATGTAGGATTGGCGTGCTCTACATCATTACTTGTATAGATTATCTAACACATTGGGAATAGATAGCACCTACAAAGGATTGTACAACAAAAAGAGTAGCAGGGTTTTTATGGGAAAACATTATTAACTGTATGGTTTTCCTTTGAGCTTGACAAGTGATAGAGGAACTCATTATTTGAATGAGACAATAAGGATCTTATTTGCATAATTTATGGTTGTGTACCAAAAAATTACTCAGATATCACTCTCAAGCCAATGGAACTATTGAATCTTTTAACAAAATCTTAGGGAATACATTGACAAAAATATGTGATGTTGGGACAAAGGATTGGGATGAAAAAGTATTAGTTGTACTTTGGGCTTACATGACTACTTATAAATGATTAAACAAGGACACACCTTTTCATTTGGTGTTTGGCATAAGGGAATTTCTACCATTAGAATTTATGATTCCATCCCTATGTTTTGCGTGTGCAGGTGGACTTGCTGATGAGAAAGTTGTGGAAGAGTGCATTGATAAACTAATGCAGTTAGATGAGAGGTGCGTCATTGTGTGATGGATCCGAAGACCGAGAAGGAAAGGAAGTAGGCATGGCATGATACACATATTAGAATCAAGACATTTGAGGTTAGAAATATGGTAATTCTATATGACTCCAAGTATTCATGCCACCCGGGAAAATTAAAGGTTCATTGGTTGGACCTTTGGTAGTAAGTCAAATACTTGAATCGGGCGCTTGTTAGTTGCGGTGTTGGATGGCACCATGTTTCCCAATTACTTCAATTGAAGTAGGTTGAATCCCTACTATAAATAAATCTCCTTTGTGTTTGTAATAAGGTAGTAGTGCCACTTAGATTAAATTTACATGTTCATGTGTTTCCTTTTATTATTTTATATTCTTTTTATTTCAGTTTGTTTTGTTGTAATAAGCGTGCTTGTGTGTAGGAAGATGATTACTATCTTTTGAGTTCATGCATAGAGGACCGTGCATACTTTTAGTTTGGGGTGGAACAGAAAAATGAATCCCTTGTTGATAGGAAATTGAACTACAAGTTGGCACAATTGAAAGGATGACACATGTACAAGATGGGATATAAGTATGGTGTTACAGGTGTTAAGGATGATGGTGCTCATAAGGAAAATTTTCTCATATTGAAGATTGGGTAAGCTACTTGGTATGAGGCATAGAGGTGTATGTAATTTAGTGGATGGAGGCATTTGTAAGGATGCATATGGCTAAGAAGTAGTAGGTGCACCGAAAGGTTATGACTGGGTGCGAGAAGAAAGTGGCGTAAAACATGAAAAAGGTGAAAAAGTATAATTTAAAGATAATTACAATGGTAGGTAAGGATCAAATAATACAGGGAATTTTTGAAAATATATAAAAGGAATGCAAGAAGTTTCATTTGTTAAATTACATAATTGATTGTTCAAGCTCTTATAAAGTGAGTTGAAGTGCAAATGAGTGTATACTATGAGTTCGGAAGTGAATTAATCAAGCCCAAAAGATAATTGAGCACATCTGTCTTTGGAGCTCTTGTGTAGGAATTTTTAGATCAAGTAAAGGTGTGATGAGGGGTAAATCAAGGCTCAAGGGTTCGGATTACAAAATTAGGGTTTGAATAATTCATGGCTAGGGCATGAAAATCCCGAAGAATAAGATACGACATGAAGGAAGAAGATTACAAGAGGAAACAATGATAAGTCACTTGGCATTAGAGCACATTATCAAATGAGCATAGTTAAATGGCACTAAGGAGAGCCACAACTAAGAATAAGGAACACATCGTAGAGGAAGCGTCATAGAGTGATTCATAGAGATGCATTTTCCATAGGAGGTCATCGAGGTCATACCATAGAAGTCTCGGTTGACAAATGTAAGATCCGTAATCTTAACCACTTGCGGAAAAGACCTTGAAAGATATTAACAAGGAGACCGTGGTTAAGACTAACCGGAGGATTTCGTATGGAAATAGGGTTTATGATGATGTTGTGCATAGAATTTTGGAAAGTGTCGGAGTGCTTTAGTTGTACAAACTACCTTTCTTTAGGAAACCAGAGCATTTGTAAAAATGGTTTGTATCACGTGACCATGAGGACTATTTCTATTTTTCGGTAGAAAAATGAGACTTACAAAGCGAATTGATAGGAAAAGTGATCTGGTTTACACAGCTCTAGGTGAGACATAGAACAATACTTGGAATACGAGGTAGGAGTAGAAACCATAGAAGTCATGTTGAATTACCATAAGGGGGCGCTTACAATGGATGTATCTAATATTGAAGACCATGTTATATGAGTGGTTACACACCTCATTAGTGGAAGTTATGTGCATTTGAAATATGGAAGGAGGTAAACAAGTGTCGGTTACATATCACACATAATATGGAAAACAAAACATATTACAACATCATGCGGTACATTTACAAAAGTATTTTTGAGGATGTGTGTATGTAGACAAAGAAAGGTGAGAAAATCACTTGGGGCACAATATTACTTATTTTGGTATTTAGTGAAATTGGTGTGTCAGACAGGTTGAAGGAAAATATGTGGATGTATCCCTTAGAGTACAAGTCACTAGCTCAAAGTTTTTCCAACTTTACTTACATAGGTAGTATTTTGGGGCCCTATAAGTAGTGCATGGATAAATGGTATAGAAAGATGTGCAACACTTTTGAAGAAGAATGGTGTATTTGTAGATATTTCTTGTGGTTTTGGATGGATAAATGGAGTTTGTATCATATCAAAAAAATTTGGGAAGATTCTTTATGAAGACTGGGAGAAAATACCATGGTGTAAGTTACCATTCACATTTACCACGTGATATTTCAAAGACTCTGTCAAAATTTTGTATAGTTCAAAGACGCTTGAGATTTAATGCAAACTAAGTGGATGTAGATTATCATATTCTACAAAAACTTATGTCTACCCCAATAAGGAGGCTGACGAAGAAACCATGGATTCAGATAATATTGACATTACTCATAAATCCATGGTGGTTATAAAGAAAGAGATCGCGCATGTATATGTGTATCTCAATCCAAGATTTCATAATGGGAAATATGTTGCTAAAGAATACTTGTCACTTCTAGAACCCCCAAAAGAAAGAATATGGTGGGAACTAAAAGAGTGCGTGAGGTTACTCCTCCAAGACAAAAAGAGGAATAAGTAAAGATTAACCTTGAGGTTGAGGAGATAGAGAAAGAGGATAGTGCCGCATTGGATTAGACTAGAATATGGGAGTTACATAGAACGCCGGAGGATCCAAGTGTTGGTGCAAGGACCTCACAACCATTAAGAATGTTTCTAATAATTTCCCCTATAAAACAAATCCTAGAGAAGGAAAAGAAGAGGAGGCGTAATTATGTGCCTAAGGATTACAACGAAGAGGAAGGGATGTCAAATAAAGATGTGCATAAAACAGAATCTCCACCTTTTATCAATGTTGTAGGAGAAGGTGAGCACCAGGAAGAAGGGCCCAAAGATGAAGAGACTCAGCGTGACATAGAAGTACCCAAAGAAACATGAGGAGGAAGATCCCATTGGTGGTGATACAGAAAAGGAGAATAGTGGGGAGGAAAAAATAGGTGAGCATGGAGATGGTTCAGGTGGAATGGGAGAAGGGATACCTAGAAGCACTGAGATGCATGTACCTATAGGTAGGTAGACTTGTAGGCACAAGGATGAAGAAGTGTTGTGAACACCAAACCTTTGGTATGTTAATGACCCTACTAAAATCATTTATGCAAGGTTTCAAAGCACACTTGCTCCTAAGCAACTATATGGATGGAAATGTTAAATGCGGAGGGTGTGAACATGCACACTATGAAACATATTTCTGGAGTATGCGATACATACATAGATGAACCTAAATTTGATGTGAGTGAGGAAGCATGCATTAGGTGCGTAAGGAAACACACATAATTGTGAAACCCATGGAATTCATATATGAACAGGAAAACAATTCCTTAACGAAGATGGTAGCTAAGGTCACTCATAAATTTAGATAGGGGTGTTGGTGTAGCAGCTGGTTAACATGATGAGATCCCTCTCCACCACCATTTTTATCTTCTAGTGTGATGGAAAATATTACATGGTATCAGAGCCAAGTAGTTAAGCGCACATGACCTGGAGTAGTACTAGGATGGGTGACCTCCAGGAAGTCCCGGTGTCGTTTCCTCCTAATATTGTTGGACCTAATTTGGTGAATACTTGGTGGGCCCAGGTTACACATTGTTGCATCTGGCTCCATCGTGTGGGGGTGTGTTGGCGTAGCAACTAGTTAACACAATGAGATCCCTCTCCACCACTAGTTCAAAATTTTGGTGTGACGACAAATCGTAACATGGTATCAAAGCCAGGTAGTTAAGCACGTCCGACCTAGAGTAGTACTAGGATGGGTGACCTCCCAAGAAGTCTCGGTGTTGTTGTCTCCTAATGTTGTTGGACCTAATTTGGTGAATACATGATGGGCCCAAGGCTTACGTGGTTACATTTGGGTCCATCATGTGGGGTTGATATTGTGTAGCAACGGTGAACATGATGAGATCCATCTTTACCACCACCAATCTTTTGGTGTGACGGAAAATTGTAATGTAGTATCGAGCCAAGTAGTTAAGCGCAACTAACTTAGAGTAGTATAGGGATGGGTGACCTCCTCGGAAGTCTTAGTGTAGTTTACTCCTAATGTTGTCACACCTAATTTGGTGAATACATAGTGGTCCCGGGGCTCACATGGTTACATCTGGATCCATCGTGTGGGGGTGTGTTGTTACAAAAATATTGTGTAACATTATTAAATAAATTGTAATATTATTAATAATGAGTTTATATAACTCATATATAGTTTTAATAGTTTTATTATTGGTGAGTTGTGAGAACAAATCACATAGTTATCTTAGTGTGAGTGATATTAGGGATGTTTGAGAGATATTAGGAGATAAGATTGAGAGATTCATGGAGAGAGATAGAGGGATTGAAGATGAGTGTTGACTCCACCATTGTAGGAGATCAAACACTATATATGTAACCTCTATCAATATCAATGATTATCCCGAATGAATTTAATTTCCATATTTTATTATTCGGTGTTTTATATTATATTGTAGTTTTTATCAGTGGTGTCAGAGCAACTTCTGATCCATATTCCATGTAGTCAAATCATTTCAAGCATCTACCATTGAAGCCCACGTGTAAATCTATCACAACGAAATGGTGGACAATTGATTTTGGTCAGTGGATTCTCCAGTGCCCATTCTACTACATGACATTTTCTACTGCGTTTGGTGCACACTCACCGTCCATCATGATCTGCTCCTTCGGCATCACTGTATTTTCACCCAATCACGAAAATTGTGAGTTATAACTATTGTTATCCTTCGGCGTCACTGTTTTGTTCATTTTTTTCACGCAATCCTAAGTTAGAAATCTTCTGTTCTATTTTTTGCCATTTTTGGACGTAGTAAAAAACACAAGTACAAAAAAAATTCCATTTTTGGAAAGGGGTCGAAAAGATGTTGGATTTAAAATTTGTAGTTACCATAACTTTCAGCTGGTAACTCAGATTGAGATGATGTTTTTTTTTTTAAATGTGTGTTTTTTGAGCTCTTTGCATTGATAATATCAAAAATTGTAAAAAAAAAAAAAAAATGACTCACGGATGCATTTTCGGTGGAAACCGATGTCCATTGTTTTACTATGGATAAGTTGATACGAATTGAAAAATTCGAAGGCAAATATTTCCATACATGGCAGGTTAGAACTCAATTGTTGTTGATTAACAAAGATCTATGGGAGATTGTAGAAGGAAAAATCAATAAACCACATGACGTAGATGAAGCAGCAAAATGGGAAAGCAAGGATCAAAAAGCAACAACGATTATTGGCCTAGGTTTATCTGATGCCTACCTACATCACATAGATCTAACAAAGACATCACATTTGATCTAGACAACATTGAGCAAAATTTTTGGGTCACAAGCAGAGAGCACAACAGTGGCACTCAAGCAAAATTTGTTCGGACTAAAAATTGGAGGATGGAGGCAACGCAGGTTAGAGGTCAATCAGTGACCTCTCATTAGTCACCAATGATGGGGCCGCATGAAGCTATGGCAGTAGTGTTAGTGTGTGTGTGTGTGTGTGTGTGTGTGTGTGTGTGTGTGTGTGTGTGTGTGTGTGTGTGTGTGTGTGTGTGTGTGTGTGTGTGTGTGTGTTTTTCTTTTATTTCAGATTTGTAGTATGATTTCAGAGTTCTGTTTGAATAAGTGAAATGTTCACATTGAGGGGGAACTGGAACATGGTCTCAATGTTTAATTTTCCCTCTATTTAGTTTGTATTCAATAAGTAGTGGTTCCTACATGATTCCTTGAAGGAAAGACATAGTGGACAGACAAAAGCACAAGGAAAAGCAACATCATGATATTGAGGTTGTTAGTTTTCCTGTAAAACCATCCTTTTGAGGTTTTTGGTTGTCCTATAAAACCATCCTTGTTGAGGTTGTTGGTTATCCTGAAAAACCATCCAGATCATGAGCACGCATGGGCGGCAAGCTGCAGAAGGAAGTGTGATTATTTTTTCTACCTTGTCAACATTAGGGGAGTGTATATTGGGAATTAATAATGTTAACAATAGGGGAGTGAATTTTACCAAAATATTGTGTAACATTATTAAATAAATTGTAATATTATTAATAATGAATTTATAGAACTCATATTAATAATATAGTTGTAATAGTTTTATTATTGGTGAGTTGTGAGAACAACTCACATAGTTATTTTAGTGTGAGTGATCCTAGGGATGTTTGAGAGATATTAGGGGATAAGATTGAGAGATTCATGGAGAGATATATGAGGGATTAAAGATGATTTTTGACTCCACCTTTGTAGGAGATCAAACACTATATATGTAACCTCTATCAATATCAATTATTATCCCAAATGAATTTAATTTCCATATTTTATTATTCGGTGTTTTTATATTATATTGTAGTTTGTATGATGTGTTGGCGTAGCAGCTGATTAACATGATGTGATCCCTCTCCACCACCAGTTTGAGCTTTTGGTGTGACAAAACATTGGAGATGGTATCGAGCCGGAGTAGTTAAGCACGCTCGACTTGGAGTAATCTTGGGATGGGTGACCTCCTGGAAAATCTCGGTGTCATTGCTTCCTAATGTTGTTACATTTGGGGTCGGGGCTCATGTGGTTACATCTAGCTCCATCATATGGAGGAGTGTGTTAGCGTAGCAGCTAATTAACATGATGAGATCCCTCTCCACCACCATTTTGAGCTTTTGGTGTGATGGAAAATTGTACATGGTATCGTAGATAGGCCGTTAAACACACCCAACCCGGAGTAGTACTGGGATGGGTGACCTCCCGGGAAGTCCAGTGTCGTTGCCTCCTAATTTTGTTCGACCTAATTTGGTGAATACATGGTGGGCCCAGGGCTCACGTGGTTGAATCTAGCTCCATCGTGTGGGGGTGTATTGGCGTAGTAGTTGGTTAACATGATGATATCCCTCTCCACCACCAGCTTCAAAATTTTGGTGTGATGGAAAATTTAACAAGGGGCACCCTTAAAGCCTTATTAGAGGATAAAAAGAATAAATAAGATGAAATACAATTGCTAACTGAAAATAAGGAGAGAGAAGAGTGCAAGGCAAAGTTTGTTTTACATATGGCCAAGTAGATCGAAGATGAAGCACCCACGACGAGGATAATGTATCTAGAGCATTTCCTATGTGTTACACTACTTACGGTGTTTGGTAAATTTACTATTAAAATAAAGGACAAGTGTGCAAGTGCTAAGTGAAAGAGATATAACTATGGAGAAGGAACAGAATAAGAATATTATAAAGCTCTGAATTATAGAGTATGATTCCATGCTCTAGACAATCGAAAGATTAACTAAAGAAAGAAAATTAGGCACCGAGAAACTGCAAGGATCCGAGAGAATATCCTAAAGGCATATACCAACCAATAAGAGAATGAAGATCTAGCAACCAAGAAAGATGAGTCACTAGGGAGGGAAGACAAGTTGGTTTTTATTACACAAAGGTGCAATATACTCAAAGTGGCTACGAATCCACGTGAAGAAATAATAAAAGAGTTGGGGTCATTGGTGGAGTGAGGATGGATGTCATGGAGAGCATGGTTTCAAGATTGGTCGGGTAAAAGAGATCTCAAGCACAAAGGGGAAGATATGACTCGTTAAGAAATGGAGAAGGTAGTTGGGACATTCCCGGATCTTTGTGAAGAAGGGGTTGGTAGAGTGGAATGAACTGGAAAGCATAATCAATAAGGAGTACCTCAAATTTTGTTCCAAAATAGGACAAGGATACCAAAGCATGCTCTGAAGACTTCTATCCTTTGCAAATTATTTTTGTACAATCATTCCTTTTTGTTTCATTCTTTATTCATCATAACTTGGAGAGATAAGATGAGATACCTCATTTCTGCGCACGATAATGTAATTAGTGTGGGGTAATGTTGGGTTGGAAAAATTGACTAAGTATCAAGTAGGTGCATAGAAGAGTGAGTCATGTAAGTGGGGCGCATGAACTTGTGCAAGGTTCAATTTAAGTGGTGCGTGCCCATAAAGTATAATCCCAAGACTTGGCTAAATTTTTATACACGGGCTAAAAATAGGAAAATGAAGATGGAGTGTGGATCATGCCAAATAATAAAAGCATGAAGATTTGTGGATTAAAGAACGTCTATTTTTGGAGATAAAGAACATGCAAAGAGAAGATCAAAGTTCATGCATGGATCGAGCTAATAATATGATTAAAGAAAATTTTATTTATAGGTTAATCTATTATTAGGATTGTTAGGAAGCATGCGTGCTTTATAGTTTCTTTTGTATGTGTGTGTGGATATTTTTTAGCATGCAGCCTATTTTTGAGAATGTATGGGTGGTGAAGGGCAAGTCCCCACCCTATAAATACTTTTTGTATTTCATTATTTTAAAAGACTCCGATAAGATGGTAGAGTTATGTTGCTTTGATGTACATACACGCATTACTTCCTGGTGATTATTGTTATGTATTAAACTTCTTCTATGTAATCCTTGGTTATTAATGGATCATGGTGGTTAGATTTTGATAATTTATGTCCCTAATTATGGTGATATTTTGGTGTAATTAGCATTATTTATGATCTGATCTATATTTTTCTTATTATGTGTGTTTTAAATTGAATGCATGCAATGAGCTGTTATGGTTGAATATGGATTTGTTTAGTTATTTCTCTAGTTAAGCATGTTAACATCTTGTTAATTCAGTATAAAGGAGGGACTTTGTAGCTTCGCGTGCTTTGGGTGAGCGTTTAGATTGTTTGGATGAAGTGCCAACACACGTAGGCATTTATGTATGTTTTTTCCTTTTTTGAGAAGTAAATTGTGTGTGTGTGTGTGTGTGTGTGTGTGTGTGTGTGTGTGTGTGTGTGTGTGTGTGTGTGTGTGTGTGTGTTTCCTTTGTTTGAATTTCATAATTGACAACTGGAAGGCTGACCCATAAGTGAAAAATATGCCCAAAATATAAAATATATCCAAACAAAATGAGTAAAAGTAAGTGTACTAGTGATTTTTGCTTTCAACTTTAACTTAATAAAATGAAATAAAAAAATTAACCTTGGAAGATGGCAGTGTTTACCAATACCCACGATGATGGACACTAATGTTGTGTGATAAATCTCTTTCTTCTTTCACCGATGAAAAAACTTTCGGATCAAATACGATTGAACAAAATAGATTAGATAAATGGGAATACAAGTTGCTTAGCAAAGGTCAATTCTAGGAATCCAAAAGGACTTCCTTGGAGGATGTCAGCCCATTTTGATACAATTAAGCAGATTGATAATAAAGAAAAAGATACATAAATGACACAAGATATGAATAATAGATAAGAATATTTAGAAACTCAAGATCGAAGGGTAAGTCATGTGCAGCTTCAAATGTGTCCTAGGTGAGGGTGGATGCAATATGGACAGATTCAAAGTAGTCATACCAAAATTCATTTGTTTCTTATTTGATCTCATGGAGGAACTCGATCTAATCCTCAATATCATTGATGTCGGTGGAAAATCAAATTGCACACAATGTAAGCTCATGAAGGATATTGTATTGTTCCCAAAATAAGGGTTGTTGAGCTATTGGAAGATCGTAGATGTTTGTGATAAGATAGGACTGGATAGGTACTACCATCTAAATTAAATCCATGCTTGCAGAGGACAAGTTAAATCCAAAATATTGATGAAAATTGATACTAAACTAATAAGTTAATTTAAAAAATTAGATTTAAAAGGATCACTTTGGCGATTCGGAGGAATCACTAGTGATTCAAAGGAATCACGAGTGATTGGATAGAATCAAGTGATTCAAGCAATCGGTGGCATTCTTGTGGAAATGATAGATTTTCTAAAAATGATAAACAAATCTTTTGAATGATGAGTTTTGATTTTTTTGTGTTTTTATGAAATGAAAATGATTAGATAAAACATATAAATACCTCTTGATGTGTAAATAGGAAAAAATATGTCTCAAAACACCAAATGGAGTTGATTGAAGTCAATGGTCAGTTGTTGAGCTTCCAGGAAATTATGGATGAAAAGACTCTCCAAATTAATTATTTCAAGAGATTGAGGTTGATATAGGTCCTTGATGATATCCGGAATGACGTAGATTTATTGATGGGTCAAAGACAAAGTACAAGATCGAGTAAAATATTTATGAATATCCCCGAGGGAAGAGTAAAAATGTTATTTATAATCGTTGGCGATTTGTTAGAATCATCGGTGATTCAGGATTTTCGAAAACGTTTAGGAAATGGTTGAAACCACTTCCTAAACAAGTTTTTGGGTAAATGATGATGGAAATGGTTTTGAGGAGGTTATGGTTGAGTTGGGGAGGTTAGGATGTTAAGATAAAATAGGTTTGAGGTGGTTTTGAGATGTTTAAGTGGTTTTAAAGAGGTTAAGGTAATTTAGGATGGATAAATAGTAATTTCTGAGAGTGTAAAAATTGATTTTACTAGATGGGGGAAGGTATCTTAGGATAATGACATAATGATATGTTTCATATTAAATAATGTGCATATAGAAGGAAGTAGGTTGGTTAACGAAAACCCAGTGTCTACATTGTCCCCTTTTTGTCTAGTATTTTGTGACGACCAAATTGCTAGACAAAAACGATATGAGATATGCTTGTTTTGTGTTTGGATGGGTGATATCCCCTTAAACTAGGGGTGATTGCAATGCAATTCAAAGATCACTAGTTTGATTGAGTTGATTATATTGTTTTTACAAGTGTGTTTCATTTGAAGTTACCCCAAGACGAGGTATCGAAATAAGATGGATATCACCATAGAATCAAGTGATAGGCGAACCAAAGGGTTCATTTCATATAGACGTATGATTCGTAGGGATGGATAAAATATCGCTGAGAAAAGTGATAAGAGAACCAAAGGTTTTGTGGCTTATAGACATATGGCTTACCAAAGTCGAGGTCATAAAATGAATCCTATGAAGGATTACCAGTTTTGGGGTCCTCAAAATGAGGCACATTGTTGGAAAATGCAATGATGTGGTTGAAAATAGTTGTTTATATTGAAAAATTGTGGATTGTGATAGAAAATATAGAATCACTAGCATTTTATAGGAATTTCGGTGATTATGATGAATCGTTGGTGATTATGATGAATCGTCGGCTGATTATGGTGAATCACCACCGATTACAGAATCATCGGCAATTACAGGAATCGTCGTTGATTCCTCGTGAGAGATAATTGGTGCCTATAAATAGTTAATTTCATTAAGAAATTTTTCATTTATGATTTGTGAGTTTATAGAGATAATTGAGTGATTAGAGAGTAATAATTGAGCAATATAGGGTGCAAGAGTGTTTGGAAGGTAGAGGAGGCCCACTCAGGAAGAGGTATGTACCCTTGTTTATTTTTTTGTGGGTTTTTTATTTATTTTTTTATTTTTGTGTTTTTAATTTCAATACAAGGGTAGTTTTATGAAATCATTGGAATCACCAACTATTTTGATGGATCGCTAGTGATTTTTATGGATAGCTATCGATTGGGTCTAATCGCTAGTGATCAATGTTTTTGTCTAAATTTGATAAAATCTTGATGGAAACTTGTTTGAATATATGTTTGTGTTTTTGGATGCAAGTGAAGGTCAAATTGACTATCGGAGATAGGATTCCAATTATTTTAGAGGATGTGAGGGTGATTTATCGATGAGGATTGGTTACATTTCGAAGATGTGGGCTTTGGGGAGATGCTTCATTATAAACACATCCATAGGTAATGGGCATTTTTGTTGGTGTTTGTGGGGAGATGGGATCCTGCTACATGTACTTTTTGGTTTCCTATGGGTGAGATGACCATCATCCTAGAGGATGTTTACAGATCACAAGATTTCATGTTCATTGAGAGGGCATATATTTGATTGAGGATACGAGAGAGAGTTGATGTGATGAGGATATTATATGGGTATGATGCATATGGTGTGGGGTTTGTAGTGGGTGGTTTTATTATTAGACTTTATATGTTTCGGAGATAGAGGATCATGCTTTTATGACCATGATGATGATAGGGATCACATGTTTTTCTTTTCCTAACTCTAGTGGTGGTCGGTTTCCTTGGATGATGGTGAGTGTAGTGGTGGAGATGATGGAGCAGAGGACAATATATGCATGGGTGCCTACTTTACTTGCACATACCTATAGGGAGTTATGGGCTTGGAGGATCCATAAGAGCTTCGGGATCAATATTTCTTTTCTACTACGCTTTGGGATTTTGAGAATGTTTTTGTGGATCATCCTAGGGGTTTGTCATGAGGAGGTGTTAATGTTCTCACAAGATCAATTGGGTTTATGCGATTGCATTTGGATATGAGATATGTTAGTCTAGTGCGGGGTGAGGATCATTATAGACAGCTCCTATCAGGTTTACATCCAAGATATGTGATATGGAGGCCCTACATTTTATTTCTAGTGTGGGAGGGGGAGGAGAGTCGACTAAATGCCACTCGGTAGGATTTATGGATACAAGGTTGTTAAGGAGGGGAGTGGGAGGTCATTCGATTTATTCACGCCAGGAAAAGGTTTGGTTTGATTTGAGATGTGTTAAAGGCTAGATTTTTGTATAGACGTGATGATAGGGATGTGGGGACTCCATTACTTGTGTGTTGGTTTCCTTGTGGTATGTCTAACGATGAGGTACCATGGGTTTTTATGATTAGGAAGCATCGGTAGATGTAGATGATGTCGGTGCGATTGAGGCATTTACTACATGGTAGAGATCCTAGCCTACTCAAGGGGATAGATGAGTGTGGGCTCGTGTGGAGGGAGCATACCAAGGAGATGATATGGATGATGGTATAGACAGCAGCTCCCTGTAGACACCAAAATCATGTCGTAATCACCTTGGTCCCCTAGTGCAGCCCTATAATCACTTCCTCATCCTCAACACCTTATCACCTACCTCCTACACCCCACACATTTTAATTTAATTACTTTAATTAAATTAATGTCATTTACCTCCATACATATTAATTTAATTATTTTAATTAAGTTAATGACCTTTTACCCACACACACATTAATTTAATTATTTACATTAAATTAATTCACTACCCTCACACACCTATTTAATAAAATTGCCTTTATTAAATGCACCTCACCTAACCACCCCCATCATTTGATCCATTAACCTAAACCCTAAACCAATGTCCTAAATAAAACCTAACATTAGACCCATCCCCTCACCTCACATTTAAAAGCCTCCTAAGGTTGGTTTTTTCCCCGAGCACAAAAAGGAGACCCTTATCAAATGGCGGAGCAACTTCCCGGCAATTTTTGAACAACCCAAGATATCTCACCTAAACCGACGTTGGTTCACCCTAAACCGACGCCGGTTATACCGGAATGGACCAAATGGCCTATTTAGACCCATCTACAGCTTTGTAATATGGGTTGAAAAAATTTTGATCTTGAGTTTGATCTCTTTAGATGCGACAGCAAAACGAAGATTGATTTGTGATCAACAAAGGCAACCAAATACACTGGCACAACAATGAAACTTTCTTCCCAGCATCCTCCAACGTAGCAACTTCTTCATTATTCTTCAGACTTGTACCTCACAGAAGAGTAAGTATCCTCCTTCCATCTATTTCATTTTCTTATCATCATCTGTAGTATTTGTGGTAAAGGAACCTAGTCTTTTACCCTCTGTCCATTCCCTCTCTCCATTCTGACCACCTTCCATACCTAATCATCTTAACACTTGGCCCAATTTCCTATTTGACCTCCTTAGTAGTCTTAGACCTTCACAACATATCTACACCCCCTCTGTGATCAATCCTCATCTTCTATCCACTCCACTTTTCCCTAAAACTCCAAAAACCCAAACTGTGTGATTCCACTAGCCCCTGACTTAACTGTCAATTGCTAGTTACATAAAACCATCATTGGTTTTATATAACCATGGTTGGTCTTTGTGTCACCTAATCTCTGCCAGAATAACAACTTGTTTGTGACCCACATCTAGCTTAACCTCATTTTTTCTGACATATACCCGATTAAACACCTATAACCTTTAGATCTGTATCCAACCTAGCTTTGTTCACTCGATTCACCTATAACCAACCTCGCTTGACCTCTGGATCTCCTTCTAGCCTAGCTTTGTTAGATTAGATCTAGCCTATTACATTTTTATGAGATTCCTAAATCGTATTAAACTATAGTAGGACAATATTTATTTCATTTCAGCATTGAATTGTTTTAAACGGTGGATTGGCACCATCTAGGAAGTATCGCACTTCCAAGATCTAGCATATGTTAGGCGAGTCCACTTTATATATTATTAACTCTCTTTAGTGGTCTTGTTTTGGTTCTTATAGAGGTAGTTCTTCCTAGCCAAAAGGAAGGTCTCACAATCACTTTGATTCAGAATTCAGATATGCACACATATAACCTTCAACCATCCCAAAATAGGTATTCCTCTTACCACCCTTACCTTATCTGTTTCATCAACAACTTCTCAGGAAACTAAGAAATCGGGTGAAACATTTTGGCACGCCGGTGGGACCCATTCGGGGTTCCTTGCATCTTTCTTCATTTCTAGGTGAAATTTGTGTGTGTTTGTTTCCCTTCTAGTAGCATTCACATTAAAACTTTCTCCTTGGTAACATTCTCTTCTTTCTACTTGCTCTGAAAGACACATTTCTTTTGGTGTATTTAAAAAGAACCTTCTTATTCTTGTTTTCTGCATTTTAGTGAAAGAGCATCCCTCTTCCTGTTCATCTATTTTTGTCATTGAATATCATACTTTCGATTTGGGTTTAAAACAAGTGCACTACATTCTAATTTAGCTCATTAGCTCACATTAATTGAGGGAAACCTATACGCTGGAAGTCATGACCAGCTGATGGTTGACAAATGAATCATAGAAAAGAACTTCTATCCTTTTCTCTTTCTCTGAGTCTTACCAAATCACACAAAAATTCAAAATACATACATTCTTAAACAACATCCTACCTGGAAGAAGTTGTAGGTGATCACACGATCACGGCACAGTGGGCACCCAGCTCGCTACTCTGTCGAGTCATACTTCAGAGTGAAGCCCACCCCCATAACATTCCTGAAACCTCACCCTTTAGAATTCTTTCTTCATAGGAAGCCTTCCTCACCAAGAAATTCTATTGTTTTGTTCATAACAAATCGGTCCACACAAATAGCATAAGCTGAACAAACGTAATAGAATAGGCACTCTAGGAACGTTCTTTCTTAGTGTTCTGCTTGATTTGCATTTTGAGGTGAGAGCTTTCGATCATTATTTTTGTCTTTCCTTGCACACTCCCAATCATAGTTGGTGTATTTTGACTTCATCTGAGTGTGCCTAGACCACATCTACATCATTCTCAGACTTCTAGGTTTGATTCAACACCATATTTTTAAATCACAACCATCTTTCTTATTCTCTGTTTCAATTTCACAATAACTGGCTATGGTTATCTTTAACCATCACTGGTTACATTCCAATGGCGTCGGTCTGAAGTCTTTTGGATACCTATCCAAAAGACACCTATTTCACTTTCTGAGCTGTAAAAGGCTCCTATCACCTTTCATATTGTCATTACTTCAATCACAGTCACCTTACGTCTCATCCTGTGTGAAAATTGTCAATCTGGGACCATCATTTAACAAATTGTTGGTTTTTCACGATGAGTCAAGACCGATTAAGCCTAATCGGCATCGATTTACCCGAACCAACGTCGGTCACCTGTGTTATTTTATAGTTCACCAGCCAACCTAATTTACTCATTGTTGATTGTTTTCCTAGTTCTGTTTGTGTTTTATGTGCCATTCAGACATAATACAGTCTCACCAAATTAGTTCCTACCCACATGGTGTTGACCCGTAGTTAGGCAAGCACCCTCGTATTTCATGTTAGTTGACTACCACTCCCACCTAGCCCTTCACCACCTAGTCCTTCACCACCTTCCATCTCATCATCCATGGATCCCAATCAACCTATCACCATTCCTATAGGCGACATAGAGTTCGCACGACTTATGGATCGAGATCCCGGTAATTTGAGGCACTACCTCACCAATGCCTCCACTCGAGATGTCTTAGGTCAATTGATCTATGGCATGCCCATATCCTTATCTCCATCCCTAATGATCGCTTCACCTCGGCTCTACCTCCTACCATGGTGACCTCACCCATTTTATCCCCAGTTATGTCACAACTAGGTCCCACACCAACTTTGACCGCCACATCTACCACCTTTATTGTACCCACAGTCTCCACCATACCCTCATCCACCACCCAAAACATAGCATCATCTGCACCTATTGTCTCATATATACTAGTCGCAATGCTACCACCCTTGGTGTCGGTAACCTCTACCTCATATATACTTGTCCTTTCTATTCCCCAAGCTCTACCTCCCATCTCTACCAGGGTCACTATGAGTGTCCCACCCTCACATACCTACTACCATCTACCTCCTGTTTCATTAGTCATTCAATCTAGGTATATACCCTCTATGTCTGTCTCTCAATTCCCACCTCCTTATTCGACACCACCATACTCTAGAATGTCATATTCTTCATATGTCCAACAACAACCTCCTTTCACTCCAGGGGTACCCCAATCTTCACAACCTAACAATGACTTTATCAAGTTAATGATAGACAAGATGCAGACATTAGAAGCATCTGTTTCTGGCTCCCACAATTCTCTCACCTATGAAAAAATTTGTAATGAGCCTATTCACCCATCCATTCCCATTCGCCCATATCTCGTACACTGGGAGATGCCTAAGTTTAACCGCTTTAAAAGTAAGGAAGACCCACACTAGCATTTGCGATCTTTCAAACATGGGTGCTACTTAATTTCCCATGATGATGCTTAGCTTTTGCAAACCTTTCTCATGTCCCTAACTGGTCCAACATTGGACTGGTATAGTCTATTACCTAGACATTCCATCTTCTCATTCAACCAAATAGCCCAAGCCTTCTTGGATCATTTTTTTATTAACATCGTCAAGAAGGTTACCATGACTGATATTTATTCTACATGTCAATATGATGATGAATCTATCATAGATTTTGTCACTCATTGGCATATCCTAATCAACCAACTCACTTTCCAATTACCGCAAACTGAGCTCATAGAGCTCTTCACACAAGCCTATGCTAGACATATCTCACCTCCCTTATAGTCGTAAACCTTCCAAACATTCGATGAGGCTTTCACCATGGCACGTAAGCTCAAAATTTGTGCCATCAAAGAGAAGAAGATATAATTACGAAACAAGAACTCCTCATTTAAATCACACGATACTTCCTCTTCCTCAAAACCTCAAACAAGTTATTCCAAAGCCAAGGGAACTGCCAATGCAGTGGTACTTAAGGCTGGCCCTGCCCATCCATCCAATCATGTTAAACCTTCATCCAATCTGTCACCGGTCCAAACCTTCCAATTCAAATGAGAACAAAATAAATACACCTCAATTGGGGAACCATATTCATCTATTTTAGAAAATCTTATTAAAGCTAATGCCATCACCCTTCCTCCTATCAAACCACATACTTGGTTTTGACCCCTCTCGCCCATACTAGGTTGGTATAAGGAAAATGACTACTGTAACTATCACCATGTAAATGGTCACAGTGATAGTAATTGTATCACCTTTAAAAACATTGTTTAGGGAATGCTCGAGAGCGGCGAGTTAGTCTTGGATAACCCTAATGCACTTACCAATCAAAACCTTCATATATTCAAGAAAACATTCCCTAACCATTCCCCATCTAATGATCAAACTGGTAATGCCTCACACAATGAAATTAATACACGTGAGGTACATGTTATGTTTACCAACTTACCACTTGTTTCCCAAATATATCATATCCCCTCCATCAAGGAAATCCTAGCCTGAAATCCTCTACCCGCACAAGAACCTACTTTATCTGTTCCTCTACCCATAGAGGAAAGCCCTTCACCTCCCCATACATGTGCAAAGGAGTCTCTCATTAGCACCGATATCATTTCCCTTTAGCTTCCCTACCCAATGAGCCACTACCAATTATACCTCCTCCACCCATAGAGGAGTACCCATCGTCTTCTCCACCTATTCAGGATCCAATAGATTTGTTGTTACCGCTCGGTGACCATTCTCCATCAGCTACCCAAGATCCTGCGGACCTACTTTCGGCTCTCTTACCTATAGAGGCCGAAGCCAGTGAATTCCTTGTTTCTCAGACACATTTTACGGGAATCACCACTTGCTCCACATCTACCTCATCTACCACAGTGTCATTCTCACGTTTGGCCGATTGCCTGGACTATGTTGATAGGTCTTCACTTTGGGGGCGTCTCTTACTCCCGGTCTTGACCCAAATGCAATCATCTTCCACTGACACTTCTACCATTTATCTGAAGATGTTTCAACAACCCAAACTGCACATGAACATAACTCTCGATACATCTTCTATTGCATCATCCTCATCTATACCCACCCCTCTACTTGCTAGCCGATGTGTTCCAACATCATCTCTTGTATCTAAACCCACTAGTGTTCTAGGGGTCACACCCACATCAAACCTTACACATCCTCCTGTCAGGATACACTTGACCACATCTTCCCATATACCTATTGAACCAATCCCTCAACCTAAATGAAAAACCCAACCTTCTAATCTGCATGCACCGACCTCACCAACTACACCTTTATCACCTACCATCCATCTTGGGACCTCACCCCTCTACCTTAAAAAATATACTCTCTCCAGGATAAACCTAAAATTCCATTGACCCCTTCACCACAAATTGCATCTCAACCTATGTGAACCTTACGTCCTTCATCACCATCTATAACTTCTTTGCCTCCTATACCACCATTACCTTATATACCTCCTTCACTACCTATGAAATTTTCTTCCACCTCACTTGTACCTCCCTCTCGACCTTGACCAACACCTACCATTGCACCTTAGTTGTCCCCTTGGGTCACTCATCCTCTCCCACCATCTACCTTGCCATCTACATCACGTGCTCCCCCTACACCTCTACCTAAGAAAAAGCACCAAAATCAAAAAAACCGTTAATTTCCAAAGAGGTGGTTAAACTTACCCCTCTTTCTATTGTTACACCTACACCAAAGAAAGTACAACCCAAATCCAAGACTACATCACCTCAACTACCACCACAACTACCCAATCTTCCAACCAAACCTACTTTCACTTCACATTGTGATCCACTAGTGGGATCATACGCCACCATCTTGGCTAACCTCCTGGAAAGCTCTACTATCACCCTCCCTCCTCTTAGACCTTACGACCCTCTTAAACCTAAACCGAAGGGTTTGATGATACTAAAATTTGTGCTTACCATCGTGTGCTAGGACATGATGTTGAGAACTGTAAGGGTCTAAAGGTTTCCCTCATTCAATTATGTCCTTCTAACCCCAATTTTGATGACGATGACCTCCTGGATGATGAACCTATTTCACCCTCGCCACCTTCTTCACATCTTCCTCCTACACCTATACCACAACCTCCATCTTCACCGCCATGACCTTTCTTTCCATCTCTAAAATTCAAAATCAACATGGTCCACATCCGAGAGATTGCTCAACCTTCTCCTAAATGTTGGTGTTGGACACTCATCACAGAAGGCTCTTATCCACCTCTTGGTAAATGTCCCTCCTGCTAGTATACCTTTCATGATAACCCCACCCCATCCACCTCTCTGCCTCAAATTAATATGGTTCACATCATTACCCGAGGTCAGTGAGACAAAGGGAAAGAAAAAATAGCCGATCCATCACCCAACCACGTACCCAACATACCAATTACACCTACACCTAAAGTCACTATCTATGGTCCAACATATCCTATTTCTGATGGGGTTACGCACCACGCGATGCTCAAACAATTACACCAATCTTCTCTCAAAATGTCCTTGTACGATCTCATCCAACAAGCCCTCATGGAGGTCCTTCAATCTATTGAAGTTTTACCTGATGACCCCACACCTCGTAGCATATATTATCACACCTAATCATGTCGCTTCTCACCAAATTACCATCTACCTCATCAACTCCATGTGTTCACCAAGTTGTTATCCTTAGTTTCTCGGATGACAAAATTATCCCCCACCAAACTGATGACCCGAGATCTTACCCTTTTCATCTCTCGTCCATATCGATAATATACACGTCGATGTGTGATTAATGGGGGTGCTAGCATTAACATCATCTCCTCTCACGCATTCGAATAAATGTGCATACCCAACAACTGCATGCATAAACATCTAGTTATGTTGCATTCATTCAATGATGTTATCACCTCTACCCTCAACTCTATCATCCTCCATGTTTGTGTGGGTCCCCGTACTTCGTTCCCGAGTTGTTCTACATTTTGGAAGGGGAGTTTTAATATGTTTTTTTGCTTAGCAGACCCTAGATTCATGCCATGGGTTATTTTCCTTCTACTTTGCATCGATGTGTAAAGTTCAAACATGAAGGACAATCCTATACCATTCCAGCTGACCCATCACCTTTCAAAACCTGTAACATGTTTTACCGGCCTAATGATGTCCTTGTACTTGATAAGGCATCTACCTTCCTACCTACATCTTCTTCACACACGACCCCATCCACCAGTGTCGTTGCAACCTCACCTTCACCCAAATCTTCTATTCCCACCGCTTGTTGTCACTTCTACCAATCACACATCAGCTTCCCAACTAACCGACACCTCTCCAATCTAACTTCTAACGCTTCCTCTATTCCAACCACTAGTATATCAACCATTGATCCCTTGGAAGGTGTTTTTCAACACCTCACTATGGGGGAGTATCACCTGTACAATGTCAATACATTCCTTACTCCACAAGAGTATGGAAACCTTCACCAACATCCTCACTATGATCACCGCATAGGCAAGCATCTCCTTTATGGTCCTCCCCACCTCCATACCCATCTTACCTATGGGGGACTTGATATTTCCACTTACACACCTGAACCACCATCACAAACCCGACCTTTTTCGGCTGACCTTCAATCACTTACCAACTGCCGCTTCGCTCACACTTTCCTACACCGCTGTTCCTGGAAGGGTTTTGGCTTTGGCCTTTATGAGCAAGGTCATCACACCATTATTTCATGTACCATGCATAAACACAATGATCATACTGGAATCGGTATTACCAAACTACCTGCCAAAAATCCCCGTATTGAATTCATTGAAGACATTAACCCCTCTCCACCTTCCTCACCTACCCCACCTTCACCACCTTCACCAACAGTCGATGGATCTACAATCTATCCCTCCTACCTTTTTTTTTATAAATACCATTTCCTTGGGGCCTCTGACCTATCACCACGATGGCAAGGCTCTTTCCTCTATTCCTTTCTTGTATCCTGACATGATAGGGGATGATACTCCTATTAATGTCATTCAATGTCAGGATGATGAGTCCATACTCACCTACCTTGGTGCTGAGGACTCTTATATTCACCGGTTGTTACCTTCTGAGATGCAAACAATGTTGAATGAATCGACTATCGAAGTCAACATCCACACTCAGGACAACCCCCACATTCTCAAGATTGGCCAATCTCTAGATGCTACTGAACAGAAGCCCTCGCTTATTTTCTTAAAAATCATAGCCATGCTTTCACTTGGTCCTATGCTTTGACATGCCTGGAATTTGTAACTTCCTAAACTATTGTTACTTCCTCCCGAGCATGAAAGTGTTGATATATGATTTCTTCTGTATGAGGATGTGTTCCTTTGATTGTGAAGTCATGCTTGATATGGATTGTATCTTCTTTGCTCTTGAAGATATTTGACTGAGTCAGGATATGCTTGGATTCTTTTATTTCTTTCATTTTAGCACCAGAGTTCAATTAATTTTGGGAGGAATTGTGGATTTAACCATATTTATGACTCAGCCTTGGATCAGTTGCATTGATCCAAGAGATGTTTTAAGTTTGTTCAGGATGAACAAAAAGAAAAAAATTATTGACCTTTCGAAGATGTAAGGTCTTAATGAGTTGAATAAGCAATTCCTGAGTTTAACTCAGGCTGATCATGTAAAATGAATTTGGTTTCCGATATCGTAATATCAAGAAGGCCTAGACCTTAAGCCAGGTAAGAAATTATGGTGTATACTGCAAGCTTATTAGCTATACCGGATAGAATCCATTACGGGAATGTTATACCCTGCTTGGTTCTAATACTGATCGGTCCTACTTGTGAGACCTAGACTGGATTTGTTAAGGTTAATAACCTTAACCTAGACTATAACCTATTGGTTGATTGATTTCTAATCTAAAATAACCCTAATCTATAAGCGTAATGCTCCTAAGGTTAACTACACCTAGCACTATGGAAGTAAAACTAATGTCTTACCTTATGATCTAACCTATGTTCTAACCTATCTTAACTAATGGATGGATGGAGGGGGACCTATGAAGGGGCGTGAGTCATGGGCGGTGGTTTCCATGGCATTAAATGAGGTGGATAAGGATGAAGGACTTGGGATTTGGCGGAGGTTACTAACGGCTATTGTGACCTGACGTGGCAGCATCGCCAAATTTGGGAATGGTTGTTTGTTTTCATTTGTCAATCGCCAACTTTGGCGGTCGGTGGCAATGGAGAATAGGTGGGAATGTGGGAGTTAATGCCATTGATGAACTTCGGTTCCCGAGCGCGATTGCTTGGGAAGGCATGCAAATGGAAAACTGGTTGGTTGTTTGGTTTTCCATATGTTCCGTTTTTCTCTCTGCTTGATCACTGGTTCTTCGAACCAGTCAACTTTGTGTTGCATGGCAACTCTGGGAATATCTAGCTCCTTTCTCTATCGGGGAAAGTTTATAAGGCATGAAGGTAACAATTTATTGTTGTTTAATCTATCGTGGAGGAAGAAGAGAAGGTGCGAGCACATTCAGAGATCTTCTTCGGATTTTTAAGCGACACTATCAGGCATGATAGGCCCTAACTTTTAAAAATCTTGCTTTACTTCAAATGCTTTCATTAAAACAACTTTGTTCAGGTGATTTTAGTACAGTTGGTTTGAAGCAATGTATTGGTTTTTCTTTTCCTGTGGATTGGGGATCTCGGGTTATTCGAAGACTTTGTTGAAATGTTTACTGTATTTATTCTTCTTTTTGGATTCATTTCGACTGAAGACCCGGCTGTGCTATTATTGTTGTTGAATCCTGTTGAATCTTGCTGTGAATACTTGATGTTTCTTCTGTTTGGGATGCTTACTGTGTTTATTTTACTTGAACGCGACTTCTGTGAAGTCCTTACTGTGTTTTCAATTTTGGTTAGACACCGTCAAAGGTTTGCAAGGATTATTTATGCAAATGACTCTGTTGGAGTCCTTGAAACGTATCTTATGTTTTCAACTTCTGTAGAAGCTTTGTAGTGAATACTATTTGGTATTGACTCAGTTGGAGTCTTTGAGTTGTTGTCGTATGAATTCGACTTCAATCGAAACCCTGGTTGTGAGTACTGGTGGGTTATGACTCTGTTGGAGTCCTTGCAGTATTTCCATTTGAACACGACTTCTGATGAAGTCCATGATGTGTTGCGTGTTGACTCGATTTCTGATTTAAGTCCTCGCTGTGCATGCATATTGAATACACTCTTTCTAAATATTGTTGTGTATATATTCAGTTTGATTCTGGGGGATTAAGTGCTGGGTTTTCATTACAAACTTGACTCTGTTTGAGTCCCTGCTGTATTTTCGTATTAGCTCGACTTCGGATGAAACTTTGATGAATTATTGATATGGAGTCGACTTATGTGAAATCCTTGTTGTGGTTATTCTTTCTTGAATTAGGCTTCTGAAATAAGTCCTTGTTGTATCATCGTAGAGATTAGACTCAGTTGAATGTTGCTGTGTATGTATGTGTTTCGACTCAGTGGAAATGTCACTGTGTTTGCATATGGAAACATCCTTTGTTTATAGTGTTATCTAGTCTCGTATTTGACTGAGATAAAGAGTTCCTAGCTGTGCCATGTCAGGTGATGGCATAGGGTATTTTCATGTTTGATGAATGATATGGAAAGATTTGTTGAGTCTATTATGTTTGGATTATTTACTACTGCTTTGTCGCGAGAGCTCTTGTATTGCTTAATGGCTACAGGTGATTTTTATTATGGAATTTAGATGAAACTGTAGTTCTTCTTGTAATCTCGACTGTTTAGTCGCATGCGTAAATGTAATTGCGTTATTCTAGAGGAGTCGATGATACCCGAACATGATTGATATGGGAATCATTTGTCTCTCGCTTTTCCTATGCTGTAAAGTATATGTTGATGCATAATAGGAGGAATAATAAAATACTCTCTCCTAGTTTGGAAACTTTGTGTGCTTTGTTCTTGTATCCTTATGTGATCTCTACGGTAAGGGCATAACAAGAATAGATTGTGGTATTGTATGGAGAGACTGGTATAAAATGTGTGTTGCTGTATAAGTAGGTATACTTGTCAATACCATTGAAATATGTTATGATTATAAAAGAATCCCGTCAGTTGAGCTTGCGGAATGTTATAAACTGCCTTTGTGGAATGGGTAAAAACATATTTGTTGGATACACGAACTGTTAGGAAATTCATTTGTGTTGTTGAATGGAATAATTTTTGGATTATTGCTGTCCTAGTGATTTAGATGGATGGTTGTTTTGGATACATTTGTTCTTCTTAGTCTCTAATATATATGATGAATCATCTGAAAAGTATTTAGGATTAATTGGTAACTATAATATGAGTTATGCATTAAAAGTCATGTTTGAATTACAGAAAGAGCATAGTCTGATTTATGTTTACATGTTTGAAGAAATGATTTCATTTAAACAGGGTGTTTAATGAGAGCAATTGGTGGATTGCAATTGTTTTAAGAATTAGTGCTTATCATGCTCAATTCACCGAACTGACCCGTAGTGACAATTTTTGCAGATGGTTGTTGTAAGTGGTAAAGGCACACAGATCTGATATGATGTTCAGATTGTTTAATTTGGTTTTATGATGAATTCTAACTTGATTATCTAAATGTACTACACCGAGAAATTTTTCTCTTGCTTGTTGTGTATTGTATCAAATATGTTGAATGCATAAATTGTAATTGATTAGCTTAGAAATGAATGAAATGAGGGATTGTTACTTATGTGGCTGCATTTGTATCTTGATGAATTGAACTTCTTCGGTTCGAATGTTTTTAAGTGCATTTTTATTATTTTATACCTTGGAGATATTTGGGATTCTCTAAGTAAGCCTTGTAAAGATTATGTGGCTGGATACTTGTAAATGATTGGTAGTTCTGTTATGTTCTATATAAGGCTAAATTTGAAATTAGCCCACTGTTCTTCGAGAAGCTAAGGTTAAAATAAACCTTAACAGGAAGCTGAACGGAAGAGTAATTTATTACTTCCTAACCTTGATCTAAGTCAAGACAACATATTAAATGATTTAAAATTACTATATCTTAATACAAATAAGTATGATATAATACAGTTTTGGAAAACCTATATAAACCTAAAAAGGTATATTTATCATCCTTAAGAGGAGACTTAGGGCTACTGCCCATTTTCGTTGATTAATATTATGGTGAATAAAAGAAATCTTGACGAGATCTCAAATCTTATTAATTTCTCTCTGTGAAATGGATCTTAATTAAGGCAACTCAATGATGAGGAGCCCAGGAGTTGGGATAAGACTAATCGGAAAGGAGAGTCTTAAAGTATAATTTCAACTCAACGTATGTAACACCTTAGGATAAGTAGATCTTTCCGAGGTGGTTTTGTAGGATGTCGGCACATGTCAACTGCAGGGTTGTACCCTCGAGAAGATTAGGATCTTCTCAAGGATACAACAATGCAGGTGGCTTATGGCGACACCCTTTGCATTGATCGTTAAGATTTACACCTTAAACTCGAACAAGTTTTTACTCGGATCTGGTTAGGAACATGGTCATGTTATGAGGCTGCCCTTGGAGATTTGGGGTACATTGACACACTGGGTTAACTAGGGTTTATCCAGTATGTCAGCTTATCCCTAGTCCTCAAGAGCATCCTTATAACGTTGTCATGTTATTAATCCATTCCTGAGTGAATGACTTGGGAGGGATGGTCTTGATGTAGTCGATGGGACATTCTATATAACATCGGAGTAGGGTGGAGGACGTATTCTAGATTGACAAGTATGTCGTCAAGGAATATGAGACATGAGAAGTATGTTTCAAAACTTTGGCCAAAGTATCGCAAGCTGCTGATTGCATTGTCCTATGTCACCTAGTCTAAGGGACAAGATGCCGATGAATAATGGTAACAATTATTCGAGATAGGTTCCTTGACAGAGCATTCTCAAATCCCATATTAGGAAGAGAACCGCAAAGAGTGAAGAGTTAGTAAAAACGCCAACTCGTGAAACACATGAATAGATTGGTAGATCACCGAGTCATGGAATGAATATATCGGTGGTGCACCGAGTCATTACAGCTGCATATGGTTATCTCTGTTATAAGAATGGTTGTTTTGATTTGTGAGTTCTAAATTATGTATTTAGAACTAGGAAGCATTTATCAAAAAAATTACT
The DNA here is from genome assembly GCA_018340775.1 of Taxus wallichiana var. yunnanensis. Taxonomy (NCBI): domain Eukaryota; kingdom Viridiplantae; phylum Streptophyta; class Pinopsida; order Cupressales; family Taxaceae; genus Taxus; species Taxus wallichiana. The sequence continues at coordinate 448,248,809 of CM031238.1, forward strand.
TTTTCTAATGTACTAATTTGGGAATGTTACGAAATTGATCCCACTATCATGGTCCATAATATTGTAACCATTCCCGATGCCAAACCCGTAAAACAAAAGTTGAGGAAAATGCACCCTCGCATTGCTCTTCTTGTCAAAGAAGAACTTCAACACCTTCTCTCAGTTTCCTTCATCTTACCCATCGATTACCCCCAATGGATTTCTAACATCGTCCCTGTCACTAAGGTGACAGGGGGACTTCACATTTGCACCAATTTCCATGATCTCAACCTTGCCTACCCAAAAGATGATTTTCCTCTACCTGGTATTGACTAGTTGGTTGACCTTACCACTGGCCATGAGATGCTATCACTTATGGATGGTTTCTTGGGTTATAACCAAATCTTGCTCGCTCCAAAGGATCAACACAAAACCGCATTCATTACCCCTTAGGGGACCTTCTGCTATCGATTCATGCCTTTTGGCCTTAAAAATGTTGGTGCCACCTATCAGCGGGCTATGACCTACATTTTCCATGACATTATGCACCGTATATTAGAAGATTATGTAGACGATCTTCTCGCCAAATCCAAACATCGGGCCGAACATCTTACTATCTTGAAAACCATCTTTGATCGCCTTATCAAGTATTGTGTTTGCCTTCAACCCAAGAAATGTGTCTTCATGCTTCTCTCAGGAAAGCTCCTGGGATTTATCATTTCCTTACATGGTATAGAGGTTGACCCTGCTAAATTCAAGGCCATTCTTGATATGCCTCCACCCACTAACCTTTTCCAGCTTCATAGTTTATAGGGCAAGTTGCAATCTATTCGTTGATTTATTTCCCATCTCTCTGTATCTCTCTTCAAGATATGCTTACTGATGATGACTTTTTCCAAGACCATTTAGCACAACTTGAGTTATTAGATGAACATCGTCTTCATGCTCTCGACCATCTCCAAGTCTACCAAAAATGCATCAAGTGTGCCTACGACAAACATGTCCATGAACGCACCTTCAAGGTCGGTGACCTTGTCCTCAAGGAAAATCAACACGTAACCAAAGCAAAAAAAAGAAAATGGGGAAAATTTTCTCCTAATTGGCTTGGACCATACATCATGACCCATGACTATGGATCAGGTGCTTATCGCTTGTCTTCACTTGATGGTAAGCCCGAACCTGAACCCCTTAATGCCTTGCATCTTTGACCATTCTACTTGTTGACTTCTAGTCCTACATCACTACTTCTCTATTTCATGCTCATCCCTTGAGTGCCATTCACCTTTCTCTTTTCCACCCCTCCACTTCAACGACTAAACAAGAATCATGTGATTACCCGTCACCCTTTTGTCTTCTCTTAAATATGTACACCACGGCTCTACACATGGCATGATTCTCATGGATACTTTTCATCTTCTTTTAGATGAGATCCCATGGTCGTTCACCCTTTCCTTTTGAACAAGAACCAAATGCTTCGTTATAGTCTCGTCCATGACTTAAAAGCCAAAAATATATATATATATTTTCCAAAATAAAGGGATCAACTCCTTGAGTCAAACTTCCAATACAAAGATGAATCCCTCAAAAGGACATCTTCCACTATAAGTAGACTACTCCCTCGAAGGACAGCTATAAAAAGCTTGCAACTATCTACATAGTCTATCCAAAAAGAAGACTATTTCCTCAAAAATACCTATTCAGAAGCTTCCTACATTGATCAGCTTCGTGAAGACCTCAAGGAGACATATATTCATCCCGTATAGACTTCCTACATTGATCAATCTATCTAATGAAGTCAAAAAGAAAAGAAAAGTAAATTTTTTTGTCATGGACTTGTCTATTGTGATCTTGGCTCTATTACCTAAGGCATTCTACTTCCCATCTTATGACCCAATTACCTTCACCTCCTTACCCATTGTCTCTTCACCTCATACTGCCTCAAGGGACCTACTGAACCTATGACATTTGGTGATTTTGTGACTATTCTTCACCTTTAGAGTAGTCAATCATGTAATGTCTTTAGGGTCTTACGTTCACTAACCTATCTACAGATATGTTTCACCCATTTTAATCCTTGCCAATCAGGTGGCTCTCTCACCTCTTATCTTTTCACTTCTTTGTTACCTTTTGATCATCCTATATAGGACTAGCCCCTCGATGCCTGTCTTTTGGGATTTTCTTCTCCCACCTCAATCGACCTAAAATCACCTTTACCTATCTACCTATACTCTACCCAAACTTAATTGACCTTGACCTAATCATCCCTATGACCTAGACTCAACCCTACCTATCAACCTACCTACCTCTTCTTCTATCTTCTCATATTCTTCCCTAGCCTATGGGAGAACTACATCGGTCTGAGGTCCCTTTTCACCGGGACTATGTAGGCAACACTTCCAGGGCATGGGGCCCTGGAAGGTTAGCTCGACCACTCTTTACCCTAACCATTTTCCCCACCTTTACCTGATTTCCTGTTCATATCAAAAACCCAGAAATCTATCCCATATCCACATCATTTGACCTACATACACTCCTCATGTTTCACATACTCTTTTACCACTACCATTATTTCCCATATTCATCTATAACCCATATTTAAACATTATACACCATTACATTCATTTGCATTAACATGTATTACCAAAATACCGAAATACACATCCATGCCTAAACCGACCTAACTCGATCCATACCTTAAACCGACTCCGACTCAATCCATACCTAACCTCACCCGACTCCTTCCATGCCTAAACCAACCTGACTCATTCCATGCCTAAACAACCTGACTCGATCCATGCCTAAACTAACCTGACTCGATCCATGCCTAAAATTAACCTGACTCGATCCATGCCTAAACCAACCTGACTCTGTCATGCCTAACTCACCTAATCCATTCATATCATAACGAAAGTAAAATAAAATACACATCACAACACATAATCATCTAGAACCTCATACATCTCATCATATAAATACCTATGTATCACAATAATGTACACTCATCTCAAAAATACATGTGTCTCTCATACATCACCGCTCATGCCGTTATCCAATACAAAAATATCTTGACTCATAGCCAGATATCATGTACAAAAAATAATAATAAATACAAAATATCTTTGGCACATAGGCCGGTCTCATATATAATCCATACAAAAATGACTCGGCACACAGGCCGGTCCATAGCAAGTCAATCATCTCCCCATCTGATGTCGGGAATGCTCCCTGTGACTCTGTCTCTCCCACCCCTCTACCGTACCTATCTAGTGCCTGGTACCTACCTCACCTCCTGCTAATGGCCCCTCACCTGGGACTGGCCTCTACACACTAGTGGCCTCACCACAACCCTATCTCTAGGCTTGTTAGCCCCCTGTACTCTCCACACTATGAGTGCAGGATCTAGTCCTCTCACTAGAGGCCTATTGTGCTCTGTACTTGGCATAGGAGGGCACATCTAGCCCGGCAGCTAACAAATGATCCTGATAATATCATGCCTCTACTAGGGCATCCCTGAATCTGACCATGGTCACTGTCTATGGGGGTGCCATGGGTCTCCCTACCTGTGTGGATGCTTGTACCACGGACCGTGTCTCGGGAATTTGCCATGTGCCTCAGTATCGGTACCATGGCCTGACTCGGCCCTGGGAGCTATGCCTATGCCTGAATCTAGGCTTGTAGAGTAGTAATTTGCATCTACACTACTATCAGCTAGCTCTATAGACCCGTAACCTCTCCCTGCAATGTGGCCAACTAGCCCTATAAGTCTTGTACCTACGCTGTAGGGTGGCTATCTGCTCTCCCCCTCCACCTACCTCCTCTCCATCTCCATCTCCCCTTGCCTCCACCTATGTAGGTACTGTCCCTGCCCTACTCCGAGCTGCGGTGTCACTATCTCGGGCTGTAATTTGGTAATCATGTGCCTCTATACCTATCATCTGCCCTACATAATCCCAAGCTACATCACCAAGGTAGCCACCTACCCTTGTAGGGCATCCCTCTACACTGTGATGGTGGCTAAGTCTGGCTGCCCTGGCCTCGGTGGTATGGCTCTCAGTTGTGCTGCCCACCACTACTTATATCTATCTACCACTCCAACATCATCAATCTGTGAATCCACTGGCTGCTCCTCCTGTCTAGTTGGCATGGTGGGTCACGGTGGAGACATAGGTCTCTCCACATCATCTCTCCTATACTGCGGGAACAGAGGTGGTACATCCTGGACTAACCTAAACTGGCACCTAACCCACTCTACGGGTATCCGCTCATGCTCTCCCACTCTCCTCCCCTCTATCCACAGATATAGTTGTAGCCCATCTAGCTCTGTGGCCATCTTTCTCGTATGCGAGAAGCCCACATACTGACCTCCAAATGATTTCCACCCTGGATAACCCTCCAACAACCTCCTGTAGTAAGCTACATCATGAGTAGCTCTGGCACCTTGGGCCTCTCCAATGGCTGGTACCCACCACATGTACCCAACTCTCAAAAATATCTGTGGGAATGCATCTGGCCTGGGCATCCCCATTGGTCGAACACAAACAATGTGCTCGTAAGCCCAACAATGTAGTAGTACGATGCAGTAGATGTTGAACCTCCACAGTCACCCGTAGGCCCATAGCTCTCTATATACCTACGTCAGCAATGCAGGTGCCCATGTGAACCATGTCCGCTGTATCACCATGTCATGAAGGACTCCCATCAGTGACCTCGAGAATCTCCCACCCTCTGCATCTGGCAGTGTGAAGTAGCACACTGCCTCCATCAAAAGTACCACTAACCTCATCTCCTCTGGATGAGCTCTATACATCGCTCCATAGCTCATGCTAGCACTATGGAACATCAGGTCTGCTACACCCTCACCAAAAATGGGTGCTAGTAGCTCCTCAGATGCCTCTAAGGAGATAGAATAAACTCTGGGCCCCCAATATGGGCAACCACAGGATCCTGTAGATGTCCTCCAGGTGATCGTCATCTCACCCATCGGCATATGGAAGGTGTTGGTCACCGAGTCCCATCTATCGATGAGGGAAACCATCAGAATCACCTCCCGAACTACATGCCGGTAGTACCTCACCCCTATCAACCCCACCTCTGCAACATGCTGCCACTCCTCCTACGTCATGCTTGCCCGTACTATCAATAATAAGGGCAGCACCCGGGCCCTCATCTACAGCTCATCTCGGGCCTGCATCCCACAAGAGAAATGTATTAGTACACCTTCCCAACTTACCCTATTTCACCCCACATCCCGACCTAATCTCTTTCCCCACCCCCATCCTGTTGGCCTTATCACTAATCCAACCTACCCACACCCATCTACCCTACCTCTCTACCCTAACCTCACCCACACCTACCCAAACCCATCTACCCTACCTATCTACCCTAACCCTCACCCAAACCTACCCAAACCCATCCACCCAACACTATCTACCCTAACTCTCACCCAAACCTACCCAAACCCATCCACCCAAAACTATCTACCCTACCCCTCACCCAAGCCACCCTAAACCCTTCCCGTCTCCCTTAACCCTTTTCCCTCTCACCTAATCCTTCCCCACCTACCCTACTTTCCCACCCTACCCTTACTCTCTTCCCTTTTTTGTCCCAACTTAACCTTAGGTTGATGACCACAATCTCCCCTTGACCGGCATTGGTCACTGTTCTTGTGACCGATACCGGTCACTACCCACCGACATCGGCCACAAGTCAACCAACATCGCCACTGTCGGGCTGCCCACCATGATTTCCCAACCCCTTTTCCCCCTAATCCTCCTACCCACCCAAATTCCCCCTTGCACCCCTAATTATTCCTATAATCCTCCTCTTCACCTACCCCCTACCCTTCCCTATTCCCATTTCCCCTATTTTTCCTGTTTTGCAATTCTTCCCCTCCCAAACCCCCATTTTTCATATTTTTCTATATGTTTAATCAAATTAACTAAAAATCCATAACAAAGGTTCCAAACCTACCTAATCCTCCCATTGTCATCGTGGTGGAACCACCACCTACTGTCTTTGCTCCTCCCAATCCCTCTCCGGCCTCCGCCATCCAAGAATGTCCACCGAATCTCCACACCAATCACCTCACTCGATTCGATCCTGTGACCCCACCTCTCACTCAACCAACCCCACCTACATGGCTTGCCAACCAAACTCTCGGATGTCCTTGTTTGTCCTTTTCCTCTTTTCTCTCTTCTTGTCCTTTTCTCCTTTTCACAAATACCAAATGAATTTTTAAAATGTGGGTTTTTCACCTTTTATAACCTACCCGACTCAACCGACGTCGGTTAACCCTTGACTAATGTTGGTCTGATGCCCTAGCCAACTGCCGTCAGTTCCTCTCCACCGTCATCAGTTCATACTAACCATTATCGGTTACCCTGCATACTCATTGCCCTCACATTGACCTCATTTTCCTTACCTCCTCTTTCTTTTGCCTCCCCTACACCTACCTAGACCACTTTACCTTCCCCTCTGGCCCTCCACCTTCTTCAACCTCACCTCATCAGCTATTGAAGCCTCATTATTTTACCCCTACCTCGGCCTTACCCATGTTGTGACCTATCTACCTGGACCCGGAAAACTATTTGTGACCTTTGAACCAATGTGCTCGCTATACCTTGTGACACCGTTACCCATGTTGTTTGACCTCGTGCCCTTACCTTGCCTATTGTCGTGATGTCTATCCTAACCCAACCTTGGTGTACCGGAACATACCTAAACATTCCTACACCTGACCCATGTTGTGTTTCCTAACCCTATCCTATACCTGGATACCAGAATCACTTCAACCTTGTTTGGATAAACCTATCGACCTTAGACGATGTAGAGTTTGCAAGCTCTTCAACCTGGTACCGTGTCGTAGTTTATATGTGTGCATGCGTTCAACTACCCCTACCTTTGACCTTGGCCCATTTACCTATATGCCCAATTTTCCCTTTACCCCATTCCTCATTTCTCATCATTCTAGCTTTGCATCCACTTTTATCAAACCACTCGCCGATGTGCTCTACCACCTCATCAGTTCCTAGTTTGAGGGGGATCACCCTCATTCCCACTTGGGGCAACCACACTCTATTCTTGTTCGCGTCGCTTACCAATACAAGCTACGCAACAAAAAGGGGCAAAATGTAGACACCGAAATCGTGTCGTAATCACCTTGGTCCCCTAGCGCAGCCCTATAATCACTTCCTCATCCTCAACACCTTATCACCTACCTCCTACACCCCACACATTTTAATTTAATTACTTTAATTAAATTAATTCCATTTACCTCCATACATATTAATTTAATTATTTTAATTAAGTTAATGACCTTTTACCCACACACACATTAATTTAATTATTTACATTAAATTAATTCACTACCCTCACACACCTATTTAATATAATTACCTTTATTAAATGCACCTCACCTAACCACCCCCATCATTTGACCCATTAATCTAAACCCTAAACCAATGTCCTAAATAAAACCTAACATTAGACCCATCCCCTCACCTCACATTTAAAGGCCTCCTAAGGTCCGTTTTTCGCCCCAAGTGCAAAAAGGAGACCCTTATAAAATGGCGGAGCAACATCCTAGGAAATTTTTGAACCCGAGATATCTCACCTAAACTGACGCCGATTCACCCTAAACCGACACTAGTTATACCAGAATGGACCAAATGGCCTATTTAGACCCATCTACAGCTTTGTAATACGGGTTGAAAAACTTCTGATCTTGAGTTTGATCTCTTTAGACATGATAGCAGAATGAAGATTGATTTGTGATCAACAAAGGCAACCAAATACACTGGCACAATAGTGAAACTTTCTTCCCAGCATCCTCCAACGCAGCAACTTCTTCATTATTCTTCAGACTTGTACCTCACAGAAGAGTAAGTATCCTCCTTCCATCTATTTCATTTTCTTATCATCATCTATAGTATTTGTGGTAAAGGAACCTAGTCTTTTACTCTCTATCCATTCCCTCTCTCCAATTGTAGCCACCTTCCATACCTAATCATCTTAACACTTGGCCCAATTTCCTATTTGACCTCCTCAGTAGTCTCAGACCTTTACAACATATCTACACCCCCTCTGTGATCAATCCCCATCTTCTATCCACTCCACTTTTTCCCCAAAACTCCAAAACTGGACTATGTGATTCCACCAACCCCGAATTAACCATCATCGGTTCTCTCTAACCATCACCGGTTATAGTAAAACCATCATCAGTTTTATAAAACCATGGTCGGTCTCTATGTCACCTGATCTCTGCCAGAATAACAACCTGTTTGTGACCCACATCTAACTTAACCTCATTTTTTCTGACATATACCTACTTGAACACCTATTTGACCTTCAGATTTGTATCTAACCTAGCCTGTTAGCTCAAATTCACCTATAACCAACCTACTTGACCTCTGGATCTCCTTCTAGCCTAGCCTATTAGATTAGATCTAGCCTATTGCATTTTGTATGAGATGCCTAAATCGTATTAAACTATAGTAGGACAATATTTACTTCATTTCAGCATTGAATTGTTTTAAACAGTGGATTGACAGATCATCTAGGAAGTATCACACTTCCAAGATCTAGCATATGCTAGGCAGTCCACTGCATATATTATTTAACTCTCTTTAGTGGTCTTGTTTTGGTTCTTATACAGGTAGTTCCTCCTAGCCAAAAGGAAGGTCTCACAATCATTTTGATTCAGAATTCAGATACTCACACATATAACCTTCAACCCTCCCAAAACAGGTATTCCCCTTACCACCCTTATCTTATCATTTTCTTTAAGAACTTCTCGGAAACTAAGAAATTAGGTGAAACACTCCCAAGGCTACTATTGCATGGTTAGAGAGGCAAAGAAGGTCGTAGTGGAGGCTCAGCGGGATATAGTGCTCATGAAAGAGGAATGGTTTGAGGATAGAGCATGATGGTTTGATAGTGGAGAGGGATGGACTGAGAGGCGAGTGGGATAGTATGGTTTAATAGTTAGCACGAATTGTAGCTGATCGATATTGTTAAGAATAGAAGTCGAGACTTCAATGAAAGTTTTTGAGTTGGTTATGTCTAGGGCTTAGGCTAGTGGTCGATGGGACCACCAGGTATGATTAATGTTATCCCAAATAACTACCTAAGTTATTTGGATAAAATATATTTGTATTCTGACTCTAATGTTTCACATTTCAGGTTACGCGCACTCAAGTTTGTTTCCTTAGCACATTTCACTTGGTTACAATTCTTTCACGCTCCCTCACGCACCTTCCCTACTTCTTTCCCCTTCATTATTCCATCTCCTTTTATTTCCCCTGTGTGCCTTATTTCTACACACTCACTTTCATTCCCATTCTATCACACACTCCTTGCATGTGCATCCCTTTACATACCTTCCAATTTTGCTAATTCCTTTGTATTGTCTTTGCGCTTGCATGCCTTGCACTTCTTCCCTCTCGACTTCACCTTGTGTGCCCTTTTCTTCCTTTTCATTACACCTTCCTCGGTTTAATGCTCATGCCCCACTCACATACTTTTCTCCTACATGTATGCTTCAATTTCCTTCACATTCGTCACCTTCATACACCCACCTTCTAAAGTCTTGCACCTCTTCCTTTCATGTATTATTCCTTATTCCATGTCAGTCATTGTGCCACATCATCACCTATCGGTCTTGAGTGTGATACATGTTACCTATCAAAGCATGCCAACAGGTGCAAAATCCGATAATGAACCAATGTGCAACACGTGCGAAATGACAAATTAGATGAACAATTAGTTGATTCCTTTATTCAATTATAGTGCGCCACGTATCTTGCATGTTTAGTTTGCACTATGGATCTTCTGACAACCATAATTTTTGCTACACTACTCAGATTCCCACGTGCCTAAGCTCATTTGAAATTGGTTGATGTGGGCTACACATTGGAATTTTTAAAATCATATTTTGGCGGGATTTGTAGGTATAAAATAGGGAAACATATTTCAGGTCATTATTGTACATATCTAATCAATCCAACCACCTAGATTTCTATAGCTTTTGTCTCCTTCCTTCTTCTACATGAAAAATAGACATGGGGAAGCACATTTGATGTCTTTACAAGAATATTTTTAGGAATTAAATACTTGCTCTTGGTGGTTCTGATTTTGAATCGAGTTTCCCTCTCTTTTCCTTTTCTTCTCTTCTTCTTTTATAAATGTAAGAGCATCACTCATTAGAACGGATCCTTCTTTGTTATAATGGCACCATGCCAAAATGGTGACTAACTTCCCATGGGTTTTAGACCTTGGAGTGGTCTCTGTAAATTATTCTCACTCTATCATTTATGAATGTAAATGATTGTGCATCCCTTTAGACATAAAATTGGGTTTTGTGGCACTTCTATCTACCCTTATCTAATTTTCTTACATCTCACCTCTCTATTTACATTTTCTATTATGATGTGTGTCTTCCTACTTGTATTCCCTGTGTTTATGTGTTTCTATGCACTTTGGAGAGCTGAGTCTACATTTTGATCTTTGGCACCCCCATCCACCCTCTTCTACACATCTTATCCCTTTCCTTCTCCCTCATGGAGAGCGATCAACCCTTTTCCTAGCATTATCACCTTTTTTATCTTAGGATTTCCATTTATGTTATCCTTCTATCCCTAGCCCCTTGGTATTTTTAGCTTAGTGTTTCCATTCCAACCATTAGGAGTAGTGTTAGCATTAGGAATAAGTAGAGGAACCGGCCTTCTCCAGAGATTCGTCTCAAGTGCGCAAGGTCCCATAACTTGGATATAGTTACATTGTTGTCTCGAGATAATTCAGGTTTAATCGATCCGAGATGTGGGTGCATGTTTGAAAACCAACAGCTTAAAGCACTCCCTTTGGGGCCATTTTAAAGAGATATATATCTTCATCTCATCAATTTTGGTGTATTATTGTTGAGATCCAACCTTTAGAGGAATATTTCAATACATCTCATCAACTCCACTCGATTCAAACACACATGTTATCTCATTCATAGACCGGTTCTCCCCTCCTTCTTTCATTCATTTATCCTTTTCATCATTCCACCTTTCCTCTTTTGAAGTTGTGAAATCATGACTTATTTTCCTCCCTAGAAATCTCATTTGTAGCAGTAGATTTATTTCCCTCCATCACCATAGTTTCAAAATCTTCCTCCAAGTCATTTTTTTTAGACCCATCAACAAAGATGCATATAACCCACCGTATGTTAACCCATATGGTTATTTTTCTAACCTAAATGTTTATAAATAACGAGGTTTATGCGGATGATGGGAAAAACTCCATGGAAGAAGTTGAGTTTGAGATTCAAGTACAAAATATAGAGATGGAAATGATGCATCTTAGAGTTAAATTCTCCATAAAGGTAGCTAGATTTGGCTACAAGGTCCCTTTTCCATGGGTCGGCCATGTACCAGGATGGTTTAGTGCCTAGCAAAACCTTCACTTCATCATTGAGATATTTCCTAGATCACATAGTAGGTGGAGTTAATGGAGGCTTAAAAACTATTGTTTGGAAACCTTATCAATGGGGCAACTCTGCACTATCATCTTATATCCCTCCCACTCTTTTGTGCTAACCTATATCATCTCAACTTTTTTCCATGTTCCCATATATCTACATGTTAGCCCCATTGAGAATTCCCCTCCATCCTCTCACCTTCACTTATTTTCCTTTATTCATTCCATGCATGATGCCACACCTTGTGCACGTGCACCTTCCATTCCTTCCACACCTATCCTTCCATCTTCTTTTGAGTCCCTTCTATCTAATTGTGCCATGAATGAGCAACCTCTTACCTATATACCATTCCTAACCAATGTCATCATGTTCAAAAATTATAAAACTGTTGAAGATTGGTGTGATTTTGATTGGGAGGATGATGAGATCATCAGGGAACCTATTTTAGAAAATAAGTTAGTTTCATAGGGCATAGTCTTGAAGGAGACAAATTTTCTTATAGAGGTAGCACTGTGTGTGATCCATCCTGTAAGAAACCACCTAGTGAAAATTCTACAAGATAGTCCCATCTGCGGGATTGAACTACAAGAAAATGGGAAAAATACAAGGATTAGACCATGCCCAATCTGATATTTGGCTAGTCTAGAGCCAAGGAAATATTTTTCATTGGTCATGCTAACTACAAAGCATGAGGTTGAGCTTTCACGTGCCAAAGGTCGCAACGGTGCCTCCCGGATCCAAATGGAGAGAAACTAAAGGAGGTGTTCATTCTATTTATTGTTGATACTTTGAGGAGGGTGGAAGACTATCTAGAAGGAAATTTTTCACTCTTGTTCCTAACCATGTTCAACATCAAATCAATTACATGGTCACGGTGTGAGGAAAGGCATCTACTTCTCCCTGCCTATTGTAGGTTTTACTTGAGCACCCTTTGCCTCTGGTTAGTATAGGTTAGTTTAGGTTTTATTTCATTAAAACAAGTTCTCATGCACACTCTACATGTCCCCCTTGGAACATGTATGATTTTCATCTTTTGTACATAGTTGTTGTGTTGTTGTTGTTTGGCATGCTCCTTTAGTGCCTTTTCCTTTTCGGTTATGCGTTGGTGCACCCCCTTTTATTTCTTCATGGGATGGTAGTTCAACTTTCTGAAAGAGGCGCTTATAACAATTCATGTAGCTCTCCACTCTCATGAATCTAAGTTAGAACATCTTCATATGAGAGCAGCAGTTCAATTCAGAGTTCGATAGTGTTTGAAGTGACTACAAGTTTGTTCTTCAAGTTCTGAGATCAGACCTTAAAGTTTAGTGCAAGACTCCATGCCCAATAGATGCTTCTAAGGCTATTTGTCTCTTCATCTAGTAGGAAGATGGCCCATGAAAGTCACCAAATTGTTATCCCAAATAACTCCCCAAGTTATTTAGATAACTTATATTTGTATTCGACTATGATGTTTCACATTTCAGGTTGTGCACACTCAAGTTTGTTTCCTTGGCACATTTCACTTGGCTACAATTCTTCCACATGCCCTCATGTGCCTTCCTACCTATTTTCCCTTCATTATACCATATATTTTCATTTCCCCTTTGTGCCTTCCTTCTACACACTCACTTTCATTCCTAGTCTATCACACACTCCTTACATGTGCATCCCTTGACATTTCTTCCAATTTGGCTAATTCCTTTGCATGTCTTTGCACTTGTGCACCTTGCACTTCTTCCCTCCTCGATTTGCCTCACATGCCCTTTTATTTCCTTATCATTACGTCTTCCTAAATTGAATGCTCATTCCCAACTCACATACTTTTATCCTACTAGCTATGCTTCCATTTCCTCTACGTGTGTCACCTTCATGCACCCACCTTCGTAGTCTTTCACATCTTCCTTTTGTGCCTTGCATCTTCTTCTCGCGACAGTCACTATGTCACGTCATCACCTATCAGACTTGAGTGTGATACACGTAACCTATCAAAGCACACCAATAGGGTGCCAAATCCTGACAATGAACTAATGTGTGACACATGGCAAAAATGATAAATTATATGAATACTTGGTTGATTCCTTCATCAATCAAAGCATGCACCACTGTCTTGCATGTTTAGTTTGTACTACATATCTTCGACAACCATAATTTCTATTGCGATTACTTAGATTACCATGTTCCTAAGCTCATTTGAAATTTGTTGATGTGGCCTACATTACCATGTTCCTAATCTCATTTGAAATTTGTTGATGTGGTCTACATGTTGGACTTTTCAAAATCACATTTTGGTGGGATTTTATATGCGGAAAATAGGGAAACGTCTTTCAGGTCATTAATACACATATATAATCGATCCAACCACCCATATTTCTATAGATTTGGTCTCCTTCCTTCTTCTACATGCCAAATAGACATGGGAAAGCACATTTGATGTCTTTGTAGGTGGATTTGTAGGCATTTAATGCTTTCTCTTGGTGGTTATGATTTTGAATTTGATTTTCCCTCTCTTACTCCTCTTCTCTCCTTCTTCTCTCCTTCTTATATAAATGTAAAAGTGTCACTTGTTAGAATGGATCCCTCTTTGTTATAATGGCACCATGCCAAAATGGTGGCCTACTTCTCATGGGTTTCATACCCTAGACTGGTCTTTGTAATTTATTCTCACCTCCCGCCATGGATGTAAATGATTATACGTCCCTTAAGTAATAAAATTGGGTTTTGTGGCACTTTTGTCTGCCCTTATCTCATTTTCTTGCATCTCACCTCTCTATTTATGTTTTCTAGTATGATGTGTGTTATGTGTCTTCATGCTTGTAGTCCCTATATTCATGTGTTTCCGCACGCTTTGGAGAGCCGAGTCTCTGTTTAGATTTTTGGTGTGCTGTCTTCCCTTTTTCGCACATCTTCTCCCTTTCCTTTTCCCTCGTGAAGAGAGATCGACACTTTTTCGAGTGCTATCACCTTCCTTAGATTAGGATTTCCATTTATGTTATCCTTCTATCCCTAGTCCCTTTGCATTTTTAGCTTAGATTTTCCATTCTTGCATTAGGGGTAGTGTTAGCAGTAGGAATAGGAAGAGGAACCGGCCTTCTCGGAGATCCGTATCAAGCGCGCAAGGTCCCACAACTTGGATACGGTTCCATTGTTGTCTCAAATAACTTATCTCTATCCAATTTGAGATGTGGGTGAATGTTTGACAACTAATAATTAACTTGAGATGTGGGTGCATGTTTGACAACTAATAATTAACTTGGATAACTACCACGATCAATTCATAATGAGTTGGCATATTATGAGGATCTAGTGGTATGGAACTTTCCTAATATGCTTTGTTATGTATCATATTTTGCTTAGAGATGAGAAATTCCTAGCGTTAGTATTGTGATTGTGGGTCAACCACCTCGGGTCTAGATGGAGGAGGGCCAAGTAGAGGTCTTGATAGAGGTGATGGTGGTAATTGTAGTGTTGGTGGTACTCATGGGATTAGTGTTCGTGGGAGTTTTTCTTTACATGTGTGTAATTTAATTTGTAGATGTGATGTATTTTGATGTATACAGATCTTTTTGAAGCCTATATTTAATGTATAGTTTTTTATATACAAATCTAGTGAGACTCCAAATGATGTACAAAGACATTTTGATATTATTATATATATGAAGATGATGATTTTGATTCATGGTTCGTGCATGTATTTTTATGTTAATGTGATGTGATTTACTTATGATTGTTTGTTATATTGATGGATGTTTAATGAATAGATGTTTGATGGATAATTGATAGAAAATTTTATTATGTTGATTTGATGTGTTATGGATGTTTGACTTCAATGTGATCAAAATGTGTTTTTCATCTTGAATAAGAATAAAACATGGAATGATTATTTTATACTATATTTGATACATATGTGATGGGAATTAATATGGTGAAGGCACTCGCACTTTTGGCCTTGATAAAAAAATTTAACATATGACTAACAATAGGTAGTTACACGTAGGATATTTGGATATAGATGGGAGTGACATGTATACCTTCCTAGGACATGGGAAAGTCTAACATATGTAGGTTGTATGGGAGAGTTGGTTCTAATTTCAATGGTTTCATAGGGAGATGTCCCAACTTTAATATTTTATTTTTGATGTAAACTAATCGATGCGGGAAGTTTGTTTTGATGATAAATTTGATCGATGAGGGAATATTTCCTAGGATGCTTTTTTATATTTGAATTTTTGAAGGATGATCGATGTGGGAATCCTTTTACATAGGTATTCATCCTTTGAGTGAGTGTTATACAATTTTAATTTTTTTTTTTGGATATCCATCCTTTGAGGGATCGTATATGATTTTAATAGGTATCTCTCCTTTGAGGGATCAATCTTCTTTTCTTTTTGATAGTATGATTTTGATTTTTGATAGTTATCCTTCAAGGGATCGGTCTATTTATTTTTATAAGATGCATCCATAGATATTTTTACTTTCTATAAGTTGAGGACAAACCCTAATAGATCATTTCAAGGAGGGGAAAAGATGTGTGCAAAAACTACACATATGTGTCCCTAGACATGTCTTTCGATTGATATACGAGGTGGATGGATGTAATTATTGTGGGGTTCCTACTAAGGAGGAACTTTTCCATGTGAAATATGTGATGAATAGAGTCATGGTGCTCATCTTTAAGGTTTCGAGGATAGTGACAGAAAACCACATACTTTCAAATCATTATGATGATAAGATGGTTGGTTGGTAGTGAAAGAAGATCTTTGATATGACCATTTCCATGACAATTGAAATATTAACAGAGAAAAGGCTACAATCTTGAGGCATTTGAAAACTCATTTTCAGGTGTACCATAAAGGGAGGCTAGATGATAAGCCCCTAACACATACTTGTGCATGATAATGTATGGAACAATCCACTTAGGGGAAAACTTTCCATGTTTACTCCTTTCTAGAGTAGTGACATTTGATTTTCCTTGAGGAAGAAATAACCTATGTTAAATTCACATTCTTTAACATGTTTTTATATGTGTATTTGATTCAATTTTGATAGACATGATGATTTTCGTGAGTTATTAAGTATTTTTATCTAGAAACTCTAACTGTGTTAGATGGTCTTGTCAATAATCCTTGTCGAGATGAAATCCCTGAGGGATACATGAAGTGATGGGATTTTAACTTTAAAGGATAAAACCACCTCATATCCATATACTAGTGAGAAGGGTGTAGCACACCTCTTGGAGTAAAAATTCTAGTTTGATAAGCCCAGAGAGCAAACGGGATTTGGAGATACTAATTTTTGCCTTCTTTTCAATGGTTTTCATAAGGATTTTGTAAAAAATTTGTTAGAATCTTCAACTTGTCCATTTACTTGTGGATAATATGTCAAGGGAATGGATTCTACCCACTTAGTAAAGTATTCAATGGTTGTGATGATAGAATGATGTTGTTGTGATAAGTGGGGATTAATTGTGCCAATGAGGTCTAACCCCCATTACGAGAAAGGACTTAAGTCTTGAGAAGGTTGTAAAGCTTGACTGGGAATATGAGTGGGATTCAAATGTTGTTTCCATTTGACACACTTCTTAACATATGAGCAATAATATTAGTTGATGGTAGGATAGTAATAGTCAATTCGAGAGGACACATTTAGTGACAAAGTGGTACCATTTAAATGTCCACAACATATACAGTCATGGACTTCTTGAATGGATTTAGTAGACTCGTGGTATTTAAGGAATCTTAACTAGTGGCCATCAAATCTTTGTTTATAGAGGACACAACCTATGATGATATATCAAGTAGTGTGTTGAAGAAATGATCGCTTAGTATTTTTAGATAGATCGGGAGGAATTTTGGATTCTGAAAGATAGTTAAATATATGATTATAACAAATTTTATTTGGAATGCTTTTGATGATGTTGATAGAAGGGATTTCATTATTGTGGGATGGTTAATTGAGTCTGTGGACAAAAAATATAGTTTATAGTTGTCAGTTGAGTCATCATTCGATAAAGGGATGAGAGATACTAGAGAAGCCATGGTGTCCCCAAACTTGTTAGAGGATTGTGGAACTATTTCAATGGTGTATTGATCAAAGGCTTATAATAGTAACTCAATAATGGTTATATATTTTTGTAAAATTTCATTTTTACATTGGTAAATTCATTTTATTTGATTGATGACAAGTTGTGAGTCTCCATAGATGTTTAGGATTTGAACACCAAACATGATGGCGGTTTACAGACCCATGATTAAGGCTTCATATTCGGCCATGTCATTATTACGTTCTAAATTAAGTTTAAATGATAGAGGGATAGGAGTCCCCCAAGGAGGTATGATGACAATATTGGCCCCTCCCCCTTACTACACTTGGATCCATTAAAGAAGAGTGTCATTTTGAGAGGATTGTATTCTTGATCTATGATAGCATTGATGGATTCGTGAGGGAATTTTTCATGAGGTGGTTGATTGTATGGGATAGGAGCTTCAGAGACCTAGTCAGCGATAGCTTATCCTTTGATATATTTTTGTGGGATAAATTCAAGGTCAAACTTGATCATAATCATAAGCCACTGAGTGATATGATCAATGTGGCATTGTTAAGAATGCATGGTTTTAAGTGGATTAAAGTTGATAATGACGGTAGTCTTTTGATTGAGTAGATAATTACAGAGATTAGATATTATGAAGTACAAGGTACAACACAACTTTGTAGCTTCAGTATAAAAGGTTTCATATTTATGGAGGGTGTGGCTTATATAGTAAATGGCCTGCTCATGACCCTACTCATCCCAGTGCCAGTGAGTATGGAACCTAACGAATGATCGATAATAGATATATAAAGGTATAAAGGCTCCCACTCGCTTGGAGTTGTGAGCATAGTTGGTGATAGGAGGTATTATTTGAGGTTTTCAAGTCCTTTTGAAAATTATAGTCCTATCTCAAGTTAACGTATTTTTGAAGAAGGTGATGAAAGGGATAACAATGATCTAAAAGTTGTGATATAAAGTGATAAATAGACTGAAGCTTACCCTAAAGGATGCAAATATTTTTAAGGTTTTATGGAGGAGGCATTTTGATGATAGATTTAATTTTAGCGGGGTCTACTTCAATGCCCTGGATAGATACGATAAACCCTATGATTTTCCAATGATAACACGAAATACACACTTGGCATGGTTGAGGCAAAGTAAATATTGAATAATACAAGTAAATATAGTGTCAAGGACAATGAGGTGATCCTTACGTTGTTTAGATTTCCTTAAAATACCATTTGCGTAGTCTTCTATGGTTTTGTGGATAAGATCATGGAAGATGTGTGTCATAGCATGTTGATAAGTATAACTTGCATTCTTAAGTCTTAAGGGCATAACATGATAAAATAAAGTCCCCAAGGAGTGATGAAGAATGTTTTGTGTTGATCATCTATGGCAATGAGGATTTTATTATAACCAGAGAAATCATCCATAAGGGAGAGCATCTTGTGGCTGGTGGTTAGATCAACGAGTTGGTCGATGTTTGGAAGTGAGAATTCATCTTTAGGAAAAGAGAGATTGAGTTCTTGGAAATTAGTAAAGATATGTAAATTTCTTGAGGATTTGGTTATGAGTACATTATTAAATACCCATTATGGATAGTCAATGGGTATGATAAAATTAGCAGAGAGCAGACGTTATAACTCTTCTTTGATGAGAAGAGTTATGCGAGGGTGCATCCTAAGTAGTTTTTGTTTTACAGGTTTTGCATTAGGATAAGTGATGATAATATGGATGAAAATGTTGAAATTGATACCTTTCATATCACTATATGACTAGGTAAAGGCTTGATTATATTTGGATAGGAAGGCGGTGAAGTATTTTAATTCCTGTGGATCTAAGGATTGACCAACTTTAACTATATGAGGCTCTTGTGAACTCCCTATATTATCGTCGATAGTGGATTTTTTGAGGAATTTTGAGGTGTCAAGAGGTAATAGCTTCTAAAGGAAATTATCCTCTACCCCCATATGAGAGAGGATATCTTGATCATCTTGGCATTCGAGAATATTAACAATGGGTGAATCTTCTTCTATCATTTCAGGCCATATGAGAAGAATTGTCTTGGTACCATGATTAGTTTGATAAGTTAGTGATCCTAATGTAATAGTATTGACTAAAAAAATTAGGGGAATGGAAACAATGTCATCAGTGTCCATGGGATCATCGTGTGTGGTTAAGAATGATGGTTCAATTTTTATGATGGTTTTAAATGTCATATGTGTGGATGATTTAGAAATGGGATTCTCAAAACCTATCCCATATTTTTCATGTGGTTTGAGGGAATGTTGGATGATCAAATCATGGATAGAATTTTCATATCATCTAAATCCAAATCCTTTCCAGGAGCAGCAATGGAGATAAATATTTTCAAATACTTGGTTATATAATAAGTAAAAATATGATATGAATGTCATGGCACGACGTTGATAAGTAGTACGTGTAGAAGGGTGATCGATCCTTCCATAGACAAGGTTTGTTTTTAGATGTGGTGGATAGTAGGAGATGATGTGTCTAATGTTGGGTTCATACATGATTTTGTTTTAGGTCTTTCATATGTCTTATGCATGGGAAGTGAATTGAGCGTAAGGAGATGATACTACCCCAGTGAAAGGTGTTGCATAATGTTGTTAAAGGAAGAATCATCTAGTATTTTTGAAGATGGGATGGATGAATTGGTAGATTTTTCATCGAGAGGATCCTAGGATTAACTTGTGAAATAGTACATCATTTGGATGATACATCATGTTACAAGCTCTAAAAGGGTTGGGATCCATGGGAACTATAAATATTTTACCTTTGTGTTCATACTTAAGACATTGATGGAGTGTTGATGGGATACAATGCATAGTGCATATCTAAGGTTGGCCTAACAGTATGTTATATTGGAACTCTCCTTCTACTAGATAAAAGAGTTTGTGGAGGGTTTTAACACCAAATTTAAGTGGTAAGATGATTGTACCCAATGTGGGGGCGATGGTGTTGTTGAAGGCTCGAAGTACAACTAGTGTCTGGGTAATAATGGTGTTAGGTAGTCAAAGTTGATTGAAATAATATGATGATATGATAATTATATTGGCGTCATTATCAATAATGACTCTTTTATGAGGATATCATTGATTTTGGAGGTGATAAAGAAGGAAATATTGTGGTCTTCTCGCTCTAATGATGGTATTTTAGAACTGTCAAAGGAGATAAGTGGATGTTTTAAGAGTGCCTACTAGATTTGCAAAGAGTTTTGGATCGTCTAAGGGCACTGATATGGATTGGAGAGCTTCAATCATGGCTTGTCAGTGTGAAGGTGAGGTTTGCACCAGCTCGTAAAGGGACATCTTGACTGGAGCTTGGTGAAGTTGTTTGATGATGATATTTTGTACTACGGTGGTGGATTGTGTATGAGGAATGACAAGGATGGAAACCTTGGTTTTGGCGGGCGAGTATTTAATTAGATGATTCAGAGCAAGGGGAATGAAAACTTTCGACTTGTTTTTATCTAAGGGATTAGGTTTATGGGTATGTTCTCTAGTGTTTATACACACAACATAAATTTTATGTGGAGGGTTTTCTTATAAGAACCCCTATTTTCATTGGTTATGGATAGTTTAGATGCGATGATTGTATATATTTTATGAGGTGTTTTTGATGTGACTATGTCTAGAGGAAGAAGGCCTTTGTTCACAAAGATTTTAATAGTGGAAATAAAGGATTTTTAATCTTCTTTGTGATGTCCTAGTGTGTGATGGTAGTCACAAAAGGCTTTGAAGTTATACCAGGAAGGCTTCCACCCTCAAAAGCTAGATGGCTTGAGAGAGGGTAGTGTTATGATGTATTGTTGAAGGATCCTTTCAATGATTTATACATAATACCCTTTTGAGGTAGAAATTGAAGGAGGTGATGATCCTTTTTTGTACAAGTATCAACGGTGTCACTTTTGGTGTATTTTCTTTCGATGTGTGCTAAGGAATGGTATTTGATTGCATAATAGTGACTGGTAATTTGGATGAAGGATGTGGCCCTAAAATGGAGGGAAAGGGGTTTGATTTTTGTATTGAAGGGGTAATAGGGTGATGTGTTATTATTGTTAGTTTTTATATGGAGTGTGTGGTTGTATGTCAAGTTCTCAAATTGTGTGCAAGTGATGTTGGGAAACATGATCAGCATATGAGATTTTCACAATTTTTATGACAGGTTTCTTTTGTGAGGTTTGTGAAGATATTTTGGATAAATTAGACTTGGATAGAATCGATGTGGATGAAATGGTTTTATTTTCTATGGTAGGACTAGCGGATGTACATGCTTTTGTGGATGCTTGGTTTTTTTTTTGACCGATAGAGCTATAGGTAGAAATTTTGGATGTGGATTTTTGACTGTGTTGATAGTGTGATGAGCCTTAATAACATTAGAATGTAGTTGACTAGTGGATGGGGAGTTATTCAGGAAAGGTTGTTTGAAAACATCCAGGTTTTGATTTTGAGGTGCATTTGGGTTACCCAATTGTACCACACCCTTTTTTATAAGATCTTGAAGGGTGTTTTGAAATGAATGATACATTTTGATGTCATGGCCCTTGAACCTATGGTATTTACAGTAATAATTTTCTTTATAACAAAATATTTTTGAGATGAATGTATTGATGGGGCGGATAGGAGGAAGAGTGATCATGTTGGCTGTCAAGAGTTTGTCAAATACTACACTATATGATTCACCGATAGGATTATAGTTACATTGAGGATGATGGCATTTAGAGTCTGAAAATTCTTTGTGAGAACTCTTTAAGAAAATTGTGTTGGTGATGATTTAGATTTTTCATGACTATATGATGGTTTAGATTAAAACTCATGTTTTAGTTTCTTTTACCTAAGTTTAACTCTACCATCATTGAGAGCACACATTTCAAGTTTGAGGCTCATGGTGAAGGCTTCGTCAAAAATCTAAAAATATTGGATTCGTAGTGTGGATGAAATGTGTTTGGCACAAGAGCAAGAGAATAACGCAATTAGCTCAGTTTGTGGGAGGAATAATGATAGTTGATTGATAACACCCCTCTAGTGGGTGATGAAGTATGTAATGGACTCTTCTTCAAATTTTTGATTACATATAGGTCAGTGATAGTGATTTTATGTGTGATATTGATTGAAAAAATTTCAAGCAAGAGTTGAGCAAGTTGATCAAATGAAAAAGTGAGTATTTAGGAATGTTGTTATACCAATCTAAAGCAGGACCAACTAAGGACATAGGAAATGTCCTCAACATAAGGTCTTGGTCATGTGCTATGAGGTAACAAGCATGTCGAAAGGCTGGATGTGTTTTTGAGGGTCTTCTTTGTTGTAGAATTTAAGGAACTTAGGAAGTTCCCAGTGTGGAGGATATGCTTTGTATGGTATGGATGGATGAATGGGTTCGTTGCATATTTGTTCATAAGATAATGTGTTCTTAGGACCCATAGAAGTGGCTTCAAGGCTAGATATTATGTTCATTAAATCTTGTAGTGGGTCTTTTTGTGGTTGTTGTAGGATGTTGGATGATGAAGGACTAGGTTGATTATATGAGAATGGATTTGACTGTTGATATGGATGTGGGATGTTATATTGGAGAGGGGTACTTTTTAGTGTAAATCAGCACCCCCTGGATGTTGATCAGATTTCTAGGTTGATCATACTAGCATCCGGTGCGATTGCACAACATTGAATCCTTTCTCCAAGTGTGGGACTTGTAAAAATGAGAAAGGAATCTCCAGAGAAGGTTGGTTCCTCTTCCTAAACTACCTACCACAAGCTGTCCCAGTGCAGGCAAGCTAATCTAATCCTAATCTAACCTCCAAGGAGATAGGGAGAGAGAGAAAAGAAAAAAAAAAGCCTACACTAAAACGGTGATACACCAGAGAAGGAAAATGCTGAACATCTATCAAAAATGCTATGAACATAGCTCCAACCTTGCAATGAACATTTAAACATGTAAAAATACCTGCAATGAAGAGAGGCAAGAAGAAAACAAGAAAAAACGAGCAAGGATGGACAGATGCATCACAAAACACATTTTTTGTTGCTCCAGAAGTTTGCACAGAACATCATTTTAATGGTAAAAGGAAAAAAGGCATTACAGAGCAGGGGAGGAGGTTCCAACTCCATTTTCAACCCTAGGGAAGAAAAGAAAGGAGAGCAGAGTAGAAAAGATGAACAACCCTTTGAAAAATGAGCCAAATCTGGCTTTTACAGTGCGTGGGTCGAGCCTAGGAGAGAGAAAATGTGTAAAAAATGTGGGAGCCATTCCTCATTGAATGAAGATGTATTAAAACAGCATGTGCATCCTTATAGACCCATACCCTGACATTTTGGCCATGCTGAAGAAGAATGTGACCCATTTTACATTAAAATTGGTTGTTGAAACGTCACTTCTGGCCATTACCACGTGCCAGAGGCGTTTTTCTATTTTCTCTCTCCAAACTCCATCAAAATGAAAAAATGACCCTAGAATATTTTGTATAATTTCACCAACTTTCCATTGATATAAAGAACGTGAAAATCTAAGCTCTGGATCGAAAGTTATGGCCATTTGAAGATTTAGGGCAAAAACAGGCCAAAATCGGATCGGCGGGAAAAAAATTTGAATTTTACCTCTTTGGTCTTTGGAAAAATTTTAAAATTTTTCCCACGCTCCACCACTTGGATGCAATGTGTCAGGCTCTGATTCATCTACGGGCTCATCCTTTGAAAATTTCTTTCGGGCCCTTCCTTAAAAAATTTTGCCACTTGGACACGTGGCACTATTTTATTGGCTCGGGCCGAGGGGTGCATTTTTCCTTCGAAAATTTGGCATTTTTCACCTTGGGAAAATTTCCCATTTCCCCCATGCTCCGCCACTTGGATGACACGTGTCAAGATTCCATTCGATGGTGGGGCAGCGGGCCAAAACTTTTACCTTTGAAAACTTTGACCGAAACTTGGAAAATTTTCTAAGTCCTTCTCTTTGCGGCCTTTATGCCTTTTCGCATCCCACGTGTCCCTCGCGTACCTTTGTCCCAACTGTCCCAGATGAAAATCTCCTGCTTCATCTGATTCGGGCTTCCTCGTTCCTCATTTACGACTTTATCGACTTTTTTAAGCGTCCCACGCGTCCCCCTCGCGTACTTTTGTCCTAGCTTTGTCCCCGGATGAATATCTCCTGCTTCGGCCGATTCGGGCTTCCTCGTTCCTATTTGCGGCTTTATCGGCTTTTCACGTCCCACACGTCCCTCACGTACTTTTTTCCCAGCTGCCCTAGATGAATATCTCCTGCTTCGGCCAATTCGGGCTTCCTCGTTCCTGTTTGCGGCTTTATCGGCTTTTCACGTCCCACGCGTCCCTCGCGTACTTTTGTCCCAACTATCCTGCGGACTGCCTAGGACAAATATCTTTGAACCACCTGAAATGGACTGCCCATCGGAAAATCGGTGATTCACGTCCCGCGTACCTTTGTCCCTGATGTCCCAAATGCATAAAACAAAAGACTTAGACGATTTTTTCCACTTTCGGCCGTTTCGGCTTTTCGCGTCCCGCGTCCCGACGTCCCAACTATCCCGTGGACCGCCTGGGACAAAAATGTCCGACTTAGCCGATTTCCTTTGTTTTTCAGCCCCAAGCTTGGTACGACGAACCTTAGTACGACCCAAACCCTTCAGACCCGAAATGCTTTAAAACAGATCCTACAACCTTATTTTTTGCATTTTTTCCATTTTCTCTAACTCGTTGGGATTTCTTCTTGGATGGGAGAGTTAGAGAGAAGCCGAGGGGGCCCCAAAAACATGATTTTTGCCTTGAATCAATCTACTTGCTCGGGACTGAATAATTTGATGCATGTTATCAAAATTACCTTGAGGGGTGAATTTTGGATAACAATTTTGGCGACTCCGGTGGGGGGTTATCTGCCTGCCAGATGAAGAACGGCCACCACTACCTGAAGCATCCTTTGGGCATGGAGTCATGAGTTGTAGCCTGCAAACTAATCTAAACTTTGAAAACTTCCCTCTGAGCCACTTGAAACCCACTGGAATGGACTGTGCAAGAGTAAAACCAGCACCACAAAAACTATGTATAAAACTGAAAATCATACATGCTCCAAATGGAACATGCAAAGTGTGCACAAGCACTTCTTTTACTGAAAGAAAAACTACCCATCCTACTCTAACTGGAAGCAAAGGTGAGCTAAATAAACCTACAATCGTTGTGCAAAATAGCTTCCTTTCTTCAAAATTGGCAACCATGTAAATGTTTTGGAGCTGAGTGTGGCTGCTAGGATGGGTGTAAAATCAACAAGAAGCTGGTCTTCTACCCAAATCATCAAGGTGTCAGTTGAAGGAAAATTCAATACCTCTTTTAGTTTCTCTGCATTTGAATTGAAGAGGTATGACAGCTGATCCTTGGTTCTTTTCATATCATCCTCATGCTCAGAAGCAAGCATGACTGGTTGTGACTTCTCCTTTGGCTCCAATAAAGCCAAATACCTGATTGGGCAAGGTATGGTCTATTTGATATGCCCATAGCTCTGATTTTCAACTCCAAGAATGGAGTTCTCTTGTAGACCCTCTTGAATGGATGGTGTGGAAGCAATGGTAGAACCCTTCTGCCCTTTCTCTTCCTCCAATGAAGAACATGGAAGATTTAAATCTTCCAATCTTGGTTCCAAAGAGCTGGTATAAGATGCAGGCTGACTGCAAATGAATGCTCTCCTTCATGATAGCAGGCTCAAGTATTTGGGATGTGGAAGATGAAAGAGAGAATGGTGGAAACTCAACCGGTTCTTCTTTATCAAAACAGTCCTCCAAATCGATGAGATACACTACCTCATGGTTGTCCTGCTGCAAATGCTCAACTTCCTCCATGGTGTCCTCTTGATCTGTAACTTGATCATCATGGTTTCTTTCATCCTCCAACATTGAGTTTGAGAGATCAAACTCTTCTTTAGCACTAGAACTCGAGAGAGATGAAGTAGAAAGAAGAATTGAAGGTTCTCTTGTAGCCTGCTTTGCGCTCAAAGCCCTTGGATCTGCAATTTTCTCCTCCACAACTAGAATGTGCTCCTCTTCTTTTGGATTTGGAGTAGCTTCTCCCTCTTCTACTACTTGAAGACAATCTTTTTCTTGATAGAACTCTTCCTCTAGCATGAAGTTTGTTAAGTCAAACTCTTCGATCTGCTGCTCTAGAGGACAAGTTGGGACTGCAAGATCTTCTTGAGCTTTCTTCCTTTATGGCTGATTGTGCAACTTGAATTGAATCAGCATTCCCTTCAAATAGAGTGCCAACATGGACACTACTTTCTGAGAAAACTGACTACCGATCTGCTTCTTCTTTTTGCTCTTATCCTGCTGCCACAAAATCAGTCTTAACCACCACCTATTCTCCAACTCCAACCTCTTCTGAAGGCTTAACCATCAAGGGGATCTTTGTCATCCCAAATTTAAGAGCCCAACTCTTCAGACTTTGAATTTCTTCATCCTTGTTTGGATTTTCTTTTTGTTGTTGTTTTCCTTGACTGGCATTCTAATTTTTATCCTCCCAACATGGATTTGGGAATGCAAGAGGAGAAGTGGATTGTAACTCAATTGATTTGGAAATTTTTCGTGGTGGTGGAGGAGGTAGAAACTCTTGTTTCTTTGGAGGAGGGGGTATTTCTGTTAGCTCTTGTGGAGGGGATGACTGTTTGGAAGGAAAGGGGAAAGAAGAATTGAGGTGTGGTGGAAGACTAGGGAATGGAGAAATGGAATTAACTCCTGGGGCAGCATTGACTGGATTTAGAATTTGAAATTCCAAATGAGATGATACTGCTTGAGTAATGGGAAGAGAAAAACTAGATGATGGTGTAGAACTTACCCATTGACAAGGTTGTTCAACACCAATATTATAGGCCTCTATTTCTGCTGTCCATTGTGTAAGTTGGGGTAGTATCTCCATCATGAAGTCCAGCTTCTCCTGAGGGCTGAAGTGTCTTGGAAAAGGGCCTCCCCATGGACAAGGAGTCCTGTAACCAATTTTGAAAGCCCTCATTTGAGCTGTTGCTCTTGATTGCACCATCTTTGCCTCCATCTTTGGATTTTTTCCACAAAATCTGCATCTTCCATTTGATTTTCTTCATTGCATATGTACCCTTGCTCTCGATGTGCTTCACAACCAAACTGACTTTGGTACTGCTGCTCATATGGGTAGACATGCTGATTTTGAATTTGACCAAAATGCTGATTTGGAGGATTTGTAAAACATGTTGGAGGTGTGATATACTATTGTTGTAAATGTGAATTCCATGATGGAAATGAAGTCATGATTGCATAACTTCATGGAATGGAAAATAATGAAAGGGATGGAAAGAAGGATGGATGGGAATGGATGAAAAACCAGTTCTGCAACTTCAAAAATGGGTTACTGATCAGATGGAGTCGCCAGATGTGTTTGCAAGTGCCTCCAAAGGCTGAAATCTTCACAGGAACACACCAACCTACAAAAGATGAAGTGGAAGACCTCTAAGGTCCCACCAGGTGTGCCAAAACTGTTAGTGCAAATCAGCACCCCCTGGATGTTGATCAGATTTCTAGGTTGATCATACTAGCATCCAGTGTGATTGCACAACATTGAATCCTTTCTCCAAGTGTGGGACTTGCAAAAATGAGAAAGGAATCTCCAGAGAAGGTTGGTTCCTCTTCCTAAACTACCTGCCACAAGTTTTTCCAGTGTAAGCAAGCTAATCTAATCCTAATCTAACCTCCAAGGAGACAGGGAGAGAGAGAAAAGAAAAAAAACAAAAGCCTACACTAAAACGGTGATACACCAGAGAAGGAAAATGTTGAACATCTATCAAAACTGCTATGAACATAGCTCCAACCTTGCAATGAACATTTAAATGTGTACAAATACCTGCAATGAAGAGAGGCAAGAAGAAAACAAGAAAAAAATCGAGCAAGGATGGACAGATGCATCACAAAACATGTTTTTGTTGCTCCAGAAGTTTGCACAAAACATCATTTTAATGGTAAAAGGAAAAAAACACCATTACAGAGCATGGGAGGAGGTTCAAACTCCATTTTCAACCCTGGGGAAGAAAAGAAAGGAGAGCAGAGCAGAAAAGATGAACAACCCTTTGAAAAATGAGCCAAATCGCTTTTACAAAGGTGCGTGGGTTGAGCCCAGGAGAGAAAATATGTAGAAAACATGGGAGCCATTCCTCATTGAATGAAGATGCATTAAAACAACATGGGCATCCTTACGGACCCATAACCTAACATTTTGGCCATCTTGGAAGAAGAATGCGACCCATTTTGCATTAAAACTGGTTGTTAAAACGTCACTTCGCCATTACCACGTACGCAGAGGAGTTTTTCAATTTTCTCTCTCCAAACTTGATCAAAATGCAAAATTGATATCATAACCTTGTAGATAATTTCACCAGCTTTCCATTGATATAAAGAACGTGAAAATCTAAGCTCGGATCGAAAGTTATGGCCATTTGAAGATTTAGGGCAAAAATAAGCAAAAATCGATCGGCGGGAAAAAAATTTGAATTTTACCTCTTTGGTCTTTGGAAAAAATTTCAAATTTTCCCCACACTCCACCACTTGGATGCAACATTTTAGGCTCTAATTCATCCGCAGGCTCATCCTTTGAAAATTTCTTTCGGGCCCTTCCTTAAATTTTTTTGCCACTTGGACACGTGGCACTATTTTATTGGCTCGGGCCTGAGGGGCGCATTTTCCCTTCGAAAATTTGGCATTTTTCACTTTGGGAAAATTTCCCATTTCCCCCATGCTCTGCCACTTGGATGACACGTGTCAAGATTCCATTCGATGGTGGGGCAGTGGGCCAAAACTTTTACCTTTGAAAACTTTGACTGAAACTTGGAAAATTTTCTAAGTCCTTCTCTTTTGCGGCCTTTACGCCTTTTCGCGTCCCTCGCGTACCTTTGTTCCAACTGTCCCGGATGAATATCTCCTACTTGATGATTCGAGCTTCCTCATTCCTATTTGCGGCTTTATCATCTTTTCGCATCCCTCGCGTACTTTTGTCCCGCATTGTCCCGGGCGAATATCTCCCCTGCCCGGTGGATTCGGGCTTCCTCGTTCCTTTTTGTGGCTTTATCAGCTTTTTGCATCCCATGCGTCCCTCGCATACTTTTTTCCAAACTGTCCCACGGACTTCACCCGGGACAAATATCTCCGAACCACCCGAAATGGACTATCCGTCGATGCAAATCGGTCGATTCGCGTCCCGCGCGTCTCGACGTCCCAACTATCCCAGACCACCCGGGACAAAAATGTCTCGACTTAGCCAATTCCCTTTGTTTTTCATCCCCAAGCTTGATACGATGAACCTCAACACAACCCGAATCGGACGCGACCCGAACCCTTCATACCCGAAATGCTTTAAAAAAGTCCTGCAACCTTATTTTTACATTTTTTCCATTTTCTCTAACTCGTTGGGATTTCTTCTTAGATGGGAGAGTTAGAGAGAAGCCGAGGGGGCCCAAAAACATGATTTTTACCTTGAATCAATCTACTTGCTCAGGACTGAATAATTTGATGCATGTTATCAAAATTACCTTGAGGGGTGAATTTTTAATAAAAGTACTTACGGAAACATTATAGATGGATTGTGAAACCAAGAGTTGTGAATTTTGGATATACTTGATATTTAAATGGAAAGGATGTGTTCATAAGCAGTTGTGATAGTTGTGGCTTGTGTTGAAAGGGGGTAGAGGAGTAAATAAGTGGTTGATATTGTTGAGGTATGTTATGAATGAGAGGTTGGGATGGTTGAGGTACATTTTGGAAGGCAACGAAAGTGTGAATGAGAGGTTGCAATTGTTGAGGGATGGATTGAGAGGAAGTGGGGATGGTTAATGACTATTGTGAGGAGGGATGAATAGTAGAAATATAAGTTGTGTTAATGGGAGGTATCGATAAAAGTATAGACATAAATATATTTTGGATAACTGATGTGGATTGTTGGGATAGGGTAGGTTGAGGTATGTTTTTCGGGATGGTTAATGAACTCGCAGGAGGAGTTTGGATGGTAGAAGAGACTAATGGTGTTGGTGTGGATGAGGATAGATTGGTATTGTTATGGGATGATGTAGAGCTGGATAGATCCATTGAAAAGGTTGATTTTTGGTTGGTCGTGTCCTGTGAGAAGACCACATTAAGGTCAAAGGTGATTATAGGAGTCGAAGACAAAACATTGGATGTTTCTAATTTACTGATGGTGGGATAAGGATGAACTTATTTGATAATCGTCTCATGAATAGAATTGTGAATCCAGGAGACATCATATGATGTGTTGGATACATGGGGTTGTTTCCTAGGTGTGAATGGTTAGAGGTGAACATCCTGAGTAATAAGATATGGATTGAGGGAAATGGGGTTTGAGTCTAAGATCTCAAAGAAGACCGGATCCCCACTATCAATGAAACATGGACTAGGTGGATCGGGTATTTCTGATGATTCAGATTGACTCCTAGGGGAATGTGGAGGTTCTTGATCTTCTGGTTGTGGCAATAGAGATTCTTGATGTTGATCAATTAAGTGTAAAGCATCTTCAATGCGAGTTTGAATGTTTTCGATAAATTGTTGGAATTTTTTCGTTCATATTGTCATAATTTTGTAGATGGGATTTTTGTCTTGTAGTACCCATGAAAATAAAAATCACTTAAAATGAAGAATGAATCTAGATCGTTGATTGCAAATAATGCAGACAACTCACATAGAATAAATCTTTGATTATCTTGATTATTTATAAGAAGAGTGAAATGTGAAAAATGGTTGATGGGGTCCTATGAAATGGCCATCTAAGGATGGTTTCAAGTGATGTTTAAGGAAGGATTCCTCAATATACCTAAAGGTACATAAGAATTGAATATGTGTTGGTGTCGGTACAAGGCTTGGTATTAGGGCCTACCCCTCACTTCACAGCCTCTCACGGTGATGAGGAGTAGTGTGCTTAGCCAAAATACCGTAAACCAATTATTTATACTCGGTCAAAACACCAAGTTAGATTCTCCTCTTGGTGAACAAATACAAGTAGGTCCACTGGGAAGGAATCTTTATATGTAATTCATGTTTAAGGTGATTTGGTTGTGTGTGGGGGAGATTAAGTGAATGTAATCTATTAACCTCCTAATTAGACTATGTGATCACACAAAATGAAGGGTTCTTTTTAATACCAAAAAGAAATGTGAGTTTGATGAGGGCAGCAAACAAAAATGCAATGCTTGGAAAGAAAAAGAAAGGAAAAGACGTACCTTATAAACGCTTCCTTTTTAAATTTTTAAATTTTAGACTTTTAAAATTTTTAAAGCACAACTACAATACGAAAATTAAAGCTCCTAAGACAAGAACCTACGAGGGTTAGATGAAAAAAGAGAACATGAAAATAAATAATGGTAAGAGGCTAAATTACTAAGCAATCAAAAACAATCTATAGATATTGTCGGCGATTCACGAAATCATTAGCGATTCACCAAAATAGATGGTGATTTTATTGGATTGTTGGTGATTGCAAAGAAAAGAACCTAAAGGTGGAAATTAATTAATTTTAAATGAAATAAAGAGACAGGGTCCCACTTTGGTGTGCTAGAATTTACCAAAGAGTTTTTATTTCGACTTTAACTTAATAAAATGAAATAACAAAAACAAACTAACCTCGAAAGATGGCGAAGTTTACTTGATACTGCGATGATGGACACTAATGTTGTGTGATAAATATCCTTCTTATTTCATTTGAAGAAGAAACCTGCAGTCAAAGACAATGAACAAAATACATTAGATAAATGGGATAACAAGTTTTTAGGTAAAGTCGATTCCGGGAATCCAAAAGGACTTCTTTGGAGGATATCAACCCGTTTTGATATAATAAATCAGATTGATAATAATGATAAAGATACGTAAATGACACAAGAGATGAATAATATATAAGAATCTTTAGAACTAAATATCCAAGGGTAATTCATGTGCAGCTTCAAATGTGGCCTAGGAAAGGGTGGACGTAATTTGGATAGATTCAAGTAGTTGTACTAAAAAGTGTATATTTCTTGTTGAATCTTATGGAGGAACTCGATCTTATTCTTGATATTTTTAATGTTAATGGAAAATTGAATTATACACAAGGATGTTGTATTATTCCCAAAAGAAGGGTTGTTAAACTATTGGAAGATTGTAGATGTTTGTGATAGGATGGGACCGGCCGTACTACCATCTAAAGTAAAGCCATACTTACAGAGGACAAGTTAAATACAAAATATTAATGAAAATTGATACTAAACTAATAAATTAATTTAAAAATTAGATTGGTAGGGATCACTAATGACTCGAGGAATCGCCATTCAAGCAATCGATGGTGAATACTTTTGTGGAAATGATAGATTTTCTCGCAAATGATAAACAAATATTTTGAACGATGGTTTTTTATAGTTTTTGATGTTTTTGTAAAATTCAAATGATGAGATAACATAGATAAATACCTTTTGATGTGGAAATATTTTGAAATATGTCTCCAAATGTCAGATGGATCTAATTGAATTTGATGGTCAGTTGTTGAGCTTCCAGGGAAATGATAGATGAAAAGACTCTTTAAATTAATTATAGCAAGAGCTTGAGGTTGGTACAGGTCCTTAATGATCTATGGAATGACATAAGTTTGTTGTTGGGGGTGAAGATAATGTTCAAGATTGAGAAAATATTTCTAAAGATCCTTGAGGGAAGATCAAAAAAATTATTTATAATCGTTGGCGATTCATTAGAATCTTTGAGGATCCAGGATTTTAGGGAAAACGTTTAGGAAATGGTTGAAACCACTTCCTAAATAGATTTTAGGTAAATGATGAGGGAAAATGGTTGGGAGGAGGTTATGGTCAAGTTGGGGAGGTTAGGATGTTAAGATAAAATAGGTTTGAGGTGGTTTTGAGATGTTTAAGTGGTTTTAAATAGGTTAAGGTAATTTAGGATGGATAAATAGTAATTTATGAGAGTGTAAAACTGTATTTTACTTGGATGGGGGAAGGTTCCTTCGATAATGACATAATGATAGGTTTTAGATTAAATAATGTGTGTATAGAAGGAAGTAGGTGGGTTAATAAAAACCTACATATACAAAGTAAGAAAGGATCAAGAGTGCCCAAAGATGGACAGGAGCACACAGGCACTAATGTCCTAACTAGATACTAGTGTTTGTATCCATAATAGATGATTTAGTTAGGTTCCATCATATTTGTACAAAGTGTAAGACCAAAGAGAGAACAAGAAACAAAAAAAAATAGGTCAAAGATAGTTGTCAAAAACTTTTTTCTTACTTAGGAATCATATATACATTAGTATGTTTTTCAACCTAAAAATGTACCGAAGTGTGTGATTTTGTGTTTACATTTTCCCCACTTTATGTTTTGAGTGAATACTTGATAACATAAAGTAGATAAGAGATGTGTACCTTATGATCCTATAGAGAGTGTGGTGAATAGTGTGTCGAGTGGATAAGTGAAGTATGGAGTGATTGCAAAGTGAAACATAGATACTAGGAAAGAGAAGTGGACCCTAGGGGTAAAGCATATGTGTTGTAGTGTGTCGTTATAGCTTGTGTTTGTTTCTTCTTATAAGGACATACCTGCAAAAAGAAGAGCAAGAAAGTAGTCAAATTTTTGTATATGATTAATTAGAGAAATATGTAAAAGTGTGTAAAAAGGAAAGTGTGCACCTAATGTATAAGAGAGTAAAAGATATAAAGTTGTCATGTTGCTTGGAGATTTCTGATTTGAATGTTGAAGGTGAGGTTTTTGGGAGATCTCACACCAAGAGAAATTTTTTTGGGCGATCTCATGCCAAGTGCGAGTTTTTTTGAGTGATCTCACGTTGAGTACAAGTTTTTTTGGGTGATCTCATGCCAAAGAGTAAGTGTTGGGGAGAGAGTTATAGTTTTACTCTCCTTCCATGACTTTGTCCAATAAGCACCACTACAGATGGTACATCTTGATTTGTTCCATTTGTCTTGATTAGTTCTTAATTGTTTTGAATTATTTTGATTGTATTTATCATAGGAGATGAAATGCATTCTATGACTGAAAGCCAGACGCATGCTACTATAAAATGTTGAAGACTATGTTGTACTTGAAAAATTGATTTTTGTATCCCTCAATACATTAGCATATAGGGAGGATAGAATCACCTAGAAAATAGTGTTTGAATTTGGACGTTGGTGTCTGCTGCTTTTTTTTACCCAATTCAGATTTTGGGCCACTATGTGACTATGTTCTTATGATTTTCCTTACTATACTAATCATAATCGTAGCTCTGAGTTATTTTAGGGGTGATTTATTCACCCAATGTATGCCCCCATTTAGGGTGCATGTGACGATATAAAGATAATACAGCCCAAAGGAGAGGACCTAATGCATATTTGAAGTGGATACCCGCATGGGGTAAGGTGTGCGTATGGTAGAAAGCACGTCACATGTAAATAAGAGAGGCTAGTAACATGTGTGAATAGTAAAAGTAGCTAGCATGCAAAATAAGACAATATAACAAGCAAGTGTGCAGACAAGATAGACTAAAAACTTAGATTTCAAACATGGGACACCACTCACAATGTCATAAGATAATCAAGGCCAAAGTAAAAAAATCATACAATGATCAAATAAGACATAGGGCATAGCCCAAAATAATAAAGCATACAATAGCAAGCAAAATGTTACAGATATCCATGGTTGTATATAATCCTACCAATAAAATGCTACACATGAAACACCCGTTAGCATGTTAGAAATATAAATAGAATGTCAAGACATGTATAAATCAACGGAAAAGTAGAGTAACTTGTAATAAGAAATAGTGAATAATGTAGCAATAGAACCTGAAGTGTGTAGAATGTGATAGTGGTAAAAGTATATTCCTCCAAGAGCCTCGGTGGAACTAGTAAAAGTACAATTGCAAGCATCATTACACATGTAAAACTTGTAAGATATCTGCATTCACCTCAAAATACCAAGTGAACATGCATGTGTATATATATAAATATGATGACATACTAAGAATTTGTCTAGCATGGAAAACAAATTGTAACATATAGATAGAATAAGCTAGCAAGAGTATATGCAACCAAGATATGTAAATGGTATATGAGTGAGATGGTATGATATGTAAAGTGTGAAAATGATAGGGGCATTGTGCCCCCCACCGGATGTGTATGATATGAGGTTCATTTATAGGAACCCTCATCAGTCAAGAATGAACCATATAACAAGAGTGTTTTATCGGGTAATGTGATGTGTGAGAATAGATACTAAAAATATGTACCATGATGCACAAAGCATAAAATTTAGATGATGTGAGGTTCATTTGATGATTAGACACTCAGCATTCTATTATAAACCATGGAACTATAGTGTGTCATAGGGTAACGACGATACAATGTGTGTATTAAAGGGTGTGGAAGTGGTTAGAAAGATTAGACATAATGCATGGAGCATGAAGCATAGTAGTAGGCACGAGAGACAACTAATAATAATGGAAGGGGGGAGAAGAAATCATGATTCCCCCCAAGTGTGTAATTGTAGAAGTATCAAGTAAAATCATCTAGGATATCATCAGTGTCAAGATCGTAACCAATTGGATTTGGATTAGAGGTTTGGTAAGTAATGTAGACAACTTTAACACAAACTCAATACATTGCAAATATCTTGAACTCAAATAAAATAAATATTCTTCTTAATTATTGAATCATGAATTACAATGCTTCATAAATAGGAAAATAGATCCCAACTCGAGTTTCCAAGAAAACTCTAACTAACTTTGACTAAATCTACTCTAGGTGGCGGAATTTACTATTTTTAGTAGTTTACTAGAACTTGCTATTCTTAGTAAGTTTGCATGCTTATTCGTACGGGCACAGAAATTACCACGCATCTTCTACATGCCTAAATTAGAGGAATTGCCAACTTTCTAACCTACTATGCATTCAAGAGACTAAAATTTACTAATGCCCTAAAATAGGAAAAAATCGAATTCTAACTTAGATCCCAATTTTCGGCTTGCAGATGGCAGATTTTGGGCCCTAAAATGTGCCAATACATGCTCTGGCTGGTAGGGTGGTCAACCAAAGGTGTGTTAGTATCATCGAAAAAAGTGGTTTCAAAAAGAACGGACTCAAACGGACACCCGGAGCACAAGTTATGACCTTTTCAAGTTCCTACTAAAAGTAGTGCATCATTCTCCCCTGCTTGAAAAAAATGCAGCTCCTGCAAGTTGTCTTCTTCAAATTTCTGCCATTTATCTTTATCCAACTTCTTAATCTCCCACTCTGTGACCCATGTGTTGTCCTCTTGTGCCAATCCTTTCCAATGTACCAAATATTTGTTGTATTGTCCATGTCGTGTGGTCACTATTTTTTTGTCCAAAATCTGATCCACTTCTTTCTTTTTCACCGGAACTGTTGCCTCCAATCTACTAATTCTTCAATAAAATCCCCTTCTTCACTATCCCCATGAAAATAATATAAGTCTGAAACATTAAACACTGGAGAGATATCAAAATTTCCTGGAAATTCTACCTCATAAGCATTATCATTTATCTTCTTCATGATTTTACAAGGACCAATATTTTTATACTTCAGCTTGTTATAGGTTCCTTTTGGAAACCTTTCCTTCCAAAGGTATACCATAACCAACTCACCCACTGTAAACACTTTCCTCCTTCGTACACATCTGCTATTTCCTTATACTTGATCATTACTAGTTTATAACTTCTTTCGCACTTCTTCCTGTAATTGTTGTATATGTTCGGAAAATACTTCGCATCATCACTGACTCTACCATCCATTGGTAGTTGTACCAAATCTAACACCCCTTTTGGATTACTCCCATACACAATA
The DNA here is from genome assembly GCA_018340775.1 of Taxus wallichiana var. yunnanensis. Classification (NCBI taxonomy): domain Eukaryota; kingdom Viridiplantae; phylum Streptophyta; class Pinopsida; order Cupressales; family Taxaceae; genus Taxus; species Taxus wallichiana. Next base: position 448,286,127 of record CM031238.1, read on the forward strand.
TAAAATGGGTACTTTCCTATGGATCTATTTACGGAGCTATTATAAGAAAACTCAACTTGTGGTAATGTTAAGTCCCATTGTTTTGGATTTTCCCCAATTATGCACCTTAACAGGTTTCCTAAACTTCTATTCACCACCTCTATTTACCCATTGGTCTAAGGATGATAGGAAATTTTGAAATGTATTTTAGTCCCTAACTTCTTCCATAAATTCCTCCCGAAATGAATTAAAAACCTTGTGTCCCTATCTGAAGTAATGGTTTTGGAACACCGTGTAAGCGAACAACTTATCTGAAAAACAAATATGCTACTCTTGTTGCATCACTAGTTTTCTTGTAGGAAATAAAATGAACCATCTTAGAAAACCTATCAAAAACCACAAAAATTGAGTCATTACCTCATTTTGTTTTTGGTAATCCCAAAACAAAATCCATACTCAAATATGTCCACGGCCCTTTGGGAACAGGAAATGGCATATACAACCTTGTATTTTGTGCATGGCCTTTTGAGACTTGGAAAATTTGACACCTCTCCACATATCTTACCACATCTCTTTTCATATTTGGCCAATAGTATTTCTCTGCTACCAAGGCTATCATTTTATCCTTACCAAAGTGCCTAGCCAATCCTCGATATGTAGCTCTTTCACTATATTATCTCTCATAGACCCAACTGGAATACATAGTTTTCGTCCCTTAAATAGATAGCCATCCTGCAAAAGGTAATCGTCCTAGAAATATCATGCATCACCTGTCAATGGTCTACTTAACCTTGCAACAATATCCTTAAAATCAAAATCAAAAAATACAAATCCTTTATTGCTTCAAAACCAACCACCTCATTCTCCATAGTTGTAAATAGAGTCACACACCTACTCAATACATTTGTAACTTGGTTCTGTTTTCTTGATTTATGCTTTAGAGAAAAGTATAACCCTGTAAAAATGATACCCACTTTTCATGCCTACTATTCAACTTATTTTGTGTATTCACATACTTCAGGGCTATGTGGTCTGTAAATAACACAAACTCCTTAGGCACTAAGTAATGCCTCAAATGCCTTAATCCTTTTACAATGTCATAGAGTAGTTCTTGTCACTAAAGAAAGATATTGGCTTCCCTCCTTGACTTAGGATAGTACTAATACCCACATGTGAGGCATCACAATCAACCTCAAACACTTTATCAAAATCTAGTAGTGCCAAAATAGGTACTTCTTTCACCTTCTTCTTCAAGAACTAAAAGTTATCCTCAGTTTCCTTTGTCCACAAAAACTCCCTTCCCTTTGTGCAACTGCTATAGGGGCTACAATACTGCTAAAAATTTTAATAAAATTTCTGTAAAATTTTCTAAACCATGAAAGCTTCATACCTTTGTTATACTTTGTGGAGTAGGCCATTCAATAATTTCCTTTATCTTTTCTGAGTCCATCTATACCCCATCTTCTGAAATAATAAAACCTAAAAATACCAAAATTTCTTGCATAAATGTGTACTTCTTCACATTTGCATAGAGCTTCTCTTTCCTTAACACTTCAAATATCACCCTCAGATGCTTCAAATGTTCTTCTTTAGTTTTACTAAAAATCAAGATATCATCAAAATAAACCACAACAAACTTACCATTGTACTCCCACAACACAATGTTCATCAACCTCATAAAAGTGTTAGGTGCATTAGATAACTTGAATGGCATCACCAACCACTCATATAATCCATTCCATGTCTTGAATGTTGTTTTCCACTCATCTCCTTCTCTTATCTCGAATCTGATGGTAACCACTATGAAGATCAATCTTGGTGAAATACCTAGATCCAAAAAGCACATCCATCATATCATCAAGGCGAGGTATAGGAAACTGATACTTGATTGTAATTTTATTGATTTCTCTATTATCCATGCACATTCTCCATGTTCCATATTTCTTTGGAGTTAATAAATTTGGAGTTACACATGGATTCATGCTCTCCCTTACTACACCCTTTCTCACGAGCTTTGTCACTTGCTTATTCAACTCTTCATGCAATGTCGATGTTGGGCTCATCCTATAAGCCACTTCATTTGGGAGTGAAGACCCTAGGATCAAATCAATATGGTGTTGGATATCTCTTTTGGTTGGTAACCCATCTGGTAGCTCATTAGGAATAACAACAAAAAAATACTATTAATTTTGTTGCTTTCTACTAGTATCTTAGCACATGTAGATTTATCCTTATTTGTGACCAGCACATAACAAAACCTAGTTGCCTTTGCCTCATTCACAAATTATTTTGCGTAAAACATGTTTTTCAACCTTTCCCTCTTCCTTAAGAGGTAAAAAAACTATTTTTGTGTCATCCTTCCAAAAATTATATGTATTTTTCCCCATAATGAATAAATTTTCTATCAAATTGCCATGGTCTGCTTAGCAGCATATGATATGCATCCATAGAAATAACATCACAAAAAATCTCATCCTTATAAATTTTCCCAATAGATCTATGCCCCTCTACACCACATCTGTAGCACACAAATGGTCTTCATGGAGCCTCCCATCCTCTACCGCCAGCATATCTTATGTCCCTAGGAAATCCTCTACCTCTTTGTTGATTTGGGAGATCTTGCATTGTATCTTCTTGTTTTTCCTCTCCACGAGGTTGTTTTCCTCTACATTGGCTGAAACCAGCTCATCCTTGAAAGGAGGATGATGCCCCCTATTCATCCCAGGTGATCTCCTAAAACTTTGATGATTTTTTTTTCTTTGGCCTTTAAAGCTAGTTGATAGGCATCCTCCATGCTCTTGATCCTGTGCATGCTTAGCTCATCTTGAATAGAAAATTTTGATCCATTTACATACCTTACAACTATTTGTTTCTCAATTTCTTGATGCTCCACATGAATGGAAAACTTTTAAAACTCATCTGTGTATTCTTGCATGGTGTTTAAGTTCTATCTAAGATTCTAAAAGGGTTTGTGCATAATCCATAGGGAGAAATTTGTCTTTTAGCTTCTTCTCCATATTACTCCGGGTCATAATCCTTTCTTTCCCCTTTCTTGACCGTTCCTTTTGCAGATGATCCCACCATAACATGGCATGAACTTTTAATATCATGCATGAAAATTTTACCTTCTTTCCTCTCGACATAGCCTTCCACTCAAAAATAATTCCCATGCTAGTCAACCAATCGATCGCTCCTTTGGTTTTAGGCTACCTCCATATTTTGAAACATCAACTCTTATCCCATCATTATTTCCTTCTAATGCTCGAAGCATCCTTTCTTCAAAATCTAAGGGTGGTCCTTGTGCTTCCTCCTCTTCATAAACTTCATCTTCATTTGTGTCATCTCCACCTTGATTTCCGTTGTGATACCAGATAATGTAGCCAACTTTAGCACAAATTCAATACACTAGCAAATACCTTGAACTCAAAGAAAATAAATCTTCTTCTTTGTTATTGAATCATGAATTAAAATGCTTCATAAATAGGAAAACAAATCCCAACTCGAGTTTCTAAGAAAACTCTAACTAACTTTGACTAAATCTACTCTAGGTGGCATAATTTACTATTTTTAGCAGTTTACTAGAACCTGTTATTCTTAGGAAGTTTTCATGTTTATTCGTACAAGCACCAAAATTACCACGCATCTTCTACATGCCTGAATTAGAGGAATTTCAAATTTTCTAACCTACTTTGTAATCAAAAGATTAAAATTAACTAATGCCCTAAAATAGGAAAAAACTAAATTACAACTTAGATCCTAATTTTTTAGCCTTCAGATGGCAGATTTTGGGCCCAAAAATGTGTTGAAACATGCTCCAATTAGCATGTCGGTTGACCAAATGTTTTCTTCTCCTCAAAAGGGTGGTTTCAAAACAACGGACTCAAATGGACACACGGAGCACAAGTTATGACCTTGTAAAGTTCCTACTAAAAATAGTGCATCAGAAAGAAATGGTGTGGGGTTAATCATATAAAGATCCTGTGTAGTGTAAATTTTATATGCCCATAGCATATTCTTCATCAGTAAAAGGATGTTGAGGACAATCATGTGCATACCAGCGAGTTAGATTTTGAGTATAGCCAAGGAATGAATCATTGCATATAGAAACATGGCCAAAAGGTATCACAAATGAGATATCAATATGATTGGGATCCATAATTCCACTAATGTAGTCAAGCCAAGACTATCCAAGTGTGAGTGGAGAGGAGTAGGGAGTACATGCAAGGAAGACCGATAAATGGAAAACACGAAGGCTATAGGGAGTGGTAAAAATACACATTTGTAATAATGGTGAGGAGATTGAGGTGGGGGAAGGAGATCGGTAAATTTAAATCCTAGGTGTGCTAATCAATCATGCATGCAAATAGTTTTAGAGAAATTGGCATCTAATGGAATATGAGGCCAATAAGTTTTGTGTATGAAGAGAGTACATGTGAAGGGTTCAAGGCGCGATGTAAAATGAGTTTAGGGAGATGCGGTAGGTTTTAATAGAAAGGTATCATGGCATTAGTGGAAGGAGGAGGTTTTTTGAATTGATATTCACTAGGGCCAATAGCAAGAAAAAAGTATCATAGAAATAGGATTCATCTATTTCAAGAGGAGTAAAGTTGAGATTGTGCAATGTATCATCATTAAACTCTATGGCATCGACCTCATCATCATAATCATTAGTGCTAGCATTATCTTGTTTGATAACATTGTCAAGGATATCTTGAACGGATCGGGGTCAAAGCATAAATGGTATGCTCATAGCCATCATGTAGGAATTTAACACACCTATGAACGGTAGAGGGAAAACATGCATGGCATGAATCCATGGTCTACTTGAGTAAGCAATTGAACTAAAATGATGCATCGATGATAAAGAAAAAGTATGAATGATTTTAGGCCCAGCTTGTAGAGGTAAGGTGATAATCCCCATGCATGTAGGAATTTAATTCACCTATGAATGGTAGAGGGAACAACATGCATTGCATGAATCCATGGTCTACCGAGTAATTAATTGAACTGAAATGATGCGTCGATGACAAAGAACAGAGTAGGAATTATTTTAGGCCCAACTTGTAGATGTAAGGAGATAGTCCTAATGCATGTGTGAGTAGCATAATCATAATTACTAATGAGAGTAGAGGATTTATTGATTAAGTTATCAGAAATTTTCATTTTCCTAAGGAGAGATAGAGCACATAAATTTATAGCGGATCCATTTTCAATGAGTACATGTTTGATACAAATGGAGCCAATAGTAGCAATGATAAGAAAAGGGGAAAAAGGATTACTAGCGAAAAAGGAGGGATATCCTCATCACTAAAAGATATGGCATGTGGTATATTTTTGAGGGATTGAATGAGATGAGTAAAGGAAATAGGAGAATTATTACTTTCAATGTGGATGGAGTGAAGGGCGGCCTCTAATGTATGATGAAAATTGGGTGCACTACATAAGAGATCATAGAGAGATATTTTGGCTGGTGTATTCTTAAGTTTCTCAATGATGTCATAACTTTAAAGGTGGTGGTAGGAACTATAGAAGTAATAGGTGGTGGGACAGAGACGGGTGGAGTTGTAGGAGGATGAGTGCGGTGAGTGGTGACTACATTGATGGTTAGCTAGGGGTAGTTAGGGAAGAGGGAAAGAGGACGTAATAGCAATAATTCCATTATGTGGTCTCTCCCTATTCCATAAAGACATAAAGTAATTTTTGATTCTTTTAGTTTACAAATATGGTCTTGTAAAGAACACACTTCCTCTTTCTTAACATGTTCACCTTCTTAAACAAAAATATCGAGATGATTGTTGGGTGACGGAAGACTATATCCCTAAAGCTTTTATGTGGTCTCATGATAAGTTGTTTATGCACAACTGAAACTTTTTCCAAAGCAATGCAAGAAGTTGATTACATTTTTGTACACCATGTCCTTCCTTTATAAATGTCGGATACCAAAATACAAAGTTAAGAAATTGACTTTTTTGGTAGACATTTCATGATGGAAGAGTAGTTTTTCTCAACCTAAATAAAGGTAAATATAAACATACTAAGTATTGTATGGTTTATTACTTAGATTCGAATGAAGGGAGTTGCAAGTGCACCCTTCTCATCTACGCAAGGTTTAAACATGGAAGATTTGTTGGATGGATAAAACTTAACTTAATAACCATATTGTTTTAAAAAAATCACCGATTTGAAATTGGGTTAATCAGTAGTGATTACTTTGACAATCGATTTCTTAAGTTTTTTTAATACTTCAATTACAGGAAAATAAATAAGGTGTTACAATATGGGTATAGATATGCAATTTTGAAAATAGGAAGGTATATTCCTTATAGTAGCTACACTTTGTATACATTCTCTATACAAAAATCAGGACTTTGTTGTCTAATCTTCTTCAATTTGATTTTGTCACAATTTCCTTGAGGGAGCCTCTCCTTCCTTAATTTCACAAGAAATAATTCTCGCACATTAAACTCTAAGTGTCTCCTCCACAAATTTATGCATACCTTGTATTGTGCATCTCTTCTCTAGTTATTTGCGCACTTTCTCATGCACTTCCCTCATGTATTGTGTTATGCTTCCACATTTTTCCTTCTTACAACAACTCCCTTAGATTTACAACTCCTCTTGAAATTGTTCCATACACAATCTATAAAGGTGAACTCTTAGTTCTCCTATTGATAAATTTTTAATCAAACTCGGCCTACACAAGAACTCAATCCCATGTTCCTTCCTTTTCCCTTCCAAGCATTACAACAAGAGACACCAAATTTGGGTCACACTTCCATTGGCCCCCTTTAATTAATTAACATAACGTATTCACCTAACCATGACCCCTTACCCTACATTCATATTAATTTAATTACTTAAAATTGAATTAATGTTCATCCTCACACTATTAATTAATTTAATTACTTTAATTAAGTTAATTTACACCTCACCTAGCTACATCACCTAGACACCTCACCATGGACTTATTCTTAGTCTATTAATTAACTAAGACTGAGTCTCCACTTATCTTAAAAAATTGGGACTTAGTCTAACCCTAAAATTAAAGACATATTCCTTATCCAACAACACTCTCACTTATCTAAGTGTTAACCCTCACTTGAGACCCAGACTGACAATCAGAGCAAGCTAAAAATAGCAAGATTTGCCTATTTTTGGCAAACCTAGGATTTCTTGCCTTAACCGATGCCGGTTATTCCTCAACCGATGCCAATCACCTTGATCATCATTGGTCACCTCATATACCCTTTGGCAACCTTTTACTGAGGTTGGTCATTTTTGAGTTCTGAGAGATCTATTGCATTCAAGCACAAACCAGAGACTTCTCAAAGCATCCAAATGATGAAATACATTTAACCATAGGCCCAAGAAAGCACCTGATACTCATCCAAAGGAATTAGAATATTCATGGGAGAACTCTGGAGTATTTCCATGGCACTAACCACAAAGTTATTCATGGATCAACCACTACCTTCCTACACCTACCAGACACACTGCAAATACAAGTGTATTTGATTTTCATCATTTTGTATTTTCTTAAAGTGTAGGTTCATTATCTTTTGTTATTGGATCTTATTCTTCCATGCATTCCCCCATTCCCACCTTCTTACCAATCTACCCATCCAACCACTCACGACCTTCTAGCTCATTGTACTTGAGCTCTATGCATTTCTAAGTCTTCTTGACGTTATTACGAACCCAACCATCCTCCCTTCATCCTCTCGTGCCAAAATGTTTCACCGAATTGTTGTAAATAATGAAAGATAAAGGTAAATAGGTAAATACTAAGCTGGTCTCTAGCATGCATCAACCAAACATGACATTGTCAAGACTTTCCCATATCAACATGCCTATTACCCGACACACCTATTACCCAACACACCTATTACCTATCACACCATACCCACACCACAACCTTCCCACTTACACCTTTTACCTAAATCTCTTATAAACCTATTGTCCCTTATCATCCTTACCTATCCTAGTACAGTTCACCTACTTCCCCACCCCACATTTCCAAACTAACATGTTACCCTCATCCCTCTACATATACCTTCACTTACCCCTTCCTTGCCTATTTTTCTTCCCCCTACCTATCCCTTTTCACCTATTTTCTCCTAATACTAACCAAAGATGGTCTACTTGACCATCATCGGTTCCTCTTGATCGGTGTCGGTCACCTAATCCTTGATTTACGTTGGCCAAACCTTGACCGACGTCGATCTCTGTCACGGCACCCAAATTCAAAAACCCATCCTCCATTCTTAAAAATTCACAAAACAACCTAACTACCTACTCCCACCCACCCAAACCTATCCTAGCTTCATTCCCCATCCTATTTAACCTATGTATGACGTTCCCACCCCTCATTTCCTTCAATTTTACCCACAAATTCAAAATTCACATTACACCCAAATTTTAAACAAAACCGATTTCAACAAACTATTTTCAAACAAATGACAGATTTGGATTGACTCCTACCTCATCTCCGCGTCGTTACACCCTACCCACAAGCCTACACTACCTGTACATTTCCTTAACTACATTTAGGGACTTGTTCTTTACCTATACCTCAGCCTTACTTATGTCGTACCCAACATACCCCGACCGAACCACCTTTTGGTAATGTTTGGCTTCTTATACTCGATATACCTTGTGATGTTGTTTCCCATGTTGTTTATCCCAACAAAACCTTTTGTGTACCGGATCATACCTAAATTTTCCTTCACCTAACCTAAGTTGTGTTTTTGAACCATATCATGTACCCTAGATACTTGAATCACTTCAACCTTGGTTGGATAGCCTATCAACCTTGGACGATGTAGAGTTTGAAATCTCTTCCACCGGATACCGTATCACAATCTATACATGTGTGTGCGTTCGATTTCCATTACCTTACCCAATATGATTATTACCCATTACCCAATATGACCATTACCCATTTCCCACAATGACCATACCCTTACCTATAACCAACCTACCCTCCTTTTCATCACTTACCATTTTATCAAACCACTCCCCAACTACGTTTAACACCTCATAAGTTCCTGTTTTGAGGGGATCACCTCCACTCATACATGGGGAAACCCCACTCTCACCTATAGCTTGTGCAACCACTTCTTGTTTTTTTAGCATCACTTACCAATACAAGATATGTGACAAAAAGGGGCAAATGTAGACACCAAATTTGGGTCACACTCCCTTGTTCCCCTTTAATTAATTAACGTAACGCATTCACCAAACCATGGCCCCTTACCCCGCATTCATATTAATTTAATTACTTATAATTGAATTAATGTTCATCCTCACACTATTAATTAATTTAATTACTTTAATTAAGTTAATTTACACCTCACCTAGCCACATCACCTAGACACCTCACCATGGACTTATTCTTAGTCTATTAATTAACTAAGACTAAGTCTCTACTTATATTAACCAACTACGTCTTAGTCTAATCTAAAATTAAAGACGCATTCCTTCTCTAATAACACTCCACGCTTATCTAAGTGTTAACCCTCACTTGATACCCTGGACTAACAATCGAGCATGCCAAAAATAGCAAGATTTGCCTATTTTTAGAAAATATAAGATTTCCCACCTTAACCGACGTCGGTTATCCCTCAACCGATGTCGGTCACCTTGACCATCATCGGTCACCTTATATACCCTTTGGTTGAGTTCTGAGAGAGATCTATTGCATTCAATTACAAACAGAGACTTCTCATCATCCAAATGATGAAATGCATTCAACCATAGGCCCAAGCGAGCACCTAACACTTTCCAAAGGCATTAGAATACTCACGGAGCACTCGGGAGTATTTTCGCAGCACTGACCACAAAGTTATTCACGGATCAACCACTACCTTCCTTCACCTACCAAACCTGAAAATACAAGTAAGTGTATTTGATTTTCATAATTTTGTATTTTCTTAAAGTGTAAGTTTATTATCTTTTATTATTGGATCTTATTATTCCCTGCGCATTCCCCCATCCCCACCATCTTACCAATCACTCATGACCTTCTAGCTCACTATACTTGACCTCTATGCATTCCTGAGTCTTCCTGACGTTATTACAAGCTCAACCATCCTCCCTCTATCCTCTCAGTGCAATCATAGAGAATCCTAAATCTACCTTTTATTTAATTACCACCAAATTTCCCCTATTGATACCAATTATCTTAACCGTCATTGGTTTCCCCTCTTCACCGGCATCATTCAGCCAATCGATATCGGTCTCTGTGTTATCTTATTCACTTAACCAACAAATCCTCAAAACCTCCTCAAAACCTCCCCAAGCCTCACAAAATCTCATCCAAACCTAATACCCCACCTACAACCTCACAACATACCTTCCCAACTCTTTATGCATACATAGAAAAGCTTGGACAACATTTTTGACATTCTTCCATTTCCCACAATAACGAATATCGGTCAACCTAAACCATCATTGGTCACCCCGACCGGCGTCTTGCCTATGTGCCTGGTAAAACTTCCTTAGACCAACAAGCTTCCTGATCACCCAAACTTCATCAAATCTTACCCAAACCTTGTATGTGACCCTCAGACCACTTACACAACTTGCGTAACCTGACCCAAGACCTTTACCAATTTATTTATCAAGCATTTAATTGGATTAACACGGATAGTAGTTTGAGATACCTAAATCAAAACACTAGCATTAGATTCTTTTATTTTCATGTTCAGTTATTTCATATTGAGTTATATATCAATGGATTGACAACCATTGAGGAAGTATCAAACTTCCTGGATCTAGCTCACGCTAGGCAATCCACTAACTTTTTCTATTAACTGTATCTTATGGTCTTGCTTTGTATTATAGGTAGTTCCTCCTAGCCAAAAGGAAGCTCACACAATCAACTTGGATTAGAAATTAGAAACACACGCACTCAACCTTCAACCAATGTGATAACAGGTATTCCTCCATGACCTATTTACCTTTATCTATTTCATTATCTACAACAATCTGATGAAGCAACAACAAGTTAACAAGGCTCTGGTTAAAAACATGTGTTTGGTCATCTGTATGTGGGTGATATGAAAAATTAAATTGTAATCTTGTGTTTAGTTTTTTCCATTATGTACACCAAACGTGGCCAATAATTTTAGTATCTATATCAGTTACAATGGTGTGTGGAAAACCATATAGTCTCACAACTTCCTTGAGAGACAAATTTGTAACATGAGTAACATCATTGGTATTTTTGCAAGAAAATAAATGAGTTATCTTTAAAAATATATCCACATCAACGAAGAAGATTCATGACCCCTTTTCATCATAGGAATCCAAAAACAAAACCATACTTAGATATTCCAATGGTCTTTCAAGTATTGGCGGTGTTCAATATAACCCTATATCATAGCCCTTTTTTTCCAATAGGTATATTTTGCATCTTAGCACATGTTTAGCAAATTTGTATCCATCTACATCTAAAAATGTATCTATGATATTTTTACTAAGGTTTTACCTACCCAAATTTCCCTAACATCACTCTGCAATGTATTTTCAAGGTCAAATTATATCTCATTGATCTTTTCTAGACACACAATGGTGTTCCTTTGAATAACAACCCTTCCTATAGGAAATATTATAACCATGGTGTTTGGTCTATGCTCAATGGTTTTATATATTATCTCCATGCTTATCCTAAATATATATCCTTTTCATAGTGCTCCTTCATCACTTGAATCTTACTACTTCCACTTGCATCTCAAATAACAAGACACGGCATTTTCCCAATGCATCTAAAATTCTATTGGAATGTCCACTTATATGCTTCAATAAAAATGTGTGGATTTGTAGGAACTTAACCCATTTCATATGTATATAATTCATCTTCCTTGATGTTGATGAATTGTAGTGCTTTGTGGTGTTTATATAACATGAAGTCTTGGGAAACAAGTAATGCCTCTAGTTCTTCGAGCTTACACAATTGCATAAAACTCCTAGTCATAAACTAAATACTTTCTCCTCACTTCATTAAAATTATAAATAAATTATGTGTTGGGTCTCCCTTTCTTGACTCATCGCTGGTTTTATTGCTTTTCTACTAGAATCACAATCAACTTGAAATACCTTATTAAAATCAGGAAAATCCAACACTAATTATTTTGTGACCTTCTCCTTCAACTTCTATAATTCATATTTTTCATCTACAATCCACATAAACCCTCTTCTATCATTTTACACCACCTTTGTGATAATTCTGAAAATCATATTGAATCCTCTAAAAAAATTCTTATAGAATCTTACAAGTCCATAGAATGTATAGGCCTCCATGACACTTCATGGTGATTGTCAATCCGCGATCGCTCACACATTCTCAACATCCATCTTCAAGCCTTGTCGAGATATCACAAATCCAAATCAAAATAACTCCTCATGTGTGAAATTGTAGTACTTCAATTCACTAACTTCTCTCGCAAATGCTCTAACAGATTCTACAAATGGACTTGTGCCCTTCCTATGTTTTCCTAAAAATCAATTTTTTATTAAATTAAACAATGAAAAACTTACCCATATAAGGCTTTATCACTTCATTCATCAATCCGCATGAACAATATTGGTGCATTGATCAACAAAAATGGTATGACCAGCCACTCATATAATCCATCTTGAATTTTGAAAGCATTCTTCAACTCATCTCATTCCCTAATTCTAGTTTGGTGGTATCCACTCTTCATAGCAATATTCATGGAGTAATTCTCTCCACTTAGACAAATCTGTCAAATTATCCATGCATGGAAATGGAAAATTGTACTTGATAGTAATTTTTGTGATGGCATTGGAATAAATGCACACTCTCCATTCTTATCCTTTCTTTAGTCATAATATTATGGGTACTATACATGAGCTCAAAGACTCGATCACTCCCTTATCAAGTAAATTTTGTACTTTATTCCTCATCTCATCATTCTTTATACATGTTAGCCTATTTGTAAAAAAATTTAGTAAAATATCCCTGGTATCAAGCCCATCTAATGGTTTATATTTCACATAGGTGGTATTCCATCCAAAATATCATCTCCCTTACTTTCCACGAGATATCTCTTTTCACGCTTATACTCTCCCTATTTTTTTAGCCTTAGAATGAACACAAAACATCTACATGATCCCCTTTCAATACATTCAAGAACGTATTTCCTAAAACCAACAATACATATGAACTCCTCTCAAATTCTATAGTTGAATCCTTCAAGGGCTCCAAATTTTACTTCAATTTGTCTTTCACCAATGGGTAGGTATTTTTGCAACCATCATAAATTGCTTTTCGGTCATATTGTTAAGGTCTCCACAAAAACACATGGCATACATCCATATAATTACATATCACATAAATTCATCTTCACGTGTGTCAATATTCATATGAACTTTGCATTTCTCATTCACAAGGAAAGTATGCCCATTTAGGAACCACACCACCTTGTGTGTGTTTGTGTGTGTGCAATCCTCTTTATGCCAAGTTTCTTAACCATCTCATTCACATTAAGATTATCAATGCTACCAATATCAACAATGACATTAGATCACTTACCTCCAAATTTGTAAATGATCCTAAATACATGTTATCTCTACACTGACACAATTTATGCTTATGTGGGATTCAATAACATCCTCTTCATCATCACCAATTCACCATGTTCTATTTATTATGCACTACTTTTTGATGCATGGATTTTTGTGTCTGCGTGCTTAAGTAACATGATTTCTAGTATTTTTCCTCCTATTAGTATTTATTTTCCTAAAGAAGTGGACACTCAAATGCAAGATGCACAATCTCTCCACAAGAAAAATATGTTAAGTTGAACCCACTTCCTTGTTTGTGTCCTCTTCCTCAGATAGGTTTCTTCATCCCCTCTCTATGCATGACTCTTCTCATGCAAGATGATTATATCTCCTTTATGTGCTTGAATTTGTACATCATTGCTCAAACTACCACCTCTATGTTTGAATTTACATTTACCCCATGGGTGGCCCTATTGTCTATGAGACAATTTCTCTTCTACCTTCCACGCAAACCGATAGGTGTCCTCCATATATCTCACCTAATCATGTTGAGTTCATCTTGGATATAAATATGCATTCCATTAATATACCTTGAGGTTTGTTTTACTTCATCCTCCACATGGCCAATTATGATGTTGGGCTGATAAAACTCCTCGATGTACTTCTTAACAATAATTCCTTCTAACAAAAAATTTACAATTGCCTTAATATATGAGATTGTAATCTACATGCATGAACTTAAGCTTCAATTTTTTCACAATTTGATCTTATTTCTTCACCTTATCTTTTCCTTTTTGAACTCCCTTGGTCTACACATGATCCCACCACAAGCATGCATGGCCTTTCAACTTGGTACTCACAAATATAGTTTTATTTTTATTTTCCACACCTTCATACTCACAAGACTCTATTTTTGCAATCTATTCTATCAAATATTTTGGATCCAAGTTCCCAAAGTAACACAAAACTTCTATGTGTAGTTTGTTTCCAATCCTTGGGATTGATCACAAAAATCAGTCCTCTTGCTCATATATATGTTATGTTGTAGCCTCTTCACTTTATATCCATATCCATTTTCATCTTTATCCATAGAAACACCTCTATGTTACATGGTTTCCATAATCTCCAAGTGGACTTGAATTCCTCTTATCACATCAGCCAAGTTTGCAAGTCTTAGAACTCTATTCACTCTTCCCGGCATCCTTTCCTCAAAAATATCTTCACATTAATATTTTGAAACCTCACGGCCTCTACCCAACAACACAATGTTAGAGATATTTGTAACTACCTTCTACCCAAACCCCTAGTATAGAAAGAAGTAGATCTAACCCATATTGATGTATACAACAATATCCCGAACTCAAATGATAGGCTCTTACTAACACAACTTCCAAATACTAATCTTGGATACCAAATTATTGTAGTTACAATTAGATTTTCCCAATGAAGGGATTCCTTACACCATGCATCCCTTGTTATATTTGATATCACCAAGGAAACATCACAAGAACAACTTTTAAGTAAGAAACAATGACAAATATTTCTATTAATATAAGGAAAGATATTACAACTTCAAGTACATCTCCATTCTATAATGAGACTCTATACAAATAATGTTAAGAATTCCTTTTCTTTAATTTATCCTTGTTAGGTTAATTATTATTTACCTATATTAATTATGCATTGCATTTTATTTAGTGTATTTATTAACTAATATTTGGTTATATTTAATCATAACCATCTTATTGTTTGTATTCAAAACACTATGGGTGTTGTTATATTGTTTTAACAATATTATTGTCATTATTCATTTGTGCTTCCCGGATGTATTTTGGAAGCCACTGTATTTTAGTTTGGTTGTTGCATAGTTATAACTCCATATTTGTTTGTATCCAGTGCTATCCAATAGGTATAAATGTTGTAGTCTACACTATTGTATGAGGTTGATTGAGATTAATAAAATCTATCAAAGCTTTCGCCCCTGTTGCTCAATTTACAATTCTAAAATTCTATACTTTGTAAGATTTTATAGAACTACCCACTTACAAGGAAATATATTACAACTTCAAGTACTTTTACAACTCACTTCAATTCCATTCTAAATGAGACTCTACAAAAAAATTGTTAATAATTATAATTCTTTAACCTATCCTACACTTCCATACTTTTTAATCTTTTATAGAAGTACCCTCCGGCTTACACTTACAAGGATAGTTAACCATAATGCCAGACTAATATTTAGGCTTATTAATATGTTTTACAAGTTTACAACCCCATTATACTTATGGGACGGAAGAGTAAAAATACCAATGCGGATAAAGATACCCTAAATGGATATTCCCTCAAGTATCATTGATTTGTCATTAATGTGCGCAGGAATGTTTCCCTTTGATGGATCAGTCTTCAAACCAGATGGTTCTAATGGTCCTTGATTGTGAAGATGGATCAAGGTAGTCGTATTTTCAATCATTTGATCAACTGGGAGTGGTCTTGTCGAAACGTGGTATTTGGTAGATTCCCTGGTGTCTCACGGTGTGAAAATGGTGTCCATGGATAATACAAGCATTAGTGGCATTGGTAAAGTATCAATGGTATACGCAAGTAGTGCACGGAATCATTTCACAAGATGTTTGTAATTCTATTACGTAATGTAACTTATCTATGCAAGATTTATTGGAATCTTATGTACTTGGGTTTCACGTTAAGGCTTGATGGTTCACAGCTTTAGGTAAGCTTCCACGGAATCATACAAGCTTGTGTGTCATCCTCGGTATTATACATATTTGAACAAGCTTGTCCACCTTCCATAGTGTTGCACAACATTCCTAGTGTTACTTGACATTTGTAGTTTTACTCGTCTTTGAACAGGATTTGTGGATTCTGCAAAATAGCTAAGGAAAAGAATTTTTGGTGTCTTTCTTAGAAATGACATGGCATTGCGTAAATCTTTATTTTCTAAGACTATGTGCTTTTGGGTGACACAATATTTCTTATGAACCCAGACGCTCCTGCGTCATTTGAAAATGGAAGTAGGAAGAATTTGATTTTCCCTAAAGAAAATTGAACTTGGCCCTAACGACTCACCAAAAACCATACTCCACTAGATGGTTTAATTTGAGATCTGAGAAATGCATCACTCAAAAGTGTCACTTGGTGCATAAAATTTAGTATTTTCAAGATGCGGCCCTTTATGACATAGCACCATTGGAGATATGTTTTATTTGGGCAACTATATATTTATCATCAGCATGAAATATATGAAGTGAGTAGAAGAAATGTTATCATCAATATTTGTAACAAGAGATTGCACATCTTATAAGTAGTTCCTAATCTTTCACTCATTACTATCAAACAAAAGAAAGTTGGTTCTATCAATAAGATTAAAAAGTTAGGGGTGATTTTTGAACATAAGAACATCCTTATTGCTCAAACTCACATTACGCCTTCCTTTCAAAACACTTGACAGCTTACATAGCGTATTGGACTAAATTCAAGGATATTTTTAGCCAACCAAAGAAATTCCTACACAATGCACATTAAAGCATAAAATTGGTTTGACACCACAACTACCTCTACCTAATACATATCGATATTGCAAGACATTTCTCAAGAGTGAAGAGATCAAACGTAATATCCATGAACTTATGGATAAAAACACATCGGGCCCAACTCATCACCTCACGATCGCCCCATTTCTCCCATGGTGTTGAATTATTCACAAAGCTTACCTTAGACTTAGGTATTGTCATATTCATTTTGAACTTTCGAACATATAGACACAACCTTCAAAGCCAAGGTTTATTTGAGTAGTTGGTTATGCCTTAAAACTTAACTTATGCCCCGACACATTCATGTGGATAATGAATGACATCCCGAATTCCCTCACAAATTCATTTATAGTCTACCTTGATGACATCCTAATCTTCAACAAAGCATGGACAGAACATTTGTGTCATATTAGCAAATGCTTCACACTAGAATAGAAGTCATATGCTAACATGCTTTGAAAAGTTTGTTTTCCATGCGTAAGATGCAATATTTTGGATACATTATTGACACACAAGGATTTAATGTGCACATGGCCCACAATCACATCATCCAAGGATGGCCTACATTAAATAATCTCACAAATCTTCACATCTTCTTGACTAACAAATTTTTACAAGATTTTTTTCTTGGTTTTTCTCACATAACTTGACCTTTGACTCAAAGATGGTGACAAAACAACCTTAATATAATCAAGCAATAAAGAAAACTTAACCTTTTTATACAACAAAGTAGACTTAACTTGGTCAACCACATAGTACGAGCATTCAAGAATTCAAATAAATAATTTATTATGTCTCGATGCTCATGTCACCTAATCTTCAACAACAATTTGAGATAGACGATGTGTTTGAGCATGCACTTGGAGCATTCCTCATCAACATGGTCACCTACTCGCTTATTACAATTAAACCTTCACTATTATGATAAACATATACCACACATATGACCGATGACTTTATTACATTGACCAAACATGTAAGCATTGGAAGCACTACATATTGAGAAAGGATACCATGATCCACAAAAATCACAAGTCAATATAATTTCTATATACGTAGAACAAGTCAGTAACAAGAAAATTATCACAAATGGTATTCATCTCTTCAACAGCTTCTATTTGAACATCAAGAATAAGGGCAACGCCAATCCAATAGAAAATTATTCAATTCAACTTTTTCTTCAAGCTCTCCCCACTATGTTTGGCGCTCATGGACATGAGATTAGCACTTGGCCAAATTATATCCACATAATTTAGGCTTTTTAAAATCTATCAATATTTGCATAGTCGTTAGTTAGTTCCAGGATTTTTCTTGCAAGATGGACTTGTATGTGATCTTGGATGTGCATACTACAAAAGGAGGAGAGACATAAACCAATATGGGTGGGGCTCATTTCAATAAGGTTCCAAAACACTTTAAAGTTGAAATGGCCCGTGATATTGGAAAAGTACTTGTTGGGACACAACATCAATCAAATTTTTCCAAGTACTTCAAAGCATGTACCACTTCTTTCATTGCCAAACCACTCAACAAAAACAATTCCAACGAGACTATGGTAATTTGTTTCCATGGACTCTCTCGAGTACTCTACTCTCAATAGTGTTAATGATTGTGTTTATATAGTGATTGATAGATTCTCAAAAAAATGATTCTAACACCTTGTTATAAATGAATATTGACTCTAGAAATAACTCAAGTACATATTCAATATGTTCAAATCAATTTTGAAGTTTCAGCTATCATCTTTACAAGATTTTTGGGCACTTTTGGGAAACACTCTAGTCTATATGGAAAAATTTGAATAAATCTATTATCTTCCATCCACAAATTGATGAACAAATGAAAGTGGTAAACACAATGATCGTTCATCTTCTTATAATTTACAATTCTAGGAAGCAACATGCATGGTATGAAGGTTTTCATTTCATTTAGCATAGCTATGATAGAACTCGACATTTTTATAGCACATTCCTTTAGAGACTTGCTTAGATTTCCAACCTTTGACACCATTGATATAACTTATCCTATCCACCATCTTAAATTATTCCTTTTGCTCAAAGGAAAGTTGAAGAAGTTGCCAAATTGTTTGAGCAAATATAACACATTTAAGCAACAAGTGCATACCATTCTTCAATAAGCTAATATTAAGTACAAAGCAACACAATGTTCCACATCAAAGATTACACACTTTTGAGGTTGATGATTGAGTATGACTTCATTTTCATAAAGAAATATTGAAAGGACCTTACCACATAATGTTTCCCTATTATATAGGGCCTATGATATCACCAAGAAAATAAGAGATCAAACTTTCACGCTCAATCTTCCCTCCTACTTTGGTTTACACCAGTCTTTAATGCAGAATATGGTGCCATTATTTTCCACAACAAGATACCTATTTCGTAATGCCCTCCTGGGACACCTGAAAAACACACCAAACGTGACTAAAATTTCAGGGTAATTGAAGTGTTTAATTAATACTAATCCATCTCTTATACTCTTTCTTGATAATAACTAATTTTATACTATTTTAATTTACCCAATTAAATTAATTACTAGCCTAAACCCGATTTTAATTATTTACTTATATTCAAAAAATACTAGGGCCATAAATAATAAGTCTACACCCCTTCTATTCTATTCACCCTCTTCTTATTTACTTAACTTATCACACTCCCTTTTTAATTTTATTTATTTAACTTACAATTTCCACAAAAAGGGTACAAACCTTAAGTGTGTAGGGATAAACAAGAGCCCTAAGATCTAATCCAGTCAAATCAAATCTGACCCTTGATTTCCAAATTACCCTAATGTTGCCCTAACTTTCTCTTTGCTATTTTCTTCTCCTTCTTTTCATTTCTCTTCTCATTTGTTTTGTTTGGTCTTTGTTTCTTCATGCAGGTTGTTGGAAAGCTATGGAGCCTCCCCTTTTTGTAAACCCTTATTGTGTATATATATTTTTTTTGAAGTGAAAGAAATATATATATATATATATATATATATATATATATATATATTCGTTATTATTATTATTTATTTTATTTTATTTTTCTTTGCTTGTTTAGGGTGGGGCGGATCGAGGAAGACTGTGTGAGGGGCAAGTGTGGGGATGTGGTCGCATGGGGAGGCGGAGGAGGAAGGGCACTTGTGAGGGGGCATAGCCGCGGGAGGATGGCGGTGGTGTCGTGAAGGGGGCGGATGGGGTGCATGTGGGAGGGCAGGCGGTGGTGCTGCGATCGGCATAGCCGTGGTTTTAGGGGGCAGGGTGGGGGGGGCAGGACCTGGGATAGCGGGTGGGGGTTCACCCCCACCAATATGTATTATTTTTTTTTTTATTTTTTGTTTTAAAAAATATACAAACCATTTTTTCAAATGAATATAATTTTGTTTTTATTATTATTTAAAACGTATTTTAATATATATATATATATATATATATATATATATTATTTTTTATGTGTATAGTATATATTTATAATATTATATATAACAAATCTATAAAAACTATTTACGGTAATATAGAAATTAACTAAGACTATATATATATATATATATATATATATATATATATATATATATATATTTATTTATTTATTTATTTATTTATTTATTTATTTATTTATTTTTTTAATTAATAATGATCATTTTATTCACTATGGTAAAGAAAATGATTTCAACTTTTAAAATAACAGATTTTAAATTTTACTACTTTGATGCAAAAGGGAATCTAAAAAATTCATCCATTCACTTCTCCATTCAATATGGTTACCAAAAAGGAACAATAAAAAGAGATACTTTCTTTTCTTTTCAAAGTAGTGCTAAATGATTTAGTTCATATTCTTATAGGAATGAGACTTTCTACAAAGGTTTAATATTTTTTTTTAATCGCAATATCTAAATAAATGTTTCAAATTTTAAACAAGAGATATTTAACACGAAAATATATATATTTACAAGAAAGTCATAATCCCAATCTATACATTTTCTTTCAAAAGGAGATTACAAATCAAATTTTCATATTAAAGAAAAACAACAAAACAATATTTCATTTTCAAGATTTGAAGTTCACATATACCAACATACCCAAATACATATCTACCCAAGAAGATTTATCACAAGATTTTTACAAGACTTGAGGTAGATTACTTAGCTCAAAAATGGCTCAAGATTTCAAAAATACAAAATTACAAAATAGAAATTTTACAAGGAGTACAAGTCTTCCACAAGCCATACTCAAGTGGTTACAATACAATAAATGTTTCACAAAGATTAGAGAAGACAAGAAAACTCTCAATATCTCCAACTTCCAACTTTGAGCTCCAACCTTCATGCCTTCAAGAAAACCAACAAGGAGAAAGAGCTTGTTTGCCACCCAACCATAGGCATCATTACATGCCTCTCCCAAGGTTGGGATGCATGCTAGCCTCCCCCAAGCCCATGGGAAAGAGGACAACCATCCACAACTTGCACAAGAATGAGGGTGAGCTAACAATGATACAACCACACAAAAATAGGACAAAATCCAAGACAAGACTCAAAATTTTACAAGGGCAAAGAGGAGAACCCAAGTTCTACCTCTAAAACAATGGGGAAGAGAGGAGAGGAGTTCTCCAAAATTTGTTACCAAGATTGTAAGCACAATAACAAGACCTCCATACCCTCCTTATTGCTCCTATTTCATTTAAACCCTCCTTATTCCTCCACCCTTTCTCCAAGTCCTTCTTGGAAGGATTTTCAAACCCCAAAGGGGTTTCCTTGCCAAGAATGGGGAAGGAGATTCAAGCCAAATGAATCAACTTCCCCACCTCAACCATTTGAGGGGAAAACACTAAGACCCTACAAGACTTGTCCATCAAGCCTTGAGGATTGAGAGGAAAAATCCCTCTCTCTTCCCCACAACTCCAAAACTCCATCATGCCATATGATGGAGGGAGTAAAACAAGCAAACAACAACCAAAATCCACATGCAACAATAACAATTTCAAGTAGCCAATCTAACAACTAAAATGAATACAACACATGCAATAAGACATAAGAGCCTACCTCAAAGAAAGCTCTCCAAAAAGCTTTCCAACTTCAAATTTCTCCACTCCTTGACTCAAGCAATCTCTAGCTCCAAATCACCCAAACACCCCAAGCAAAAAGCTCCAAAACAAAAAGGTTCTCTTCAATTCCCATGAAGGAGAATTTGAAGAGGAGCAAGCAAAAATCCACACAAATGAGGGGGTGACATGTGTCACCCCTCTCCTCCCTCAAGGTCAAAGATGCCAAAACAAAAGAGAGAAAGGGTAAAATGCCTTTTAGCCCTCTTCTCCCAAATTACTCCAAATGCTAACAAGACAAAACTAGTGCAACTTTTAACAAGCACTTCAATCCACACCCCTTACATGGATGTGATTAAACAAAGGAAAAAGGGAGGGAAAACTCCCTCTAGCCTTGGAAATAGTCCCCCTACCCATTAGGTAGGGTCCAAGGGCTCATTTTTATGTTAAGGGAACTCCCAAACTAAAAAGGGGTCCCTAAAAATGCCCAAAATAACCCAATTTCGGGTTTGGCAAGATTAGGCACATGGTTAGAGGGTGTGGGGACCACCCAAGGGTTCACATGTGACCCTAAACCCCCAAAATTAAGTACATCATTAAACAAAAATCAAAACTTAATGAAAGTGGGATCATTAACTCCCAAAAACAAGTTTACAACACAACCAATTACCCTAAGCAAGGTTAATAATTACAAGACATAATACATTACAAAAGAGGACCACCCATGGTGTCCAAAACAATAATTCTAACGCTAAGGCCTCAAGCAATAAACATGGCTAGGGCTTAGCCCATGGGCTACTTGTGCAAGATTGTGTAGCTGGCCTGAATCCCACGTTCTCCTGTAAACATGTCACCTGCACACTCATTACACACATTAACCGCACCTGTCTGATAAAATATAAATCAATGACTCAATAAGATATCAATGAGTTCTAAACTAGCCTAACATCCTACTGAATTCAAAATGCGACAACGTGCACAATCATACTCAATTCACCATAAGTTAGTCACAATAATAAAATGACATGTATCCATAGAATCTCAACATGCAACAAACAGAGTATCCATCAATATAATTATGTTCCAAAAACAACATCATATCCGTTAGTACCCATGACATCATAAGATAATGCGACAACATAGAAATTAAGCTAAATTGGCGCTATACGCCTAAATGTCCACACATGTCTAATAAGATCAAATCTCTAATATAATGTCCAAGATATAACAAATCTCTGTCAAAACATGTCTATGAGCAAAGAAACAACAAGTAACTAAGCTATAAAAAGTGTGGGCACTACATCCCCCTCTACTAAAATTAGACTTCCTCCTGGAAGTCACTTGAAAGAGATAGGGATATCTAGCCCTCAAAGGTGTCGCATCCTCCCAGGTAGTTGTTGTCTCATCGTATCGGTCCCACTGTACTCTAACCTGGTCCAAGTCTCGACCCCGAAGGGCCAACCTCCGGTGTTCTAGAATGCGTACGGGCTCCAGTCTCCACTTTCCTCCATCCTCTACCTATAATGCCGACCAATCTAAAACATGAGAAACATCTGGTACATATCTACGTAGTACAAAAACATGAAATACATCGTGGGCCCATGCAAGTCATGGTGGCAAAGCTAGACGATAGGCAACTGACCGATGACCTCTAAAATATCAAAAGGCCCCACAAAACGAGGTGATAGCTTAGAACCCTTTCCATAACGGATCGGACTCTTATGCGGATGAACTCTCAAGAAGACTTTGTCACCCACTGAGAAGTGACGATCAATCCTCTTGGTGTCTGCATACGCCTTCTGGCGTGCTCTAGCCTGCTCAAGACGTTGTCTAATCAAAGACAACTTGCTTACTCTAAATCCTGCAGGTATGTTGGTCCCAGAATAATCCTGTCATCTAGTTTGTCCCAACTCAAGGGTGTCCTACAAGGTCGTCCATATAGAGCCTAGTAAGGAGCCATACCAATGGAACTATGATAGTTGTTGTAAGCAAACTCAACTAAATGCAAATAATCTTCCCATTTCTTCTGCTGATCCATCACATACATTCTCAACATGTCCTCCAACACCTGATTAACTCTCTTTGTCTGCCCATCCGTCTCTGGATGATAAGCGTAACTAAAATTAATCTGAGTACCCAAAACAGTCCAAAGGAAGTCCAAAATCAAAGTGTAGATAGTATCTCTGTCATTGATGATGGTCTTCGAATCCCATGCAACCTAACAATGTCCTCCATAAATACCTTGGCGATGGCCAGCATTATAGGTGACCTTGGTTGGCGAGAAGTGCGCAACCTTGGTCAACTTATCCATGGTGACCATAATGGCATCATGATGATAAGAAGACATAGGAAGTCCGACTATGAAATCCATAGAGATTACATCCCATTTCCACTCGGGAATATCATGAGGGTGTAAAAGTCCTGCGGGATGAGAATGCTCTACCTTGACCCTCTGACACTCAAGGCATCGTGCAACAAAATCTGCTATGTCCCATCGAAGACCTGGCCAATAATATAACTCTCTCAGATCGGCATGCATTTTCTTCACTCCTAGATGTGCCGCATATGGAGCTCGATGAGCCTCTGTGAGGATGAAGCTACGCAGATCACCTGACTTAGGCATGTAGATGCACCTGTGGAACCAAAGCAAACCATCTACCACCCAATATCTACCCTCTAATGAACCTTGTGACTCCAACATTTGTCTAGCTCCCTCATAAAATTTATCCTCTTGGAAGGTGCTCAAGAATCCTGCCTCTCAAATCTGACTGAAGTGTCAAAGGAGCAAGCACATGTCGTCATCTACTAAGTGCATCTCGCAACAACATTTTCCTTCCCTTTGCTATACAAAACCTCCATGTCATACTCACATAGGAACTTTATCCAATGCCGTTGACGAGTGTTGAGGTTCGGCTATGAGAAGATATGCTACAAATTCTCAATGATATATCCTCAAAATGAAAGGTCTACCCAAAAGGAAATGTTTCCAACATACTAGAGCATGAACAACTACTGCAAGCTCCAAGTCATGAGTAGGATAATTAAGTTTGTAGTCCTTGAGCTTACAAGACTCAAATGCAATAACCCAACGCTCATGCATAAGAACTGCTCCCAAACCCTCTAGTGATGCATCAGTACAAACAAAAAAATCCTCTGTCGGGTCTGGAACTGCTAAGATGGGCGCCGAGGTTAACCTTTCCTTAAGCAAATGAAAGGTCTGCTCACATTTTTCTGACTAATCAAACTTCTTCCCTTTCCTCTGAAGAGAAGTGATAGGGTGAGCAATCCTAGAAAAGTCCTGTACGAACCTACGGTAATACCCTACTAAACCCATGAAACTCCTCACCTCAGTAACTGATATGGGTGTTGGCCAGTCCAAGATAGCATGTATCTTAGAGGGATCTACGGAGATACCCTCGCCTGATATGATATGACCCAAGTATTGAATCTCTGTCTAAAAGAAGCTACACTTTTCTAAGTTTCCATACAACTTCTGCTCTCTCAAAACCTGAAGTACCTGCCTCAAATGCTCCTCGTGTTCCTCCTCGGAACGAGAATAAATCAATATGTCATCAAGGAACACTAAAACAAAGCGATCCAAAAATGTCCTGAATACTCCATTCATGAGGCTCATGAAGATAGCTGGGGCATTGGTCAAACCAAATGGAACCACTGTGAACTCATAATGCCCATAACGTGTGTGAAAGTTGTCTTATGAATGTCTGCATCTGATATGCGCAACTAATGGTACCCTGACTTGAGATCAATTTTGGAGAATACTCTCTCCCCGCATCTAATCAAACAAGTCATCAATCCTAGGGAGTGGATAATGGTTCTTTATTGTGACCTTATTGAGTTGTCTGAAGTCTACACAAAGCCTGAGAGAACCATCCTTCTTCTTCACAAATATGATTGGCGCTCCCCAAGGAGATACACTAGGACGAATGAGACCCTTATCTAACAACTCCTCTAACTGAATCTTGAGCTCTTGAAGTTCTGGAGTCGTCATCCGATAAGGTGCCCTAGAAATTGGTGCAGATCTAGGTACTAAATCAATGGTGAAATCTACCTCTCTACGGGGTGGTAACCCTGGAAGCTCGCCTAGAAACACATCTGCATACTCCCTCAAAACTACATGGTCATCTAAGGGTGAGTGCTCTGAAGTGCTCTCTGATCGATCACTGATGGTGATAGCAAATAACTGACAACCCTTACGCATGCTCCGCTTGAGTTGCTTAGCCGATATCATGCGCAAGGAGATAGGCCTCTGCATCCCTGATATCAACTGCACTCCCAAGATCATCCTGACACTTAATGACCTTATTTCTGCAATCCACCTTAGCTCGATGAGCCTCGAGCCAATCCATACCCAAAACTACCTGATAGGAACCTAGAGGGATAACTCGGAGGTCAAGAGTAGTGGAGAAGGCTCCTAAATCAAGTACACAACTCTCCACATATGAGTCCACGATGAGTTTGGCCCCAGAGGCCAACTCAACCTGCCAACTATCTGGTTGCCTAGCCACCACTAGCCTACACTTTGGTCCACTAAAGAAGGTGATATAAAAGAATCAAGCACCTAAATCAAAAAGTACCGAGACAGAGATACCCCCGATAATACCTGCTCGCCTCGATGATCGTGGCTCGATGCTCGGCTTTGGCGGTTGTCAACAACCACCGCATATAACATGATGAGCGTGTCTTACATCTCCCACCGTTTACTTGAATCTAGCAGCTCTCTGTGCATCCATGGTATTGGGTTTGTGCGGGCACATGTACACATAGTGATCAAGAGATCCACAAATAAAACATCCTCCTGTACCCCTCGAAATGGGGTTCCTCCTGTACTCTGGTGTACTGATCCTGCCGGTCCAACCCTAGCAG